>OW052111.1:8836052-10257203 GCA_932526535.1 Caradrina clavipalpis
CACCCCATATTTTTTGTATCATCCCTTTCTAAGCTTCCTAGTGCTCCGAGGAAGTAAGAATTACTACTAGGTATTACATGTAGGTGGCGCCTAGTGTTAGTAAAACCGGGTATAAGACTACAAACAACACCGTAAAGGGTCTTAAACAAAAAGGGCTAAGACCCCAGAGCTGATACACCTACGTCATTAAAGAATGTTTAAAATTTTAATGATAAAATAATCTATTCTATTTCCTACTCCTATTAATATTATAAATGCGAAAGTTTATGAGGATGGATGGTTGGACGGATGAATGGATGGATGGATGGATGGATGTTGATACTTTTTTACGCTTTAACAGCTGAACGGATCTGTATGTAATTTGGCACTGAGATAGATTGTAGTGTGGAATAACACATAGGTTACTTTTTATCTCGAAAAAATGTACGGATAAACAAAATCGCGGGCAGAAGCTTGTAAATAATAACTGTCCCACTGCAGGGCGAAGGCCTCTTCTCACACATAGAATGCACGAGTATTGATCACCACCATCATGAGAATTGGTAATAACAGACTGCTGCAAAGGAATATATGTCGTTAAAAAGGTATGCGTATTTACTAGTTTCAATGCTGGACCCTTTTTTACCAGGTTAAAAAGATACATTATTTAATTACCTTCATGTGTGAAGGATAGTGTTTATATAAGGGTTGTAAAAAGACACTTAATGAAGCTAAAAGTTACATAATTTTTCCATTAATGTGATATGGTTTTGGTGTTAGACCGTTTTTCGGCACGTGCTGGTTACCAAGATATTAAAGGTCAAAGTTTCAACTTTCTATTTTTATGAGAACCAACCAGATTTTAATGTTATAACTGAACATTAAGTACCCCTATGGCCCCTATAGTGTTGGATACGCCTAACCATGCTAAAACGCAAAGAGCAAGAACAGGGATAGGTTTTAATCAGCAAAAGTCTAACACTCCCGCTCCACCCAGAACGGAAGAAGTCATTTAAACATTTCCCATAATTAAAAAAAAAAACGAAACGCGTCATCCACGCCCCCAACTGATGACCTAAGTCTAACGACACCAGGATCTCAGTCCAAAATAGCCTTCAGAAACGCCCAAAGAAAAAACCAAAGACGAACGGGCAAGAACCCTACCGATCAATCCAGGGATAAGCTAAAGGCATTATTAGGCTTGACTCTTATTTATATCATGTACCCTTTCGTTACCAAATATCTACACGCATGAACTTTGTGTAACCATTTTTGCTTTTTAGTGTTCCGTAGCCAAATGGCAAAAAACGGAACCCTAATGGACCCACCATTAGGGTTCCACACGATACAGACTTTTGTCTGTACAGATATCTGCACAGACTATAAAGTCTGAGTAAAAATGTTTACTCAGAGGTCTTTACCAAATGTCTGTGCAGACTTTTCATCAGTTCAGACTTCGATTTTAATGAATAAATTAAGTAATTCAATAATCATGAGTTTTGCTCCGACAATACGCACGTCTGTCAGTCGGAAGTCTGCGTACAAGTTTGTACGCAGACTTCCGACTTTTCCGATACACCGACATTTTGTCTGTACTGATTTGTTGTACAGACAAAATTCTATAGAAGTCTGTGTTAAGTCTGTGTCGTGCCCATTATACATTCGTCATGTCTGTCTGTCTGTCTGTCCGTCTGTCTGTCTGTCCGCCTGTATGTCACAGCCACTTTACTCCGAAACTATAAGAGCTATGGTGTTGAAACTTGGTAAGTAGATGTATTTTGTGAACCGCATTAAAATTTTCATACAAAAATAGAAAAAAAAAACAATAAATTTTCGGGGTTTTTCATCATACCCACGTGTGAGTTATCTATAGATAGGTCTTTTAAAATGATATTGAGGTTTCTAGTATCATTTTTTTCTAAACTAAATAGTTTGCGCGAGAAACACTTCCAAAGTAGTAAAAAGTGAGTAAAAATTTTTACTCAGAGGTCTTTACCAAATATCTGTGCAGACTTTTCATCAGTTCAGACTTCGATTTTAATTAATAAATTAAGTAATTCAATAATCATGAGTTTTGCTCCAACAATCGTACAGACATGTACGCAGACTTCCGACTTTTCTGATACACCTACATTTTGTCTGTACTGATTTGTTGTACAGACAAAATTCTATAGAAGTCTGTGTTAAGTCTGTGTCGTGTGGACCCACCATAAGTAGTAGCACTAAGTAAGTTTTTTTTTAATACGTCTATACAGGATAAGTTTTTAACCAGTGCGTAAATTTTTTTTGGTAGTTCAGTGTCAGTAATAGAACACATTTCCGTGTTTAGTTAAGAAAAAAAAAAAAAAAAATTTCATCCTTATCCGAGTTTGAAATAAGCAAAACATCCAGGACATAATCTATTCGCCATACTATCAATGAAAACTCGCGGCCGCCGCCGCCGCCCGGGCGCATGGCTGGGGTGAGGGGGTGGGGAATGCGCTAGCGCCGAGTGACAATGAAATATGGTTTTTAAGTAAACATGTTTCGTAAGCGATAACTTTTTTTTTTAGTACTAAGACATATCAAAATAAAATATACGTGTTTAATAAAACGTCTTGAAGTTTATTATGGCAAAATTTACGCACTGGTTAAAAAATTTTCCTGTATAGATATTGGTACGGAACCCTTCGTGCGCGAGTCCGACTCGCAATTTATCGGTTTTTATATGATCGTAAAACGTAGATTTTGTTGGTCGATTTGTAAAGCCCGTTGGGTATTGCCCGTGTATTGTGTTTTATGTATTTTTGATGTATTTTAGTGTTCTTGTTTTAAATTTTTATTTGTAAAGTTTTTGTGTTGGTTTGATGATACGGTTGAAGCAGTGGATAGGCTGCTGCAGTATCATGATTTCGATTCTCTCATGGAGCAAGTATTTGCTGCAGATAGGCTGTTTGTGTTTATATGTCTTTACCTACGACACGAGAAATTCCTAGTGTGGAGCCTTTCATGCACGAGGCTGTGGGTAGGGGCAAGTATTAATGTGACTCTTTTGATTTCACAAACACGATCTAATTTTATCTTGGACATCACTGTCATTGGTAAAATATCATATCGTGAGAAATCCTGAACTTAGAATTAATATAAAGTCTAAAGTCGCCTATCTTTGAGCAAGCGTAGTGTTAAATGTTGTGCCTTCTCCGTATGAGAAAAAAAAAATTAAGAAGAAGCCCAATCTGACATTTTTTTAAATAGTTTTTCGACTTTATTACAAAAGCATAAGGTTTATGTCAAATCGGAAAAATTTGATAGTTTGGAATACCTTCATGTAATAGCGTATGTATTATGTACACAGTATTACATTCCAATAAAACCAAAAGCCTTTGCATTAACTCAAATTCATTACAACTCAAATCATGACAGAAACGCAAAAACTCTCTTCAAATTAAACCACCATTCGAATAGAAAACTCCATTAAAATTGCAGAAGAACAATTCGCCGGCAATATTAGTTTATTACGTGTAGATTTCAGTTCACGTCGCGGCACGTGACCGCCTCCTGTAAAGGCACTAGCGGGAAACTTTAAACGCAGCCCTGTCTAGGAGTGTTTAGTTATATCTGTTTGTCTGTTTGTTTGGTTGAAGCGACGTCATTTGGTTGGGTTTTAGCGTTGTTACAGCTATCATCACGCCTGTAGTCCTCGAAGGGTTAGGCAGAGGTGTATTAATATACACTCACTGTTTGCCCGGTATGTTTAGGTCACATATAATAAGGGGCGAGCCTATTGCAATTAATCTTACACCAATCCTAACGCCGAGCTGCTTCTGAGAATTTTATAGTGAAACCCAATAACACTTTCTGCTCGACCTGTGAATCAAACCCAGGACCTCATGTTCATCAGTCACGCTTGCGACCACAAAGCCAAAGGACCAGTAGGATAACGTTTCAATAACACCAAAGGCTTTTACATAAACTCAAATTAATTCCAAGTAAAATCATGACAGAAACGCAAAAACTCCCTTCAAAGTAAAACACCATTCGAATTGAAAACTCCATTAAAATTGCAGAAGAACAATTCGCCGGCAATATTAGTTTATTACGTGTAGATTTCAGTTCACGTCGCGGCACGTGACTGCCTCCTGTAAAGGCACTAGCGTGAAACTTTAAACGCAGCCCTGTCTAGGAGAGTTTAGTTATATCTGTTTGTCTGTTTGTTTTGTTGAAGCATATCACCACGCCTTTATCCCACGAAGGGTTAGGCAGAGGTGTACCAATGTACAACCACAGTTCGTTGGTATGTTTTAAGTCATACATAATAGGGGAGAAAACCATTAATCGGACATAAATCCTAACTCCAAGCTGCTACTGAGAAATTACTAATAGAAAAACCTAATAACACTTTGCTCGACCTGGGAATCGAACCCAAAACCTCTAGCGTAGCAATCACGCTTAGGACCACTAGGCTACCGAGGCAGTTCGAATTGAAAACTCATAACATAAACTCAAATTCACTTAAATCAACATGACAAAAAACAAAAAACTCCCTTCAAAGTAAAACACCATTCGAATTGAAAACTCCATTAAAATTGCAGAAGAACAATTCGCCGGCAATATTAGTTTATTACGTGTAGATTTCAGTTCACGTCGCGGCACGTGACCGCCTCCTGTAAAGGCACTAGCGTGAAACTTTACACGCAGCCCTGTCTACGAGAGTTTAGTTATATCTGTTTGTCTGTTTGTTTTGTTGAAGCATATCACCACGCCTGTAGTCTCTGAAGGGTTAGGCAGAGGTGTGCCTATGTACACTCACAGTTTGCCCGGTATGTTTAGGTCACATATAATAAGGGGCGAGTCTATTGCAATTAATCTTACACCAATCCTAACGCCGAGCTGCTTCTGAAAAATTACTAATAGAAAAACCCAATAACAGTTTGCTCGACCTGGAAATCGAACCCAAGACCCCATGCTCAGCAGTCACGCTTGCGACCACGAAGCCAAAGGAGCAGTAGGATAACGTTTCAAAAAATCAAAAGTCTTTGCATAAACTCAAATTCATTACAAAGTTAAATCATGACAGAAACGCTAAACTGCGAAACGGCGAACTGCGGGTGTACATTGGTACACCTCTGCCTAACCCTTCGGGGAATACAAGCGTGATGGTGTGTAGAAACGCAAAAACTCCCTTCAAAGTAAAACACCATTCGAATTGAAAACTCCATTAAAATTGCAGAAGAACAATTCGCCGGCAATATTAGTTTATTACGTGTAGGTTTCAGTTCACGTCGCGGCACGTGACTGCCTCCTGTAAAGGCACTAGCGTGAAACTTTAAACGCAGCCCTGTCTAGGAGTGTTTAGTTATATCTGTTTGTCTGTTTGTTTTGTTGAAGCATATCACCACGCCTGTAGTCTCCGAAGGGTTAGGCAGAGGTGTACCAATGTACAGCCACGGTTCGTTGGTATGTTTTAAGTCATACATTATAGTGGAGATTGCCATTAACAGGGCACCAATATTAACTCCGAGCTGTTAGCGTGAATTTCATAGATCCAATAACACTTTTTGCTCGACCCAACGAGCCACGAGCAACGAGAGTTTGAATCGTACCCAAGACCTCTAGCGTAGCAGTCACGCTTAGGACAACTAGAGTACCGAGGCAGTTGGAATTGAAAACTCCATTAAAATTGCAGAAGAACAATTCGCCGGCAATATTAGTTTATTACGTGTAGTTTCAGTTCACGTCGCGGCACGTGACTGCCTCCTGTAAAGGCACTAGCGGGAAACTTTAAACGCAGACCTGTCTAGGAGAGTTTAGTTATATCTGTTTGTTTTTTTTTGAAGCGATGTCATTTGATTGGGTTTTAGCGTTGTTACAGCTATCATCACGCCTGTAGTCCCCGAAGGGTTAGGCAGAGGTGTAGCAATGTACAACCACAGTTCGTTGGTATGTTTTAAGTCATACATAATAGGGGAGAATGCCATTAATCGGACATAAATCCTAACTCCAAGCTGCTACTGAGATATTACTAATAGAAAAACCCAATAACACTTTGCTCGACCTGGGAATCAAACCCAAGACCTCTAGCGTAGCGTCTTTATTATATTCGTATAAATATAAATGACCATGCACACAGTATTACATTCCAATAAAATTCATGACAAGAAACGCAAAACTCTCTTCAAATTAAAACACCACTCAAATTGAAAACTTCATTAAAATTGCAGAAGAACAATTCGCCGGCAATATTAGTTTATTACGTGTAGATTTCAGTTCACGTCGCGGCACGTGACTGCCTCCTGTAAAGGCACTAGCGTGAAACTTTAAACGCAGCCCTGTCTACGAGAGTTTAGTTATATCTGTTTGTCTGTTTGTTTGGTTGAAGTGACGTCATTTGGAAGGTTTTAGCGTTTTTCAGAAATACTATACCTATTTTAGCGTATCTGAAAATTTAGGTCAAATATCCGTTACTTTTTATGTTTATGGCACTGAACAGTGGCCTAAATATTCTTATATTACCTTCTGCAAATTCGCTTTTAATTACGTCTTTAGATACTGCTCCGCTCCCGTTAGTCGTAGCGTATACAGGAAAAGTTTTTAACCAGTGCGTAAATTTTTTTTGGTAGTTCAGTGTCAGTAATAGAAAACATTTCCGTGTTCAGTTAAAAAAAAAAATTAAAAAATTTTCATCCTTATCCCAGTTTGAAATAAGCAAAACATGGACATAATCTATTCGCCAAACTATCAATGAAAACTCGCGGCCGCCGCCCGGGCGCATGGCTGGGGTGAGGGGGTGGGGAATGCGCTAGCGCCGGGCCCGCTCGCCCGCCCGCCGTCGCGTCAGTACGTTCCACGCGCAATTGGTGTCCTGACGTCCGAGCGTTCTTACCCCGCGCAACCCCTGCGCCCTGCGTCGCGTACTCGCGTCGTATCAATCACGAATTCACGATGTCAAACTTTACTCACCGCGAATACTACGAAATGGTGCGAGTGTATTTATTAAGCAACGAGAATCTATCTATCTTCATGTTTATGTTGCATACCTATCTTAGTGCTTCATTCAAGTTTATTATTATGCATTTTGATGGTACTAAGCCCATAAAAGTATGAAGAAAAGTTGGAATTACGTTAACAAGTAACTTCATATCGCAGTTCAAACTAAAAAAGGTCAGTAACCACACCGCGTAGGTACGTCGTCGCAGCGGCGAGCGAGCGTCGACTCAGCTGATAGGTACCTACGCACGCGCGGACTCAGCTGATACGCGCGCCGCCCGATCGCCCGACGAGTGACAATAAAATATGTTTTTAAGTAAACATGTTTCGTAAGCGATAACTTTTTTTTTTAGTACTAAGACATATCAAAATAAAATATACGTGTTTAATAAAACGTGTTGAAGTTTATTATGGCAAAATTTACGCACTGGTTAAAAAATTTTCCTGTATAGTTTATACTATTCCTCATGAATCTGGTATATCTTCGATTTTTTTTTCCAGTCCGACTGTTAGTTTCAGAGGTTAACGCGCTTCAATAACTCAACAAACAAAAAACGCTTCAGTTTTATAGATAGTATAGATTTTTCCAATTCGATTTTCGCTTCGATTTTTTTGATCCAATTCCCGACAGTTAGCTACCGAACCAACTAGCGCCTGCAACAAAATCAATAACCAATATCGACATCTAAATATAAATTCCTAAACTATGTATTTAATGTTTAACTTTTTATTAAAACTATCAGTTTAAAATCTAAATTATAAAAACTGCACAAGCAAACCCACGTGATACTCAAAGTGTGGAACTATCATTTTGATTCGATACCTGGAACGATTCGACGCAGTAAGGATGAAGCATTACTCATTCAATTTTAAAACCTTACCTGTTTTTTATTTCTTATAAATTCTTCTTCGAAGCCGATTCGCAAACTCACCTAGTTTAGGCTTCATATACCTACGTGTGATATTGGTCAGTGCGGTTGAAAAATAAAAATGAAAAAGGTAAAATAAAATACATGTATTTCAGGACACAAAGAACATAATATTCTCAATTTGTCATTAGAATTTCATTCAAATTAATGAATTATTAATCATCAATCAAATATGTAAAGAGGTAAAATTTGTGAGTTTGTGATATGGTAGAGGTTATCTCTGGATCAACTGATATTTAAAATTCTTTCACCAATAGAAAGCCACGTTATTTGTAAGTGTCATAGACTATATAACATCACGCTACGACCAACGCCTGTGGTGCAGCAACGGACGAAGTCGCGGGCAGCTCGCTATTTAATTATCAAGTCAAAAGTAATTATGTCAAATTAAAAACAATTAATGTCAGCTACAAATATTATACTGAAATAGTAGATAGGTACTCGCTGCCCGCGATTTCGTCCGCGTGGCTTATTTTACACGCTTTAAGTTACGTCTTTGGTTACCGCTCCGCGGATCGTACCTTGATTGTACGTATACAGGAAACATTTTTAACCAGTGCGTAAATTTTGCCATAATAAACTTCAACACGTTTTATTAAACACGTATATTTTATTTTGATATGTCTTAGTACTAAAAAAAAAGTTATTGCTTATGAAACATGTTTACTTAAAAACCATATTTTATTGTCACTCGGCGCTAGCGCATTCCCCACCCCCTCACCCCAGCCATGCGCCCGGGCGGTGGCCGCGAGTTTTCATTGATAGTATGGCGAATAGATTATGTCCATGTTTTGCTTATTTCAAACTCGGATAAGGATGAATTTTTTTTTAATATTTTTTTTAACTAAACACGGAAATGTGTTCTATTACTGACACTGAACTACCAAAAAAAAATTACGCACTGGTTAAAAACTTTTCCTGTATATGTACAGTAAAGTGTATTATGTTGTTATTGGTGAAAAAATGGTTAAAATCGGTCCAGCAATTTTGGAGCTTAATTGATACAAACAAACAAAAAATCTTTCCTCTTTTTGATATGAGAACAGATAATTATTGCCATATTCATATACATTTACTTGTTTACCATAATGTCAATAAGTACTTCATAAATTATACGACAGATAATATTTATTACGGCTCACGACTAATATGAGAGAGGCACGATCTGAAACGTTCAATACTACAGATACCGCGTTACCATACTTTATATTCAGGAACACCATACAATAGGGATTAATTGAATATATTATAACGTTCGGGTAACATAGAATGTTTGTAGTTAATCCTTATCTCATACATAAGGGGTGCGAGCCGCTTTTGAAATCACAATTTCGAATGAAAACATTAAGAGCCGATTTATCAATCGTTAAATAACTGGGTCCGTGGATTACGCTCCCAGTCGTCGAGGCACCTGTGGTCGACGCCCCCGATTAGATTTATTTAAGTCAAGTCAATTTTTGATCAAATGTAATGTCAGGCACAAAACTGTTTTACAAAAATATTAAATGTATATTCGTCAAAAAAAAACATAATTATATTTATAACAAACAAATGCTTTTATATTGGTAGTATGTTTTGAAAAAATTAAGACTCAGTAATTTTTTTTTATTTATTTATATAACTCAATAAGAACTAACTAGTAAAAAAAATTGTTTACCATATACCTAACATATATCATCACCTAACAGTCTGCTTCAATAACAAAATAATCAAGCTTTTAAAATAACTGTATGTGAAATATATCGAATTTTTTTAGCGTAGTAATAATCTACTGTAAAACCTTAAATAAATATTTAAAAAAAAATGTATATAATGTACAAGCAAATCATCACTTTTCACTAAAGGTGTGTAAGGATAAGGTTAAGTAGCAATCCATACTCTCTGCTATTATTTATTTATTTTTATTTATTTTATTTTATTGATTTTAAGAAAACTTACAGCTAATACATAAAATAGTCAGAAGTAATGTGCAGAAGAAAGCCAATTACAAGTTTCCACTTATATAAACTTTTGTATAAAATAAACAAAACGGCATAAACAGCGCGAGAATTAAACATAGAAACAAAAAAAAATAGAAATAAAGAAATATACAAAACATTACAGAACAAAGTCACACATCAAAGAATGAGACATATAACTACTACTACACTACTACTACTACTATTACTATTTGACAGATAACTTTTGTTTAGCAAGGAAAAATACTTTATTATTATGATGAAACACTTTTTTCGTTTACTGTACTAAGTGAAAAAGCACAATAAAAAAATGATATGAAATTAATCGAATCGGGTGCGTCGACCACAGGTGCCTCGACGACTGGGAGCGTAACCCACGGACCCAAATAACTTTTATCTGGAGAATGAATATTATGGTTGTTTGATATAATAATAATAATATGTTTATTTCAAAATTATCTGCCAACAATTGCTTTTAATGACATAATTTAAAACAAGTTTGGAATAATTAATTATTTATATTAGTCAACTATAAGGGAGCTATCATAATGCTTAATAATGTAGATTATACATATATTTTCTATTATGTGAACAGTGAAAAGTACCTACTTGATTAGCCATATAAGATTTTTAGGGTATATATAGCGAAGATACTAGGGGCTGATTTTTCAATCGTTAGATAACTCTTCTTCATAATATGCGGTCATACTGACGTCATCGAATCGTCATTGTTCAAATCAAACTTATTCGAATTTTGTAAAATTAAACCTTAATTACATTATTATAGTTAATAGAGTCTTTAAAAACAATGCAAATTCATTTTACAACAGAAATAGAGTTCAAAGTGGCATAATTTGCGTTCAAGATAATAAATCTTGCACGGAGTCTTACACACAATTATCAAGCCTATTTCTGAAGCATTTTAGTTCATAATTCATTAAACTTTTTTAGCCATATCACTGCTTGCCTTTTGCGCATACCCCAAAATGCAATCCATAGAAACACATCCCTTACCAGTTCCCAACTAAACCCCCAAACACACACACATAAAAAACCTTTTTACTTCAAGTAAAAACATAAAAAAACTCGCCAAGTGCGAGTCGAAATCACGCACGAAGGGTTTCTATAAAAACGGCAAAAAAATCACGTTTGTTTTTTGGGAGCTCCCCTTAAATATTTGTTTTATTTCAATTTAATTATTTATTTTTAAAGAAATAAATAACTACTTAAATATTCTGTGACTATTTCAAGCGCCTACCTAATGCCACTATTAATATCGAGCAAAAACTAGTAATAAAATCATGTTTGTTGTATGGGGGCCCCCTTAAATATTTATTTTATTCAGTTTTTTTTTTGTATTTGTTGTTATAGCGGCAACAGAAATACATCGTCTTTGAAAATTTCAACTGCCCTAACTATCACGGTTCATGAGGTACAGCCTGGTGACAGACAGTCAGAGAAACGGATGGACAGACAGCAGAGTCTTAGTAATAGGATCCCATTTTTCCCTTAACACTTTGGGCTCTTTCAATTTATGCGTTTGGTGCCGGACCGCTGCGGTGCCGAGGCGGCGCGTTTTTCGGACTGCATACGGACGGTTGTCCTTTTTCATACAGTTGACGCGTGACGTCTGTCGTCCTGCCGTCGAGCGTGCGTAGGTACCGACGTCGCACTGTTGCCGCACCGCGCGCATTGTATGAAACTAAACGACCGTTCGTACGCAATACGACAAACGCACCGCTTCGCCACCGCAGCGGTCCGGCACCAAACGCATAAATTGAAAGAGCCCTTTGCAGGACACTAAAATAAACACAATAGAAGTTTTATTGTAATGACGCCTATGAGCGTTCAGTGTCCTTCATACTGTTGGTACGGAACTCTAAAAAACTTTATCCCAAAACACGGAGACAGGGACAAATGTCCACAAATCTTCAAGATAACAACACACATCCCCTTTTTTCCCCACAATAAACCCCTCATTGTGTATTCCGTTCGATTCAAAGATGTAGAGTTTTCCACTTAATTTGGCTGACGTAGAATCCACGCCATTAAGACATTCAAGAAACAATTTGGCAGACTTGGGTTCAGCGTCGATTTACAAACTTAATTTTATCAATGAAATTACGTAGTCACCACCTTATGATTAGGAGATAAAGTTGAGATTGTGTTTTGGGAAGTGCATTTGAGAAGAACGTGCATGCAAAATTGGGCCAATGAGAATGTTCGTCGATTCAGTTCGGTTGTATGTTTACATGTGTGAGTTTAAGCGACGTGTAACACTATTATGCTCTTATTACTGTTTTAACTGCCCCGTTGGTTTCGTGGTCGCAAGTGCGACTGCTGTGCAAGGGGTCCCGGGTTCGATTCCCAGGTCGAGCAAAAAGTGTTAGTGGGTTTTTCTATGAAATTCTCAGTAGCAGCTCGGAGTTTGGATTTGTGCCCGGTTAATGGCAATAGGCTCGCCCCCTATTACATGGGACCTAAATATACCGGCGAACTGTGGGTGTACATTGGTACACCTCTGCCTAACCCTTCGGGGAATACAGGCGTGATGGTATATTATTATTATTATATTACTGTTTCAGTCTCGTCGTCTGATCACTTGATACAAATCTTGGTACTATTCTGCCGTGGTAAACGCAAATTGGTACCTTAGGGAATGTTAGTATTGAGAAAATTTTCGTTTTATGAATTTACATACATACATAAACTCACGCCTTTTTCCCATGGGGGTAGGCAGAAACCACAGAACGCCACCTGCTACGATCCTTACACACTCCTTTCGCCTCGACTACATTCATACATCTGGTCATACCAGCACGCCGGTTACGAGTACCTGACCACCTGACCACTGCGCACCTGACCTTTCTGAAGAACCTCACCAATCAGGTCAGGGTAGGTCATTTCGGGAGGTTCCAGCACCTCATCGGGCGGGAGGAAACGCCCGGGTGTCACCATTGCGAGGATCGCCCCGAGGACACGGTGGAGCATACTTTGGCGGTGTGCCCTGCTTGGGCTGAGCACCGCCGAGTCCTCGAGGCGGCCATCGGCGGCGGCGCCCTCTCGCATCCGACACTGGTTCAGGCCATGGTGCGGAGCGAGAGGGAATGGGAAGCAGTCGCCTCCTTCTGCGAAGCTGTAATGCTAGAGAAGGAGGCGGCGGGACGGGAGAGGGAAAGGAGGGTCCCCCGTCCCAGCGGCCGCCGCGGTAGACGCTCCGGGCGTCGGGAGCCGCGAGACGACTCCCGGCCACCGTAGGCGCGGGTCTGTGGACGGTGAGCAATGGGTAGCTCACCGTCCGTACGTTCACTGAATAACGACAGACCGTGTCGACGGCGCGTTCGTGTTCCACGCGCGCCTCAAAGAGATGTCAGCAAACTTGGATGGGGCCACTGAGGGCCGATGCCTGCCGGGGCTGCGGGTTGTTCGAAAGAGATACCGCGCCCCCGGAACGCAAAGGGCACATGAAGGAACATAGACGGGTTTTAGTCAGTAAAAGTCTGACACTCCCTCCCGCCCCGCCCAGGGCGGGGGAAGTTATTTGATAATTTCCCGTCTATAAAAAAAAAAAAAGGGTAGGTCTTTGTTTTCTTTCTTTTTGAATTTAGTATTTTTAATGTCTTTAATAAGATGCCAAGATGCCACTATTTGGCTCAGTTCATAACATAATATACGATCACGCCTGTATTCCCCGAAAGGTTAGGCAGAGGTGTAACATGTGCACCCACAGTTCGCCGGTATATTTAGGTCTCATGTAATAGGGGGCGAGCCTATTGCCATTAACCGGGCACAAATCCAAACTCCAAGCTGCTACTGAGAATTTTATAATAAATTTTACTAAACGTTAGAAGTAACAAATGTGATGTCAAATTGAATAGAGTTAAACTAGAATTTATTAGTCAAATGGTTAACCTAGGAATCACGCTAGACGAGAAATTACAAAGGGGACCTCATATAACTTCTCAGCAAGTTTCAATTCTTCTTACTTCTAAATCACGTTCAAATGTGCCTTTTAATAGTCTTATTGAAATAAATGGTTTGGCTTTTACTTTGACAATAGAGTTTATTCAGAGGTAGTAACACCGGCATTAAGGTCATCGTTTCAATGAGATAAATAAATAAATATCTTGGGACAACTCACACACGGCTATCTGATCCCAAGCTAAGCAGAGCTTGTGTTATGGTAACCAGACAACTGATATACATCCTTCCTACTACTATTATAAAGGCGAAAGTTTGTATGTATGGATGGATGTTTGTTACTCTTTCACGCTTAAACGGCTGAATGGATCTGGATGAAATTTGGCACAAAGATAGATTATAGTCTGGAATAACACATAGGCTACTTTTTATCCCGGGAAAATGTACGGTACCCGTAGGATAACACATCAACTGTGACGCGGACGAAGTCGCGGGCAGAAGCTAGTACTTATATAATTTATAAATACATACATATTATAAATAAATCACACCCAGACACAGAACTAACAATCATGCTCATCACACAAAGTTTGTCCTGGGTGGGAATCGGACCCACGACCTCAGGCTTAGCAGTCAGGGCCGCTAACCACTAGACCAACAGGCCCGTCAGATAAAATACTACACTACTTTACTACTGAACTATTATTTTACACTGCCTCGTTGATCTTGTGTGAGTGGGGTCTTGAGTTCGATTCCCAGTTCAAGCAAAAAGTGTTATTGGATTTTTCCACTCGAAATTTCTCATTAACAGCCTCGAGTTTGAAAGTTGGTGGAGTGACACCTCCGTGTCTCGAAAGTCTCGTAAAGCCGATGGTCCTGCACCTGATCAGTCCCCAGTTGTTGATTGCCGTACCATCGGACTTTGACCTGCGTACCTGTGTTTGCGCACACATTTGAGCACTTTAAAATCTACTTGGCTACTCTCCATTAAGATAACGTAACAAAAATCGATCTGAAGAATACTATTACAACTAAAAACTCCTCTCCCACAACGAAATACGATTCAATATCGCGTACATGTTATAGCAAAATTAATCTAAACGCAAAACATCAAAATAGCAGCATTTGGACTCAAATTACAAGCATGCTATGCCTGAACGGAATTTTGTAGCTGACTACATATAGACATCGGTAATGGAAAGCGGAGTCCTAATGTTGATTGATACGATCAGAGAGATAGGAATTGTGGCTTTTAGAGTACTAGTAATTTGATGGTGGCTTAATAGATTTGCGATCTAACAGATGGTGTAAACAGTGATAGTGATATATTCTGTGCCTACTATGAGTGATTTTAGTTGAGTAGAGTAAGCATGCATCTTGTGGTGTGTAGAAATTATCAGAAAAAAAAGCGATGAAGGGCTCAAAGTCAAAGTCAAAGCATTTATTTCAATTAGACCATTTACAGGCACTTTTGAATTGTCAAGAAGTTCCAAAACGTAGGTCTCTATGAAGAAGAACGAGCAAGAAACTCCATGGACACTCTTTTTATTAAATTTGGTTTTTACAAAACTTGGTTACAATATTCTTGTTGCTTCTATATGTGAAAACAATGAAGGTGAATATAAAAAATAACAAAATTATAATAAAGATGTAAGCTGATGTATGCTAGCCCCCTATACCTACATGGGACCGAAATATATCGGCGAACTGTGGGTGTAGTACATTGGTAAACCTCTGCCTAACCCTTCAGGGAATACAGGCGTGATGGTCAAAATGCTTGGAAACATGCTGGTCTTGCTCCATAGGACAATTTCAAGTCTTGACAAAATCAACTGGTTGCTTATTTAATCATAAAACTAATTTGTTTTGACCAATAATTGTTTTTCTCCTCGACATTAATTCTACATTTGAGTTTGACTCACACACTGATTCGTTGTCTTTGAAATGTTAGAAGTAATTATCTACGATCACAATATTGGCGTTAAATATTATAATTAATTTAGCTTTCATTTCTAATTTGTGGCACTGAGTACGTATTGTAGTACTTTGAGTGACTTTTTATTTTTGATAGATCGTTTTGACATTTATATATTTTTTTTATGGAATGAATGTAACTATACAACTTATTGTAATACATTGTTATTTAAAAGAGTATGTATGGAGTTTCTTGCCCGTTCTTCTCCATACGAAACTACCTCTTGGAATGGGCAACTAGATTCAATATTAATGTTTTTTTTTATGTAATGACGTTCAAAAGTGCCTTTTAATGGCCTAATTGAAATAAATGATTTGACTTTGACTTTGACTTTGAAAAATGCGATATTTTTGGTCTAACACGCGTTTTCCTATCATTCCGCTATAACTTCGAAGATAGCTTGGTGAAAAAATCTTGGACTGATTTTAAAAATTCTTTCACCTATGAAAAGCTACGAATGCTACGATATCATCGAGTAATATAAGTTATATTTTATTTTCCAAAACATTAGAAGTCTGTTTGAAAATTCACGCGAACGAAGTCAGTTTAATGCTAGTTTCCAATAAACGTGAACTTTTAAATTATCAAGAAGTCAGTCAGTCGGAAATATGAAGCTAGTTGCTCGTTTTAAACAGCAGGTTTGTTAGGAGTAAGAAACTCCAAGAATACTCTTTTAAAGTCAATAAAATAACGTTCAGTGGTTAGGGATAGAGTGAAAGAAGTACTTGTTAAAAGAAAATAACTGACCAAGTTAGCGTCATACATGTAGGGCCTGGGTGCCATACGACCGTCAAATATTTAACACTACATGCAAAATACGCTCTACCGCTGTCATTTTTTACTTTATTTATTTTTAATATTAATCGTTATACCAATAGAAAATACATATTCTGTTAAAACTTCAACTCCCTATTTATTACGGTTAATGAGATACAGCCCGATGGAGTGCCTCGCAAAGCACGTAAAGCCGTTGGTCCCGGCTGTCATTCGTAGATCTTTGACAGTCGTTACGGATAGTCAGAAGCCAAGAAATCTGACAACCAATCTAACCAAGAGGTATCGTGTTGCCCAGTTACTGGGTTGTGGAGGTCAGATAGGCAGTCGCTCCATGTAAAACACTGGTATTCAGCTGAATCCGGTTAGACTGGAAGCCGACCCCAACACAGTTGGGAAAAGGCTAAGCAGATGATGATGATGAAGATACAGCCCGATGGACAGACAGACAAACAGACAGACGGACGAACAGACAGACAGCGGAGACTTAGTTAGCCGGATCCACACCGGACGATCCAAAGCGCTCCAATAGCCGGATCCACACCGGACGATCCAAAGCGCTCCGTTCGCGCGCGGCATGGAGCGCGCTCCACGGAGCGTGAAGTGTAGACGTGCCGCGCGCGATCCATGTGCGCGGCGGAGAGCGCGCGCTCCTCGCCGCGTGCGATCCATTTGTTGTCGGTTTTTTGGTCACGCACAAAGGTGCCTCAGTCGCATGGCGCGCGCGGTCTGGACGGTTGTGATTTTAAAATCGCGTGATCCGCGCTTATGGATAATTCGCAATGTATCCGTTTAATTTCCTTATATAGGGAGAATAAATGTTTATGGGGTCCTTATGAGACCAAATACACAAATAGAGGTGTTAGAGAAGATGCCTGGCGGAAAATTAGATTTGCAGTCATTCATGCAAAATTAGCTTCAGATCCTTCATCAATTAACTCTTTGTAAAGTCGAGTCCCATATTCCAACCGGTTTTTAAAAACTGTTTTAACCCAATACTGTCTTTTTCGTTTTCGTAATTTTTGCCGTAAATATACAAGTAAAATGTAGCTTGCTGCTGCTACGGCTATTCGTCGCCGTCGTTGCACGTGTGACTCCATAGCCAGACAAAATTCAACTGATTCAGTATGGATCGGCAGGAGCGCGTTGGAGCAGCCAGTCAGGATCGCAAAAGATTGCTGTTGGATCGACCTAGAACGATCCACGCTCCACGCATCACGATCTTGGATCGCGGATCGCGGGATCGCCGATCCATTTTGGATCGTCTGGTGTGGATCCGGCTAATCGCGCGCGGCTTGGAGCGCGCTCCACGGAGCGTGAAGTGTAGACGTGCCGCGCGCGATCCATGTGCGCGGCGGAGAGCGCGCGCTCGATCCATTTGTTGTCGGTTTTTTGGTCACGCTCAAAGGGGCCTCAGTCGCTTGGCGCGCGCGGTCTGGACGATTCTGATTTTAGAATCGCGTGATCCGCCGTTATGGATAATTAGCCGGATCCACACCGGACGATCCAAAGCGCTCCGATCGCGCGCGGCATGGAGCGCGCTCCACGGAGCGTGAAGTGTAGACGTGCCGCGCGCGATCCATGTGCGCGGCGGAGAGCGCGCGCTCTTCGCCGCGTGCGATCCATTTGTTGTCGGTTTTTTGGTCACGCACAAAGGGGCCTCAGTCGCTTGGCGCGCGCGGTCTGGACGATTGTGATTTTAGAATCGCGTGATCCGCCGTTATGGATAATTCGCAATGTATCCGTTTAATTTCTTTATATAGGGAGAATAATGTTTATGGGATCCTAATGATACCAATAGAGAGAATAGAGGTCTAAGAGAAGATGAAGAACTCTTTGTAAAGTCGAGTCCCATATTCCAACCGATTTTTAAAAATTGTTTTAACCCAATACTGTCTTTTTCGTTTTCGTAATTTTTGCCGTAAATATAACGTAATGTAAAATGTAGCTTGCTGCTGCTACGGCTATTCGTCGCCGTCGTTGCACGTGTGACTCCATAGCCAGACAAATTTAACTGATTCAGTATGGATCGGCAGGAGCGCGTTGGAGCAGCCAGTCAGGATCGCAAAAGATTGCTGTTGGATCGACCTAGAACGATCCACGCTCCACGCATCACGATCTTGGATCACGGATCGCGGGATCGCCGATCCATTTTGGATCGTCCGGTGTGGATCCGGCTATTCGCAATGTTTCCGTTTAATTTCTTTATATAGGGAGAATAATGTTTATGGTATCCTAATGATACCAATTACACAAATAGAGGTCTAAGAGAAGATGAAGAACTCTTTGTAAAGTCGAGTCCCATATTCCAACCGGTTTTTAATTAAAAAATGTTTTAACCCAATACTGTCTTTTTCGTTTTCGTAATTTTTGCCGTAAATATAACGTAATGTAAAATGTAGCTTGCTGCTGCTACGGCTATTCGTCGCCGTCGTTGCACGTGTGACTCCATAGCCAGACAAATTCAACTGATTCAGTGTGGATCGGCAGGAGCGCGTTGGAGCAGCCAGTCAGGATCGCAAAAGATTGCTGTTGGATCGACCTAGAACGATCCACGCTCCACGCATCACGATCTTGGATCGCGGATCGCGGGATCGTCGATCCATTTTGGATCGTCCGGTGTGGATCCGGCTGTTAAAATGTCTCGTTGTCAACGCTCAGCACTCACTTGCGACAAACAGCACTTATAATCCGATAACACGATCAAAACACAACCTAACATCAAAATTTGGCCACCACCCAACTGCAGTACCGAACAAATCGGCTCCGTGTCCTACCGAACAGTGTGTATACAATCATGATATTACTGCGGTCGTAACAGCTGCTACCCCGACGTGTCGTGACCTACTGCCGTTAAACATTGATACTCATATTGCAAAATTTTACACAAATCTAACCTGTTCGATGTTGGATTGGATTTTCTGAGGCGAAATTGCTTTGTTTTGTTTGTTTTTTTGAGGTTGTATTTTATGGGTTTGGGCTTGAAGGGTGCTAGTGGGACCCTGTTATTGAGTCTGACTGTCTGTCCGTCCGTCATTCTGTCTTCCCGTCCTTCTGTTCGTCCGTCTGTCCGTCAGTCCGTTCGTTCACCATATTTTCAAAGTTTATTATACTATTACTAAGCTTTAATAATGATAAGCTTTGCCTCGCATGCACGAGGTTGCGGGTTCGCAACTGGGCACGGGCAAGTACCAATGTGACTTTTTCTAATTCATGTACTTTCTAAGTTTATCTTGGACTTCATTGACATCGGTAACCATGTCAGAGGCCCTTGAGGCGAATTAGAAACTCTGACACTAGGGTTTGTGGGGTCGTTAGACCTTACTGCCCACATGATAAAGAAGAAGACTAAGCTTTCGCTAGCCATCCGTCTGTCTATTAAAGGGCTGTGTCCTATGAACCGTCATAGGTAGAGAGTCCGAATTTTCACATAGTATGTATTTCTATATTCGTTATATCGACAAATAATGAAAGTAAAATAATGTTATAAATCAAGGAGGTTCTCTTATGAGAAATGAGTATTTTCTTATTGTTTTTGGTTTAATATTAATATTGTATTATTTTCATTCCTGAAACTGGCATCTAGTTTATAAAATAAGTGCTTACTCGTATTAAAATACAAAAATCACAAAGCAAAAATAATTTTAGTTATAAAGGGTTTGGTTATGATTTTTGTTTTGTATTGCCACTAATCGGTTATTATAACAAAAAAAAAACTAATTGAGAACCTCTTCGTTTTTTTGAAGTCGGTAAAAAAAAGAAAGTAATTTCACTGACATCTTTAAAGTTAACAACAAAGTATTTGTTTTAATAGCTAATTAGTCTGCACTTAATATTTGCATACAACATTATGTAATTACCATATTACAAAGTAAATTTATTTGCTTAAGCAAAAAACCATTAAAAATTATAAAAGCATTATATTTTAGATCTGACCGTTAACCTCAGTAATCAATAAAAATTATAATTTAACTCAAATTATGGTTAAACTGATTTATTTAGGTAACTAACAATAGAATGAATTGAATTATAACTATGCTTACCGCAATCAGATTACAGTTAAACAAAAAGGTTTGATTATTTAGTGAACAAACAATGGGTAATTAAATGCTTTTTAACCCCAGACGCAAAAAGACTGTTATAAGTTTGACGTGTCTGTCTGTCTGTGGCATCATAGCTCCCGAACGGATGAAGCAATTTCAATTTAGTTTTTTTTGTATGAAAGGTGACTTATGTGCGAGTGTTCTTAGACATGTTTGATGAAAATCGGTTGAGCCGTTTAAAAGTTATGGGTGTGAAAGTGGGTAAGAAAAACTAAAAATGATTTGTCATGTAGGTTATTCAATTATTAGGAACCTATGTATTTACAGCTTAACAAAATCGACATTACAATAAGTATGTAGGTACCTATAAAAAGTATAAAATAAAAATTTAATTAAAAATTTAAAGAACCCCCGACACAAAATCCTAAGTTCCCTTTAAAAAGCAAAAAAAAAAAAAAAACGTCGCGTTGGGGGACCGCTTGGGACGGTCGTACCCTAAATGCAACATCGGTTCCCCAACGCGACGTATTTTTTTTTTGCTTTTTAAAGGGAACTTAGGATTTTGTGTCGGGGGTTTTCTAAATTTTTAATTTTATTTTTTTATATAAAACTTTGCTTACGAGTTCGCTTGGGTAAATAGTATTAAAGTCAAAGTTATTATTGGTGCGAGTCATTTTATTACGAAGTAAAGTAAAAAAATAAATAAAAAAAACACCCTAATAATTATATTGCCCTCTGTAGGGCAAAGGCCTCTTTTCGGTTCGATTCCCGCACTTAACAGATATTTGTATGGCCTGCATATAGTTATTCAAGGTCTGACTGCTTGTGTATGTGAGTTTATATGTTTGTAAACGCACCCACGACACAGGAGAAATTCCTAGTGTGGAGTAACTTTTTTTTGAAGTGAAAACTTCTTTAGCGGCGTTGGGTAAAAATGTTAAACTCGCGTCAGGACACGTGACCCTGATCGAAAAATTTGCACGAAAAATCGTGCAAAATCGTGGAAAATCGTGGATGGATGGATGGACGGATGGACGGATGGACGAATGGACGAATGGACGGATGGACGGATGCACGGATGGACGGATGGACTAAATAGTCCACGTGCTTGGTTTAATGGTTTCTGTTATATACATAGTACTTTTATAATGATAATTATAGCAATTCGTGCAAAATGATTCCCTAACCATGCCAAAATATCAAAAATGCACAACGTTAATATTCAAGTTTTCACTTCTGCCGGCACTCCCGGAGTGCAACCCGTCGTTTTTTTTTTTCAATAAATAAATAAATACTGCCTGATGGGCAATAATTATGCGTAGTTAACCGGTACGCAATGTGTCTTTTTGCACCCCGTATTGTTGATTGAACATTGAACGTGTATTGTACATATGTACATGTGTGTGTTTCAGGTCAATTGTAGTTGCGTCGCATTATGCGAAATCACGGAATGTGAAGGCAGTTTTGTTAGGTAGCGGACATAGGAAGTAGGTAGGTACTTATTTGCATAATAAAATTTTTCTACTCACATTACTGCCGTTAACCCAGTGGTTAAGGCGCCTCTCATGCCCGAGGCTGTGGATTCGTAACCGGGCATGGGCAATTACCAATGTGACTTTTTATACTTCATAATTATGTAATTTTAAGTTTATCTTCAATGATGTTAAATAAAATTTAGGCACAAGACATTAACTAAAATAATCTGTAAATGATCAAACTTGAAGTCTTGTTTATTGCTAGGCGTATTAAGAAGCAACGAACAGATCTCTCTTTAAGCTATGGGGCGTGCCTTGGAGTCTCCCTGAGAGATCGCATCAGAAGCGAGGTGAGCCAGCAGAGAACTAGAGTTGTCGATATAGCTCATAGAATAAGTGAGCTAAAGTGGCAATGGGCAAGATATTAACTGTAGAAATGATGACCATTGGTGTACACGTGTACTTGAGACCGCGAATCGGCAAGGGTATAGTGGGATGCTCTCAGGCTTGTTGAAGGGATGATCTTCGCAGAGTAGCTGATAGCAACTGGATGAGAGTTGCCGAGAATCGAGCTAAGTGGTGTGCAAGTGGAGAGCCCTATGTCCAGCAGCGGACTGTTGCAGGCTGATGATAATTAAGAAACAACTATTTTCTAAAATGTGGTCGAGACCAAAGGAGTATGTAAGGATCGCAGCAGGTTTCTGCCTACTCCCATGGGAAAAAGGCGTGAGTTTAATAATACTCGCTCCGCTCACCACTAAGTCCTCACCCTCAGTTCAAAATACAAAACAATCTCGTTGAGTCGCATTGTATCCGTGCCGATGAGTTCGAATGTGCCGTTTGTGACGATGCCCACCAAAATTACGTATTACTGCGTCTGGCCGCTGTTATTGTTCGCTAGATAACAAATATTTTGAGTTGCTATTGTTATTTATTTACCCTACGCTTTGTTGGAATTAAACTTTGATAACTATTAAGAAATAATTATGAGGACCACATACCTAATTAAAACCTTTCTTACTGTCCTACTCTCAAAGTCTTATTATGCTATGTTGGGACAGTACTAGCCATTTATTTTCCTACTGCAGGGCAAAGGCCTCTTCTCAAACAGATAAATCACAACCATTGATCACCACGCTTGCCAAAGGCGGATTGGAGATTTCAGACATATATATATAATTATATTAATTAATTGCCTCATTAGCCTAGTGGTCCTAAGCGCGACTGCCAAGCTAGATATCTTGAGTTTCAGATCGAGCAAAAAGTGTTATTGGGAGTTTCTATAAAATTCTTGGTAGCAGCTCGGAGTTGGGATCTGTGCCCGGTTAATGGCTATAGGCTCGCCTCCTGTTACATGTGACTAAAACATACCAGAAAACCCATCGGGGAATACAGGCGTGACGGTATGTGAACTAATAAAAAAATATGAACTACTTAATGATAATAAACCTCCTATCAAGGTCATATTATTCTGCGCTGTAACAATAACAAAACCAGCCTTTTATTATTCCACTGCAAAGGAAAGGCCTCTTCTCGTACACAAAAGACACGAGTATTGATCTCCACTCTTGCTCAAAGCGGAGTAGCAAATTCAGCCTTATTATTATTTATAACTCCAAGCCTTACGGTTTTTTAATCGATTAGCTTTTCTAATTACCTATTCAGTAATGTCCAAGATAAACTTAGAAAGTACATATATGAAAAGTTACATTAGTACTTGCTCGATATCGAACTCGCAGCCTCATAAATGAAAGGGTGCCTTAACCACAGGGCCATTACGACATTCATATATATTTATATTCATACATTCAATTCCAATTTACTGTTGAATGTATTCAGAATGTCTGTATAAAGAATTCAACAACAAAAAACACACAGCAGGTGCTCACATTCAAAAGATTTTGGCGCCATAATCACAAATTACTTTTCACTTTTGTTCGTAGTAAACCAAGTTAATATTAGGTTTCCGCGAAAACTGTGGCAATGATGAACTTTGTCTTATAGGGTTGGCAACTGTTCGTTTCTTTTGGAACAGACAACCATCACGCCTGTATTCCCCAAATGGTGAGGCAGAGGTGTAACAATGTACACCCACAGTTCGCCGATATGTTTTTTTTTAGGTCCCATGTAATAGGGGGCGAGCCTATTGCCATTAACCCATCCAAACTTGGAGCTGCTACTGAGAATTTCATATAAAAACCCAATAACACTTTTTGCTCGACCTGGGAATCGAACCCAAGACCTCTAGCGTAGCAGTCGTGGTTAGGACCACTAGGCCAACGAGGCAGACAACTAGATTCAATTTATTTATGTGGCAGATGTGAATGGCAACGCCGGGAGGGGACGCCCTAGAAAGACCTACCCTGACCTTATTGGTGAGGTTCTTCAGAAAGGTCGGGTGTACAGTACTCGTTACCGGCGTGCTTGTATGACCAGATGCATGAACGTGGACGAGGCGAAAGTAGTAGGTATGTAAGAATTCGTAGCAGGTGGCGTTCTGTGGTTTCTGCCTACCCCCATGAAAAAAAGGCGTGAGTTTATGTATGTATGTATGTACGTACGTACGTACGTATATAACTAGATTTAATTATTTTGACGTGAAACGTCTTTCAAAACAGTATAGGGGTAATATGCTAAAACCGATGCGACGAAAACGCGTCGCTTCGGTGAGGGCTATAGCTCCGTATAACTACGTGTCGTACGCAATAAATTTATATGCCGTTGGATAGAGCAAAGTAGCCACTACTCAGATCAAGTATTGTGTGTATATGATACATAGACGTTTGACGTTAAACCAACGGCTGTGTACCACGACACAGCCTCACCCGTTTTATCGTATTGTAAATTACGTTCAAAAGTGCCTTTAGATGATGTAAATAATTTGACTTTGACTTCGGTCCTTCGGTACAGTTTTGATGTAAATATTTTAATTTAGACTGAAGATTGACGATCTGGAACGACCAGTTAGTCAGACCAAATAATTTGATCGAATGCCTTATCTATGCTAGACATTACAATCGAATTTCAAAGATTTTATTTATTTTATTTTTGTTACTTTTAAGAAGGCTTACAGGCTAATTACATTGTAATGGGTAACAAAAACACTTTATCAAATTGCTAATAATAAGCCTCCACAGATTTTGCAAATTAAGACGGCTAACCGCCATTATCCGCGATTATATATGTTATACACTGAGCTTTTCAAAAGCGCGGTGACGTCACAATATTTGTTCATGTCAAATCATTAACATAGAAACAAAGGAACATCAACAACAACAGTTACTAAAAACACCCTTCGACCACCAATCTTCCGAATGACTTGATCAGTCTCCCGATTCTATATTGGAAATTTTCCGCTAGACATCCCTAGCTCCCGAGTCCGTTCAAATGGAACTTTCTAGGTCCGTTCACATATTCCATACATTTGTAAACGTGATACCGTTGTGGGCATGATTAGTATAATTGGGGAAAATTGAGCTCGACTCGCTTTGTGTCGTGTGATTGGGATTTTGTGTAAATAGTCAGTAATACTGTAAAGGTGACTAGGTTACCTATTCTATTATAAAAAAAAATATATACCATCACGCCTGTATTCCCCGAAGGGTTAGGCAGAGGTGTACATATATACACCCACAGTTCGCCGATATATTTAGGTCCCATGTTATAAGGGGCGAGCCTATTGCCAGTAACCGGGCACAAATCCAAACTCCGAGCTGCTACTGAGAATTTCATAGAAAAACCCAATAACACTTTTTGCTCGACCTGGGAATCGAACCCGGGACCCCTTGCACAGCAGTCGCACTTGCGACCACAAGACCAACGGGGCAGTTGGTCACCTATTTATAATATTAGTAAAGACTACCCGAACGAGCATTATTTCAGAAGTGTAGCGTCAATGAAGGTATTGGAATTGTAGGGACTAAAATATTATTTTCAATTTTCTCATAATTCATTATAAAAATATTGTAGTACGATACCTATTGGGATTACTCCACTGTCTATTCACCTTTATGTCAACGTCGATAAAAGTCACATTTCATTTGGCACGAAATTCTTAACGGGCGCACAATAACACTTCACCGATCACATCGCTCTTTTATAAAGAGTATCTACTGTCCGCTCTGTATCAGAGTTTCTTTTCTTGAAAACTTTTTTAAAGTATAACTTAACTTCTAAACGAGCAATACTTATTGTAGAAGTAAAGATAAGGGTACAAATATGACATTTCGTATGTACTTTCTAAGTTTGATTGCTTATTTGGTCTCGTAGTCGCAAGTGCGACTGTTGAAAGTGGGGTCCTGGGTACGATTCCCAGGTCAGGCAAAAATGTGTTATTGGGTTCTTCCAATAGAAGATAGAAGAAATTCTTAGTCTAAACTCAGAAAATAGTGGTGTGACACTCCCGTATCTCGAAAAACACGTAAAACCGTTGATACCTCCTCGGTTGTTTTGGATGCCGTCCCATTGGATTATGAAAGTTAGGGAATAGGGAGTGCACCTGTATTTGCGCACACACTTGTGCACTATAATATCTCCTACGTACTTGGTTAGTGTCCATTGAGATTGGCCGCCTTGACTACAGTCGGTTTTGAGAGAATATATTATTACCTACTTTCTAAGTTTCTCTTGGACATCTCTGACAGTGGCGAAGGAATACGTCAAGACAAAACCTTTAATTTAATATAAGCCTAAAATCGCCAATCGTCATTGAGCAAGCTTGGTGATCAATGCTTGTGCCTTCTCTGTATCAGAAAAGCCTTTACCCTGCAATAAATAAATAAATAAATATCTTGGGACAACTCACACACGGCTATCTGATCCCAAGCTAAGCAGAGCTTGTGTTATGGTAACCAGACAACTGATATACATACTTATATAATTTATAAATACATACATATTATACATAAATCACACCCAGACACAGAACAAACAATCATGCTCATCAGACAAAGTTTGTCCTGGGTGGGAATCGAACCCACGACCTCCGGCTTAGCAGTCAGGGCCAATAACCACTAGACCAACAGGCTCGTCGTGCAATGGGATAATAATAGGCTTCAATTATTATGAAGCCTATATAATATTCCCTGTATCCCGGAAACATGCACAATATAACATTACAACAATGGAGTCCCAATTCAATCGAACAGACTATAAAGCATCGACACTAAAATTATTTTCGTCGAATTCATGGCAATTCAAAGGGACTCCCATAACAATATCTTTAACAGTCTATATAAAATCAATGCTATATACGCATAAATGTGACATTTGTCTCTCTGTTTATTTATTTTTCTTCTTCAACGGTATCGAGAACTGGTTTCTAACTACCTACCGAAGGGTCATAGAAAAAATCACTTTCTGAAATACATCTTGTTTTTGATTACAGTGCTGTCATTTAAGATTGGTCATTTATTAGCTGCTTTTTTTTTTTTTTTATACAGCTCTTTCTATTGATTTCACAAACGTATACATAGAAGCAACAAGAATAATGTAATGTTTGAAAAAACTTTTTTTTATTTATTTAGCCCGTACTGTCCCACTGCTGGGCAAAGGCCTCCCCCAATTCCTTCAAAAAAAAAAAAAACTTAGTTGGGTTAAATTAAAGTCACAATGGAGAAAATCGAGCAATAAACTCCATTGCTCGATTTTCTCCTTAGTGACTTTTTGAAATGAGTAACTAGTTTCAACTTTCTCTCTCACTGATCAACTCCTTGACTATTTAAGAGTGAGTTTAAATGGCTGTATGGCTTTGATTTTTTTATATTGATAGTCTTATCAATATCCAGCAAACTATACCTCTTCAGATGCCGGCGAAGTAATGGCTCTTATGCCATCGGATATAAATAAACAAAAATATAAAACCCCAACAGACAAACCCACAATCAAACCGCTAGTTCATTTATATCCAGCTCATTCATCTGCGAACCATAATCACATCATTTTATAGGATCAATTCAACCTTCACGTTCTGGGGGATGAATTTAAATGGCGACTGAATATCAAAGCCAAGGCTCATGGGAATCAGTGTTCTCCCAATGCACACGTTTGGGAAGTTGGGTGTGATGCCTTCAAGGCGGAGGCTTCAACGCTTGGGAGGACATGAAGACGTAATGTGAGGAATTGGTAAGTGAGTATGATAATTGGGGGGTATTCTGGTGTGAATGGGAAAATTAACATGTGTCTACGCAGTATATATAGTGTAAGAAGATACATCACATAAATGTTAACTACCAAACTAAGTAATATTGAGCAAAAATGTTTGCAGTACAGAAATATTTAAAAAAAAAAAAAAATACCAGCCTATTTTCAAGAATGCATTAGAGCTAAACGCAGGTTGGCGATATCAGATGTAGGTACATTAACTCTAAATCCAGGTTCCCTCACGATGTTTTCCTTCACCGATGTCAGTGATGTCTAATTTAGACAATACATTTAAAATTTTAAAGGTAATATTGGTATTTGCCCGTGGTTGGTTTAGAACACCAACCTCTCAGTACGCGGTTGCAAAAGCAAAACCGCATGCATGAGAGGTGGGCCATGCCCACCGGGGCTGCGGGTTGTTCGAAAGAGATACCGCGCCCTCGGAACGCAAAGGGCACATGAAGAAACATAGATGGGTTTTAGTCAGTAAAAGTCTGACACTCCCTCCCGCCCCGCCCAGGGTGGGGGAAGTAATTTGATGATTTCTAGTCTATAAAAAAAAAATGCACGAGTGGTGGATGCCTTAACCACTGGTCTATTAGACGATTAGTTCACATACTTTAGCATCTAAAAATAACCCATCAAACTATACATCACATTAAATTTTGTTGCTGTAACCACTCTCAAAACCTAAAACAACAGAATCCACCACAATTTGTATGGCACACCACATTTTCACGCGACATGCAAAGCCTTTTATTCCGCTCGACATCACTTCGAATTGCTCTTCCTGCTGATAACCGAAGGATTATTTCGTTTTGGGCACGGGAGAAACATTGCCAGTATGACAATTAACAGTACGAGATTGCTAGGGTTGCCATTCGTCCCGTATTAACGGTACTGTCAGTGTATTTGACCATCGCGTCTCGTGTTGCTATGCGTCCCGAAATTGTCCCGTAGTTTAGAAATTCGGTATTTATTTGTCATTAGTCAGACGTAATGCAAAAATGAATTTCGTCAGTTCTAGAATCATATTCGATTGGAATACGAGATCCAAAAGTAAAAATAAGCTCAAAATATGATTGGGCCAAAAAATAAACGTGTTATTTTAATATAAAAAATATTGGTCCTATTATACGTATACTACTCTGTTGGCCTAGTGGTCCTAAGCGCGACTGTTGCGCTGGAGGTCTTGGTTTCGATTCTCAGGTTAAGCAAAGTGTTATTGGGTTTTTCTATGAAAGTCTAGCAGCTCGGTGTTAGGATTGGCAATAGGCAATTTGGTTGGCCCCCTATTACATGGAACCTAAACATACCGGCGAACTGTGGGTGTACATTGGTACACCTCTGCTTAACCCTTCGGGGAATATAGGCGTGATAGTATTATATAGTATGTATACGAATAAAAACTTTAACTTCGACTTTTTTATTTGATTTGTTTGAATCGTCCCGGATTGGTACCCGAAAGTTATGGAAAGCCTAAAGATAGCAAGCTTCGCAATTTGTTAGGCCAGCAAAATTTTCAGGACAAAGAGGACGGTTTTGAAGCGCCAATTTCATTTGTGAAATGATTTTGAGTAGGATGTTATGTTTGGAAATAATGAATGTGTATTCTCCAGGCCGATTTCCTAGCCAAGTACGCAAGAGAGATTATAGTGCACAAGTGTATGCGCAAACACAGTTGCTCTCCGTCTACCCTAACTCTCATAGTCTGATGGGACGGCAATCCGACACGACCGGGGAGAGATCAGGTGCAGAGCCAACGGCTTCACGTGCTTTCCAAGCCACGGGGGTGTCACACCACCAACTTCCAAAATCCGGACTGATACTGCGAAATTCCTAATGGAAACACCCAATAACACTTTTGCCCGACCTGTGAATCGAACCCAGGATCTCGACCTCACGTTCAACAGTCGTGCTTGCCACCACGAGACCAACAGGGCAGTTGGTAACGTTTACGTTAATAATGAATAGGGTAGGTAGGTACTGTTTAAAATGTAAAGTTAGTTTGTTAAAGGGTTGACAAAGCTAAACGAATATTTGTACGTAATTTATATGTATATGAACGAATATGTGAGAAGAAAATGCGAGTCGGTGTGTGTGACGTTGTTAAAAGTCTATATTATTTTTGTTAATTTACTTTAAGTTCTATTTTTGGCAACAGTTGAATGGAAACTTGAAAAATGACAACAAATAAATACACACATACCAACACGCCTGTGTTTCCCGAAGGGTTAGGCAGAGGTGTACCAATGCACATCAAAAGTTCGCCGGTATATTTAGGTCCCATGTAATAGGGGGCGAACCTATTGCCGTTAACCGGGCACAAATCCTAACTCCGAGTTGCTACTGACATTTTTATACAAAAACCAAATAACGCTTTGCTCGACCTGGGAATTGAACCCAGGACCTCTAGCGTAGCCGTCGCACTAAGGACCACTAGGCCAACGGGGCAGTTACAGTCAGTCTATATTTTTTTTTTTATTTACTTGTGGTTTATATTTGGCTAAGAATAAAAGCTAAAAGAAATGTGACAACAAATAAAGGGTGTAAAAAATACTTAACGAAGCTGAAAATTGCATTATGTTCTTTAATTGCGATTAGGTATTTGTTCTGGACTGTACCTGAAAAACTTTTGGTTACGGAGATTTAGAAGATCAAAGTCCCAACTTTTTGTTGCGTATTTTTACAAAAACTAGTTGGAAATTTTCTAACTAAACTTGAAATACCTTCACGCCCTTGTATTGTTGAACTCACTTATAAGAACAATTTTTTTGCGCACTACCATAAGCAGTAAAGTAGAGGAGCTTGTGGCTAAATAATTACAGCCGCATAGACCGATCTTCCGGGTTAAGCCACGCTTGCCGAGGTTGGTCTGTGGATGGGTGACCATTTTAACATAACGAGTTTCCTCCGTGCCTCGGAAAGCACGTAAAGCCGTTGGTCCCGGCTGTCATTTGTAGATCTTTGACAGTCGTTACTGTTAGTCAGAAGCCAGAAAGTCTGACAACCAGTTTTACCAAGAGTATCGTATTACCCATTACTGGGTTGTGGAGGTTTGATAGGCAGTCGCTCCATGTAAAATACTGATATTCAGCTGCAGCCGGTTCGACTGGAAGCCGACCCCAACATAGTTGGGAAAAGGCTAGGCAGATGATGACTACCATAAGCAGTAATTGTTTCACACCAAAAATATAAAGTTCATTTCTCAGCAATACATTTTGTTTAATGTTACATAGTTTGATGGGCAGAATGTATACATAATATATTTTCATTAAAATACACATAATTACTGCCTAGTCTGGATGGTTTCCAGGGTTGCGGTATTTATTCGAAAAAGCCGCCGCGGCTCAGGAACCCAAAGACAGTAGGAGGGACGCGGATGGGTTTTAGTAAGTAAGAGTCTGACACTCCCTTCCACTCAACCTAGAGCGGTAGAAAACATTTAATGATTTGACATCATATTTTTTTTTTACAATAAATGAGAAAAGTCTGGATTTTTACTCAAGACCGAAATTCAACTGTTTCTTAAAACAGAGACCCCATTTCTATGTCCCATGTTTTCTGAACAAAAAACCCTAAATCATACCCAAATAATTCTCTCATTAACAATTTCTAATACCTGCCCATCAAATACCATAAATTTTCAAGGCCTATAAAGATTACCTCCTGCTTTGCCCCACTAATGTGTCCTGTTCTTAAGGCTCTGTTGACGATAGGCTCCGAAGAAACTAGGTCGGCAGTTTAAAACTTCCTCAGCCCTGTCTTAACACTTTAAGGGTCTTAACAGACGTTCCAGTTTTAACATCGACGGTTTTAGTTGCATTTCGGAAGCGGTTTGGTCGGAAAAATCAACAGGTATATATAAAAATATAAATAAAATAAATATATCATCACGCCTGTATTCTCGAAAGGGTTAGGCAGAGGTGTACCAAATTGTACACCCACAGTTCGCCGGTATATTTAAGTCCCATGTAATAGGGGGCGAGCCTATTGCCATTAACCGGGCACAAATCCAAACTCCGAGCCGCTACTGAGAATTGAGAACAGGTATATAATAACTTGATATTGTTTTATGTATAATATTGTTATGTGTCTGATTAAAGGTAGAACATGTATGAAAAAGCCAACGAATCTTATTTAGAAACGACTGAATAAATTACGCTCATTTTGAGATGTGCAAATTTTACTAAGCAAATGATTTTTGTTTTAACCCTTTACTTGATACCGTATCTAATAATGCACACATTCTAAGAAAAAATATTTGAGTAAAGTTTTGGTACTTATGTTTCTTTTTATTTTTTAACTGATATATGAGAGAGTTGTAGTTGGTAGAAAAAATAGTATTTATCACATCTGCCTACAATTGAAGTCAGTAGTTCGCAAGATAGCGGAGCGTGCGCGTGCGCCTACGAATTATAAGGTAAACATCGATTATAATCTTAATAAAATATCAATATTACGATAAATAAATATAGTTATTATTTGATTGAATGTGCATTCTTTTGATTACGTACAAAATTTTGATCATACAACAATGTTTTTTACCTAAAATTTGACTGTCAATATTCATGTATCTATAAATGCACACTGCCAAGTGAGCATATTATGATTTGATTTTTGCAGTGTGCATTTTAAGATGCATTGCCAAAGATACAGCATAGAGCTTATATTATGCAATATGCATTTGCAGATGCACTGCTACTCAATCGTCACAATAATGAGGTTATTTTGAATCGTATTGTTAATTTGTTACTTGTGATGAAAAATCATGAAAAATGGATAATGTACGATAATCGGAAACGCTTATCACAATGGCTAAAGCCAGGAGAACCGCCCTAATTCTGCCCCAAGCGAAAGTTGACTCAGAAAAAGGTACTGTTAAGCATCTGGTGGACCAGTGCTGGTGTCATCCACTACAGCGTCCAAAGATTTGGCCAGACGATTATGGCAGATCTGTATTTTCAACACTTACAAACCTTGCCGAAAAAGCTAGCCGTTAAACAACCGAGGCTGGTCAATTGCTCTACCCCCCATTGCTGCTTCAGGACAACGCCAGACCACACAATGCACAACAGAGGGTCGCTAAATTAGAGGAGCTGCGATTAGAATGTCTCCGACACCCACCGTACTTAAGCCGGGGATCCTGGGAACGTACGCGCCTTCCGCGATCCCTGACTGGTGCTGACCCGCCACTGCGGGCCTTCTCAGGTCAGGGGGGGGGGGAGTGAGGTGTTAGACTCCCCCCCGCAAACGTCACAGAGGGGTGCGCGTGGAACACTACGCGCCGCCACCTCGGGTCCAGTTGAAGAGAGGGCGACAGACTTCCCCAAGCCCGACGCTCCTGGACCAATTCAGGGGGGCCGGAGGAGGGCGTTGTCCGCCTTCCGCCGACGCCCGGTGCGCCTGTTGCGGGCCGGAAGAGAGGTTGTGATCTCTCTCTCCCTTTCCGCAGCCTCAGTGAAGAGGCCTGGAACGCGGTGGTTTCCTTCTGCGAAACGGTCATCTCGCAGAAGGAAACCACCGCGTGCCAGGCCTCTTCCCTGCCGATCATCGAAGTGACTACGGCCTACAGCGACAGGTCACTGCCTACTTCTGATATGAGGGGATGCGCGTCTCCTCCCAAGCGGTACACTCTGATAGCGTATGCCGCGATGTGTCCTCCCGGCAGTCCACGCAGTGGTGACACCGGGCGATAACTTGCTTTAACTTTTAATTATTAAGAAGAAGATGTTGTTATGTTCCTACTTTACACTGAAGACTGTGATTTTACATATTTTGGTTAAGATATATGTGTCTAATATGACTGCATAAATATTTTTTTATAAAATAAAAATGTATTACACTCTCTACCAATAAGGCAGTGTTTCCTACAGTGCACATGGATTTTTAAAGTTTTATGCATGACAGCTTGGTAGTGTGCATAATTAGATACATGGTATAAATACAAAACTAATATAGGGAGAATTTATTTTTTATTTTTCTGGTGTCTATTTACCTGGTAACAACCCAAATATAGTAAAGAAATAAAAAAAAAATGACATCAAACTCTCTGCCAAGTTAAGGGTTAACAACATTTTGAATAAACATACATACATACATAAACTCACGCCTTTTTCCCATGGGAGTAGGCAGAAACCACAGAACGCCACCTGCTACGATCCTTACATACTACTTTCGCCTTTGTGCACATTTTGCAAAGTTCTCATTTTGTGATGTGCTTATTTTACGAAATGATCATTTTGAGAATTGCCCATTATGAAAAGTGCACGTTTTTTAGCCTGGACATATTATTCGGCGACTTAGCCCATTCAGCGACTGAGTTCCAAACAAAGTTCTACCTCGAGCTACATATGTAGTGGTTAAAAATCCAGCTCAAGGTCAAAAGCTTACGACACAAGAGTCCCTTCTAATGCTATACATGAAATAAATTATTTAACTTTGACGGCTGAACAAACCAATACTTGAAGTTCATCAACAATTCAACACTAGTCAAATCGATCTAGCAAAAGTTCGACAGTTTAAGTTGATCTTTCCATGTATAGGAGGCTAAATACTGCATACGTTTCAGCAATTCAGAGGCTCGATTCATGATAGCACATCATAGCATTGCCCGATGCACGAAACAATCCGCGTGCATTCAGATACCAGTCGAAGCGATTGGCATCTGTTTGAAAGCGGAAAACTTTGGAACTGTGCTTAAACACTGTGAATTCCCATAACTCGATGCGCGATGTTTAATTTGACTAGCAATACCCTGCTGTTACATCCACGTTATGTCTTTGATTACTGCTAAGCTCACGTGTAGTGTAGCGTAATATTATATATCTTTTAAACTTCTTCGAAAAATAGGTAACGTAAAATAATTTTTCAAATCGGACTGATAGTTTCTGTAATTAGCACGTTCAAACAAACTACTACCTTTAGGTAGTATCATTTGACCTCCTGTTTTTTTTTAGCCGCGTCAAGTTACATCTTTGAATACTGCTCCGCTCCCGTGTGTCGTTAGTTAGTGTGATGTTACATAACCCATATTATTATTCCTGAATCTGGCTATCATATATAAGGTGTTGATTTGCATCCTCGTCAAATTTTTGGAGCTTGTCATAAAAAAATAGAAGTAATCAAATATAATTACGATACCTGACCAATATCTAATAAATACTTGTTTTTTTAGTTGCAACTTTCAAATAACAGTATTCCAGAATACTCCTCTTGCAAAATTCAGAATCGCCCAGTTGCGTATGCGGCAGGCAGAGTTGTGGCGCGGCTATATCAGTGTGTACATAGCGCCTAAAACCTCTGGCGAGATGCCTAGGTCGAATTTGAAAATCACGTAAAAAAAAAACAATTTCAAAATCAATTTATTTTATTATTGATTCGTGTTAGGAATCACGAGCATGGTTAACTCCTTGAATTTGATGAGGATGCAAATCAACGCCTTGTACAAAAGATGAATTCCAATCCGATTAATATTTCCACAAACTAGCGGGTTCAAACAAGCCAGCAAACTATTCAGCGTTATAAATTAAGTATAATATAGATGAAAACGCAAAACCGCTGATGTGAAAGGTAGTCTGGTAACGCCTTTAGGAAAGACAAATTCGGTTGATAATACCCTTGAATAGCAGTAATTAAGTTGTTTGAAAATTATTACGAGTTGAATTTTGGAGGGGACTTATAGGTGCGGAGTTCAGGTGTATTTCGTTGACTTATCTTCAAGGTGGAGATAACTTGATGTACAGCTACGTCAGTGATTTATAATGGGTAGTAATAAAAGCTCCGACAAAAAAAGAAGAATTGTACTTACTCAAAATATTAAATCTACTGCCTAAAATACTAACTTTCCGACTACTTTTGTCCGAATAAAAATGACGAAACGACCGAATAAGATACTGAAATCTTCGAAAAATAAACATGACTGTGAATTGCTGTAATACTTTTCTACCAGCATAAATTACGTTCTACTGAAAACTATGCTTTGTAATTTTTATCCTTACTTGCCGACTATTAATTCATAAATTACCTTTCATATTTCATAGACTGTGGTGCTATTTTAACTGTAACATTATACTGAAAATATTATTCTGAGTGGTTATACAGAAACTTATAAAAAATATAAAAATGTACTTGTACAATAACTTTTACTTGCATCATATATAATTAATTTTACTTACCACGGGTATGCTTCGACATCGGTACCTATTGCAGGCGTTAAAAAGTTAGAACAGTCGTATCCATGCTTTAATGTAAAACCAAGCAGACGTTGGTTTCCTAGAATATTTTACTATATACTGTATTATTATTCGACAAATTTCCTATATTTTTATAATGTCAGCGAGAACAAAGATAAAAATAAAACAAAACTCAGTTTATTATGAAAATGTAGTTTTAATAGGTAGTAGAAAATGTTAGGTATACATAATTGTACTTATGAACTAAATAGGGAGGCAGGTAGTCAGTTGTTAGTAGGTATCTTAATTATCTTCATTGTATTATAAGAGCAGGTCTGGATTTAGTAGGACGACGAAATGAGTAGGGTTACTCATTTCGCATAAATTTCATTTCCATAATAATTAAAAAGCAGAACCATCATATCGCAGAAAGTTCACAGGCAGGATCATCTTTTGGCATACATTTCGTATCAAAGTCCCTAGAGATAGATCCTGAGCCCTCGAGGCTCAAAAAGCATAATCGGGGAGCCCCGCTACGCGGGGCTCAAGGGTTTACACAAAAAAATAACCACGAAGTGGATGGCGGGGTCTGTTCGCTCGCTTCGCTCGCTCTCTAGACTCCGCCATCCCCTTCTAACCTAACCTGTCCGAGTCGGGGTGCCCCAAGTCCCGAGCTCGCTTCGCTCGCTCTTTATAAAAGTTATACTAAACGAAATTATGCGACATTATAAGTATGCCAAAGGTAATTATGCCAAATAAAATTCTGCCATCTTAAAAGTATGCCATTTTAAATTCGGACATAAAAACGTTCTGCCAAAAAATAATTATGCTATAATATATTATGCCTTAAAAACGTTCGTCTAAAGAAGTTTATGCGAAGTGAGTTATGCCAAATAGGTTTCCGAGTATCAAGTTTCTGCCAAATAGAACGCACCTATTTTCATCATTATTGTGAGTTAAAAAATAAATTTGATAACCAACAATAGAAATTAAAACAGTTCATGCAACTTGTAAAAATATGATTATTTTGACAAAACCTCTGTTGTCGGTAACTTAGTAATTTTGTCGGAGGTTCAGTATTCTATCCGGAAGTTTAGTTTTGTTATTCGAAGATCCATTTTTTCTAAGGAGAAAATGTAATTTGAACATGCTGTTATTTGTTGTTAAATTGGATATTTTTTTTCGTTTATGTTTTGGGTTTTTTGTCGGTAATTCATTATAACGCTGGTTAATTAGAATAATAGTCGGCCACGGATCGCTGGAGATTAATTTGTTTTTCGGAACCATTATTATTTCCCATTTATAATATTGTTAGGAATCAGAAGTAAAAGAAGATAAAATGAACAGACTTTAATTATATTAGCGTGAATAACCATGAAATCCACACTTTACAAAAGGAATGACCAATTCATGAAATAACATAGCCAGAAAATAAATAAGCACACGTCAATGGTACACGGCAATAGCACGTCTGTTCTAAGCGCCATTCAAGCAGTCCCCGCGAGCAGCAGCGGCGCGCGCATCTTTCTACAAGCTTCCATCAGTTGACAGGAGATCAATTGACCTTACAATATAAACTTAGGAAGTATAGCTTTTTTTTTAAGGATGGGATTTTATCAAACCTAAAGCCCATCATTCCTTATAATGCCCTTTGTGTTCCAGGGCCGCGGTGAGTTTTTCGATCAATTTTCGCAATCCTGGTAGAAGAAAGTACATCTTACTACTATTATAAATGCGAAAGTTTGGATGGATGGATGGATGGATGGATGGATGGTTGTTACTCAATCACACCAGAACGGCTTAACGAATCTGGATGCAATTTGGCACACAGATATAGATAGCCTTAAATAGCGTATAGGCTATTCCGGATAAATTTACTTTTCGCGTAGGATAATATTATATCAACTTTGACGAGGACGAAGCCACGGCCAGAAATAAGTGTACAATATCATCATTATCATAGTTATCGGCCGAATGACACCTACTACTGGACATAGACACACTTACCATCGACTTATTTTTAATTCATAAGCACATTAGTGCAAATGTCTAATATAAATAACAGCGACTCAAATGTGTCTTTGCAACCTACTTTAATTCTGCTGACGCAAATTCTTTCCTGCAATAATTATTTATGTTTAGTTGTAAGTTAGTAGAGATTAAGTTAAATTAATAAAATTGCCATTATGTAATAGATAGATATTAAACAAAAACCTACTGTCCTATATTTAGCATTTGGAGCTCCTGCAGCCTGTGACACAGGATTATCCTAGTACAGGCATCTAACATTATTTTACCTACACTGTTAATTTTAGATTTATTATGTATTTTACCTTTTGAATTTTTGAATAAATAAATATTTATTTATTTATTTATTATTTATAGGCCTCCCCTAAAGATGACCGGTCCTAGGCTAACCACATCCAGCGATTTCTCGCTACCTTTATCAAGTCATAGTTCCACCGGTATACTCAGAAATAAATGATTATTGCCCCTATTACATGGGACCTAAACATACCGGCGAACTGTGTACATTGGTACACTTCTGCCTAAACCTTCGGGGAATACAGGCGTGATGGTATGTCTTTCTAGAACTACATAAGCCATAATATATAGCCATAATATGAGCCTCAAAAAAACAACTGAAGAGTATTTCAGTCATTATTTTTTGTCGGTACTCAAAAAGTACTCAGTATTGACACCAGGCTCTCAAAATAATAGTCCATTACACTTTTTGAATGCCATTTTACCGGTCGTAATACTAACGAACGATGGGTCGTAAAGGCTTTAGATTGCTGTAGAAATTAAATATTATATCCAGAGGGTCATAGCGGGCTCGTGACGTAATAGTCGATTTTGGAAATGTGGAAAAAAAGACGCAAGTTGGACTTTCAATATCTCCGTAGCCAGAAGGTTTCCACGTATGGTGCAGAACAACAAAATGATCGCTATGATGAGAAGAAATTGTAAGGTTCGATTTCGTTTCGCGTTTTTTTACACACGTCATCTATATAGATGACGGGACTCAACTAGGCTATATAGCCTAGTTGAGTGCCCTGTTGGTCTCATGGTTGCAAACGCGGCTGTTCAGCGTGGGATCCAGGGTTCGATTCTTAAGTCAGGCAAAAAGTGTTATTGGGTTTATCCATTATCAATTTGTCAGTAGCTGCCCTAAGTTTAAAATGTACGTAAAGCCATTGGACCTGAGCCGGACCTCTCCCCGATTAGATCAGATTGCCGTCTCATCGGACTATGAGAGTTCTCCTTTATCGTGTGGGCAGTAAGGTCTAACGACCCCACACACCCTTTTTTTTTTTTTTTTTTTTTTTATAGACGGGAAATCATCAAATAACTTCCCCCGCCCTGGGCGGGGCGGGAGGGAGTGTCAGACTTTTACTGACTAAAACCCGTCTATGTTCCTTCATGTGCCCTTTGCGTTCCGGGGGCGCGGTATCTCTTTCGAACAACCCGCAGACCCCACACACCCTAGTGTCAGAGTTTCTAAACCGCCTCAAGGGCCTCTGACTTGGTTACCGATGAGATGATGATGATGTTATGAGAGTTAGGGAAGAGCTAGTGCACTTGTGCTTGCACATATATTTTTTTTAATTCTTCCTGTATTGTCCCACTGCTGGGGAACCTCATTTCCTTGCTATATCATTTTTCCTGCTTACTTCGCTGGTCCATTGAGAGTAGCCGCCATGACCAAAAGTAGAAACATACTGAAACAGACCGAAAGCTGGAGAATATTATTTATTATTACAAAGCCTAGTAACAATAAAAATGAAATATTCATAACTGCGCGAAGATTAACGACGCCCAATTTAAAACTAAACTCGGTTACCTAAATCTAGGGCATTCAAAAGAATAGCGATCTAGACTAATGTCTGTATTGAAGGAAAATTGCTGTTATCATGTTTTTGGTATAATGATAATTTCTTTGGTGCCTGGTGCCGGGGCTATAAAATACCTTTTGTGAATGTATTACCATGCTTTAACTGAACTAGAAGTGAAGTAAATAGTACTTTTTTTTGCAATGTGAAATCATCTTATTACTTCTCCTTCCCTGGGCGGGGCGGGAGGGAGTGTCAGACTTTTACTGACTAAAACCCATCCATGTTCTTTCTTGTACCCTTTGCGTTCCTGGGGCGCGGTATCCTACAACCCGCAGTCCCGATAGTAAGTAGTATTGTGATTTGAACTTTGGTGTTACAAAACAAAAATGCAATCACCGTGATAAATATTTCGTTAGCCTAGTAGTGCGAGGCTAGAGGCCTTGGGCTAGATACCCAGGTAGAGCAAAGTATTATTGGGCTTTTCTATGAAATTTTCAGTAGCAGCTCAGAGCTAGGATTTATGCCCGGTTAATGGCAATATCATCGCCCCCTACTATATGGGACCTAAACATACCGGCGAACTGCGGGTGTAAGTACATTTTTTTTTATAACGCGATCGATGTTGCGGGCAACTGGTTATGATATTATCATATTTTTTTTTCGACTTTGTCCGGTACTCCAAGTTCCAACTGTCAAATTGACATTTATAAATTACTCGTTCTTAAGGAGGTACCCTTCTCTTACTTTCACACACATGGTACCAATGTACAAAGTAAAAGACATTTATCCGTCTATGAATTTTTCAAAGAACAAAATGAAATTTTATTGAGCGTACTCTTATCCGAAGTACCTAAATCAATCATGTTGACACATCTAGCTACCAATTTTCACCTGAACTTTCTCGGGCGGTGTTGTATGAAAAATATATTAACACAATAGGCGCTGCCCCGTTCTGTCTGCTGATTTATGGCTATAATACAGAACGCTATTTATTATAAGTTTTCTATAAAATTGAGCTGGATATTTATTCTAGATTTTTCTTGGTAGGTACTCTATATCTATATGAATAAATGAAATTGGAGTGTTTGTTTGTAATGTTAAAAAAACAGTTATTTCCTATATATTTTTTTTTAGTTATCATTGGATGGCAAACAAACCAATGTCCCACCTAATGTTATGTGGTCACCGCTGTCTATAGACATCTGCAATACCCAGAGGTCTTGCGAATGTGTTGCCATCCCAGAGATGAAGTCGAAATGTGTCATGCGCCTGTAATTGCAATAAACCTGTACCCTTCAAACTGGAACACAGCAATTGTTTCCCGGCAGAAATAGGAATTGTGGGAATTCTTCCCCAGACGAGCTCCTACACAAAGAACTCAACTACTACTAACTCTACTACATTGACACGGTACTTATAATTTTGTTTTTTTTTTTTAAATTTATTTTGCCTGTCTTTTTGTCTGTTTGTTCCGCATAATCTTCTTAACGACTGGACCTATATTGATTGGAATTTCATTGGCAGATAGCTATTGTTATAAGTAGTAACTTAGACTTTTATTTAGGACTAGCGATCTACCGCGACTTCGGCCGGGTGGCTTATTCATCGAAGCGAGTCTCTAAGGGAATTGTTCAAAAAAAATAATATCATGACGGTTCCTTGTCAATATATATATGAAAACATTATGCACGTTCGAAAAAACCTTCATCTTTTCAAAAAAATTGGTGATAGCTAATGTTTATACTAGAAATAGGAATAAATTAGATCAACCAGGTTTCAGATTGTCTAAAGTACACACTTCTTTTATGGGGTACTGTGTAAAATGTTATAACAAAATACCGCTCGATATTCTCGAACTAAATGAGAGAAAATTTAAAACTTGCATCAAACGCACACTATGTAGTCAGGCATATTATAAGTTAGAAGATTATATTAATGACAAGAATGCTTGGCTTAATGCTGGTCCTGCTCCACAGAGACTCGGGCTCACAAATTAATAGATATTGTTTTTTGGGAATGTTTCTTACCCCATTTTGATTGACCTTAATAACGTTTACCGTTATTTTATTGCTATTTATTACATACATCAGTCGAATAGGTTCACTAAAAACCTTAGTTTTATATAATTTAACATAATTTATTTCAATTTTGTAAATGTGAGTACCATGGAGCCATTTATTTGTTAAGTTACTATGTGTTGGACACTGAGCATGGCAGTCGAGAGCTTCGTCATGCTCACTTTAATGTCTCGCTGACGGTGGCGCGTGGGTTGGGTCGTTTGGTTCCCTTCAAGATGGTTGAGCTAAATGGTGCTGATGCACGCGTCATATTCGTGAACGGGTGCTGTCAGTTGGGATTGGTCATCTCTTGACTGCCATGGCTTACATCTTTATTATAATTTTGTTATTTTTTATATTCACCTTCATTGTTTTCACATATAGAAGCAACAAGATTATTGTAACCAAGTTTTTGTAAAAACCAAATTGAATGAAAAGAGTGTCCATGGAGTTTCTTGCTCGTTCTTCTCCATAGAGACCTACGTTTTGGAACGAGCAACTAGCTTCAATATTAAACTGTAACTTCTTGACAATTCAAAAGTGCCTGTAAATGGTCTAATTGAAATAAATGCTTTGATTTTATTTGATTTGATCTGTGTTAAGTTACGCTTTTGGTTACTGCTCCGCTCTCGTTGGTAGTAGCGTGATGGTATATATATAGCCTATGTTACGTAGTGATAATGTAGCTTTGTAACGGCAAAACAATTTTAGAAATTGGTTCAGAAGTTTTTAAGTTTAAAGATTTGTATTTTTGTATGTACCGGACATATAAAAAAACAAATCTGTCCTCTTTATAATATTAGAGTAGAGTAGTATAGAAAAAGAATTACTTATTAATTATTATCAATTAAAACTGGCACGCAAGCAATATGCACGTGAACGAAGTCGCGGGCATAAACCAGTATATTTTAAACTTCCTAGAAACTTGTACGGGCTATTTATTCTAGATTTTTGTTGGCAGTAATATGAAATATTCACAGCACGTCGCGAAATAAAAGGTATTGTCGTTAGGCGCTTTCGAAGTGAGGTACCAACTTTTGTATTGATATTAAACGCTGCCGAATATTTTGATCATTGAATTGAAAATGGCAGACGGTACTGTTATTGTGATAAAGCAATCAAAACATTTTTAGGTATGAAATTTATGGTAATAGATAATATTCTTCACACCAATTTCGGTCACGACTCTTAATCACAATGGAGACTAGCCAAGTACACAAGTGAATGCGCAAATAATTAAAATTAATGTAAATGTTTATAAAGTTATATACAAAAAACCTTTTCTTTTTATTGTTATCTGGTTGGTTGTTTGTCCGAAACAGACAACCTGATATTGACGGAACTTTCACGGGCTGCGCGATTAAATTTTTCGACCATCATTTAAGAAAAAATCTGTTATATTCCCTAGTGCAACATCTATACGGTCAGCCAAATTTTTTTTGCATAACCCTCAAAATATATGAACAGTATGTTAGAGAATCACGTTCCGAATCCATACCAACAGTTTTTGTTACGATCTCCACCCAAACAACCCACCAAAACTAAATAGACTACTCAAAAAACTTTATACAAAAACTGCCCTCCTTTCAAAACCCACCAGAAAGTTTCCTATCTAAACCTTTTTCGTGATAAGTAAGACACGCGACGATGACGTCACAACTCCCACTAGTTCTGAGCGAGTTATAAATTATAAGCACGTAGTATGTCGGAAAGTTTTTCAAAGAAGATTTTGGCAAGTTTCGATTGGGGAGCCAAGGTTATTACTGAGTTTCGGAAGATTTGATTATTAGTTTAACGTTATTTTTGTCTTGCGTATAATCTTGCCGTACCATCATGCCGTTTTCCCCAAAGGGTTAGACAGAGGTGTGTGTTTTTTTTTGGGACTTACTCGCCACATTTTTTCCAAACTACTGCAACTCCTGTAGGCCAGAATCAACAGTGGCGACCACAAGAAAAGTGCCGAGGCAATGAAGCTCAAGCTCGAGAGGTGTGTCACAGTTCGCCGGCATGTTTAGGTCCCATGTAATAGGGGGCGAGCCTATTGCCATTAACCGGGCACAAATCCAAACTCCGAGCTGCTACTGAGAATCTCATAGATAAACCCAATACCACTAACGTTAAGTTACGTTGTCGTCACGTTATTTTTGTCTTGTATACAGTCTTATTTCGATTCTAGAAATAGATTACTTATTTCAAAAGTATAGGCAAATGGAGCGTAGGGCTTCCCCCACAAGATGGACAGACGACCTGATTACGACCGCAAAAAAAACGCTGTATTCAGGCCGCTTCCAACCGGTTCTTTTGGAAATCTATGGAGGAGGCGTATATCCAGCAGTGGACGTCCTACGGTCGGTATGGTCATGATCATGATGATGATAATAATATTCTAAAGATGACACAAACTTAAGAAAATCAACCACTAAATCTTAAAACCATTTGACCTACAGATCTGACCTCAACCTTTGGCACAGTGAGCATTCTCTCTTGTGCCAAATCATAGCCGAGGAACACGGCTATAAATTAAGGCTATACACATGAGTACATGCACAATTTAGTGCTGGTCTATTAACAAACATGTTTGGTTCAGTGATTCGGAGTCTACCAGAGCGGAGCGGGGAAATGGGACCGTTTGGAAGTTTGACTGTAGTGTTTCTGCGACTTAATTCTTGATTTAGTATGTCTGTAATATTCTCTCGATCGAATTTTGGGCAAATACTAATTTGGTAGTAGATGTTTTCAATTCTGGTTTGTTTGTACCGAATAAGCTCTGAAACTATTGGACCGATTTGAACAATTTTTTCACCAACAGACATTATTCCAGAGTAGGAATATAATGTAGATAGCATAGGCTATAATTATAACATCACGCTATGACTCACGGAAGCGGAACAGTAACGCGGGTGAGGTAAGCCACGCGAACGAAGACGCGGGCAGGTTACTATAGTGTATTATATAATTGATCTAAACGCAAAACTTACAAAAAATAATTAAATCACAAAGAACCAACAACTTTTAAAAAATGAAATCTCCTAGTGCATCAAAAAACTCATCCGCATCGCTGTCAATGGGACAAGTGCCCAGAAGGCTGGCAGCATTGCCAAGTTGTATGGCAATGCTGATTCTTTGGCCCAAGAAAAGGCCAGCCCTCTAGGTACATGAAAAATCGACCAGCCGCTTGGCGATGTCCCGAATAACTGGATCAGCGCTTGGCCCCCCATGGCCTTAGTGTTTCAACCCCAAACAGCTCTAACATAATAGCTTTCAAGAAGGTTAATAATTATATATTTGCTGTTAAAGATTTTCGGCCCCATTCGCTGCCAAATGTATGTAATTATGTCGAATTCATAATTATGGACTTTCTTAATTTATCTTAGACGTCACTGATGTCGGTGAAGGAAAATATCGCGAGGAAACCAGGACTTTATAATTAATATAAGTCTGAAATCACCAATCCGCCTTGAGCAAGCGAAGGGATCAACGCTCCCGGCGTCTTATTTTAAGATTGTGTATTTTATACATTTGACTTTGACTATTATCTTAAAATACCAGTTACTAAATAACCAGTAATTAATTTGTGTTGATCAGTAAACACAAATGTTTTCCTGTAAGTGCCAATTTATTAACGGTATCGAGTTGCGTTGGAATCCGACTTCAATTTCATTCTGGACTTTGACAAAAGGTTTAATTAATAATGAAGAACTTAACTTTGTTTCAGGATTCTGGTTAACTTAATAAAACGAAGTTCAAGAGAATAAACACAACAAGCAAATTGAAATACACACAATAAATTAGTCTTGAAACACTTGTTTAAAAGTTTTAGTTAAGTCAAAGATCTTTGACAGGCAATGTAACTTAGTTTGATGGGCAGTCATCATCATCATCATCATCATATTAGCCGCAGGATGTCCACCGCTAGACCGGGCACAAATTAGGATTTGTGCCCAGTGGAGTTAGGACTCCGAGCTGCTACTGAGAATTTCACAGAAAAACCCAATTACTCTTTGCTCATCCTCGGAATTGAACCCAAGAGCAGCGCAGCGTAGCCTGTAATATTTACGTATAATAAACTTTCCTTTGAAATCTTTCCATCTGATTGATGAAAACCGCATTAAAATCCGTTGCGTAGTTCAAAAAATCTAAGCGGACAGACGGGGAAGCGACATTTGTTTTATACTTTGCAGAGAAAATCCTTACCCATTTCCAGTACCGATAACAATCATTGAACTAATTACAAGACCTAACATTATCGTCCCAGAATCTAGTCCTACGTACATCAGCGTATTAACGTACCATAAATTATGTGCCACATTCGACTCACAGATACCAGCAAATCGAATTTTGCTCTCACATCTGAGTTGAACATGGCTGTGCCACTTACTGGACCAATTAATAAACGGGCCAAATGCAAATTCAATATATCTCTTGGCACGAGCCATTTGAGCTTTCATGAATGATATTAGCCATTAGAAGTGGTTTGTAATGTCTTGGTGATTGATTTTGGTGAATAAATGATTTTTTTGCTGCCATATCGAGCTAAGCCATAATTTCTCAATCTATACAAATATTTTAAGAGGTAAAGTTTGTATCATTATAGGGGGTAATCTCTGGATCTACTGAACCGATTTTGATAATTCTTTTACCCATAGAAAGTCACGTTATTTGTGAGTTCCATAGGCTATATAACATCACGCTATGACCCATGGGAGCCGAGCAATAACCAAAGACGTAATGTAACACGGGTGAAAAACCAAGCAGACGAATTCGTGAAAAATTTTATTCAAATTATAGCTGCAAACTTCTCTATCTATTCTCAAAATTTCAGCCATACTGAAATAACACAAGTCTAGTGAATGTGGGATTTTAAACCAAAACCCACTACCATAAAGAGTTGTTCGTACAACCGGAGACCGTACGACGAAAGATAGGAACATTCATTTATTCTATCATTAGTATAATCTAATTCCCTCGTTCCAGTTATAAAATATTACTAGAACTGTCCCCAACTACAGTGAAAACGGCAACTCGGAAATGTAGGTCGAAATTTAACTTTGTAATTACAATGTCACGGAGTACAACGTTAATTAGCCAGTTCTAGACAATAAGAATGCGTGGTATTGCTTGTAATAATAATGCTGCGTGATTTTGATAAAGAGATTTTTATGCATAAAATTGGCTATTTTTGTGTTGATTTTTATAACAAAAATATGGATTAGGTACTTTTAGAATCCTTTTTTGTCTGGACTGGTCACTTGACAAATCTAAAAGTAAACGGAAAATATGTATACGGGATGTAAACATTTTTGCTGGGAAATAACCTTCCTTCTTTAATTTACGTAGTGTTACCGTTTCTTCATGGATTTAGATCGTAGGAAGAAGGAACAAAATAAAATTATTTTTTTGAGCAAACTTAATTCTCGTCTGGTTCCGATATAGTCACCATAAAAACTGATAAACTGATTTATTCGAATCATTTGTAAGTATGGTTCAAAATATTTGCCTTTACTTTTTAGACTAATGCTCGACTAATATGCAAAACAGATAGTTTATGTTACCCGTCGTATATCCTTTGAATGCTCTACTGGTCGTTTGTAAAAATGCTGGAGACAATTTGGAAAATAAAAAATGTTTATAAAAAATCATGCTGAAAAATTAACTTCAAAACAGCGAAAATACGAAGTCATTTATTTGTTACTATGGTTACAAAATTTCGGTCGGTAAGTTTTAGGAATTCGGCATTAGTTTCATCCAAGATTTCAACTACAAAAGATCGTCTGACAACTCGTTATAACTTGTCTAATATCCGGGACATTAAAACTCGGCACGTTGTTGCAACATGTCGCTCTGAACGACGTTGACACTTCAATGCTTTAAAACGTGAGCTACATACGTACTTTTTGAACGTAACATTTTTTTTACAGAGCCTTAAATAATTTATATAGGTATTTAAATAAATAAAATTGAAATGTTTAAATGTAGTGATCATTTTATATTATAAATTATAAAAAGTTAAAGTTTGAGCCTTTATTTAATCTCAGCCTCAACAGTTTGCAATGTCAAAAACGTTAAAATAACAGTTTTTACTTAATGCATAATTAATGTTTACACGATACAAGACTTGCATCAAAAACACATTTTTTTAATGTGTGTTTTAATGTGTCTCTGTTTGTTAAGGCTAATCTTCGAAACGGCTGGACTGATTTTGACGGAACTTACACTGGCGTATAGCTGATGTTATAAGCTGTAACTGAAGTAACTTTTATATTAGAAAAATAATTAGAGTTCCCCCATTTTCGCGGACAAAGTTAACCATAAATAACAACAGCAAAAACAAACCTACAGACAAACATAAACCACGTCCACTTCAAAAAAGTCAACTTTCTATATCCACATTAAATATAAAAACCCTAATACATAAAATATAGATCATTATTAACGCACAAAACTCAAACAAAATCTAATAATAATGCTCATAAATATAATACAGTGTTGATTTATATTTTATAGTGTGCTTTTACGACGAAAATTTCGCCGAAAAAATCTTGGCGAAACTTTTCGTAAAAGTTACTATGTAAAGTTAATATTCATGCGATGTTTACGAAGAATATAGGACTTTTTATTTGATTACAGTGTTGAAGATAATATGGGGCGTGGAAAGACATATCATATTGCCGTTTAGGTACTACGTATACTGTTCAAACTAAGTTATATTGAGTAAATATATGTTATTAGGAAAAGGCTTGTGTTTTTGGTGGGAAAAATCACTGTTTATGCTTACTAGGATTGCGGCGTTGCTTTATGTTTGTTTTTTTTTAATAGAACCAGCGCTCTGGTGCCGTGTCTCGTGCACGGGCCATGGCTTTATGCTGAGCGTCAGCCTTTTATCGCATATAGATATTTTGTTTTTGTTATTTTTTAATTTTATATTTGTGTTGTGCGTCGCTTTCGCGGGAATAAATGGTTTTTCTTTCTTTCTTTCTAATGCGTAATGCAAAGGAATGGAACTCTCTACCTGCGTTCTGTGTTTCCGAACGCATTCAACCCTAATCTCTTCAAAATTAGAGTGAACAGGATTCTTCTGGGTAAACTCACTGGGTCACCTCTGACCAAGACTAGAGTCAAGAGCTTACCCACCTTAAATTTTTAAAATATACTCGAGCATGCAGCAGGGTTTATGGGGATATTCAAAGTTTAGTTGGTCTTTTTTTGTTTGTTAGCCTATTCTGTCCCACACCTGGACAAAGGCTTCCCTCCACTCCTTCCATCGTTCAGGTCTTTGTGCTTCATCCCTTTAGTTTTGAAGGAAATCTATTCAGTTCGTCCCGTCATCTTCTTCGTGGCCTGCCGCGACGCCGATTCAGTGTCTCATAGCACCAGCTTTGTGCTACTTCGGCCGACTAGTATAATATTTATAGTTAGGTGTACCCATTCAAAAAATATTTTCGTACAAGTAACCTTCCGTTCTCTCCAAACAAAGGGTATCAATGAGGATTTCTGAAAGGTCTTGCCTAGAAGAAAAGAAAAAAAAAATTGGCTACGTTATGTATCTTTTACGCAGCGTAGGATATTTACCCACAATGTGTATGACCTGATTAATACCGCAAGAAAACGTTGGATGCAGACCGCTTCCAACCGGTCTTTTTGGAAATCTATGGGGGAGGCCTATGTCCAGCAGTGGATATCCTGTGACTGATATGAAGCCGATGATGAAGAGTCTATACACCATTAAAAATATGCACTGCAATTAAAATGAACGCACATTTAAATAGTAAATAGTACTCGTAAATACACACAGATATTTTACGTTTGTCGTATTGTGTGTATTAACATTATTTTTATGTGTGTGTTCAGCTGAACGATGACAATTTACATTTTGTTGTGAATAATGTGTGTGTATGTACCCAGAACGATTTGGCTCACGGCGGCTTATCTTAATAGAGACTAGCCAAGTACGCAGGAGATATTATAGTGCACAAGTGTGTGCGCAAACACAGGTATACTCCATCTTCCCTAACTCTCACAGTCTGATGGGACGGAATCCATCGCAACCAGGGAGAGATCAGGCGCAGGAACAATGGCTTAATGCATGCTTTCCGAGGTACGGGGGTGTCACACCAACAACTTCCAAACTCCGGGATGTTACTGAGAAATTCCTAATGGCAAAACCTAATAACACTTTTTGCCCGGTCGAGAATCGAACCTAGGACCCTACGCTCAACGGTCGTGCTTGCAACTACGAGATCAACGGGCAGTCACAAATTAAAATAGTAAACAGTTCTCGTAAATACAAACATATATTTTATGTTTGTCGTATTGTATGTGTTAAACTTATTTTTATGTGTGTTTCAACGGGACGATGTCAATTTACATTTTGTTGTCAACAGTTTATACAAAATTTTAATGTATTTTAAAATGCTTTTATTTAAGAAATAAAACACAATATTTGAGTTTGAATTGTTTCCTAATTGTCTGTATGAATTTATTTTGTTCATCATCCATTTAAATAGTCGATTTTACATTTAATTAGAATGAGAAAAAAAAAACTAAATAATAATTAAATTACAAACTATGTACAGTTAAAATAAGTTATTGTTTCCTTGTTTATTACCCGAATATGGCAGAGCCAAAAGTTTATTCAAAGGGTTATGATTTTAACATTCTCCTACATTATTCTTACATACTATCTCGCCTGTATTCCTCGAAGGGTTAGGCAGAGATGTACCTACCAATGTGTACCCACAGTGATCCCATGTAATAGAGGCGAGGAGTCTATTGCCATTATGCGGGCACAAAGCCTGACTCCGAGCTACTAGTGAGAATTTCATAGAAAAACCCAATAACACTTTTCTCGACCTGGGAATCGAACCCTCCTCAAGCGTGATTTTCAGTTACGAACCGATAACTTTGGAGATAAATTATTTAAAAATGGAACAAAATTAGTAAGAAATTATCTGCCATTAGTAATTTTAGTGAAATATATTCGAATTTGGTAAAATAGACCCTAAGTGTTTTACCTACCGTACACTTTACTTCATAATATACTAGCGACAATAATGCTCCGTTACTAAATAAAAGGGTAGCTACAGAGGTCCACGTAATGTACCCTAAACCTGTGTTTATTATATTATTAGTACAGTGGGCGCTCGTAAAAACAGCGTTGTTACAATAAAATGATATAATAAAAAAAGAACGGGAAAACAAACGTTTCTTAAAATATATTATAAATGTTATTTAAACGGAATTGACCGCCTCGTTGTGCTAGTGGTCCTAAGCGCGACTGCTACGCTAGAGGTCTTGGGCTCGATTCCCAGGTAGAGAAAATTGTTATTTAGAAAACCTACCCTGACCTTATTGGTGAGGTTCTTCATAAAGGTTGGGTGCACAGTACTCGTAATCAGCGTGCTTGTATGATCAGATGTATGAACGTAGATGAGGCGAAAGGAGTATGTAAGGATCGTTGTAGGTGGGGTTCTGTGGTTTCTGCCTATCCCCATGGGAAAAAGGTTTCTAAGGCGTCTCCTCGCAGCGTAGCCCCTCACATCTGCCATATAAATTCCGTCAGCAGAGTTATTCTGTAAAAATATCCCTCAGAGAATTCAGGTCGCTTGAGCTAGGCGCAGACTGTCATCCCACTTACTGTTCTGTTGTGTAAAACAAACCCTCTGTAATTTAGTTAAAGTGTGCTTGAGGTTAGCTATCAATAGACTAGCTGGTCCTTTGATCCGCGTAAAATTGTATTAGGTAGTTCTAAGGCCCGGCGCCCACTATCGGCATCGGCACTTCTCAGGATTTTAGGTGATACAAAGCATTATGTACATTAACTTTATGGCAATAAAGTCGATGCAGTAGCCTTAAGCATACCGAAGCGGTATTTTTGACACTACGATCATATTATCATGGAATTGTCTACTTTATTGCCAAGAAGTTAAGGTGTAATGCTTTTTATCACCCAAAATCCTCAACCGTGCTGATGCCGATAGTGGGCGCCGGGCCTAAAGAGTGTTTGTGGCTAAGTCATGACCTAGTAGTTTAGGCGCCCACCTCTCATGTACGAGGCTGTAGGTTCGCAACCGGGCACGGGGAAGTACCAATGTGGCTTTTTAAATTCATAATTATGTACTTTCTAAGTTTATCTTGGATATCACTGACATAGTTAAAGAAAAACATCGTGAGGAAACCTGAACTAATAATTAATTGAGTCTGAAATTGCCAATTGCTAGGGGTCTTGGATTCGATTCCCAAACCGAGGAAAGCTGTTACTGGGTTTTTCTATGAAATTCTTCGTAGCAGCGCAGAGTTAGGATTTGTGCCAGATTAATGGCAATTGGCTCACACCCTATTACATGGGCTCTAAAAATTTACCGGCGAACTGCAGGTCTACATTGGTCCACCTCTGCCTAACCCTTCTGGGAATGCAGGCGTGATGGTATGCGTGAAATCGCCAATCCACCTTGAGCAATCGTAGTGATCAATACTCGTGCCTTCTCTCTATGGGAAGAGGTCTTTGCCCTACCTAGCAACAATATTGGGCTGGTATAATTACATACCAAAAAGACTAACTAATAAAAAAAGTACAAACCTAAAAAGGTAGGCACAACAACGTAACAATTTTCCATATTCAAATAACAAAAAAAAAAGAAAACCTACACACGACTAACCCACACATAGGCAGAAAATGTATCTAGGGAATATAATCCGTGTCTCCAGTTACCTAAAACCCACATTCACTTAAACTACTTATAGAACGAAACAATAGATCCATTTGGGTCCCTTAGGTGCGGGTTTACCTTGAACGTGTGTGTACCTTTGAATACGTGTTATATATTGCAAGGTATGCCTGAATTAATCAGGCCCTACACGATTAGATTAACCGGGAACCGAAGGGAAAGGTGTTTTATACGCTTCGTTGCTTATTTAATTTTCAAGACACACTTTTACTTGTTGTAGGAATTTTGCGTCAGTATTTTTTTGTAAAACGTAGATTTTTGCTTCATGGATTTTTGGATGTGAGACCAATTTAGGTCGTCTCGTGATTTGGAAGAAGTGTTTATGTTTAAATATGTACTTTATTATGTTGAATTGATAAGATTCATATTTGTTTGGTAAATATTATGTATTAACATCTATATAAGTCGTGTTTGTTACAACACTTATAACTCGAGAACGGCTGGACCGATTGCCATGGTTTTTGATTTGTTGGATTTGTTTCCGTCCCGAATAGCAGAATACATCTTAAAAACAATGAAAACTCGATATGTGTAATGAATACTTAATCATTTCAATAGATGCTGATTTGTTTATTACATGTCAAACATTTGTTGTCCAATCCTGTCAAATAGTGTAATAACTTTTTTTTTTTGGAGCTTATGGCCTGGTTGCTGAGACCTTTAAGCCACAACTTTATTTTTTTCTGAAGACATCATGTGTGCGTTCAGAAATTTATCTATATATATAAAAGAAAGTCGTGTTTGTTACAACACTTATAACTCGAGAACGGCTGGACCGATTTGGCTGAAAATTGGTGGGGAGGTAGCTTAGAACCAGGAGAAGGACTATACCAACGGGATACTTTTTATCCCGTTGGTGGGTAGAGTAGGTATGTAGAGGTAGGGTGGGTAGGTAGGTAGGGTAGGTATGTAAGGGTAGGGTAGGTAGGTAGGTAGGTAGGGTAGGTATGTAGGGGTAGGGTAGGTTGGTAGGTAGGGTAGGTATGTAGGGGTAGGGTAGGTAGGTAGGTAGGTAGGGTAGGTATGTAGGGGTAGGGTACGTAGATAGGTAGGTAGGTAGGGTAAGTAGGTAGGTAGGTGGGGTAGAGTAGGCTGGAACTGGGTTTTTGTACCGACTTTCAGGGCAGGACAACGTCTGCCGGGCCCGCTAGTATTCAATAAGTTATGATTGACTTTTAAAAACAGAGAATTTTGACACCAAAAATAAGTCATATTCCGTGCCTCGGAAAGCACGTAAAGCCGTTGGTCATGCGGTTAATCTCTCTCCGTTAGTTTCGAATTGCCGTCCCATCGGACTATAAGAGTAAGGGAAGAGAGAGTGCACCTGTGTTTGCGCACATACTTGCGCACCATAATAATAATCTCCTGCGTACTTTTCTATTCTGTATTAAGATTAGCCACCGTGGCCGGAATTTGTCTAGAGAATACATAGATATACATCCAAGCTATCCCCTCTCATTTCAATTTAGCGCATATTACTACAGATGTAGGGTTCAAAATTGAACACGTAGAATTTAAATTCTAAATAGATAGAAATCATTTAATTTTATACAGTTTTTCTTAGTCTCTAATTAAAGTTTATCTCTAGTTCTTTCGGGATTCGTTTTCGAGAAAATACCGGACAAAGAGAATTTATACGAAGCTGAATTAATCGCGCATTTAGATTTAAATACAAAATTATACTTTCAAAACACTAAAACATCACGTTACTAAAATATAAAATACTATATAGCTACAGCCCGCGACTTCGACCGCGTCTTTGATATAATATATTATCAGTACATTTTTCCGGGATAAAAAGTATCGTATGTGTTATTCCACACTTCAATCTGTCTCAGTGCCAAATTTCATCCAGATCTGTTCAGCCATTGAATCGAGACAGAGTAAAAAACATCCATTCATCCATCCTCACAAACTATCGCAATTGTATTACGTAAGTAGGATTAGTAGGACTTGGAAACTGAAGACTATCTTTTAAATGAATTAAATAATAAATAATAATTAGTTAGCTATTGTCTAACTGCAGGGCAAAGGTCTCTTCTCATATAGAGAAGGCACGAGCATAGATCACCATTGCTCAAGGCGGTTTGGCGATTTCAAATTTATATAAATGACTAGCTTATGCTCACGACTTAGTCTGCGTAAATGTCGTCGTTATTACGGACGCAGACAAAGTTGCAGAATAAAACGTAGCCTTGTCCTTGCTTGGGGTTCAAACTTATTTGATACAAAATTTCATCAAAATTGGTTCAGTAGTTTAGTCGTGAAAGCGTTAGAAACAGAGGTACTTTCACTTTTATTAATATAGATCAATCCAGATTTTCACACAATGTTTGCCATCACAAATGTCAGTAATATCCAAGATAAACTTAGAAAGTACTTTAAATAAATGGCCTCAAAGAAAATATCATTTAATTCTTCCATCTCGAACCATATTTTATTTACAATGACGACACACGAAAAAAAAGTCGTTCAAACCAAATGCTCACTTCTAGTTTAATAGATTTTACACTTGAGGGGGTAATGGAAACCAATTACGGAAGACCCCCGAACTAAGTTAGCATCTGTCTTCTTTATTAGAACTTATCTTTGAAAGGGAGGGGGGATAGTTCCAAGATATAGTGGTCGTGTTTAATAACGATCAGGAGGTCTTGTCAAGCAGTCTCTGAATATAATGGACGAAGTTGAACAGAACTTGGACCATCAATAACTGATGGCGTAACTTTGTGAGAGAATTTTTACTTATTATGGAGGGTTAAGACGTGAAGGATTCATATTTCTTTTCCATAATCTGTACTAATAATAGATGAGCACCTCAGGGGTTAAGGGAAATATGTTACGTAATAAAAAGGAAATAAATTTCGCGATGAAACATTTTTATTTTTTGATTTCTGCGAAAATATTAATGTACCGGTTCGGCCCACTTGAATTAAATATTGTATGAATGGTGAAACGGAAGGTTTTTACTGTGAAAGAAGGAAAAGTGAAACATGATCTGAGTGTGGTTCCGCCGTACCAATCAACATCGAGATTTCAATGAAATTGTGTGCATACTTTTTTTTTTAATTTCTTGGCTAGCAAACAAGCCAACGACGAACCACTTTTCTGTGTCTATAGACATCTGCAATACTAGTGGCCTTGCAAATGTTTTGCCATCCCAGAGACCAAGTTGAAATGTCTCATGTGCCTGTAATTGCACCGGCACCCATATACTTCAAACCGGAAAACAGCAACAGTGGTTTGCGGCAGGTATTGTTGGTCTTGCCTACGATATCCCACAACTAGGTAAAGTCCTCCTCCAAGTCCTTCCAGGAATTCATCTTCCCTTGTCACCTCGAACCAGCGCTCGTGCTGTCTAAAAGTCTAAAATCGCCAATCCACCTGAGCAAGGGTGGTGATCAATGCTCGTGGGTTCTCTGTATGAGGGACCATTGCCTTGCAGTGGGACAATATGCCTAGCCTTTTTCAACTATGTTGGAGTTGGCTTCTAGTCTAACCAGATGCAGCTGGATACCAGTGTTTTACATAAGGCGACTGCCTATCTGACCTTCACAACCCAGTTATCAACACAATCGTGGGTAACACGATACTTCGTGGCAAGACTGGTTTTCAGACATCCCGGCTTCTGACTATCCGAAACGACTGTCAAAAATCTACAAATGACAGCCGGGACCAACGGCTTTACGTGCTCTCCGAGGCACGGGCACAATAATAGGCTGATGTTAACTTACTAAAGTTTACTGAAAACCAAATTGATTTAGACGGGATAGCAAACAACTGCCCGTCTAGAGAGTAAGTTAGTTTGTGTGTCCACCTAAGTTGTAAGCGGCTATGTGGGTCGCAGTATGTGCTGACGTAACTCTTTACTTAATGCACTATCCTGATATTAATATTGACAGCTCGGTCGACGATAAACATGAGAAGTACACATTGTGCATATTAAGGGTATAAACACACACATAACATCACGCCTGTATTCCCCGAAGGGTTAAGCAGAGGTGTACGAATATAAACCCATAGATCGCCGATAAGTTTAGGTCGCAGGTAATAGGAGGCGAGCTTATTGCCATTAACAGAGCACAAATTCTAACTCCTCCTAAAAAAAAATCATAGAAAAACCCAATAACACTTTGCTCTACCTGGGAATTGCACCCAAGACCTCTAGCTGTTAGTCGCGCTTCGGACCACTATGATTACGAGGCAGTTCAAAGTATATAATAGACTTCAATTACATCATTTGCAGGCACTTATGAGTTATCAAGGAGTCGGTGAGTTAGTGAGAAAGTTGAAACTAGTTGCTAGTTTTAAGACGTAGGCGGTTTGTACGGAGAGAAATGAGCTTGAAATTCCAGGGACACTCTTTTCAATTTGTTTTTACAAAATCTTTGTCACATCATTATTAAATGATTCAGCTTTAAAAATAAAACTAGACACTTCAATTTTATTTATTTGATACATAAAACTTGCTAAGTTAGACATATAATATCAAAGAAAGTATGTAACAAATTCTTTTTGCACGTATTGATGAACTTTTTTGACATTATCATTTTTGTTAGGCACTTGAACTACACTAGTAGTTCAAGTGCAACAAAAATCGCGCTACTACTAAGTAGAGCTCTTTGTGAAGGATCTCATTCGGGGAAGTACTACCACCGTACCTAGTTCTACCGCAAGCGTTGCTGTGTTCCAGTTTGAAGGTGCCGGTGTAATTACAAGCACACGAGACACTGACTCTCGGCGCTGCCACACACTTCTCCCATAAAAAATCCTTTTTTTAGTCGCTTTTCACTCATACTTTCAGCATAGCCGAACCATCTAATAATAGCATAGTCCATAGTAAAATGTATTAAGCTAAGAGATCACCAGTTCTAACCGAAGGTCTCCATTCATGACCATGACGCGCCCGTTCACGAACATGACGCGCAACACACACGTCACCATAAACTAGCCCTTAGGTTACCGACAGACATCTTTCAGGATACTGTCCAGAAGCAACTTCGTACCCACGACCCCCGACCTCAATATATCAGTGCATTTCCCCCGTAACTGAACGTTAACCCTCTATACTTTATCTTCAAGAGGAAATACAAAAGTCTTCGTGAATAATATAGGAGGGAATAAAACTTTTCGCCTTTGCCACGTATTTGAGAACTGGCGAATGAATATGTTATGTTTTGTTCATGATTAGTGATTGAACTAGTTTTGTTGGTAATTGATTGGGTTCGTGTTTTTATGTTTTATAGTGGTCTGAAGTTAAAATTGTAGTAGGTAGAGTATTGATAGCCCAGTGGTTAAGGCATCCGCCTCTAAAAACTTTTGTAACCATATTTATCTGCAAATTAATAGATTTGATTTGAGGTTGCGGTTTCGATACTGGATAAGTACCAATGTGACTGTTTCAATTCGTATGTACTATTTATTCTAAAATTATCTTGGATAGTTTTTACATCCGCGAAGGAAGACATTTATTTATTTATGAGTTATGGAAGACTTACAGAGAACAAAACAGAATATAAAATAGAAGGTGAAACTGACAGCTCACAAGACACACAACACACACAGATTACAAGTCTTCACTTATAAAAAACAGACTGGTAGAGATCACTGGTAACATCGTGAGAAAACCTGGACTTGTAGTTAATATAAGTGTGGTATGGCCAATACGCTCTAACCAAGCGTGGTTGGGCACAAAGATAAATTATAATCTGGAATTGCAAATAGGCAATTTTTTATCTTGGAAAATTGTATGGTTTCTGTGGAGTAGTATTTATAAAGTTTGATGAGGACGAAGTCGAGTGCAGAAGCTAATATAAAATAAAACGTTATAGAAAGTGTTTTCACTATCACAGTAAATCAAATGCTTGTTTTGAACCCACGTTGCTTATTAAAGCTTATTAATAATAAGCTTGATTTTAATAAAACGTTCAAAATTCAAGTACCAAAAAGCCTACTAATTAGGCTTTATTGAGGACTTTCAAAGCAAGAATTTTGAATCAACATCACCTACTTTAGACTAATTGAACTTCCAAGATCAATCACAGAAGTAACTAGGACCATTTTACCCAAAATTGAAACACAAAGGACCAAGAAAAAGGCAACTAAATTAATGAACGTGTACGCATTTGTGAAAGGTCAAATGATTTCATAAGATCAAAAGTTGGATAACGGGAGCCGATCACTCGAATGGATGTTGGGGAAAGTTTTTTCATTAGCTACTTGACTTGGCCAAGTCAGAATATTATATGATTCATAGTAATTGGTTTTTGTTGTAATCTATACGAATAAGATCGTAAAAGTCAATGATGGGATGCTGGACACGGGATTCTGACGTTCCCATTCATATACTTAGGCTGTAATCCTTACTAATATTATAAATGCGAAAGTAACTCTGTCTGTCTGTCTGTCTGTCTGTCTGTCTCTTCTTCACGCCTAAACCACTGAACCGATTTCAATGAAATTTGGTACAGATATAGTCTGGGACCCGAGAAAGGACATAGGATAGTTTTCATCCCGGAAATCCGCCGGGAACGGGAACTATTAATCCACGCGGACGAAGTCGCGGGCAAAAGCTAGTTTAAACTATAGTGTGTTTTTTAATCTCGCAGACTGATTTGACAGCTTCTTACGTCAAATATAAAAATAATGTGCTTTCGGCCCATGAACATAAAGCACACTATTTTCAAGTTTGACGTAAGAAGCTGTCAAATCAGTCTGCGAGATTAAAAAACACACTTTAGGTTCTGCTTCGACTTCGGTCGCGTGGTTTTTTTTATTACTGCTTCGCTCTCGTCTGTCGTTGCGTGATGTTATATATCCTGTACTGTTTTTCATGAATTTGGCTATCATATGCCAAAAGCACTGCCTCGTTAGCCTAGTGGTCTTTAGCGCGACTGCTACGCTAGTGGTCTTGGGTTGGATTTCTAGGTCGAGCAAAAAGTGTTATTGGGTTTATCTGAGAAATTCTCAGTAGCAGCAGATAGGATTTGTGCCCGATTAATGGCAATAGGCTCAACCCCTATTTCATTGTACCTTGACATACCGGCGAACAGTGGGTGTACATTAGTACACCTCTGCCTAACCCTTCAGGGAATACAGTCATGATAGTATGTCTGTATAAAAAAAGGTTTTTTCTAATCCGCCTGGAAGTTGCAAAGATTAGCGATTTAAACAAATAAACGGAAAGTCTTCAGCTTTATTTTATTAGTGTAGAAGTAAAGATATTTTATTGAAATTCAGTTTAAGTTAAAAAGCTTGTCTGCTTTTAGTCTTAAACTTGGATGGGAGAAGTTTTTAACAGTTTATGTAGGTGATAACAATTATTAGTTCGTCTAGTTTTTATTATTTATTACTTTTGTTAGATGATTTCTTTTCTTTTACGATTCTGTCAATCTATTTTGTTAGTCCTTCAAGACTCTTTCTATAAATAATTTGTAGTCAAATACTTCTGTACAAGTTTTGCAAAAAAGTTAATACGCGTTGATCTTGTAGTTGCCAGCTCGATTGCTGAGGATCCTAGACTTGATTCCAAGGTCAGAGAAAATCTGCAACGCTGCTCTTAATTGAGATTGACCGCCGTAACCGAAATTTGGCCTAGAGAATAAAATTATAAATGAAAAGATGACATGATTGCACAATTGTTGAAAATATTGTAAGGAAACCTGGACTTATAGTTAAATATCAGTCTGAAATCGCCACCCGCCTTGAGCAAGCGTGGTGATCAATGTTCGTTTCTTCTCTGGCGACTACTCAAGTATGACGGCAATCTGACACAACAGGGCAAAGATCCCTGTCACACCACCAACTTCCAAACTCCGTGCTGTTACTAAGAAATTCCTAATAGAAAAAACCAATAACACTTTTTGGTCGGCATTATTCTATTAACTGCCTCGTTAGCCTAGTGGTCCTAAGCGCGACTCACTGACGCGACTAGAGGTCTTGGGTTCGATTCCCAGATCGAGCAAAATGTGTTATTGAGTTTGTAGCAGCTCGGAGTTAGGATTTGTGCCCGGTTAATGGCAATAGGCTCGCCCCCTATTACATGGTACCTAAACATACCGGCGAACTGTGGGTGCACTTTAGTATATTATTATTTTAAAAGAAAACCTTTGAACTGTTAGATAGCTACTATATTTTGTTTACATGTCGTTTAGTTTTCCCTGTAACATAGGTGAAAGTAGCGTTCATTGTTACCATTTTTCCGAGCACTTTCTTTGGAGTGGTGCGATAAAAATCCTACTATATAATTCACGTGTATGTATATTCTTTTTTGGTGAACCTATTAGTGGATTAGCAGTTTCTATTCTATTATAAATATTAAGGGTGCAATAGGCCTTGCCCTCTCCTGTTTTAAAACTACAAACGTTATCCGGGATTCGTAATTAGTGAAATACAATAATTCATTAAGAACAAAATATTGTGTTAAGCACGAATTTTCTGAAAGATAGGTAACAAAATACTCACCGGCAAGTGCAGCGTAGGAAGTCTACCCCCAAGGTGAACGGACGACCTGAAGACCGCAGGATGACCCTGGATGCAGGCCGCTTCCAACCGGTCCACCCGGTGAAATCTACGGGGGAGGCCCCAAACAGTGGACTTCCAGTGACTGATATGATGAGGTAATAAAACTATTACCCCCCCCCCCCCCACCTGCCTTCCCTAAGAAATCCACGTCTGGGACAACTCTCCTTCAATACTTTTTATTAGAAATTTTGTCATGATGATATTTGATACCTTCGTAAGTGTTTACTTTTGTATAATCCCATAGTTTTAGGTATAAATGTTTGTAAGCTTATTCTCGTAGTTATACTTTTAATTTAAATCTTACTGTCCCAATGTAATTGGATTGCAATGTGATGGCCTGAAACACAGGTTTAAATTAACCTAGATCGGGCGGGTCGCTACCTAACATTGCAATTCCGAACTATCGATACTTGCTCCTATAATTATTTAGTTTTAGTTAATTTTTAGGCACTGTAATTTTATGGAAAATCTTTATATCTGTTTGGTTTTATATACACTTTTTGTAAACATTTTTTTTTTTTTTTTTTTTTATTTGAATAAATTAATTATTATTAATGACTTTAAGTAAAGTGAGCGTGAGGTGAGCTGCCATTAACAATTCACCTCAATCTCACATTATTTTTTTACCGTGGGAGATTTTACTTAATAAACGGCTAGCTGAAAAAATATCATAACTAGCTTTTGCCCTCGGCTTCGCTCGCATCAAGAAGTATTATCTTTCATCCCCTATTTTATCCCCTTGGGGGTAGAATTGATCAAAATCCTTACTTAGCGGATGCCTACGTCATAACATCTACCTGCATGCCAAATTTCAGCCCGATCCGTCCAGTGGTTTGGGCTGTGCGTTGATAGATCACTATGTCAGTTAGTCAGTCAGTCACCTTTGAGTTATATATATTTAGATAAACAAAACATAAATTCGCTCATCGCCCAAACTAAAATTACAACATTCTCATAAGAAATACCGATAATAAATTCCCCATAACCGGGTTAAACGTTCGGCTTTATCATAAGAAGGGGGCGAACTCTCAAATAAGTCGGCATATCGACATTTTCAGGGCAAAAGGGTTCTGCCAGAGTAACCCATATTTGTTAGAACCTTAGTACTACAACCTATCTTAGCATAGTTTTTATAAACATCTGTTTTAAGAGGGTTCAAGCAACGGCATTTGATACAAACTTTCAAGTCCTTATTTTTACATACATACCATCACGCGTGTATTCCCCGAAGGGTTGGGCAGAGGTGTACCAAAGTACACACATAGTCCGCCGGCATATATTTTGGTCCCATGTAATAGGGGGCGAGCTTATTGCCTTAGTTTTCGAAATGAATGAACCGATATTATTGAAACTTCCTACACATAAGCAGGATAATTATATTATAGGTCTAAAAAGTCAGTTGAGAAAGTTTTCGTAAAGTCTTATTTATAAAAAGATAATTTGAAATCTCTGTTTCTATGGAAAACATTTTTATTGAATTCTCTGAACACGTTCTCAACTAACTTTTTCGACCTATAGCATGTCATTGTATCCTGCTTATGTGTAGGAACTTTCATTAAAATCGGTTCATGCGTTTCAAAAAATAAGGACTTGAAACGTACGTACCATCACGCCTGTATTCCCCGCTAGGTTAGGCAGAGGAGTACCAATGTACACACACAGTTCGCCGGTATGTTTAGGTCACATGTAATAAAGAGCGAGCCTATTGCCATTAACCGAGCACTAATCCTAACTCCGAGTTGCTACTGAGAATTTCATAGAAAACCCAATAATACTTTTTACTCGACCTAGGAATCTAACGCAATACCTCTAGCGTAGCAGTCGCGCTTAGGACCACTAGGCTACCGAGGCAGGCAGTTAAGGACTTGAAAGTTTGTATAAAATGCTATAAGGCGTAATCGCTCATAAGTACCCCCAAGGCTAAATTTAAAAGGGAAAGCTTCACTGAATTTGTATAACAAAATCTAGACAGTATTATTACAGGAATTTTGCTTCTAAATTGTGTAAGTAATTGTATAGTTTTTGTTGTTCGTTTCGGCTTGTTTCAATTTAATTTGTGTTATTCTTTCGTAGCTTTTCTTTTTGTTATTATTCTGTAATTAGTTTGTACAGTAATACTAGCTTCTGCCTGCGGCTTTCCGTGTGGTTTTTTTCACAGCGTTAAGTTATGTTTTTGGTTACTGCTCCGCTCCTGTTGGTTGTAGGGTGATGTTATATAGCCGATACTAATCCTCTTGAATTTGGCTATCATATACAAAAATAATTTCTCCAATTCAACTGGCAGTTCCAGAGATTAGCAAGTTTATACAAACAGACAACCAAAAAAATCTCTTCAGTTTTATTGCAATACTAGCTTTTGCCCGTGACTTCGTCTGCTGATTTTTTTTACTCCCGCGTTATGTTACATCTTTGGTTATTGCTCCGCTCTCGTGTGTCGTAGCGTGGTGTTATATAGCCTATACAATTTCTCATAAATTTGACTATGATACACAAAAAGATTTTTTCCAATCCGACTTGTAGTTCCAGAGGTTTACGTGTCTGAACAAACAAACTAAAATTGTGTTCAGCTTTATTATTAGCTCTAAATTTTATACCTACAATAGTAAATTAATGTTCGGATAGCGTGTATTTCTTTTAGGAAATTTGAGAAGTAGTAGGCCAGCCAACCGCGTTGTACAACTTTGTGAAATTTGTTTTATCTACTTTGCTCTGAAAACAATAAAGAAAAACATTGCGAGAGAATCCCGTCGATAAACTGTTGCATGCACCCGTTAGTACATTGTTTTGCACGCCTTACATTGTTATCTTAAACTCTGTTGTTTTCATAATAAAATCTAAAGTTGTTTGCTAGCAAAATTGTTTATCAATGTTATTTAGTTTGATGGACAGTATGCATAGTTAACAGCTTTGTGTGATGTGTATTTTTACAGCGCGTATGTAAGAATTTCGGCTTTATAATATTCAAGTTTAAAACCCATAAAAATATTGCGATGCTCCAGTGGTTAACCTAGCAAGGGCAAGTATAAATAAGACTTTTTCTAATTCATATATAACTAGCTTTTACCCGCGACTTCGTCAGCGTGGATTAATAGTTCCTGTTCCCGGGGGATTTCCGGGATGAAAACTATCCTATGTCCTTTCTCGGGTCCCAGACTATATCTGTACCAAATTTCATTGAAATCGGTTCAGTGGTTTAGGCGTGAAGAAGAGACAGACAGACAGACAGACAGACGGACAGACAGACAGAGTTACTTTCGCATTTATAATATTAGTACGGAAGTACGGATTATTTTCTTACCCCATCTTGAACATTGCTAACATCGGTAAAAGAAAACATCGTGAGGAATTGTAAACCTGTACTTATCTATACATATAATAAAATTGTAGCGATGTCAAAACTGTACATTTAATATTTTTGAGAAAGAGTGATTGCTACGAGGTCGGGGAATGATTCTAATGCCGAAAATACAATTTTTAGAATTTTTGTCTGTTTGTCTGTTTGTCTGTTTGTTTGTTAGAGCATCACGCAAATACTGCCGGACAGATTCTGTTCAATTTTTGTATATATATTTCACATAGGCCAAATTTGACCGTAGGCTATAAATTATCACGCTATCTGCTTTGGGGGCTGAGCAATATTGCATTATGTTTTGTTCTCCTGCAGATTACATTGCGATTATAAAAATACGAGACTAAATATAAGAATACTTTAGGTAGCTGGGGCTTAAACTACTGAAATAATTATCATAACGCTATACCCTCAAGGAGCTAAGCAGTTAATCGTGACAGACTAGAACGGCTATTTTAGAGTATTTCCTATCGAAGCATGTGGTCTAATGGTTCGATGACCGCCTTACAAGTCGCTGGGTTTGAGTTCGAACCCCAAAAACTGTTTTTTTACTTTTTGTGATTTTTTAAAAACATTTTTAATGCTAGAACATTTCCAAACTTTAATAAAATTGAAGTATGCATTCTTCCGCCATAACATTTTGCTTTCTTATTTTTCAAATATTTTATTATTTCTGCAAAAAATAATGTCTATACAATCATAGTTTCATATAAACAATAATTATTGAAGTCAAAATTATTCATTTATCGAAATCAAAAAATATAAACAAACTGATAGGTGTGGGAACGATAGTAGAGCGGAAAATATACGTAAAAAAAATCTGTCTGTTTGACTCTTTAAATTAAATTTTGACAAAATAGTCTTTAAATGTCGTCTTTAAATGTCGGGCAACACATGGCTGTATTATATAACGCGATTTAATTATTTTCGCATCGATGATCTCCCTAACAATAATTTACACCAGTTGAGACATGTACAGTACCTTCTAGATACATCACTGAGTTCACTACCGGGAAGCAGGTACTCTGGCAGCTTCAAGTAGTCATGAGTTGGTGGCTGTCTTCCTTCCCACAATCTACTTCTCTCTTTGGGTGGTGGGTTTTGTAATAAATAGTGAGACTATTTGGGTATTTGTAACAAATAATGGAGTAAGGTAGGTAAGAATTATTACATTATGTTTATTGTTCGTAAAGATTTTACCACGGAACTGTTATAAAATACATAAAACATTGAAGATTTTTAACATAATATTTATCCTATGAAATAAAAATCATGAAGTCATAGCCACAAGGAGTTAAGCAGTTAATTGTGTAATAGAATTCAATACAAGACCGATTCTGGCCACGACGGCTAATCTTAAAGCAGACTAGCCAATGCAGGAGATATTAAAATGCACAAGTGTGTGAGCAAACGCTCCCTCTTTTCTAACTCTCATAGTCCGACGTGTCGGCAATCCGACACAATCGGGGAGAGATCAGGCGCAGCACCAACGGCTTTACGTGCTTTCTGAGACACGTGAGTGTCACACCACCAACGTCCGTACTCCGGGCTGTTCCTGAGAAATTCGTAATGGAAAAACCCATTACCCCACGATCAACAGTTTTGCTTGCCACCACCAACGGGGCAGTTCAAATATGACATGTATGGGAATAGTTATTTTTAGTTAATTGTTACGTAAATAAAGTGAATAGTTTCGCTGTTTAATGAAAACCATATAAAATATTTTGTGTGGGTTCAATTCCAATCAATTGTTACTTTTTGTTATTATGATTTCTATATTATAATAAAACAGGTTTAGGCGGGTTTAGTTTTCCCCCTTACATAACTTTAAAAAATATGCATGGTTCGACTGAAGAGGAATGACCGGAACAGAATTCTTTTGATTCCACAAATTCTAGCTACGCTATGAATATTTTTCGTAAGTAAAAAACGGCGCCTCTGACTATTTAAAGAGTTACCAAGTTATATCGATAGTAGGATCGCCGCAACACCATGATGCTCTGACGCAGGTATTCTCCGGGCATGTTGACATGAGACATGAGGACACGCCAGAGTGATATCATTGTGAGGATCATCCGGTGGACACGGTGAAGCATAAGGTGGAGGTCTGCCCTGCTTTGGCGGAACACCACCGTGTCGTCATAGAGGCGATCGACGGCAACGGGCCTGCGGTCGGCGAGCGTTGGGTGGCTCGCCGTCCGATCAGAACCATACCCGTGCCGACGCCGCGTTGTGTTTCACACACGTCTCAAAGAGATATTAGCACAGAAGACGGGGCCCGCTAGGGCCAGTGCCTGCCACGGTTGCGGAATTTCTTCGAAAGACTCATCGCGGCTCTGGAACGCGATGGGCATTAGGAGAAAACGGATGGATTTTAGTCAGTAAGAGTCTGACACTCCCTTCCGCCAGAACGGAAAAACTCATATGACGATTTTTCATCATTAAAAAAGAAGTATCACCGCACCGTGGGCCTACCAACCTCGACACTTCATACAAGTGTCGTACGATTTATCTGCAAACGTTATGTGTGCAATACTATACTGTCTGGGCTGCGCTACGCTACCAAAAAAGCATACTTCTATTCCAATAGCTAAACAGAAATAAATTAGCTACAACAGGACCAAAATTAATTAAACCTATACGTACCTATATAAAAAATATCTCTCAGAGTTCAAGCTTTCACGATACATGTAGAATCATGCATCAATTATTAATCATGCATCGCATGCAGAATTTCTTCTAATAGGTAGGTACTGACAACAGACCATATTCTGCATGCTTAAAAATGAACTTCAAAATGAAAATGAAGGTTACCTATTACCGTCATTCTGCAATAGATGAAAGGTAATTTGAGAGGTAAAACTTGCTTAGCCTTTTAATAAGTCATAATATGCTTACTGTTTTTTGCCCATACTTTTTCCCAACAACATAATTATATTAACTTGGTTGTAACACGAAGTTCAGATTTAGTTGGCAGTTGCTCTGATTACAAAATTCATTTCTACGGTTTTGATACTAGACAGATCGAAGCTACGATGTAAGTGTTAAAGCAGAACCCATTAAAAATGCTTTTCAACCGTTAGAGAAAATTAAAATATGTAAATAAGTAAATTTTGACACCACATCAGTATTTTCGAAAGGAATAAAAGTAAAGCCATATCATATACCCTCCGCATAAATATGTTTTAATCCCAGGTATGGCGCAAACTCATTACCAACCGGACAAAAAATCAGACTCCGGATGTCTACTGACTAATTTCTAAAACCCACAGTCGTAACTATTATTAACCTTAGAAACCATTTGACAGTTGGAAGACTATAAAGACATAGTATTCAATCCTTAATTGGTTAAGTAACACTAAGGCTGACGTGAGCGAAGCCGCGGGCAACAGCTAGTAATTAATATGAGTCTAAACTCGCCTTAGCAAGTGGAATTCGCCTTGAGCAAGCGTGCTTGTGCCTCCTCTGTATGAGAAGAGGTCTTTGCCTCGCAGTGGGGCATTAATCACAGCCTCGTTAGCCTAGTGCTCCTAAGCGCGACTGCTACGCTAGAGGTCTCGGTTTCAATTCCCAAGTCGAGCAAAGTGTTATTGGGTTTTTCTATAAAATACTCAGTAGCAGCTCGAAGTGTGCCCGGTTAATGGCAATAGTCTCGCCCCTTATTACATGGGACCTAAACATACCGGCGGACTGTGGGTGTACATTGGTACACCTTTGCCTAATCCTTCGCCAAATCCTTATAAAGGCGTGAAGGTGTGTATGGTACAATAATGGGCTCCTATTATTGTAAACTTCATATAAAATCACCTTTAAATAATGTTTTATTCAGTTTTTCCTTGTATCGGAGACGCCACAATCCCCAGACAGTGATTAAAAAAAAAACTGTAAGCATTTATAAAATGCAAATACTAGCCGTGCCCTCAAACAATTTGCATAATTTGCGGAAAATAGTTACTGGGTATCATTTCTCGAAACACAATAGACAACGTTACAAACAAAAACAATAAATTAATTAAATTGAATTGCTAAAAACAATTACCTACAAGTCAATTGAAAATGTAACGTAAACACGAAATTGTAAACTCAGTATTCTGATTTTGGACAACAATGCGGGTTAAAGGTGAAGGGGCTAGAATTATGAGGTTTGTTGTTATTCCAAATTGTTTCCGATTTTCCGTTGAAAATTGCCCCCAACTTTATAGAATCTGAACTGAACGGAGATTAATGTTCTGAGTTTTGCTAACTAGCGGTGTGGGAGGCGTTTGGGATGGAATTTTTTGTCCAATTGTAAAGGTTAGGGCACTATGTTATAATGAAAGGTTGTGTTCGGTAAAAAATGGTGTCGGGTCAGCCATGTTTATAAAGTTTGTACCGCAGTTGTTTTTTTTGTGGCACACTGGGACCTTTATTGGAATGGGGATTGTTGTCACTAGTTTAGCATACATTGCTCTCAACATTGCGAAACTAAAGTGGCCATAGATTTTTTTTAACATTTTTGGATGTTGGATGGCAATCAAGGCGACGCTTCAACGGCCCACCTAATGTTAAGTATTCACCGCTGCCTATAGACATCTGCAATACCAGAGGCCTTGCAAATGCGTTGCCATCCCAGAGACAAAATTGAAATCTCATGTTCCTGTAACCACACCGGCACTCATACCCTTCAAACCGGAACACAGCAACGCTGCTTTGCGGCAGAAATAGGTTACGTTGGCAGTACTTCCCCGGCCGAGCTCCTTCACAGAGAGCTTTCATCATCTACCTAGCCTTTTCCCAACTATGTTGGGGTCGGCTTCCAGTCGACAGTCGAAACAGTATTTTACATGGAACGACTGCCTATCAGACCTCCACAACCCACTAATGGGTAATACGATACTCTTGGTAAGACTGGTTGTCAGACTTTCTGGCTTCTGACTAACAGTAACGACTGTCAAAGATCTACAAATGACAGCCGGGACCAACGGCTTTACGTGCTTTCCGAGGCACGGAGGAAACTCGCCTATGGTAAATGGTCACCCATCTACAGGCCAACCTCGGCAAGCGTGGCTTAACCCGGAAGATCGGTCTATGCGGCTGTAATTATTAAGCCACGAGCTCCCAGACAGAGAGCTCTACTACTACTTATTTTAAAGGTAAGAATAATTTGGGTCATTTAAGACGCGTTAAGTTAAGGTAAACGTGCCGTAAGATGATAATATCGGGGGTATCATCGAGGACGATTACCTTAATGGTATTACAATGATTAGGTAAAACGTTCAGGGGCGATTAAACGCGAATGGTTTCGGCGATTTTCTTTGGTAGGTAAATGTTTTACTTTTAATATTTTTTTAGGGGACACGACATATTATTTTGTCTGTGATAGATTGTAGTGGGCAGTATTAAGGTCTGGGATAGTAAAGGTATTTAAAGTTCAGTTATAATAACTATTAAAAAATACTAATAAATACAAACACAAATAAAAATCTTTTCTCTTTATAATCATCTTCCTGCCCTTATCCCATGTTACTTGGGGTCGGCGCAACATGTTTTCTTCTTCCATGCCAACCTGTCAACCGTCATGCTATCACTGACTCCCTTCTCTTTCATATCATTTTTCACACAATCCATCCATCTTTTCTTTGGCCTCCCTCTTCCTCTCCATCCATCCACATTTATATTCATAACTCCATCTTTTCTCTTCATAATATTAGTAAAAAAAAAAGATGGAGTCAGTCTTAGTCTAGAGAAGGCACCCCCATTGATCACTACGCTTGTTTAAGGCGGATTGGCGATTTCAGACTTATTAATTACAAGTTTTGATTTTCTCACAATATTTTCTTTCACCGATGTTAGTGGTCAGTAAGAATTTTTTTTAAAGTGCGTGGTCATTTCTGCCATTGTAAGAAAAAAGGACGTAATTACACAAAACGAAGTAACCGAATTTCAACTGTAGGTATGTCATTATTTTAATGTCCGAAATCGATTACTTCATTTTCTGTAATTAGGTACGTCCTTTTTTCTTACGATGGCAGATTCGCCCGTAGCTGATTGTAAACCCACAGCGTCGTGTAAGTGGCGGGCGCCTAAACCATCACGATTCATCCCCGGATCTTAAGAACTAACTAGTCAATGCAGTTTTATGCGGATCAAAGGACATGCTGGTCTTTTCCAGACTCTAGAGATCAATTGACGACCTTAAGCTCACTTTAACTAAATTACATAGGGATTTTTTTACACATCAGACAGGCAAGTGGGACACGTACTTTACATAATATTATATGAAATAAAAAAAGTCACATTAGCATGAGAGGTGGACGCCTTAACCACTGTGCCATTACGACGCGGTTTCTCCATTTATGATATTAGTTGAAAAATAATAAGATAGACTTGTACTTGCAAATCCTCAATCAAAAAATCTTGTACCTACAACAAAATGACACGATACTTTACTTAAATAATTTCACCTCAATCAATTTTACTTTAGACTACGTCAAATTTCTTTCTTGGATCCTATTCATTGGAGCTAGAGTTTAAAGTCGTGTAACACATATTTTTTAAGATGGAAAAGTCTATCGATTGTCATACTTAATGTCGATGTTGCGTGTGGAACTGAAGGTTATGTCAAAACATGTATACGTTTAGGGTTAGTTCACATCGATACGTGACACGACACGACGATACTGGTAGCCAGAGATTTCGGGCAACGCCGCACGCCGCCGCGGATCGCGGGATCGCGGGAGACGCTCCGGGCGTCGGGAGCCGCGAGACGGCTCCCGGCCACCGGAGACGCGGGTCTGTGGACGGTGGGCAATGGGTAGCACACCGTCTGTACGTTAACTAACGACAGACCGTGTCGACGGCGCGTTCGTGTTCCACGCGCGCTTCAAAGAGATGTCAGCAAACATTGGAGGGGCCACTAAGGGCCGATGCCTGGCTGGGCTGCGGGTTGTTCGAAAGAGATACCGCGCCCCCGGAACGCAAAGGGCACATGAAGGAACATGGATGGGTTTTAGTTAGTAAAATTCAGACACTAAGGGGCGGGGGAAGTCATTTGATGATTTCCCAGCGGTAAAAAAAAGACGCAACGCAACATCACGAGGCGCATCGTAGAATCGTTGGCAGCGAGACGCCGCGAGGCATCTCGAGGCGCAGCGCTCCATGGTGCAACGTATTCTGATTTCTCACAATGAAATGTATACCTTTTCTTGTAGTGAATAAAGTTATATTTTGAGGCGCTCTATTAAAATATGTGTCTCGGTGTGAACTGACCCTTAGGGTATACTATGTTTATATAGTTTTCTTTTAAAGTTTATTCTTAGAAAAGAATGATAGGTACGTACCAGGTTCTGCCTGCAACTTTGTCTGTGTAGACTTCAGAATTAAATCGAAATAGTTTAGATGAATGTACTTATAGTTACCTACTTTGATTTGTCTTATATAATAATATGTTCTGTGTATTCTCCAGACCGATTCCAGCCACTGCGGCTAATTTTAATGCAAACCACCAAAGATATTATAGTCAACGAGTGTACACAGGTGCACTCACTCTCATAGTCCGATCGAACTTCAATCCGACACAAATGTATACGCACGGCAAATCGCAGCTTCCTAGCGCTAAGAGTCTCTAAGATAAGCTGTGGACAGACAGCCAGATGGTAATGGCAAAACAATAAGGGCTCCTTATTGACTACGGAACCCAAAGAAAACGCGTTTGTAATTCCCCGTGTTTGTGCAGTTAGGATTTTTATAACAACCATTTAAAAAAAGCCGTCTAAACCACCACTGGCTAACGAAAATGTATACTTCTACTTACACTACGTACTTACTTTACAGCCAAAGTGCTTGTTTTATTACTTCATGAAACTTAAATCGGTTAAATAAATAAAATTCTAGCAAGGTAATAAACATTTAAACAGTGGACACTTTTAAAACTATTTTCCAAATCCATTTGTATGATCCGTTCCCGTAAAACAAAATTACCTAGTTTTGAAAACTGAACGAGGAAGAATATAAAAGTGTTTACGACTCAACGGGGGCAAAAGCTTTAACTGAAAAATATATAACATAAATAAATTTTAATCTCGTCTTTACATCTATACAAATAAAGTGTGTATTTGTAATGTCAAAATAACAGCCTACAATGTTGAAGGAAGATGGCAATATCTATAGTTTTTTAAACATTGCCCTATAATCGGAATTTCTCCCGAATTGTAGGTGCATTTACAGACACAAACTCACATACACAAGCAGCCAGACCCGGAACAACTATCTGTGGGCCATACGAATATTTATTTCGTATGGGAAACAAACCAGTTACACGCAGAGCAGCAGCCAATCCCTCAGTCACTGCGCCAATCGTGCTGACATCCTTCCTACTATCCTACTTCCTGCTAATCCTACTTATATTATCCTACTACTATTATAAAGGCGAAAGTTTGTATGTATGGATGTATGGATGGATGTTTGTTACTCTTTCACGCTTAAACGGCTGAATGGATCTGGATGAAATTTGGCACAAAGATAGATTATAGTCTGGAATAACACATAGGCTACTTTTTATCCCGGGAAAATGTACGGTACCCGTAGGATAACACATCAACTGTGACGCGGACGAAGTCGCGGGCAGAAGCTAGTTATACAATATACTAATGCGAAAGTTTGTAAGGATGCATGGATGAACGTTTGTAACTCTTTCACACTTAAACGGCTGAACAGATCTGGATGAAATTTAGCACAGAGATAGATTAAGGTGTCCTATAACACATTGGGTACTTTTTATCCCGGAAAAATGTATGGTTCCCGTGGGAAAAACTATCAAATTTGACGCGGATGAAGTCGCTAGCAGAAGCTAGTTTTATACGTATAATGTAGATGCAATACTCCTAGTTTTTAATATTTTTAGTAGTATAAAGGTCTACTAAAACAAATGCTCAAGGAAGATTCTTTCGAGCAATTTCGTCCGTAGCTTTTCAGCTGATATTGGTTTGTGGATGTGCATTGTGAAAGCTGACGTAGTCTAACATCTCAGTGTATTCATACCTACGTCATTTCATAGTGGTTGGTTTGACGATAAAGGAATATATAATGTAAAGATAGATTCTTCTTACTTTCTTTCTTCTTTATCATGTGGGCAGTAAGGTCTAACGAACCCACACACCCTAGTGTCAGAGTTTCTAAACCACCTCAAGGGCCTCTGACATGGTTACCAATGTCAGTCATGTCCAAGATAAACTTAGAAAGTACATATGAATTAGAAAAAGTCACATTGGTACTTGCCCGTGCCCGGTTGCGAACCCACAACCTCGTGCATGAGAGGCGGGCGCCTTAACCACTGGGCCATCACGACAAGATAGATTAAAAGGCATTAAAGTAAATAAATAAATGTAGTGAAACATAATTTATGTGTATTTAATTGTTAACTCAAATATCGTGATTAAGGCTTCTGAAGCATGAACTTGCAAGTTCAATATCAGACTAGTGCCAATGTGATTTCTTTAATTCAATTAGGTACGTGCTTTTTAAATTTACCTTGTATGTATGTCACTGACATCGGTGAAGGAAAACATCGTGATGGTCTTGTAATTTATATAAATCTGAAATCGTCAATCCGCCTTGAGCAAGCATGGTGATCAATGCTCGTGCCTTTTTTGTACAAGAAGAGGTTCTTGCCTTGTAGTGGAACAATAATAAGCTGGTATTATTGAATGTTGGGCCAATTTTAAAGTTACGACCTTTAAATCGGGCTAAAGTTATGGCACACAAAAAGTTTCATAATGGTTTTTTTTTTATTAATAATATCCTGTAAAACATAAATATGAAAACTAGTCGTCATACTTGAATGTTTACTTACATTTAAGTATTTAGTATCTAATACCTGAAAATTTCCCAGTATTCAAGCTAGCTAAAACTACTACCATACCTATTTCAACATATTTATTGTCTCGGGCATATCAACATATTTGCAAGACCTCTGGTATTGCAGATGTCTATAGGCAGCGGTCACTTATCATCAGATCGGCCGTCAGCTAACTTACCATAAAATGATATTAAAATAAAACAAAATGACGTAGATCTAACGACACCTAGCTCTCAGTCCAAGAGCTTGAATGTTTGAAATTCTAGATAACACTAAGGTATGAAAGCTGGTGTAACGTAACGTCCGTAACGCTAGCAAGTACATACTATCGGGAACTGGGTGAGCTCTTCTGAAACTGCCCGATAGATTTGTCAGCATTTTGAATGGACATATTCTCTAGGAAAATGTGGATTTTCTTCGTACTTTAAAAGGTTGTTTTTCGAAGAAGTACATGGGGATAAAAGATGTTGGTTTAGTATGAGATTGTTTTGTGTGTGTAGTGTGTTTATGTATAGTGGTTCGTTGTGTATTTTTTTAAGTTAAAAGGTTTTTTCAAAGGGTGAGCGATTGGCTGCGGTTTGTGTCGTGGTTTTGATAATCGCGCGGAAGAAATGTCTGTATGTTCTACAGATTTGCAATGTTTGTTTCTTTCAATAATTGTAAGCCGAATAAAAACTACTTCCTCTTATCCTACAGAGTTGAAATTTTATAAATACATAAAACAAAGTCGGAATATGTACACCATTTATAACTCAAGAATGGCTATACCAATTTTAACGATTTAACGATTTGTTGGATTCATTCTTGCCCCGAATAGCAAAATAAATAACAAAACATTGAAAAAACATGAAAAAAAAATACAATTATATTGATTCTGAGGCGGTATGATTAGTTTTTTTAAATAAAATACACCTATCACAGCGGTGATAGGTGTTAGGTTCCACTGTTCAACGGAGCGCCGTTAAACAGTGGAATTCACGGACGTCAAACATAAATAATAAAAAAAACGCTTTTGGAAACGCAGTTGTAAACATAATTTATCGTAAAACATAAAAAGAAACACATCTTAAAGAGGAGGTTTATTTTCAAAAAGTAATCCAAATCTACTTAAATAAACGAATAAAATATCTACATATTTTAGAAATAGCTGAAATAGATTCAGTCCGATTCTGAACAAACTATTTTCAGGGTTTGCGTATAATATGTCACAAGTTGTATTGGTACACTTACAGTCATAGTTTGCTTAAAGCCAAGCTATAATTACTTGTACAAACATTAATTAATTTATGGAAATCCATTGGTAATTGCTAGTTGACCAAGCGATTACGATAAATGATTTTGATTTGATACTTATTAAATGGTTTATAGGAATATTACCAGAATATTGATTACTGTCTATAATCTATTTTAATATTATAAGGAGGAAATATTTTTTTGTTTGTTTGTTTCTTCTGAAAAGGCTTCGTAACTACAGGACCGATTTTAATTTGTTCATGAATAGATAAGTACATTAATTCTGAGCAACATAGGCTATATGTTATCACGCTACGAACCACTGGTGCGGTGCAGTAACCAAAGCTGTGATTTAAGTCCCAAAGATGTAATTTAGGGCAAATCGCTAGTAAATACAAAGCTGACGAGTTTGTTTGTTTAAACGTTCCAATCTAAAAAACTGCTAGTCCGATTTGAAAAGCAGAATTTAGGTGAACGATTCGAATATCTGATCGCATCAAAAGCATTTAGCATTAGCATTTGGGGTGCATGAAAAAATTCTCTCGACCGACGTTCAGAAGAATAATTCAAAGCTAACTTTCTGTATGCAATGTGTCCCAGGGATAAGTGACCGCCCGGCGTTTTTTGAATATTTGTACAAAATTATTAATAATTACATTTATATTTGTGACTTAGCGGCTTTAGTTTTTTTTTATGATTGTTTTGTAAAGACGCGTGACGTGCTGCAGTTCCAGGGATAAGTGACCGGGCGGTCACTTATCCCTGGAACACATTGTATAATCAACTTGCCATTAAACAGTCGCTTTCTAGACTGTCTGTGTTCTGCAGTACAATTTTGTAAAAATCTCCGTCAGTAAATTAAGGTAAAGTAAGCTTGAGGTCACCTGTCATCCCACCCGGATGCTAAAGAATAATGGAATAGGGAGCTATTAAAAATGTATATTGAAATTAATGAAGTATTTTATTCAGTTACATAGTACCTTGAGGTACTAAAAATACCATCACGCCTGTATTCCCCGAAGAGTTAGGCAGAGATGTACCAATGTACACACACAGTACCTTTTTTTTTATAAAAACCCTTTTTTTTTAAGACGGAAAATCATCAACTTCGGGGCCCGCCCTGGGCGGGGCGGGAGGTAGTGTCAGACTTTTACTGACTAAAACCCGTCTATGTTCCTTCATGTGCCCTTTGCGTTCCGGGGGCGCGGTATCTCTTTCGAACAACCCGCAGCCCCGGCAGGCATCGGCCCTTAGTGGCCCCTACCAATTTTGCTGACATCGACACGAACGCGCGGTCGACACGGTATACAGGAAGGGTGGATCTTACAGTCTTTATTTTATACGAACCTTATCCGGACAATTACCCACAGCATAGGCTTTGCCTCTATAAAAAAAATCGTTCAAAACGACTAAAGAAGTTTTCACTTCAAAAATCAAACAAATCGGTCGAGTCGTTCACTACTGAATAACACAACCAAAGTCAACGAACTATCTAGCATCTATCTATTTTTATTTCACTCAGATATGAAAATCCGAAATAATTTTACCCTGCAGTAAAAATATGATAAGCTTAGGAACCGTAAAAATTGTCTCCACGGATTTTTGGTTCTCTAACCGTCCGACTCCGGTGGGTCCGGTTGGTCCGGCGGACCAACGTTGTCAAAATAAGTGGAGTTTACTTAATATGTGCATGGTATATTACCGTTTTTTTAATTCCAACTATAAGTGTCCCGGAAAAATTATAATAATAATTAATTAATGGTCAAAAGTGTCGTGTTATTGGGCAAGGCCGCCACACTGTTTCCAAACTACTGCAACTCCTGTCAGCCAGAATCAACAGTGGCGACCACAAGAAAAGTGACACGCACGGATATTTGAGTCGTCTGTCTCGGTGGTGTTATAGGAAGCTTAAGCCACTGCTTTCGCGCGGTCAACATGTATATTCGTCCGAACTCACTAGTCGGGACAACTATACCTATATGTTACCTGAATGCAGGCCGGCACCAGTTGGGGATCGCGGAAGGCGCGTACGTACCCGAGATTCCCGGCGTAAGTGTAAGAAGTGAACACCGGGGTAGTTTTTAGTCAGTAAGATTCTGACAGACCCCTCCCCCTCCCCCCCTAGGGTGGTGGACTTCCATGAGGACTTTCCACCCCAGCAATGACAAAAAGAAAAGCGACACATGTTGACCGCGCGTATGTTGCCTTGGGTTGGATTCCCAACAATCTACAATATAAAAATAAATACCCATAAGTCCTCCTTTACCGTGGGTATCGTAAAAGACGCTTAAGGGATTATTTCGCGTACAGAATTGACGGTTGGGCCAATTTCTTTAGAGAGTATAATAACATTTCATATTAAGGTCACATTACTAAGCTTAAGAGTATAATTATAATCCTATACTTTCTACAACTGTCTCTGGCACGCTTTACTGTGATACGGTTGGCTCAGTGGCTGAGAGATTGGCCTTGGTGCTGTGGGTCGCGGGTTAGATTCCCTCACGAAGTAAATATTTGTATGGCCCACAGGTAGTTGTTTCGGGTCTGGTTGTTTGTGTATGTGAGTTTTTATGTTTGAACATTTACATATGAAATTATTAGTGGGGGCATAGTTAAAAAAATAATAATTAGCTTCTATCATCACCTTCTGAATTTATTTATTTTCATCTCTAACAGCATTTTGTCGATATAATGGGAAAATCTCTGATATCACTTATTTCAATCAAACAATTTATTTACAACCTTTTTTAATGTCACTTTGCTTAGTAGTGTTTCGGGTTCAGTTTAGTGTAAGTACCAGTCTCCTACAAATATTAAAGTTTTTATGGCCCTGTTTTACTGTTAAGGCCAAAATTGCAAATATTTGTAGAGGAAAATTAAATTAAATTATTAATATTATATTTTCTTTATATACCTTACACCCTAGGATTCCAGACTTTTGAACAACGTATGAAGGGTCAAAGCCAACTGGCGAAGGCCACTTTAGGACCTCTATACGATAAAATGTAGTATAATATAAATGATTATTTCCTTTATTCATAAAATATACACGATTACATTTTAAAATATTGATTTAAAGAAAAACCTTTAAAAATATAAAAAGTAGCCTACCTAAGTTTATCTTGGACATCACTGACATCGGTGAAGGAAAAAAGCGTAAGAAGCTTTATTATTATTAGTATCTAGCCTACCTGCATCGAAAACAGCATCCAAATTATTATTTTATTGCAAGAAATTTTTCATAGAATCTTCCAAATTACATAGGTACATTATACATAAACTCACGCCTTTTTCCCATGGGGGTAGGCAGAAACCACAAAACACCACCTGCTATGATCTTTACATACTCCTTTCACTTCGTCCACGTTCATACACCTCGTCCACGTTCATACATCTGGTCATACAAGCACGCCGGTTACGAGTACTGAGCACTTGACCTTTTTGAAGAACCTCAGCAATAAGGTCAGGGTTAGTCTTTCTAAGGCGTATCTTTCCTTGCAAAATAATAACCCACTACAAATGAAATAAGAAACAAAACAATTACACTCTCAACAACATTGGCTCAGAAACTTACTGTTCCTATTGCAGTTACTTTTTAATCAAGCTAGTCTTATTCATACTCATTGTCTCCACCGTGTACTCACATGAACTCTTGACCCAATTACTAACAACCGTCACGACAACGGTTCCTCTGACCACTTAGAACTACAACACAAACTCAATTAGACGCTACCATTACGTTGGGGCCTTAAATCGAGGCCAATTTGTTGAAGACGGGTCGGATTAGGACTTAAAACGAGGCAGTGGAATGCCTCGAGTGTATTGGTTTGTTGATTTTAAGTGTTAAATGGTGATAATAATTGTTAATAAACAAGTTTGTTGTTAAATTGAATTAATAACTAACGGAATTTAATTATGAATGAGGACAACCTTCCGAAATCAGAATTCAGTACAATATTTTTTCTTTTACGTGATGTACTTTGTGGGTTCAAAATCGGAGTAATAATAAAGCGACATTTTCTTCTTTCTTGTTTACTTCCTAAGGTTATTACTGACATCTGTGAATGAGAACAGCGAGCGTAAGGAAACTCGGACTAATAAAATAAGTCTTAAATCGCAAATCGAACTTAAGCAAGCGTGGCGCTCCACGCTCGTGTCTTGTCTGTACAAAAAGAGGCATTTGCTCGGCATACATACAAGCTATTTTTTTTAAGCCGATTAAAATGATACCTTCTTTAACAAAGTCTAACTCGTTGCGAATGAAACTAGCCAGTTCTTAACTTGAAGCTTCATAAATCCGCATCGGGAGTATGTTTTATTTATTAAAAAAACTTATAATGAGGCATAAGTTGTGCCTCGAGGCGAGCCAACTCCGCTTAACACTTCCGCTCACTCTGAAGCCACACGGTTTAACGACTTCTTTGAAACTTTAATTTGTCTCTGTCATGATCAAAGTCTTTGTTATTCTTTGTAATAAAAATGTCTTTATAAAATTAATTATTATGTCGAAGTAGAGGTAGGTCGTCAAAGTAATTAGTGGTACCTCTTTGATAGTTATTAGTTAAAAGAAGTTAATTTGGTATTACTTTGGATGATAAAAAATATATAAAATACCCCACAGAATTTCTAATTTATTTTCAGTAATTAGTGAAGATAAGTTTTGACAAGTCCTCTGTACGTATAATCCCTATGTCTAACGTAATAAAAAAATAATTGCGAAAGTTTAGATGGTTAGATGTTTGTAACTCAATCACGTTAGAGAACGACTGAACGAATCTGGATAAAATGTATACAGATATCTTGGTGGAATGTAGTTTCTTCCTCGTTCTTCTCCATAGAGACCTACGTTTTGTAACGAGCATCTAGCTTCAACTTTAAACTGTAACTTTTTGACTATTTGAAACTTCCTGTAAATGGTCTAATTGAAGTAAATGCTTTGACTTTGATTATAGACTGGAGTAGCACATAGGCTTTGAAGACTATCTATCCCGGAAAAATATACTGTTTCCGTGGGATAATTATTATTATCACTAGGATAAATTCTTAATAGTTTACAATTGAAACAGCGGCGACCCGTTGTTTAAGTATAATTCAGAAGTAAGATGGCGGGCTACAATCAGCTGCGACGATGACATTTTTGGTCTATGGATTCTATTGTAATTTTTGACAATTATGCTCAATTGTTCGTTCGATTTTGTTCTTTAGTTGAATAATTTGGTCATACTCTATGCTGACCGTCTAAGTGTTGGCAGATTAAAATAGTGTTTCATCGTTCAGTCAGTTGCCTGCCGGGGCTGCGGGTTGTTCGAAAGAGATACCGCGCCCCCGGAACGCAAAGGGCACATGAAAGGAACATAGACGGGTTTTAGTCAATAAAAGTCTGACACTCCCTCCCGCCCCGCCCAGGGCGGGGGAAGTTATTTGATGATTTCCCGTCTATATAAAAAAAAAAATCGTTCAGTCAGTCAATTAAGAGGTAGCTCAGTATGAATTAGCATTATTTTTATAAGTAAGCCCCTGTGTGTTTACCAATTGTATACAATGTGTTACAAAAATATCTTTATGATCTTGAAATGTATTTTGTGCTTTAATTTTAATTTTGTGTGTGTGCCTGTGCTGTCGCATTGGGTGAGACCTGTAAAGTTTTAAGACATTTAAATAAATACATAATCTTTGACGAGGACACAGTTGAGACAGAAGCTAGTATTCTATAATTGCCATCGATACGCTAAATAAAATGGCTGCGTATTTTTAAATTTTAAATCGAAATTTTCTAAACCAAGAAAATCAATTCGTTCTAAACTTAAAAGTCCAACAAACATGTCAGCTTGCGGAAGACATTGACATAAACCGCTCAACTCAAACATCTAGTTCCCTCCTCTTTCGGTAGTTGATTTTCTCGCCTCGCCTCGCCGTCGCGTCGCCTCAAAACCGCCTTTATTCCGCTCTGAGGCAGACACGTGATTGACGCTCGCTCCGTGGCGGTGACGTCATCAAAGTTACCGGCTATTTCACTGTGGTTTTCACTAACGTGACTGTGTGGTTTATAAGGTCTTGGGTGCAACTGAATATTATTATACAATTAAACAAATAAATATATAGAAGGGTCTGTTTGTAATGGCAAAATAACAGGCTTTTACAAAATAAATACATAATTATGTATGTTTACTGTCTGTCGGTTTGTTTCGGTTAATTATCGAATCGGCTGGACCAATTTCGACAGAATCTTCACTGGCAAATAGCTGATGCTATAAGAAATAAATACTAAAGGAGTAACCTAGGCTACTTATATTTTAGAAAAAAAAATATGGGGTTTCTCGCAAAAAAAAAACCCGTAGCAACCAACATTTACGCGAAAGAAGATGGGGGCATGAGCCATTAATAAATATTTTATTAATCTAATTTCTAAAGTTGTTAGAAGCATTTTGAACGGGTATGTCAATTCCTAGGTCGCGTAAAATGTTTAGTAGTTTGACTGCCCTGTTGGTCTAGGCAAGCCAGTCGTGGTTTGATTCTCAGGTCGAGCAAACTAGTAAAAGGTTGTTCTCAATAGCGGCATTTTGAAGTTGTAAGACCGAGTCTCTTGAAAGCACGTAAACTTGTTAGTCTTGCACCTGATCGCTTCTCGGTCGTGTCACATTGCCGTCCCATCGGATTATAAGATTGAGGAAGGAGGGAGTGCACCTGTGTCTGCACACACACCTGTGCTCACTGTACTACGTAGTTAGACTTTATTGCGATTGGCCGAAATTTGGTCGAGATACTCGTAACATAATTTATTTAAGACTAGTGAACCGCGTGTTGTTGCGTCTTTGGTTACTGCTCCGCTCCCGTGATCCGTAGCGTGATGTTTATAGCCTGTGTTACTCAGGACTAATGTAGTTATCTATTGGTGTTTTTTTTTTCAAAATCGGTTCGGTAGTTTTGGATCCTATTCGATACTAAGAAACGAACAAAAAAATATTTCCTTCTTGTAAAATTAGTAGTAGCGTGGTTTATTTCACCTGTGTGGAGTAACGTCTTTGGTTACTGCTCCGCCCCTATCTTTCGTAGCGTTATATTATGTAGGTATCCTATGTTTCTCAGAGATAATGTAGCATTCTAATGGTAAAAGAATGTTTAAAATCGGTTCAGTAGTTTTTGAGTTTATTCGAAAACACATATAAAAATACGAATCTTTCTTCTTTATAATATTAATATTAGTATATACGGGTAGGCTCTTAACACTAGTCTAGGTCAGAGGTGACAGAGACAAAGTCAACGATGGAGTGAGCTTACCCCGAAGAAGCCTGTTCGCTCTAAGGGCGCTTACACACGAGCGGCATGTTACCAACGGCAGAGGTAACTGCAGCCGTCGATGCGCGTCGGCGGCAACCCTCGACGCGTCGACGGCTTCCGTTGACGCGTCGACGGCAGCCGACATTTCAACTTCGAAGATCAGCGGCAGCCGTCGTCTGCTCTCTTGGTATAGGAGTCAGTTGTAAAATGGATTTCGAAGAAAAACACTGTTATTGACGCGTCGATTCGATCGATCGCGGTTGCCGCCAACGCGCGTCGACGACTGCAGTTACCTCTGCCGTTGGGAACATGCCGCTCGTGTGTAAGAGCTCTAACTTTAAAGAGATTAGGGTTGATTACGTTCGGAAATAAAGACGCAGGTGCTTTTCTGTGCGCATTATAACAGACGTTTGGAAACGCTTAGTGCTATTTGGTGGAATTGCAACAAGGTAGGCAAGTGGTATATTATTATTATGGAAGTACCAAGTTGTGTGTTGTACACATACACACATAAACTAACGCCTTTTTACCATGGGGGTAGGCAGAAACCACAGAACGCCACCTGCTACGATCCTTACATACTACTTTCGCCTCGTTCATATGTCATACGTCTGATCATACAAGCACGCCGGTTACGAGTACTGCGCACCCGACCTGTGTGTTGTGTACCTTTTTTTTTAAGGATGGGAAATCATCAAAAATGACTTCTTCCGATCTGAGTGGAGCGAAAAGAAGTGTCAGATTCTTACTGACTAAAACCCACTCGTGTTCCTCCAATTGCCCTTTGCGTTCCAGGGCCGCGATATGTACCCTAGTAATGTTGCTTTACATCAATTTCCGAGGCAAGTACATATTATTTCAGATAGTCAAAAACCGCTAAAAACATTGTTCACAAATGCACTGAAATCATTAAAAAGCAACCATTAAAACCTGCCCAACAATTACAGAAAATCCAATAATAAATTCCGTAGTTTAAACTTGAATTTTATAACACAAGTATTAAAATGCACTTTTGAACGATATACACCCCCAGTGCCGTTGTGAATTACATAAATTATACCAATAAATATAAAAGCATTTAGTATTTCACATTAATTTGTACGAACGGAATAAACGAACCGTGCTCGTATGTAGTACCTGGAATTGTGAAATTGTTGAAATATTCGAGAGCAATTCAATGAATGTTTCAGCCATATAAGTATTTTCTACATATCTGTAGAAAAAACTTATATGGCCGGCAACAAAAGTGGATTAAAATTTCAGATTTTTTAATACCTATTATTGAGCACATTATCATAGTAATATAAATTCGTTATTCATATAAAGTCGATTGTCTGTCGGTAACATCAGTAAAGTAAATTTCGCATTTGGAAGGGTTTAGGTCCAGGCCGAAAGATTTAAACTCTTCTTTAAATTTTTTTTTAAGTCTTTTAATACAGTGTCTACGTCACCTCCCAGTGTTCCATTGTCTAAATACCACACGTTGAATTTGGAATTTAGTTGTTGGATTATGAGGTGGATAGCCGAACTGAAAATAACTGGCCCGAGCGGGTCACCTTGTTGGCAGCCGAAGAACAACCAAGAAACTGCGCAGACACTCTTGTCAATGTTTTTTTTTTGGATAAGCCTCGTTATGAACCTTTATGTTAGCTTGTTCTTGGCTAGTCTATATTAAAGTTAGACTGAACCCTATACCCCAAATTCAACAGTCACGAATGCCCCCAATTCAGAGAAATTCCACCTTAAAAATGTAACAACACAAATTTCCATTACTATTCAACGAGTGCCATGCATATACCGCGGGTAATTTGAACTAGATACCTTGTCTCAATCCAATAAAAAATCTCAAGCAGGCAGGTAAGCCTGAAAAACCGACTCTTTTTACGTATCAGTGAAAACGAATTGACAATAAAGACGGGTTTACGATTCACTTTAAGTCGTTACTATGGGATTTGAAGTCGTTTTGTTTTCGCCTCGGTTAGAGATCAGTGAGTTTAAAAGTGACTTTTGATGGTATAATTAAAATAAGTGGTTTGACTTTGAAGTGTGCACTGCACCAACATATTATTCACTCCTTCCTTTACTTTTTACCCGACTACGGCGAAGCAAAAAGGAGGGTTATGAGGTTGACCGGTATGTATGTATGTATGTATGTATGTATGTATGTATGTATGTATGTATGTATGTATGTATGTATGTATGTATGGATGTTCATCTGTTCCCTCATAACTTCTAAACCGTCTAACGTAAATTGACAAATGAGGTGTCATTAGAAGCGTCTTGATCGTCCGCTGGTTATAGGCTATATTATGTTGCAATAAATTGTATGTGGCGCCCTCTAGGGCTCAAGAAGATGTGAAAAAATATTTTTTTTCTTCCAAATATGGTCGTGTTGCATATCAAATTAAAGGGCTTAATTAGCACATTTCAAATATATATATAATAATATATTATATAAGTAAATTGTACATAGCAGCCTTTAGAACACATCATAAACCTAGCTAACTAACCAATATTTCGTTTGGGAGACTTAATAGATTATTATTTCATATATTGTGTATATATGTTGCAGTTCCAATAATATTACGCATATAAATGTCTAAATTTAAACCCCAAAATAATTTAAATAAAAAAGAAGTTTAAAAAACTAAAACCCGACTACAAAAAATTCACGTTCTAAAAAGTATGAAACAAGAAAACATTCTCATCTGAAAGCCGTGGTCGTATGCCACCTAATTCAGGTAAAACTGTATGTGTATAGTTATAGAACATGAATCTTTAGCACTAAAGTTTAGGGTAAAGTGGCATACGACCACGGCTTTCAGATGAGAATGTTTTCTTGTTTCATACTTTTTAGAACGTGAATTTTTTGTAGTCGGGTTTTAGTTTTTTAAACTTCTTTTTTATTATTCACTAAACTGCACTAATTCAATAGTGAGTATTAGTATTAATAATACCAGCCTACTATTGAAACAGTCCAGAGCAAAGGCGTCATCTTATACACAGAATTCACAAGCATTGATCACCATGGGGATTTCAGACTTACATTAACTACAAGTACAGGTGTCCGATGTTTTCCTTCGCCGATGTCTATTGTCTACGATAAACTTAGAAAGTACTCTATGAATTGAAAAAAGTCATATTGGTATTTGCCTGAATTGTTTGCATTTCAGAACTTGGTTGTGTGTCATCCCCGTATCTCGGAAAGCGTGTAAAGCCGTTATTTCCGGATGTCATTCGTAGACCTTTGGCAGTCGTTACAGATAGTCAGAAGCCAAAAGTCTGACAACCAGTCTGACCATAAAGTATCATGTTCCCAGTAACTAGGTTGTTGCGGTCAGATAGGCAGTCGCTCCATGTAAAACACTGGTATTCAGCTGCATCTGGTTAGACTGGAAGCTGACCCCAACCACAGTTGGGAAAAAGCTAAGCAGAAGATGATGATGATGAACCTCATGTATAAGAAGCCGACAGACGATGCTTTAATCGCGTTAAAAAATTACAAAAACTTTGTTTTTAAGTCGCGAAATCTCTTCCCCAAAAACCTTATTTAATTTCCACTCTAGAAGTTCTTATAACACAAAAAGACAGCGACAGTACATTATAACAAGAAAGACCTACCTACTACATGAAACAAGTTAAATGAGAAAACTTTTCAGAAGCAAAGTACACGTTAATATAATATTACTAGCTTTGCCCGCGACTTCGCCTGCGTAAATGTCGGTTATATTTAAAATTCAATCATGATTCGAAAGACACGTGGCGCCATCTATATAATAAGAACGTTAATGTTGTTTTTTTTGGGAACAGAACTTTATTCGGGATGAAAAGTACTCTATGTCCGTTTCTGTACATCTGACAACGTAAATGCAAAATTTCAGGATGATCGGTTCAGTGGATTCGGCGGGATAAGGTAACAAACAAACAAAATTACCAACATATCATCACGCCTGTATTTCCCGAAGGGTTAGGCAGTTGCACCAATGCAGGTGTGCATTGGTGCACAGTTGGAAGCGACCTGCATCCAGCGTCTTCCGGCGACCTTTATTAGGTCGTCTGTCCATCTTGTTGGTGGACGTCCTACGCCCGTCCGTGCCGTCCTATCGGTATATGTGGAGATCTAAAGGGGAGGCCTATGTTCAGCAGTGGACGTCCTATGGCTGAGATGATGATGATGATGATGACACTCACAGTTTGCGGGTATGTTCAGGTCCCATGTAATATAAAATGCCTATTGCCATTAACAGGGCACAAATCCTGGCTTCGAGCTGCTACTGAGAATTTCACAAACAAACTTACTGCCCCATTTATAATATTAGTTAGGATTACATACATTTTGAAGCTCAGTTACGAGGTACATCACTGGGTTAGACTCCAAACGACAGTTAACTTGACAATGTACGTCGTTTGACACTGATTTGTTGGATAATTTTCGTAGTAACTTCTAATGGAGGTAAATTACCGGTGAGTTTTCTGCTTTGTCTTTTGGATGGCTTAAGAGAGGCTTCTGGTATTTTAGGTAGACTGTCAAAATCTCTATCGGTGGGTTTAGGTGAAGTGAACTTGAAGTGCGATTGGAGAGGTTTATATCCAGCTGTGGACTGTTGCAGGCAGATGATTATGATAATGAAGTTGAAGTGAGTTGTCATTTGTTTTTTTCGTGGAGTAAGTCTCATGGACTGCCTCCTTGGAGAAGGTGAAGGCAGTCCATGATGGCTGTAGTGTTCCTCCAACTATCTCTCGCCGGGGGTCACTAAGAGCATTCTTCTGTACTCCGACACATATTGCCCAGTCACCCGGTAAGGTCATTTTATTTTCTCATGTCCTGCATTGTGTGTTGGACTTCTACCGATTAATAAAACCCTACGGTGTTTTTTTTTTTACTACCTTTGGCCCGGTTTGCCTGGGTCGCTAAGAGCATTTTTCCGGAAGCCGGCAGATAAATATGAAATAGAATAAGGTGACTTAAAAGCCTCGAAGGGACTCACGTCCCTTCTCTGTATGAGAAGAGGCGTTTAAGTGAATAATAGAAGGAATAGAGAATAGCCTTCGCGAAAAAGTTGGACAGAACAGACTAATAAATAAATAAATAAATGAATAAATAGGCAACTAATATGTTAAAACAACAAAAAAAAAACAACTGTCTTTAAAATGTGAAAAAATATTTACAAATTCACAAAAGTCATACAAAATTGACACTTTACACGTAGTAGGAGACTCACGTTTGCGCCTTCCCAAGCCCACTGGATCACTGTAAACTGGTCCATTCTTTGTTATTGTTGCGACATCCAAATAAAAATTATTTTGAATCACCCTCCTTTTGTACCTAAGTACGTAATAGTTGGGCCTTTTCTTTTATCAAGGGTACAGTTCCTAGAGAGATATCTTGTTATTGGTATTTTTGTCAGTAAAGAAAAAGGGTTTTTAAAAAGCCTGAAATATTTGGTAGACTTGTCTAGGTTTTTACAGAGATACCTTTATTCTACCTGGAATTAGAGGAGGAATTTCTGAGAGAAATGTTATTTTTCAGACCCAAATGCGGTCACAGTGCTCAATCTCATTGTAGACTGGCCATGTACGCAGGAGATATTATAGTGCATAAGTGTGTAAGCAAACATCGGTGCACTCTCTCTAATAGTTTTTTTTTTACTGATGGGAAATCATCAAATGACTTCTTTCGCTCTAGGCGAAGCGGAAGGGAGTGTCAGAGTCTTTCTGACTAAAATCTATCCGTGTTTTTCCTAATGCTCTTTGCGTTCCAGTGTCTAATTATTTTTCGCATGTTGAACAAATAAAAGGTTTATTGCATATATTTTTATATTACCTAACTGCCTCGTTAGCCTATAACAATCGACCACGGGATCTTTGGCAGGACCCCACGCTGAGAAATCGTACTTACGATAACGTGACTAACAGCTGTCCAGTTCTGATCTCCATATATTAAAATTTGTAAAAGATTAATTATTACGTCAATAAAGAATTTACATGACATTTTACAACCTCGCGTTAGAAACTTTCAAGTTAAGTCTTCAATTTACTGACAAGCAAAATTCGCCTTAAAAGCTCAAAAAAAAAATCCTGCCAACACTATTTGCCTTAACAAAAACCTTCTGACCCACAAAAATTCGCTTAAAAAACCACACCTATTGTCACCAGCATGACCTTCCAGAATCAACCATTGTGTACACAAATATTATAGGCCACCTTGCTCCAATGGGGCACTTTCCAGCCAAAAATGACTTCTTTTGTCGGCAACAACAATGCATGATTTATTGAACAACGTCATCCAGCCGTGACCTCAAAGGTGTTCTAATATAGGTTGAGTGTGATAAGAGAACAGAGGGGCATGTGCCTTCATGTGGACAGTTTTGGACACAAATGAGGGGTTTTTTTTTTTTGTGAATTTAAATGAATAAGAATGATGTTAACCGTGTCGAAAAGAAGAAATAAATCAAAGTCACAGCATTTATTTCAATATACCATCACGCCTGTATTCCCCGAAAGGTAAGGCCTCAGAACCTTTCGGGGTCGCGATATGTTTTTAGGTCCTATGTAATAGGGGCGAGTCTATTGCCATTAATCGGGACACAAATCCAAACTCCGAGCTGCTACTTAGAATTTCATAGAAAAACCCAATAACACTTTTTGCTCGACTTGGAAAACGTATCCAAGACCTCTAGCGTAGCAGTCGCGCTTAGGACCACTAGGCCAACGAGGCAGTTATAGTTCATTTATTTCAATTAGACCATTTACAGGCACTTTTTAATTGTTAAGAAATTACAGTTTAAAGGTCACAGCTCATTAGAGCCACCCGGCACCCACTCCGCACCGCCTCGCCTCGTGCGGTTAGTATTCTTGATATGGACTTGTATGGGTATGCGCTCACTACATCAACTCCGTAGCGTCACCGGATCGCCTCTATCGTAAGCCGTCTACGCGCGGACGGCGGGTGGACCACTCGGTGGCAACTCGCTGCCCTGCGTTGACTGCGCATCGCCAACGCGCGGGTCCACAGCGGACCGCGCGCTGCCCGCGAGTTATTCACGCGAGGACGATACATTGGCAATGCGCCGCTCCCCACCCTCCCTAATGCCAATTGTTCACAGACTACTCGAAAATTCGTGGAGTAAGCGACGTCCACTCGTTGACCACGCGGCGTTCACTCGTTGACCGCGCGGGGTTCACTGGTTGATCGTGCAACGTTTTGGTGATAACGTGGCGTCCACCCGTGAACCACCTGTCGACAACGAGTGGACGCCGTACGACGAGGCGGTGCGGGGTGGGTGCCGGGTGGCTCTAATGAGCTGTGACCTTAAAGTTGAAGCTAGTTGCTCGTTCCAAAACGTAGGTTACTGGGAAATCGCAAGATGCGGGCAGCTAAGGACAGATCATTGTGGTAATCTTTAGGGGAGGCCTCTGTCCAGCATTGGACATCATTCTGCTGATATGATGATGATGTGATAAAATACTTTTTTGCCTCCTTCCATTCCTTCCATCCTTTACGTTTCCATGCCTCCTCCTTCCAGTTTTGGAGGTATCTTTTTGGTTCGTCCCGCCATCTCCTGCGTGGCCAGACACGATTTCGACTCACTGTCTCAGGGCCCAAGCTTTGTGCTTCTTGGGGCACAGTTTGTCCGGCATGCGGTAGCAATGGCCTGCCCAGTCCCTTTTAAGATAGGCAACCGTTTGGGCCATGTCAGCTATCTCTGTTATGGAGTGCAGTATAGTATTTCGAACACGATCCGTTAGTCCATTTTACAACGTACTTAATACTCTATTTGTGCGCCAATATAGTTCAATGTTGTACGAACAAATATTTTAATTCTCGCCTCACATATATGCGCGGGTCCAGATTTTACCAGTATTTGAAGTGTACACTCGAATAAGCTATTTTGTTTACAGGCAAAAATATTCATTCGGCTACAATACTGCATATACAATAGTATTAATTTGAATTAAGTGCGTATTTTTAGGAAATTTTAAAGCAGACTCACAATATATCAAAACTAGTTGGAGGTTACTCGCTGAATACCAAATAGCTTGTTCAACTGTACATAAGCAAAAACTATGTAAACCAATTTTCAACACAAAAAATAGATTAACTCCTCAAAGTTTTCTTTATGTTTTAGTATTCCAACAACTTCTACTTTATTTAGCCTGTTAAAACTTGTTAGAAAATTCCAAATACTTGTAGGTTTAGACCTATTAAATAGAGGGTCTCGAATAAAATTCTTGGCAAAAAGGGTTCTTTATTGTATTTATTTCTTTAAGGTTTAGGGTCACCCTACTTAGGTACGTTTTGTGTATACTTAGTTATTTCGTTTGAATATCTTTTTGACATTTTTCTTGGAATTCTATTGATACTTTTTTGCCTTTATGAAAGTCGATAGGTTCTATGTAAAGTTGTGTACAGACATGAGATATGTGTCGCAATGGTTTGCGAAATATTTCGGTCGGAGGTTGAGGTACTTACTATGAGCATTTATCGCGAGATAAGATATTTATCAACAAAATACTGTGAAAGTTGCACACCGCGACAACCTGGCTGAAATAGTTTTATTCTTAACACTCAGTTGAATTTCATTTTTAATAATATTTTTTTTTATTTAATGAGACTCGTTTGGTAACACTTGAATCAGATAGATCTAAGTAAAATTATAATAAAAAATGATTTAAAATACACGTCCACATTTTACCCTGCTTATAGCGAAGCAAAAAGGAGGGTTATGTGTAATATTTTTGGATACGTCAAGTAAAGTACAAGGGTCATACCTATAAGGTGGCCACCTTGTCATTCAATGTTGATTTGATGTTATTTTATTTAATTATGTTATTCTGCTCACTAATTCAAGTGCGAAGCAAGTATCATGTGTGGACTCAATCAAAGCATGTGCCTTTCGCAACCCATTCGCGGCTCACGCCTCGCGGTAGTCTGTACACAGCTTTATATAATTTTCTCTTTTTAAGGATCTCGATAAAGATTGCGAAAACGTGTTCCTGGAAAATCGACTTAGAGAATTTTTTAAATAAAACTGTGATTATCAAACCGTTTGCTTTGAGTACTGCTAATGACATTTCCTTTGCTTTGAACGGAGCGACTGTTAAACGCCTAAGTGCTAGGTTGTCTGTTCAATTGTCAGATTTAAAAAAAAGAACGCTGGATTTTTTTCTTTTGTTTTTTTTTTTCACTATTATTGGAAGAGGTTTGTTGTTTGATTTCAATTATAGAATTAATGTTAGGATTGTTTTTTTCTAAAATCAAAACAAGAACTTGTTTTTTAGGATTCCGTAAGTTCCTAAAAGAGTAAAACGGGAAGGGTTCCGAAGACAGACAGCGTAATCTTAGTAATAGAGATTACTAAGACTTCGCTGTCTGTCTGTCTGTCTGTCACCAGGCTGTACCTCATGAACAATGATAGTTAGAGAGCTGAAATTTTCACATAATTATGATGTATTTCTGTTGCCGCTATAACAATAAATACAAAAAACTAGAATAAAGTAAATATTTAAGGGGGGCTTCCATACAACAAACATGATCTTATCATGATAATGGTACGGAACTCATCGTGCGCGAGTCCGACTCGCACTTAGCACGTTTTTTTTTATTTCTGGATCTGTATTTTTTTTTTAACACAAAGCTATGTTGGCGAGTTATTTTTACAAACTCTTTCCTATATTTGTAAATTTAATTTACCGAACGAAGCTTTTTGATTCGCCTATCCTGTTCTATTTTTAAACTCTTGTTAGGGTTTCTTTCTCAAATTCTAATAAAAAACGGATAAAAATAGAATGGATAAACGGATAATAATAAACGTTATTTGGAAAAAAGAATTGTCCATTATTATTTTTGTACCAAAAATAAAGAGTTATTTTGGGTTTATCGAAAGTTTCACAGTCCCCTCGTAAGAAAAGTTTTTATTTATTTCTGTTCTTTACAAATTGAAAGATTTTTTATAAGAAAAATTACAGGAAAACCTTTGAAATTAATAGAAAAAAGAAAACAGTATGAAATTTCTAAGTTTATTAAATTTTGGATATCACTGACTTTAGTGAAGGAAAACATCGTGAGACAACCGGGACATAAAATCAGTACAAGTCTGCGATTACCAATACGCCTTGAGATGGCATGGTGATCAATGCTCGCGCCTTCCCAGAACGAGAAGAGGCCTTTAACTACATAGCGAGATGTAATAGTGTTTTGTTTTACGGTCATTCTACCATATAAGCTCTATCATAGTAACATAAACTATTGGCACTATTATTTTCAATTAAAAATCCGTACTAATATTATAAATGCGAAAGTAACTCTGTCTGTCTGTCTGTCTGTCTCTTCTTCACGCCTAAACCACTGAACCGATTTCAATGAAGTTTGGTACAGATATAGTCTGGGACCCGAGAAAGGACATAGGATAGTTTTCATCCCGGAAATCCCGCGGGAACGGGAACTATTAATCCACGCGGACGAAGTCGCGGGCAAGCTATAAATAAAAAAACACGAAAATGTTATATATCACCGATTTTTTTGTGAAATAGTAAGAACTTGACAGTCAATGCAATAAAAAAAAAAAAGAAATTCAGTCAATATTTTTTTATATATATTTTTTTTTCGACAGTCAGTGCATTTTGTGTGCGGTAGCCATAGAAAAATCCATTCATCGATCAAACAGAAGCGCTACATGTCCAAATTCTTTAAAAGACGTCTTAAAAAAAATAACAATGCCAATAGTACCTATTACTCGACTGGAGTTCCTATGTTTCGGCTCTAGAACGATGTAAAAGTAAACGTGTATACCAAAACAGTGTCGCATCTCCGCTTCATTACACTTTGGCTACAAAACCGGTAGCGAACTGTCTGTCACGGCTTACGGTAAAATAGTCCTTCACCTGTCTTACTTTGATTAATAATTTACAAACTAATAATGAACTCACTGAAGCTGCAGGCGAAATTACTACCTCGTCTGCTTACGTCACTAAGTCGTTCATCTTGACTGCTTCTTCGGAATTCAAATAGGACACATCAACGGTGTTATTCTGTAAAACCCTCCTTCCGTGAAGTGAGCGTGTGGCGACCTGTCAATACCTAGCATCGTATAGTGACAGCCCAGTTTTAGCTCACTTCACCTTAATTCTCTGAGGGAACTTCTTACAGAATAAGCCGGCACGCCGGACTGCCCCGCTGGTCTCGTGGTCGCAAGCGCGACTGCTATGCAAGGGGTCCCGGGTTCGATTCCCAGGTCGAGCAAAAAGTGTTATTGGGTTTTTCTATAAAATTCTCAGTAGCAGCTCGGAGTTTGGATTTGTGCCCGATTAATGGCAATAGGCTCGCCCCCTATTACATGGGACCTAAATATACCGGCGAACTGTGGGTGTACATTGGTACACCTCTGCCTAACCCTTCGGGGCATACAGGCGTGATGGTGATGGTATATTTTACTATTACTTATTCATATTTATTTGCATACTATAATGTGTTTAAAGAATCCAATCTTAGTAGTACGGCTCTTTGTGAAAGAGCTCGTCCGGGGAAGTACTACCACCATACCTATTTTTGCCGCAGAGCAGCGTTGCTATGTTCCGGTTTGAAGTGTATGGGTTTTTTTTTTTTTTAGACGGGAAATCATCAAATAACTTCCCCCGCCCTGGGCGGGGCGGGAGGGAGTGTCAGACTTTTACTGACTAAAACCCGTCTATGTTCCTTCATGTGCCCTTTGCGTTCCGGGGGCGCGGTATCTTACGAACAACCCGCAGCCCCGGCAGGCATCGGCCCTCAGTGGCCCCATCCAAGTTTGCTGACATCTCTTTGAGGCGCGCGTGGAACACGAACGCGCCGTCGACACGGTCTGTCGTTAGTGAACGTACGGACGGTGAGCTACCCATTGCTCACCGTCCACAGACACGCGTCTACGGTGGCCGGGAGTCGTCTCGCGGCTCCCGACGCCCGGAGCGTCTACCGCGGCGGCCGCTGGGACGGGGGATCCTCCTTTACCTCTCCCGTCCCGCGAAGTGTATGGGTGCCGGTGTAATTACAGGCACATGAGACATTTTAAATTAGTCTCTGAGATGGCAACGCATTTGCAAGGCCTCTGGTATTGCACATGTCTATAGGCAGCGGTGACTACCATCGGGTGGGCCGTTGGCTTGTTTGTCAACAAACCAGGCTTAAAAAAGAAATGAATTCGAAATCAAAGTCAAAGCATTTACTTCAATTAGACCATTAAACAGGAACTTTTGAATTGTCAAGATGTTACAGTTTAAAATTGAAGCTAGTTGCTCGTTCCAAAACGTAGGTCTCTATGGAGAAGAACGAGCAAGAAACTCCATGGACACTCTTTTCCTTCAATTTGGTTTTTACAAAGTCTTGGTTACAATATTCTCGTTGCTTTTATATGTGAAAACAATGAAGGTGAATATAAAAAATAACAAAATTATAATAACGATGTAAGCAATGGCAGTTAAGAGATGACCAATCCCAACTGACAGCACCCGTTCACGAATATGACGCGTGCATCAGCAGTTTTAATTAATGTCTCTTTGCTACTTAACCATGCCAGAATAGCTGAACGGATCTGGATGAAAAGCACTGAGATAGATTGTAGTCTGGAATAATAGCCCATAAGCTACTTTATACTCCGGAAAAATGTACGGTTCCCGCGGGGTAGTATATCAACTTAAATGGCATATAATCTTAATATTTTATCTATTTTTTCTCTGTAAGTGAATTTGTAATTATTTAGAGAAAATAAGTGAGATATTTAAACTCAACTTAGACGCGGATGTAGTCGTGGGCCCTAGCTAGTAATTATTAATATTTAAATGAATGTGAAAACAATGATACTGTTTCATTATCATAGTCAAAGTCAAAGTCAAAGCATTTATTTCAATTACATTATCATATTATCATGTATTATTTATCATGTTTTCATTACTTATTTTATTTACAGGCACTTTTGAATTGTCAAGAAGTTACAATTTCAAATTGAAGTTAGTTACAGTTCGATTGTGGTCATAAGCGCGACTGCAACGCTGGTTTGTACTTGCGTACATTCCATTTCTTTTTACTTCGTACAATAATTTGCACCTGCCATGTTATCTCTTCACCACCTTTGGTTGACTGGTAGAGAATGCCTAAGGCATTAAGTCCGCCTTTGTACTTTTTTTTTGTGCATAAAGTTTAAATAAATAAATAAATAAACGCTAGAATTCTAGGGTTCGATTTCCAGTTCGAGCAAAATGTTATTGGGTATTTCTATGAAATTCTCAATAGCAGCTCGGAGTTAGGATTGGTGCCCGGTTAATGGCAATAGGCTCGCCCTCTATTACATGGGACCTAAACATACCGACAAACTGTTGGTATGCATTGATATTCCTTTGCCTAACCCTCCGGAAAATACTGGCGTGATGGTATATGAGAAAACAATATACCTACCTAACTAAAACAAACCACTACAGGTAAGTACTAGATATCAAATTCAAAGCGCCCCAACACAGCTTTAGTACAAAATAATCTTCACACCGTCATAATCAAGCCACTTGAAATCCCAAAGGTTATAGGATATCTAACCCAAGGCATCCCCTATAGTAATATTCGATGTGTAAATTCATACAGGTCTAATTAATGCAAAACCTTCTGAACCCTACCTCTTCGTAATTGAGCTTAGATCTCCCTGTGCTGACATGACCCGCCTAATCTAATTTGAGTCTTGCTGCCTTTTTGCTTGCTTGTGTTTATCATAACATAACATAATGACTGTATTCCCCGAAGGGTGAGGCAGAGGTTGAAATGCACTCACAGTTCGCTGGTATGTTTAGGTCCCATGTAATTTAATAGAAAAACCCAATAACACGGATGACGACTTCAGACTTATACTGATTATAAGTCAGGGTTTCCTTGCGTTGTTTCCTCCACCTATGTCAATGATGAGCCCACAGCCTTGTGCATGAGCGGCGGGTGCCTAAACTCAATAGTTAAGGCGTCAATTTATTTTTCGGAGTTGTTTCTTTAGCAAAAATCATACATACATAAACTCACGCCTTTGTTCTCATAGGGGTAGGCACAAGGCAGTAACCACAAAACGCCACTTGCTACGATTCTTACATACTCCTTTCGCCTCGTCCTCATTCATACATCTGGTCATACAAGCAAAATTAGTTCATTTTTATGAGCACTTTACTCCTTTACAGACGGCAGGTGAATGAACAGTCACCCAGTAAATAATTTAGGTAAATCCTAACAAATTAAAACACAACCTAACTTCACAAACAAGCTTTTAAACTTCAATCTTTTAAAACTCTTTAATTAAACAATTCCACGAAAAAGGGGAGCATTAAATCCAATCACACACGGCCTAACTCGCACATAAAAGTTGTTTTAAAGATAAACGAAGCGAAGAAATTCAATTTTGATATTTGTCGGCAAATGACTGGAACTCAAAGAGACTTAATCATGAAGCGTTGCTAAGAACGAAGTGCCGCGCAGTTACTAAGAGTTCATAGCTTAGTTTAATGCTGCGGAGTTATGGGAACATAAAATGGCCGCCTTGTTGTGATATATCGGTGTTTGATGTTTATCTTACCGATGTGTTACTGTAAAAGGTAAAAATTGTTTTTTTTTTGTTTTTGTCCGTAATTCTCTCTCGTACTCGTAAATCTTATGTTTTACTTGTAAATTTTGGATTATTCGGTTCCTTTAAAGATGGTTGAGCTAAATAGTGCCACGTAGAATTTAACATCTCTTAACTACAATAACTACACATCTTTATTATATTTTAAATAATTTAGGTAAATCCTAACAAATTAAAACACAACCTAACTTCACAAACAAGCTTTTAAACTTCAATCTTTTAAAACTCTCTAATTAAACAATTCCACGAAAAAGGGGAGCATAAAATCCAATCACACACTCCCTAACTCGCACATAAAAGTTGTTTTAAAGATAAACGAAGCGAAGAAATTCAATTTGGATATTTGTCGGCAAATGACTGGAACTCAAAGACACGTAATCATGAAGCGTTGCTAAGAACGAAGTGACGCGCGGTTACTAAGAGTTCATAGCTTAGTTTAATGCTGCGGAGTTATGGGAACATAAAATGGCCGCCTTGTTGTGATATATCGGTGTTTGATGTTTATCTTATCGATGTGTTACTGTAAAAGGTTAAAATTGTTTTTTTTTTGCTTTTGTCCGTAATTCTTTGGTTTTACTCGTAAATCTTACGTTTTACTTGTAAATTTTGGATTATTGGGTTCCTTTAAAGATGGTTGAGCTAAATAGTGCCACGTAGAATCTGACATCTCTTAACTGCAATAACAACACATCTTTATTACATTTTTTTACTTGTTATCAAAGTCAAAGTCAAAGTTGGCAAATGACTGGAACTCAAAGAGACGTAATCATGAAGCTTTGCTATGAACGAAGTGACGCGCAGTTACTAAGAGTTCATAGCTTAGTTTCATGCTGCGGAGTTATGGGAACATAAAATGGCCGCCTTGTTGTGATATATCGGTGTTTGATGTTTATCTCATCGATGTGTTACTGTAAAAGGTTAAAATTGTTTTTTTTTGTTTTTGTCCGTAATTCTTTGGTTTTACTCGTAAATCTTACGTTTTACTTGTAAATTTTGGATTATTGGGTTCCTTTAAAGATGGTTGAGCTAAATAGTGCCACGTAGAATCTGACATCTCTTAACTGCAATAACAACACATCTTTATTACATTTTTTTACTTGTTATCAAAGTGAAAGTCAAAGTTGGCAAATGACTGGAACTCAAAGAGACGTAATCATGAAGCGTTGCTAAGAACGAAGTGACGCGCAGTTACTAAGAGTTCATAGCTTAGTTTCATGCTGCGGAGTTATGAGAACATAAAATGGCCGCCTTGTTGTGATATATCGGTGTTTGATGTTTATCTCATCGATGTGTTACTGTAAAAGGTTAAAATTGTTTTTTTTTTTGTTTTTGTCCGTAATTCTCTCTCGTACTCGTAATTCTCTCTCGTACTCCTAAATCTTACGTTTTACTTGTAAATTTTGGATTATTCGGTTCCTTTCAAGATGGTTGAGCTAAATAGTGCCACGTAGAATCTGACATCTCTTAACTGCAATAACAATACATCTTTATTATATTTTTTTACTTGTTATCAAAGTGAAAGTCAAAGTTGGCAAATGACTGGAACTCAAAGAGACGTAATCATGAAGCGTTGCTAAGAACGAAGTGCCGCGCAGTTACTAAGAGTTCATAGCTTAGTTTCATGCTGCGGAGTTATGGGAACATAAAATGGCCGCCTTGTTGTGATATGTCGGTGTTTGATGTTTATCTTGTCGATATGTTACTGTTAAGTTTTTGGGTTTTTCTATGAAATTCTCGGTAGCAGCTCGGAGTTTGGATTTGTACCCAGTAAATGGCAATAGGCTCGCCCCCTATTACATGGGACCTAAATATACCGGCGAACTGTGGGTGTACATTGGTACGCCTCTTCTTAACCCTTCGGGGAATACAGGCGTGATGGTATATATGTTACTGTTAGAAGCTTGAATATTGTATTTTTTTGGTTCAGGTTTTATTTGACATCATTATCATCATATCAGGCGCAGGGCGTCTACTAGATTTCCAATAGGAACGGTTGGAAGCGGCCTGCATCTGGCGTCGTTTAATTTGTAATTCTTAGAATTGACTAGATTGGATCCCTCGGTTACCTTTAAGATAACACCACTATCAAACATCTAGACGCACTGCAAATTACCATGCTTACCTTGTTGCTATTCCATCAAGTCACAGTAAGTGTTTCCAAACGTATTTTATAATGCGAAGAGCAAATGAGTGGAACTCTTTGCAGACGCAGGTAAAGAGTTCCACTCCTCTGCTATCTATTTAAAGTCACTCACTAACTCAAACAACCAAACACTCAAACACAATAACAACAACAACAACTCAATCACTTTAAAGTTAGAGTGAACAGGCTTCTTCTGGGTAAGCCACTCCATCGTAGACTTTGTCTCTGTCATCTCTGACCTAGAGTCAAGACCATACCTATTATCCCCATACCATTATTACCCATTATTAAGACCATTTATTCAAATAAAATACATACAAATTACATTTTTAAATATTAATATAAAAAAAAACATTTAAAAATATAAAATGTAGTAGCCCACCGGCGTCGGGAACAGGGTCCAAGCCACCGGTGGTCAGAGCTCCTGATAAAGGAATCTCCTAACGCTACGCGCCGTGTCTAGGAGTACCGCTTTCTGAATCAAGCCCTTGATCCAGCCGCCCAACGATCTGCGGGTTGTTCGAAAGAGATACCGCGCCCCCGGAACGCAAAGAGCACATGAAAGGAACATAGACGGGTTTTAGTCAGTAAAAGTCTGACACTCCCTCCCGCCCCGCCCAGGGCGGGGGAAGTTATTTGATGATTTCCCGTCCATAAAAAAAAAAAAAGTCGCCCAACGAGAACTTCCTAAGATGTTGGTCGAAGCTCTTGGCTATTATGCCATTGGCCGTCACGACTATCGGCACAATGATTGCCGTATTCACATCCCACATGTCGACAACCTCGCGAGCCAGATCAAGATACTTAATTTGTTTACCTTTCTCAGCTTTTACGAGGTTCTCGTCATACCATTATTATTTTTTATTTTTTTAAGTTTTGCATACTAACAAAATTCTATGGACTCTCGGGGGTCTGAAATAAATCGTTTTTATTTTATTTTAATTTTATTTATTATAAAAAGAAATTAACAAAGATGATTGAGCGATGTTGATCGACGTTAAAACAATATGATTATTGTATCAGCAGTTCTAGGTACCAAATACAAAATGTTTCTTTACTCTTTCACGTTCAAGTATGATAGCTATTTTTAAAATATGTTTTAAATGATGTCAGTAAAACATAATGTTATATTACATTTCTGTCAAACATATTCTTAGGGTCATAACTTCACCGAGACGCCATAAAGGTGAAAGCTTTTAAGCTTCCGACTTTCTGGGATCTCAGTCCATGACACCGTATTACTGTTTTTACGGTCCCGTACCCAAAGGGTGCCAAACGGGTCCGTATGTCTGTCCGTCTGTCTTAGGGCTAAATTTTTTTAACCTTTAGAAGAAGATACTTGAAACTTTCACAGATTGTTATTACAACAATTAATAATAAAAATATAAAAAGCTAATATTAAAGGGTCCCTATGCCAGAAACCCGTTTTTTGTATGTAATTTCAAATCTATATTCCATACTAATATTATACATACTATAATTATTATTATTGTATTACTGCTGCATAGCCCTCGTCCTCTCTCCTATGTTTTTGCTGTGCCCGACAGGGTCCATAATGATTCGGTACTTTTACATCACGCTAACACACAAGGGAGCGAAGCAGTAACTGAAGTCGGTAACTTAACGCGGGTGAAATAAGCCGGACGAAATCGCAGCTAGTTCGCTAGTATTGTATATTAGAATGGAACCCTTCTTGTGTTTTGCATAGGCTGAAGTTGTTTACTAACTATTATACTCCTTCTTCGACGACCACTTCTTCTATGACGGGCCTGTTGGTCTAGTGGTTAGCGACCCTGACTGCTAAGCCGGAGGTCGTGGGTTCGATTCCCACCCAGGACAAACTTTGTGTGATGAGCATGATTGTTTGTTCTGTGTCTGGGTGTGATTTATCTATAATATGTATGTATTTATAAATTATATAAGTATGTATATCAGTTGTCTGGTTACCATAACACAAGCTCTGCTTAGCTTGGGATCAGATAGCCGTGTGTAAGTTGTCCCAAGATATTTATTTATTTATTCTTCAAACCAAACACTTTAACACAGACCTCTCCAACGGGTTTTTCATTAATAGATAGAGTAATCAAGAGGGAGGTTTATATGTTTAGAATATCATGCTACGACCAACGGCAGTGGATAAAAAACCAAAACGCAACTGAACGCGGGTGACACCGTATACAGGCGGGTGAGCCACATAACATACCATCACGCCTGTATTCCCCGAAGGGTTAGGCAGAGGTGTACCAAGTTACATCCACAGTTTGCCTGAATGTTTAGATCCCATGTAATAGGGGGCGAGCTTATGACGGATGAGCCAGTTTACCAATAAAAACTTCACGACAAAAACAAAAGAAGACCAATTAAATTCTCTCAAAACCACTTCGAAAAGGAATCCACATAGACACTTTCTTTATGTTTGTCCCACAATAAAACGTTACTGTCTATCATTCCCGCCACATCGTCACTCGTTTTACGATATTTAAGAGCGTTTAAATTAAATCAAGCGCACCAACTTCAACTTGGATTGTCTTTTTATGGTTTTGTAATAAATTTAGGTTGGAACGATTAAGTTGTAAAAAGTTTCAACAGCCTTCGTAAGTCGCGGAGTGTATCGTTGGTTGGACCATAAATTTGTTGGTGAAGATATAAAATATACTGCGGCGTAAGAACCTAGGTAGACGAGACGATAATGTCGAGTTAGACGAGTTATTTTAGCAATGTTATGCAGCGATTTGTCGGTACGGTTGGCACAGTGGCTGGCCGATTGGCGGCTGAGATGCGTTTTGCGGGTTCGATTTCCGCACGGAACAAATATTTGTATGGCCTACAGATAGTTGTTCCAGGTCGGGCTATTTGTGTATGTGAGTTTATGTATTTGTAAACGCACCTACGGCACAGGGGAAATTCCCAGTGTAGGGCAAGGTTTTTTTTTTAAAGAAAAAAGTTTTAGCTTTCTATAGGCTTGCTACAGTATCGTTGCCTTCCTTTCGGACTATGAGAGTAGAAGATGAGGAGTGTACCTGTGTTTGCATTAGCAGTTGTGCATTATAGTGCAATACGTATAAGAGCACATCATAGATTATCCATCCTCCCTGTGGTCAGTGAATACAGTGAGAATAGTTTTGGTGCTGCCGCGGACACATGCTATCAGAGAGATGAAACCTTTTTTCTAAAAAAGACCTTTTTACTCTTATTTTTCGCTTTTTCGTATCTAGTTCCTGTCATCCACATTAATGAAGTTACTAAAAAGCAGAATATGCAATTTCGTTTACTTGGATAACATATTTTTTCAGTTATTTTGATTTATAAACCTCCTAAACCGACTACCTACCTACTAACCTTCTACTTATCCGATTTCGACAAAATTTATATGGGACCAAATGGGCACAAAATGAGAATTTTCCGAATTGGTCAGGCGTCGTAATCGCGGAGCATACATAAAAAAAGAAGTCAAAGTCAAAGCATTTATTTCAATTAGACCATTTACAGGCACTTTTGAATTGTCAAGAAGTTACAGTTTAAAATTGAAGCTAGTTGCTCGTTCCAAAACGTAGGTCTCTATGGAGAAGAACGAGCAAGAAACTCCATGGACACTCTTTTCCTTCAATTTGGTTCTTACAAAGTCTTGGTTACAATATTCTTGTTGCTTCTATGTGTGAAAACAATGAAGGTGAATATAAAAAATAACAAAATTATAATAACGATGTAAGCCATGGCAGTTAAGAGATGACCAATCCCAACTGACAGCACCCGTTCACGAACATGACGCGTGCATTAGCACCGTTTAGCTCAGATCCTGACAAACTGAGAACCTCCTCTTTTTTTGAAGTCGGTTAAAAAGTAGCACGTCTGCATCCCTAAGTAAATGTGAAGGTTTATCTGTTTCAAGGAGATTGGGGGCATTAGGGAAAGTGTTTGGTTTGCTCTTGTGTTTAAATGACGGCTCGGATCCTTTGTAATGACAATTCTACTTTTAAATACGGATTTGGTTTAACTTGTCTCAACTTGAGTCAAGATGTTTGATTCTCCTCAATCTGAATTGGGTTGTCTGTTTAACTGCTTCATTGGTCTCGTGGTAGTAGTGTGCTGGGTTAGGTACTGGGTTCGATTATCTGGTTGGGTATATTGTTATTGGGTTTTTGTAGAAGTTTCTTAGTACCAGACTGCATGGAGTTTGAAAGTTGGTGGTGTGACACCCTAGTAGTAACTGTTACTCCTTATAACATCGGCTATCTACCGGTGAAATTCCTTTAAAATCGGTACAGCCGTTTTGGAGATTAGCCGAAACAAACAAACACACTGACGAGTAAAAATGTTGTTTTGTTATAAGTATCGTATAAACTTATGTATGCATTTACAGACAACAGCCACTTCCATTTTATTTATTTGAACACACTAGTGCCTAGTGGGATGATATATCAATTTTGCGTCAAAGTTGATATTTGATATATTATCCCACGGGAACACAAATACTTGATAAAAATTATTGTATGTGTTAAGCTAGATCTATATGTCTAATCTACATAGTATAGGTGTCTAATTTCAGCCGTCAAAGCTCGAAACAGTTACAAACATCCATCATCCAACTTGGGATGTATGAATGGAGCCAAGTGACGCGCTCTCCGTCCTTTGATAATTCGTGTGCTGTCGATTGGCAAATCTTGAAATGAAAGTTGAAATGTCTCATGTGCCTGTAATTACACTGGCACCCATACCCTTCAAACCGGAACACAGCAACACTGCTTTCCAAATAGCAATAGGCATGTTCGTAGTACTTCCCCGGACGAGCTCCTTCACAAAGAGCTCCACTAAACCCAAATTAATTAATTAAATGTATGCTGTAAGATTTACAAAATTTTATTTATTTTCAAGAATTCGGATTTTTTGTGTCCCTTATTGATTTGTATTGGCCTAAATTCGTACTTGTGTGGAACAGCCCTGATTGATAGAAATCGTACAAAATATTAATATTTCATTAATGTACACAATATTCTGAAATACCAATTTGTATTTCGAAATGTATTTCGTGATAATTGTCAAATCGACACCTACTAATGAAGCAAGAGCTATATTCGTAGCAAGTGCTACGTTCGAGCTACGAATTACTACGGCGTAGCAATTAGTGACACGTTATACATTTATTTCATACAATCTAAATTAAATATGTGTTTATGTAAATTGATGTTTGTAATATGTAAACGGGTATTATTTGTAATATTAGTATTAACATAATTTGTTAGATGTTATTGGAATAATGTTTCTTGTTCAATGAAAAGATTTTTTTTTGTTGACGGGAAATCATCAAATAACTTCCCCCGCCTTGGGCGGGGTTTGGTTTAGTCAGTAAAAGTCTGACACTCCCTAGTGTCAGACTTTTACTGACTAAAGCCCGTCTATGTTCCTTCATGTGCCCTTTGCGTTCCGGGGGCGCGGTATCTCTTTCGAACAACCCGCAGCCCCGGCAGGTCCATGAAAAGCTGGCTTTATATTATTTTGGTATTTTCTTTAGTTAAAAATAGACAGATTTTGTCTCTAGTTTTTCCCATCTATACTAATATTATAAAGATGGAAAGTTTGTGAGGATGTGGAGGGTAATCTCTGGATCTGAAAGCCAAGTTCTTGTGAGTGTCAAAGGCTAGACAACATCACGCTACGATACTCGGCCCTGAAACGCAAAGAGACAGGGATCATCATCATCTGCCTAGTCTTTTCCCAACTATGATGGTGTCGGCTTCCAGTCGAACCGGATGCAACTGAATATCAGTATTTTACATGGAGCGACTGCCTATCAGACCTCCACAACCCAGTAATGGGTAATACGATACTCCTGGCAAGACTGGTTGTCAGACTTTTGGGCTTCTGACTAACAGTAACGACTGTCAAAGATCTACAAATGACAGCCGGGACCAACGGCTTTACGTGCTTTCCGAGGCACGGAGGAAACTCGCTATAGTGGCTTAACCCGGAAGATCGGTCTATGCGGCTGTAATTATTTAGCAAAGAGACAGGGATATTAGAAAGAATATGGATGGGTTTTGCTCAGTAAGAGACTGATACTCCTTTCTCCACCCAGAGCGAAAGAAGTCAATTGATGATTACCCATCCCTAAAAAAAGTTTACCTCACGACGTTTTCCTTCACCGAAGTCATTGATGGCCAAGATTAGAAATTACATAAGAAATGCAAACTGAAACCTGTTTTGAACCCGCAAAGTCGGAGAAGCGGGCTCTTAACTACTGGGCTAACAGTCAAAGTCAAATCATTTATTTCAATTAGGCCATTAAAAGGTACTTTTGAACGTCATTACATAAAAAAAAAAAACATTTATATTGAATCTAGTTGCCCATAACACAGAGTTGTAATCATAAACTAAACCGGTGTACTTTAACTGCGACTAAAAGTTCTTTATTGATAAAACAACGTTGCATAGTTTTGCAAGTCCTTAAAAGCGTCTATTGCGGGTTATAACAACGATAACTTTCACTGTAGCGTATAGACTGAGGTACCGGAGTTAGAGACCTATGTCATGTATATAAGGTGCAGTTTTGCCTCAACCAGCTTAGCCTTCTCACAACTTCTTTTTTTTATAAACTTTGCCTCTCGCTAGAAATTTCTCCTGTATCGTGGGTGCGTTTAGAAACATATAAACTCGCATACACACACGACCAGACCCGGAACAACTATCTGTAGATAATACAGATATTTGTTCCGTGCGGGATTCGAACCCGCGACACGCAGCGCAGCAGTCGATCGCTCGGCCACTGCGCCAACCGTGTCGTCAAACTATGTTGGGGTCGGCTTCCAGTCTAACCAGATGCAGCTGAATACCAGTGTTTTACATGGAGCGACTGCCTATCTGACCCCGAGAATTCAGTTACTTCTTCTTCTTTATCGTGTGGGCAGTAAGATCTGACCACCCGGCACACCCTAGCAAACTACTATTACTATCCATTTACTGGTCAAAATGATACCTCTTATGGTGGGTCCACACGATACAGACTTAACACAGACTTCTATTGAATTTTGTCTGTACAACAAATCAGTACAGACAAATGTCGGTGTACCAGAAAAGTCGGAATTCTGCGTACATGTCTGTACGATTGTCGGAGCAAAACTCATGATTATTGAATTACTTAATTTATTACAACTACAGATTTACGAAAATCGAAGTCTGAACTGATGAAAAATCTGCACAGACATTTGGTAAAGACCTCTGAGTAAAAATTTTTACTCAGACTTTATAGTCTGTGCAGATATCTGTACATACAAAAGTCTGTATCGTGTGGACCCACCATTATTAAGACTGATTGTCAGACTTCCCGGCTTCTGACTATCCGTCACGACCGTGAAAGGTGTATCCTCGTCAAACAAGGAGGTAACTATGCTGGTGATTATTTTGAAATGTATTTGATATTAGAATTCGAACTAGCTATTTTGCCGCTAGATTTATGGCCCCCGTACCAGAAACGTGTATATATTTATTATTTGTTGTTACAGCTGTAATCTTTTTAAGAAAAAGAAGAAAGCTTTAATAGAAATATACACTCAACACGCAGATGTAATTCTCCAGACTGATTCCGGCCACGGCGGCTAATCTTCATGCAGAGTAGCCACGTACGCAGGAGATATTATAGTGCACAAGTGTGTGCGCAAACACAGGTGCACTCCCTCCTCCCTAACTCTCATAGCTCGATGGGACGGCAACCCGACACGACCGGAGAGAGGTCAGGCGCAGAACCAACGGCTTTACGTGCTTTCCGAGGCACGGGGGTGTCACACCACCAACTTCTAAACTCCGGGCTGCTGCTGAGAAATTCCTGATGGAAAAACCCAATGACACTTTTTGCCCGACCTGGGAATCGAACCCGGGACCCCCTTGCTCAGCAGTCGCGCTTGCGTCCACGAGACCAACGGGGCAGATAACAACAACACGAAGATAGTTGTTCCGGGTCTGGCTGTTTGTGTATGTGAGTTTTATGTTTGTAAACGCACCCACGATTTAAGAGAAATTCCTAGTGTTGGGCAAAGTTTACAAAATAAAAACTCGTCTTCCAAAAAAATCTCACGAATTCCATACAATCGAGACCTACAAATTCATACACAATGAGATCACGTTTCAATTGGGCGTAAAATCATTATTCCCATCATGAACACAAAATTCATGAATCAACGCACAAAACTGAATCAATTCGAAACTTTAATCAGTGCTAATGTACCACGGTAATGGGTTTAACCACAGAACAGGTGCTCTTTAAGCTAAATTACTGGTTGGACATAATAGAAGATTATCGGTTCAACGGGTGACCGCGGTCGGACGCGATTCACCGCAATAGTATTGCGCGGAATACGTTTTATGATTTTGTTTTAAACAAGCGAACTAGCCGCGTTACTGCTCCGCTTTTGTAAGCCGTAGCGTGATGTTGTATATCTTATAATACTCACAAAAACTGGCCAAGTGCAAGTCGGATTCGCGCACGAAGGGTTCCGTACCATTATCTATAAAAACGGCGAAAAAATCACGTTTGTTGTATGAGAGCCGCCCTTAAATAATTGTTTTATTTTAATATAATAATTTAAAGTTAATATATAAATAAATATTCTGTGAATATTTCAAGTGTCTACCTATTGCGGTTATTAATATCGTGAAAAAACAATCCAAAAAATCACGTTTGTTGTATGGGACCCCCCTAAATATTTATTTAATTCTAGTTTTTAGTATTTTTTGTTATAACAGCAACAGAAATACATCATCTGTGAAAATGTCAACTGCCTTACCATCACGGTTCATGTGATACAGCCTGGTGACAGATGGACAGACAGACAGACGGACAGCGAAGTCTCAGTTATAGGGTCCCATTTTACCCTTTGGGTACGGAACCCTAAAAACGGGGCTTTCTATAGGTAAAATAATTTTCAAAATCGGTTCAGTAGATCCAGAGATTACCCCCACAACCTCATAAACTTTATCTCGTTATAATATTAGTATATATATAGATTATATAGGCCTCTTCGCATACAGGGAAGGCTCAAGCATTGATTACCACGCTTGCTCAAAGCTGATTAATGATTTCAGAATCATATCTCTTCATAGTATGGAACAAAGTTGCTCCACGCCGTTTATACGCGCAGATCTTTTAATATACGCAACGGATTTCAATGCGGTATTTATCAATAGATAAAGGGTTTTATATATACCATCACGCCTGCAACCCTTGAAGGTTAGGCAGAGGTGTACCAATGTACGCCCACAGTTCGCCGGTGTGTTTAGGTTCTTTGACATAGGGAGCGAGCCTATTACCATTAACCGGGCACAAATCCAAACTCCGAGCTGCTACTGAGAATTTCATAGAAAAACCCAATAACACTTTTTGCTCGACCTGGGAATCGAACCCAGGACCTGTAGCGTAGCATTCTCGCTTAGGATCACTAGACTAATGAGGCAGTAGGTAAGTAGGAAGGTGGGTAGGTTAGCTGTAGAATAGAAAAGAAAGACTAAATCTAAATCGGTTTAGGCATTTAGGAGCTACGATGCTTAAGACAGACACATATATAAAACATTTAAAACTCCTTTGATTTCGCAGGGGATTAAAACAAAACAAAAGAGAATTCTAAAATAAATTTAATCTCAAATATATTATTACAAGTATTATATTCATGACTATTTCAAAATAACTTGAGTATGAATATTATATTCCTATTAAAAGTTCTAAGCAAAGGATATAATTGTCTTAAAATTTCAAGAATCTTATTACAATACTCGATTTGAAGTTTGAAAATTGCTTAAAAGAAAGTTTTCATGAAACATTTGTGTCTGAAATTTTGAGATACTATAATTACATTTAAAATGTCTGGGGAATATTCTTGAATTCTGCTTTATAACGTAATCTGCTTATATGATAATATAAGCAAGAAAAAGACCAAGTTCACTCTGAGGGTCGAGCGGTTGGAATCTCACCACGGCGTAAGTTTCAATTCCTTCGTGGTGAGGGTGCCAACTGCACATCTGTCGACTTTCATGAAGGAGGAATTTTGGCCGAGAGGTGTAGTGTTCCGGCGATTCCGAGGCCGGATACCCGACACCGCGCGGCACACGACGCTGACTTTACGTGTCAATTAGTTTTTAATTATGTTTTTGTTTTGTATTAGTTTATTAATGTATAAGATTATTTTTTATTAATGTATAAGATTTTGTGTATTTTATCTATGGGCCTCAGTTACCTGACAATGAAATGATTTATTATTTATTATAAAGTTGAAAAAGATAAGTCATAATCAAAGCCGGTAATTACGTAATCTGTTCATTAAACTAAAGTACTATTAGACAGACATTTTTGATAGGAAACGACTTTTATTAATATAAAAAAATATATATACCATCACGTCTGTATTCCCCGAAGGATTAGGTAGAGGTGTACCAATGTACACCCACAGTTCGCCGGTAAATTTAGGTCCCATGTAATAGGGGGCGAGCCTATTGCCATTGACGGGCCACAAATCCAAACTCCGAGCCGCTACTGAGAATTTTTATAGAAAAACCCAATAACACTTTTTGCTCGACCTGGGAATCGAACCCAGGACCTCTAGCGTAGCAGTCGTCCTTACGACCACTAGGCTAACGAGGCAGTTTTATTTTTGGTGTAAAAAAACATAGTTTATGGCTACCATAGACTGTGTTTTGCATAATGTAACACACGTAAATAAGACAAAGTCAAAACATTAATTTCAATTAGATCAACTGCCTTGTTAGCCTAGTGGTTCTAAGCGCGACTGCTATACTACAGGACCTTAAGTTCGATTCCCAGGTCGAGCAAAGTATTATTGGGTTTTTCTATGAAATTCTTAGAAGCAGCTCGGAGTTAGGATTGGTGCCCGGTTAATGGCAAAAGGCTCGCCCCCTATTACAATGGACCTAAAACATACCAGCCAACTGTGGGTGTACATTTGTACACCTTTGCCTAACCCTTCAGGGAATACTTGCGTGATGGTATGTTATGTTATGTTTTAATTAAACCATTTATAGGCACTTTTGCATTGTCAAGAAGTCAGTTAGTTCGTCGTAAAGTAAAAGCTGCTCGTTGTTCGCTGCAAGCTCGTTCCAAAACGTAGGTAGGCCTCTATGGAGAAGAACGAGCGAAAAACTCCACGGATACTCTTCAATTTGGTTTTTACAAAATCCATCCAATCCATCTTTACTAATACGTTTAGACGTAAGATTTTTTTTGCTTGGTTGTTTGTAAGAAACAAACTCCAAAACTACAAGAAATATTTAAAAAAAAAACACCAACAGATAGATTATTCCTACATTATTCCTTAGTAACATAGGCTATATAACATCACGCTACGACCTACAGGAGTGGAGCATTGACCAAAGACTTAACTTATGGCGGGTGAAATAAGCCGAATATGCCCGCGACAGTTTGCTAGCAGAATATATACATCCAATATATTGTGAGTGGACTCGAACGAAGTCGCGGGCAAAAGCTATCCCTATAAAATCAAGCGATGTTAAAACAGATCTTTTTCAAGTAAGTCCTGATTCAAGTAGCGTTTAATTACGGCACCGTTTCTTAATCGTGTTACTTGCTGCCGAATGCGATTGAATCCTTTGATCGTATTGCCATCACTAATTCGAAAAAAAGATCGAGAAAATTGGATTAAGTTTGCTGGGATATTCAAAGATTTTTAAACTAATGCAATTGTTTTAATTGGATTCAGAATGTTTTCTGTTTTTAACGTAAAGATTCTTTAAAATCACATACGGGTATCAAAGTACTGACTACCTTGTTAGCCTTAAACCCTCTAGCACGGTACGCGGCTACGGTAGAGGTCTTGGGTCTGGTTGTTCGAAAGAGATACCGCGCCCCCGGAACGCAAAGGGCACACGAAGGAACATAGAATATGGTTTTTAGTCAGTAAAAGTCTGACACTCCCTCCTGTCCCACCCAGGGTGGGGGGGAGAGGGTCAATCAAGTTGGGTCAGTTCAAGTTTTTCTATAAAATTCTCAGTCGCAGCTCAGAGTTAGGTTTTGTGCCCTGTGAATGGCAATAGGCTCGCCCCCTTTTACATGGGATCTAAACATACCGGCGAACTGTGGGTATACATTGGTACTGACACGTCTGCCTAACCCTTCGGGGAATACAGGCGTGATAGTCACCAAGATAGAAAAGCGGACTGTAACGAAATAGGTTTCAATCAACACTAAAAGCGACTCGCTGACATAGACGTTTCACGTTAAACCATCGGCCGTGTGCCCCGACACCGTCCCATCAGATATTTTTTTGATGTTTGTTTGGTTTTAGGGTACCAAAGGGTAAAATGGAACCCTATTACTGAGACTTCGCTGTCCGTCTGTCTGTCTGTCCGTCCGTCTATCACCAGGCTGTATCTCATGAACCGTGATAGTTAGGTACACAAGTGAAATTTTGTCAGATGATGTATTTCTATTGCCGCTATAACAACAAATAAAATACATAAGAAAATTAATATTTAAATTTTTTTTTGCTCGTTTTTGCCTGAAATTGATAACGGCAACAGGTAAACGCTTGAAATATTCACCGAATATTTAGTAATACACTCACTTTAAAAATAAATAAATAATTAAATTAAATAAAAAAAAAATAAGGGGGGCACCCATACAGGAAACCTGTTTGTTTGCCGTTTTTATAGATAATGGTACGGAACCCTTCGTGCGCTAGTCCGACTTGCACTTGGCCGGCTTTTAAAAACATCGATGTAGTATATATGTCGTAGGATAATTTGATACTTCGAATCTTCGCGGAAATCCTAGGGGTTTTGCGAAAACGCGGATAATTAGACATAGCCGAAAAATTATCAAATCTTACTGGACCAAGTCAGGATTTTTGAGAAAATACTCGTTATTATAGCAATATTGCGAAACGAAACGCTGGCTGTTATGAAATAAGAACGCTGATTGGTCGGTCAGCGCGTTCAATAAGAGATCGTCTCTGATTGGTTGACGTCTTAAATGTCAATCATTTGTTGCCGCACGTTATTTGTTTACGCTTCATAACTCTATGATACAATACTTGAAGTTAATCATCGGCAAACTAGGAACCAATTAGAAGTCAGCCAGCAAAATTGTAGCCAATCAGTGTTGAGCACATCAAATCTTACTATAGTAACGAGTATTTTCGCAAAAATCCTGACTTTGTCCAGTAAGATTTGATAATTTTTCGGCTATGTCTAATTATCCGCGTTTTCGCAAAACCCCTAGGATTTCCGCGAAGATTCGAAGTATCAAATTATTCTACGACATATATACGTCGATGGAGATCGCAATGTGTACGTACAGGTCAGTGGTTTTGTATTTGAATGAGAAAATAAATGAATAATTGAATAAATACAAACTAAAACCACTGAAATGCCACTGTGTTCAGAGGTATGTATTATACCGGTGCCCATATTATTATAGTGCACGAATATATGCGCCATCATAGGTGTAAAATCTATTCCCTCACTCTGATAGATCGATGGGATGGGAATACGATGATTTCCGAGGCCAGAGGATGTCACATCACCGACCTCCAAACTCCGGATATATAACTGCGGAGGAAAAGCTGCTTCAGAGAAATTCCTAATAGAAAAATTCAGCGACATTTTTCTACCTGACCTGGGAATAGCACCCGTGATCCTATTTTTAAGGCATAGGATATCATCATATGACTTCTTCCCCTCTGGGCGGAGCGGAAGGGAGTGTCAGACTCTTACTAACTAAAACCTTGAATTCTTTGCGTTTCAGGGCCGTGGTGACTCTTTCGAAGAAATTCCGGAGTAACCCATAAGCCTACACTGAACAGTCGTGCGTACGACCACGAGACTAACAGCAACAAACAAAAAAAATTAAACATCCTGAAAAAAAAAACTGTTTGAAAAAGGAGCTACATATTTCTTGTGTTTAGATAGTTGGATGACTTCAAGCGAAAAAGTTCGCACATGAAAGAACAGGTACTTATTTCTAACTCTAAGAAGCATAGTTTTGTTCTAGTATCAGAGACTGTTGCAGTCACGGGCAAAGTTGCAGACACACGGGACATTCCCAACTTTGTCTCGAAGCTTGATAACGAATTGGCAATCTAGCGTGTTGCAGGTGCTATCAATTTCCCTTTCCTGGAACGTTGGATTGTTTGAAACCAATTAGTCAATATAAAACTTGGGCCTGCACAAATACGCTCTCGGACTTCAAAATTTAACCAATGTGTATTTATATGGATAGATATTTTATTATATACAATGTGTAACATATTAAACGCAAGCCCTAAAAGAAGTTTGCTCAGAATCGGGTACTGAATCGAGTGCAGCTATTTCTAATTATATTACTATTATGTTTTTTCTACTGCATCAAACTCATTACTCATAATATAAATCCTAACATGCCATCACGCCTACATTCCCCGATGGGTTAGGAAGAGGTGTACCAATGTACACCCGCAGTTCGCCGATAAACCGTGCGCCGTCGTTCGCCGGTCCCATTTAATAGAGGGCGACCCTACCGCCGCTAACCGAGCACATATCCTAACTCCGAGCTGCTACTGAACAATTCGTTGAACAACCCGATAATATTTTACTCGACCTAGAAATCGAACCAAAATCCTCTAGCGTAGCAGTTGCGCTTAGGACTACTAAATTGTATAATTATGATAAGCATTTAAAAAACTGTCACCATTCCTATAACTAATAGGCGACAGTGACGTAATTATCGACAATTTATAACAACACAAGCCTATTATAACACAAAAAGCCTTCATCAAACAGACAAAACAGAAATAAAATATTATTAGCGTGATCGACTCAAAGGACCACTTTGAGTAAAAACTGGTCCCATAATGAGTCTTGTCACGACTCTCTGAAGGTGAAACAAATGAATAATGTAATTAGTATATTCATTATGTATTAATTAGACCTTCCTAATTATTCGGAATATAGGATTAAGAATTAATGTAAATAGTATTGAAGCGCGTCTTTGTTGTTCAAAGACGATGTTTTTATTAATTTTAGTTTTTATTTTCATTATTAAGAAGCTAGGACAATAATTGTCCTAGCTTCTAGGACAATAATTGTCCTAGCTTCTACCCGCGACTTCATCTGGGTCAAATTGGATATATTATTCCACGGTGATCGTACATTTTTCCGGGATAAAATGTTTACGCGTGAAAGAGTAGCTTTTTTTTTTTTTTTTGTGGGTAGGTGTAAAAAAGTACAGACGTGTTTGAAATACTTAATTTATATTTAAATTAGAAATCCACAGTTTTTCCCAATTTTTTCTTATTTTATTACTTTACTAGCTGTTGCCCGCGACTTCGTTCGCGTGGCTTATTTCACCCTCTAGGATACGTCTCGGGTTACCGCTCCCGTGTGTCATAGCGAGATGTAAAATACCCTATAACACTTACATATAACGTATTTTCTATGGGTAAAATATTTTTTAAAATCGATTCAGTAGATCCAGAGATTACCCCCTTGTGCCCCGCGGTATCACCCGCGTTACGTTAGGATTTTGGTTTCTTTTCCGTTCCCGTGGCTCAAAGCGCGATGTTATGTAGCCTATAATCTGTTATTCTGAGGCAACTGAGGTAAAGGCTACGGAATGTCACGCAGAGTCATTATTTTGCTGCGAAGTTATTTTAAAACTGTGATATCTCCTAAGATATTTATTGAAATTAAATGATGTAAAGGGCAATTTTGTTCAAAATTAAACACTTGTGATGAATAACGTATTTATGTTGATAAGGATTAATACTATGTTTATAAAAACACCTTCGCAAATAATGCATTATTTTAAAACAAATTGTCTGCCCATAAAAGTGGCTATACTGAGTCAACCTTTAAAGTTAGGCATGTACTACCGCGGACTTTTTTTTAGAATATTTTAAGAGGAACAATTCTCTGATACATTATTTTTGCGTAACTTTAACCGTTTACGCAGCGCACGCAACAAAAGCCCTAAAAAAGAATATATTTTCCCCGTTTTTGCCACATTTTTCATTGATGCTCCGCTCTAATTGGTCGTAGCGTGATGTTATATAGCCTATAGCACTCACGAATAATGTAGCTTTCTAACAGTGAAACAATTTTTAAAATTGGTTCATGACTTCCAGAGATTACCCCCTACATACAAACTTACAAACTTACAAACTTACAAACTTACAAACAAATGTTACCTCTTTATAATATTAGTATAGATAGTATAGATAAACCCTACACAACGGGTACTCACGTTTGTGGAACGTTTATGTAACTTAAGCCATAAGTTTTACACCACCTGCCAGCACATCACTTCACAACACTGATTCACACTGCACTGTAACTGGACTAGTGGAACTGAGGCTACAATGTCACAGCTGAACGAGATCGTGTCTGCCCAGAAGACCCTGGAGGAAAACTTCATCCGGAAGATGAACGAGCTGGAAGCGCAGATTCAGTGTGCTGGACCCGCCAAGGATACCGTAGCGAGGGTAGCTGAAGAGTTTCGCACCTTCAGGGAGCTCATCTTCAGCATGCTGAGTCTGCTTAGAAGGCAGATCAGTGAGTGCGCAGGACAGATTGACGGGTTGGAGACCAGGTATCGGAGAAAGGCGTTGATCTTCCAAGGCATAGCAGAGGTTGATGGGGAGGTGAGCAGCGCTGTGATCCTGGAGGTGCTAAATAAAAAGCTCGCACTTAAAAATGTCTCCGAGTCCTCCATAAAAGTCTGCCACAGACTTGGGGTAGCCAACAAGAACCACCATAGGCCCATCCTGGTAAAGTTCTCGAACTACGATGACAGGGCTGCAGTTTGGAGAGCAAAGACTGGGCTGAAGGGTTCTTCAATCTCTGTCAAGGAGTTCTTGACTAAGACCCGGCAATCCATCTTTGCAAAGGCGCGGCTTCACTTCTCCATGCGATCGTGTTGGACTCAGGATGGTGTGATCGTTATCAAAGCGCCCGATGGAAGCAAGCACAAGATCACATCACTCGAAGAACTGAGCCCCCTGCTGGAGAAGTATCCCAAGGTTCAAGCTTCTGGAGATGGCCTGAAAAACAAAACGCATTAATTATGGTAATGTTTCACTACTCATAACTTACAGCATACCGTTCTAGTCGAGCAGTAGGACTTAATTACTTACCTTTTTATTTGTCATCCTTCACTGTTCCGTACTTTGGGTTTGTAGCCATTGATGTGAAGTCTTGTTTATTATTCGTCAGTTATCAGTTTCGGATTTTACTTGTTTCGCATACAGTGGTTAGTTTACCCTCAACAAGTTTTTTTTTTTTTTTTTTACTTCATAATTTAATTAATTCATTTTGTTGTCAGTTGTTATTGCCCATGTCTAATTGTCATATTTGTCAAATCTGACTGACACCATATTAATGACATGACGTTTTGGTAACGTTTTTTCGTTCGGAAACTTGTTATTGTAAAGTGCAGGGTGCGTTCCGAAACCATTTTAAGGTTCATCTTTATTCTTGACTTTCTTTAAATTGTTTATGCGATCGTTTTTATTTTTTTTGTGTGTTCATTCTTATTTCCTGTTATTTTATATTATGATGATGTTAGCTGGCGGGTGGTGCAGAGATGCAAACGCTGTACTAGTTTTTGTGTTCTTTTATATTTTTTTTTAGCGTTTTATTTTATCTAAGTATTTATTTTATTTTATTTATATTCTATTTTTGTTATGTCAACTTTTTTCGATAACGAGTCTTTTTTCTCTGCCAACGAATCTGCTGCTACTTCTGATGATAGTTTTTGCTCCATTACAGACACTCTAGGCGAAATTTTGCGTCAAAGTTTCAACCAAAACCTTGACCGGCTGTTTAACGTTTGTCACATAAATGCCCAGAGTGTTCCTAGTCACTACAATGAATTGTATGTGACTTTTGCGAACACGAACGTTCATGCCATCCTGATTTCTGAGACCTGGCTAAAACCTGAACTCCTTTCTACCACCTACTCTCTCCCGGGGTTCGTTCTTCTTCGGAATGATCGAATCGGTAAGAGAGGGGGTGGTGTAGCAATTTATCTTCGTGCTGATTTTCCATTTAAAACTCTCGCTACTTCTTCCTCTAATAGTTCAGCCGAGTTTCTTTTTCTTGAGGTTTGTGTTAAAGGCGCTACAACTGTTATTGGAGTTGTGTATTGTCCCCCTTCTCTTGATTACTTCACCGAATTCGAATCGGTCTTAGAATCTTTGGGTTCGGAGTATGCACATCACATTATCATGGGGGATTTCAACACCAACCTCCTTGCCCACAACTCCTCCCGATCCTGTAAACTCCTACACCTGGTCAAGTCAGCTAGTTTGCATGTGTTGCCTCTTCAGCCTACTCATCACAACACTGTCGGTGATGACACTTGGCTCGACCTAATCCTCATCTCTAATCCTTCCCTAGTCTCCTCTCATGGTCAACACGTCGCTCCTGGTTTTTCCCATCATGACCTTATTTTCCTGTCTTATGTCCTCAAACCTCCTAAACCCAAGCCTACGTTCCAGTACAGGCGTGCCTTTGCGCGGATGAATGTTGGAAAACTAGCAGAAGACGCTTCTATTATCAACTGGACACCCCTGGAGGAAGCCTCTTCAGTTGATGAAAAAGTCAGCATTTTTAATTCATCAGTAGCCAAGCTGTATGACGCTCATGCTCCCATCAGGAGAATCAAGCTGAAGCGCCCGCCTGCGCCATGGATGAATCGTGGTGTTCGGATGGCAATGCGGCGTAGAGACCGCGCGTTCCGGAGGTACAAAAAGGATCGGTCCGAGGATAACTGGACCCTCTTCAAAATTGCTCGCAATCGTTGCAACCAGATGATACGCAACGCTAAACGCCGTCACATTCTCGATAATATCACTTCCTCTTCTCCTGCCGATATTTGGAAGTTTCTTGGAACCCTAGGTATCGGCAGATCGCGACATTCAGACCTTCCTACTACATTTGGTTTAGACGATCTCAACCGCCATTTCTCCACTGTTCCCACACTTGATAGTCTAACCAAATGTCAAACCATTGACTACCTTGATGGCCTGACGCGACCCAATATTACCCCCTTTGCTTTCTTCCCAGTCGACCCGGGTGAGATCAAAAAGATAATCCTTTCCATTAAGTCGAAAGCCGTGGGCTGTGATAGCATTAGCCGTCATATGGTCGTGACGGCTCTTGACCAGCTCCTTCCTGCAATCTCCCATATTGTTAATTTCTCCCTATACTCCGGTGATTTCCCTTCGCAATGGCGGAAAGCCCATGTGCGACCACTGCCCAAAATTCCTAATCCCACCCTTCCCAGTCACTTTCGTCCAATTACAATCCTTCCCTTTTTGTCCAAAGTACTCGAGGCCTGTGTGCATAAGCAATTCTCCCATTTCATTCATCACAACTCCCTCATTAGTCCTTTCCAATCCGGTTTCAGGCCCGGTCACAGTACTGTTTCAGCTCTCCTTAAAGTGACTGACGATATAAGGCGAGGAATGGAAGACAGCAAAGTTTCTATTCTAGTGCTGATAGATTTTTCCAATGCTTTCAATACCGTCAGTCATGAAGTCCTTTTAGCCATCCTCTCCTATCTAATGGTCTCTCCCAAGGTTTTGGATTGGTTCTCTTCCTATCTTCGGGGGCGTCAGCAGTCAGTTCTAGGGGGAAACTCCTCTTCCAGCTGGTGTGACCTTGATGCTGGCGTCCCTCAAGGCGGTATTTTATCTCCTCTTTTATTCTCTATTTTTATAGATCGTATCACCACTGAGCTTCAGTGTGCGTATCATCTCTATGCCGATGACTTGCAGCTTTACAGTCAGGCGGGTGTCGACAACATACCCGATGCGATTGAGGAGCTAAACCGGAATCTAGCGGCGGTGAAAGATTGGTCGGATCGTTTCGGAGTAGTGGTTAACCCAACCAAGTGCCAGGCCATCATCATTGGGAGCTCCCATAGCCTGCGTAGGCTTAATGGTTTAGCGCTGCCGCCGGTTACCTTTGATGGCACAGTCATTCCGTTTAGCTCCGACGTCAAGGATCTGGGTTTGTATGTTGACACCTGCCTAGACTGGCGCAAGCAGGTCGCGAGTGTGAGCAAAAAAGTTACTGGGACGTTGCGGTCGCTGTATAGGCTCAAAAATATTCTCCCATCGCATATAAAGGCAATGCTGGTTCAATCCCTTATCTTCCCTATACTTGATTATGGTGATGTGTGTTACTACGACCTGAATGCAGATCTCCTCAATAAACTTGACCGACTTCTTAATAACTGCATTCGATTCGTATTTAACCTCCGTAGGTATGATCATGTGTCCGCACATCGGTCGCTCTTAAAATGGTTACCCATCAGACAGCGCAGGGCTTTAAGGGCTCTAACAACCTTATTTTCTCTGTTAGACAAACCTAGTTCTCCTTCCTATCTGTCTTCTCATTTTCAATACTTGTGCTCCGCGCACAGTAAGAATCTTCGTTCCACCAATAATCGTCTTCTACGATGTCCTTCTCACCGCTCTGGTTTCCTTAAATCTTCTTTTCTTGTCCAGGCGGTTTTCCTATGGAATGCGCTCCCTCAGAATATCAGGATGGCCACCAGTCGGTTCACGTTCAAGGTAAAAGCTCGCGAACACGTACATAAGAAGTTGGCAGATTCGTCTTATAATTAATTTGTTATATTTCGCCACCTATGTATTCTTATCTCTCCCTACTTTGTATATTTTGTTTATATGTATGTATTTATGTATTTATTATATAATATATATTTTAATTCTTGGAAATTTTCTGTTTCTTGCACCTACTTTGTTCCGTCTCTGCATCACCCTAAGGTAGACTGGTAGAAAATGCCTAAGGCATTAAGTCCGCCTTTGCACGGTGTATTTTATACATTTTGTGCATAAAGTTTTAATAAATAAATAAATAAATAAAGTAACAAACATCTGTCCATCCACCCACCGTTACAAACTTTGGCATCTATAATATTATTTGGACAGGACAGTAGGATTGTTATTATTTTGTTACTCTGTCTTTAAATGGGTAATATTTTGTATCATTTTTTTAATTAAAACTTTGTAGTTTTGATATAATTTACATCTATCATGTTAACTCTTCACTATCTTTGAATGATTGCTAAAAAATGCCTAAGGCAATCATTTGTTGCATAAAGTATAAATAAATACTTGAACTTTTTTATTTTTTACAGTATTAATTTAAAAGTTTTCTTTACTTTTTACGTTTAGGTATTATGGAAATTAAATAATCAGACATGTAATAGTAGCTTATAACAATTTCCTTACCTATATACATATTTTCACTGGCACTTGCCCGCGATCCATGTAAACACTGGTATTCAGCTGCATCCAGTTAGACTGGAGACCGGCCCCAACGTTGTTGGGAAAAGGCTAAGCAGATAGTGTTGGCTTCCCGCAGTTATGTCCGTGATAAAAGAGTACCTTACTAGTGAAACAACTGCCCCGTTGGTCTCGTGGTCGCAAGTGCGACTGCTGTGCAAGGGGTCCCGGGTTCGATTCCCAGGTCGAGCAAAAAGTGTTATTGGGTTTTTCTATGAAATTCTCAGTAGCAGCTCGGAGTTTGGATTGGTGCCCGGTTAATGGCAATAGGCTCGCCCCCTATTACATGGAACCTAAATATACCGGCGAACTGTGGGTGTACATTGGTACACCTCTGCCTAACCCTTCGGGGAATACAGGCGTGATGGTATATATTTTTTTTTTTTTTTTTTCTTACTATTGAAAAAAAATTAAATCTGACACCCTTGTCAGGTTCAAAATTTTGCGTCTAGGCTCTGTTTTAACACTTTAGTATTTATTTGCACCCGGTTAGACTGGACGCCGCCCCAACATAGTTGAAAAGCAACACGATTTTCAACTATGTTGGGGCAGCGTGGCTACATGGCTATATAACCAGAGACCAAAATAAATTAAACGATGAATGGATTGGGTGAAAGATGATAGGGCAGAAAGGATGTGAATACTGAGATAACAGCAAAGAGATAATATTGTATGAGAGAAGATATACTTGGTCAGACCCCAACGAAAATGGGATTAGAGTACACGGGTGATGTTGCAATTTTATCCAAATGGATTCCATGATTTTAGATTTGAGATTTTTCTTATTTTTTCGAGTCAAAGGTTCAAGTAGTAGTAGAGCAAAAAAACGTTGCCCCACACTAGAAATTACTCCTGTATCGTGGGTGCGTTTACAAACATATAAACTCACATACACAAACAGCCAGACCCGAAACAACTATCTGTAGGTCTTACAAATATTTGTTACGTGCGGGATTTGAATCTGCGACACCCAACGCACCAGTCGATCGCTCTGCAACTGCGCCAACCGTGTCGACAACAGCTCAGCAAGCTCAACAGCTCTTTGTCAAGGAGCTCGTTCGGGGAAGTACTACCACCGTAACTATTTCTGCCGCAAAGCAGCGTTGCTGTGTTCCAGTTTGAAAGGTATAAGTGCCGTCGTTAAAGGCACAAGAGTTATTTTAACTTCGTTTCTGGAATGGCAACGCATTTGCAAGGCCTCTAGTATTGCAGATGTCTATAGGCGGTGACCACTTAGCATTAGATGGGTTGTCGGCTTGTTTGCCATCCATCATCATCTGCTTAACCTTCTTCCAACTATGTTGGGGTCGGCTTCCAGTCTAACCGGATGCAGCAGTTTTACATGGAGCGACTGCCTATCAGACCTCCATAACCCAGTAACTGGGCAACACGGTACCCCTTGGTTAAACTGGTTGTCAGACTTCTTGGCTTCTGACTATCCGTAACGACTGTCAAAGATCTACGAATGACAGCCGAGACCAACAGCTTTACGTGCTTTCCGAGGCACGGGGGTGTCACACCACCAACTTCCAAACTCCGGGCTGTTACTGAGGAATTCCGCAATGGAAAAACCCATTAACACTTTTTGCCCGACCTGGGAATCGAACCCGGGACCCCACGCTCACCAGTCGCGCTTGCGACCACGAGACCAACGGGGTAGTTAGTTAGTTCTTTGCCATCCAATGATATAAAAAAGGGGAAAATAAAAGTCAAGTATAATGAAACTTTGGGCATTGTTAAATGGAGCTAAAGACTAAAGATAAATAAAACAATTAAACTTGGCACGTTAAATTCAAAATCGTTATTTATTCTTATTTCCAAATTACAGATAATTACATTTCTTATACATCACTTACGTAAGAATATATTTCACATTATTTTTATTTACATTTTTTAAACATTATTGTACTCAATTGGTATACTTTTTTTTATTAATTTTAATTTATCAACTTTGATAAATTTTTAACTTTTAATTTAGTTTACAGCTGTATATAGGAAATTTGAATGATTAACATAAAACAATTATTTGCTAAACAATATTGCCTGATAAATTATCGTTTATTATTCTAAATTATACAAAATTTTAGTGTAATTATGATAATGCACAGAAATAATATTACAAAAACCGTAGTTACACTAATTACACAGAATTTAATAATACATAATTAAAATTAACACGAACATTATGGCTAATAAAATGTTCTCATTACCCCAATTCGAACAATTTACACAGTTAGAAAATGCATAATTTAACTTAGATTATTTAGATTTCAAATTAAATGATGGATTAATTGAATATATATATTGTAACGCGACAAAATACATATATTATTTATACACACATCCGTAATCAAATAAAATTAGAACACCAATAAAGATTAGTTTATTTTAGTTGTTTATGTTTGACAGTAGTGCTGATTCTCTTGTTCACAAACTTAACTAAATTAAAGTTATCTTCATCTTTCTCTTTCCATTTCATTAAGAAAAGGACAGAAGATAAAATTTTAGTTAAGTTCTGTCAAATTTAGACACTTCATAGATAATTTAGACGCGATTAAAAACGTGGCGACTGGAAACACGCCATTTTTCTTCAAGCGCTGTCTAATTTGACAGGACTAAACGAATATGTATCTTCTGTCCTTTTCTTTAAGAATTTGAAAGAGAAAGATGCATTTAACTTAAATTTAGTTAAGTTTGTGAACGAGAGAATCAGCACCAGTATTTCAAAATACATCTCTTTCTAAGAACGCCTCCCCATTGCATATGTGGCTAGGCAGTGTGCGTGCGAGTCATCGCCCCACCTGCCTACACCCAGCGGTAAGATGCCTAGTCCGAATTCATAAATTACCTACTCAATAAAAACTTATATAACTTATTAATGATTCGTGTATAGATAGTTACCTACTTGAATTTGACGAAGATGCAAAACTGTATCTTTTCTGTATAATAAAGCTGAAGAGCTTTTTTGTTTGTTTGTTTGTTTGTTTGTTTGTATAAACACGCTTATCTCTGAAACTTCCAGTCGGATTGTAAAAAATATTATTATGTGTAGTAGCCAGTTTCATGAGGAATAGTATAAGCTATGTAACATCACGCTACGACACACGAGAGCGCAGCAGTAACGAAAGATTTAACAAAATGTGCGTGGCAAAAAGCGATGCGCGCAGAAGCTAGTACTATATAAAAATCGTTCAGAAAATTCTTTTCACTCCACTAAAAGAAACATGAATGAATAACTAACTACCAACATAACTGCAGTAATCGTGTTATTTTGCACTGAAATGTGACCACAGAGAGTTGCAAACTTCGCCGTTCTAATATGCGCCAAGTTTGCCCTATCTAGTCAGAATTGTAGGCACGAGTAACTCTACACTACACAGATATTAAGGAGCTCAAGATTCTTGTTTAAGATGTACTATATTAGGGAAGCCTTAATATAATATAGTTTGCCTTTCCACCGGATATGTACGAGGTAGCTTACCGGTGGAGCTGTGTTATGAAATTATTGAGATGAGAAATTCTTTATTTGTTTTAAAAGTAGCTTCAATGTCGGCAACTTCGTTCGTGTGAATGTCGGTTTTCTGCTCGGTCTTAATTGTTTTATGCGGAGCCCAAGTCTATTATATGAAGAAAAATTTAGGGTACCTACCTAAAATATACCATCATCTATCTGTCATTAAAAGTCCGGACAAAAACAGCCGCTTTGGAGATTAGTCGTGACAAACGGATAGACAGATAAAAATAAAAATTAAATAAGATCTGTGGCATTGTATTGCGTTTAGTAAAATTCGATTTATTTGTACGAGTATTTGTGTGTGGGTCGACTCTTCGTACGTTTATTAGCATTACGAATTAATTAATTAATATACTTTATAAGACTGGGTATTGTAAGTTATGAGCTGACACACAAACTGACAAACTATTGGTCCAAGATTCTTGAGTCTACAACAAACTTACATCATTTTTTACCACTGAAGGTGGCAAACAAGCTAATAGCCCGCCTGATGTTAAGCGGTCATCGCTGCCTATGGACACTTGCAACACCAGAGACATCACTCGTGCGTTGCCGACCCCGTAAAAACCTCAAAACTCTTTTCTTGAAGAGCCCTATGTCTCTTGGGAAAACCGTAGCAGGGAGCGCATCCCTCAACCATTTAATCATTTTATCATAGCTGACATTTTGAGAACGGATAAATAAATATGTAATCTAGAACGTATGGGGCACTTGCGTGCTAAAATGCTTGGGCATTTCCATTTAGGTACCTTTCTGACTTACGTTCAAGCGTGAGGACTGGTTTTCAGTATAATTATGTTTTATAGCGTATTATTAAAAACTAATATTCATTACTGCCGCACTTTCCTTTGGCCATAACTTCAGCAAGGCGTTTCCAAAGGTCGGAACTTTAACTATCATAATATAATTTTACACTGCGGGCAACCAGTGTTATGTAGTGGCTTGTTATTTTATGTCGTCACTTTGCGCCATATTTTAAAAATGGCTTATGCACTCATTCGCGTGAATGTCAGTTATCACGGGGTTTTTTTCTACGCGGAACCCTGATTCTTTTTCTTTTCTCTTCTATTATAAACTGCATGCTTTTCTTTCCAATGTCCGTTTATCTTAAAGTCACGTTTTATATTTTGATACGTAGCTCCAGTTCAGTGGGAACGATTCTTAATAGTGACGGAAAGGAAAACCTCAAAATTTATTTTTTTGCTTTCTGTTTTAGTCATCACGTTGCGTTTTATGTTTTGCTACTGGGCTCAGTTCAGTGGGAACGGTTCTTAATAGTGTTGGAAAGGAAAACCTCTTAAGTGAATTGAATGCTTTTCTTTCCAAACTCCTTACGTTGGGTCTTATATTTTAATACATTACCACAATACAGTAGGAATACTTCTTAATAGTGACGAAAAGGAAAACCTCATAAGTGAATTAGATTGGACGCTTTTCGTTTCAAGGTTCTTTTCTCATCACATTGCGACTTATATTTTAATAAATCGTCACAATGCAGTAGAAATACTTCTTTATAATAGTGACGAAAAGGAAAACCTCATAAGTGAATTAGATTGGACGCTTTTCGTTTCAAGATTATTTTCTCGTTACGACTTACATTTTAATAAATCGTCACAATGCATTAGAAATACTTCTTAATAGTGACGGAAAGGAAAACCTCATAAATGAATTGGATTGGACATTTTCGTTACAACATTCCTTCGCCCTCCCGCCGTGTAACTGGTATTTCCTTTTACGTATTACTACCGTTTCATGGTGAATAATCACATTTGGGTCATTATGCTACATTCTATAAGTAGAGCATTGACATTTTGGTCGTACAAGTCAAATGATTAATCATCATAATTATTATGTATTTTTGGCTCGGTTTCTAGAACGGAACCCAAGTATTGATCGTTGATTAAATGACGGGTTGCACTCCGGGAGTGCCGGCAGAAGTGAAAACTTGAATATTAACGTTGTGCATTTTAGATATTTTGGAATGGTTAGGGAATAATTTTGCACGAATTGCTTTAATTATCAGTATAAAAGTACTATCATTTATGGGGTATAATACAATATTTATTTATTGCGTAATCGTACACAAATATGACAATTCGTTCGTAAGATTTTCGATCAGGTCACGTGTCCTGACGCGAGTTTAATTTTTTTTACCCATTCCAAAAAAAGTGCACAACGCCGCTAAAGAAGTTTTCACTTCAAAAAACAATAACATTTTCCCGACAATTTTTAACCTCCGACTCAAAAAGAGGGGTGTTACAAGTTTGACGCGTCCGTGTGTCTGTTTGTGGCAGCGTAGCTCTTAAACGGATGAACCGATCTGAGTGGGTTTTTTTTTTATTTGAAAGTAGGTTTCCTAGTGATAGTTCTTAGATATGTTTTATCAAAATCGGTTTAGCCGTTTCAAGGTTATCGGCTCTTTTGTCAGCTGCGGTTGGGAACTTAAATCTTCTGTCGGGGGCTCCATAATTTTTTTTTTATTTTATTACTTGATTTGCCATTATAAATTATAAAATGTAGGTCGGGTACAGATTTGTTAATATAACGTTAACGTAGCCATGTTTTCATGAAAATACAGCCTGATTAATATGATTATGGTGTGCTGTACGTAATCAAATTCATGTAGCTTTTAATCCAATACGATAATGCTTTGATAAAGAATTAATATTTCAAAATTACGCGCACTTTATTGAGTATTTACAATTAATTTGATTTAGTAATTAATCCAACGTGCCATTACTGTGATAAAAGGGAATATTTCAATTAATACAGCTTTGATTTTGTAAAGCTCAATTATAGTGAATAATTTAAATATTAATCCAAAAACATGTTGTTGGCACATCAATATTTGATTTCATGTTCACATTTGTCATATTGCCACTTACCAATAAATTCTATTGGTTACATGGGACCTAAATATACCGGCGAACTGTGGGTGTAAATTGGTACACCTCTACCTAACCCTTCGAAGAATACAGGCGTGATGGTATTTTTTTTTTCTATTGATTATTAATAAGGCTGTCCGCCCACGTTCGTCACAATCGGTAACCGATTTTTTGTCGGAGAGAATGGAACATAATGAATTATAATATACCAACGCACAGTACCTACAATAAGTCGGTGGTACGACACAGTGGATCTATTGAACGGTCCGATAATTTTATCGGTCCTACTAGGTCCATTTAGTATCCCTGATATCGCGAAAGATAAATCATCTTCTCCGTACATTTTGTTGAGTTATGCGAACATAAATGTATAAAGCAGCAGATTTTTTATCGCAGATAAGGGCAATCACCCCTTTCCAAGTTCTTGGTAAACAAATACCAATTTGTATAATTTTATTCGATTTACAAAGTTCCATCGCAACATAAACTTAAGCAAAACCGAGTAACAAACTGCAGTAAAATAAAACAAAAAGATATTCCGACTCTAAAATATGAAAAGAGTTCCAAATAGCTGTAGAGTAGGCACTATCAGAAATCGCATTCAGCATAAACACGATTGCAAAAGTTGTTAAAATTGCGATATGGAATGGCATGTTGCCAATTCATCGTATAGTTCAGAGCTGTCTAAAGTAAGGCCCGCGGGTTGTATGCGGCCCAAGGCTTATATTAATGCGGCCCGATATTCGATTAACAACAAATTAAAAAAAAAACGTTCTATTAAGTGTTTTTTTATTTTTATTTTTTGGAACAACAATACATTTTTAAATTACATAAAGCTGTTGGTCCCAGCTGTCATTCGTAGATCTTTGACAGTCGTTACTGATAGTCACAAGTACTGGAAATTTGATAGGCAGTCTTACCAAGAGGTGTTGTGCAAGAACCGGGTTGTGGAGGTCAGATAGGCAGTCGCTACATGTAAAACACTGGTATTCAGCTGCATTTGGTTAGACTAGAAATTGACTCCAACATTGTTGAGGAAAGGCTAGGATGTTAGATTTTTTTTTGTATAGCATCCTACATAAATTATAATATTGTTGTTTATATGACAACATGTTGACTGCCACTATTGTTCGTGGAATTTCCGAAACGATGTATTTCTATTTCTCATATGCGGCCCTCCAATCTACTGATTTGTGTTGCCCCAAATCGCATTTGGTTTGGACAGCCCTGGTTGTACAACAATCGACCTTATATTTGCATGAAATGGTAAACGGTAAAATACAGGTAATTTACTGCGATAAAAATCTTGTTCGGTGAATTTAGATGAAGTAAACTTGAGGGCTGTTGGGAACGTAAGGCTCTTGAGTGGCGACCACGCACCAGAAGGTGCAGTGTGGGAAGACCCCACACGAGGTGGACCGACGACCTGGTAAAGGTCGCATGAAATCGCTAGATGCGGGCAGCGCAGGACCGGTCATTGTGGCTATCTTTAGAGGAGGCCTATGTCCAGTAGTGGCCGTCGTTCAGCTAGTAAGATGATGAAGATGACAGTCCCACACTTCATGCTGAGCATTGACAGCTTATCTCAGACACGCTTCTTGTAATCTGATTGTTTTTATTCAAAACTACCTTGTGCCCGTGACTTTACAGGATGTTTTTGATTTGAGCAAAGGCCTCAATTTTTTTTCTAAAATAAAAATAAGCTAAAGTCTTTATTTATAGTATAAGCTACCTTCCAACGAAAGCCCCGTCAAATTCGGTTTAGCCGTCTCGGAGATGAGCCGAAACAAACCAACAGACCGACCGGCAAAAAAAATGTTTTTCTTTATAAGTATACCGTGTTTAAGCATGAATAAATATGCATTTAGTAAAACCTTGTTATTTTGTCATTACAAACAAACACTTCAATTTTATTTATTTGTTTAAATTTGACTAGGGGCCCGACCACCATCCCTTAAAACAGTTTTACTATAATATTACTCTGCCTTGCACACTATTGAATTTTCAACTCTTGGCCTATCCCCTAAAGTTAAAAATCCAACACTGGGTTTTACAAAGTAAAATGAAATCAATACTGTTTTACAAGATTATAGATTGTAGGTCCCAGATTCCTATATACAGCTGAAAATATTAACATCAGAGAGTATTGTTTATACACAGAAAATTAGTTATAACAATATTAATTAGTGTTAATACATATAACGTTATCCAAACTCTTGTTGATTTTGTACAATTAGCATCCTTAAGGCGAAAAGGATTACTAAGAAATGTATGAGTGTATGAGTCTGGAAAGAATCGGCTGAAGAATTGTTGCCGTGTTGCATTGCCGCTGGAGTTTCACCTGTAGACAAAAGAAATAGAGTTCATTATTAATCTTCATATATTATAACAATACTGCCCCGTTGGTCTCGTAGTCGCATGCGCGACTGCCGGTCCTGGGTTCGGTTACCAGGTCAGGCAAAAAGTGTAATTGGGTTTTTCCATTAGAAATTTCTTAGTAGCAGCCCGGAGTTTGGAAGTTGGTGGTGTGACACCCCCGTGCCTCGAAAAGCACGTAAAGCCGTTGGTTCTGCGCCTGATCTCTCTCCGGTCGTGTCGGATTGCCGTGCCATCGGACTATGAGAGTTAGGGAAGAGGGAGTGCACCTGTGTTGGCGCACACACTCGTGCACTATAATATCTCCCGCGTACTTGGCTAGTCTGCATTAAGATTAGCCGCCGTGGCCGGAATCGGTCTGGAGAGTAACATAACAATACCGGCTTACTTTTCATTGGTAAATTAAAAAAAAAACGAAATGGTTAAGCTCTTCACTCTAGTACACTAGAATCGACTGTCTTTGTCTACAGGCTGACGGCTGAATAGATTTATTGTAAGGAGAAACTACCGGTAAAATAAATATTCAAATAATCATAGTAATGGATTGCCGATGGAAATGTTTCATAGTTTGCACAATACCCATTGTTCAGTAAAGGAATTAAATGTATTCGTACAATGGACGCAAGACTTTTGTTATGTACTAGTATTTGACCGCGACTTCGCTCGCGTGATTGTCGATTATCATGGGGATTTTTGACGCGGAACCCAAATTCTTTTTCAAAATAAAAGTTACTCTAAGCCTAAATTACTCTTAATAATATCAGCTATCTGTCAGTGAAATTTCTGTCAAAATCGGTTTTGCAATTTCGGAGACCAGCCGGAACAAAACAAAAAGACAAAAATGGTAATAATTGATTTCTTACTGTAAAGAAAGAAAGAAACAAAAAGTTTATTGACACAAACCATGTGCACACAGATATACTAACAAAAATTAAAAATTTAAAAAACCCCCAACACAAAAACCTAAGCTCCCTTTAAAAAGTAAAAAAATAACAAAAAAAATACGTCACGTTGGGGGACCGCTCGGGAAGATCGTATCCTAAATGCAACATCGGTCCCCCAACGTGACGTATTTTTTTTGTTATTTTTTTACTTTTTAAAGGGAGCTTAGGTTTTTGTGTTGGGGGTTTTTTAAATTTTTAATTTAATTTTTTAATTTATACTTTTTATCGGTACCTACTTATTATAATGTCGATTTTGTTAAGTTTGAGACCCCACTCGAGTATATTTACAGACATTCGGTTTTTCTTCCCTACTTTCACCCCCACAACTTTTAAACGGCTCAACCGATTTTCATAAAACATGTCTAAGAACACTCGCACATAGGTCACCTTTAATACAAAAGAAACTAAATTGAAATCGCTTCATCCGTTCGGCAGCTATGATGCCACAGACAGACAGACAGACAGACAGACAGACAGACAGACAGACAGACAGACAGACACGTCAAACTTATAACACCCCTCTTTTTGCGTCGGGGGTTAAAAAGGTTATTTAATATAAAAGAAAAAAAAGAAAACTACATAACTGTGTGCCTCACGGCTGCGCCAAACAGGCCCAGTTCAGCATAAATAAAGTGAGTGATGAATTAATGTAAAAAACATTATTAATTTAGTAAGAAGTTGTTACTTTAACATTTACAAAGAGATACATTAATTTTATTTATTTATTAGCGAACTGCCCGCGACTTCGTGCACGTTGCTTATTTCACTCGCCAAAAATTACAACTTTGGTTAATGCTCAGCTCTCGTTGGTTATAGCGTGATGTTGTAAGCCTATATGTTACTCAGGAATATTGTAGGTACCTATTTAGTGGTCTCTCTCTTCTCATCGTGTGGGCAGTAAGGTCTAACGACCCCATACACCCTAGTGTCAGAGTTTCTAAACCGCCTCAAGGGCCTCTGACATGGTTACCGATGTCAGTGATGTCCAAGATAAACTTAGAAAGTAAATATGAACTAGGAAAAGTCACATTGGTACTTGCCCGTGCCCGGATGCGAACCCACAACCTCGTGCATGGGAGGCGGGCGCCTTAACCACTGGGCCATCACGATTTAGTGGTGAAAAATGGTTACAATCGGTCCAGAAGTTTTGGAGCCAATTCGTTACAAACAAACAAAAACCTTACCTCTTATACTATAACTAAAGATTCTGATATAGACTATAATATAGATTTGGTTCACCGTTTTCTCCACCATACATCAGAGATTTTCCATCATGGCGGTTTTATCGGATAAAATATATTTCCTCTTAGACTTCCATTTTCTACATTAACACTATTATCGGTTCTCGAAGTCGCTACACGGAAAGCACTTCTTGCTAAGTCTTTTAAACTCGCAGGCTTCATATCGACTTTATGACTTAAAAGTCTTCATCTTGCGGCCAACACTTTTATATAGAAATCTTATATTTTATATATCCTAACTAATATTATAAATGCGAAAGTAAGTTTGTTTGTTTGTAGCGAATAGGTTTCGAAACTACTGGACCGATTTTAATCAATTTTTACCAATAGATAGCTACATTATTCGTAAGTAACATAGGCTATATAACATCACGCTACGGAACACGGGAGCGGAGCAGTAACTAAAGATGTAACTTGTGGCGAGTGAAATAAGCCATGCGGACAAAGTCGATGATAGTTCGCTAGTCTTAATATATTAGAGCTAAAAAGCTTTTTGATCGTTTGTTTAAACGCGATAATCTCAAGAACTACCAGTCGAATTGGAAAAAGTCTTATTGTGTATGATAGCTAGATTCATAACGAATGGTATAGGCTATATAGCATCACGCTACGACTTACAGGAGCGGAGCAGTAACTAAAGATGTAACTTAATACAGGTGAAAAAAAAAACACGCGGACAGAAGCAAGTATAAAACAAAGTCGCTTCCCGCCGTGTGTCCGCTTAGATCTTATAAACTCTGCAATGGATTTTAATGATAGAGTGATTAAAGAGTAAGTTTTGTACGTATAGAACATCACGCTTCTACCAATGGGAGCGGAGCAGTAACCAAAGACGTAACTGAAGACGGGTGACACAGCGATGTCGCTCGCGAGACGACTCCCGGCCACCGTAGGCGCGGGTCTGTGGACGGTGAGCAATGGGTAGCTCACCGTCCGTACGTTCACTGAATAACGACAAACGAGATGTCAGCAAACTTGGATGGGGCCACTGAGGGCCGATGCCTGCCGGGGCTGCGGGTTGGTCGAAAGAGATACCGCGCCCCCGGAACGCAAAGGGCACATGAAGGAACATAGACGGGTTTTAGTCAGTAAAAGTCTGACACTTCCTCCCGTTATTTGATGATTTCCCGACTATAAAAAAAAAAAAAGCGATGTCGCTGAGTAGTATAACATAATTCGGCTTTTATTACTTTTGCTATAACATAATACAATTTAGTTTCACATTTAAAGTAAAATATGAGATTTACTATCTGAAATAAATGTCCTATTTTAATAGACAATGTACTAAGAACGTGCCTATTTAATTTTAAACTTTATTCAAAGTATCTTAGCACGCTCTAACAATCTTTACGACTCTAAGAACCAAACAAATGACAATAAACTAATTACTGCGCTAGAATAAATAACAAAAACTTTTTAGCTAATTATTAAGGCGCTATTTGAACGTACGACAGTGAAAAACGCTAAATTTTTCGTCGCAGTTTGGCAAATTGGTACATATATTTTTACAAGCCAGAAAATAATTGAGTGTATTGATACGACAGCAAAATTGACATGAAAATGAAATAACATCATACTAAAAATGTCATAAAAGCGAGCTCTGAAAAATATTGTTGATTGTGAAGTTAAAGTTGTGAGCATAAACAATATTATTTTATATAATAATATTATAGAGAATTCAATCAACTAAAGACAAAGCTAAGAACTATTTTACTGAGCGGTTGGTTTTTGTTTTCAATACAATAAAAACTGCAAAATATAATTTTATTTTGAGTCATTCAATTCAACTGACATGAACTTCTTGTATATATTTTTTTTTAACCTTCTTTGGATGAGATGCAAGTCGACGGCACACCTGATGTTAGGTAGTCCTAGTCACCTCTGCCTACAAACATTTGCAATTTCAGAGGCCCAGGAGGCATCCCAGAGACAAAGTTGAAATACCTTATGTGCCTGTAATTTCACCGGCACCCAAACCCCTCAAACCGAAACACAGCAACGCTGCTTTACGGCAGAAATAGGTATGGTGATAGTACTTTCCAGAAGAGCTTCTTCACAAAGAGTTCTACTACTTAGTAGTAGTAGAACTCTGTGAACTATGAACTAGTGTTCATAGTAAGAGAAGTGTTCCTAGCAAAAAAGTTAATGTGAAAAAGGGGCCAAGTTTGGTGGTACCAAGTAGTCGGTGTCATTGATTGATAGTTGTCTGAGAATAAACAGTTTTTTTAATATATTTTTTATTTATTGATTGATAAAAGAATTAAGATTTAACGTGTGCCATGTTCCATAGGAGGATCCTTTGATTATAGCTGTATAGTACAACGTTTAGCTCCTTCACAAAGAGCTCTACTACTACTATATTCTTCTCACAGCGCCTTAAGCATCTAATTTATCTCCAGACGAATTGTGTATACCAATTTTTTCACGGTTTTGCGGGGATCCTAAGAAATTAAGGTGACCCACAAATCCAATTATGGAAAGGGACTTTGTTTCTGTAACTGTATTCTATCTCGGAAATGTCATTTCACCTTTGTTGTCTATTACATTATCTTCATTAGCCTTTGTGCGAACTTGGCCGAAATCTTCTTTTGAAGTAGGAACAAGTTTGTGTATATAAAATGAATTTTCTAATTCGTTTATGCCAAGTTTGGGAACAGTCTGCAGGTTGTTCGAAAGAGATACCGCGCCCCCGGAACGCAAAGGGCACATGAAGGAACATAGACGGGTTTTAGTCAGTAAAAGTCTGACACTCCCTCCCGCCCCGCCCAGGGCGGGGGAAGTTATTTGATGACTTCCCGTCTATAAAAAAAAAAAAGTTTGGGAACAGTATTCGTGTTATTGAATACTAGATTGTGCCCGTGACAGCACCCGCCCGAATGTCAATTTGCTTTAAAAATAAAAAAAATTGCTTGGACACCATTTTTATTTTTGGTGTGAAAAATCACTGTGAGGCCCTCAAAACTTTATGCTGCAGGTGTATATAACAGGGATCATTGGTATATTAAAATAATTGTTAAAAAAGAACATGTTTTCGTAAAAATCTAAGAAAAATGTTGGAATTTCGATCTTCAACATCTCCATATCTAGACGGTTCCCAGGTAAACAAAAATCTGATAATCTTTAATATTTTGATAAATGACTTTTTACACACTTTATTGGTGTGCCTCAAATTTCAGCTAAATTTGATCAGCCGTTTCACCGTAAAAGAGTAACAAACACCCATCTAACGCTCCTCACAAACTTTCGCGTTTATAACAGTAAGTAGGACACTAAGAAATAGGATATTAAGACAATAAATCTCATTATTTGCTCTTGCATCCGCACTAACATCACGGAAGAATCGTGTTTACAATCGACGTACATATTGACAAACATGTTTATCTTTCTTTTATGTTATTTTATTTGTCATGAAAATATGAACGAAAACAATTTGTGGACAGAATGAAAACATTTTTATATCTTGTTTTATGCTTACGACTTTTTTATAAACAATTGTTGTGAAATAAATATACGGTTTGCAGTAAGATTTTTATGTATTGGGTTGAGCATAAAACCTCCAAAACTTGTCCAAATAGTCAGACTGAATGAATTTTCGACCCATGAACGTTTGACCATAAGATGTTAGCCAGAATGAACGGTTGGCCAAAGAACGATACCCCAAAAAAAATAAACGATTGACCGAGAAGAATTTCAGTGGAGAATAAATACAATATGACAATTTATTCCACCCATGACAAGTTGTAAAATGCACATTGGCGGAGAGTATTTAAAAAATAATCCCAGTAACTAGAATTTTATCTATTTCGTCAAACGTTCTTAGGTCAAATTCATTCGGGCAAAAATGTTCTTTGGGCAAGTGAACATCGGCATATCATGACGTACTTTTCTAAAAAGCCACATGGCGATGTGACATTTGCAAAACAGCCACAACTAAACAGTTAGCCTTAGTTCAGACACGGCGGGAACCGCGCGATTTCAGAATCGCATGGAAATCGCGCGAGTCTTATTTGTATGAGTTATTAAGTAATCGTTCAGACATAACCGCGCGGTTAATCAAGCCGCGCGGTTACGGCAACCCAACCGCCAGAAAATAGAATCGCGCGGTTCCCGCATGTCTGAACTAGCCCTTATAGTACACACTGATTTCATTCTTTTTTATTTTGTTTTTCTAGACTAATGCTTGAATGACATTCAAGAATATAGTCTTAAGTTAAACGAGATGAGTACTTACTCTGTACAACATGGACAGTAACTGAAGCTGCCTTTGCATTGGCTGGCACGCAGGTATAGTTGCCAGCGTGGCGCGGCTCCGCTTTGCCGATCACCAGCTCACTGGTCTGACGGCCATTGTGGACGCTCACGCCATCTGTGTGGAAGAAATGGAACTTTTAGTATGATGTCAAAATGGTCTGTACTAATATTTTAAACCTGAAGAATTGTTTTGTTTCTTTGTTTGTTTTCTCTGAAACTATATGTCGGATTGGAAAAATCTTTTTGTGTGTTATAGCTAGATTCATGAGGTATAGTTTTGGCTATTTAACATCACGATACGACTGACAGGAGCGGAGCATGACTAAAAATGTAACTTAACGCAGATGAAAAAATCTTGCGAAAGCGTAATAGACAGACAGACTTTCGCATTTATAATTACCTATTAGTGACTGTGGTGTATCATCGATACAAAAAAAACTGAAAAGAGATCAGGCACTCAAAGACACTCAAAGGCACTCAAATACACTCAAAGGCACTCAAAGACTTGTACACATACAAACAAAAATCTTTGAAGAGTATTTTTGAATTACAAAAATAAGGAAATGATTTTCGCTCTATACAAACGTAAAATCATGAATTACTTTTCTTTTGTTTGTTGATCAAAAAACAGACAAACATACGTCGAAAACAAAAACGAATACGATTCTTTAATCTCCAGGCTGTCTTTTGTATTGAATGGTCTTGATTGTGTATAAGTGTATTATGGTTAATAAATAAAAAATAACAACTGAAGAGGGTCTCGTTGGGCGGTTGGATCAAGGGCTTCATTCAGAAAGCGGTACTCCTGACACACAATGGATTTTAATTGCGGTTTTCATCAATAGATCATTCAAGAGAAAGGTTTGTACCTTTAGAATATCACGCTACGACCAACGGGAGCTGAGCAGTACCCAAACGCGTAATAAGACGCGGGTGACGCAGCGATGATTATGATAGCTAGTCTGTACTAATATTATAAAGAGGAAAGATTGTATTGTAACGAGTAGGCTCCGAAACTCCAGGACCGATTTTAACCATTTTTTAACGAATACATAGCTACATTATTCTGGAGTGACAAAGACTATACATATAACATCACGCTATAAAAGACGAGAGCGGAGCAGTAACCAAAGACGTAACGCGGATGAAAAGACCGCTTTGGCGAAGTCATAGGCAAAAGCAAGGATTTACTTATACACAATCACACACCATCACGCCTGTATTCACCGAAAGGTTAGGTAGAGGTGTACCAATGTACACTCACAGTTTGTATATTTAAGCCTATTTAACAGGAGGCGAATCTTTGCCATTAAGCGGGCCCAAATCCTAACACCGAGCTGCTACTGAGAGTTTAATTTAAAAAAACCTTATAACACTTTGTTCGACCTGGGAATCTAAACCAAGACCTCTAGCGTAGCAGTCGCGCTTAGGACCACTACGCTAACGAAGCAAGCTAGTAAGCTAGAATCCACACAAAAAGAAGTTTTCACTTCAAAAAAACATACTATATTAAACCTTCAAACCAGAACCAAACCCATAAAATCGTATACCAGCCCTCAATATCTCAGAAACCTGTGCTTCATAAATAATTTATTTTTCAACGTACACTCTCCGGATTGAAACACAAGTACAATAAGACAAAAGGGTGCGTCCACTTCCAGATGTTCTAAATTAGGTCACAAGCCTTCTGTTTGCATTAGTCGGGATGCTGTGGGAGTTCTCTGGAAATAGAAGGGACTTTGAAAAGTGGAATTGTTTTATTATTTACTGTCTTTTGGAAGTGAAACTATCTATTGCTTTGGGGGAAGTCAGTGACCCTTGAATTCCTTTTTTACCGATGGGAAATCATCCGATGACTTTTCCCGTCGTGGGCGGGGCAACCAAAACCCATCCATGTCCCTTTTTTGTGCCCTTTGCGTTCCGGGGCGCGGTATCTCTTTCGAACAACCCGCAGCCCCGGCAGGCATCGGCCCTCAGTGGCCCCTTCCAAGTTTGCTGACATCTCTTTGAGGCGCGCGTGGAACACGAACGCGCCGTCAACACGGTCTGTCGCTACTTAGTTAGCGTACGGACGGTAAGCTACCCATTGCTCACTGCCCACAGACCCGCGTCTACGGTGGCCGGGAGTCGTCTCGTGGCTCCCGACGCCCGGAGTGTCTACCGCGGCGGAAGTCAGTGACCCTTGAATTCGTTTTTCGCAGAACCTCTTTTACTGATAAATTATCAACCTGCTAAAGAAGATAATCTTAATCCCATGCCAGTTTGTAATGTCAAAATAACAGCTTATTACAAAAACTTTTTGTCAAAAAATCAAAAACGAAATAGTGAAAAATAAAAGTCACAAGAAGTCAGAATACGTAATTTCGTTAATACATTCATGTAAGTACATTCGCTTTTTTATTTCATTTTTTTATTTACTATTACGTATATTTTTTATTTTCATTGTACTCGTATGGCAACAAACGGACGACTCTCCTGATCACCTCTATCTATAGACATCTGCAATACCAGAGGTCTTGATATGTTGCCATCCCAGATACAAAGTTAAAATGTCTCATATCCCTGTAATTTCACCGGCTCCCTTCAAACCGGAACACAGAATTAATTGAATTGTGGCTTGTCTCATTTTGACAAAACAAATCTCAATTAATCCATGTACTATCAAAGCAAGGGGGAACAAGATTCCGTACAATAAATCTGGCCCTACCCTTCCCTCCCCTGCTTACATCGCAAGGGAAATAAGGTACTATAATACTTTTGTACATTTCTTTACCAGAACCCACCTGACTACTAACGAAGTACGATACTCGAGGGATTAGTGAAGATTTGTAAAGAGTCTTTGCCAAAATGGCCGCGGCCATTATTGTAAAAGAAATAGTTTTTGTTTCTAGATATTTTATGGATGAGATTATTGGATGGATAGTACCTAAAAGTTTCGGAGATTATGGATATCAATTGCTTTTTATTGAATATTGCTTTGTTGAAGAAGAAAATTTGAATTATTCCGTCCCAAAGTGTTATAACGTTTTTGAACTATTTTTTGTGAAAAAATAAAAGGATGAAAACTGTCTAAAAGTAAATAATGCAAGACCCAAGAATACATCAATTTAACATGGCTATTTGAAGATAATAGCCAGCAAATAAAAGCACCGTCACACTCAAACTTAAATAATGATGTAAGGTACCTTTTGTTCATGATAGGTACCTGAAAAATTACCCATCAACCATTATGACTTTTTTATTTCATATGTACTTTCTAAGTTTATCTTGGACAGCACTGACATCGGTGAAGGAAAACATCGTGAGGAAACCTGGACATATTTTTCGTGAGTCTAAAATCGCCAATCCGCCTTAAGTAAACGTTATGATCAATGCTCTTGCCTTCTCTGTATGAGAAAGAGCCCTTTGTCTTGCAGTAGGACAATAATAGTTATCTATCCCGATCCCAGACTATTTTTCTTTAAGATCGGTTAAGGCTTTGCCATGATGACGTATCAAACAGACAGACTAACATTTATATTAAAAAAATCAAAAATATACTGACACGCCTGTATTCCCCGACAGAGGTATACCAATGTACACCTACAGTAAGTTCGCCGGTATATTTAGATCCCATGTAATAGGAGGCGACCCTATTGCCATTACATACATACATACATACATAAACTCACGCCTTTTTCCCATGGGGGTAGGCAGAAACCACGGAACGCCACCTGCTACGATCCTTACATACCATTACCATCCTATTGCCATTAACCGGGCACAAATCCAAACTCCGAGCTGCTACTGAGAATGTTATAGAAAAATCCAATAACACTTTTTGTTCGACTTTTATATTATATTAAATAATATCAGTTTGGATAAGAAAGATGCAGCTTAGCAAAAAAATAAGACAGATGTGATAAAATACGAACAGTTTGGTCAACGAATCACACCATTTGGCGACGAAAAACTTATTTGACAAAACTCAATATTAGAGTGGACTGCGTTAACACCCTTCTTCCAAATGACCGACAGACGAGACCCGGAGGTTTCAAATAAAAAACTCGTCAGAACAATTTCCGATTGAAATGAACTTATTTGAACGATCTAGTGACAAATGACTTTCGATATGAAATTCTCGATTGATCGATGACCTTTCGATTTTTATATCGAGCCTATTGAATTGATAATCGAGAGGTACAAAACCGTTGGCTTTAATTTGAAAAAGGAATTTCTTTTTGTGATTTGTTTTTAAGGTTTCGTACGCAAAGGTTGTTAAACAGGACCTTATTACAAACAACATTTTTTTCAGAGTGTATTATTATGGTCGCAATAAAAAGAAATAATTATAAATTTTAGTATTAATTTAACTAGCCTGTTCTGTGCTACTGGGCGTCAGGAGCCACAACACGACTCCCGGCCACCGTAGACGCGGGTCTGTGGACGGTGATCAATGGAAAACTAAGGCCACTAAGGGCCGATGCCTGTCGGGGCTGCGGGTTGTTCTAAAGAGGTACCGCGACCCCGGAAGGCAAAGGGCACAAGAAAGAACATGGATTCCAATTCTCAAGAAAACTGACCAAGTCGTCCAGCCATCTTGGGCTCTACGTGCCAATATATCGTACGACATATGGCAAACATGTCCAGCCCGCTTCCATTTTTGATGGGCAGCCTTTTGGCCATGCCAATGATCCGTGTTTTGAAGATAAAAATGATTTAAAAAAAAACCATAATATGGAGACTCCGCACTACTTAAAAAAATACAAAAAACATTTCATGAAATTTATAATCCAAAATAATTCTGCAACAGTCAACGCACGGAACTGCTACTCCAAATATAAAGTTAAACCCGGTTCAGGTTTATTTGCAGAGTGGGATTGTATAATTACTACTTTTTCTACTTCAAGTTTTGCTCGTCGAATCAGCGTGGCACTTGTTTCGAAACACGTATTAATTAAAATGAAACATTGATTGAAAGAATTTTGAATTCAGAACAATGCAATACCAGCCTATTATTGTGCTAGGCAATGGTTCATTGAGAGAAGACACGAGCATTGATCACCACGCTTGCTCAAGTCGGGTTGACGAGATCAGACTTATATTAACAATCTGGCCGCGACTTCGTCCGCATGGCTTCTTTCTCCCGCGTTAAGTTATGTCTTTGGTTACTGCTCCGCTCCCGTGGCTTGTAGCGTGATGTTATATAGCCTATGTAACTCAGTGTTAGTAATAATGTAGCTATATCTATTGGTGAAAAAATGGATGAAATCGGTCCAGTTGTTTCGAAGCCTATTCAATACAAACAAACAAACCAATCTTTCCTCTTTATAATATTAGTATAGATAGGTCCATGTTTCCTCACAATGTTTTACTTCACAGATGTCAGTGATGTCCAAGATAAACTTAGAAAGTACATATAAATTGAAGAAGTCACATTGGTACTTGTCCGTGTCCGGTTGCGAACCCATGATAGATACTAAATGTATATAGAACTCTTACCATGGAACACATACCATCACATACACATACCATCACGCCTGTATTCCCCGAAGGGTTAGCCAGAAGTGTACCAATGTACACCCACAGTCCGCCGATATTTTTTAGGTCCCATTTCATAAGGGGCGAGCCTATTGCCTTTAACCAGACACAAATCCTAACTCCAACCTGCTACTGATCATTCCATAGAAAAACTTAATAAAACTTTTTGCTAGACCTGAGAATCGAACCCAAAACCTCTAGCATAGCAGTCGCGCTAAGGACCACTAGGCTAACGAGGCAGTTACCGTAGAACATACATTTAATAAAAGGAAAGTATTTCACAAATGTGTTGCTAATGCTTTTAACTTTGTTACCATTTAAAAGAGATTCGGATTAGGTCACGTTGGGTATGCAAATAAAAAAAATAAACATTTTCATATCGCTTTGTAGGGTGGCTTTTGAGGTTTTTTGCCGCTTTTAAAAGTACAATTTGAAACATGCTGCATTCCTTTTTATTTCTGTCAGGTCTTTGCTCGAAAAATGTCGTAATGGTTCTATTTTTATCATTGGATGGCAACGAGCTGACGACCCACCTGATGTTAAGTGGTCACCGCTGCCCATAGATACCTAATGCCAAAGGCGTTGCAAATGCATTGCCATCCCAGAGACAAAGTTGAAATATTTCATGTTATTAAACATATTTCCTATAACTTATACTATTCCTCATGAATCTAGCACTTAATTTAAAATAATCCCAATTAGACTGTTAGTATTAAGGATTAGCGCATTTAAACAAACAAACAAAAAAACTCCTTGTAGTATCATTGTGATTGGATACCAGAGGATGGTCGGCGTCACAGAGGCGAGCCTAAGAAGAGGTGGCGAAATGACCTGGACTCACACCTAGACGGCTGATACGAGATGGCGCAAGGATAGAATAATTTGGAAGGACTTGAGGGAGGCATTTGTCTAGCAGAGGGATATTAAGGCGATTCGCACACTGCACCGCATCACGGAGCGTAGCGTGGGGGGGCGTGTTCTTACTTTGTTTGCAAGTATCTGTGTTTGTCTATAAAACACGCGTAGGTAGTCCAACACACAGAAAACGCGTTCACGCGCAGTGTTGCAGATCACCAGAGCTCCGTCGCCATGCACCACGGAGCATAGCGCGGGGCAATGTGCGAACCGCCTAAAGGCTAGAGAAAAAAAAAGGGTTTGGCAATTACTTACTTAGATCGTAGTTGATCATTCGGTTCTCGAAATACCAGAACACGTACGATGGTGGTTCCGTGGACCTCTTCACCACGCATACGAGTCTCAGCATCGAACCTTCATGGATTATCTTCTCTGATTCTCCTACAATCTCCGCGTAGGCCGCTGTTGAAAAAAACGTACATATTTTTATTCATATTTATTTATTTCCCATACCATAATGTGTAATATACGATGTACTAAACGACATAAGGATTAAGTCTAAAGTATAGTTATGGACCCTGTTAGGGCGCAGCAACATAGTATTAATACATACGTTATAGGGATTATTAGTGGTCCTAAGCGCGACTGCTACGCTAGAGGTCTTGGGTTTGATTTCTAGGTCGAACAAAGTGTTATTGGGTTTTTTTATGAAATTTAGGAATTCAGAAGTAGCACGGACTTAGGATTTGTGCCCGGTTAATGGCAATAGGCTCGCCCCATATTACATGGGACTTAAAAACATACCGGTGGACTGTGGGTGTATATTGGTACACCTCTGCCTAACCCTTCGGAGAATGCAGGTGTGATGGAATGTATGTTTAACTTTAACTTTAATTTGTTTCGAAACATTCCTCAATAAACCAAGTAGAAGTTCTGACTTTGACTTGTTTAGAACCAGTCCTCAAAAAAGTTCTGACTTTGACTTTAATTCATGTGGAACCAGCCCTCATTAAACCAAAAAAGTTCTGACTTTGAATAAAACATCACCCACATACAGATTAAATTTTCCTCATCAACCTGCAACAATTTCTCTGCTGCCGTTTACAGCACCCCTGAGATTGCCCCGCTCATGTAATACTGTATTCGTACCCAAGAGAGATACCTACTTAAAATAATAATTACTAGCTGTTGCCCGCGACTTTGTTCGCGTTCAGTATTTTTAAGTTAATAGCATTCATACCGTTTCTGTCTAATCCCTATGTGACATAGCGTGATGAATTGTACCTAAGATTACAGCTCAGGTTACTGCCAACACAATGCCAAAAGTTTTGTTCAAATCGGTGCAAGAGTTAAAAAGTTATGCGCGTACATACAAGCAAACAAACAGACAAAAATTCTAAAAACCATTTTTTTGGGTTCAGTATAATGTATTTATCATGTGAGAATTACTCTTTATAAAAAATATTGAATGTACAGAATTGGCCTCGTTACGATTTTATAATGTATAGATCATACGGAACCACGGCTGGTGTAACCGCATTGAAAGTTACGACAGTATTATGAAAAGGGTGTACGGTCACATGACTCATTATAAACAGTACGCTCTAATATAAAAAGTGTTCTTAACCTATTTTTTAAGTCGTAAAAATATGTTAACGGTAGAAAGGCAAGCGAAAATGCAGCTCGTTTTAAAATTACACTAGGAACAGGTTTTAATGGTATATCATAAGTAATATAACTGCCTTGCTAGCCTAATGGTGTTAAACAGGACTGCTACGCTAGAGGTTTTGGGTTTGATTCTCAGGTCGAGCAAAGTTTTATTGGGATTTTTTATGAAATTCTCAGTAGCGGCTTGGAGACAGGATTTGTGCCGGTGAATGGCAATAGACTCGCTCCTATTACGTGGAAGTTAAACATACGGGGAGATTAAGGGTTTGTATTTGGTTACGCCTCTGCTTAACCCTTCAGGGAATACAGGCGTGATGGCATGTTAATGTAATTTGTCACACCAAAAAATAAAAGTCGTTCCCAGCATTTTTTTTTTAAAGTTGCTTATTTTGTTGGGCAGTACACATAGTTAACGGATGTATTTATGTTTTTTTACACTCCGTATATATACGTACTTAATGATGTCGATATATAAAAAAAATTATAATAAATTTTATAATCTTCAGAAAGGTCGGGTGTGCAGTACTCGTAACCGGCGTGCTTGTATGACCAGATGTATGAACGTGAACGAGGCGAAAGTAGTATGTAAGGATCGTAGCAGGTGGCGTTCTGTGGTTTCTGCCTACCCCCATGGGAAAAAGGCGTTAGTTTATGTATGTATGTATATAAAAAATTGGAAAACGAAATATAAACTTATATTTGAAATAAAGTGACAACAACGAATGACCGATGTCTAAAAACTTTGAACAGTATACCAATTTGAAAACCCGACAAGCTTAATAAAATAATGTGCCCAAAACGTCAAGAGTTGTCTCCACAATTCATTAAACATTTCCTTTTCAACCAAGTGCCCTAAGCCTTTGATAATAATATTCTCTAGACCAATTTCGGTCACGGAGGCCATTCTTAATAGAGACTAGCCAAGTACACAGGAGATATTATAGTGTAATAGTGTGTGTGTAAGTAGACACAGGTGCACTCCCTCTTCCCTAACTCTCATAGTCCGATGGGAGGCCAATCTGAAGTCCGAGGAGAGATTAGGCGCAGGACCAACGGCTTTATGTACTTTCCGAGGCATGGGGGTATGACGTTATTGAGAAAATCGTAATGAAAAACCCAATAACTTTTTGCTATGGGTTGAGGTCCTCCTCACGCTCAACAATCGTGCTTTCCACCACAAGACCAACAGGGCAGTCTGGCCATGAAAAGTATCGAAACTGCTGTACCGATTTTTACTTGACTTTCACTGACTGAAAGCTGATGTTCTATAGAATAAAGGCTTTTACTGTAATGTTACACCATTAACTTTTAACCTCCGGAGTAACTACTGAGAAATTTGACGACACGATTAGCGCAGTGGCTGAGCGTTTGATTTTTTTTTTTTTTAAAGACGGGACATCATCTAATAATTTCCCCCGCCCTGGGCGGGGCGGGAGGGAGTGTCAGACTTTTACTGACTAAAACCCGTCTATGTTCCTTTATGTGCCCTTTGCGTTCCGGGGGCGCGGTATCTCTTTCGAACAACCCGCAGTGAGCGTTTGACTGCGGGTTAGATTCCCGCACGAAAAAAATATTTATATGGCCTATAGTTGTTCCGGGTCTGGCTATTTGTGTTTTTGAGTTTTATATGTTTTTAACCGCACCCCCGATACAGGAGAAATACTTAGTATGGGGCAACGTTTCTTTTTTTAAAGAAAGATAAAGACGAAATTCATTGGGGAAAAACCCAATAACTTTTTGCCCAACCTGGGAATCGAACCCAGGATCCCAACAGGGCAATCAAAGTCAATCAGGAATAAGATAGTAACACAACAATGAACAACAAACAATACAAATTAATTCCATTGTAAAGTTCCGTAAATTGGGAGGCCAGATCAATGAATTTATAATGATAATTTTAATTGACAATTTACACAAAGGCTTTAAAATAAAATGGTGTAATGAATTTTAAGTTGACGACAGTTCAGTTTTAAATGTGGGGTATCTGTACCGGAAATTTAATTATTAAGGGCCTTACTTATAAAAATAACGCTGATTCATAATCAGCTACCTCTTATGTGACTGACTGAACGATGAAACACTATTTTAATCTGCCAACACTTAGACGGTCAGCATAGAGCATGACCAAGTTATTCGACTAAAGAACGAAATCGAACGAACAATTGAGCATAATTGACAAAATTTACAGTAGAATCCATAGACCAAAAATGTCATCGTCACAGCTGATTGTAGCCCGCCATCTTACTTCTGAACTATACTTAAACAACGGGTCGCCGCTGTTTAAATTTTCTGTCACTTAGGCAACATCTCAACACTGATTAACGTTTATAGGTAAGATTTTTCACCTGAGACGCCGTTGAAAGTGGTTGCTATGTGAAAAATTATTGATTTTTAGTCAAGGATTTGAGAGTTAATCAATTGAGAAGTAGCTGAGTATTATTTAGCGTTATTTTTATAAGTAAGGCTGTAAATACCTACTGGACGAGTATTTAAATATTTAAATCGGAAACTTTAATTAACAACAATGGATTAATAATTTACGCCTGTATTTTTCGAGGGGTTAGGCAGAGATGTACCAATATACACCTACAGTTCGCCGGTATGTTTACGTCACATGTAATAGGGGGTGAGTCTATTGCCATTAACTGGGCACCTAGCCTTGTAGTCCTAAGCGCGACTGCTACGTTAGAGGTCTTGGGTTCGATTCCCAGGTCGAGCAAAAAGTGTTAGGTTTTTGCTATAAAATCAGTAGCAGCTCAGGGTTTGGATTTGTACCCGGTTAATGGCAATAGGCTCGCCCCCTACCGCATGGGACCTAAACAGATGGGCGAACTGTGGGTGTACGATACACCTCTGCCTTACCCTTTGAGAAATACAGGCGTGATGGTATATGAAAATTCCAAAACCTATCGTGGTTTATTAAATTAGATATTATAGATAACAAACGAATCTACAGCGGAGGCATAGTAATAGGGTCCCAATAGCACCCTTAGGTACGAAACCTTAACAATAATAAAATTTGTTAGTGAAGACTAACAAAATTATTCAAAATAAACAAACTTTTACTTTTATAAAAGCTTACTTTTTTACTCTTTTTACGAAACCTGAATAGGTACTTTATTTTTAGTAAACAAGGTATATAATGGTACGACAGAATTTTTACTGAAAAAATATATCTTTAGATTACTTTTATACGCCTATATGCCCTGAAAAATAACGCAGAGATTTATCAGTGTACACTCACAGTTCGCCGGAATGTTTAGGTTACATGTAATAGGGGGCGAACCTATTGCCATTAACTGGGCACGAATCCTAACTCTGAGTTGGTACTGAGAATTTTATAGAGAAACCCAATAACACATTTTGCTCGTCGTGGGAATCGAACCCAACACCTCTAGCGTAGCAGTCGCGCTTAACACCACTAAGCTAACGAGTCAGTTATAAATATTGATGTAACTCTTGTACTTCTTTTAATGAGACGAATATTTTTAGTAACAATCATTTACTGACACAAAGAAAATACAGAAACTAGTGTCTGAAAGGTTCCTTACCAGTATACAATATTTAACACTACATACAAAAAAAGAAGTACAAGACTCTTGTATGGGGACCCGCTTAAATTTAAAAATAAATATTGCTTTTGCTACGTCACACATATCTTGTAACCCATACTTATAAAAATAAAACATTTATTCCTCTAAACAAAATAAAAGCTGACAAAGTACTCACCAACTAGAGCAAGCTTGAAGAAAATACTCGTGGGCGGGTGTGTCGGAACCTGGCACTCGTAGTACCCTCCGTCGGCTGACGTGGCGAATCTAATGTGTAACGCCCAATCCTGGTCGAAATAAATCACGTTAACAGTTTCCAAGTACGGTAACTAGTGGTTATCATGATAGGAAAGTTTTATAGGGGATGGTTTACACTGAGACACGACGCGACGGCTTTTTTTTCGGATGGTATATCATCCAATGACCTCTCTGACTCTCCAATGACTTTTACTGACAAAAACCCATCCATGTTCCTTCTTGTGCCCTTTGCGTTCCGGGGGCGCGGTATCTCTTTCGAGCCACCCGAAGCCCTGGCAGGCATCAGCCCTGAGTCGCCCCTCCGATTTGCTGATATCTCCTTGAGGCGTGCGTGGAACAAGAATGCGCCGTCGACAAGGTATGTAGTTAGTTAACGTACGGACGGTGAGCTACCCATTGCTCACCTTCCACAGACCCGCGTCTATGGTAACATAAAGCTACTCAAAATATAACTTTATTTACTACATACGTGTCGTGATGGCCCAGTGGTTAAGGCGCCCGCCTATCATGCACGAGGCTGTGGGTTCGCTACCGGTTACGGGCAAGTACCAATGTGACTTTTTCTAATTCATATGTACTTTCTAAGTTTATCTTGGACATCACTGGCATCGGTAACTATGTCGGAGGCCCTTGAGGCAGTTCAGAAACTCTGACACTAGGGTGTGTGGGGTCGTTAGATCTTACTGCCCACACGATAAAGAAGAAAGATTTACTACACGAAAAGATACACATTTCATTGTTTGTATTCAGAATACGTTTCCCCTTCTCACAATGAAATGTGTATCTTTTCATGTAGTAAATAAAGGTATATTTTGAGTAGCTCTATTAAAAGGTGCGCGCAGCGTCGTGGCTCGGTGTGAACTGACCCTAAGGGTTTTATAAGAATCGATTGGAAGAGGCACGAGGTTGGAATAGGGTTTTAGAAATTCAGACACTATTCTGAAAATATTTGTGGGCAGATGACTAAGGGTTTCTTTACCGGCTAGGCGAGAAGAGGAGAGAATTGAAAGGGCTAGGTTTAAAATTTGTACAAGTAGTAAATATATTATTCATGTAGAAATATAGTTTAATGTTGTACGCACAAATTTTTGAATTCACGTCTCGCGATTTTTTGGTGGGAAAGGTACGCGAGGATGTGCGAGGCGAGACTTGAAATTTTTGTTGAACTATATTTATTACTATACAAAATGGATAGACAAATATTGCACCACTTGCAGAGCTGTAATAGGTTCAACGTGATTTCAATTCTCGCCGATCCAATTCACGTCTCGCCTCGCCGGTGCATCATCGTAAAAATGTTTTACATTACATAAACATAAATTGTTTACGAAATGTTTACCACGATAAATAAAGCTGTAAAGAAAATGCTAAAAAGGTTTCAGAACAAACACACTCTTGTATTCGTATGATACCGCCAAAACGGTCTGAAAATTGTTTTGCATCAACACGCATTGTTTTTTGTTTAAATCGAGATGGGTACGCTCTTGACTCTAGTCTAGGTCAGAGGTGACAAAGACAAAGTCAACGATGAAGCGAGCTTACCCAGAAGAAGCCTGTTCACTCCAACTTTAAACAGATTGTCTTATCAAAAAGACAGTACCATTTAAAAACAAAACACAAATAGGCACTCCAATAAATACGATCGGCCATTTAAAGTCTAAATAAAACAACAAGCTGATGAGACAGAGGAGATAAACAAACAACGGGCAACAGCAATAATTCGCGGATACAGTTCCGAAAGATTTAACCAAACAAATCTAAAACAATTTTCGATTCCAATCCAGAAGCAGTGAACTGTGTTGTAATCAGTAAATTAAACAATACAAACAGTATAGAAGACTTTGGAACAAACCACGAGAAACAATCGAAAGGAATTTGACAATAATGGCTGTTCTTAAAGTCAAATTCGCTTGAACGTCGATGCGGTACCATCGGTTACTTTAAGGTGTTCCCTTACTGGTATTCGCCTGTAATAATGTAACGTTACGAACGGATGTAGTGACAAAGGTAGAAAAGAGTATGCTTAGATGGTTCGGTCATGTTGAGAGGATGAGTGAAAGGCGACTAACAAAAGGGATTTATATGGCAGATGTGAGTGGCAATGCCGGGAGGGGACGCCCTGGAAAGACCTACCCTGACCTAATTGGTGAGGTTTTTCAGAAAGGTCAGGTGCGCAGTACTCGTAACCGGCGTGCTTGTATGACCAGATGTATGAATGTGGACGAGGCGAAAGGAGTATGTAAGGATCGTAGCAGATGGCGTTCCGTGGTTTCTGCCTACCCCCATGGGAAAAAGGCGTGAGTTTATGTATGTATGTTACATGTTCGATTTTGAGCTTTACGTTATAATCGACACTATAGGTTCGCAACAGAGCACGGGCAAGTACCAATGTGACTTTTTCTTTTTCATATTTTATGTCCATTCTAAATTTATCTTGGACATCACTGACGTCGGTGAAGGAAACATCGCTAGAAAACTTGGACTTATAATTAACTAGCTTCCGCTCGTGACTTCGTTCGCGTGAAGGTTAATATAATATTTTTCGGGATAAAAAGTATCCCATGTGTTATTCCACACTACAATCTATCGCTGTGCAAAATTTCATCCAGATCCGTCCAGCCGTTTAAGCGTGAAGAAGAGACAAACAAACAAGATATTTTTATTTTCTCACTACCTGAACGACTCTTTGACAAATCCAAAGTGCTTGTAAACGGTTTAATTTCAATAAAAGCCCTGGGCGGGGCGGGACGGAGTGTCAGACTTTTACTGACTAAAACCCATCCATATTTCTTCTGGTGCCCTTTGCGTTCCGGGGGTACGGTATCTCTTTCGAACAACCCGCAAAATAATTGCTTTGACTTTAACTTTTGACTTGGTTGTAAATGTGTAGAAATGTTTTAATGTAGATACCTAAAACCAAAACTGTGCTATCATGATTTTCTTCGTGATTCTAGTTTTCCTTCTAAAATTTTACTCCTTTCAGTCGTAACTATTTTCCTATCATTCCATCTCTGTCACGTAAACACGCTCAAAACATTTCAACTTTATGCTCAGTCTTATTGCCAACAACGGCAATCTCTTCATCTAGCTTCCATTCAACATAACATGCAGTTAAATTTACACCCAGCTTTAGTAATACAAGGTGCAGTTTTACATCCTCGTTATATTTTAGGAGATTGTAATAAAAGTCATAATTAATCAAATAGAACTACGACTCCTGGCCAATAATAAAAAAAAATGTTGTTTATGTTTGATAGTATTTTAGAATACACTTCTTCTTTCAAAGAACAGAATCGCCCTGTTGTGTATGAGGTAAGCAGTATCGCGCGAGTATAACACTTTGTATGTGCGGGGTTCGTAGCCTCGCCTGTCTTAACCCAGTAGCAAAACGGCAACTTGAAATTAAAGGACATGTAAGATTAAAAAACAAAAAATAACGTGATTATTTTATTACTAACTAGCTTCTGCCTGTGATTTCTTCCTTGACAAAGTTTAACTCACATCCCTCGGAAACCGTACATTTTTCCGGTATAAAAGTAATGTATGTGTTATTCCACACTACACTCAATCTCACTGCCAAATTTCAACTAGATCAGTTCACCCATCCATCGTCATTAAAATTCGCATTTAATATTAGTAGGAAGTAGTATTCGTGTTGAGAATCACTAGCATAATATTCCTTCTAGAATATAACGAGGATGCAAAACTGCACCATTTACTCGTACATTTCAAACACTAAATGAACCAGAAATGTAAACAAAGCCTCCAAAATCCAGACTCCCTCATTATATTTAAAGAATGGAAGCTGAAAATTCAAATGAAACGTTACTCTTGAATGGCGGGAGAGATCGACGCAAGATTAATTTAATCGCGGGCTTCACCGGAACATTTTGAGAGTACTTGTACCTTCTGACGTGAGATGTATGGGTATAAAAAGTGTTTGTGTAAAAGGGAGCGCCGTTGATGATTTTAATCAGGGGAAAATAGCTGGGTATGTTTAAGGTGTGTGTGTTTATGTAGAGCGGTTGAGTTTTATGTTTGTTCTCTGACTTGGGTGACGGGCTGACGGAGTTGGCGCGAATGTGGCGGAATTTTATTACGGATGAAGTTTAAACAATATTTCTTTTTGTATATTTTACTAGTACATGTGTTTGAAAATTTGAAGCTCTTTTTACCTTTACAATTGAATAATTGAAGAGTTTTGTTGTAATGTCAAAGTTTTCTACAAAATATAGGTATAATTATTATTTGTCATTTTTGTCTGTCTATGACTGCTCCGTTGGTCTCGTGGTTGCAAGCGCGACAGATGAGCGTTCGGTCCTAGGTTCGATTCCCAGGTCGGGCAAAAAGTGTTATTGGGTTTTTTCCATTAGGATTTTTTCAGTAGCAATCTGGAGTTTGGAAGTTGGTGGTGTGACACCCCCGTGCCTCGGAAAGCACGTAAACCGTTGGTCCCGGCTGTCATTTGTAGATCTTTGACAGTCGTTACGGATAGTCAGAAGCCAAGAAGTCTGACAACCAGTATATATAACCAAGAGGTGAGGTGACTAACCAAGAGGTATCGTGTAACCCAAAAACTAGGTTGTGGAGGTCAGATAGGCAGTCGCTCCATGTAAAACACTGGTATTCAGCTGCATCCGGTTAGACTGGAAGCCGACCCCAACATAGCTGGGTAAAGGCTAGGCAGATGATAATTTTTGTCTGTCCATCTTCTAGTACCACCTAATCTCCGAAACATCTAGCCCGTTTTTAACCGGATTTTCAATAACAGATAACTAAAGAGTAACTTAAAGGCTGTATTTATTGTAGAACAAGAATTAGGACCTTATTGGTGAGGTTCTTCAGAAAGGTCGGGTGCGCAGTACTCGTAACCGGCGTGCTTGTATGACCAGATGTATGAATGTGAACGAGGCGAAAGGAGTTAAGGATCGTAGCAGGTGGCGTTCCGTGGTTTCTGCCTACCCCCATGGGAAAAAGGCGTGAGTTTGTGGAACAAGAATTAGGGATCGGAAAATCGACAAACAGACGAATGAAGTCGCGGACATAAGGTAGTTGAGAATAAAATAAAAGTGCCTACATCATGTAAGACTATTTCAAGTCACGTTTGGCAAAGTCATAAAACTCGAAAACGTAATTCTCGGCCAATAGTGGTAAACGCGATACAGACCTAAATAAAGTACAAGATAAGCGTTTTGTAGCTTACAAATATTTTAAACATTAAATAGAGATCAAGAAGAAACGTGTATTATTACGATCAACGGTTTATTATTTAAAACTCGATCTAAAATACTGCCTCGTTAGCCTAGTGGTGCTAAGCGCGATTGCTACTCTAGCGGTCGTGGGTTCGATTCCCAGGTCGAGTAAAGTGTTATTGGGTTTTTATATGAAATTCTCAGTAGCAGCTCGGAGTTTGGATTTGTGCCCAGTTAGTGGTATTAGGCTTGCCCCAAATTACATGTAACGTAAACATACTGGCGAACTGTTGGTGTACATTGATGTACAACTGTTGGTGTACAACACCTCTGCCTAGATCTTCGAGGAATACAGGCGTGATAATATTTTATGTTTTGTAAAAAATGTGACTAAAAGCCGGTTTGACCTTCAAAATCTCCGTTCGCTCCAAAACAAAAAAACATGTTGGTATTTGTAATAACATAACGGAAAGAATAAGTAGTTTTCGGCTTCGTTAAATGCATGTTAACACCCATTTTGAACTAAAAAGCAAAATCCTCTTTCTGTCTTATATCGTCTTTTTACCCGAAGGCAAATATTATTATATTTCATGTCATCCAACGCATACGTCATCTATCTCACTCACACCTTAACATCTATCTCTTTCATGCATCATCAACGTTCCATTCACTCACTCAACTTTTATGAGTGAACTCCTCAAACTATCCACATCAGAACTAGACAAAACCAACTTAACATAATTTTTCCTCATCATCTTAGTAACAAAAGGAAATACACTTTAATACTTTAATATAAAGACCACAATAGACTACACGGAAGGGTACCAAAAGAAAATTGGATCAAACTTAGCGGGAGGATCTTTCTAGACAAAGACGTTTTATAATGTGCAAAGAAAATGCAATGTATAATGCATGTCTCATTTTTACTCTGAACCCCTTTGTTTTTAGCATAATATAATGCTAGACAATAAGGTGCAGTTTTGCATACTCATTAAATTCAAGAAAGTATAGTAAGATTCAAACTTAATGGCGGCTCGGATATTAGCTGCCAGTGCAGCAGCAATAATTTAGGCTCTATTTAATTATTTCTAAATATATTAATATGTCATAGAAGTACTTAAATGGAAGCTGCAGTGGCATTCTATACGGCAATTCCACCGTCACTTCGACGCTCACTTCGCACTTCAAAGTGTCAAATAAATCAATGTCATTTGAATTTGATTGAATATTTGATGTCATCGAATAGCGACGTGACATGCGAGTTCATGTCTGAATTTTACAAAATCGACGTACAGGTATTCTCAATTTAAAATTGATCTAATTTTACGCGAACGATTACTCAATGCATTCTTAAGCTAAGCTAAGCCTAAGAAATGCAACTGTAAAATAATATAACTGCGTTTAGTTACGTCTTTGGATACTGGTCCGCTCCCGTAGGCCGTAGCGTGATGTTTTACACGCTTCAACCTTCCTTTTGAATTACTCTATGTTTTGAGGAAAAACTTAATAAAATCCGTTGAGTTGTTTAAATGATCTAAGCGTACAGACAACGGGAAGCGACTTTGTTTTATATTACTTAGAGATTACTATTCCTCGTGAATTTGGCTATCATAATAATATATACAAAACGATTTTTTCCAATTCGACTAATTAGTTCTAAATATTAGCTCGTTTAAACAAACAAACGAACACTTCACCATTATTATCCAAACTAATATTATAAATGAGAAAGTAACTCTGTCTGTCTGTCTGTCTTTTCTTCACGCCTAAACTACTGAACCGATTTGTGTGAAATTTGGTACAGACATAGTTTGGAACTTGAGAAAGGACATAGGATAGTTTTTATTACAAAAAATAAAAATAAAAAATTAAATTTATTCCGGACATTGTGTAACGGCACACGGTTACAAATAACCTATTTTTTTGAAGAGTTCCCTAGAATATCTTTCACATTTCATTTTTGAAGAGATCCCGCGAGATCGGGAACTATGTGGGTAAAACAAAAAATCTGCCGGAAGTCACTATTCCACGCGAACGAAGTCGCGGGCAAAAGCTAGTATAGATAGAGAGTAGTATAGATTTACGCACCTGAATGACAATCAGTCAATCGGAAATTCAGTTATGATAGCATCATACATTTATAATGATATCCAAATTCATTTTGCCCTAATTTGCGCGAATCAAATTTATTGTTTTTTTTTTTTTTTTTTTTTATAGACGGGAAATCATCAAATAACTTCCCCCGCCCTGGGCGGGGCGGGAGGGAGTGTCAGACTTTTACTGACTAAAACCCGTCTATGTTCCTTCGTGTGCCCTTTGCGTTCCGGGGGCGCGGTATCTCTTTCGAACAACCCGCAGCCCCGGCAGAAAATGTATTGTTGGCTGCATATTAATAAGCTTTAGGCTTTGATATTGTCCATTTGGTTTGGGTATTCACTACGTTAATTTATTATTAGGTATCTATTTACAGAAATGTTTAGTGGTTTAAATAAGGCCCGGCGCCCACTATCGGCATCGGCACGGCTGAGGATTTTAGGTGATAAAAAGCATTATGTACATTAACTATATACCACCACGCCTACACAAGCGTGACTTCGGCGTGCTGCGTGGCTTCGGGGAATACTCCCCGAAGGGTTAGGCAGAGGTGTACCATTGTACACCCACTGTTCGCTGGTATATTTAGGTGCCATGTTATAGGGGGCGAGCCTATTGCCATTAACCGGGCCCAAATCCTAACTTCGAGCTGCTACTGAGAATTTCATAGAAAAAAACCCAATAACACATTTTGCTCAATCTGAGAATCAGCATCAGCAATCAGCAGTAGCAGTCGCGCTTAGGAGCACTAGGCCAATGAGGCAGTTAATCTTGGTTGGTATCAAAGTTGGAATTTTGACGCTTTTTTTTTTTAGAGATGGGAAATCATCAAATGACCCCCCCCCCCCCCCCCGCCCTGGGCGGGACGGGAGGGAAAGTCAGACTTTTACTGACTAAAAACCATCTATGTTCCTTCATGTGCCCTTTGCGTTCCGGGGGCGCGGTATCTGAATTTTGACCCTTAATATATCTCTAACAAGAAGATTCCCAGGTATGGTCTTATACAAAAATATTATCCCAATAATGGGAAGAACATATAAGTATCAGCTAAGTTAGGCGTCTTTCTACATCCGTTATATCTTAATTTAATTGGTTTCAAAGGAAAGATTTATTGAATCCAAAACAATGCTTGATTAAAATGTTCATTGAGAAGAAAATATTGCCTCAAAAGCGGAATCCACGAAAATGGAATCACGGTCCCCAGAAACCGAAATCATTTATCCTTTAATTAAGAAATCGCGATGTTATAACTAATCCTTTTACTCAAGGAAATTAATAAAAGGAAACGCAAAACATTTAATTCTCTGTTTTTTTTTGCGGTTATAGAAAATCAGAGCAAAATTGAATATTTTATTCCAATAAAAAATATTTTTGGAGATCCGTTCCGTTTGGAAGTCTGACAATCAGCCTTACAAAGAAGTATCGTATTGCCCAGTAACTGGGTTGTGGAGGTCAGATAGGCAGTCGCTCCATGTAAAACACTGGTATTCAGATGCATCTGATTAGACTGGAAGCCGACCCATATATTTTTGCACACCACTGGAAAACAAAACATAAAACGAAACAGGGCATCTACCTATCTATAATATCTCATACTCTGTTATAATTTGATAATGTTTAGAAATAAAGCTCTCTGATCCTGATCCTGAACAACCCAGTTACTGGGCAACACAAAACTTCTTGGTAAGACTGATTGTCAGACTTCCCGGTTTCTGACTATCCGTAACGACTGTCAAAGATCTACAAATGAAAGCCGGGACCAAAACGGCTTTACGTGCTTTCCGAGACACAAGGGTAGCACACCACTAACTAGCAAACTCCGGGCTGCTCGAAAAACGAAATAATTCTTTTGTCTGACCGCAGAATCAACTCCAGGACCGATGCTCATCAGTCGCACTTGCGACCACAAGGCCAACGGTGCAGTTATATAATTATCATCATATTATTATCAGCCCCAGGACTTTCACTGCTGGAAATAGGCCTCCCCCATAGATTTCCAAAAGGACAGGTTGGAAGCGGCCTACATCCAGCGTTTTCCTGCGGTCTTGATCAAGTCGTCTGTCCACCTTGAATATAACTAGCGACCCGCCCCGGCTTCGCACGGGTGCAATGCTGATACTAAATACATATAAACCTTCCTCTTCAATCACTCTATCTACTAAAAAAAACCGCATCAAAATCCGTTGCGTAGTTTTAAAGATTTATGCATACATAGGGATATAGGGACCGAGAAAGCGACTTTGTTTTATACTATGTAATGATAAGATAAATTATAATATTGTCAAAACAAAATTCGTACGTGATGCGACAAAAATACAGGTACGAGAGTACCAGACAAATCGATTGACGTCAAAGATATAAAAATTGCCGCAGACACCAAACGTTTTGTAGCACGAACGTACAAATGTTATGTAATGTTGTTTTACAACCTGTACAAGGCTTTGTCGAAATAAATAGCCTAGTTTTGAGGAAAACCCTTTTCGGTAAATGTCCTGTTTTGTATAAAATTATTGTTGTTCTAATTCAAGTGTGATATATGTGGGAGGTATTATATGTAATGTGTTTTCGTAATAATGATACATGGAATATACTCGTATCTATAATAATATAATAAAGCTGATTTTGTTATGTTTAAATGCGCTAATTTCTGGAACTACAATTACTACTGGTTTTTTATAGCCAGATTTATGAGGAATAAGTATGGTAGTATGGTGTTAGAGGCCCTTGAGGCAGTTTAGAAACTCTGACACTAACCTTACTGCCCATACGATAAAGAAGAAGAAAATATGGGTTACTAGCTTTTGCCCGCGACTTCGTTCACGTGGATTAATAGTTCCCGTTCCCGGGGGATTTCCGGGATGAAAACTATCCTATGTCCTTTCTCGGGTCTCAGACTATATCTGTACCAAATTTCATTGAAATTGGTTGAGTGGTTTAGGTGTGAAGAAGAGACAGACAGACAGACAGAGTTACTTTCGCATTTATAATATTAGTACGGATTTAAAATTACGAAGAGTATTTTTGTTTGTTTGTTTAAACGCGCTAATCTTTGGAACTACCATGTCGGATTGTAATTATTGATGTAGTATATTATGATAGCCAGATTCGTATGGAATAGTTAAGGCTATATAACATCACGCTACGACCCACAGGAGCGGAGCAGTACTATACATTAGAAAAAGGCACATTGGTGCTTGCACGTGCCCAGTTGCGAACCCACAGCCACCAAGAGATGACGGCGCCTTAACCACTAGGCCAACACGACATTTATTCACCACTTATTTAAAAATGTAATCTACAGCTACACAAAATGAATGAAAGACAGTAATATCAAGAACCGAAACCGTTGAAATTAATGCCAGTACCTCTGTTATTGTTTGAGGTAAAATCCCAAGAGAATGAAGCGAGTCTTACAAAAGATAGTAGGCCCCTTACAAGATCATTCACTTATCCTCTTGTCAATTGGCCTTCCTCCTTTCCATTACATACTATTCAAACTTAATTTTGCGGTCGGTAAATTTTATTATTACAACCCGATTTGGTCCCTGTAATATCTACAAAGGTTTTGTGAAACAGAACTGCTTGTTTGAAATTTGGATTGCCTCTCGACAAGTCCTGCGATCGTATAATAATTTTAACGATGTGATCTTTAATCGTTTTGAATTTGTGATAATCTTCTCTACACGGTATAAAACAAGGTCGCTTTTCGCTTTTCGTCTGTTCGCTTCGATGAGGTAAGGCATGAGCATTGATCACCACACTTGCTCAAGGCGGATTGGGGATTTCAGACTTATATCTTTAAATAGAAAACAAAATCACTTCCCAAAGTCTGTATGGTTAGATCTGTTTCACTATGTTACGAATTTTAAAGCGGTTTCCATCAATAGATAGAGTGATTCAAGGCGAAGGTTTATATGTATAGAACATCACGCTATGACTAACGGGAGCGGTGTAGTAACCAAAGATACACCGATACCGATACCGATACCGATACCGATTATACTTAACGCAGGGAGAAATTCGTAAAAGAAAAACCTAATGACACTTTTTGAATCCCCGACTAGAACGTAGGGGCCCACACTCAGCTTGCGATCACGTGACCAACGGACAATCAAGCCTCAAACAGTAAAAACAAAACAAAAAAAAACAACCAAATTAAGAACCTCTTCCTTTTTAGAAATCGGTTAAAAAAAGACAAATAATTTAGTAACTCTAATTACAAAACAAAAGTTAACCAATTTAAAATGACACACGGTGTTCTCTTTAATCACTTAAGAAGGTAGAACTTATTAAATTGGTGTTGCCCAGTAACTGAGTTGTGAAGGTCAGGTAGTCGTTTTGTATAAAATATTGATATTCACAAACAATACTTAGGCACGGTAATGTGGTAGGGTCGACGCCGACCTACAAAGTATTTAAAGCATGTCTGGGATCAACATTTATTATGTAGGTACTAGCTTCCCTGACTGCCCCGGTGGTCTCGTGGTCGCAAGCGCGACTGCCGAGCGAGGGGTCCTGGGTTTGATTCCCAGGTCGGGCAAAAAGTGTTATTGGGTTTTTCCATTAGGAATTTCTCAGTAGCAGCCCGGAGTTTGGAAGTTGGTGGTGTGACACCCCCGTGCCTCAAAAAGCACGTAAAGCCGTTGGTCCTGCGCCTGGTCTCTCTCCGGTCGTGTCGGATTGCCGTTCCATCAGACTATGAGAGTTAGGTTAAGTTAAGAGGGAGTGCAGCTGTGTTTGCGCACACATTTGTGCACTATAATATCTCTTGCGTACATGGCTAGTCTGCATTAAGATTAGCCGCCTTGGCCGGAATTGGTCTGGAGAGTTACATTACATTTTACACTAGTTTCTACCAAGCGAACGGTATTTTTCACCCCTATAAAGTTACTAGTAGTAGTTAGAGCTCTTTGTGAAGGAGGTCGTCTAGGGAAGTCCTAATACTATGCCTATTTCTGCCGCAAAGCGGCGTTGCTGTGTTCCAGTTTGAAGGGCTTAGGTGCCGGAGAAATTACAGCCACATGAAACATTTTAACTTTGTCTCTGGGATTGTAACGCATTTGCAATGACTCTGGTATTTCAGATGTCTATAGGTAGCGGTGATTACTTAAACATCAAATGGGCCTTCGGCAGGTTTGCCATTCATCGATGTTTAAAAACAAAAGTTACATCTTTGGTTACTGCTCCGCTCCCGTGTGTGGTAGCGTGACGTTATAATATGATTCATGAGGAATACTATAGGTTATATAACATCACGCTACATCTCACTGGACCGGAGCAGTAACCAAAGACGTAACTGAAACTGCTATTTAATGACGGATATTTAGTAAATGAATAATAATCACGCCTGTATTCCCCGAAGGGTTAGGCAGAGGTGTACCAATGTACGCCCACAGTTCGCCGGTATATTTAGGTCCCATGTAATAGGGGGCGAGCCTATTGCCATTCTCCGGGCACAAATCCAAACGTACGTAGTAAATGAATATATATGCGTGAAATCGGCAATTCGCCTTGATCAAGCGTAGTGCTCAATACTCGTGTTATGCTTAGGAGTATATGAGAAGAGGCCTTAACTCTGCAGTGAGACAATAATAATAGACTTCATATATCAAGTTCTTTGCAGAATTTGATATGACAGTTGATGATAAGGTTGAGTTTCAGCTACGAGTAGTTCTAACTTGCCCTCGTTTCTTATAATAGAATCGATTCTTTAATACCTTGTCAAAGAAGGGGCAGCCTTTTTCTTGTTAGTTTAAAATTGCTTTGGAGAATATGTGGTATCTTGCTGTTATTATAAAACGCGAAAGTTTATATTATGGTTGTATGTTTGTTACACAATCATGCCAGAACGGCTGAACAGATATGGCTGAAATTTGGCGTAGAGATAGATTATTATCTGGAATAGCACATAGGCTACTATTTAACTCGGAAAAATGTATTGTTCCCGTGGAACAATATGTTAATTTTGCAGCGGAAGAAGTCGCGGGCGCAAGCTAGAAACTTCATCTTTTCTGACGAAGGTTTTAGTGAAGTTTTCTGTATTTCATTCAATTGTTTTGTATTATTAAAAAATTAAAAGAAAACACGCAATTATGTAAAAAGTTAAAAGAAAACAGGCTTATATGTATTCACTGAAGGATTAGGCGGAAATGTCATTGTCAATGTACACCCACAGTTCGCTGGTATGTTTAAGGTCGCACTTAATATAGAAAGACGGAAGTGGGAGGCCAAAGAAAATATGGATGGATTTTGTGCAGAATGGTATGAAAGGGAAGGGAGTTACCTATAGCATGACGGTTGACAGGATGGCATGGAAGAAAAAAACGTGTTGCGCCGCCCGCAAGTAACATGGGATAAGGGCAGGAAGAAGAAGTAATAAGGGGCGAGCCTATTGCCTTTAACCGAGCACAAATCCAAACTCCGAGCTGCTACTGAGAACTTCATAGAAAAACCTTTACCCTTTACGCTCGAGCTGGGAATGAAACCCGAAAAAAAAATCAAAAAGAAAAAAACAAATAAAAAGCGAATAAAAGAATAATCCATTGTCAATAAAAACCCTTCAGTTTGTTATATATCAGCAGTCGAGCAGAAATTATGTCTAGTCAACTTAATAACGATCATTTAACAAGAATAATTAACCAACTTGATTTAATTAAATCCTAGATTCTTTTAGATGGAAATAATTTGCTTCATTGCTCTTTTTAGGGTTCCGCATTCGAAGGGTGCTAACGGAACCCTATTGCCTATTTCAAAACCCCCGCTCAATCCGTCAGTCTTTCTTTATCGTGTGGGCAGTAAGGTCTAACGACCCCACGCACCCTGGTGTCCGAGTTTCTAAACCGCCTCAAGGGCCTCTGACATGGTTACCGATGTCAGCGATGTCCGAGATAAACTTAGAAAGTACATATGAATTAGAAAAAGACACATTGGTACTTGCCCGCGCCCGGTTAGAAACCCACAAACTCGTGCATTAGAGGCGGGCGCCTTAACCACTGGGCCATCACGACATGTCGAGCAGTGGGACCCTATTACTAAGCCTCCGCTGTCCGTCTGTTTGTCACTGGACTGTATCTCATGAACCGTAATAGGTAGAGAGTTGAATTTTTCACAGAGTGTGTATTACTTTAGCCGTTATACACACATACATACATAAAATTACGCCTTTTTCCCATTGGGGTAGGCACCTACTTCTTTCGCCTCATCCATGTTATACATCTGCCCCCCTAGCCAAGTCACAAACGATAATCGTAAACGCTCGGTAGGTACCAATAGATTTTCAACTTCATACCCAAGAGCCATAAGTTGAAAATCTATTAAAGATTTCTAAGCGTTAGCGACTGGAACGAAAGAAAACGCTATGCAATCTTCATTAGATCTTCAACTTCAAACCAAGTACATAAAGTTGAAGATCTATTAAAGCCTACTCAGCGTTTGCGTTTATCGTTTTTGACTTGGCTAGGGGGGCTGGTCACACAAGCACACCGGTTACGAGTACTGTGTACCCGACCTTTTTGAAGATCCTCACTAATAAGGTGTGTATTACCGTTATAAAATAACAGCCATGTTATTGAGGAACAGTCTGGCTTTCTACGTCTAAAAAAATTTTTCAAAATCAGTTCGGTAAATCCAGAGTTTACCCCCTACAACCTCACAAACTTTACCTCTTTATAAATTATTAGTATATGCAGATGAAACGTGTTTTCTGTATCTATTATTATATAATTATAATGCGTTGGTACGGAACCATCCCACGCACTTGGCGAGTTTTTTTTCTATTTTTATCCTATAAATAAAAGCTTGAGCAGTCCGAGGACTAATTGAATGTCTGAGTGAGATAATAAATCTCTCTGTGACATTTAGAAGATAATGCTTCTCTCCCTGTAGGTTTCATATGGGAGGTTTTTTTTTTTTTAAGACGGGAATTCATCATATAAATTCCCCCGCCCTGGGCGGGGCGGGAGGGAGTGTCAGACTTTTACTGACTAAAACCCGTCTATGTTCCTTCATGTGCCCTTTGCGGTTCGGGGGCGCGGTATCTCTTTTGAACCACCCGCAGCCCCGGCAGGCATCGGCTCTCAGTGGCCCCTTCCAAGTTTGCTGACATCTCTTTGAGGCGCGCGTGGAACACGAACGCGCCGTCGACACTGTATATGGGAAGTTGAGAGGATCATACCTACAGACAAAAAGTTGTAAAAGTAAATTCAGGTGCTCGAAGTCTATTTTTAGTCTAAAGGCAAATTCGTCTGCGTGGCTTATTTCAACCACGTTATTACATTTTTGGTTACTGCTCCATTCCCGTGGGTCGAAGCGTGATTTTATGTACTCTATGTTACTTAGGAATAATGTAGTTATCGATTGGTTAAGAAATGATTAAAATCGGTCCAGTAGTTTTTAAGTTAATTCGTTACATACTAAAATATAAATCTTTCCTCTTTATAATATTAATGTAGATTATCGTAAATGTAGATAACGAAATAGTAATAGTAGTTTTATAATATTAGTGTAGATGTAGATAATTATAATTATTATTCTTATTGATAATTATTGATTGTTGTGTTTATTTTGTAATTTTCCACAAAATAATCACACAATGACCTAAATTTACTTCCTGAATAAAACTAGTTGTGTCTTCAGCCGGTAAATCTCTACGACCCCCACTACTTGCGACACTGTAGCAGACCGCAGTATCATTAGTCACGATCAGCTTGAACTATTAGAACCTCATTTATCGAGCTTCAAGCGATTAATTACTTCCGCTAGGGCCCACAAGGAATATTTTACTAATTTCCTTAGATTAGAGTCGAGTTTAAATTTAAAAAGTTCTAGAACATTTGAGTTTTAGTCGGTCCTCGGGGCATTTAATGGGAGATTTAAAAATGTTAGAGGTTCAGAATTTTGTCCTTTAAGATTTTTTACAGGTATCATTACAAGGTGTTGCAATGGATTTTATTTATTTAGTAGTCTTTGCTCGCGACTTCTTCTGCGTCAACGTTGATATTATTATTCCGTGGGAACCGTACATATAGGCTTTTTGTACAAATGGGGAATAATCAAATGACTTCTCCCGCCCTAGGCGGGGCGGGATGGAGTGTCAGTCTTTTGCTGACTAAAACCCATCTATGTTCCTTCTTGTGCCCTTTGCGTTCCGGGGGCGCGGTATCTCTTTCGAACAACCCGCAGCCCCGGCAGGCATCGGCCCTTAATGGCCCCTCCAAAAGCGACTATGTCAAGGTGCCTGGTCATACAGTGTCGACGGCGCGTTCGTGTTCCACGCGCGCCTTAAAGAGATGTCAGCAAACTTGGAAGGGGCCACTGCGGGTCGATGCCTGCCGGGGCTGCGGGTTGTTCGAAAGAGATACCGCACCCCCGGAACGCAAAGGGCACATGAAGGAACATAGACGGGTTTTAGTCAGTAAAAGTCTGACACTAAGGGCGGGGGAAGTTATTTGATGATTTCCCGTCTATAAAAAAAAAGATGCCTGGTCATAAAAAGAAAAGCAAATTACAACCCCATCCTGTTCACCCATGTTGGGTAAAAATCCAATTTGGGTTACAGCTATTAATTTGGCCTATTCACCCCGCTAACGACCGCTAAATGAATGCCCAGCCCAGTCGGCGATGCATTCGCCCATTACTTAGTAATAATTATGAATATAAAACCACAACGCTGTTCTACACGGGTTTTTAATTAGCTTCTAATTGAATATTGTGACATGTTTGTAATTAAGTTGTTGCAAGGCTTTGTGTGTGCAGCAGGGTTGGTAAACCTCTATTGGTTAACGTTTTGTTCTCCATTTTGTTTGGACAAAATAATAATCCTACTACTATTTTAAATACATAATTATATGGCAGATGTGAGTGTAAGCAGCCACAGGGAAGGAACACCCTAGAAAGACCTACACTGACTTTATTAGTAAAGTAGACTGTCTTGTTGGTCTAGTGGTCCTAAGCGCGACTGCTACGCTAGAGGTCCTGGGTTCGATTCCCAGGTCGAGCAAAAAAGTGTTATTGGGTTTTTCTATGAAATTTTCTGTAGCAGCTCGGAGTTTGGATTTGTGCCCGGTTAATGGCAATAGGCTCGCCCCCTATTACATGGGACTTAAATATACCGGCGAACTGTGGGTGTCATTAGTGCACCTCTGCCTAATCCTTCGGGGAATACAGGCGTGATGGAATAAAAAAACATTAGATTCATGTACATTAGATTCAATCAATCACAAAGATTTGTCGACATATTGGCGTCCCTGAATCATTTTCTCGACGCCGAAGAATGCCTAGAAAACGGTGGCGTGATGACGGAGATAAGCCAGAGAAGGCAACACATAGGGAAAAGTAGAAGGTTGAAAGTTGCGTGAAGACCTACGAACCCAAATAGTGAAATTCCTAAAGACTGAGTTGATTTAATCACCAGAAGTTATAAATAAACATCGCTTGACAGCAATAAAGGCACAACCGAAACCACTATAGTGATCAAAGGATTACTTAAAAGGATTCTGAATTATACAACGTTTAATATATTATACGCAAACCCAAGTGTCGTGATGGCCCAGTGGTTAAGCCGCCCGCCTCTCATGCACGAGGTTGTGGGTTCGCAACCGGGCACGGGCAAGTACCAATGTGACTTTTTCTAATTCATATGTACTTTCTAAGTTTATCTTGGACATCTCTGACATCGGTAACCATGTCAGAGACCCTTGCGGCGGTTTAGAAACTCTGACACTAGGGTTTGTGGGGTCGTAAGACCTTACTGCCCACACGATAAAGAAGAACGCAAACCCTGAAAGTAGTTTACTCAGAATCGGCTACTAAATCGATTTCAGCTATTTCTAAAATAGGTAGGTAATATTTTTTCGTTTGTATAATTAAGTCGCTCGGATTACATTTTGTAAAAAATCTTTTTGATCTTTAAAACAAGATTATTGGTTTTTAACGATAAACGAAAGCTTTTATTTACAACTGCGTTTTAAAGAGCCTTATTGCCTTGATTTACGTATGTTTAACTTTCGTCTTATTCCACTGATCAAGTACACTGTTCACTATTCTGAGAGGTGACTGGTGTAATAATCACACTAATATTATAAAGCCCAAAGTTTGTGTGTTTGTATCTTCTTCACGCTCAAACGGCTGGACGGATCTAGATGAAATATGGCACAGCAATAGATTGCAGTGTGGAATAACACATAAAATGTACGGTTTTCGCGGGATAATATATCAACTTTGACGCAGACGAAGTCGCGGGCAGAAGCTAGTATTAGAATAAAAAGTTACCTATTTCAGAAATAGCTGAAATCGATTCAGTATCCAATTTGGAGCAAGGTATTTTCAAGAGATGCGTTTATTATGTTACATGTTGTATAGTTTTGAAAGAAAAAAAGTAGTCTTACCTTCACATGTCTACCATGGGCTGAGAAGAACCTGCTGTCAGCACTGTACGTGACCAGACCCACTGACAGCAAGGAGTAGTCTTTTCTTCTTATCCATGTCACCTGCAAGAAGGTATAAGATTCAAAATCGTTTACTTTGACAATGATGATGATGAACTTTATGAGAAAGGCGCATCAGCAAAATACGTACTACTGTAGAGACTCTTTGTAGGTTTAATCAATCATGTTCAAATATTTGAACTGTTTAGGGTTAAAACACTAGGGCCATGGGGTCCGTTTTCGGGACAGCGCCAAGTGCCTGGTCGATTCCTCACGTGACAAGTTCGCTAGACTTTTTTTGGGCCAAATAATCAGCATTGCCATAAAATATACCAATTCTAACAGCCTTTTAGGCCCTTCTCTCTCTCTCTTTTATAATTTGTATTATTCTTTTTCAGCTTTGTAGATATGACAGCCGGCTCCAAGGATTGTGAGGCGGTTTTTGAATAAAAGATTGTAATTAAATAAACTCTTTCAATACAACACGCTGTTTGTGCATGTGAGTTTATATGTTAGTAAACGCATACACGTTACAGGAGAAATTCCTAATCAGCAGCAACGTTTCAAAAAACGAAAGAGAAAAACACGATTTATTCTATCGTCATCTACATAACCTACCTGCTGAAATTACAAACATTGTATATAAAAGAAGTAATACATAACAAGTAAACCTAAAAAAAACATTACAAGAAACCCACGCAACAATTTAGAGCAACCATTCATAACAATTATGAAATAAAACGCGTCGACAACCCACATGTGTTTAAACGAAATATGAATATAGCTAAACAAATTTTTGTAATTTTCGCCCTAAACGAAACAGCAAACATTCAGGTTGGAGTTTCGAAAAGTCATTCAAGAGTTTTCAAAGTTACGACCGAAGTTCTATGCGTGTTTGTATTCGGTTTTGTTAGAAAGTTTATGAAGAATTTCGTTCTGATTGTTACCCTATATTGGACGGAGGAAAATTCTGTGGGAACTTGTTTAATGAAATACAAGCTTTCAATTTTCTGTTTCGATTATCTTGGGCTTAACTGAAATTTTTGTGGGTTTATGTTTTGTTAGCTTAGAATGGACCGAAAAGCTTAGCATCAATTTTATCCTAACGTAGTCAAAACTGAAATAAAATAAGTCTTCAAATGGTAAATACACTAGTCATTACGCGATAGCGATCTTATTACTAAGAAAGTCTCATTTGTTCGTTTCAAACTAGGATTTTCTCCTATATAATGGATGCGTTTAGAAGCTTATGCCCGGTAAGCATTGGGGAGGGGAGTTGAAGAAACATGATTCTTGACCTTGAAAAGAGAATTTTTAAATCCATACAAAAATAGCGGATTTTTGAAATCAATAACATCACTGCCCCGTTGGTCTCATGGTTGCAAGTGCTGTGCAAGGGGTCCCGGGTTCGGATCCCAGGTCGAGCAAAAAGTGTTATTGGGTTTTTCTATGAAATTCTCAGTAGCAGCTCGGAGTTTGGATTTGTGCCCGGTTAATGGCAATAGGCTCGCCCCCTATTACATGGGACCTAAATATACCGGCGAACTGTGGGTGTACATTGGTACTCCTCTGCCTAACCCTTCGGGGAATACAGGCGTGATGGTATTTTAATAACATCATAATATCAGCCGAAAGACGTCCACTGCTGGACACAGGCCTTCCCTAAAGATAGCCTCAATGACCGGTCCTGAGATGCCCCCATCTAGGGATTTCTCGCAACCTTACCGAGGTCACCGGTTCACATCGTGGGAGGCCTTCCCACACAATACACCTAATCCCTTCCCAATATAACAAAATAGCTCTGAAAATGGGAAAATACGTTGTTATGATTATGCGATTCGAATCACATTAATTAAATCTTTCGTTTTTTTCTTTAAAATAACGTTGTTCCCAACTAGGATTTTTCTTATATAGTGAATGCATTTACAAAGAGGATTTAGAAATAGGAGCTCGTGGCTAAATTATTACAGCCGCATAGACCGATCTTCCGGGTTAAGCCACGCTTGCCGAGGTTGGTCTGTAGATGGGTGACCATTTACCATAGCGAGTTTCCTCCGTGCCTCGGAAAGCACGTAAAGCCGTTGGTCCCGGCTGTCATTTGTAGATCTTTGACAGTCGTTACTGTTAGTCAGAAGCCAGAAAGTCTGACAACCCGTCTTACCAAGAGTATCGTATTACCCATTACTGGGTTGTGGAGGTCTAATAGGCAGTCGCTCCATGTAAAATACTGATAAAAGCCGACCCCAACATAGTTGGGAAAAGGCTAGGCCGATGATGATGAGTGAATGCATTTACAAACATGCGGGATATTTTTGTGGTGTTCGTAATTTCCCGGACAAGGTAATAAGATATTTTTTCATTTTTATTTTGTTTTTCATTGATTTTTACCTACCGGATAGGTCAGAAATTATCACCCGTTTAAAGCCAGGGCGGTTCGCTAGTCTAAAATAAATATAAATAAATCAATGCAAAAACTTACCGTATTTTCAGTGATATCACTAACTTCACAATGCAGTATCGCCGTAGTTCCTATTTGAGCTATAACTGTTGTACAGTTTTCAGTCAAAAATATACCAGCTTTACCGCCTTTCCCACTTAATTTATTAACGGTTGCACCCGCTGAATCTCTGTACATTTTCTTAACTTTATTCATAGACTTAGATAGTGAAACTTCATCCAATTCTTGTATAATTTCTTTATCTGTTATTCTATCGTGTTTAGTATGTCTCCCTCTACCTAATGTTACTTTATCTATAATGTTATCTATATTATGTACATCATCATTATAGTCTTTATTTACTAGTGCGGAGAGGCGAAGTGGCTTTGGTAACTTTGGATATGTTGTTCGGACATATTCTGTTGTTGTGTATAATTCGGTTGATTCTTCTCCGTTGACTGTGGTGAAGGTTACCGTTGTTGGTGAAGCTGTTGTTGTTGTTCTTCTTCTGTGACCTGTTAAAGATAATAAAGTTACATTAAATATTTTCATCCCGTGTTGGTCTAGTGGTAGGCTTGATGCCGATATAAATTTGTTATGTGGTGAGAAGTATAATTGAATTTCGTGAAAATTTCCCTTTACAAGAAAGTTTGGAACTTCAATTCTTTGTGTACGAAATAAATGGAAAATCGCATTTTCCGAAAAGTACAAGCAAGTACAAATGTTGCCTGCCAGACCTGCGGGTTGTTCGAAAGAGATACCGCGCCCCTAAACGCAAAGGGCTCATAGAAGAACATAGATGGGTTTTAGTCAGTAAAAATCTGACACTAAAGGGCGGGGGAAGTTATTTGATGATTTCCCAACTATAAAAAATAAAAAAGTACAAATGTTGAGGTGCCCTTTTCTCATGCAGGTTGCAAGGTCAATGCCGGGTCAGTTCCAATATAACTTTTTAATTCTTATGTACTTCCCAAGTTTATCTTGGACATCACGGATATCGGTGAAGAAAAACATCTTAAGGAAACCTTCACTTATAATTCATAAAAGTGAAATCGCCAATCTGCTTTGAGCAAGCGTGGTGAAAAAGCTCTGAATGAGAGAGACCTTTACTCTGCATTAGGACTATCAGGCTGGCATTATTATAAAACCTACAAAATAAACTCCGTGACAACCGACATTCATGCGAATGAAGTCACGGGCAAAAGCTAGTGTTTCATAAAACATACCTCATCATCATCTGCTTAACCTTTTCCCAACTATGTTGGGGTCGGCTTCCAGTCTAACCGGATGCAGCTGAATACCAGTGTTTTACATGGAGCGACTGCCTATCCTATAACCCCTTGGATAGACTGGTTGTCAGACTTCTTGGCTTCTGACTATCCGTAATATTTTCACAAGCTTCGTAAAACATTTAAATATGGAATGGAAATACGAGCAAAATAATGTACGGACTTACAACAATGCTTGAGTGGCGGGTCATTAGTGGAGCTTATATTACCCGTATGATAATTTGTACCGAAGTATGTACTACAAAAAACGTGAAAAAACAGTTGAAAATATTTAGTTTATTTGACATTTTCGAGATTAGTTCTACTTTGAATGTCAAAGTCAAAGCATGTGATACAATTAAACCATATTATATAGGCATGGCTTTTGAATTGTAAAGGAGGTGGTCAGTAAGTTGAAGCTAGTTGGTAGTTCCAAAACGTTTGCGGAATTTGTTCAAAAGAGTCACCGGTCCTAGAAGCCAAAGGTAATTAGGAGAAACACGGATGGGTTTTTTGTCAGTAAAAGTCTGACACTCCCTTCCACTCTACCAGAGTAAAAAATAAATTACTTGATGATTTCCCATCCTTAAAACAAAGTGGCCCTCTTGGAGAACAAAATTTAAATTCGGTTTAGTACCAATGTGACTTTTTATATTCATATGTACTTTCCAAGTTCATCTTGGCCTTCACTGATTGACATCGGTGAAGGAAAACATCGTTAGGAAACCTGACCTTATAGTAAATATGAGTCTGAAATCGCCAATCCGCCTTGAACAAGCGTAGTGATCAATGCTCGGCTCTTTTCTATATAATAAGAGGCATTTGCCCTACAGTGGGCAAAAGCCTCTTCTCACACAATAACATGTCTTGTCTAATGATGTCTTGGTAAAACGACTTATTAAAGTTTACTTTGAAAATAAACTGCCCCGTTCGTCTCGTGGTCGCAAGTGCGACTGCTGTGCAAGGGGTCACGGGTTCGACTCCCAGGTCGAGCAAAAAGTGTTTTTGGGTTTTTCTATGAAATTCTCAGTAGCGGCTCGGAGTTTGGATTTGTGCCCGGTTAATGGCAATAGGCTCGCCCCCTATTATATGGGACCTAAATATACCGGCGAACTGTGGGTGTACATTGGTACACCTCTGCCTAACCCTTCGGGGAATACAGGCGTGATGGTGGTACTTTGAAAATAAATCTTTTGATTTTCATTTCGGATTTCAATATTATCTTAGTCCCTACCTTTTAATATTGCTCTACATATCTGAGCCTTTAGCAAATAATTGTATACAAGATATTCTTAATCATTTTTGAGTGGGGTTTAAGCCGAAAATCCTCCCTCACTTTGAAGAACAATAAATAACTTGATTTATAATCGCTTCAGCAACAGAAACATTATTTAATATTCAGTTTAGAAGCTTTTCAGTGTGTAATATAAAAATATTGTTTTTAATTTTATGTTTCAGGATTACAGATATAGTCACCCTTTGGTTACTGATCCGCTCCCGTTTATCGTAGCGTGATGTTATATATAGCCTATGATATACACACATAACGTGGCTTACTATGGGTAAAAGAATTTTCAAAATCGGTTCAGTAGATCCCGAGATTACCTCCTACAACCTCATAAACTCACAAACTTCACCTCTTTATAATATTATAGTATAGATACAGATTTTAATACATTCTAAGTCAAATCCAAAAAATCTTTTAATGAACCATTAAAGGCGCTTTTGGTTTGTCAAGGAGTTAGTCAGTTAAACAGAAAGATGAAGCTAGTTGTACTCCAAAGCATAGATGCTCTTCATGCAGAAGAACGAGCAAGAAACTTCATGGACACTCTTGTAAAATAAGTTTTTACAAAATCCTGATTACATTATTCTTATTACTTCTGTTGCATTGCGAAAACAACTTAACGAGCGTATTCATAAAGTTTTAAATAAAATGGTCTAGCTTGTATTAACTATCAATTCAATATTACTTTGTGTTTTATATTTATTTCAAAACAAAGTTAGATTTTATTTCTGTTGAAATTAACCATGATAGGTACGTCAAAACTTCTGACAGTTTTTGAAGTAATTTTAATAATTTTACATATTTTATGGTGATTTTTGAAATCTAAACTTTGTGACGTAGTTACATTGATTTGTAAGTTACAACTCTATGTGACTGTATTTGTGCTCGCAATTCAACGAACTTTTAGGAACGATCTCAGTTTCAATCTATTAAAAGTGCCTTTCATTATACCAATTTTTTTTTTCCCCTTGGTAATCTTGATGCGACTAAATATTGTGCATTTTCATTAATATAACTGGCCTTCAGTTAAATCTGTACTAATATTATAAAGACGTAACATTTTTTTGTTTGTTTGTAACGAAAAGGCTCCGATACTACTGGACCGATTTTAACCATTTTTTCACCAATAGATAGCTACATTATTCCTGAGTAACATAGACTATATAACATCACGCTATGACCTTCAGGAGCGCAGCATTAACCAAAGACGTGACATTTGGCAGGTGAAATAAGCCACGCGGATGACACGAATTCGCGGGCAGTTCCCTAGTGCAAAATAAACCCAAAAAAAAACTCTCGTTTGTTTCGAGAAAAACATACCACCACCACGCCTGTATTCCTCGAAGGGTTAGGCAGAGGTGTACCAAATGTACATCCACAGTTCGCTGGAACCGAAAAATTACAACAGGCCAACCGCCATGCCAAGGCAACGGGCCATTAATGTTTCGGTTCCAGCGAACTGTTCGAGAAAAACGCTATTTATTTTAAGACGTATACTCAAACGAAAGCATTCAATGTGTTGTGTAGACACGAAAACCATCTCAAACGCAGCATAAATCTCCACAAACTACCATCCATCACCATAACCCCGGCCACTATTAAGCTTAACATTCGCCTTAAGAAACTCACGCTATTGTTTGCCCCCGAATGACCTTTATGACGTCATACCCTTAATATCTGAGCCTAATGTAATGTAATTCTCCAGACCGATTCCGGCCACGGCGGCTAATCTTAATGCAGACTAGCCACGTACGCAGGAGATATTATAGTGCACAAGTGTGTGTGCAAACACAGGTGCACTCCCTCGTCCCTAATTCTCATAGCCCTATGGGACGGCAATCCGACACGACCGGAGAGAGATCAGGCGCAGGACCAACGGCTTTACGTGCTTTCCGAGGCACGGGGGTGTCACACCTCCAACTTCCAAACTCTGGGCTGCTACTGAGAAATTCCTAATGGAAAAACCCGATAACACTTTTTGCCCGACCTGGGAATCGAACCGGGTCCCCTTGCTCAGCAGTCGCGCTTGTGACCACGAGACCAACGGGGCAGTCTAATAGCATAACAGTAATACAAAGGCAGGATCAGGTAATCCCTTCGGCAATCAGACCCGGATTAGTAGGGTAGAGGCGACCGATGTTCGTCTGACCTATGAGTATTTGTTGGGCGATCAGAATTGTGTCATCGTGGGGCCCTTTGGGCTATTTAGTGATTAACTGGATGGGCTTATGTTCTATTCTTTGCTGGTTATAATAATAATAAATTCATTTAATAAAAAGGTAAATAACACCCATTGCCAAATATAGAATAATAGATATAACATATAAAAACCAATTAAATAAAGTCAAACACACATCAGTAGCATAAAATAAAAACAAAATCAAAAAAATGAAATCGAATTAAGCAAATCATCCAAACAAAACAACTTATCATAAATAAATACATATAAATAAATAGTATTATAAAGCGAAAATAAAGTATCGGACACCCTCTCTGTGACAGCAGCATGCCTACTGAAACAATGCCTGATGAAGTTAGTTTAGCATATAGATACATTTATTTTTTCTTTCTTAAATATTCTTAGTAGCAGCTCGGGTTTGTGCCCAGTTAATAGCAACAGGCTCGCTCCCTATTACATGGGACCTTACCATACCGGCGAAATGTGGGTGTAAAATAGTATAGGATAGTGATACCATTGTACACCAAGAGGTTAGGCAGAGGCCTAACCCTTCGAAAAATACAGGCGTGATGGTATATGTATTTTTTTTTTTTGTCTTGTGAATGTCATTAATATATTAAAAGGACGACTTAGCGGTGTATCTTACGTAAATACGTCACGATTGCCCGTTGTTCACTTGCCGAACGTTTCTCCGAATAAACTTTTGACCTAAGAACGTTTGCCCGAAAGAGCGATTGACCGATAAGGATTTCAATGGAGGAATAATACTGTCTGAAAATTAATGTTACACGTAACACATTGTCAATCAATCAATCAATCATTTATTATTTGTATTGTATAATTAGTGTGTACATATCGAAAATACATTCCCATGAAATATATTTTATCATGGCGTTTTCTAGAGCCACAAACGGGCTTCGGATAAAAGTTAATTCCAAACATTTTTAGGGCCATAGTTCATTTAGGCAACAATTATTCGGCGTAATTTTAAAGGATCAGTGGAACCACAGATTACAATAGTGGAACGCACACCGTTTAATAGTCTAACTAAAACAAATAATCTGACTCTAACTTTCAACCCATCTCAAATACACTCTGTATACTGTATAAACATCATACTATACAGTGCTACTAAGACTTGCAGTTCCCGCTGGCAACAGTCCACTATCTCATTGCCCAAGGGGCTTGCGGCAAGCAATTAACGAATTCTATTACGTAAGTGGATAGATTGCAACATTCACTTCTGTTCTGATGATATCAGTTTACTGTTACAGCGTAATTTTAGTATCATCATCATCATCATCATATCAGCCGCAGGACGTCCACTGCTGGACATAGGCCTCATAATTTTCATACATAATTTTAGTATGATTTATTTAAATAAAAAACGGTAATTTAAAAAACTAAAAAACCCGACTGCTATTCTTTAAAAATCCCTAAAACAAGATAAATTGTAGCAGTCGGGACCCATTCTAGAAATGGAGGATTAGTGAATTGAGAGCACATAATATACCTATATTACATTGCAGATGGTCCCGAATGGGTCCCGACTGCTACAATTTATCTTGTTTTAGGGATTTTTAAAGAATAGCAGTCGGGTTTTTTAGTTTTTTAAATTACCGTTTTTTATTTTTTTTATTTTTTTAGTGTTTTAAAAAAGAAATTAATATACCCAGTGTCACTCTCACAGTAAATACGAATCTACCGACACCTCTCAAGGTAAAATCCATCAAGCCGTTCAGCCTGCAGAGCGAGCCAAACATTTGAATTTGGCGCCAAAAACCCGCCATTTTGTTTTTTTTTTTTTATATACCCAGTGTCACTCTCACAGTAAATACGAATCTAACGACACCTCTCAAGCTAAAATCCATCGAGCCGTTCAGCCTGCAGAGCGTGCCAAACAATTATACATACATACATACATACATACATACATACATACATACATACATACATACATACATACATACATACATACATACATACATACATACATACATACAAACATACCCTCGAAAAACATAACCCTCCTTCTGTCGCAGTCGGGTAAAAAATATATAAACATATCATCACGCCTGTATTCCGCGAAGGGTTAGGCAGAGGTGTACCAATGTACACCCACAGTTAGCCGGTATATTTAAGTCCCATGTAATAGGGGGCGAGCCTACTGCCAATAACCGGGCACAAATCCAAACTCTGAGCTGCTGCTGAGAATTTCATAGAAAAACCCAAAAATACTTTTTGCTCGACCTGGAAATCGAACCCAGGACCTCTAGCGTAGCAGTCGTGCATAAGACCATTAGGCTAACAAGGTAGTTATTACAAATCGAGATCGCCCGAGATTTATTTTATTATGTAAATAATTTGTCACTTTTAGTCGTGATGGCCCAGTGGTTAGGCACCTCTCATAGATTGCTGATTCGATACCGAGTAAGTACCTACTAATGGGACTTTTTAGATTCATTATCATGTACGTCTTTAAGTTTGTCTTGGACATCACTAATATAAGTGTAGGAAAACATCGTGAAAAAACATGAATTTTTAGTTTAATAAATCTGAATCGCCAATCTTCCTTGAGCAAGCGTGGTGATCAATGCTTGTGCTATCTCTGAGGCCTTTGCCTTGTACTATAATTCGACATGCTTGTTGGTCTAGTGGTTAGCGGCCCTGACTGCTAAGCCGGAGGTCGTGGGTTCGATTCCCACCCAGGACAAACTTTGTGTGATGAGCATGATTGTTTGTTCTGTGTCTGGGTGTGATTTATTTATAATATGTATGTATTTATAAATTATATAAGTATGTATATCAGTTGTCTGGTTACCATAACACAAGCTCTGTTTAGCTTGGGATCAGATAGCTGTAACTCAGTTGTCCCAAGATATTTATTTATTTATTTATTTATTATAATAGGCTGGTATTATTACTGACTATTATGATTACCTACATGTCATTATCGTTACATCAAACAATATGAATCTCGTTCCTCAATTCCTTAAAATTTATTAGGGACTAGCGACCTGTCCGTTTTCGTCTGCGTGGCTTATTTCATTCGCGTTGAGTTACGTCTTTGGTTACTCCTTCGCTCCTGTGAATCGTAGCGTTAAAGAGCCTATGACACTCACTGACTGCCCCGTTGGTCTCGTGGTTGCAAGTGCGACTGCTGTGCAAGGGGTCCCGGGTTCGATTCCCAGGTCGAGCAAAAAGTGTTATTGGGTTTTTCTATGAAATTCTCAGTAGCAGCTCGGAGTTTGGATTTGTGCCCGGTTAATGGCAATAGGCTCGCCCCTTATTACATGGGACCTAAATATACCGGCGAACTGTGGGTGTACCTAAATTGGTGCACCTCTGCCTAACCCTTCGGGGAATACAGGCGTGATGGACACTCACAAATAACGTGGCTTTCAGTGGATAAAATAATTTTCAAAATCGCTTCTGTAGATTCAGAAATTATCCCCTACAACCTCACAAACTTAAATATGGTATTAGTATACATACATACACATACATAGACTACATGTAGGTACAACTAAGAAGCAAGCTTTATCATAGTCTCTCGAATATATTCTTTTATCCCAGACATACTTTTATTTCTAATAACTCGGCTCTAACGTCGGTCGCAGAGCTCAAAATGTCTATTCTCATGACGTATTATATAGATAAGCGCCGCTGCGTCACATTCATTCGATAGAATCTTTTCTAGAATTTCCTGCAATTCTCGGATTTTAAGGTACAAATTCAATATGGGAAGAAATACTAGTGACTGGATTTTTCCTGGTTGTAATTCGATCGGGCAAAACCTTGGGGGCAAATGTTTGCCTCAAGTATATTTTCTTTGTTAAATAAGAAAATCTTTAATCTATACTCATATAATAAAGAAGAAGAGTTTGTTTGTGTTTTTAGACACGCTAATCTCTGGAACTACCAGTCAAATTAGAAAAAATATTTTGTAAATGATAGCCAGATCCATGAGGAATAGTAGTATATAACATCATGCTTCGAAATAATCAAATAGGTAACTTAGCGCGCGGGAAAAAATAATGGTTGTTTTTTATATCATTGGATAGCAAGCAAGCCTACGACCCAGTTGATGTTAAGTGGTCACCGCTACTAGACATCTGCAATACCAGAGGACTTGCAAATGCGTCGCCATCCCAGAGACAAATGCCTCATGTGCCTGTAATTACACCGGCACCAATACCCTCCAAACCGGAACACAGCAACGCTTCTTTGCAGCAGAAATAGGTATGCTACAATATTATATGTATTTTTATTTCGTATGTTTTCTTGGAGATAATAACTTACATGTCTCGTGAAAGTCTAGAATATTCTAGGTACCTGTATCTACGATACAAATAATCAAACAATCTAGGTGAACCTTATTTATTTCCAGTGAAACCTGTTTTTACTTTAAATACCTAGACTAGACAGAACATTCTCAAAGACAACTAGATAAATACTATAATTATAAGTTTAGAAGTATTGTAGGCACTGATGTTTCGAGGGCTTAGCTCGTTATTCTAACTTAAACCTATTATTAGCTGCCTGGGGCTAATTAGAAATGCTTTATCAGTAATCTTGATACATATTAATTTTCTAGTTTGATAGTTGCGTTATTTAAAGTTTCAAGACGTGTTGCTATGTCACTTTTATGGTGAAATTGCCATTCATGTTTGGATTTTAAATCGTGAGCGTTGAAATAGTCTTTATACTGACAAGGATAAAAAAGGTGACGGCTTGCCGGCGGCTGCTAATAGATAGTAGTATGCGATTTCATATTGAAGCGGTACTACTATAAGAAATGAGAGCACAAATGAATTCGGGCAATTACAATCATTTTCCAAATTACAAGAAAATGGCTGAAAAATTCAATTAAACTGCGGTAGATCAGCTTTGACGTTTTTAATTTTGTGCTGGTGGTCCGCCATTACTTCATCATTTGCCCAAGTTTCCCATGGTCTCTTTGTGCATGACTGCTTTATACTATGTACAGATATAGATAGCTCAGATAATTGTACCTATTTTGGTAAGGCTAAAGGCCTGAAGCCGCGCCTAGATTGAAAACCGTAAAAGCTGATTAGTGGATAACTTCAAGTGGAATGCAGATAGCCGGTGGCCGCTTATCTCCTGATAAGATCAGACTGCAATTACAATTCACCTAGCAACCTCGGCAATTTCGTTTTAAATATTTTGTTGAAATACTAGCTTTTTCCTGTGACTCTATTCGTTTGAATGTCGGTTTTCATAGGTTTTGTTTCTCTCAAGTTTTGGAGTTCTTCTTATTTTTTTATAATATAAAAGTATTCAAGTAACTTCTTATAACATCAGCTAACTGCCAGTAAAAGTTTCGTCAAAATCAGTTTAGTCGTTTTAGAGATAAACCGAAACAAACAGATAGACACACGACAAAAATTTTAAAAGCTATTTCTTGTTAGTGTCGTGTAAACCATTAGGTACCTAAACATTAAAAATGCTCACGCATTTCATGTAACTTTTTTTTACAAACTTATGACAAAGAAACATTGTTGCAAATTCGTGTTATGTAAAAAGCACGCGTGTAATACACCGGAATGTGACCTTAATAGCGGTGCAATAAGAACCATTTCACGAGCAAGTGTCATAAAAAATAATTTACAACTCCGTGCCTTACCTTTCTTATGATGCCTCGTGAAATTTCCAAACACACTACCCAGCCGTTGTTGATTCCTTGTCGTACACAACTCCAACGATTTCAAATCGTCCGCGTTCTGCGCAATCAAAATGGAAGACCTCTTCGACTCCATAGCACCTGTGTTCACAAGCAACTCGGCTTCAAGTAACAGGACAATAGTGGCGTAGAGTAGTTTGAGTTCTCTACAGCAAAGCATTGTTTTGGCACTGTATTGTGGTCACATTGGTAGCACTTCACGTGTTATACTTAAACTTAAATTAATAGTCATTTTAGGCACTGCTATCTTCTTTTTTTCGGGTCTGGATGTTGTGGATGTTGGCGCATTCTGGAAAGAAAGAAAGATTTGGTTAGATTTATCATCCATGTAGGCTTCTGGAGCGTGGATGCATTGAGGGAGAGATAAAAATTTGATTGATTTGTTTTTTTTTTTTTTTTATTTGAATTTGATTTGTTTGTTTTTTTTATTTGTTTGTTTTTTTTTTTTTTAACTTTTAATTTTATGGTTTAGTTACTGCCCTATTGGCCTTGTGGTCGTAAACGCGACTGATGAGCGTGCTGAAAATCCTGGGTTCATATCCTAGGTCGAGAAAAAATGTTGTTGGGTTTTTCCATTAGGATATTGTCAGTTGTAGCTCAGAGTTTGGGGATTGACACCCCTGTGCCTTGGAAAGCACGTAAAGCAGTTTAACAGGCTTCCTCTGGGTAAGCTCACTTCACCGTCGACATTTCTCTGACCAAGAGAAAAAATAAAATAAAAAGTAAAATAAAAATTACTGGAAAATGTCAAATACTAAATACTTGAAACATAAATAGACTACCCCAAAATAAACTATTCAGTTATACTACCTGTTTACTCTTTTCACTAAATTAAGCGTTATCGAAGACTATTCCTATATATATTCTAGCAAATAAAGCATTCATTCATTCATTCATTAAACACAAATAATGTTGTATTAAACATCACTAATATTTGTCCCAGGAAAATTGCTAAATAGGAATACAAATATTATCTTGAACACAGAGTAATATTAATTATATCCATATTTAAGTGACATTATTTACTCCTCAAATAATAACATAATAACTAGCTTTTGCCTATAACTTCGTCCGCTTGGATATTTTCGCCAGCGATGAGTTACGTTTTTTATTACTGCTCCGATATCGTGTGTCGTAGCGTGATGTTATATAGCCAATGTAACTGCCTGATAATATAGCTATCTATTGGTGAAAAAATGGTTAAAATTGGTTCAGTAGTTTCCGAGCTTATACCGTACAAACAAACGAAACAAAAATCCTCTTTATAATATCACTAGCAAACTGCCCGCGACTACGTCCGGGTTGCTAATTTCACTCGCCTTACGTTACATCTTTAGTTACTGCTCCACTCCCGTGTGTCGTAGCGTGATGTTTTATAGCCTATGAAACTCGCAAATAACGTGGCTTTCTATGGGTAAAAGAATTTTTAAAATCGGTCCAGTAGATCCAGAGATTACCCCCTACATACAAACTTACAAACAAATGTTACCTCTTTATAATATGAGTATAGACTATACATGTAAGTAAGAAAATTACATGACCGCCTTTTAATAACTCATTTTCTTGCTTCCATAAAAACCAACAAACATTACACAAGACTGAGGGACCCTTGCGTTTCATTAAAAGACACGTAACGTTAGAACAAAGGACTGAGCTAGCATTTAAGACCTTAATGAGTAGCACTAATGTGTCTTTTTGAACAACAACTGTCGTAATGACTTTCTTCATTTAGTGTGCTCATTGTTTGTTATTATGAGACGTTTTGTTATAGAATTTGTGTCAATACTAAGCTAGAACTTATTTCTTACTCCTTCGCTATTCTTTTCTGATTAATTTCATTACGGGATTACGTTGATTCTGGCTTTCAGGTATATTAGGTTTGTGCCCGATTAATGGCAATAGGCTCGCGCCAAAGCAGCTCGTGGTTAAATAATTACAGCCGCATATCTTCCGGGTTAAGCCACGCTTGCCGAGGTTGGTCTGTGGATGGGTGACCATTTACCATAGCGAGTTTCCTCCGTGCCTCGGAAAGCACGTTAAGCCGTTGGTCCCGGCTGTCATTCGTAGATCTTTGACAGTCGTTACTGTTAGTCAGAAGCCAGAAAGTCTGCCAACCAGTCTTACCAAGAATATCGTATTACCCATTACTGGGTTGTGGAGGTCTGATAGGCAGTCGCTCCATGTAAAATACTGATATTCAGCTGCATCCGGTTCGACTGGAAGCCGACCCCAACACAGTTCGGAAAAGGCTAGGCAGATGATGATGAGGCTCGCCCCCTATTACATGAGACCTAAATATACTGGCGAACAGCCGGTGTAAACTGGTACACCTCTGCCTAACCCTTCGGTAAATACAGACGTGATGGTGGAATATATAGGTACAGTGGTTGGGAACAGTGCGGAAAGAACAAAAAAACAAAAAGAAGCCAAACCAATTTTTTTTTGTTTTTTTTAAATGCGTTAATCTTTGGACTTGCCAGTCAGATTGGAAAAACCATTAATAATGCATATGATAGCCAGGTTTATGAGGAATAGTAGGTATGGGCATATAACATCACGCTACAACACACGGGAGCAAAGCAATAACCAAAGAAGTAAAAGCAGATAAAGTTCTTTTGTATATGGTAGACAGTTCACCGAGTAAGATGTTTACAAAACAGCTCTGCAGGACGTTACATAGCTCTCGAAAACTACCATCATACCATCATCACACCTGTGTCCCCGAAGGGTTAGGCAGAGCTATAACCAAAGCACACCCACAGTTCGCCGGTATTTTTAAGTCCCATTTAATTCTAAATTTAAAATGTTTTTTCTAGATATAAATATTTAAAAATGTATTTGATGGTATTGTACATAAATGAATGATAATAATAATATAGCCTATTATTGTCCTACTGCAGAGCAAAGACATCTCAAACAGCAAAAAAAGACAACCAAATTGAGAACCATTTTTGAAGTCGGTTTAGCTTCTTCACCCACGATCGACTTTTTATAGGATCAAATCAAATCAAATCAAATCAAAGCATTTATTTCAATTAGACCATTTACAGGCACTTTTGAATTGTCAAGAAGTTACAGTTTAATATTGAAGCTAGTTGCTCGTTCCAAAACGTAGGTCTCTATGGAGAAGAACGAGCAAGAAACTCCATGGACACTCTTTTCATTCAATTTGGTTTTTACAAAAACTTGGTTACAATATTCTTGTTGCTTCTATATGTGAAAACAATGAAGTGAAAGAATGAAATATAAAAAATAACAAAATTATAATAAAGATGTAAGCCATGGCAGTCAAGAGATGACCAATCCCAACTGACAGCACCCGTTCACGAATATGACGCGTGCATCAGCACCATTTAGCTCAACCATCTTGAAGGGAACCAAACGACCCAACCCACGCGCCACCGTCAGCGAGACATTAAAGTGAGCATGACGAAACTCTCAACTGCCATGCTCAGTGTCCAACACATAGTAACTTAACAAATAAATGGCTCCATGGTATTCACATTTACAAAATTGAAATAAATTATGTTAAATTATATAATACTAAGGTTTTTAGTGAACCTATTCGACTGATGTATGTAATAAATAGCAATAAAATAACGGTAAACGTTATTAAGGTCAATCAAAATGAAAAAAGGGGTAAGAAACATTCCCAAAAAAAACAATATCTATTAATTTGTGAGCCCGAGTCTCTGTGGAGCAGGACCAGCATTAAGCCAAGCATTCTTATCATTAATATAATCTTCTAACTTATAATATGCCTGACTACATAGTGTGCGTTTGATGCAAGTTTTAAATTTTCTCTCATTTAGTTCGAGAATATCGAGCGGTATTTTGTTATAACATTTTACACAGTACCCCATAAAAGAAGTGTGTACTTTAGACAATCTGAAACCTGGTTGATCTAATTTATTCCTATTTCTAGTATAAACATTATGTCTATCACCAATTTTTTTGAAAAGATGAAGGTTTTTTCGAACGTGCATAATGTTTTCATATATATATTGACAAGGAACCGTCATGATATTAATTTTTTTGAACAATTCCCTTAGAGACTCGCTCCTGCAAAGATTATAGATGGCTCTGACAGCCCTCTTTTGCAGAATAAAGATAGACTCTATATCTGCAGCCCGCCCCCAAAGCAAAATACCGTAAGACATAATGCTATGAAAGTAACTAAAATAGACCAGCCTCGCGGTATCCACGTCTGTTAATTGTCTGATTTTTCTGACAGCGTAAGCGGCTGAGCTCAACCGCCCTGCTAGAGATGTTAAGTGAGGACTCCACTGCAGCTTTGAGTCAAGCGTAATCCCTAGGAAAACTGTCTTTTCGACGAATTCCAGTATATCCTTATTTAATGTAACGTTACATGACATACTTTTAACATTTGGCAAAGCGAATCTTATGCATTTAGTTTTCTTCTCATTTAATACTAAGTTATTTATAGTAAACCAATTATGAACCTCATGCATAGCGTTATTTACGTCGTCAAGATGTTGTGCCTTTCTATTTACTTTAAAAATCAGTGAAGTGTCATCAGCAAATAACACCATTTGAGGTTGGTTTTTCAGTAAATGAGGTAAATCATTAATATATACTAAAAAGAGAAACGGACCCAATATTGAACCCTGCGGAACCCCCATCTTTACTTTTAAGCCTAATGAGTTTACACCGTTTATTTGCACATGCTGCAGTCTATCATTTAAGTACGATTTTATCAAGTCACGCGCTAGATGACCAAGTCCGTAATGCTCGAGCTTAAGGAGGAGTGTTTCATGATTTACGCAATCAAACGCTTTTGAGAGGTCGCAAAAAATGCCAATGGCATCCTGTGAGTCCTCCCATGCATTAAAGATGTGTTTAATTAAAGTGACACCGGCGTCTGTAGTGCAACGCCCTCTGGTGAAACCATACTGTTGATCGTGCAAGATGTTGTTGCAGTTGAAATGATTGAGCATTTGATTGAGCATCACTTTTTCGAACACCTTGCTGAAAACCGGCAAAATCGACACAGGTCTATAATTGTTGGTGTCTTTGCTATCCCCGGACTTAAATAGGGGTATAACCTTGCTGTGCTTCATTAAAGTAGGGAAAACTCCTTGGTCTATACACAAATTAAATATCAAAGCTAAATAGGGTGCTACTGTCTCAATTATTGATTTACATACATTAGTAGACATGCCCCACAGATCTTCGGTAACCTTGCTCTTGAGTTGTTTGAACGTCTTTATAACAATCAGAGGGTTAATATGTTTAAATTTAAATTCCTTGGGACAGGCTGAAACATTAGCCCTTACTAAATCCATAGCAAGTGCGGGCGAGGAATTTAAAGCTTCAGTAGTTTTAATTGGAATATTGGTAAAGAATGTTACAAATTCCTGAGCCACATCGATATTTATGCTTATGGGACCTCGGGAAGTCTCTAGACTATAATCAGCATTATGTCTTTTATTTCTATTTGTTTCGTTATTAATAATTTTCCAAACCGTTTTTATTTTATTATCTGCTGATTTAACCTTGTTACTAATGTACAAGGCTTTAGCTGACTTACAAGTATTTTTAAAAATTTTAGAGTAAGCAGCAACATACTTATTAAAACTTTCAGTATTTACATAAGGCTTAAGGCCATACAATTCAAATAGATGTTCCCTACTTTTCCTGATACCTTTAGTTGCCCAATCACTAAATAAAAATTTTGGGCAAATTGTTTTGGTTTTTTTCTTAAAAATATTATTAAACTCTGTTTGCACGACTGAAAAGAATTTTTCATACAAAGTACTACCACTATTCATATCAAGGCTCTGAACACATAACTTACTAATTAAAGTGCTATTAAATTTATTCAAATTACCAGATGTTATTGGTCTTGATTGTATCTGCACTTTTTGTAATGATGTTTTGTACTCAAAAGAAACGGTTTGTCCGCTGTGATCAGACGGAAGATAATTTACTATGGCTTTATCTAAGTAGGTGCAGCAACAAAAAACATTATCAATACATGTAGCAGTAGTCGAAGTTATTCGAGTTGGTTCTAGAAAAACATATGATAGGTTGAAAGATTTAAAAAGACTTATTAATCTACTGCTATTTGAATTTTTTTCTAGAATATTGATATTAAAGTCACCACAGATTATTACTGATTTATTACCAGTTGTAAGTTTAGACAAAGCATCTTCCATTACAGTCTCAAAAATAGAGTAATTTTGGTAATTTGGGGGTCTGTAGACGCACACTATAACATGCTTATCTAGCTCAACACAGGACAGCTCAATAATATGTTCAACCGATAGTTCAACTATATCTTTACGGGGCTTTGATTTAATACTATTTTTAATAAGGATTAGTGAACCACCACGCTGCATAGATTTACGGTTGAAACAACTGGCCACAGTATAATTCTCATAATTAGTTAACATTTCATACTCCTTTAACCAATGTTCTGTAAAACAAATAATGTCGAACATTGTCTTTTCTAAAAACAGTTCAATTTCTAATTGTTTTGAAGAAAAACCTTGAATATTTTGATGAAATATTTTTAAGGAATGTTGCTTACCTCCATGTTTACTATTTGGTAAGGGATTGCTAGAAGATACCTTTTTGTTGATAAGTTTAACTAAATTGTCGTTGGTATCTTCTGTTGTCTTAATTACTAGTTTAAAACATTATTTTTTGTTACCACCTTAACATTAGTATTGTTACTAAATAGTGTGGTGCTAATTATGGAGGACTTCGACATACTAATTATGTCTGAGTTAATATTAAAAGCTAATAGCCAAGCTATTTGACGTCTAAATCTAATGGGCAGATACGCTGTATCCCTAGTCGATCTTAATTTGTCAACAAAACTGTTGATGTCTAGAAACATAAGTTTATCACTATTGTGACTAACAAGAAAATGCATATGATTATTTAACATATGAATGTTATTATTTTGTGTCTTTGAGAGGTGCTCAAAGTAAGGAAAAGCACACAATATTATTTTCTGACAATTAAGTTTTAACATTTCTGTGACACTGTCAGTAATGTCGTCTTTTGTTACATTTTTGCTATTACCTAATAATATTGTTATGATAGAATTTGCATTATAAACATTTTTTGTTATTGAAGACACTATTTCTTTGTAGGAAGTTCCAGGCATACAATAATTTAAAGCAGATTGTCTAAGGTTGTTGTTAAGTAATTTCCCCAGACCCCTTCCTAAACTATCTGAAAATATAATGGGACAGCAACAAACTTCAATATTAGATAGAGAACTACTGTCTTGCAGATCCAGAGATGAACCATATTCAATATCTGGTACCACACTTAAATTAGGGACACACTCCATGACATTCTCAGACTGGGACGGGTATTCCGTTACCTCAGGCTGGGGAGCCTCAAATTGGGATTCCTTCAGTAAGATACCTTGAGTGGTACTGTGCGGCACTGGGTCAATTCTGTCTGCACTAGAGCTACAAATATCCACTAATACATTTGTTGCAAGTATATGCTCTTTAATTTGATGTTGTGAGCTCTCATACTTTTTAGAAAGAGAATATAGTGACCCTTCAAGCACCTCAATCTCTGACTGTAGGCGTTGAGTGTCAACCTCATAAATGTTTATACTGTCCTCTAATTTAATTTGGAAATTATTTAATTTATTCACTAGAAAAACACGTTCTTTCCTTAATTTAATATTATTGGAATAATGTTTTTGTTGTTTTCTGAACCTTTTACATTTATTAATGATTTTGTTAAACTTTACATATTTTTTTAATTTATTGTGACTCACTGTATAATTGCTATTATTATATTTTACAAGAGAATCCTCAGTGAGGTCTATTGTAACTAAGGAGTTTGGGTTACACTTACTATTCAACAATTCATTATATAAGTGATTTGTTTCTCTAGCCTGGGAACATTCCTTTTCATTCAGTAATTTAGTAATTCTTAAGTTTGAATGTATTAATTCTTCCTCTAAGTCCCTAACTTTGCTCAAAGCCTCCTCATACAGGTCACTACAGTTTTTGAACCCATCAGTGACTGACCGCAGTTTGTCCCGTTCATCGACAACGTCTAGGTATTGCTGATGAAGGTCCACCAGCTCACGCTTCAGGCATGTGTTTTTGTTGATTATGCCCTTTACTTCCTCCTCACATTCGTCTCGTTCTTGCAATAATTGCTGGCATTGGATGCTGGATGCCTTAAGTTCTTCAAGGGCCGTTCTCAATTTAACCTCCATAACCTGAGCCGTAGCCTTGCGGGTCATCACTGACATGGTTTCAGGAATAGTTACTGAAATTAGAATTGAAAAAACGGTGAGAACTAGTTAAATAGACAAAAGTAGGGAAGGTGTGTGAAATGAAAGGTGAAATGGGAATGTTAGTGTGGTTTACTGGAGAAGAAAGAGGTAGGCTGCTAGTTGGAATAAGACTATGATTAAATTTAATGCAAAGTTATAATAATTTTTGTTGTATAATTTTTGATTGTTATCTAACCGTTCAATAGATCCATAATTTCTTGAGACTGTCTTAATGTAGGAGCTGAAGAAACGCTCAGAAGGATAGGGTTCTTAATAAAAACACAAGCTCTCACAGAATATTCTATTTACTTCGCACTGCACAGCAATAACAATATAACCCCATGGGTCTTGGTTCGAATGACAGCCCGACGTCAGTGTAATGACAGACTGTAGAAACGTCAGTGTAATGCCGTATGACTGTTACAGTTACATTAAGACGGTCTCAAGAAATTATGGATCTATTGAACGGACGAGTGCATTGGTAATTGGTATATTTGAATACATAATATGATCTATTCTCTCCGACAAAAAAATCGGTCGCCGATTGTCTGACGTAGGAGAGCCTTAAAATGAGAACATGCTGAGTCAAAACACAAACCCTCAAGTCTTGACTACCTTCACCACAGCACGTCTAATCTCTTCCCCGAACATTTGCCAACCCCTTACTAACCTAGATTGAAAATCGATACAATCTTTATCGTTTTTACCAAGAACCCATTGTCAGACCTTCATAGTAGTGCCACGGAGTAGATAGTTACAGAAGGACGGCTTTTACAGTCACGGAAAACGCACACACACAGACACGCGTTTCTGTGCAAGAAATAGTTTAAGAGCGTCGAAGATCTTTTTTTTATTGCATTGGATGGCAAACAAGCCTATACGGCCCGCCTGATGTTAAGTGGTCACTGTTGCTTATAAACATCAGCCCCCCTAGCCAAGTCACAAACGATAATCATAAACGCTCGGTAGATACCAATAGATTTTCAACTTAATACCCAAGAGTCTTAAGTTGAAAATCTATTAAAGATTTCTAACCGTTAGCGACTGGAACGAACGAAAACGCTATGCAATCTTCATTAGATCAAGCACATAAAGTTGAAGATCTATTAAAGCCTACTCAGCGTTTGCGTTTATCGTTTGTGACTTGGCTAGGGGGGCTGTAATACCAGAGGCCTTCGAGATACGTAGCCATCCTAAACACACAGTTTTCCTTGGTAAACTCTCTTCATCGTCGACTTTGTGTTTGTCAGCTCTGACGTAGACTAGAATCAAAAGCTTATCAATCTGAAATCACACTAATATTATAAAGGCGAAAGTTTATGTATTTGTTTCTTCTTCACGCTCATCCGGCTGAACGGATCTAGATGAAATTTGGCACTGAGATAGATTGTGGTCTAAAATAACAGATAAGTTACTTTTTATCCCGGAAAAATATACGGTTCCCGTGAGCTACTATAGCAAGTTTGACGTTTGAAGTCGTAGGGAAAGCTAGCCAAAATATAAAATGTCTCATGTGCCTGTAACTACACCGGCAAACCAGAACACAGCAATGCTGCTTTGCGGCAGAAATAGGCTTTCTCCCGCTAGCTGTAAGGAGTTAGTCTTCTGTATCAATTTAGTTTGTGGTATCGAGCTTTACGGAACCTTCATTCTATTTCAATTTAAATCGATACGTTGAACAATCGAGTATTTAGTTATTCAGGCCTATCTCCGACCGTTTGTAATTCTAGGAACGTTTCAATAATTTAGAAACCGGCATTCTTAGAACTTTGTCTTTGTTAAGATTTACTCAATGGAAAGAAAATAAAAACAGAAAAAATATAGGTCGTGTTTTGTTTTGAAAGTATAAAATTGTACACTAGACATAAAATATTTAGTAGTTTTAGCTTTCGAGAAATTAATTTCTCAAAATAGGAAAACACTAAAATTCGCTGGTTAACAAAAATTATAATAAACTAGCTTGAGCTCGCATCTCCGTCCGCGTAAATATCGGTGTAACCTGCGGAGTTTGTTTTTTCCGGGAACCCTTTTCGTTTTTCTGAAATAAATATAGCCTAAGTTACTCCATGTAACATCAGCTATCAGCCACTTAAAGTCCTTTCAAAATCGGTCCAGCCGTTTCGGAGATTAGCCGGTACAACAAAATTACAATTTTTACGTGTAAATATTCATTCATATTATTATGTATATTATAAAAAGATGTTATTTTGACATTACAAACATACACTTGCTTAACTGCCTTATTGGCGTAGTGGTCTTAAGCGCGACTGCAACGCTAGAGGTCTTAGGTTCGATTCCCAGGTCGAGCAAAAAGTGTTATTGGGTTTTTCTATAAAATTCTCATTAGCAGCTCGAGCTTTGTATAAATACAAAACGGATTACACATAAATGCCAAATTTAGACTCCATTTTCAAAATAGTCTCATTTACGTCAGTAATTAAAACAAAAACCTTTTATTCTAAATGAGTACTCTCAGAATAAATATTTTGATCACAAACTCATTTTGTCGGAATAAAATAACACCTTTGCTCTCCCTTAATTATTTATTTTGTGTTACAAACCTGCCTTTTATACCTACGCTTTTCTAAAATAGAACGTGTGAACGAGAATATGTTTTGTTTTCCATTTAAAACACCGTGTCGGTACACACTGTTAATACGTGGCTGGTCATTAGATAGCAAATAGGCCCACGGCTTACCTCAGCCACCTGATGTTAAGTGGTCACCGCGGTCTATAGACATCTGCAATACCAGAGGCCTTGCAAATGCGTTGCTATCCCAGAGACGAAGTTGAAATGATTCATGTGCCTGTAATTACACCGACACCCATACCTTTAAACCGGAACACTGCAACGCTGCTTTGCAGCAAAAATAGGTATGGTGGTAGTACATTCCCGGATGAGCTCTTTCACAAAGAGCTCTACTACTGTAATAATAATATAGTCCTGTATTTCAGTTCTATTTTATAAGATAAGATGAGACGAAATTAAAATGTCTCATGTGTTTGTATTTGCACCGGCACCCATGTTCTTCAAACCGGAAAACGGCAACGCTGACATACAGTGCTACCCCGGAATACCACTTTCACAAAGAGCTCGAACTACTACTAATAAATTAAAAAACAATGTTCAAAGATACATAGTGTTCATTTACAAACTAGCGAATTGCCCGCGACTTCGTCCAAATGGCTTATTTCACTCGCGTTAAGTTATATATTTGGCTACTGCTTCACTCTCGTAGTTCGTAGCGTAATGTTATATAGCCTATAACACTTACAAATAACGTGGCTTTCTATTTTACCTATGGGTAAACAAATTTTCAAAATCAGTTCAGTAGATTTAGAGATTTTCCCTTACAACCTCACAAACTTTATCTCTTTATAGTATTCGTTTTAAGGTCGTAGCACACGTATCGACTCGGAAAGGGATCGTCACCGTATCAACTCGAGCCGTTCAGTATTATTTGTATGAAACTCCCTACTGCAACGCACACTAATCGGAATCGTAACGTAATCGCCTCGCCTCGGGACAAGCTCACGAACCGCAGTTTCGCGCTTACGACTCTCCGTAGCCTAGCTTACGGCTCTCCGTACCCTAGCTTACGGCTCTCCGTACCCTAGCTTACGTCTCTTCGTCCACGCCCCTCCCGCGGTCTGCGACTCTACGTTGCCAAACGTGCTTTCATTGGCTCATTGGCTAACTAGTGCCGCCGCACGCAGCACGGCGTCGCCTAGCCGTAGCCGAGTCGACGTATCAGAGCTTCTGATCCGCTTTGGTTACGTGCTTACGTAAGGTTGACGACTGCTTGACGGCAATGCGAAAGGCGATACGGTTACGATCCCTTTCCGAGTTGATACGTGTGCTACGACCCTTAATAATAAATAGGATCATTATTAATCGAATATGCACCAATAAAGCCTTTCCTATTTCAAAATGGACACTGACATTATGTCATAATCGGCGTACCTATTATTATCCTTTGCATTGTTTGGGAACACCACAAATTCATCAACCGGTATGATGACGTCACATTTCAGTATTTACGTCACGGGTCTTGTTTCAGCTTTGTCATACAAATATAGTATTTAATAATTCCGCTGTAGAGATAATATTGTTGTGAATAAATTATTATGCGTACATAGTATTATCGGTAAATTAATTGCAAACCATTTTATTACTGGTCTATCTATCTATCTGCCTTTTGTTAGGATTCCGTATCCGAAGAGTGCCAATGGAACCCTATTACTAAGCCTCTGCTGTCAGTTCGTCTGTCTGTCAGCGGGCTGTATCTCATAAACCTTAATAGACAGTTACTCAAATCTTCACAGTGTGTGCATTACTGCAGCCTTTTACAAATAACAGACAGAAATTTGAAAAATAATAAATGTTTTTTTTTGTTACTTAAAAAGAAAAAAAAATTGTTACATTTCTAATAATCTCCGAAGTTGGTATGTTTTCACTAATCTACATAACAGCTGGATTCATTTCACTGGAATATAGCTGATGTTACGTGATGTTAAGGAGTTACTTAGGCTACTTTTATTTTAGTTAAATAATTAGGCGTCCACGCAAAAATGAAAACCCCGCAGATAACCGACATTCACGCAGACATAACCCCGGGTATAAACTAGGCAGAAGTATATCAATGTAGAAATGCACAGAAAAAGAGATGTACTTCATTACAAAAAAAAAATACATCTGTACACTTAGATCTTTTAAACTACGCAACAGATTTAAATGCGATTTTCATCAATAGATGGAGTGATTCAAATGGAAGGTTTATACGTATAAAACATAATGCTATGGTAAATGAGAGCGGAGCATTAACCAAAGACTTTTATATCGCTATTCTATTGCTATTCAGAAATAAAAATATCTTTCACAATTTACTCCAATTGTTTCATACCCAATTCATACATTCTTTTTCATCACAACCCACATACCTACTCATTCAACCCCACGTTATTTCAACACGATTACTATTCACATCACTCGTCAATATAACACCCCATTTGGCCCCCATTACACATCTAATAACATAAAACATATAGAGCGAACAGGAAAACAATGCAATTGAGCTAAAACGTGTGTGTAAAATATATAGAATAATGATGTTTTTGGACCATAAAATAATATAATGTACTCTGAAGATCAAAGATACACTACATTACATTATATTATTGTATATTAATTCATATATAGACTGCCCCGTTGGTCTCGTGGTCGCAAGCGCGACTGGTGAGCGTGGGGTCTCGGGATCGATTCCCAGGTCGGGCAAAAAGTGTTAATGGGTTTTTCCATTCGGAATTTCTCAGTAACAGCCTGGAGTTTGGAAGTTGGTGGTGAGACACCCCTATGCCTCGGAAAGCACGTAAAACCGTTGGTCCTGCGCCTGATCTCTCCCCGGTCGTGTCGGATTCCCGTCCCATCGGGCTATGGGAGTTAGGGAAGAGGGAGTGCACCTGTGTTTGCGCACACACTTGTGCAGTATAATATCTCCTGTATACGTGGCTAGTCTGCATTAAGATTAGCCGCCGTGGCCGGAATCGGTCTGGAAAATTACTTTACTTTACTTCTATGTTTTTTCTACTGTCATTTGTAGATATTTGACAGTCGTTACGGATAGTCAGAAAATCTGACAACCAGTCTTACCAAGAGGTATCGTCTTGCCCAGTTACTGGGTTGTGGAGGTCAGATAGGCAATCGCTCCATATAAAACACTGATATTCAGCTGCATCTGGATAGACTGGAAGCCAACCCCAACATAGTTGGGAAAAGGTTAAGCAGATGATGATGATGATGTACTTTCTAAGTTTATCTTTAGATTTCACCGACATCGGTGAAGGAAAACATCGTGAGGAAAACTGCGCTAATAATTAATATGAGTCTGAAATCACCAATGCGCCTTAAGCAAGAGTGGTAATCAATGCTCGTGCCTTCTCTGCACGAGAAAAGGCCTTTTTTTAGCAGTGAGCAGTAGTAATGTTTTTTTATTTAATACTATTTGGACACAGTATTAATAATATTCTCTCAAACGAGTTGCCATCACAGCAGCCAATTTCAAGGGAGACTGGTCAAACACGCACGAGATATTACAGTGCACATGTATGTGCGCATACACATTCGCATTGTAATACTCCAGGCCGATTCCGGCCACGGCGGCTAACCTTAATGCAGAGTAGCCACGTACGCAGAAGATATTATAGTGCGCAAACACAGGTACACTCCCTCTTCCCTAACTCTCATAGCCCGATTGGACGGCAATCCGATACGACCGGAGAGAGATCAGGCGCAGGACTAACGGCTTTTACGTGCTTTCCGAGGCACGGGGGTGTCACACCACCAACTTCCAAACTCCGGGCTGCTACTGAGAAATTCCTAATGGAAAAACCCAATAACACTTTTTGCCCGACCTGGGATTCGAACCCGGGACCCCTTGCTCAGCAGTCGCGCTTGCGACCACAAGCCAATGGGGCATACGCATTAGTGCATCACTTGAATTCTTAACTAATATTACGAGCGGACAGTGAGAGCAGCTGGCGTTCTGTGGATTCTGTCTGCCCCCATGGGAAAAAGGCGTGAGTTTATGTATGTATGAAATCGACAACACCAATACTTGTTGAAGCATATCCACAAAACCCATGCTATACCATGTTCTTGAACTGTTAAAAAACAGATTCTTATCGAGGTCGGAAGCAACATCTTCGTACGAAAAATTGTCCGTTGTAGGGAATATCTTCATGAATAATTCATGGGCGGCAGTAAGATGAGGAAATATGAGTCAAACATATTCGAGTGCCATTCCGTGCGTGGTACAAGCTGGTCTTATGTACAGTCGGATGAGAAAATTTTGGTATATTGTGGTTATTTTGACGAAAAACAGTATAGGGGTAATTTGCTAAAACCTAGATGAGACGAAAACACGTCGGCTCGGCGAGTGCTATAGCTCCGTAATGTGTCGTACGCAATTAATTTATATGCCGTTGGATAGAGCAAATTAGCCACTACTCAGATCAAGTATATGTGTGTATATGATACATAGACGTTTCACGTTAACCCAACAGCTGCCACAGCCTCACCTGTTTTTTCTTTACAATCTCGTTAGTCTGGTGGTCCTAAGCGCGATTCCCAGGCCAAGCAAAAAGTGTAATTGGGTGTTTCTATGGAATTCTCAGCAGTAGTTTGTAGTCAGAACTTGTGTCCGGTAATAGCTATAGGCTCGCCCCCTATTACATGGGACCTATTGATACAACTCTGCCTTACCCTTCGGGGGAGCCATCATGATGGTATGTTATGTTATATTTTCTTTACAGCTCTGCGATCCAGACCGAAAATTATCGATTTAGCTTTTTCTTCTGTCAGGGTTGAGGAATTTGTTCTAAAGAATTACCGCGGAACCATATCTAGAACGCGAAGGGCATTAGGAGGAATATGGATGGGTCTTAGTCAGTAAGAGTCTGACACTCCCTTCCGCCCCACCTAGTGCGGAGGAAGCCATTAATTTACCAAATAAAAAAAAAGCTTCTTCTGCTTTAAAAAATATTCGTTGCCTCAACCAGCTCTAGTCTAATCTAAAAAATCTTTGTTGATTATTTTTGTGATGAATTGGGACACGTTTACCACTATCTCATGAACTCATTGTTCAATTCTAAACACTAGCAATATTTCTCGTGCTAAAGAGACTTTAAATTATTTTTATTATGCTCCCCACTTGTGTGTAGACTCATAAATATACCGTTATGTGACGTTGCACTTTAAGATGGACCAACACAAATGGACTTAGGTCATTAGCAGTAGCGTCATGGAATTAGTAATTTTGTGTTACTTTTTTCAAGCAATAGTACTGAAAATTCATTAGTACATGATGGCCTTTGTAATATTTAACAATAAAATAATAATAATATACCATCACGCCTGTATTCCCCGAAGGGTTAGGCAGAGGTATACTAATGTACACCCACAGTTCGCCGGTATATTTAGGTCCCATGTAATAGGGGGCGAGCCTATTGCCATTAACCGGGCACAAATCCAAACTCCGAGCTGCTACTGAGAATTTCATAGAAAAACCCAATAACACTTTTTGCTCGACGATATTTAACAATGCCTATAAAAAACACCTTTCTTGTGAACCCTCTTTGCTTTTAAACTGTATTTTATTTGTTACAGCGGCATTATAGAAATGTACACTCTGTTGAAATTTCAACTCTCTACCTATCACGGTTCATGAGATACAGCCGACTGACAGACAGATGGACAGCAAAGGCTTCATAATAGAGTCCCGTTGGCACCTCTCGAGTCGGATATACGGTTCCGTAAACTGCAGTTTTTTTATGCTAAAAGGTAGATACCTACTTTAGATTTTAGATACCTACTTCCACAAAAAAAAATAGGTTTCCGCTTAAAAAATTAAAACCGCAATAATCAAAATAAACGCGGATGAAGCCGCGGACATAAACCAGTCTTTGTTAAAACAGGAGTAAAGTCAAACTTTTCAGTACTTTTGCACAAAATGTAGGTAACACTTACAAAACGTAATTAGTCAGGCATTTTTAATCGTCTAATTGTGAACACGACATCGTTTTTCTGGCTAAAAGGATAAGCTTGTACTAAACAAAGCAATTTGTCTCAAAACATTTTTGTCTCGTTTTTGCTAAAACAATTTTATGGCCGCTGCGTTGTCGCCTTAGTTTGTCGTCGAGTTTAAAACCGCGTTACTAAGCCGAGAGACGGACAACCAGAAGAACAATTAAGATAAATCCAACATGGCCGACGAATTCAAAATGGCTTACGTTCTTTTGTAAATTGCAGCGATGTTTTACGTTTTATTTTGATGAAAAGTTTTTGTAGTGTTTATGATGACATATTTTTGTTATAATTGTCACCTAAAATACTAATGTAGCATTTGGAATTTCTTGTTATTAAAAATAAAAATATAAATACCATCACGCCTGCGTTCCCCGAAGGGTTAGGCAGAGGTGTATCAGTGTACACCCACAGTTCGCCGGTATATTTAGGTCCCATGTAATAGGGGGCGAGCCTATTGCCATTAATCGGGCACAATCCAAACTCCGAGCTGCTACTGAGAATTTCATAGGAAAACCCAATAACACTTTTTGCTCGACGATATTTAACAATGCCTATAAAAAACACCTTTCTTGTGAACCCTCTTTGCTTTTAAACTGTATTTTATTTGTTACAGCGGCATTATAGAAATGTACACTCTGTTGAAATTTCAACTCTCTACCTATCACGGTTCATGAGATACAGCCGACTGACAGACAGATGGACAGCAAAGGCTTCATAATAGAGTCCCGTTGGCACCTCTCGAGTCGGATATACGGTTCCGTAAACTGCAGTTTTTTTATGCTAAAAGGTAGATACCTACTTTAGATTTTAGATACCTACTTCCACAAAAAAAAATAGGTTTCCGCTTAAAAAATTAAAACCGCAATAATCAAAATAAACGCGGATGAAGCCGCGGACATAAACCAGTCTTTGTTAAAACAGGAGTAAAGTCAAACTTTTCAGTACTTTTGCACAAAATGTAGGTAACACTTACAAAACGTAATTAGTCAGGCATTTTTAATCGTCTAATTGTGAACACGACATCGTTTTTCTGGCTAAAAGGATAAGCTTGTACTAAACAAAGCAATTTGTCTCAAAACATTTTTGTCTCGTTTTTGCTAAAACAATTTTATGGCCGCTGCGTTGTCGCCTTAGTTTGTCGTCGAGTTTAAAACCGCGTTACTAAGCCGAGAGACGGACAACCAGAAGAACAATTAAGATAAATCCAACATGGCCGACGAATTCAAAATGGCTTACGTTCTTTTGTAAATTGCAGCGATGTTTTACGTTTTATTTTGATGAAAAGTTTTTGTAGTGTTTATGATGACATATTTTTGTTATAATTGTCACCTAAAATACTAATGTAGCATTTGGAATTTCTTGTTATTAAAAATAAAAATATAAATACCATCACGCCTGCGTTCCCCGAAGGGTTAGGCAGAGGTGTATCAGTGTACACCCACAGTTCGCCGGTATATTTAGGTCCCATGTAATAGGGGGCGAGCCTATTGCCATTAATCGGGCACAATCCAAACTCCGAGCTGCTACTGAGAATTTCATAGGAAAACCCAATAACACTTTTTAGCTCGACCTGTGAATCGAACCCAGGACCTCTAGCGTGGCAGTCGTGCTTACGACCACTAGGCTAACGAGGCAGTTCTAGTAATTTTATAATTTTAATCAGACTAACTACTATTAAATAGTTTGTTACTCTACCGTGCCAGAACGGCTGAACGGATCTGCATGAAATTTGGCAGAGGGATAGTTTATAGACTGGAAAAGCACATAGACTTTTTATGCCGAAAATATGTACGGTTTCCGTAGGATAGTACATACAGGAAAAGTTTTTAACCAGTGCGTAAATTTTTTTTGGTAGTTCAGTATCAGTAATAGAACACATTTCCGTGTTTAGTTAAAAAAAAAAAAAAATTCATCCTTATCCAAGTTTGAAATAAGCAAAACATGGACATAATCTATTCGCCATACTATCAATGAAAACTCGCGGCCGCCGCCCGGGCGCATGGCTGGGGTGAGGGGGTGGGGAATGCGCTAGCGCCGAGTGACAATAAAATATGGTTTTTAAGTAAATATGTTTCGTAAGCGATAACTTTTTTTTTTTAGTACTAAGACATATCAAAATAAAATATACGTGTTTAATAAAACGTGCTGAAGTTTATTATGGCAAAATTTACGCACTGGTTAAAAAAAAATCCTGTTTATTAACTCTGACGTGATTTTGTAGTGGTCGAAAGCTAGTTTATACTCCTAAATTCTCCTACGGAACACAAAAACAGGATGAAAAATTATGTGTTAACTGCCTCGTTGGCCTAGTGGTCCTGAGCGCGACTGCTACGCTAGAGGTCCTGGGTTCGATTCCCGGGTCGAGCAAAAAGTGTTATTGGGTTTTTCTATGAAATTCTCAGTAGCAGCTCGGAGTTTGGATTTGTGCCCGGTTAATGGCAATAGGCTCGCCCCCTATTACATGGGACCTAAATATACCGGCGAACTGTGGGTGTACATTGGTACACCTCTGCCTAACCCTTCGGGGAATACAGGCGTGATGGTATATATATATATATATATACAGGGTGGAAATTTATTATCCTACCTGGAGGGAAAGTACTCTAAATACTTAAGTTAGCAAAATTTACTCAAAGGAAACAATCCTTTATTTTAAAAAAGAAACGAAACTGCATTTAAATAATTTTGAAAATACGCTTGCTACACCCAGGAATCGAACCGACTAAAATTCGAAAAAATTGCATCCTGTACTTTTATGGCATCAATCGATAGGGTCAATCATAAGGATCAAATCTCTGCAAACATGGTAAATTAAAATTAAGAAAAACATGCAATTTTAATGTAAACTTATTTTATTCGGACGAAAAAACGAGTAAACTAAGTCCTTGCTGGAAATGAGCTTCATTTTCTTGGATGCACCAATTTATGCCTTAAAAAATCATTTTGAGTAACTTTTGGTAGCGTAATGCAATTTTCAATATTCACCAAAACACCCTACTAAAAGTTATTCAAAATGAATTCCTTAAAATACTGAATTTGTGCATCGAAGAAAATGAACGTCATGTCGAGCATGCAATTAGTTAATGTACTCATTTTTTTCGTCCGTATAAAATAAGTTTAAATTGAAATTTCATGGTTTTTGTTTAATTTAGCTTACCATGTTTGCAGAGATTTGATCCTTATGATTGACCCTATCGATTAGTGCCATAAAAATACAGAATGCTATTTTTTCCGATTTTAGTCGGTTCGATTCCCGGGAGTGGCAAGCGTATTTTCAAAATTATTTAAATGCAGATTTGTTTCTTTTTAAAAATAAAGGAATGTTTCCTTTGGGTAAAATGTGCTTACTTAAGTATTTAGAGTACTTTCCCTCCAGGTAGGATAATAAATTTCCACCCTGTATATACCCAGTCGGGTCATAAGTTCTGTTAAAACCTTATTATTTTAATTTTCGAATACTGGCTAGATAAACGTCGACTATTTTTAAAAGTAGATCATTTGCGCTTGCCGAAAATAAAAAAGAAATTAAATTTTATTCATTTTTAAATATGGAGTGGTCGAAGAAGGAAGATAGAGTCGCTGTTATCGCGTTGCACCGCTGTGGTTACGCGCCAAAAGAGATTTTCAACATTCTACAAAAATTTAAAATAACACTACAGTTTGTGTATCGCACTATCAAACGATACATTGAAGATTCAAGCTTCGAAGATCGTGAGAGGAGTGGCCGACCTCGTACAGTTAGGACACCAGCGGTCATCAAAGCAGTAAAGGCGCGAATTCAACGAAATCCCGTGCGTAAGCAAAAAATCTTAGCCCTTCAGATGGGGTTAAGCAGAACCACGGTCAAAAGAGTGTTAAATGAAGACCTGGGACTGCGAGCTTATCGTAAAAAGACCGGACATTTTTTAAATGAGCGTTTGAAAAAAATTAGACTGGAAAGATCCCGCGCTTTGTTACGGCGGTACGCGGGAAAAAAATACCGCGAAATTTTATTTTCAGATGAAAAAATTTTTACCATCGAAGAAAGTTACAACAAACAAAATGATAAGGTGTATGCCCACAGCAGTGAAGAAGCAAGCGCGCGTATTCCAAGGGTCCAGCGAGGACATTATCCTTCCTCACTCATGGTTTGGCTTGGAGTCTCATATTCAGGCTTAACTGAGGTGTTTTTCTGTGAAAAAGGTGTGAAAACCAGTGCTGTGGTGTACCAAAATACCGTCCTAACGAACATAGTGGAACCTCTTTCTCAAACAATGTTCAAAAACAGACATTGGATATTCCAGCAGGATTCTGCACCAGCTCACAAGGCACGAAGCACGCAAAACTGGTTGACCGCCCATGAAATTGACTTCATCGAGCATGAAGACTGGCCCTCTTCTAGTCCAGATTTAAACCCGCTGGACTACAAGATATGGCAACATTTGGAGGAGAAAGTCTGCGCTAAACCTCATCAGAATTTGGAGTCTCTCCGAGCATCTTTGGTTAAAGCAGCGGCTGAAATAGATATGAATGTGGTGCGTACTGCGATCGATGATTGGCCGCACCGATTAAGGGCATATATTCAAAATGGAGGGGGGCATTTCGAATAATGTAAATAAAATTTTATTGTACATTTAATTATCTTTCATTTCATATATAATTTTTAAATCATTCTCAAAAAGTATATCATTAATTACATTGAAAGTTTTATGACCGAATTTATGACCTGACCATGTATATACATGGTCAGGTCATAAGTTCTGTCAAAGTAAGTTTTATGACCGAATTTATGACCTGACCATGTATATACATGGTCAGGTCATAAGTTCTGTCAAAAACTTTCAATGTAATTAATGATATACTTTTTGAGAATGATTTAAAAATTATATATGAAATGAAAGATAATTAAATATACAATAAAATTTTATTTACATTATTCGAAATGCCCCCCTCCATTTTGAAATGCCCCCGCCGCTGCTTTAACCAAAGATGCTCGGAGAGACTCCAAATTCTGATGAGGTCTAGCGCAGACTTTCTCCTCCAAATGTTGCCATATCTTGTAGTCCAGCGGGTTTAAATCTGGACTAGAAGAGGGCCAGTCTTCATGCTCGATGAAGTCAATTTCATGGGCGGTCAACCAGTTTTGCGTGCTTCGTGCCTTGTGAGCTGGTGCAGAATCCTGCTGGAATATCCAATGTCTGTTTTTGAACATTGTTTGAGAAAGAGGTTCTACTATGTTCGTTAGGACGGTATTTTGGTACACCACAGCACTGGTTTTCACACCTTTTTCACAGAAAAACACCTCAGTTAAGCCTGAATATGAGACTCCAAGCCAAACCATGAGTGAGGAAGGATGATGCCCTCGCTGGACCCTTGGAATACGCGCGCTCGCTTCTTCACTGCTGTGGGCATACACCTTATCATTTTGTTTGTTGTAACTTTCTTCGATGGTGAAAATTTTTTCATCTGAAAATAAAATTTCGCGGTATTTTTTTCCCGCGTACCGCCGTAACAAAGCGCGGGATCTTTCCAGTCTAATTTTTTTCAAACGCTCGTTTAAAAAATGTCCGGTCTTTTTACGATAAGCTCGCAGTCCCAGGTCTTCATTTAACACTCTTTTGACCGTGATTCTGCTTAACCCCATCTGAAGGGCTAAGATTTTTTGCTTACGCACGGGATTTCGTTGAATTCGCGCCTTTACTGCTTTGATGACCGCTGGTGTCCTAACTGTACGAGGTCGGCCACTCCTCTCACGATCTTCGAAGCTTGAATCTTCAGTGTATCGTTTGATAGTGCGATACACAAACTGTAGTGTTATTTTAAATTTTTGTAGAATGTTGAAAATCTCTTTTGGCGCGTAACCACAGCGGTGCAACGCGATAACAGCGACTCCATCTTCCTTCTTCGATCACTCCATATTTAAAAATGAATAAAATTTAATTTCTTTTTTTATTTTCGGCAAGCGCAAATGATCTACTTTTAAAAATAGTCGACGTTTATCTAGCCAATATTCGAAAATTAAAATAATAAGGTTTTAACAGAACTTATGACCCGACTGGGTATATATATATATATATATATTAAATTATGTGTTCGAAGGTAATCCCGTTCAGCCGTTAAGGTAACAAACATCCACCGATACATCTATCCATCCATCTTCAAAGTAAGTAAGAATAATAGGATTATATGTTTATTACAATAAATAGATTATGTATAATGCTAGCATCTGCCCACAACTTCGTTCGCGTGGATAATTTCACAAGCGCTAAGTTACGTCTTTTGATACTGCTCTTCTCCCATGTGACCTAGCATGATATTGTATAGCCTATGTTACTTCCCGATAATTTAGCTATCTCTTGATGAAAAAATGATCACAATTGGTAGTCGTTTTGAAGCATATTCAGTACAAACAAACAAATAAATCTTCTTAAAGTGTTACTCTAAGTGTTATTGGATTTTTCTATGAAATTCTCAGTAGCAGCTCGGAGTCTGGATTTGTGTCCGGTTAATGGCAATAGGCTCGCCCCCTATTACATGGGACTCAATAATAAAAAAACATACCGGCGAACTGTGGGTGTACATTAATACACCTCTGGGAACCCTTCGGGGAATACAGGCGTGATGGTATGTAAGCACCACACAATTAACAAAAACCAAAACACTGCCAATAGAACAAACGTTAGTTCGCAAAAAAATCTCCAACAATACAGAGAAATATAAAGCAAAATTTCAGCTGAGTGTACAAGCAATTTCTGTATGGGGAGCCAAAAAAAGTGTAGTGGATTACCGGATAAGAAATAATATAATTTTCCGTAACGTTTACTATTCCACATGGCGCTCGCTATTGAAAAATGGGTGACGTTTTGTTATTACATTTGGGATGAACTGTAGGTATAAGAAATGGAATGAAATCCTATGTATTATATGGAGACCGCATTTTGTTCGTTTCTTTTCGTGGTTGGATTTTGTTTCGGTGGGAACTGAGTTTTTGGTTTAGATTTGAAATTAATATTGAATATTAATCTTTCTGTTATAGATATAATTGGTAGTTTATTTTTGAATATACTAGGTTAGCTACCCGTTGCTCACCGTCCGCAGACCCGCGTCTACGGTGGCCGAGAGTTGTCTCGCGGCTCCCGACGCCCGGAGCGTCTCCCGCACGCACGTGTGCTGTGTTACTGTGTATGTCACTCAAGATAAATTAATAAATTGTAATTTTTGAAATGATATGTGAATTAATTTATAACAATGTGTTTCCTCTTAAATGCTTTGAAAATCGTCGTATATAACACGTAAGCAAGTTATTATTTAGGTGATTTCAAACCTATGACACGAGGTGTGAATTGAAGTATTATGTTCACCCAACATTGAACTATATTACTGCAAGTATAAAGTGTTAATTACATTTACAAATTCAATATCTCGCCCATCCAATCCACTTCTCGCCTTCTATAAGAAACCACTTTTTCAAGCCAATTTAGGTACAGTTACCAAGCACTACCTAACGAACGGTAAGATATAGGAATCGATATCCCAACTATCCCTAATCACGGATGACGAAAACTCAACAAAGAAGTTTAATCAGGTGAATACGCTACAATAACCTCAAGGTTACCCTAAAAGATTCTGCCAGGAAAATCCAAAAAGGTAGGGTAGGGCTCAAGGATGTAAACCTCCTTGAAGGTATAAAGCTTCCAAATGATGAAGGTCAAATGTATAATTTAACCTCATTCAACATAGTTCAGTGACGTTACAAAGGTTTTGACAACTTGGGTTTACAATAATAATGTTTATTATTGTTGTGTGAAACAATATGGCAAAGGTTCATGATGTTTGCTTGTCTTGTTTGAAGTTATCAATTTGGTTATACGCGTATCAATTAAATTATATTCTATCCTACCATGAATTCGGTACATGGTTCTATGTAGACCATAGCGGTAACATAAAAATATATCTGTTTCATGCATTTTGAACGTGTATGTGTCGCACTTTGGTGTGGAACAACATTTGTTTTTTATCGACGTATTTTTTTTTGCTGAATACCTGCTAATGTTGTTCTGCACGTTATAATGACTAGTATATGAATATAGTTGAAGGGGAAAATATACAAATCTGTTATAAGACCTGTCGTACTGTATGGATCGGAATGTTGGGCCGTGAAGAAGACGGATGAACAAAGATTGCATGTTGCGGAGATGAGAATGTTGAGATGGATGTGTGGTGTGACCAGAATGGATAAGGTAAGGAATGAGTATATTAGAGGAAGTTTGAAAGTAGCGCCAGTGACAGAAAAGTTGAAAGGGAACCGTTTGTCTTGGTATGGACATGTGAAGAGGAGGGATGAGACGCATGTGACCCAAAAAGTTATGAATGTAAATGTGGATGGATGTAGAGGAAGAGGGAGGCCAAAAAAAAGATGGATGGATTGTGTGAAGAATGATATGAAAGAGAAGGGAGTCAGTGATAGTATGACGGTTGACAGGTTGGCATGGAAGAAGAAAACATGTTGCGCCGACCCCAAGTAAAATGGGATAAGGGCAGGAAGATGATGATGATGAATATTCCTGAAATCGATTGGGAATATTATGTTTCAGCTGTTTTATAGGCGTTTTTTACTTTCTCATGCGTTTTTGGTTAACCCGCTTTAAAATTTAGCTTTGGAACTTGTTTCGGATTCATTGGATTTGGAACTTGAAACGACGTGCGGTGTTTCGGATTCAACACTGGGCGAGTACCAATAGGACTTTTTAATTTATAGGTACTTTTTAATTTTATTTTAGAAATCACTGATATCAGCGAAGAAAAACATCTGAGGAAACCTAGACTTTATAAATAATTCTGCAAATATCAATGCGCCTTGAACAAGCGTGGTGGTCAATGCTCGAGCCTTCACTGTATGAGAAGAGGCCTTTGCTTTGCAGTAGGACAGTAATACACACGTATTTTCTTTTTATTGAGTTCAGGCCTAGCTTACACATTTAAGTCATAATAAAAATCAAGTTACCTATTGTAAAAATACTGAGAATCTAAAGCCACCTAAAATATGGCACCGATTCTAAACGCGTCGTAAAAACGAATTTGAAAATAAAATTTAATTAATGCAAATCCAACTCCCGAATACAAAATCAAACGGACCATTCTCAGTTGGTATCAAATATTATTTACTAGCTTTTGCCCGCGACTTCGTCCGCGTGGATTAATAGTTCCCGTTCCCGGGGGATTTCCGGGATGAAAACTATCCTATGTCCTTTCTCGGGTCCCAGACTATATCTGTACCAAATTTCATTGAAATCGGTTCAGTGGTTTAGGCGTGAAGAAGAGACAGACAGACAGACAGACAGAGTTACTTTCGCATTTATAATATTAGTAAGGACTAGTAAGGATTAACTCGTTTTTAAGGTTGTCAAATGGGATCCTTTCACTCAGCTGTATGTATGTTCATCTGTCATAGGCCTGCATCTCTTGAACCTTTAAAGTTAGATGTTAGACACTTGAAATTTTTCATAGAACTGCCTCGTTGGCCTAGTGGTCCTAAACGCGCATGCTACGCTTGAAGTCTTGGGTTCGATTCCCAGGTCGAGCAAAAAGTGTTATAGGGTTTTTCTATGAATTTCTCAGCAGCAGCGTATTTGTGCCCGGTTAATGACTATAGGCTATTACATGGAACCTAAAAACATCCCGGCAAACTGTGGGTGTCATTGGTGCACCTCTGCCTAACCCTTCTGGGAATACAGGCGTGAATTGGAATTTTTAAAGTGTTTTATTATTGTAGCCAATCTTTGTGATAATGGATGGATAGATGAATATTTTTTACTCGTTCACGCTTAAACGACACAACGAATTTGGATTAAATCTGGCGCTGAGGTAGATTGTAGTGTGGAATAATACATAAGATAATTTTTACACATACATACATACATACACTCACGCCTTTTTCTCATGGGGGTAGGCAGAAACCACAGAACGCCACCTGCTACGATCCTTACATACTACTTTCGCCTCGTTCACGTTCATATATCTGGTCATACAAGCACGCCGGTTACGAGTACTGCACAATCGACCTTTCTGAAGAACCTCACCAATAAGGTCAGGGTAGGTCTTTCTAGGGCGTCCCCTCCCGGCGTTGCCACTCACATCTGCCACATAAATACCTTATCTTATCTTAATAATAAGATAATTTTTATCCCGGAAAAATGTATGGTTCCCGTGGTATAAAAATGTTGTTTTTCAAATGTAATGTTAAATATTATAATGCGGCACGTAACCTTTCGGATGCAAGTCAGACTTTCAACTTGTAGAACTGCTTTGCGTGTTGAAAATATATACCTAACTATTAGGCAGATACCTGCAACTTCATACGCACTTGTATCCCTCGTTTGGCCCAACAAAAGGGTCAAGAGTGGCTCCTCAAAAAAAACCCTTTCTAAGTGCACTACAGAACCCTCTAAAACATTGAATGTTGTGTTTTCCTTTTTGGCAAAAGCTGCGAATCTTACAAATATTTTTGTCCTTTTCTTTGTGATTTTTTTAATGACGTGACCCCGAATTGAAGACCACCAAAGGACCAAAGATAATATAATCCTACTAATATTATAAATGTGAAAGTTTGTGAGGATGCATGGATGGATGGATGGATGGATGCATGGATGGATGGATGGATGTTTGTTACTCTTCCACGCTTAAACAGCTGCACGGATCTTGATGAAATTTGGCACTGAGATAGATTGTAGTGTGGGATAACACATAGGATACTTTTATCCCGGGACAATACACGGTTCCCGTGGAATAATATATCAAATGTGACGCAAAAGAAGTCCCGGGTAGAAGCTTATATAAAAAAATATACCATCACGCCTGTATTCCCCGAAGGGTTAGGCAGAGGCGTACCAATGTACGACCACAGTTCGCCGGTGTATTTAGGTCCCATGTAATAGGGGCGAGCCTATTGAAGAAGAAGTTTATTTAGCATCATATACACAAACAAACAACCAGGAACAACTACCTACAGGCCATAGAAATATATGACTCGACCACTGCGCCAACTCTGCCATCACAGAAAACAACCAAATTTAAACTTTACGAAGCCAATAAATAAAATAGGAAATGTTTTACGCCAACTGGGAATAACCCAATAAACGTCCAACGTCCATCCTGTTTTTATTCCCTATTAAAGCCCTTGTGATGTGTAGCCGAGCAAAAGCCAACCTTAATCCGTTACAGGAAGGGATGTAATAAATCGTACCGGAGCGAAAAATATGCAGACTTGCGAATCTTGGAGTGGAGACTGTAATCCCGGTGGTCTTATTCGGATATCAGCTAGGATATAACCAATCTAGGTTCACAAGGTATGTTAACGAGACCCCTGAGACGGTGATTCGGTTTTTGAATATTCAAACGTTTGATCAATTGGCGTGATTTGATTTGGCTGTCCTTAATTGATGGTAAAATTGTGTTTTTTGATAAGGATTAAAAGTTGTGATGGCTGAGTGGTTAAGGCGCCAGTTTATCATGCACGAGGTTATAAAATATATAACATACCATTACGCCTGTATTCCCCGATGGCTTAAGCACAGGTGTGTTTCTTGATAAACGTATTAAATGTTGTGATGGTCCTCAGTGGTTAAGGCATTCGTCTCTCATACACGAGGTTGTAATTTCGCAATCAGATACAGGCAAGTACTAAAGTTATTTTCTCTATTTCATAATGTTCTTTTTTTAGTTTACATTGAACATCACTTACATCGAAGAAAAAGATAGCGAGGAAACCGAAACTAAAGAATAAATGTATTAATTTGAGCAAGCATGGCGCCTTCTCTGTAGAAACACTTATAACTATTTACAGGTAAGTCTTTTAGTTGAACCCTTTTTTTTTATAGACGGGAAATCATCAAATAACTTCCCCCGCCCTGGGCGGGGCGGGAGGGAGTGTCAGACTTTTACTGACTAAAACCCGTCTATGTTCCTTCATGTGCCCTTTGCGTTCCGGGGGCGCGGTATCTCTTTCGAACAACCCGCAGCCCCGGCAGGCATCGGCACTCAGTGGCCTCATCCAAGTTTGCTGACATCTCTTTGAGGCGCGTGTGGAACACGAACGCGCCGTCTGTCGTTATTCAATGAACGTACGGACGGTGAGCTACCCATTGCTCACCGTCCACAGACCCGCGCCTACGGTGGCCGGGAGTCGTCTCGCGGCTCCCGACGCCCGGAGCGTCTACCGCGGCGGCCGCTGGGACGGGGGACCCTCCTTTCCCTCTCCCGTCCCGCTTTATTTGAACCCTTGAGAATACACTCAATCGATAGCCCCATAATATACATCTAATAATACAGAAGAAAGACGTATAACAAATAATAACAGTATAAATACATGTACAGCTAAGATACACAGAAACTTAAAAGGCTTGACCGATTACAGTACTTAATGGTCCTGTTTGGACTGTTCTAAATATGTCCCTTAACCTTATTAATTGGTTCGATTCGGGTAGGTTAATAATTTATGTGGGTGTTGTAATTACTTATTGAAGGCGACACGTGTATCTGTGTACCACAAAACACGTGTAACACTGACAAGGTAGCAAGGACGCCTCGTCACGCCGTACTTTGGTGTGAAAGTATGTACTGTATTTTGATTTTTACTGAGACTTCGCTGTCCGTCTGTCACTAGTCTGTATCTCATGAACCGTGATAGTTAGAGAGTTGAAATTTTCCGCTATAATAACAAATACTAAAAACTAATATAAAATAGATATTTAAGGGGGGCTCCTATACAACAAACATGTTTTTTTTGCCGTTTTTATAGATAATGGTACGGAACCGTTCGTGCGCGAGTCCCACTCGCATTTGGCTGGTTTTTTTTTTATTACTGTTCAAAGATTTAGCCAAAAGACAGATAGAATAGGGTCCCGTCTGGCACTATTTGGGTTGAGAACCGAAAAAAAATTTATGGTATGTACAACAAAAAGTAGTACCATGTCTTACAAATCGTAATTTGCTACGCTAGAGATCTTGCATTGGATTCCTAGGTCGAGCAAAAGTGTTTTTTTTTTCTATAAAATTCTCAATAGCTGCTCGGAGTTAGGATTTGTGCCAGGTAAATGGCAATATATTATGTGATAGTTTCAAGTATCATAACTATTGAGATTAAAAAGCCCTATGACAGACAAAATAGGATCCCGCCTGGCCCTTTGGATACGGAACCGAAGAAAACTGTATGCTACAGCCAAAAAATAGAACATAATACTACAAATCGATTGGATATAAGTTACTTACTGAACTGATCCTTAGCTAAGCGAGTGTATAGTACATAAATCGATCTGCACATCGCATGCCACTCAAATGTTCATGAACGTACAAAAATATATATTTTTATACGAAAAACAAGCAAAACCGAAACCATTGACATAATTCCTTGCTGATATCTTCCGATAAGCCCTGAATGTGGTTGGTACGGGAATGCTGACAAAAACCGGTCAAGTGCGAATCGGACTTGTACACGGGAAGTTCAGTATCACTGTGTAATATTTTTACTTATTTTTCAACCAGCCTATTTTGTCCTACTGCTGGGCAAAACAGGAAAGGCCTCTCCCTAGTCCTTTCAAATATTCTTTTCATGAACCAGCACTCTTAATGCGACTCGAGGTTATATCGCCACTTCTTCTTGCTACAAAAATATCACCACTATTATTTACCCTTCTTTTAATAAAAATCACTGTTGTTGAAAATCACTGAGATGTGATTTTCACATAAAGCGTCTTTAAAATCACATACGGGTACCAAGTCAGAAAAGAGGACTGTAACGAAATAGGTTTCAATCAACACTAAAAGCGACTCGCTGACATAGATGTTTCACGTTAAACCAACGGCCGTGTGTCCGACGCAGCCCTACCCGATTTTATTTTATGTAGTGTACTCCTTATATTTTTTTTATTTTTTATTGTAGCGGCTATAGTAATACACGCTCTGTGAACATTTCAACTTTCTACCTTGTACGGTTCATGAGATACAGCCTGCTGACAGACAAACGAAAAGCATAGGTTTAATAAAGTCAAAGTCAAATCATTTTTTTTTTTCAATTAGGCCATTAAAAGGCACTTTTAGACGTCAATTACTGCGGGTTGTTCGAAAAAGATACCGCGCCCCCGGAACGCAAAGGGCACATGAAGGAACATAGACGGGTTTTAGTCAGTAAAAGTCTGACACTCCCTCCCGCCCCGCCCAGGGCGGGGGAAGTTATTTGATGATTTCCCGTCTATAAAAAAAAAAAGACGTCAATTAATTAAAACTATTGAATCTAGTTGCCCATTCCAATAGGTAGTTTCCTATGGAGAAGAACGGGCAAGAAATAATTATGATGATATGAAAGAATAATTATGACCCTTTTTTTTTAAGGATGGGAAATCAAATGACCTCGCAAGCTCTGGGTGGAGAGAGTGTCAGACTCTTACTGACTTCAACCCACCCGTGTTCTTTCTTCCAGGACCGAGGTGACTCTTTCAAACAAATTTCGCAAAGTTAGCACCATTTCTCTACGGAATTCTAAAAAATGAATTCTTACAAAGTCTCGATTCAATTTCTGTATTCATTGGTGCAAAAATCTCTTATTCCGATTCTCGTATCGGAAACTTATTGGTAGGTACCAAGTTGTATTTTTACAAGAGTTTTAACTGTCGCTTAGGATTGAACGTTTGTTGAATATTTCTAGGTCGTTTCCTTCACTGATTTGTTGAAATATTGGAAATTGCTGAAAAGACTTTTTTGAAGGACGCTTTTTATTTGAAAATGTTTTATCTTTTAATATGTTTGAGGATTTCCATTTTAAAAGGAATAATTATAGGTGTTTTATTTTGAAAGATTATGGACAGGATTGGGGTGTTCTCAGCAACTAATGCTTTATAGTAGGTATGTTAGCTTCAAATTCCGCGTCAAATTTGATATGTTATCCCACGGGAACCGTACAGTTTTTCAGGATAAAAAGTATTTTATGTGTTACTCCACACTAAAATCTATCTAAGTGCCAAATTTCATCTAGATTCGTTCAGCCATTTAGGCGTAAAAGACGAACAAACATATATTCATCCTCACAAACTTTCGCATTTATTTTACTTTGCATGATAATCTTCTGCAAAAATAAGGTAGTTGATTTTTAAAAAAAGTTACGCAATGACGCTACAGTAAAGATGGCAAATCAAAGTCAAAGGTAAATCATTTATTCAAATTAGATCATTAAAAGGTACTTTTGAACGTCAATTAATCAAAACTATTCAATCTACTTGTACTTGCCCATTCCAAAAGGTACCTAGTTTCGTATGGAGAAAATGTTTATGTAAATACACATACATATGTATGTATGTGTATTTACATAAACATTTATGTATGTATGTGTATGTACACATACATACATAAACTCACGCCTTTTTCAAATGGGGGTATGCAGAAACCACAGAACGCCACCTGCTACGATCCTTACATACTACTTTCGTTTAGTCCACGTTCATAATTATGTAAAATTGTAAATGTTTTAGTAACATTATTGTAATACCAGCTACTGCCACTCAAAGTGAATCATCAAAAGAAAACATTTCAATGTCAAAACATTTAGTTCAATTGAACCATTTACGGACACATTTGAATTATCAAGAGTAGTCGGTCAGTTTAGTCAGAAAGTTGAAACAAGTTACTCGTTTCAAAACGTGGGTAGGTCTCTATGGAGAAGAACTAGCACACTCCACGGACACTCTTTTATTTAAATTGTGTTTTCACAAAATCCTGTTCACATTATTCTTGTTGCTTGTTTAAGTGAAAACAGTGTATATAAAAAGCACACGTATACCATCACGCTTGTATATACAAAGGGTTAGGCAGAGGTGTATCCTTCTACACCCACACTCCGCCAGTATGTTTGGTCCCATGTAATAGGGGGCGAGCAAATTGCCAACAATCGGGCTCAAATCCAAACACCGAGCTGGTACTGAGAATTAAATATAAGAACCCGATAACACTTTTTGCTCGACCGGGGAATCAAGACCTTTAGCGTAATGGTGTATCGGTTTGAAGGGTATGGGTACCGGTGTAATTACACGCACATAAAACATTTCAACTTTGTCCCTGGGCTGGCAACGCATTTGTAAAGCCTCTGGTATTGCAGATATGTAAGCGGATGAGTAAGAATTGCAGATGTCTCTATACATCTGCAATTCTTACTCATCCGCTAATCTTTTCTGATTAATTTCGTTGCGGGATCCAAGACAGTTCAATCGTTTCTCCGGGACTCGTCGAGCTTCATTGTGTCGGCGCTTTTCGTGTGGTCGCCACTGTTGATTCTGGCTTACAGAAGTTGCAGTGTTGTGGGAACAGAGGGGCGGGCTTGTCCCATTAAAAAAAAAAAAAGACATCTGCAATCTGATGTTAAGTGGTCATCACTGCCTATAGAGGCTCACTCAATTTTAGGTGGGCCGCCGGCTGATTTGCCATCGAACGATGTCCAAAAAAACATTCGTCACAAAAAAGCGCCCGTTCACAAAAATGACGCATTCGATCGATCAGGAATCAGAAAATGAAGAGAGGATTCATGTTTTCGATCCTGCCAAAGATTCTTTGGGTTCTGTTTAGTATTCCATTTATGATGACACAAACTACAGATCACGTTATGAATATTGATGTCTTGCTTTGAGAGAAATCGCATTTCCATTCCCATTTGGGATTGAAGGGGAATCTTAGATCTGCCTGTCTTTATGTGTGTATTGCTTGTCAGTTATTGCAAGCTCCAGAATTATCATACGCCTAAGATCTTCCAAGTAAGTTGGAGTCGGCTTTTTTGCTTGAGATGGGTTTGCTCTTGAGTCTAATGTAGGTCAGAGGTGACAAAGACAAAGTTGACGATGGAGTGAGCTTGCCCAGAAGAAACCTGTTCACTCTTACTTTGAAGAAATCAGGGTTGAATGTCGTGATGGCCCAGTGGTTAAGCCACCTGCCTCTCCTGCGCGAGGTTGTGGATTCTTAACCGGGCACAGGCAAGTACCAATGTGACTTTTTCCTTTATATATGTACTTTCTAAATTTATCTTGGACATTACTAACATCGGTAACCATGTCAGAGGCCCTTGTGGCGGTTTAGAAATTCTGAATCCAGGGTGTGTGGGGTTGTTAGACCTTACTGCCCACACGATAAAGAAGAAAGAAAAAGCGATTAGGGTTGAATGCGCTCGGATATACAGACGCAGGTAGAGGGTAGTGGAAACGCTAGATGTCCGATGGTGAAAGCCCAAATCACCACACGCAAAGAATTTTCCCTTTATAAACTCATATATACAACCAGCCAGACCCGGAACAAATATCTATAGGCCATTAAATTTTAGTAACGACCAGGAATCGGTCATGCGACACGCAATGCTCAGCCACTGCGCCAACCGTGTCGTCGTGTTGTGTCGTTTTGTTATTTTAGAACAAAACTAGCTGAAGCCCACGACTTCATATGCGTGGTTTTTCTCACCAGCGTTAAGTCACGTCTGTGATAACTGCTTCGGACCCGTGAGTTGTAGCGTTATCTCACATAGCCTACCTATACTATTCCTCATAAGTCTGGCTATCAGAAACAAGAAAATAAAACTCATTTTCAGTAGCTACTTAGTTAATTCATTGTTTTTTTTTATTTGGTATTTGGAATAAAATAAGTTTACAGTAAAATTGCATGTTTTTTTTTTATTTACCATGTTTGCAGAGATTTGGCCTTATGATTGGTGCCATAAAAGTACAGGATGCAATTTTTTCGGATTTTAGTCGGTTCGATTCCTGGGTGTGGCAAGCGTATTTTCAAATTAATTTAAACGCAGTTTTGTTTCTTTTAAAAATTAAGTAATTTTTCCTTTGAGTAAAAATTGCTATCTTCAGTATTTAGAGTACTTTCCCTCCAGGTAGTATTTGAAAATTCCACCCTGTAATAGTCCATAATGTAGTGCCAATTGTATTATACTTGAAAAATAAAGAAAACAGAGCTCTTACGTCACCAACACCTAATTGACCTTTCACCTTTGCTAGACCCTCTGGACTTCCATTACCTTTATGGATTTCATATCTATCCATTAGTCATACGATACAGGTTCTCTAGTAGGTAGAATGTTTGATTTGGATCTCATCGAGAACCTTATTGTGTGGGAGTAAAATAGATGGAGTAAGTTCGAGTTACATTTACTTGAGAAATATGAGAGAAGAACTGCCTCGTTAGCTTAGTGGTCCTAACGGCGACTGCTACGATAGAGGTCTTGGGTTCGATTCCCAGGTCGAGCAAAGTGTTATTGGGTTTTTCTATGAAATTTTCAGTAGCAGCTCGGAGTTAGGATTTTTGCCCGGTTAGTGGTAATACACTCGCCCCCTATTACGTGGGACCTAAAATATACTGGCGAACTGTGGGTGCGTTGGTAAACCTCTGCCATACCCTTCGGGGAATACAGGCGTGATGGTATATATTTTTTTAATAAAATAAATTTGGAGTAACTACAATACAAAAAAAAGCAGATATTCAGTCAGGTAAAACGAATTCCGTATCTACCTTTTCACATGTTGAATCATAAAAATATGGTAATGATGTCAATTTATACTAATCATGACGTAACAAGACAACCAGTCATTCGAAAACAGTTGAAAATTCCCGTACCGGTATTTACATCAACAGAAACATAAAAAGATAATATCATTTCTGATATATCTTTCTGGAATGAAAAAAGAATTTTTCAGATCGGTTGATAAAAGACGAAGTTCTGAGGTAAAAAACATAAGATAAAAATTACAACATCTTTTTGAGAAGTCGGTAGGAGTAGAGCTCTTTGTGAAGGAGCTCGTCCGGGGAAGTACTACCACCATACCTATTTCTGCCGTAAAGCAGCGTTGCTGTGTTCCGGTCTGAAGGGTATGGGCGCCGGTGTAATTACAGACACATGTGACATTTCAACTCTGTCTCTAGGAAAGCAACGCGTTTGCAAGGCCTCTGGTATTGCAGATGTCTATAATAGGTAGCAGTAACCACACGCTAGAGACCCAGGTCGATACCCAGGTTGAGCAGAGTGGACATAAAAATATATACATAAATAACTATTAAACGTTCCTTCTCAACTGTTTTTTTCTTCTTCATACCACTGAAGCTGGCAAACAAGCTAACGGCCTGCCTGATGTTAAGCGGTCACCGCTGCCTATGGACACTTGCAACACCAGAGGCATCACTCGTGCGTTGCCGACCCCGCTAAAACCTCATAACTCCTTTCTTAAATAACCTTATGCTGTAAATACTACATAAAGCACCTCACAGTCCGGTCTGATACAAGATGACTAAGTCCAAGAAACTACAACACAGCCAGTCAATGAGCCACGAGACGACTCCCGGCCACCGTAGACGCGGGTCTGTGGACGGTGAGCAATGGGTAGCTCACCGTCCGTACGTTCACTAGCGACAGACCGTGTCGACGGCGCGTTCGTGTTCCACGCGCGCCTCAAAGAGATGTCAGCAAAATTGGATGGGGCCACTGAGGGCCGATGCCTGCCGGGGCTGCGGGTTGTTCGAAAGAGATACCGCGCCCCCGGAACGCAAAGGGCACATGAAGGAACATAGACGGGTTTTAGTCAGTAAAAGTCTGACACTCCCTCCCGCCCCGCCCAGGGCGGGGGAAGTTATTTGATGATTTCCCGTCTATAAAAAAAAAAAAAAAAAAAAAGCCAGTCAATGAAAAAAAATCTCCTACCAATATTTACACCTACAGCATCATAAAAATATGTAATGAAGGCAATTTCTTACCACACTATCCACAGCCTCTCAGTAAACATGAACAAGGTAATATAAAACAAAGATAAAAGAGAAAATATGTACATATTCTATTTTACGATAGAATAAATAAACGTAAAGAAAAATAATAATTTTATATAAGTTAGTCTAGACTTTAGTTTTATCTCTAGGGACTAGATTAAACTGTATATAAGATACTCTGTGTGTCAGAGTTAGAGATAAAATGTATATGATTAAAATTGTAATGTCTGTTTGTAATGTCAACATAACGGATTTTTATTAAATGTATATTAATATGAATGTTTACATGGCTCTAACCAATATAAAACCAATTGTAAAAGTAATTTATAAAATGTTTGTTTGTCTGTCTGTTTATTTCAGCGAATCACAGAAACGTCTAGACTGATTTCGACAGGACTTTCACGAACAGGCATTTGATGTTATAAAGACTAACTAGGCTTTTACTGGGGTGTCACACCATCAACCTCCCAACTCTGGTTTGTTATAAAACTCATAACACTTTACCACACCAGCCCCCCTAGCCAAGTCGCAACCGATAATCGTAAACGCTCGGTAGGTACCAATAGATTTTCAATTTTATACCCCAGGGCCTTAAGTTGAAAATCTATTAAAGATTTCTAAGCGTTAGCGACTGGAAAGAACGAAAACGCTATGCAATCTTCACTAGATCTTCAACTTAAAACCTAGCACATAAAGTTGAAGATCTATTAAAGCCTACTCAGCGTTTACGTTTATCCTTTGTTACATGGCTACACGGGCTGGTAGTCAAACCCAAAAGACCCACGCTCAGCAGTCATACTTGCAACCACGAAACTAACTGGGCAGCTAAACAGACAGCCCTATTCAAATGGAGAAGAGTTAATTACCTTTGTTGTTATTTTAGAAAAAGGATTGCAAAAAATAAAACCACGGGACGTCCACTGCTGGACATAAACCTCCTCCATAGTTTTCCAAAAATCCAGCAGTAGACGTCTTGCGTCTGATATGAAGATCATCATCTGCCTAGCCTTTCCCAACTATGTTGGGGTCGGCTTCCATTCGAACCGGATGCAGCTGAATATCCAGTATTTTACATGGAGCGACTGCCTATCAGACCTCCACAACCCAGTAATGGGTAATACGATACTCTTGGTAAGACTGGTTGTCAGACTTTCTGGTTTCTGACTAACAGTAATGACTGTCAAAGATCTACAAACGACAGCCGGGACCAACGGATTTACGTGCTTTCTGAGGCACGGAGGAAACTCGCTATGGTAAATGATCACCCATCCACAGACCAACCTCGGCAAGCGTGGCTTAAGATCGGTCTATGCGGTTGTAATTATTTAGCCACGAGCTCCTCCAAGGGCTGATATGAGCTGCGGGTTGTTCGAAAGAGATACCGCGCCCCCGGAACGCAAAGGGCACATGAAGGAACATAGACGGGTTTTAGTCAGTAAAAGTCTGACACTCCCTCCCGCCCCGCCCAGGGCGGGGGAAGTTATTTGATGATTTCCCGTCCTTAAAAAAAAAAAAAAAAAGGGGCTGATATAAAGATGATGATGATGAAATAAAATCTTGCAGATAACTAAAATTCACGCGAACGAAATCACGGGCATACTTTAGTATTGAAATAATATTCGGGCTGTGGCGCGTAATCCAATTACGTCGACGGTTTGACGAAATTTCAATGTATTAGTACGCATTATAATTATTGTACCATACCTGGTTTAAATACGAGCTAGGTTTAATAGCTCTACCTGGGAATTTGTAGTGCGAATATCTTCATTTGAGTCTGGTATCAATTTCATGTGAATTTTCAACGTGATTGTATTGCTCTGGTTTGAGTTCAGACTCGTGCGTACGGCTGTTACTATTGAGAGAGTTCGAATATGAGGTCGAGTAACTTCCTCGTTCGCCTAGTGGTTCTAAGCGCGACTATTACGCTAGAGGTCTTGGGTTCGATTTCAAGGTCAAGCAAAAAGTGTTATTGGGTTTTTCCATTAAATTCTCAATAGTCACAGCCGTACGCACGAGGCTAAACTAAAACCAGAGTAACACATAAATACCATCACGCCTGTATCCCGAAGGGTTAGACAGAAGTGTACCAATGTACACCCACAGTTCGCCGGTATGTTTTTTAGGTCCCATGTAATAGGTGGCGAGCCCATTGCCATTAACCGGGCACAAATCCAAACTCCGAGCTGCTACTGAGAATTTCATAGAAAAACCCAATAACACCTTTTGCTCGACCTGGGATTTTAACCCAAGACCTCTAGCGTAGCATTCGCGCTTAGGACCAATAGGCCAATATTCACGTTACTAAACTCATACGCCCTTTAATATTTTATTAAACCTCGCTCACCTTGACCTTTGTCCGAAAAGAACAACTTACGAGACAGCGCCCAAGTTCGTCCCATTAGGAATTCAACAAGTCAAAATTCGTGACTTATTTAAAAGTCTGAGAGCAGAGAAACACCGTTTGTATCATTTATGTAGTTTTAGAGTTGTTATAAACACCAAAAGGTCTATTCTGAGACACGTTTGGCGCAGAGGCTTTTTTTATATAGACGGGAAAGAAATCATCAAATAACTTTCCCCGCCCTGGGCGCGGCGGGAGGGAGTGTCAGACTTTTACTGACTAAAACCCGTCTATGTTCCTTCATGTGCCCTTTGCGTTCCGGGGGCGCGGTATCTGTTTCGAACAACCCGCAGCCCCGGCAGGCATCAGCCCTCAGTGGCCCCTTCCAAGTTTGCTGACATCACTTTGAGGCGCGCGTGGAACACGAACGCGCCTTCGACACGGTCTGTCGTTAGTTAGTTAACGTGCGAACGGTGAGCTATCCTTTGCTCACCGTCCACAGACCCGCGTCTACGGTGGCCGGGAGTCGTCTCGTGGCTCCCGACGCCCGGAGCGTCTACCGCGGCGGCCGCTGGGACGGGGGACTCTCCTTTCCCTCTCCCGTCCCGTGGCGCAGAGGCTTAGCAATTGCCCGATGCGCTGCGGGTAGTAGGTTCAAATCCCGGACTGAACAAATATTTGTATAGAAAAACCAGCTAATTATTGTCCCACTACAGGGCAAAGGTCTCTTCTTACACAGACAAGCCACAAGCATTGATCACCACGCTTACTCTTGCATTGAAATGAAATACTTACCATGGCTTTTGTCGGAAATAAATGAATTATTACTATTGTAATGAAGTAAATCATATTCCCTAAGATATTACAAAGTATTATTGACTACAGAATTACACGACCGTGAACAATTTCACCTCAATCAGATTACAAGAAGTACCTAGCAAAAGTGTATCACAACATTTAACCAAGTCGTTGCGAAGTTTGAAGCTACTTAGATTCAAAGTTGCTGGGAGTATTTCACAGTTTTTCAAAAATGTTTATTTGAAAAATGTTGAGAAACAGAAAAGAAGAACACGCATTTCTTTCAACCGTTACCCCACACTGGCCTTCTTTTTTTTTCGGTAGGGCATCTCGCAGTTCAACCTAGGATGTTGTTCATTGTTTAACCATAACCAGGCTGTCCTGTGGTTGCCTTACAATTAAGACCTCCAGCCATTGCAAACAAAATCTTACAAGCAAAGGACTTTGGTCTGCAGTGGGGCAATCATGATCAATCATGATCATCTTTATCGTTAACATCTTTGTCGTCTTATCATCTTCATCAGCATATCGTCTAGACCTGGACATATGTATATGACAACAATAAGACAACAATAATAGGCATTTATTTAACCTATAACTGAAGAATTTGTTTGTTTTTTAACGGGCTTATCTCAGAAGCTCCTAGTCCGATTTGGAAAAACTTTTTGTGCTATATAGCTCGTTTATCAATGAATATGACAAAGGTTCAAAAGTGTATGCTAAGATGGTTTGGTCATGTTGAGAGGATGAGTGAAAGGCGACTAACAAAAGGGATTTATATGGCAAATGTGAGGGCGTCTCCTGCCGGCGGAGGGGACGCCCTAGAAAGACCTACCCTGACCTTATTATTAAGGTTCTTCAGAAAGGTCAGGTGCGTATGACCAAACGTATGAATGTGGATGAGGCGAAAGGACTCTGTAGGGATCGTAGCAGATGGCGTTCTGTGCTTTCTGCTTACCTACATGGGAAAAAGGCGTAAGTTTATGTATGTATGTATGTATAAGGTAGGTTACAGGCTACATAACATCACGCTGAGACCCACGAGAGTGGAGCAGTAGCCCTAGTTTATTAGTTTATTATTAGTTTAGATGTATAAATAGATACAGTTCAAAAATATTGTACTACGCACGGAGATACATCAGCCCCCTAGCCAAGTCACAAACGATACTCGTAAACGCTGGGTAGGTACCAATAGATTTTCAACTTAATACCCAAGAGCCTTAAGTTGAAAATCTATTAAAGATTTCTAAGCGTTAGCGACTGGAACGAACGTAAACGCTATGCAATCTTCATTAGATCTTCAACTTAAAACCAAGCACATAAAGTTGAAGATCTATTAAAGCCTACTCAGCGTTTGCGTTTATCGTTTGTGACTTGGCTAGGGGAGCAGAGCTACCATTATTTACAAGATCAAGTACAAAACCTGACCTTCGCATTCAATTATTCATAATCCCACCTGATTTATCTTCGTAATACCCTTATAATCTTACAATTCCACCAATAGCAGCCTTGGATTTATAAGCAAAGGTTTGGGTAATCTGAAATCTTTGTAAGATTTCTCATATTTCGGACCTTCCATACGTGACCGATTTTGTTGGAGGCTCGTGAAAATTTAAGCGAGAACGTGCATTAGGGGCTTAAGCGACGAGCCTTGTTATCTTTTGTAAATATGAAATTATCTTTAGTCAATAATATGAGGTTTTATAAAAGATTTTTTTTATTTCAGGTTGAAAAGAAGTAGAGGGAAAATAAAAAAATAAAAATTCTATAAAGTGCAGTTTTGTAACCGCGTCTAATTCAAGGAGCTGTGCTAGTCATACCATCACGCCTGTATTCCTCGATGGGTAAGGCAGAGATGTAGCCAATGTAGACCCATAGTTCGCTGGTATGTTTTTAAAAATCTCATGTATAGGCTCGCGTATAGGGTGCGAGCCTCTGCGGGTTGTTCGAAAGAGATACCGCGCCCCCGGAACGCAAAGGGCACATGAAGGAACATAGACGGGTTTTAGTCAGTAAAAGTCTGACACTCCCTCCCGCCCCGCCCAGGGCGGGGGAAGTTATTTGATGATTTCCCGTCTATAAAAAAAAAAAAAAAAAAAGGGTGCGAGCCTATTGCTATTAATCGGGCACAAAACATCACTCCGAGCTGTTACTGATTATTATTTTTTATTGCTTGTTAAGTGTGTCAATATTGCACAAACAAATATTAATTAAATAAACATTAATAATTATTGTGTAATTATTAAAATGGTAGCCTTAAATTTGTAAGCAAAATTGTGTGCCTTTACCAAAACGCCTGGCGCAAAGGAAAACATGTAAGAGTAAGCAATTATATTTTAATTTGTGCGTGTCTTGTCAGAGGGAATTGTAAATTATACATATATCTACGTACCATGTAGCTAGGGTTGCCAAAACTATTATAATAATAGTATTGTACTAATTTCAGGGCAATGATGTAAAATAAGGTAGGGATGCAAAACTGCGCCTTAAAATCGAAAACAATGTAAAACAATTACTTATTTATTAGTGATCACGTGTCGTAACTTTATTGAGCTATTTATGTGTTTTATGACTATTTCTCGAAATTTGATGAGGATGCAAATCTTAACCTTGTACATTATTATATCATAGTATTTTTTTTACTCTTTCCATAAACATAAAATTTTTCATAGCTCCTCCTGAAAAATACGACAATCAGCCAAAAAAAAATTTGACAACCCTAACTGTAACTGCGATCCGGGTCATGGCAAAGTTAAAAACAGATAATATTGTCAACCATTCTCATTAAAATTATCATGAGTTTAGATGCTTATTTCTCATTTGCGTGGAGAGTAACAACATGTATAGGTTGTAATTTCCTAGCCTTTTCCCAACTGTGTTTGGGTAGGCTTCTAGTCTAACCGAATGCAGCTGAATACCAGTGTTTTACATGGAGCAACTGCCTATCTGACCTCCACAATCCAGTTTCTGGGCAACACGATACCTCGTGGTAAGACTGGTTGCCAGACTTCCTGGTTTCTGACTATCCGTAACGACTATCAAAGATCTACGTTAAAAGTATAATAACTGAAAATATAATTATGTCAATTAAGTAGGTAAACGAAATTGCATATTCTGCTTTCTTGCAATTTTTAAGTAGTGTCTTGATAATGTACGCAGTATTATCGTTCCTTCATGGATTTGGATGATGGAAAGTTAAGACAATAAAAAGCGAAAAATAAAAACTTTTTACAAAAAGACAACTGCCTTCAAAAACTAAAAAGTGAAAAATAACTGTAGCTTTGGAAGTCGGTGGTAATACAAAATAACAAACAGTTTACAGCAACAATAAACAAGTTATTTTTCACTTTTTAGTTATTGTAGGCGGTTGTCTTTTTTGTATTATAGTTTTTTAATGAGTTTCATTTCACTTAGAATATATATAGCACCAAAAAAAATACCCGTTACTATACAGAGATATAAAGTTCTGAATTTAAAGCGTTCTGCATAAGCCTGCGTCGATAAATATGTATGAGGTGAGCACAACGTGATACGCTACACTGGTCTGAAAGTAGACGTCTAGGTTGTAACAGCGAGTCTAGCCGCTGTTTCCTAAAATACTGTTTGAGCTTTGAACCTATTAAATATTCGATAGCGGTTGATATGTTAGTTTAGGACCTAGTAACCGCGATAGACTATATTGGTTGAAAGTACTGATGGGTATGTTAGTAGTTTTTCGTTTGTCGGGTCGTGGGTTCAATTCAAAAGTCAGGCAAAAAGTGTCATTGGGTTTTTATTATTGGGATTTTCTCAGTAGTAACCTAGAAAATAGAAGGTGGTGGTGCCTCGGAAAGTAAGTAAAGCTGTTGCTAACACGTAAAGCAACGGCTTTAAGTGCTTTCATAAGCACGGAGGATGTATACACATCACATATATACGATCACATCAAAGAGATAAAATTATTTAACAACATTTTATTTAATTATTTAACCAGCTATTACAACGTTACGTATATAAATAATACTCTATAGAGTATCTGACGGGTGGGTGGATCTGTGGTCTGTCGGGGTGTGTATTTGAGTTAATTATATATAATTAACTCAAATACACACCCCGACAGACCCGGAACAACTATCTGTAGGCCATACAAATATTTGTCTCATAAGGAAATCGAGCCTGCTACACGCAGCACGGCAGCCAATCGCTCCGTCTCTGCGCCAACCGTGTCATCAAATTGTAAAGGTTAATAACATGGTCTGTTACTGCTAATTGCAATTAGAGAGTTCCGATTAGTCAGTAGGAGGTGTATTGAAAAAGATTTCTCCAATGTATGCACATGAATAGGTCCATTGATTGGCCCAAACGTATTGACTTGCCATCGAGTAGTGTACATATGAAAGAAAAGTAATTATGAAGAGGAAATCTGTGAAAAGTAATTTACTTCATAGAGAAAAGTAAAGATGTTTTTAGCAACTTAACTAAAATTTTAAATGAAAAATCTGCCCATTCAAATCTCACCCGTATTCATATTCATTTTGTGAACACCGGGTACAGTGATGTTTTATAAAGCTACTGAAAATTTTATATAAAAACCCAATAACACCTTGCTCGACCTGGGCATCGAACCCAAGACCTCTAGCGTAGCAGTCGCGCTTAGGACCATTAGGCTAACTGGGCAGTTCTGATGTGACTATTTGTAATTTCGAAATAACAGCTTCTTTACTAAATAAATATGAATGCTGACAGGGTATTTACTACTTAGGTACACTAAATATAGAAACTTTTTTTTGTCTTTATTTTTGTGCCAGTTTATCTCCGAGACGACTGGATCGATTTTGACAGCATATAGCTAATGTCATATGGAATAATTTACGCCACGTTAAGCATTTTTTTTAATCTGTTTGTGCCGACAAATCTCCAGAACGGCTGAACCGATTTTGACGGGACTGTCTCTAGCTTATAGCAGATATTATAAGGAGTAGCATTAGCTACTTTTATTTTACAAAAAGAAAAAGGGTTCCCCGCAAAAATCAAAAAACCGCGTGATAACCGCAATTCATCCGGGGCAAAAAAACGGGCTTTAGATAAAATGCAAATCGCGGGCGTCCGAAAGTAACCAATCGCGATCAATCGCAACGTGTGAGTAAAGATGGTTGAATCAGAAGTCTCCAAAACGTACGTGCTATGAATTTATTATGAAAAACGTGGGTTTCCTCAATATGTCTCCACTTTGCTAGGTGGAACTGATAATAATATTATCTCTTCCTCTTGGTGATTGAGTTACTCAGCTAAAATTACGAAATATTGTGTGATTTTTAAAAAACCGAAGGCTATGTTAAAGACATTTATAAATTTTAATAAGACTAAATTAAGAGGTACAAGCTTAAACAGAATTACTTTTAGGATGTATAGTTTTTGATTTACGATGTAGAATGAAAAAAATGCTTGGAGAAAATTGCGTGGCTCTATTCCTGAACTATTCATAATTTTGTACGGAATTTGTCCCGTTTTTTTTAATATATTTGGATTGAGAAGAATATATTTGGAAGAACGACCGCGGTCGACCTGATGTCATGTGGTGACCGCTACCTATAGACATCTGCAATACCAGAGGCCTTGAAAAACGCGTTGCCACCCCAGAGGCAAAGTTAAAATGTCATGTACCTGTAATTACACCAGCACCCATACCCTTCAAACCTTAACACAGCAACGCTGCTTTGCGGCAGAAATAGGTATGGTAGTAGTACTTCCCCGGACGAGCTCCTTCACAAAGACCTCTACTACTTCTGTCTAGTATTTATTGAGCCAAAACATCTCTCCTCTATTACTAATGACGACATACACACAATGTTCATTGTCAAAGAAAAACAATTGCTTGCGACACAACAGAACACAAGTTCCGTCAATTTGTTTTGTTTTACTTGGATACGTAAGTGTGTAGACGACTTTTAGTATGAATAAGACAAGGTAGCCTTTGATATTTAATACAAGTGGTGAAGATAAATAATATGTCGTGTTATTAAAGACGTAAGGTTTGAATTCTAATGACCGTCACCTCAGTTTTCGTTTTTTCTTGCATTCTTTTTTCGTGGGAAAGTCCTTATGGGCTGCCTCTGCCGCCGGGAACGTCTTGGACTCCTACCGGCTAAAACCCCACAGTGTTCCCCCAACTACATGCTCTGAGCATTCCTCCGCACCCCGGCAGTGCTTCTTCTTGCTGTAACCCATATTTATTTGGGATTAGCTCTCCTAAACATACTTTTTCGAAGCTGTCTTTCACGACAACAGCAGCAGAAAAATCGAGCGAAAAATTCATGTGACAACTGTCAAACGCAAGCTACGATTACTGGTTGATAAAATTTTCAACAACCAATTACAACAGCTTATGCACTTTTTACGATTGGTCAAAATATTTTTATTTTAATTGCCATACCCTCAATTCAAAACACAGTAACGCTATTTTCACACACAGCATCCTGAGAACAGTAGGTGAGAGCTATAGCTCTCCTATCATGAGAGTGTTTGTGCAAAGGGTGATGGGTACTAACACTAGATAATAAGTTTTCTGTTATATGTATGTTTTACTAACACTATGGATTATTTTATCCGAAATAAAAGTTTATTATTATTATTTATTTATTTTGCGGTAGAAATAAATAGTTGGCGATAACCTACAAACTCATTTATATTTTAAGATACTAACCTACATTGCTTTTATGAGTAAATATGATTGCTCTACATTTGAAGTGTTGCTATGAAAACAGCCAAGTACGAGTATAAATAATTCTAATCTCTTTCAAACTTGAAGCCAGTTTATATTACCCATCCGTGTCTTCATAGCTTGACTTCTAAATACTTTAAGGCGGGACTCAAGACAAATTGAGTTGGGAGTGTAATCCGGCCGCCTTAAGCAGGTAGCATATTAAGTCAGTATGCTGTTTCTGGGACATGAGTAATTACAGACTTTCGCTTTTGAGGATTAAGAGGGGAGCTTGATATTTTATATGACGTTCTTATTTAATACTGTGAAGGATATGAGGGTTTATTTTGGTAGTGCACAAGGAGTTGTTGTGTTTTTATGAACTTACGCATTTTTACGCGTAGTCTTTTAAAACCATTAAATTTTTTGACAAGTTACTAATATTATTTTATTGCTGAATTAAGATTTTGTAACTATTTTTTGAACCTCAATATCTATTTCGGAAAAAAGAAGTACCCGATGGGGGGAGTTTACAAGTGTAAAGAAGTACTTAGAAATTCTCAATAGCAGCTCGGAGTTGCGCCCGATTATTCGCAATAGGCTCGCCCCCAGTTACATGGGACCTAAACATATCGGTGAACTGTGGGTACTCCTCTGTCTAACCGTTCAGCGAATACAGCCGTGATGGTATAGCGTATGTGAATTTTGAACGATTATAAAAACAGGAATAGACTTTTTAAGGGCCTAGTGCGAATGTTCGAAACAACATAAATAACTTTATATCTATTAAGCCAATATTAGGGTTCCGTACCTAAAGGGTGTCAAACAGGACCCTAATACTAAATTCCGTGGTGTCTGTTTATCTGTCTGTCACACACATAGCTGTATAGTTTGAACCACTGAGCAACAAATAATGAAAATAAATAAAGTAAAAAATTAAACGACGTCCTTAAAAAAGTCTTTATTTTTTATTGAATTAAAAAATTAAATTAAAAATTAAAAAAACCCCCAACACAAAAACCTAAGTTCCCTTTAAAAAGTAAAAAAATAATAAAATAATACGTCACGTTGGGGGACCGCTCGGGACGATCGTATCCTAAATGCAACATCGGTCCCCCAACGTGACGTATTTTTTTACTTTTTAAAGGGAACTTAGGTTTTTGTGTTGGGGGTTTTTTAAATTTTTTATTTAATTTTTTATTTTATCCTTTTTTAGGTACCTACTTATTATAATGTCGATTTTATTAAGTTTGAGAGTATATTTACAGACATTCGGTTTTTCTTCCCTACTTTCACCCCCGCAACTTTTAAACGGCTCAACCGATTTTCATCAAACATGTCTAAGAACACTCGCACATAAGTCACCTTTAATACAAAAAAAAAACTAAATTGAAATCGCTTCATCCGTTCGGCAGCTATGATGCCATAGACAGACAGACAGACAGACCGACAGACAGACACGTCAAACTTATAACACCCCTCTTTTTGCGTCGGGGGTTAAAAAATGGTACGTTGCTATAGAAACTTCAGTGTCTTCGACTACCACTTGTAATTACTTTATCAACAAAACTTCCATTATGTCTCTGTTACTTTACAAACTTTGGTTAGAAATCAATAAACTTGAGGAAAGTTTAAATTATTCGACAATTTACGTACCAAACTTTGGTTGGAAACTTTTACTGGAATTGGTGATTTAAGTTTTGAAAAACTTCGTTGAACTACCTGCGTGACAGTTTTGAATGAGTATCTTGTAGAAAATTTATGTTCTAGTCACCTATTTTCGTCAACTTCGAATCGTGACGAAAATTGGTTCCATTTTTAGACGACTGAATTTTGTGAAACTAAATTTGTTCAGGTATAGATATAATTTACCAAATAATTTCAAGGCACAATTTCTCTCTAAATAGATGGTACTTTATTTTAAGGCACAACTTTTGTTATAGTACACTTTATTTCAAGCTTATTTTTTGTAGTGAAATTCTCAGTAGTATCTAGGAGTTAGGGTTTGTGCCGGTTAATGGCAATAAGCTCGCCTCCTATTACATGGGATCTAAACATACCGGCGAACTGTGGGTATACATTGGTACATAACCCTTCAGGGAATACAGGCGTGATGATGTTCATTTATTTATAAATTTACGTAAATGTCGGTTATCGCGGACGTAAAAAAGTAACCCAAGTCCTTTTTTGAGATTAAAAATGACCAAATCTCACCAAAACGATTCAGTGTTTTACTCATCAAATCGTAACAGACAGAGAGACAATGTTACTTTTATATTTATGACTAGTCAATGCCCGCGACTTCGGCCGCGAAAGATGATGGTAAAATGCGATATATTATCCCACGGGAATCGTAAATTTTCTGGGATAGAAAGTATCCTATGTGTTATTCCACACTACAATCTACATCAGTGCCCAATTTTATCCAGCGCCGTTCAGCCGTTTGAGCGTGAAGAAGAGACAAACATACACATATTTGTGTGATAAATATTAGTAGGATATTCTAATATTAGGTATTTCTAATATTAGTATGGATAAAACTATAATCTACTAAATAAAGGTCAAAGAAATGCCATGACCGCGTTCAATTAATTCTGAAGTACCTCTTCAATTATTTAGTCCAAGAATTTCATCTATTAACCTTAAGCATTAGTCATGAAGGGTAAGTAGGTACATTTACTTACTTTGACTATAAGGAGATTAGGTTTTGAATTCAGGCTAGCTCAAAAAGCGTTTTACTTCATAGAAGACCTCAGGGATTGTAAATTATTATGACTGTTAATATTAATGAAAATTGTGGTCAGTGAATAAATTAAGTACACATATCATCACGCCTGTATTCCCCGAAGGGTTAGGCAGAGTTGTACCAATCTAGATCCACAGTTCGACGGTATGTTTAGGTTCCATGTAATAGGGGGCGAGCATATTTCCATTAACAGGGCACAAACCCTAAGGCCGTTTGTCCACCGCCGCCGTCACCGGGACGTCAACGAGAACGAGATGACGGCGCCGAAGTACTGGTACATGGACTACTATGGCCGCGTGTCCACCGCAAGTCCGTCACCCGAGCACCGTCATCCCGGCCGCCGAGATTCGAGTAGATCGGCGTGACCTGTGCCGGCAACGCGGCAATACAAAACACTATACTAGAAAGGTTTAGGTAGTTAACTAAAGGTAAACAAATCGTAGAAAGGGATTTTTATAGTTGACACTTTCTTTTTTAAAAAAACTTTTAAACAAAAAAAAAACAACCGCCTTCAAAAACTAAAAAAGTGAAAAATAACTTTAGCTTTGGAAGAAAGGCTTTGGTTCTGTTTGTTGTTTTGTATTGCCACCGACTTCCAAAGCTAAAGTTATTTTTCACTTTTTTAGTTTTTGAAGGCGGTTGTTTTTTTTTTGTTTTTTAGTATCAACTTCCTATCATCAAAATCCACGAAGGATTTACTAGTCAAGTTAATTTACGTAGTAACACTAAAAACAACACTGACAACACTAAAAAGTCATAAGAAAGCAGAATACTTATGCGATTTCGTTTACTTGGAGGAGGAATTTTCGAATACTACCGAATATATCTGTGTTACCCTTTGTAAACAATGCTTAGATATGCTATAGCAACAATCGCGGTTAATCTGCTGTTATTTATTGAAGAGTTCCCTCGATTTCTACAAGATCCCATCATCAGATATTGAAATGGTGACAATGGGACCACACGGAAAGCACCAGTTTTCAAATAAAGAATCATGACGCCTTCGAACGTACAAAAGCAGAGCAAGCAATTGTCGCCGGTTGAAACTAGCCCCTTCTAGTTTTTTTTATTTCTATTAAAAAGGATAACGCGACTACCACCCAATACAAACCTGTAGAAATGAACCAACGATAATATCGACGCGGTGGACAAACGATCGCCGTCACGTCATCTTAAACTCGGCCCGAAATAATCTCGTTCTCGTTGACGTCCCGGTGACGGCGGCGGTGGACAAACGGCCTAACTCCGAGCTGCTACTGAGAATTTTAAAGAAAAACCCAAACCCAATAACAATTTGCTTGACCTGGGAATCGAACCCAGGACCCCACGCTCAACAGTCGTGCTTGCCACCACGAGACCAACGGGGCTGTTGGTGAAACACATGGCTTTAAGGACATACAAACATATTATAACAGTAATAGCCCGGAGTTTGGGAATTGGTGGTGTAACACCCCCTTGACTCGTAAAGCACGGAAAGCCGTTGACCCTACGCCTGATCCCTCCCCGGTTGTGTCGAACTGCTGTCCTATCGAACTACGAGAGTTAGGGAAGAGAGGGAGTACACCTGTGTTTGCGTACACACTTGTGAACTATAATATCTCCTGCGTACGTGGCTAGTCTGCATTAAGATTAGCTGCCGTGGTCGGAATCGGTCTGGAGTATACATACATGCACATTGCCCGGTTATGTCGGATTACCGTCCCATCGGACTATGAAAGTTAGGGAAGAGGGAGTGCACCTGTATTTGCGCAAACACTTGAGCATTATAATATCGCCAGTTTATTTAAAAAACCAACTAACTGGCCAAATTATGATTTTGTGCTAGGGCGTTTTAAAAGTTTGGGTCGAAAAATTTCACATACGGTTTTAGATTATGTTATTATCAGGAACAGCATCTGATTTATAATTAAATCATGTATGGGTTGATTTATAGCAGTTCAAAAAAAAAGCGACAGGGTTACACAGAATTTATTATCTCCTGCGTACTTGAATAGTCTGCATTAAGATTAGCCGCCGTGGCCCGAATCGTAGATGTAGAACACAATGTATAATCAACTGTCAACGCAAATATTCCCAAAGGCGAATATTCTAAGAACATGTCTATTCTAATTTAAATACAAAATGATATATTGGTGTGAGTTTTCCGGTACCCTACGTCTTTGACTTCCATTCGCCGCTCCATCATCGGAGGCCTATATGACATGTGAAGGTAAGAAGGACTTTTGGAGGTGGTGCAAGTGATAAGGGTCTTTATGTCTCTATGCATAGATGTCATTATAAATGTTTTTCCCGTTGTGGATGTTCGATTCCCTTTGACACTAAAAATTGATTAATACATATTTTCTAAATATCATTCATATACATTCATATCATTCATTCATATCATTTTCATTTTTTCTGCCTCGTTGGCCTAGTGGTCCTGAGCGCGACTGCTACGCTAGAGGTCCTGGGTTCGATTCCCGGGTCGAGCAAAAAGTGTTATTGGGTTTTTCTATGAAATTCTCAGTAGCAGCTCGGAGTTTGGATTTGTGCCCGGTTAATGGCAATAGGCTCGCCCCCTATTACATGGGACCTAAATATACCGGCGAACTGTGGGTGTATTATTGGTACACCTCTGCCTAACCCTTCGGGGAATACAGGCGTGATGGTATATCTATCTATATTTTCTAAAAATTATATACTTACAGGTGAATCTGTTTGTTTGTTTGTAAGAAGTATTCTCGAAAAGTACTAATCCAAATTGAATTTTGGCGTTTGGCTAAACGCACTTTATGTACGAAGTTGTGCAACAGGACACGAGCAAGTACCAATATGGCATTTTAATTTTCATACGTAGGTACTTTCTAAATTTATTTTTAACATCACTGTCATCAGTGTAGGAAGACATCGTGAGGAAACCTGGACTTATAATAAATATAAGTCTGAAATCGCTAATTCACCTTGAGCAAGCGTGATGACCTATATCCGTGCCTTCTTTGTGTGGAAGAGGCTTTTGCCTGGCAGTGGGACAACAGTAGATCGTTATCTTTATTATTGAAATTAACTTCGTGTGTTTTGACGTTATACGTGTAAATAAACTTTCTATGAATATTTCCTAATTTCTTTCACATTAATATAACGACGGATTGCTTGTCGCGGCATCAATTACCGGACGAAACAAATATTTGTATGAACTACAGATAGTAGTTCCGAGTCTGTATACGTGAGTTTATATGTTAGAACGCGCATCTACGATACATGACAAATACCAAGCGCGGAGCACCGTATATTTAAAAAACAAAAAGAAAAAAATCTTTTACAAAATCGCCCGATTTTCATATCTTATACCAAACCTACAAGTTCGTCCGCCCCGCTTTATTCAAATAGCCTGAGGCGAGCGTATTTTAGTAAGATTGTTCTTTATTTCCAATGTACTGCGTTGTGTTCACTTTTTATAATAGGTATTCATTTGTTTTATTTTATTTTTAGAACAGAATTGTATTTTTTTGTCTGTTACACGTGACAGAGTACGGTTTGGAGTTGTATTTATTGTAACTAGATTATATGTGGGTAGATAACAGAGTATTGAGAACAAAAAATATAAGTAACAGAAATAAAAATGAAAGGTACGAGTAATAATATTCTCTCAAACGAATTTTGCTTCTAAAACAGTATAATTTTAATACAAGCGAACTGGTCGCGAGTTAAATCACCCGCCATAAGTTACGTCTTTGGTTAATGCTCAGCTCCCGTAGATTGTAGCGAGATGTTATATAGCCTATGTGACTCAAGAATTATGTAGCTGTCTATTGGTGAAAAAATGGTTAAAATCGGTCCAGTAATTTTGGAGCCTATGCGTTACAAAGAAACAAAAAATCTTACCCATTTGTAACATTAATTTATAATTTACTTTGCCTCGTTAACCGTGTGGTCCTAGGCGCGACTGTTACGCTAAAGGTCTTGGGTTTGATTACTAGGTCGAGCAAAGTGTTACTGAGTCATAGTTCTACGAATTAACACCACCTGACCCACCCGACTATTAAGAAATTCTCAATCCAAAAGCCAATAACACTTTGCCCAACTCGAGAATCAAACCGAAAACCCCACATACAATTAATGTCGCACTCAAACTAAACTAGCAAATAACCCACTCAGATCACGAAACACATCACCTCTTAGAGTGTCTCCATAAAAAAGGACCATTCTCTTTGAAAATCTCAACAACTCAATCTTGTTTTATGTTGACTTTACAGCGAACGAGACGAAGTTTTAACTGCCTCGTGGCCTAGTGGCCACAAGCGCGACTGCTAAGCTAGAGGTCTTGGGTACGATTCCCAGGTCGAGCAAAAATTGTTATTGGGTTTTTCTATGAAATTCTCAGTAGCAGCTCGAAGTTTGGATTTGTGCCCGGTTAATGGCAATAGGCTCACCCCTATTACATGGGACCTAAAAACATACCGGCGAAATGTGGGTGTACATTGGTACGCCTTTTTTTTATAGATGAGAAATCATCAAATAACTTCTCCCGCCCCTAGTGTCAGACTTTTACTGACTAAAACCCATCTATGTTCCTTCATGTGCCCTTTGCGTTCCGGGGGCGCGGTATCTCTTTCGAATAACCCGCAGCCCATCGGCATCGGCCCTTAGTGGCCCCTTCCAAGTTTGCTGACATCTCTTTGAGGCGCGCGTGGAACACGAACGCGCCTTCGGTCGACACGGTCTGTCGTTAGTTAACGTACGGACGGTAAGCTACCCATTGCTCACCGTCCACAGACCCGCGTCTACGGTGGCCGGGAGTCGTACATTGGTACGCCTCTGCCTAACCCTTCGGGGAATATAGGCGTGATGGTATAAGACGAAGTTTGTCTTTAAGTCCATTTCCCAAGAACATAAACATAACTTATGTAGGTACGCTATGTACGTCCCTAATAAATTGTAAGCGGCTTCCCCGAGTATAATGTGTGTAAGCTCATTAAGAGATTATACAGTTTGGTGTTTACGCATTTGTTTAGATCTGTAAGTAGAATTACATGTTTGATTTTGAATATTGTTCAATTGAGTGAGTTAAGCTGGCTTTCGATGTATGGGATTTGGCTTTGAAAATTGTGAGTCCTTGCTCCTATGACAAGTACCTAGGTATTATAAATGCGAAAGTTTGATTTCATGGGTTTGTTACTCAATCACTCCAGAACGGTCGAACGAATTTGGATTAAATTTGGCAACGAGATAGATTATAATGTAGAATATTTAATACCAGCCTATTAATCTCCCACTTAAGAGCAAAGGCGTCTTCCCATACAGAGAAAGCACGGACATTCATCAGCACGCTTCCTTAAGGCGAATTAGCAATTCTAAACTTATAATAACGAACATATGAAAGTAGTATGTAAGTTAGAAAGTACATCTGAATTAAATAAGTCACTTTGGTACTTGCCAATTTGAACCGACAACCTCATAATACAAGCTGTTGATTTGCATCCTCGTCAAATTTTAGGAGCTTGTCAAAGAAAAAAAGAAGTAATCAAATATAATTACGATACCTGGCCAACATTTGATAAATGCTTGTTTTTTTAGTTGCAACTATCAAAAAACAGTATTCCAGAATACTCCTCTTGCAAAAATCAGCATCGCCCAGTAGCGTATGCGGTAGGCAGAGTTGTCGCGCGGCTATATTAATGCGTGCATAGCGCCTAAACCCTCTGGCGAGATGGCTAGTTCGAATTGGAAAATCACGTCAAAAAATATAAATTTTAAAACAAATTTATTTTATTATTGATTCGTGTTAACAATCACGAGCATAGTTAACACCTTGAATTTGACGAGAATGCAAATCAACAGCTTGTATATGAGAGGTGAATGCCGTAATTTCTAAGCCACCACGACACTGGACAGTAACCTATGTGCTATATTTACTGTCCCGTGATATAACAGATCAACTTTTACGCTAACAAAATCAAGGGCAGAAGCTACTATTGAAAATAAAAGTAATTCTTATAACTACATTACATCGACATATTTTGACGACAAAATCGATTTACGAATTACGTCTAAAGAAAACATACCGTATAAGGTAAGCAAGTATTCCAATATCGGAATATAACAAGAAAATGAAAAGAAACTACATTAAGGAGATGGAAAAAGGATTCGTATTCATTTCCCGCTGTCCTGATAAAACAGAAATTTCGATTTCCCACAAGCCTTCCACAGTCTAAGTAGATTATTAAAATGCCAACAGTCCTAAGAAAACGTAAGAGTTATAGTTACCTTGGTAACCTAGAAAGATTTAGGATCCATATGTAATTGGTGTATAAATCTTTTGAAGACCGTAAAAGTCGCGGCGGAAAAGGGTTATGGTTTTTAGGGTTAAAGGGACGTAATAAAGGCGGGACCTTAGAGCATTATTGTAAACTTAAACTTTAGGTAACTGCCTCCGTAGCCTAGTTGTCCTAAGCGTAAATGCTTTTTTTTTTTTTATAGACGGGAAATCTTCAAATAACTTCCCCCGCCCTGGGCGGGGCGGGAGGGAGTGTCAGACTTTTACTGACTAAAACCCGTCTATGTTCCTTCATGTGCCCTTTGCGTTCCGGGGGCGCGGTATCTCTTTCGAACAACCCGCAGCCCCGGCAGAAGCGTAAATGCTACGCTAGAGGTCTTGATTTCGATTCTCAGGTCGAGCAAAGAGTGGTTAAGAGGACGAATTGGAAATTTTGGCATCAGTGATCTCTATTTTTGTCAGTACGTCAGTACATTACGAAACGTATAAAAATGTGAGTTGGTGTTCTGAATAGTTCATGATGAAAGCCTTATTTTGTTAGTTTTCATTACATGATTAAGTAACTTTAGTAACAGAGAAAAAAATATCAAACATACCTCTTTTTAAATAGAGATTCACATCTTATGGGCAAACGGGACCGATTTTAGCCTCTCAACTTGCTCTGTAGATAAGTCTATAAATACTCTTTAAAATTGTAGATGGATTTTCTCAAGTTATCATTTCCGACTAAATAATATAACAAAAAGCTTACTTACCGGGGTGTGCGCGGGTTGCGGGGGGCGCGCGCCTGGTCTAGAATTATTGTTAAACAATTCGTCGCCTTAAGGGTTTTTCTATTCAAAGTCAAAGTCAAATCGTTTATTTCAACTCAACCATTAAAAGGCACTTTTGAACGTCAAAATAATTAAAACTAATGAATCTAGTTGCCCATTCCAAAAGGTAGTTTCCTATGGAGAAGAACGGGCAAGAAACTCCATACATACTCTGTATTAAATTCTCAGTAGCAGCTCGGAGTTAGAATATGTGCTCAATTATTTGCAATAGGCTCGTTAAATATATACTGGCTGAAATGGTGACTGCCTTATTAGCCTATTGGTTCTAAGCGCGACTGCTACGCTACCTCTATAATAGCGTAGCAGTCGCGCTTAGAACCAATAGGCTAGTTTCTTGGGTGCGATTCCCAGGACCAGCAAAGTGTTATTGGGTTTTTCTATAAAATTCTCAGTAGCAGCTCAGACTTAAGATTTGTGCCCGGTTAATGGCAATAGGCTCACTCCCATTGGACCTAAACATACCGGCGAACTGTGTGTGTACATAGGTAAACCCCTGCCTAACCCTTCGGGGAATACAAGCGTGATGGTATGTATGTAAACCTTAAGTAACTTAGTACCGGAGGGTATGTAATCACATCAACCCACGATGGAAATCAATTAAACTAAGTACAAAGTTGCTATAATAGTGAAACTGTTAGTGGTATGCAAACAATGATTGACTTGCTATGGATAATGGTTATACTTGATTTACAATGTTTAACTATGTAACTTAACTGCGCCGTTGGTGTCGTGGCAAGCACGACTGTTGAGTATGGGGTTTTGGGTTCGATTTCCAGGTCGCAAAAAGTGTTAAATATTGGGTTTTTCTATAAAATTGTCAGTAGCAGCCCAGAGTTTAGAAGTTGCCTAGGACGTCTTTAGTTATTGCTCCGCTCATGTGTTTCGCAGCATCATGTTTTATGACCTATACCACATAATTCTGGCTTTAAAAAAGAAAACCAATCCGACTGGTAGTTTCCGAGAATAGCGTTTTTAAACCAGGAAACAAACCGAGCGCTCATCTTGTTTATCGCGACATCGTGAAGCGATTGGTCGATTCTTCACGTGACCAGAGGGCTGGCCTATTCTTTGGCCAAAGAATCAGCATTGCCATACAACGTGGCAATGCTGCCAGCCTTCTGGGCACATGCCCCATTGACAGCGATGCGGATGAGTTACGGATGAGTTAACAGTTTACGCAGCGCACGCAACGAAAGCCCTCAAAACGTTTCCCCGTTCCCCCGTTTTTGCCACATTTTCACTGATTGCTCCGCTCCAATTGGTCGTAGCGTGATGTTATATAGCCTATAACCGTCCTCGATAAATGGGCTATCCAACACAAAAAGATTTTTTCAAATCGGACCGGTAGTTCTTGAGATTAGCGCGAACAAACAAACAAACAAACAAACTCTTCAGCTTTATAATATTATATATAAATATATACTAGCTGTGTCCCGCGGTTTCACCCTCGCTGCTCAGCACCTGTTGGTCGTAGCGTGATGTTAGCCTATAGCCTTCCTCAAGAAATGGACTATCCAACACTAAAAGAATTTTCCAATTCCAACCAGTAGTCCCTGAGATTAGCGCGTTCAAACAAACAAACTCTTTAGCTTTATAATGTTAGTATAGATATACTCGTAGTATAGATATGCAATTTCTTATACATTCTTCTTCAGACGAAACTTTAGATTATTTGCTTTTTCTTGCATGTTACGTTTCAAAGTGCCTGTTAATGATCTAATTGGAAAGAATAATTTGACTTTGACTTTGAACATCAATTTAGAAACGAAAATTCCAATTTCCACTTCAATAATGTTGACATCAGTTTTATAAATAAACTGCCCCGTTGGTCTCGTGGTCGCAAGTGCGACTGCTGTGCAAGGGGTCCCGGGTTCGATTCCCAGGCCGAGCAAAAAATGTTATTGCGTTTTTCTATGAAATTCTCAGTAGCAGCTCGGAGTTTGGATTTGTGCCCGGTTAATGGCAATAGGCTCGCCCCCTATTACATGGGAACTAAATATACCAGCGAACTGTGGGTGTACATTGGTACACCTCTGCCTAACCCTTCGGGTAATACAGGCGGGATGGTATATTTTATAAATAAATTAAAATACGCAACATTGAGGCCGAATATACCTTATTCACCTACTCGTACATGTTTAACGCGAAAGGTCCGACTTTTGCAAACTATTCTCAGTTTTATCTGAACCTCTATTCATTTTAATGAAAATGTCAACCATGTCTCTAGAGCTCTGAAATATTGTTCACGTTTACATTTTCAGTTGGTACCATCACGCTTGTATTCCCCGAAGGGTTAGGCAGAGGTGTACTGATGTAGGTACACGCACAGTGGTATGTTTAGGCCCAATGTAATGGGGGCGAGCCAATTGCCATTAACCGGGCACAAATCCTAACTCCGAGCTGCTACTGAGAATTTTGTAGAAAAACCCAATAACACTTTTTGCTTGACCTGGGAATCGAGCCCAAGATCTCTACCGTAGCAGTCTCGTCGAGAACCACTTGGCCAACGAGGCAGTTTCAGAAGAATTTTCAGTTGGTGTATTCTGTAAAAAAATTCCTCGGTACTTTGAAGTGAGTTTTTATCCTACACATGGTAGGCAGATTAGCATAGCTCACTTCAATTATATATAAACCGAGCACGGGCAAGTACCAAAGTGACTTTTTCTAATTCATATGTACTTTCTAAGTTTATCTTGGGTATCACTGACATCGATAACCATGTCAGAGGCCCTTGAGGCGGTTTAGAAACTCTGACACTAGGGTGTTGTGGGGTCGTTTAGACCTTACTACCACACGATAAAGAAGAAGAAGAATTATATACACCGAAGGATATTTCCACAGGTCTAGTTATACCCGCGAATTTAATTTAACTGGCTTTTATTTATACGCAGAACCGTAAGACTTTTTCTAAAATTAAAGTATTCTAATTTACTCCTTATAACATTAGCTGTATGCTAGCGAAAATCCCGTTTCGAAGAATTTTCTTTCCAAAGATAGACAGAAACAAAAATAGAACATGCGAGAACATTAAACTTGGACACATTTTGTCCAATATTCTTGGAAACTTATTATTATTATTTATTTATTTATTCGGTAACGTATCTCGGGACCCTAGGGTCCCGGATCTTTGAAAGGTGTACGAGGAGCCGAAGCCAACTCGCAGAGGCATTACATGGCTTTACAATAAAATGGAACACCAAGCGACAATTATCCTTGTTTGCACTTTTCAAATGCACCCAAGGACAATCCCCGGCTGGCGCAGGACTATTGCAAAATATGGTAACAAAGAATAGGGCTATGGGTTTGGGTGGCTTAAATAGACTAGTTTGGACAATTATAATATTATTAAGATACGCCTACACCACGTTTGTATATGGTCCATCCCGTTAACAATGAAATTGACATCACAAAGCACGAAAATCGCCAAAGAAAATATTTGTCCAATATTTTTGGCCACATTTCAAATGTGGTAGTCTTGTAGCCTAATTGGATGGTAGCCGAGATAGTCCAATTAGCTTCAGCTAACTAACTTAAGCTAAACTAAGACGGAGTGTGTTTTGTGCTAGTTTGAAGCAAATGATGCATGGATGCTGTTTGGAAGGAGAGCAGACAACGTTCCATCTTTCAAAATGAGTTGGAGATTATGTTTTGGAATATGACGGATCTATTTTGTTATTTTGTAAAATTACTCGTATAATAAATAAATCGAGTAAGACAATCAAATCAAACCAAATGATTTATTTGCTTAATACAGGCAAGTATGAACAAACGTTAAAAATTTATATAAAGTACACTGTATCATTACCTATAAGGTGTGTCAATGTTTATATTAATATTATAATCCTAAGTTGGTTTTTGGAATTACTAAGAATGGTGAAGGAAAACATCGGGAGTAAATCTGGAGTTATCTATACCTATATTATAAAGAGGTGAAGTCTGTGAGTTTGTAGGAGGTAATCTCTGGATCTACTGAACCGATTTAAAAATATATTTGACCAATAGAAAGCCACGTTATTTGTGAGTGTCATAGGCTATATACCATCACGCTACGACCCACAGGAGCGGAGCAGTAACCCTAGACGTAACTTAATGCTGGTACAATAAGCCACGCGGACGAGTTTGCGAATTGTTTGCTAGTAATAAGTAAAGTGAAATCAATGCTCGTGACTTTTTTGTATGATAATAGCCATTTCCGTACTAAAATTAATTTGGATGAAGCCACGGGCAAAAACTAGTTAGTCGGTATAATCTAAGTCAACTTTAATATTATGATGATCTTTCTTCTATAAAAACTCGCATTAGACACTTCGGTATTCTCAAAATAAATCGGTCAGTTTAGCGGTCGGCGAATTCCTAAACAAAAAATACGATTCCAATGCCTAAATAAATAATCATAAAATTTTAGGGTCCCCATTTCATATTTAAAACGTCGTATTTTGATCAACTCCAAAAAAAAAATAAGAACAAGTTTTTTAATCAACCATCTATTTGCTTCAAATTTTAATCAAAATTAAAATTCGGTACTTCGAACAAAGTACACAAATGAACTATTTCAACAACCCAGTTAGAATTTTTCATTTGCCCGCCCTAAAACAAATACCCTTGTTAAGGCCCGGGTACACTGGAGCGAATAACGTGCGGGTCACAGTGACCCGCGGTCATGGCGGCTGCCCGCGAATACTACAGCAGGCCCGCGAACGTTTATTTTTCTTTCGTAACCTCATCTCGCAAGTCAACCTAGGGATTGTCGGATGGGTCCAGTGGGGGTGGACTTGGGGACGTCAAAACGTTCAAATGAACCCGAGGCGGCGGCGCGTAGTGTTCCACACGCGCCCCTCTTTGGCTTCGCGGGGGAAGTCAAACATCTCACTTGAGGAGGCTCGCAGTGGCGGGTAGGCAACAGTTGGGGATCGCGGAACGCGCTTACGGTCCCGGGATCCCAGCGTAAGTATGGGAAAGGAACACCGTGGTGGTTTTTAGTCAATAAGAGTCTGACAGAACCCTCTTGTGCCCGGTTAATGGCAATAGGCTCGCTCCCTATTACATGGGACCTAAACATACCGGCGAACTATGAGTGCACATTGCTATAATACTTCTGCCTAACTCTTCGGGGAATACCAACGTGATGGTATGTGTATTTATATGGACGGGTCAACACAGATGCGGGCAAACGTTACCCGAAAAATGACAGCAGTATCTGATCGCGCCCTCAAATCATCCTCTCCAGTGTGCAATGGCCTTTATATAACCTGAGTATAAACACCGCGACAAAGCTTCGGTCAAGCGGAGGTTTTGCGAAAATAAATCGACCAATTACGGAACCCGTTCGATGCGGGCTCAGCTGCTAATTTTGTCTGTTGTACCTCCCAGTTTGATTTGTAAGCTTCATTTGTTTGAAAAGATGTTTAAGTAGGTAACCCTTTTTTATACTGTTTTTAGTACGTTTCTCTTTTCGTCAAAGTCGTTTAGCAAAAGAACCCTAATTCTGTTTAAAAAAATATTGTTAAACATTTTATTTTAAAAGAGTTAGCGCCACTTTCACCAAAATCACTAAATAAATTTAGAGCCAAACGTATTTAGAACTTCATTGTATCCCTGTCACATTGTTAGAAGGTGACAGAGAAAGAATGATAATTTATTAATTTTGGTGAAAGTGGGCCTAAGTATGGACTTTCTTGCTCATTCTTCTTCATACAAAACTATCTTTTTAAAGAGGCAATTATATTCAATTCTTAATTTTATGCATCATGTCCAAAAGTGCCTTTTAACGGTCTAATTTGAGTAAATAATTTTTCTTTGACTTTGAACAACAGCCGACTTATTCTGTAAAGATCTCAAATAATTTAGATGAAGTGTTTTTGAGGTGAGGATACTTTTTTCTTTTTTTATAAAGACTGGAAATCATCAAATAACTTCCCCCGCCCTGGGCGGGGCGGGAGGGAGTGTCAGACTTTTACTGACTAAAACCCGTCTATGTTCCTTCATGTGCCCTTTGCGTTCCGGGGGCGCGGTATCTCTTTCGAACAACCCGCAGCCCCGAGGTGAGGATCCTAATGCTAGGAATTGACAGCTCACATAAAGCTCACTTCGCCTAAAAGGATATTACAGAATATTACAGCAGGATCTAACATTAATTACAGTTGAACAGACTTATTTAGTATACAAGCAAAGTTTTCAACTAAATATAAAATCAAAGTTTTCTACCAATTTTCTGTTGTTCAGAATCATAAACTAAACCCTTATCTTCCACTTAGCGACAGTGCTTGCTTATTATATTTTAACAAACTTCGACATTATTATAAAGTTTCATTTTGTATTTTGTAGCTTCAAGAATTGTTGGCTTTGATAGATAAAATGTTATAACAGACGCCTGTATTCTTCGAAGGGTTAGGCAGAGGTGTACCAATGTACAGGTACACCCACAGTTCGCTTGTATGTTTTAGGTCCCATGTAATAGGGGGCGAGCCTATTACCATTCTTCTTCTTCTTATCGTGTGGGCAGTAAGGTCCCACCCCAAACACCCTAGTGACAGAGTTTCTAAACCGCCTCAAGGGCCTCTGACATGGTTACCGATGTCAGTGATGTCCAAGATAAACTTAGAAAGTACATATGAATTAGGAAAAGTCACATTGGTACTTGCCCGTGCCCGGTTGCGAACCCACAACCTCGTGCATGGGAGGCGGGCACCTTAACCACTGGGCCATCACGACACTTACCATTACCATTAATCGGGCACAAAGCCTAACTCCGAGCTGCAACTGAGAATTTCATAGAAAAACCCAATATCCTGGCATTTTGATTTCCCAAATTTATTCTAAATAAAAAGAATTCAAAGATTGAATCAAAGATGTCGCTTTGGGACTAAAGAAAATATAACAAGATGATTGCAAATTAGAAGGAATTTTAAATTATGTTTGCCATTCTCTTAAATGTATCCCACCAAAAACATTTCATGTAAAATATTGCCAAGACGACCACATAAGGTTTGCCCTGTGAAAAAGATATCAGCCCCCCTAGCCAAGTCACAAACGATAAACGCAAACGCTGAGTAGGCTTTAATAGATCTTCAACTTTATAGGCTTGGTTTTAAGTTGAAGATCTAATGAAGATTGTATAGCGTTTTCGTTCGTTCCAGTCGCTAACGCTTAGAAATCTTTAATAGATTTTCAACTTAAGGCTCTTGGGTATTAAGTTGAAAATCTATTGGTACCTACCGAGCGTTTACGATTATCGTTTGTGACTTGGCTAGGGGGGCAGATCTCATGTAGAGCCAAGCTTCTGAATCAACACGGTCTAACTCTACCAACCCTAATTTCACAAATTCTCGTATCATATTTAAACTTTCTTTTTATTATATTTTTTGTTACACAGCCATAATACTACACATTTTTTTTTAATTTGAAGTTTCTAACTTAGTAGTTAGACACTTGAATTTTTTTTTTCGACACTTAGCGCTATTGCTGTGCGATCGGCTGCTACGCTGCGTGTCACAGGTTCGGTTCCCACTCGGAACAAATATTGGTATGGCCTACAGGTAGTGGTTCTGGGTCTGGCTGTTTGTTTGTGTATATGAGTTATGATGTTTGTAAATGCACCCACGATACAGGAGAAATTCCTAGAGTGTAGTAAAGATTCTTTATAATTAAAAAAAAACAAACCATTATATAGTTAAAGGTTCGAAAAATACAGCCCTATAACAGACGACCAGTCAGACAACAAAATCTTAGTAATATCATCCCATTTAGCCCCTTTGGAAACAGAACACTAAAAACGCTTAGTAAACACTATCCGTCCTTGTTTTTTATTCCCGAGAAAAGTGAGAGGCCAGCATACTATTTACGACTTGAGTACACGACGCTAATGATAAAAGTGAGGCTTTGTCCTTATCTGTACATTTTTCTTCGCAATCTCAACTGTCCCGGGTTGCAAAGGAAGATTTCTTGCTAGTACTTTACCTGTTTCAAAGGCACAAAAGTGTTTTGCAGAAAAATGGGTAGAATTTTTTATCTATTTTTCATGACTGTGCTGCTTGCGACTTCAGTTCTGTGGAAGGTGGATGTCAAGTATCTATATTATGAAACATAGCTTGTGGTACTCGGTATTTTTTTTTTATGTCATGGCATGGCCAACAAGCCGAGGGCCCACCTAATGTTAGGTGGTCACCGCTGCCGATAGACATCTGCAATAACAGAGGCCTTGCAAATGTGTTGCCATCCCGAGAGAAAGTAGAAATGTCTCATGTGCCTGTAATTACACCGGCACTCATAGCCTTCAAACTGAAACACAGCAACGCTGCTTTGCGGCACATAAAGGTACGGTGGTAGTACTTCCCCGGACGATCTCCTCTACTACTACTACGTGTAGCTTCCTATCAGTGAAATATTTTTGAAGTGAAAACTTCTTCAGCGGCGTTGTGCACTTTTTTTGGAATGGGTAAAAAATGTTAAACTCGCGTCAGGACAAGTGACCCTGATCGAAAATTCGTAAGCGGCGTTGTGCACTTCTTTTGGAATGGGTAAAAAATTTTAAACTCGCGTCAGGACACGTGACCTGATCGAAAATCTTACGAATTTATCGTACACAAATATGTGTACGTCTTTAGCGTTTTCACTTCTGCCGGCACTTCCGGAGTGCAACCCGTCGTTTTTTTTTGTAATCGGATCATTATTTCCAGAGATTGTTTCTTGTCAAACTTTACGTAATTTTAATATTGATATACTTATTAGACTAGCTGATGCCTGATATCAGTTATCACGGCTTTTTTTTTTTGCTGAGAACCCTATGTCTTTTTCTATAATACCTAATGACGTCAACATCGGTACAGCCGTTTAGGAGTTTAACCGGAACAAACAAACAGACTCTGATCATTTTTTTCTTGTAATTACTATGTAAACATACATATTTATTTATTTAATAAAAAGCTGTTACTTTGATATTACAAAGATACACTGTAATTTTACTGTTAATTGTACTGTAGCTGATTTCAAAGAGCGAGCGTCCATGTATTTTATTCATTCAACCAAAATATAATAACGAATAAAAGTTGGCAAGGTAATCCAATAAATAATCCAGTATTTTCACATGAAAATTAAGAATGCAAAAACAAAATACAAAAACCGTCAACAGTAAATGGTAGCGGTTTTTATTAAAAAACTGAGCGACAATAACCCGCTTATCGCCGCCGAATTTATTATCAAAGTGAGAGTAGCTACAAGTAGTTACCATTTTAATTAAGTGTGTTCTTAATTTGAATGTCGAATAATTGTTGTAGCAGTATTGTTTTATCTGTTTTCTTTAAAAAAAATGTAATTCTCCAGACCGATTCCGGCCACGGCGGCTAATCTTAATGCAGACTAGCCACGTACGCAGGAGATATTATAGTGCACAAGTGTGTGCGCAAACACAGGTGCACTCCCCCTTCCCTAACTCTCATAGCCCGATGGGACGGCAATCCGACACGACCGGAGAGAGATCAGGCGCAGGACCAACGGCTTTACGTGCTTTCCGAGGCACGGGGGTGTCACACCACCAACTTCCCAACTCCGGACTGCTACTGAGAAATTCCTAATGGAAAAACCTAATAACACTTTTTGCCCGACCTGGGAATTGAACCCGGGACCCCTTGCACAGCAGTCGCACTTGCGACCACGAGACCAACGTGGCTGTTTTCTTTTATTTATGTCGGAGATCGAAATATTTGTCCCGCCTCCCTGAACGCAAAGGGCACAGGAAGGGACAGGGACGGGTTTTAGTCAGTAAAAGTCTGACACTAAGGGCGGGGAAAGTCATTTGATGATTTTACATCGCGGATGACACTACGAGGTAAATAGTCAGTAAATAAATAAGTACTACAAACTTCAACCCATGTTCTTCTTAATTTTGTGACTAGTTAAAGTTCCACAAATTAACAGTAATAAGGAATAAATTGGTCCTTAGAATTACTTATTAGTTTTCAAACTATATATTTGTAGTTGTAATTTTAGATTCAGTAATAGTTTCATTGGGGTGTTGGTTGGTATATTATTACGTAATTTGATTAATACCACGTCATGTATTTAAGCTGTAATTTTGAAGAGAAATATCGCTTTAGAGCTTAATGTAGATAGATTACACATACCATCACGCCTGTATTAAACGAAGGGTTAGGCAGAGGTGTACCAATGTACACCCACAGTTCGCCGGTATATTTAGGTCCCATGTAATAGGAGGCGAGCCTTTTGCCATTAATCGGGCACAAATCCAAACTCCGAGCTGCTACTGAGAATTTCATAGAAAAACCCAATAACACTTTTTGCTCGACCTGGGAATCGAACCCAAGACCTCTAGCGTAGCAGTCGCGCTTAGGACCACTAGGCCACCGAAGCAGTTAGGTATAGCTTAGAGCTTAATGTAGATAGATTAATTTAATAACACATAGAGTTCTATGTATTAAATTAATCTACAGGTCATTAAATAAGTGCCAGATTGATTGAAGATTAATTAATCTGGGAATTGAAGTCTGTTTATTTTCTGGTATCAAGCGTGATAGCTGAGCGTTGGGTCTTGGATTTTATTCCCAGGATAGGCAAAGTGTTATTGGATTTTTCATTAGAAAGTTAGTAACGAGAACCCAGTTTCTCAGAAAGTAAGCAAAGCTCAACAGCTTTGCTTGCTTGGATTGGACCCAACGGTCCAATTGCCTTTTTCTAACAAAAAGATAATTGGACCCAACAGCTTTGACATCTTTGACAGTCGTTAGGGGTCGTCAGAAGCTCCAAAGTCTAACAACCAATTTCAACTAGGTTGCAGGGAATAGCTTCAAGTTAAACACTGGTATTCAGCTGCAGCCAGTTAGACTAGAAGGCGACTCTAACATTGTTGGGAAAAGACTAAACAATTATTGTCTTTTATTCAATTATAATATATTTCATAAACAAAAGAACACACTTTTTAATTGACTTCAAATAAGGAGGATGTTCGTTGCATTTTAGTTTTTATGTTTATTACCTCAGAACTCCGTCATTTATCAATCGATTTAGAAAATTATTTTTAGAAAATAATTACCTTAAGTTTAGTCCTATAGAAATTTTATCAAATATAAATTTTATTAAGTAGCTTAGTTTTAATTTAGGTTATTAACTACCATCACGCCTGTATTCCCCGAAGGGTTAGGCAGAGGTGTACCAATGTACACCCACAGTTCGCCGGTATATTTAGGTCCCATGTAATAGGGGGCGAGCCTATTGCCATTAACCGGGCACAAATCCAAACTCCGAGCTGCTACTGAGAATTTCATAGAAAAACCCAGTAACACTTTTTGCTCGACCTGGGAATCGAACCCGGGACCCCTTGCACAGCAGTCGCACTTTCGACCACGAGACCAACGGGGCAGTTATTAACTACCTCAATATAAACGAAAATAATAACTATCGATGGCTGATATAAAAAGTCATCAATCAAAAAACTAAAAATGAATATTTCAAAACACAAAACAGCGCAAGAACAAATTCAAATGCATTGTGAATCGAAGTAAAGTTCGCTAAGGACTTTACAACTCACTCAACGAGAGCTATTTATCAAAAACTTCGCCCGAACATTGTAGACGAAATGCCCAAATTAATTTACAATGTCACCTCTTCTTCGTACAAAAGGTGGAGACAATGCTGAAGAGAGACTCAATCCCAATTTGTAACTTCACGGAGTTCCACTGACAAACTTGCTTAATGGAACCATTTTGAAACTTGTCCTGTCATTATTTTATTTAAGAATCCTGCTAGTTCAAATAGTATTATACGTATAAATGCGATATTTTGTGAGGATGGATGAATGGATGGATGGATGGATTGAAAGGATTTGAATAAAATTTGCTTAAACTCCTCTTGCAAAATTCCGAATCGCCCAGTTGCGTATGCGGTAGGCAGAGTTATCGCGCGGCTATACCAATGTGTACATAGCGCCTAAACCCTCTGGCGAGATGGCTAGCTCGAATTTGGAAATCACGTCATAAACAATATACTTCAAAACCAATTTATTTTATTATTGATTCGTGTTAAGAATCACTAGCATAGTTAACTCCTTGAATTTGACGAGGATGCAAATCAACGCCTTGTATAAAAATGTAAAGTATGTGATAATGGATGAATGGATAGATAGATTTTTATTGGATTGCCCGTTCTTCTCCATACGAAACTACCTTTTGGTAAAGACATTTGCTTAGCCTTTTTCCCAAGTGCATTAGAACAGACAACTAGATTCAATATTATTTTATTTTTATCATGTAATTGACGTTCAAAAGTGCCTTTTAATGGTCTAATACAAATAAATGATTTGCCTTTGACTTTGGTGTTTGCTACTCTTACACGCTTAAACGGCTGAACGGATCTTGATGAAATTTGGCACTGGGATAGATCGAAATGTGTAAAAACACATAGAATACTTTTTATTCCTAAAAAGTGTATGGTTCCCGTGGGATATTATATCAAAGACGCGGACTAAATCGCGGGAGAAGCTAGTCCTTCTCATAATTTAAACTTTAATAGCACGATTATAAATAGCTCTTCATTTTCATCTTTTGTAATTGTGGCGTGTTCATTATTATTTTTGGCATTAAAATTAAATGCTTTATCAAAGAGAAACTCATTAAGGTTTTAAATGAACTTTTACTCGTGAACTCACATGTAATATTTCAGAGGGATAATTCCTGTAAGTTGAATAACGATCGTATAAATTAATCTCAAACTTATTCTGTCAATAAAACCTTTATTTGCCTTCATTTATCATATTGATGGTCGCTGCGCATTGCGACTACATTTTAAGAGTTTTTAGTTACAAGAATTGGTGCATAAAATCTAAGTGAAAAAAACCGGCCAAGTGCGAGTCGGAATCGCACAAGAAGAGTTCCGTACCATTATCTTTAAAAACGGCAAAAAAATCACATTTGTTGTATGGGAGCGCTCTTAAATACATAGGTTTATTTTATTCAGAATTTTAGTATTTGTTGTTATAGAAAATAATAGACAATAGCACTCAGCAATGAGGTAGCTTACAATCAATAAAAATAATAAGTAAGTATAGTACTCAGAGGTGGACCGCAGCGCCCTATGTTTCCGATGCGGTCAGCCCGGTCACAAGGCCGCGGCTTGTAATGCCCCGCCGCACTGCGACGCATGTGCGGGGGCTAACAAGCCGGCCGATCACCGGGCTGGGGGCAAGGCCTGCGCTATACCCGCCAGGACCGGGGGAAGGCCCCGCACCGCCGCCGCCGCCGCCGCCGCCGCGGCCGCCGCCGCCGCCGCCACCGTCGCCGTGGCCGCACCCGCAGCCACCGCTGACACCGCGTCCGCCGGCGCAATGGATTGCCAATAACGGCACCATTGCGCCTCCCGCAGGCGGATACCGTAGACACGGTCTGTGGACGGTGAGCAATGGGTAGCTCACCGTCCGTACGTTATTAACTAACGACAGACCGTGTCGACGGCGCGTCCATGTTCCGCGCACAGAGGTGTCAGCCATTGGAAGGGGCCACTAAGGGCCAAATGCCTACCGGGGCTGCGGGTTGTTCGAAAGAGATACCGCGCCCCCGGAACGCACAGGGCACATGAAGGAACATAGATGGTTTTTAGTCAGTAAAAGTCTGACACTCCCTCCCGCCCCGCCCAGGACGGGGGGGGTCATTTGATGATTTTACCATCTTTAAAAAAAAAAAAAAAAAAAAAAAAAAAAAAAAGTATAGTAAATAAAATCGTAGCAGTCTGTAATTCCAGAGATTACTACCAAGAAACAAATAATTTTACCTCTTCATCATATTAATTTGAAAGACTTTTTTTAGTACCCTAAACAATTAAGGTTCAGATTTAAACAACAGAATATTTGTTCAAACTGTTAGCATTTAATAAAATTGGTGGTTGGAATGGTTAAAACATTCAAAATGAAACTTATTTTAAATATTTATACAGTTCAATTTCGTTAAATGCCACCACACAATTTGAAAGGTAATTAACACACATTTGAATAAAGACACTCAATCTTGACCTTTCGGGCAATACTTCAACGGTAAATGTCAATGAAAGACAAGAAACCTTCTAGATCGTTCAAGACAGTACATAAGCGGCGTAAAAGCGCATATCACACGTGGTAAAGAAACCCCGCCCCCGACAGCCCCATTGGTCTCGTGGTCGCAAGCGCGACTGCTGAGCAAGGGGTCCCGGGTTCGATTCCCAGGTCGGGCAAAAAGTCTTATTGGGTTTCTTCATTAGGAATTTTTCAGTAGCAGCCCGGAGTTTGCAAGTTGGTAGTGTGAGACCCCCGTGTCTCGCCCAGTACGTTTTGGAACAAGCAACTAACTTTAATTTAAAACTGTAACTTCTTGATACTTCAAAAGTGCTTGTTAACGTACTGGGCCAAACACGGGGGTGTCACACCACCAACTTGCAAACTCCGGGCTGCTACCGAAAAATTCCTAATGAAGAAACCCAATAAGACTTTTTGATGGAAAACCTGGGAAAGGCAAGAAACTCTATAACCCAAGATCCCACGTTTAACAGTCATGCTTATCACCACGAGACCAACAAGACAATCTAAGCTCCAAAGAAATCTAGGGAAGCTAAAATATTTACTTCAAACGCAAACCATATATCAGTTACGAGACTAACATTGATTCAGTGACAGGCGCCGCGAATACTTTTGTAAAGGAACGTGTTCTGAACAACTGAGGAGGCATTCTCGGTATGTGAGAGGTATTAGGGTAGCTCTACATCGAAGATGAATGACTGGTATCGATTGGGGCAACGGTGAAGATTTTTTTGGTTTGAAAATTGGTTTGGTTAGGTTTTAACGAGTGTGTTGTATTACTTTATTTAATTACTAATTATTGTGTCGTGATGGCCCAGTGGTTAAGGCGCCCGCCTCCCATGCACGAAGTTGTGGGTTCGCAACCGGGCACGGGCAAGTACCAATGTGACTTTTCCTAATTCATATGTACTTTCTAAGTTTATCTTGGACATCACTGACATCAGTAACCATGTCAGAGGCCCTTGAGGCGGTTTAGAAACTCTGACACTAGGGTGTTTGGGGTCGTTAGACCTTACTGGCCACACGATAAGAAGAAGATTACTAATCCTACTAATATTATAAATGCGAAAGTTTGTGAGGATGCATGGATGGATGTTTGTTACTCTTTCTTGCATAAACGGCTGAACGGATTTAGATGTAATTTGGCACTGAGATGGATTGTAGTGTGGAAAAACACGAAGGATACATTTTATTCCCGAAAAATTTACAGTTCCCGTGGGATAATACTTATACAAAATTTAACGTGGACTAAGTCGCGGGCAGAAGCTAGTATGTAGTATATTCTTCATTTGAACTATTTTAAAATTCGAAGTCGTATATAAAAAAAGTTCTAATATCTTTTTTTAAATTCAGTCTATTACAGCTACTATTAATTAGTGTTATATCAAAGAGTAAAAACCAATTATTTTTAATGGCGCTAAAATAGTCAAACGCTGCGAATTTGGCAGCATTAAAAATGTTCTTGTAATGGGATAGTATTAACTTATGATAAAGTTATAAATGGTTTCTTTTCTTCTACTTAACCTTGGGGTCCAAACGGACCCCTCTCTTTGTCCCTCTGTCTCTTGAATCGTTATAGGTAGGTATCTAAATTTTCTATAGAGTGTGACCGCTATGCAAATATAAAAATAAAGTAGTTAACAATTCGTCGGAGTTCGACAAGAAAAATGTCTTTTTCAGCGTTTCTAGCTCAATATTAACATTGTACGGTACTGTAAAGGTAGAGGGATCTACCATTATTAAAAGAAGTTATATATCTTATTTTTTAAATAATATAATTTATGCTGACAGCCGTTGTCACAGTCTGATACTTTTTTTAATCAAGTGCCATGTAGTTCGTAGTAAGAACAACTTTAAATATTTTGTAAGAACAACTTTAAATATTAGAATATCCGATATCTTTCTATTTTTCGAGGCGAAAGGAGTGTGTAAGGATCGTAGCAGGTGGCGGTCCGTGGTTTCTGCCTACCCCCATAGGAAAAGGCGTGAGTTTATGTATGCATGTATGTGTAACTTTAAATGTTTTAAATATTTTGTATTCGGCTTAGGCGAATCACACACAGACCCGGCGCTACGCTCCGAGGTGCGTGGCAACTTAACACTGAGACTACGCGTGAATACGTTTTCTGTGTGTTGGACTACGCGTGTTTTGTATACAAACACATATACTTGCAAACAACGTAAGATCACGCGCTACGCTCCGTAATGCGGAATCGCCTCGTTCAGTCAAATTTTTTTTCAATTAATTGATAAGCAATATCCAAATACCGAATCACAAAAAACAATTAACTATGAACTTTATTCTTTAATTACTAAGAACTAAAATAAGACACCACCACAGGTAGGTACTATATCAAACCGAAGTACTATATCACACTCAGTGTGGCAGTACCTTAACTCACTCGAGGCATGTTCCGTTTGTCTTTTATTTGTACCGTGTTGTTTTTTGTTCACAAATAATTTACTTTTCGTGTAGAAATGTTTTTCTAGTGCCTGCGTTTGGCCCAGATGTCTGTAAAAATATTGAAACTCTGAGACAGTTACGGGGTTAGACGAAAATAGTTTTTATTGTGATGATTTAGTAAGGTTTGTTGTTGTTTGTTTGGCTTGTGTTGTGTTGATTAACAAATAATATTACGATAATTTAGATGTTTTTGTAAATGTTCATTTTTTTATATTAGGTATTGGATTTTCTTAGTTTATCTTGGAAAGTAAAATCATAGTTAATTTTGGTAGATGTAATGTTTTGCGATTTATTTATAGAGAGTTTATCTCTATCTTTATCTATATGATCATAACATCCAAATAATATTTTGTCACCTCCAGGTACTAACCAGTTAATTGTTATAAAAAAAAATCTTGAATTTCCAAACTTTTTTTAACAACCTAACGAGTACTAAAAAGAAAGTTTCAGTATTTAAAAAAATCCTTTGATGAACGGAACAAAAGAAAAAAATTAAAAACAAAACCTAAAAGTAGAGCAACCGAAGTTTTTAATTAAAAAAACATAAGAATAAATGGTACTAATGAAAGACGATTAAATCACAAAGGAGTTCTTAATTAGAGAATAGGTGAAGTTCAAAAAGTTTCGTGGGAAAGAGGCATTATAATTATCTGTTACGACGCCCGGTCACGCATTGCTGGCAGCTTATCCGTTCTATTTTCAAATGATATTTTCTTTTTCAAAAGGGGTTAGTGAAAGTCCTTACTATTATTAGCCTGATATTTTTTACTTAGAATGTTACTGTTTTTAGGGTTCAGCGCCCAAAGATACGGAACCTTATGACTAAGACTACTAAGGCTAAGACCGTCAGTCTGTCTGTCACAGGGGTGTATCTTTTGAATCGTAATAGATAGACACTTGATGTTTTTTTTTTCAGTATGTGTATGACCGCTATAACCTTTTGATTACCACAGTCATGTATAGATGACAAAATAAAATGTGCCCATCACGACACGGTCACGATCCCATGACAAATTTATTTTTGCGTATAAACGCAAATAAAATTTATAAAACAACATCGGTGTAATTCCAAACTTACTACTATTTTGTTTGGTAAAAATCTATGAATTCATAGCTTGGCACTGAGAGCACGTTTTTGCTATTTTAAAGTGGTAATTAAAAGTATAATAACAAATAATAAATATAAAATACCTATAGTTACTATACAAAATAGCTGTTTTTTAAAAACCCTAAGCTAACAAAAATATTGTTTTTCTATTTGTAAAATATTTGTGTGAACTAAAGCTTTCCCCGAAGGGGAGGGCCGCGCCTGTAGTGTTAAATATTATAGGTACAGTGATACAGAACCCTTCATGTGCGAGTTCAATTCACACTTAGCCAATTTTTTCTAGTTTCTGTCCTAGTTTCTTAGCATCGTTTTCTTTTTCATTTACAAAAATGGCGTGCTCTGTTTCAATTTCGGAATTGTACATTTCTCCACTGAAAGCTAATTTCCTTTAACATTTGTAGTCACGTTTTTAGTTCTTAAATATATGTTCTATTTGGGAAAAAATATAGGCAAACATGAAATTGATTTACAACTATTAACAACAGGTCTCAGTAGCAGCCCGAAGTTTGGAAGATGGTGGTGTGACACCCCCGTACCTCAGAAAGCACGTAAAGCCGTTGGTCCTGCGCTTGATCTCTCTCCGGTCGTGTCGGGTTGCCGTCCCATCGGGCTATGAGAGTAAGGGAAGAGGGAGTGCACCTGTGTTTGCGCACGCACTTGTGCACTATAATATTATCTCCTGCGTACGTGTCTAGTTTGCATTAAGATTAGCCGCCGTGGCCGGAATCGGTCTGGAGGATTACATAACATTTTTTATATCTGGGCCACCTGTATAGTCAACTGTACCTAGCAACGGTCCTGATATTATCAGTACGTTTTATAATAAAAGTCGTGTCTTCCTTCTCCAGTAGGCACAGTTCCAATTTAAAGATAGTAAAACTTTTCTTGCCAAAAAACTTAATTAGTCCGGGCGTCATCTCGATTAGGGATCTTATAAAGATTTTTAGAAGTTGTGAATAATTGCTTATTAGCGGTTGAACGCTGATTATTACTAAAGTTGTTTGTAAAATCTTTTTCTTGTTTTTGCATCGTATCTCTTTTAGGGTTCCGTAGTCAACAAGGAGTCCTAGGGGCCTCCAATCATCTCTTACAAAATATTTACATATTACTTTGCCTTGCGCTCTGTAAGATTTTCTCTGTAAGACTCAACGCAGAGTGTTGAAAACCCAACAACTGAAGTACATACATCATCATCTTCCTGCCCTTATCCCATGTAACTTGGGGTCGGCGCAACATGTTTTCTTCTTCCATGCCAACCTGTCAACCGTCATACTATCACTGACTCCCTTCTCTTTCATATCATTCTTCACACAATCCATCCATCTTTTCTTTGGCCTCCCTCTTCCTCTACATCCATCCACATTCATATTCATAGATAAAAATCATAATCCTCTACTAACTAATACCGTAGTCGGGTAAAAAGAAAAAGATAGGGTACCGCCTCTACACGTAAAGTGGGAATATTTTTTATTGTAGTCTATCCCCCTGATGAAGGGTTTTATTGAGTAGGTGTTTCAAAAATATTGCGGGTTTGTCAAAACCATTTTTTGAATTTATGAAAGATCTTTTTGTTTGTTTCTTTAGACCACAAAACTACTGGGCCGATTATAACCATTTTACATTTTACACCAATAGATAGCTACATTATTCTTTAGTAACATAGGCCATACAACATCAAACTACGACTTACGGGGGCGGAGCAGTAACCAAAGACGTAACTTAATGCTGGCGAAATAAGCCACGCGCACGAAGTCCAGTAAAAGAGCAAAGAAAATTCTTTACAAAGACCTTTGTATAGAACTTATTAGAGTTACACGTGTAAACTATAATCCTCATCTTATTTCTTCAAGTTCAAGTTACAAGCCTTTACCGTTACTATGGTAACTATATATACATATATGTGTGGTGTGTCTATATATGTGGTATAACTGCCTCGTTGGCCTAGTGGTCCTAAGCGCGACTGGGTCGAGCAAAAAGTGTTATTGGGTTTTTCTATAAAATTCTCAGTAGCAGCTCGGAGTTTGGATTGGTGCCCGGTTAATGGCAATAAGCTCGCCCCCTATTACATGGGACCTAAATATACCGGCGAACTGTGGGTGTACATTGGTATACCTCTGCCTAACCCTTCAGAGAAAACAGGCGTGATGGTATATTGGTAACAATCCCGTCATTATTCATAAACTACTCGTAGCTTTTGTCTGCAATTTCGTATGCGTAGTATTTTTTCGCCGGCATTAAGTTACGTATTTTATTACTGCTCCGCTCCTGTTTATCGTAGCGTGATGTTATTTAGTCTGTTCTATTGGTTATGAATTTGGCTATCATATGCAAAAAGTTTTTTTCCAATCCGACGGGTGATTCTATAGATTTGTGCGTTTAAATAAACATATAAAATCCGATGGGCTGTGTCGGGGCACACGGCTGTTGGTTTGACGTGAAACGTCTATGTCAGCGAGTCGCTTTTAGTGTTAAACATTGAAAACCTTTGCTTTTCTGACTGCTACCTTTTTTATGATGGGATATCATCAAATGATTTCTTCTAGGCCGAGTGGAAAGGAGTGTCAGACTCTTATTGATTAAATAAAACCCATCCCACCCAATGATTTTAAAGACGTGTCACAATCTTTTTTACCACACGGTAAAGAAGATGACATGTGTGAGGTCGTTAAACCTTACTACCCGTGTGGGCAGTCTAACGACACCACATGCCCTAGTGTCAGAGTTTCTAAACCGCCTCAAAAGCCTCTGACATGGTTACCAATGTCAGTGATGTCCAAGATAAACTTAGAAAATACATAAATGAATTAGAAAAAGTCACATTGTTACTTGCCAGTGGCCGGTTGCTAACCCACAACCTCGTGCATGAGAGGCGGGCGCCTTAATCACTGGGCCATCAAGACACTACACACTTTCGCAATTTTCCAATCCGACTGGTATTTCCTGAGATTATCGCGTTTAAACAAACAAAAATAAATAAATATCTTGGGACAACTCACACACGGCTATCTGATCCCAAGCTAAGCAGAGCTTGTGTTATGGTAACCAGACAACTGATATACATACTTATATAATATATAATTTATAAATACATACATATTATAGACAAATCACACCCAGACACAGAACAAACAATCATGCTCATTACACAAAGTTTGTCCTGGGTGGGAATCGAACCCACGACCTCCGGCTTAGCAGTCAGGGCCCCTAACCACTAGACCAACAGGCCCGTCAAAAAAAAAATCTCTTCACCTTTTAATACATTAGTATAGATATACAGATCAAACGCAAACAAACGTGCCTATCTCCCTATATTATTTACTTTCATGAAAATCCCTTTTTATTTCTCACTGTTCGGAAAAAATCATAAGAACTTCTGAAGTGTTTGAATGGTAACAATCCCTTTTCTTCTAGAACCTTGTATGAATAAAAGTTTGCGATCGAGAGACTCGTAACTCTATTATCGAGTCGGCAAACAGTCCTTTGCATAATAAAGCCTCCTTTCATACCGATCTAAGGGTATTTTTAGCGATATCTTGCTTTAGTATGATAAATAATGATATTATACCTACTAAGATATTATACTAAAAAAAGAAGTAATCAAATATAATAACGATACCTGGCCAATATTTAATAAATGCTTGTTTTTTTAGTTGCAACAGACAAAACAGTATTCCAGAATACTCCTTTTGCAAAAATCAGCATCGCCCAGTTGCGTATGCGGTAGGCAGAGTTGTCGCGCGGCTATATCAATGCGTGCCTAGCGCCTAAACCCTCTGGCGAGATGGCTAGTTCAAATTTGAAAATCACGTCAAAAAATATAAATTTAAAAAAAAAAATATTTTTGATTCGTACTAAGAATCACGAGCATAGTTAACTCCTTGAATTTGACGAGGATGCAAAGCAACAGCTTGTATAAAAGTAATATACATACCATCATTCCATACATCGCCGGTATATTTAGGTCCCATGTAATAGGAAGCGAGCCTATTGCTATTAACCGGGCACAAATCCTAAATCCAAGCTGCTACTGAGAATTTCATAGAAAAACCCAATAACACTTTTTGCTCAACCTGGGAATCGCCTGTATTCCCCGCAGGGTTAGGCACAGGCCTACCAATGTTCACCCACAGTTCGCCGGTATGTTTAGGTCCCATGTAATGGGAGGCGAGCCTATTGCCATTAACCGGGCACAAATCCTAACTCCGAGCTGCTACTGAGAATTTCATAGAAAACCCCAATAACACTTTTGCTCGACCTGGGAATCGAACCCAGGACCTCCAGCGCAGCAGTCGTGCTTAAGACCACTAGGCTAACGAGGCAGTTTTAAGCAAAAGTAATATAACTTTTAAATGATATATTATAATTATTTTACATAAACATATTTTGCCATCACGCCTGGTAGTCCCATATGTTTAGGTCCCATGTAATAGGGGGCGAGCCTATTGCAATTAACCGGGCACAAATCCAAACTCCAATCCGTTATTTATTTTTGAATTAAATCCATACTTCGTTGAAAACGCTTAAAAAAACATATTTTAAAATAATACTAAGAAATAAAAAAACTAACTTAACAGAACATACATTCAATTTTTACGGTAAATAAAGTCTTTAATTTCAATAAAACGTATTCTAGCTACTCTAGAATTCAATATATGACTGTAATATATTTCAGTTATCACCCCACGCCTAAAGGTCACGGCTGAAAGGTCATAGGTGATAATATATTATGTATTACTTCAAACATTGAAACGCTGGATGATAGAAAATTTGTATGTGTCTTTAATTTGTTTTAACAAAAATTGTTAAGAGTATTCTTAGATGGTTCGGTCATGTTTAGTGGATGAGTAAAAGGCGACTAATAAAAGGAATTTATATGGCAGATGTGAGTGTCAACGCCGGGAGGGGACTCCCTAGAAAGACCTACACTGAAATTACTGGTGATGTTCTTCAGAAAGGTCGGGTGCGCAGTACTCGTAACCGGTGTACTTGTATGACCAGATGTATAAACGTGGACGAGGCGAAGGTAGGTGGCGTTCTGTGGTTTCTGCCTACTCCTATGGGAAAAAGTTATGTTATTTGTTTATGAAGTTTAATACCAATTCCTCTCCATAAAAAACTACACCTTGCAAGGGGCAACTAGATTTAATTCTTTTTTTATTGAATATGACTGTGGTGTGACTGTGGTGTGGTGTGGTGTCGTGATGGCCCAGTGGTTAAGGCATTCGCAACCGGGCTCGGGCAAGTACCAATGTGACTTTACCTATTTCATATGTACTTTCTAAGTTTATCTTGGACATCACTGACATCGGTAACCATGTCAGTGGCCCTTGAGGCGGTTTAGAAACTCTGACACTAGGTGTGTGGGGTCGTTAGACCTTACTGACCACACGATAAAGAAGAAAGACTGTCAAAACTGCGATTTAGCCTTTACCATAATATTATATGAAGAGGTAAGATTTTTTGTTTGTTTGTAACGAGTAGGCTGCGAAACTGCTGGATCGATTGTAACCATTTTTCACCAATAGATAGCTACATTATTCCTGAGTAACATAGGCTATATAACATCACGCTACGATGCACGGGAGCGCAGCATTAACCGAATATGTAAGTTATGGCGAGTGAAGTAAGCTACGAAGGCACAAGCAGTTCGCTAGTGATCTAAATAAATTAAACATTTGTTTGTACTAAACTTTTGCTAACAAATAAGCACATTTTTCAAAGCTTCAAAAACATAAATACCACCTGCAGCCAACGTGACATAACTTTTATAAAAACTCCACAACAGCTTTTGTTAAAACATACAAAATAATATTCAATACACATCAAAATAAAATTAAGCTCCGCACGGAATCAAAGCTTACGGGAATTAAAAACTCACAATACAAAACACTAAATACAGGGACGTATTTAGGGAAAAAACAATCCTAAAAAACAACAAAACAAAAATAGGGTTAGGGGCGAATATAAATTGAAAAAAGTGTACAGAACCAGTGATCCGTGGTGGGACCACACGATTCAATTCAGGAGAGTGTCCGAACGAATGAGCCTAGATTATTCTTTTTTCATGAAGCAATAAATATACAGCGTGACTTTTAATTTACTACCGCTCTTTTAGAGGGTGAATGTTATCGTGAATACGAACAACTTTTGTTATTGGACCAACTCTGAAATATTAAAACTAAAAATCAGCTGTTCTTTACAAAAACTTACTCTAGATTAGCTATATCAAAATTACTATGATTGGCGCATTGACTGAGCGACCGGCTGCTGCGCTGCGTGTCGTGGGTTCAATTCCCGCACAAAACAAATACTTGTATTTCCTACAGATTCTGTTCCGATCCAGTTCCGGGTTTGACTGTTTGTGTATACGTGGGTTTATATCTTTGAAAATGCACCTACGAAACAGGAGAAACTTCTAGTATTAGGCAACCTTTTTTAAACAAAAAAAAAACAATATTCCAAGAGGTCGTTTCTTTATGGTGTTGGTCGATAGTAAAATTTGGTTATACTTATAAGTAACTGCCTCGTTAGCCTAGTGGTCCTAAGCACGACTGCTACGCTAGAGGTCCTGGGTTCGATTCCCTGGTCGAGCATAAAGTGTTATTGGGTTATCTATGAAATTCTCAGTAGCAGCTCGGAGTTTGGTTTTGGGCCCAGTTAATGCCAATAGGCTCGTCCCCTATTACATGGGACCTAAATATACCGGCGAACTGTGGGTGCACATTGGTACACCTCTGCTTAACCCTCCAGGTAATACAGGCGTGATGGTATATTTATATTTATTTATTTATAAGTAGGTACTATTACTACCTGAAAGATCTATAATAAATAAAAAACCACCTATATAACAAATTTCGTTGCGGCCCTGGCCTCAATGAATGGATGTATTGAAGCGTGCAATATTGCGGTATCGTTTGATTGTACCGATATTTCCGCCATAATTTAAAACTTTTATGATGATTTAGATGCTGAATATTTTTGAAAATATTTCATGTATGCGGGATGCGGGATTTGCTTAATGGTCTTTTGTTTAAAAGTTGGTATGTACCCCGCGGGGTCAGCCAGTTAGGGTCTTTGATTATTGCTCCGCTCCCGTTAGTGGTAGCGTGATATTCCCTTCCTCTTGAATCATCAATCACCTCTATATATTGATGAAAACCGCATTAAAATCTGTTTGCAAGAAGCGACTTTGTTTCTACATCATATGCCATTTCCGGAAAACGAAATAATTATTGCAAGAACATGTTAATTAAACATCACGCCTGTATTCCCCGAACGGTCAAGCAGAGTTGTATCAATGTACACTCACAGTCTGCCGATATATTTTAGGTCACATGTAATAGGGGGCGTGCCTATTTCCATTAGCCGGGCACAAATCCTAACTCCGAGCTGCTACTGAGAATTTCATAGAACAACCCAATAATACTTTGCATGACCTGGGAATTGAATCCAAGACCTACTAGGCTAACAAGGTAGTTAGCCTACTAACCCTGTAAATATACATAGGTATCTAATTTTAATTTCACAACCAATTCAAACTTCTAACATTTAATTTAATAATAAAAGAAAACTCTTTTTCCTTCTAAAACTTTCAAAATTATATCCAAACCCCAACCCTCAACTGTTTCTTTAAAATATATTTTGCTCTGTGTGTCGAACTGATGAATTTTTGAATATTTAATCGTGTTTGGTCGTTAGGACCTGCGCTGTGAGAGCGTGTGTCGCGGTAAACGGGTTAAGTCGGTCGGGGTACTCCATTCCATTGTGTGTACAATGGTAGCTGTCGAGTGTTAGGTCTTTAGTTTAATGTAGTAGAGTTGTTTCTTTTAGCCTCTCTGGGGATTGGAGGAAAGAGTTCTATACAGAACTTATTGCCGTGGATTCAGACCATTATTCTAAACGTAACATAACATACCATCAAGTCTCTTTTACCAGAAGAGTTAGGCAGAGGTGTACCAATGTACACCCACAGTTCGCCGGTATGTTCTAAAGTCTCCAGATTTAACATAAAAAATTGGTTAAAAAAACAGTTATTCTGTACATTGTAATCATGTAGATGTTGCAATTTTGTACGAAACAGATGATCTTTTTAATAAATACATTTCAACTTTGAAGGGTCTAGAATAACGAACTGTAATACATACAGCCTTGCAACAGACAAACAGCGCCGTCTTACAAATTGGGTCACATTGGTGCTCTTTGGCTTAGGAACCCTAAGAAACAATATAACAGTTGTGAAAAGAAGGTTAACGAAAGCGAAAATTTGATATTTTTATCCCATCATCTTCGATGGAACAAATTTTGAAATTTTCGCTTAGATCAATTTATTTGTCTGTGCTGTACCTGGGAAAGGATAATTTAGAGTAGAATAATACATCAACTTTGACGTAAACGAAGTTCCAAGCAAGATCTAGTGCACTATATTACTGTCATCTAACCAGATCCCAACCGAACTACGAACACCGCTCTTGATAAGGACGAGCAAATGTATAATAGTCTGTTCCTGTTAGACAATTATCAAGATTGGAAACGTGCCCAATTGATACCGGAACCCAGTTCGCTACCGTCTGCAGAGAACAATGATAACGTTAAGTTGGGATGTCATTTGATCAGTTGGTCGGATGTCAAATTATCTGACAACTAGTTTCAGTCCGGTAGTTTGTTCTTTAGTTCTATATTTTTTTGTGTGGAACCCTAATTGCTTTTTCTAAATTAAAAGTAGCTTGTATCGTCAGCTATCTAGCGCCAGTGGACTTTGGTTACGCTATTTCAGAGGTTGAAACAAACAGACAGATAGAAAGACAGTTTTAGTAACTACCTACACAGCAAAGCGTAGGGGTTTAGCTAATAACTTACAATTCAATTAATAAAACTTACAATAACAAAACAGGGTTTTCGAATACTAGTTTCAAATAAGGTAAGTAAGCGTCTAACCAGTCTAGCTAAATGGTCTCGCTAACACCAAGAGGCGGATGAATCGGGGTCAGTCCGGGCTCCAAATAGAGACGCGCCTTACTGGAGTCAGTGCGGCTGGTAGCTGGCGACCGCACAGGGTGACAGCGTCTGCCTTGCAGGGGTGGAAGGCTATATACCTGCCGGGGTGCCGAAGAATACTCAAAGCGATACCTGTACTCTGGCCAGTGGTAGTTGGAGGAACACCGTGGGGTTTTAGTCAGTAGGAGTCCAACAAACCCCTCAACCTTCCATGAGGAATTTCCCCACGAAAAAAAAATATAATCTCGCTAAAATCTTACAGGAATAAACCAATTTAATCCAATAACAAAAATTCCTTGGTATTCTGCCAAGCAACAGCTTATACCCAATAACTCGGGCAAACACTACATTCCTAACTTAATTTGCCCAGATTGGTCACTACACGGAATTTATATCTACAGGAAAAATCCCAGTTTCCTTCCTAAAGACGAATATATTCTTGATTGTATTACTTTTAGCGTGGCCACGCTGCCAAATAGTAGCGTTTATGAGTTTTAGCCCCTACATTTCGCGATTAATTCCCGCTAGACTAGAGGTTCCCAATCGTTTTTGTAGTTCGACCCCCTTTACAGGTCGTACTTTAATTGCGATGACTTTTTAAAATGTGATTTTTGTGTGTAGTAGATAATAAGATTATCTAAAAAAAAAGCTCTTAATATATTTTAATTATTATAATTTACTAGATATATAGTGTCACCCGCGTTCAGTTACATATTTGGTTACTGCTCTGTTCCCATTGGTCGTAGCGTAATGTATAAACTTTCCCATTGCATCACTTTATATATTTATGAAAAGGCATTAAAATCCGTTGTGGAATTTAAAAAATCTAAGCGCATAGACAACGAGTTACACTCGGTAATAGAGATCAGTAAAGTACAATGATTGTACTACTCGTACTTACATTTACATACATATAGTACGCAATTAATGAGATACTTCTCATACATCGCGTGCCAGCGACCTGTGCTGATGCCGCGCGACGCTCCGAGGATATCTGTACCACGCCCCCAGGGGGTCGCAACGCAAAGTTTGGGAACCGCTGCGCTAGACTGAGTGGTCTACTGACTTTAGCGTTGGTATTATGAACGACGTATATTAGACTGACTGACAGACGAATATGGAGACAAAATTGCTTTGAGCAGTTAATTTATACCTACATAAAATCTAGGCCGATCCTGTGATATACGAAAACAGCTCACACTATGAATATTTCGGTTATTATAAGCGCTCTTTCTGAAGAGTTTGTTTCGGATTTCTGCACGGAATAAATATTTGTTTGGCCTATAGATAGTAGTACCGAGACCGATTGTTTGTGTTTGTAATTTTATAGTTTGTAAACGTGCCTACGATGTATGAGACATTTTTAGTGTTTTTTTTTTTTTATATAGACGGGAAATCATCAAATAACTTCCTCCGCCCTGGCCGGGGCGGGAGGGAGTGTCAGACTTTTACTAACTAAAACCCGTCTATGTTCCATCATGTGCCCTTTGCGTTCCGGGGGCGCGGTATCTCTTTCGAACAACCCGCAGCCCCGGCAGGCATCGGCCCTTAGTGGCCCCTTCCAAGTTTGCTGACATCTCTTTGAGGCGCGCGTGGAACACGAACGCGCCGTCGTTGACAGGAAACGTGCGGACGGTCAGCTACCCATTGCTCGCCGTCGACAGACCCGCGTCTACGGTGGCCGGGAGTCGTCTCGTGGCTCCCGACGCCCGGAGCGTCTCCCGCGGCGGCCACTGGGACGGGGGACTCTTCTCTCCCTCTCCCATCCCGCCGCACATTCTTAGTGTTAGGCAATGTTTTCGCTATTCAGAAGGTGTGTTATTCTTAAATACCATAGACAAAGTCTTTGCTGTGCCGTAAAATGAGTGATCATCTTAATTTGTCTTCCTACTATCCTAACTAAACCCACGAATATTAGAAATGCGAAAATTTGTAAGGGTGGATGGATTCTTATTTATTACTATACCATCACGCTTGTAATCTATGTGTGTTTTCTATATATACCATCATGCCTGTTTCCCCCGAAGGGTTAGGCAGAGGTGTACCAATGTACACCCACAGTTCGCCGGTATATTTGGGTCCCATGTAATAGGGGGCGGGCCTATTGCCATTATTCGGGCACAAATCCAAACTCCGAGCTGCTACTGAGAATTCCATAGAAAAACCCAATAACACTTTTTGCTCGACCTGGGAATCGAACCCGGGACCCCTTGCATAGCAGTCGCACTTGCGACCACGAGACCAACGGGGCAGTTTATCAGTTTTTGTTTTTTTTTTGTTTAGTTTGTTATTACTCTTTCAGCTTAAACGGCTAAACTAATCTGGATGTTTTTTGTACTGAGATAGTTTACGGTATAATAACAAAAAAATGATCGAATGAAATCGCGGGCAGTGTAGAGTTTAATAATTTTACCAAACCAACTGACCCAACCCAACTGCCATATCATTACGATCCTGAAAACTCTGTCTGCTAAGCACAGGCTTGCTTCTGAAGGATCGTGCGGTCATTTCGGTAAGAACTCATTTATCAAACGTATACACAGTTATGTTGTTTCTGGGTAAAAGTGAATGGTATATAATACCTTTTCTCCCTAAATAATTTATTATGATCCTCGTGTGTTTGCCTGAGATGACTGAGTCCAGAGAACGACGTCATTTTAGCATGAAAGAATTTATTATAATACAACGTGCTGTTTTGCATCCTCGGCAAATTTCAGGAAATTGTCTTCTGAGACATAAATAATCAAATGAATATATATGTGATTAGATAATCACGCTAATATTATAAAGGCGAAAGTTTGTGTGTTTGTCTCTTCGTCACACTCAAACGGCTAGACGGATCTGGATGAAATTTGGCGCAGCGATAGATTGCAGTGTGGAATAACACATAAGGATACTTTTTATCCCGAAAAAAAATACGGTTTCCGTGGAATGATATATAAAATTTGAGGCGCTTGCAGAAGCTAGTAAGATATAATCTGAATGTACCATTTCACTATAGTTTGTTTAAATCCTACTACTATTATAAAGGCGAAAGTTTGTATGTATGGATGGATGTTTGTTACTCTTTCACGCTTAAACGGCTGAATGGATCTGGATGAAATTTGGCACAAAGATAGATTATAGTCTGGAATAACACATAGGCTACTTTTTATCCCGGGAAAATGTACGGTACCCGTAGGATAACACATCAACTGTGACGCGGACGAAGTCGCGGGCAGAAGCTAGTACATGAAAAAAACATAAATTAATAATAATAATAATAATAATAATAATCGTTTATTTGGAACAAAAACAAGTACAGAAAGAAACAAATATGAAACGATGGTAGCTGCAAAAGTTAAAAACTGTGGCGCAGCTAACCAACGCCCGACTCCAGGTGAGAGGGCAAGCTGTTCCAGGCTAATGCATAACACGGGTATTTTAAATTGTCACTTAAATTCAAATGAAGAAAGACTACCAATCCTTTTTTTTAAGGATGGTCATCAAATGTCATCAAATGAGTTCTTCCACTCTGGATGGAGAGGCAGGGAGTGTCAGACTCTTACTGACTTAAACCCATTGGTGTTCCTCCTAATGCCCTTTTCGCTCCAGTTCTACACAGACCTAGGTACAGTTAGTTATTCCGGGCCTGGCTGTTTGTGTATTTTTTTATTTTATTTTATTTATTTGGGACAAAAAACAGTTACATGCTAAGAGCAATACAATAAATTCTTAACATAACATTACAAACATGTAACCCACACCTTTGTCCACATATTAATAAAAAGAATGGGTAGAAGTGAAGGACAAAACATAATTATACAAATACAAAACATGTGCGTGGTAGCCATTACATAATTTAAACTAGCGTATATTAACATTAACATTATTCCATTTTAAAAAGTATATCCATAGCCTTTTTCTTAAAGAGTTGGTTTGAGAGAGCAAACAAGTCCAATTCCATAAAGTTATTGTTGTATGCTTCTACAAGGCGACGAAGGGGTACACGTTCTCCGGCGTTGGTTTTGCACATGTCTGTGTGGAACAGCCGAGGCACGCGCGCCCCCCGTTGGATTACAGTTCTGGGCACTATGTAGCTTAGTTTATTTACTAAGTGAGGACAATCAAACCTATTGTTGCACAAGCCGTGCAGTGTCATTACGCCCAGAAGCAAACGCCTGGACTTCAAACTCAGAATGTCATAACGATCGAGTAACTGCGTGTAGGGAACTTTTGATTGTCGACACTTATAATTCATGGAACGCAGGAACTTTTTTTGTACCATTTCTATTCGAGAGCAGTATTTGTCATAGAAAGGGTTCCAGATCTGGGTAGCGTATTCCAATTGAGACCGTATCAAAGTTTTGTACAATAATAAGAACGTAGAGGGCCGCACAAAGTCACCTGATGATCTCATGACAAAACCATACATCCGAAATGCTCTGTTTACTATATTATCGACGTGCATGTCAAAGTGTAAACAAGAATCTAGTGTGACGCCCAAGTCACGAACTGAAGTAACACTATCTAAGCTTGTCTCATTAATACAATAATTGAATCTAATTTTATTCCTTTTTTTGGTGAATGAGATTGTATGACATTTGGGAAGGCTTAAAAAGAGCTTATTTTTCCTACAATATACATGAAGCCGATCGAGATCATCTTGCAGAAGTTTACAATCTTGAATATTTTTACAAGTTTTATAGATTTTAATATCATCTGCGTACATTAAGAACTTAGAATTCAAAAAACAATTACTAATGTCGTTAATAAATATAACAAAAAGGAGAGGGCCTAAAATGGATCCCTGTGGGACACCAGACTCGACAACTATAGGGTCTGACTCATAACCATTAATTACTATTTTTTGTGTACGATTATAAATGTACGAAACAAACCATCTAAGCAAATTACCACGTATCCCATTGAAAGCAATTTTTTCTAAAAGCAACGCGTGGTCCACCTTGTCAAAAGCCTTCTGAAAGTCTGTATACACAGCATCCACTTGAACTCTTTGGTCCATATTTTCAAATAAATAGTTTGTAAATACTAGTAAATTAGTTGTAGTTGAACGACGTTTGACAAAACCGTGTTGCTCGGGTAGAATGAGCTGATGAATGTGAGGATATATGGCACCGTGTACAAGACTCTCAAAAACCTTAGACAAAGTAGAAAGGATTGAGATGGGCCGGTAATTCTCTACATTGTTCCTGTCGCCAGACTTATAGACAGGAGTTATGAATGCACGCTTCCAAGTTGCCGGAAAAATACCCTCATGCAAACATTTATTAAAGATTATATGTAATGCGGTACACAAACTATCGCAAGTTCTTACAAAGAAGCTGGGTGGTAAGCTGTCAGGTCCCGCCCCTTTAGAGGAATCTAGTGATTTTAATGTCGTGTGTACGACTTCTATGGGTAGATAAATGTCGGATATGCAAGGTGAGTTATTTGAGTAGCTATCAAATGGTTGCCATTTGACAGGATCCAAAGTAGATGGTTCATAGACGGAAGAGAAGAAGGATGAAAATAGATTACAAATGTCCATGGGATCATCTGTAGAAACATTACCAAGATACATACTGGCCGGATAGTTGGCTTTTCCTTTTTTAGACGAGACGTATGACCAGAAATGTTTTATATTCTTAGGAATGCTGTCTTCGACCGAATTAATGTACTTCCGAAAGCATTGCAATGACTCCCTGTGGAAAAGCTTGCGATAGTTAGAAAATCTTAAGTAGTCCGACTGATTGTTATACTTCTTCCATTTTATCCAAGCACGTTCCTTTGTCTTGAAGATTCGTATTAGAGAAGGTGTAAACCAGGTAGGGAAACCAGACTTTCTTATTCTTGTCAGAGGAACATGTGATTGGATAATACCGTATAACGTCTCATAGAAAATGTCAACAGCTTGATCAGGGTCAGGTTGAGAAAGCACCATGTCCCAGTTGATATTACCCAGCTCACAATTTATGCGCTCGTAGTCAGCTTTATAAAAGTTATGTCTTCGGACGGCGCGGTTTTTTAGAGGAATAAATTGAGAATTAAGACAAGTCAAAACAGAAAATACCGGATGATGACTATCGGGGTCAAGTAGGGCATTACATGATATAGACTGACAATCAACGTTTGAAATAAACAGATCTAGTATCCGACCTAACTTGTTTTTTGTTACATTGTACTGAGAGCCATTAATTATATTAATGAAATTCAATAAAATACGCCCAATAGAGTTCGCAGCTTGTGCGATTGCATAATTCCCTTGGTCCAACCAATCGACGTTAGGTAGGTTAAAATCACCTATAATAAAGTAGGAGTCTGTAGTGGGATCGATAGCTAAGCCTTGTAGCATGTCTAGGTAATATTGGTATGTTTCTTCACACGTACGTGGTGGTATGTACGTGGCACTGATGATATGGCGTTTATTGTGTTGGGAAGCAGGCAGGTGGACGATAACTTGCTCAACTTCTGAAGCAACGAATTGTACCGACAACTTGGTAGGACGTAGTTCCCGAAGAACAGCAACTAAGACTCCCCCTCCGTCACCTTTATTCGTCACAGAACGATCACGATCGTGTCTGAAGACCACGTAGCGATCGTCAATAAATTCGTTGTCCTGGATGCTGGGAATCAGCCAGGTTTCCGTCAGTATGATGATGTCATAGGAACATGCCAATATATTCATGTATAATGTGTGCAACTTCGTGCGGATCCCTCTACAGTTCTGGTAATAAATCGCAATGCTATTAGTAGCCATTGATATTTACAATTTTACAGCAATAATGACATTGAAATAAAATAAATATTGACATTGAAAAGGTATTAAGTATGAAGTACAGTATATTATGACTATAGAAAATCTTATGAAAGCACCTAGGTACTAAAGTAAAACATTCTAATAACACGCATTTATGAAATTGGAAGATAAGCAACATTGAAAATAAATCAAACAGCACAAAGTATGAAAACAAGCAGGTACAACAAATTGGAAAAGGACAACAACACCTGTATATATGTGAGAAAGCATAGATTAGAACAGATACCACAAACAAAAGCAAAGGGCAAAAAGACGACTTAACTATAAGAAGTAAAACAGCAGCGTATTTCAGGTCCCTACATTGAGTTTCCGGCACCGGCCATCTCGCTAGCTTCGGTCCCTGACTTCTCGCTAGCAGTGATCCTTTTGAGATCTTCAACGGAACGAATCGCAAATGACTTGTCTCCATCCCGTTCTCGCACAAGTATCGTCGAGTTTCTAACCCAAACATATTTGAACCCATTTTTCTTGGCGAGTACTTTAGCCTCCCGAAATAAAGCCTTGTTTTTCAGAGTCAGATGCTCATTCAAGTAGATGGAAAGACTAGTAGCGCCTGAAATTCCTATTTGATCAGACTTGAGACTCTTCGTATTTCGGTAGGCGCTTAGTAAATTGTCACGAATGATACGCGATCCGAATTTTACGATTATATTCTTGGGTGTGTTATCCTGTAGTTGTGCATGTGGAACACGATGAATGGAGACAATTTGATTTTGCGACACAGGTGAATTGATGGCTTTACCAATGGACTCCATAACGGTGACAAGGTTTTCATTACGTTTTTCTGGCACGTTGCAAACTTCAATGTTTAACTGACGCGCCTGCTGTTCCATAGCGTCAATTTTAGCTTCAAGGATAGCCACCTTAGTGTCGCTATTGTTGCAGGTCATTTCACGAAAGCGCCTCACATAATCCCCATGTTCCGCCTCTATGGTATTTAAGCGAGACTTCATGGACTCAAACTCCGCATTAAAAAATTTCATGGATTCTTTAATCTCTGCATTTGATTCTTGAATGGAGAGATTCTGCTGTCTTAATTCCGAAACATCTGCGACTAACTTATTAAGTACTTTATCCTGATCGGCCTTCCAGGACAGCAGCATACTCTTCAATTCTTCGAATCCATCCGGTTACGGCACCATGTAGCTATCATCGGCACGAAAACGTTTGGTACTCTGCCTTATGGTAATATTTGCCGGATCAAAGATGTTACTGTCCGGGGCCGAAACGGAAGGAGAAAGGTCTGGTTCCGAACGCGTTTCCAGTAGAACACGGGCATTTGGAGAGCCCTGTGGAGGTGATCGAGCCATGCGAGGCATCGTTGGCCAATTGAAAGGGTTTCGCAAAACAGCAACAACGAAAACGAAACAGTTAAAAATCTCAGCACGGTGCGCACACGTCTGTCCGCTTCTGAGAACGAGAGCTAACTTTTCGTTGGCAACACCGTACAGCTGGATGACAAAATGACAATGACAGGTGTCAAACGTCAGGTGACAGTGTCATATGTCAACGTCACCTGTCAGCGCCAAATGTCAATGTGAAGTGTCAACGTATATTTACTTCCGCACTTGCACTATAACCTCAAAAAATCACCGTAGTCCGTAATGTTATTTAGTGTTTTCCCGTTGTATTCACTTAATATGGAGTCAGTTTATAGCACTATTCGCGTTGTGTTCAATTACTATACAGGACTCGGACTGTTTTTATTACCGATTAGTCACTTTTTGCACTAAAAATGTTATTTATTTGCGGAGCACTTCAGTAACACGTCTTTGCGACAAAAGTCCTACCGACATGCTTGCGTGTTTATAATGTTTGTAAACGCACCCTCGATACAGGACACATCCTAGTGCGGGGCAGCGTTTTTTTTTCAAAATAAACAAACACATATTTGTTTTTGTTCACTCTATAAGGGTTGCCACAAGGCACTGTTGTCATCCGAGCTATTGAATGGAAATAACTTTGAACATTTTTATATCTCTCGGAATATTGAAAAACTGCGATTGTGGTTACCGTAGACTGGCTGGAAGCCATATCTGCACTCGTCGTCGTACGATAAAAAATAAGCACCAGAAACGGGGGACAACAATCGATTGGACTGCGGATAGGTATATACGGATTATGGTATAGATAGGGAAATATTGGAAATGCTAAGAATAGGTCCGGTGAAATTCGTATTGTATTTTTTGGAGGAGATTGTCAATTCGAGCAAAAAGTGTTATTGGGTTTTTCTATGAAATTCTCAGTAGCAGCTCGGAGTCAGGATTTGTGCCCGGTTAATGGCAATAGGCTCCTCCCCTATTACATGGGACCTAAACATACCGGCGAACTGTGGGTGTATATTGGTACACTTCTGCCTAACACTTCGGGGAATACAGGCGTGATGTAACGTTAGTACATCACGCCTGCATGCATGCGACGTAGTGCATGTAACGTTATATTGAATAAGGACGTACTGGAATTCGTCGACAAGACAGTTTTCCTGGGGGTTACGCTTGACTCAAAGCTTCAGTGGGGTCCTCACTTAACATCTCTTGCAGGGCGGTTAAGTTCAGCCGCTTACGCTGTCAGAAAAATCCGTCAATTAACAGACGTGGATACCGCGAGACTAGTCTATTTTAGCTACTTTCATAGCATCATGTCTTACGGCATATTGCTTTGGGGGCGGGCTGCAGACATAGATTCTATTTTTATTTTGCAAAGGAGGGCTGTCAGAGCTATCTATAATCTTTGTAGACGCGAATCTCTAAGGGAATTGTTTAAAAAAATCAATATCATGACGGTACCTTGTCAATATATATACGAAAACATTATGTATGTTCGGAAAAATCTTCATCTTTTTAAAAAAGTAGGTGATAGACATAATTATAATACTAGAAATAGGAACAAATTAGATCAACCAAGTTTCAGATTGTCGAAAGTACACACTTCTTTTATGGGGTACTGTGTAAAATGTTATAATAAAATACCACTCGATATTCTCGAACTAAATGAGAGAAAGTTTAAAACATGCATAAAACGCACACTATGTAGTCAAGCATATTATAAATTAGAAGACTATATAAATGATAAAAATGCTTGGCTTAATGCTGGTCCTGCTCCACAGCCACTCGAGCTTACAAATTAATATGCTTATTTTTCGAAAGGGAATGATGTTTTTAGCACCTTTTTTTTGACTTTAATAACGTCTACCGTTATTATAATTATTATTTATTTTTCCCTACATAGTACAGTTGATTTATTGCATAGGTTCACTGAAAACCTTAGATTTGTATAATTGAACATAATTTGTTTCAATTTTGTAAATGTGAGTACCATGGAGGCATATTATATTGGTCAAGTTACTAAATACGTGTTGGACACTGAGCATGGCGGTGGAGAGCGTTGACATGCTCGCTTTAATGTCTCGCTGATGGTGGCGCGTGCATTGGATCGTTCGGTTCCCTTCAAGATGGTTGAGCTAAATGGTGCTGATGCACGCGTCATGCTCGTGAACGGGTGCTGTCAGTTGGGATTGGTCACCTCTTAACTGCCATGGCTTTCATTTTTATTATAATTTTGTAACTTTTTATACATTCACCTTCATTGTTTTCACATATAGAAGCAACAAGAATATTGTAACCAAGATTTTGTAAAAACCAAATTGAAAGAAAAGAGTGTCCATGGAGTTTCTTGCTCGTTCTTCTCCATAGAGACCTACGTATTGGAACGAGCAACTAGCTTCAATTCTAAACTGTAACTTCTTGACATTCAAAAGTGCCTGTAAATGGTCTAATTGAAATAAATGCTTTGATTTGATTGATTTGATTTGATGGCTAAGAATAGATCCGGTGAAATTCGTGTTGTGTTTTTCGGAGGAGATTGTGAATTCGGTTTTTTGTTTTTGTGTTTGTTAGACGGCTGACTTTTATCAATCGATTTGAAATAGTCACTTTGAGTTTCTCTTGTATCGTGGGTGTGTTTTAATCATCATCCTCATATCAGCAAGACGTCTACTGCTAGATATAGGCCTCCCCAAAGATGTCTAATAGGACCGGTCGGGTGTATTTACAAACTTTTGAACTCGCATACAAAAACAGTATTTTGTGTATCTGTATTTGAAAGGATTCATTTTAGAGCCTGTCCAGATAAGGCGTTTGGACGCCTTATCTGGACTTCGCGAGTGGACTCGCGCGTAAGCACTCGCGCGTACTCGAGATACTAGAGCTACATACATCCCGTCCAGATGCTCTCGCGCGTTACCTCAAGTAACGAGGGCATACGCGCGAGTGGACTCGCGCGTAAAACACCTCATCTGGACAGGCTCTTAGTTTGATCCGCTAGAAGTTTTATCAAATTCAGTATAATTGCTAATTAATTTTTAGAAACATTAGCATCCTATTTTCAGTCTCAATCTGTCAAAATTTCCCCTATTTTATTTACCTACATTTTTGATATTGTCAGTCGCTAAAAAAGATGGCGACTAGATTTTGAACCTTATGCGTTACTCCGTAAAAAAGACGAGAGATGACCAACTCTAATTAGACCGCACAAAACATCACACTACCCTTTATAAGTCACATCAAAACAAATTTTACAAGTACAATCATGTATGTTTTTAGCTACCAGAAATTTTTACGGAGTGAACATTTATTTTTATACAAAACAATGCATTGAGCTGAAGCAGGTATGCGAAAAAGTACATGTTTTTGCTTTGAACTGTACTCTGTATTCCAATTTACGCATACCATTCTTTGTTTGCTTGACAAATTGTTCAGAGTGAAGTTTTTATAGCAACACTGTGTTGGCACGATAGCTAAAGTTATTAGGTAATTGTGTATTTATAATAGTAGTTATGTGGAAAATTATTTGTGTGCCGTGTAATTTTATGTGGAATGTTTTGGGATGACTTAGTAATTATTTGGCCTTGTATGATATGTATTATATTATAATATACAATATTTATGTAAAACTAGGTTACACATTTTTTATCGGTTTGTGAAAGTAAACAATCTAGTAGAAGTCTAGTACTCGTTAGCCTAGTGCTCCAAAGCGCCACTGCTAACGCTAGAGGTCTTGGATTTGATTCCTAAGTCAGGCAAAGGCGAGTTCGAAACCAGGCAAGTACCAATGTGACTAATTCAATTCATAATTATGTACTTTCCCAGTTTATCTTGGACGTCACTGACATCAGTAAATGAAAAACGACTTTTCTGAAATCACCAATCTGCCTTGAGCAAGCGTGGTGATCAATGCTCGTGCCTTCTCAGTATGTGAAGAGGCCTTTGCCCTGAAGTAGGACAATAATATACTGGTATTGTAAATGTAATTCTCCAGACCGATTCCAGCCACGGCGGCTAATGCAGACTAACAACGTACGCAGAAGATATTATAGAGCACAAGTGGGTGCGCAAACACAGATGCACTCCCTCTTCCCTAACTCACATAACCCGATAGGACGGAAATCCGACACAAAAACCCAATGATTATCGGTCGAAAAACCCAATTATACTTTTTGCCCGACCTGGGAATCGAACTCAGGACCCCTCGCTCAGTAGTCGCGCTTGCGACCACGAGACCAACGGGGCAGGAGGTATTATTAGTAGTTAAAACAGTAATAAACGAAAAGAGAACACGTTACGAGATTCTCATTCACTTCCCCCCCAGCGTTTTCCTTGAAGCAGATACTCAAATTACAACGTTGTATTTGAGCAAGAAATAAAAAAAACGTTATTAAGCTCATGTATTTCGTTGTTTTCTTTTAGGAACATGGGCTTAATTAACATTTTCAGGGCACTGATATCATTGTTGTTTTTTTTTTTAAAGAAATGATAAAAGTCCGGCTTCTCGTGCATTACGGTCCCGTATAAGCGTTGAAGATTTAATACGTTTTGTATTTTTTGTTAGCCTGTTCTGTCTAACTCCCAGGAGTTAAGAAGAAAGGATGGATGGAGTGGCACTCCTTCCATCCTTCACGCTTTTGTGTCTCATCTTTTCAGTTTTTAAAGTATGGGGTACCTAATCAGTATTGAATATTACATAGGTCCAAATTCTACGATCACTTAATTTTTTTTATAATCATCATCATCATCATATAAACGGCAGGACGTCCACTGCTGGACATAGGTCACCACCAAAGATTTCCAAAAGGAACAGTTAAAAGTGGCGTGCATCCAGCGTTTTCCTCCGGTCTTAATATTGCTTGATTGATATCTTTAATTTATTTTTATTATTTGTTAAAACGGCAATAGAAATACACACTCTGTAAATATTTTAACTGTCTATCTATTACAGTTCATGAGATACAGCCCGCTGACAGACGGACAGCGCAGCCGGAGTAATAAGAGTCCTTGGGTACGGAACCAAAAAAAAAAGCTTTTTCGCTTAATTCACCAGAACGGCAAACGTGAACTTAATTTTATATCTACATTAAAAACTCGAACATTGTACGTAATATCCCTCCTTTAATTTTGGCAGGGGGACACTGCAAAAATAAAATGCAGGGGCAAAAATTAATGATCCCTAAAGCGACACCAATCAGCCTAACGATCGCTGCGACACAGAATAAAGTGCCTACAGAAGGACAGTTTCAAACAATGAGTGACATCAGACACACACATAAATATGCTGCGGGTTGTTCGCAAGAGAAACCGTGCCCCTGGAACGCAAAGTGCACAAGAAGGAACATGGGTGGGTTTTAGTCAGTAAAAGTCTGACACTAGAGCGGGAGAAGTCATTCGATGATTTCCCATCGGTAAAAAAAACACACACAACAAACATACACGCTTACTTTTACATCGTTCTGGAACCGAAAGCCATAAGCTCTGACATAGTAACAGAAACTATTACAAAACATAACAAAAAAAAAAATTACACGACAATTTCATTTGTGAAATAGTGAGAACTCGAAGTAATAAAGTCCTTACAGTCAATTCATATTTGTGTGTAAACCTTATCGACTACACACGCGAACGGTCGCCTTTGAAAAATCCATTCATCGATCAGACAGAAGAGCTACTAACATTTAACTAGAAATAAAAAAAAATGTGATAAGTTTTCAAGGTGTTAGAGACGTGTTTAAATTAAAAAAAAAACTCGACTGGAGTTCCTGTGTTTCGGCTCCAGAACGATGTAAAAGTGACCATGTATATACAGACACACGACACAATCTCTATCAATCTTTCCACACGCTGCACGTGAAGCATTTCTATGTGTGCGTGTGTTATCATTCTTTGTGAAGAACGATCCTTCTGTCTATTTATTCCGTGTCGACAGCGACAGTCGTGCAATTACCGCGTGACAGTCTTTTGTGACCACGTACCAGCTTCTGGGCACGCGACTTACAATTTAACATGAGACCGTTCATTGCTTTGATTTTGCAGAAAGTTTTGGGGGACAAGCGTCTTGAAGGACCAATTTTAATGGTCTTTTAGGCCTTTGATATGAAACGGTTTCACTCATGACTTACCAGTGGGTCACGATTTATTGTTTGAGAAATGTTGAACTAAGCGCTTTGATTTTGGATAACTAAATCTCTTATCAAGTGCAATTGTCCTTGAGGCGGTTTAGAAACTCTGACGACTAGTGGGTGTGTTAGACCTTACTGCACACACGATAAGGCTGAAGGATCAAGTACAATATCAAAGGAATATTTTGATAACCAGGACGGTTAACGAATATCTTCATCAAACCAGCACAGAACAACAACAAGCAGAGATCTAAGTAACTAAGACGTAAACTCATATAACACTTCTGGATGAACTAGTCATTCCGTGGTAAATGATCAAAGGACCATTCTTTGAAGCGAAGCAATCTGTTAGCGCTAAGATAAAAAACGAGGTAGGTATCGGTTTCACAATAGATTACATCTTTGAATCGATCTTTTTTATGAAAAACTTAATAAAGTCTGTGCGTAAGAACTAGGGGGGCAATCCTACTATTAGGAACGATCACAATGTAATCTCAGTGTCAATCTGTCAAAAATGTAGAAGCAAATTTACCAAAATTTTTTGACATTATTTTTTGCAGACATGAAATTGCGACTAGATTGTGAAAGATTTCATTTAGTAGAATAGGTCTCCAGGTACCGATCTATAAAAACTGCTCACACGAAGGGTTCCGTAGAAGAGTAAAATATCTAACACTACATGTTTCTTTTGAAATAGCTAAGAGAAATACACATGGTTCTTGTATCCTTATAGTGTTTTTTGACTGCCCCGTTGGTCTCGTGGTTGCAAGCGCGACTGCTGAGCAAGGGGTCCCGGTTTCGATTCCCAGGTGGGGCATAAAGTGTTATTGGGTTTTTCCATTAGGAATTTCTCAGTAGCAGCCCGGAGTTTGGAAGTTAGTGGTGTGACACCCTCGTGCCTCGGAAAGCACGTAAAGCCGTTGGTCCTGCGCCTGATCTCTCTCCGGTCGTGTCGGATTGCCGTCCCATCGGGCTATGAGAGTTAAGGAAGAGGGAGTCACCTGTGTTTGCGCACACACTTGTGCACTATAATATCTCCTGCGAACGTGGCTATTCTGCATTAAGATTAGCCACCGTGGCTGGAATCGGTCTGGAGATTTTTTTTTTTTATACATAAGGAGTGTTTTTGTTGCGGTCATAGTTATACACACTCTAAACGTTTCGAGCATCTACCTAATACAGTTCAAAAGATACATCACTGACACAAATGGACAGATAAACTAACAGCAGTGTCTTATTAATAGAACCCTTGGTTGGAACCCTTTAATTACGGACTTCTAGAAACTGCGTGAAATCGCTTAGCAATAATTTATAAGAATTCATTTGTAATAATCATAATTTCGTAGCTAAATACGTCATAGAACTAAATGTCTACGATATAACCAACATTATTTTTATTATAGCTAAATATTACAAAAAAAGTTAAGCTGTTGTAACCACGTAGCAAAAATTCATAAACTTATTTAATAAAAAAAAAATAAAAAAAAAAAAATAAAATAAAAAAAAAAAAAAAAAAAAATAAAAATAAAATTCCTTTATTTCAGACTATTCAATGTCCATATTGTGTTAGTGACCAAAACTTAAAAACTATGTTAGTAGGTACAGTATTTAATTAAAAATTCAAAATTATCCTCAGTATTATATCAATTCATATTCATAAAAATTAATAAATATATATATAAATAATCATCAAAACATCATGAAATATGCAGGTTTATAAACCTATTCCATACAGGCGACTCTGGGCTATCAGCGATCATCCTTAGGATTCCGTTGCCACTACCCCTAATTCGACGTATGAGTGACGCTGACTTTTTACGCATTATTGCATAAAAGTCATCGACACCCGCGTCCGCAAACATGCCAGAGGCACTACAAAACCGGGGAAGTCGCACCAGAACCCTAAAGGCGTTGTTGAACTGGACTCTCAGAGCACTGTAGGCCCGCTGCGTATAATTGGTCCACAGGGCACTGGTGTAGAAGCTTTGACAGTAGGCTCTGAAGAGAGTTACCTTTACTTGTACGGTACACCTAGCAAACCTGTGCACCAACATGTTCGCGCGGACCGACAGTGCCCTCCTCTCTCGCTCAATATCTGCGTCATCCTTTAAGGTTTCGTTTATAACGTGTCCTAAATATTTAAACTGAGAGACCCGGCTCAAAGACACCCCATTTAAATATACGGGTGGTATATGCTCCGGTTCTTTGTTCTTTCCTCTGATTACCATATACTCGCTTTTCTTATCGTTATACTTCAAGCCGTGATCTCTCGCGTATGTCTCGCAGATATTGAGCAGCTTCCGCAGTCCACCAACAGATGGACTCAGCAACACCATGTCATCCGCGTAACTGATATTGTTCACGCACACGTTGTGAATATGACACCCAACATGGCTGTTGCTGAGCTCATTAATCAGCTGATTAATATAGATATTAAAAAGTCTTGGAGAAGTTAGTCGTATTTCTCTAGAATATCACAACTGTACCTTATTGCGAAGGGCATCCAAATCTAAGCTTGGAGAAAAATCATTTTCTAATTCACTTGTTTTTGGTCCTACAAGAGTAGGTATTGCTATTAGTTTATGAAACACTTTAATTTGCAACTCAAATAATTCGACAATTACGCTAAGTAAAGTTGGAATAAAATTGCCAGAATGCGCTTCGATCAATAGATAGAGTGATTCAAGAAGAAGGTTATGAGAACATCACACTATGACCAACGGGAGCGAAGCAGCAACAAAAACAAAAACGTAATTGAGCACGGGTGTTATCGCGGGGTGGCGCGCACTAGTCCTTACTAATCCTTACTTAATATTATAAATGCGAAAGTAACTCTGTCTGTCTGTCTGTCTGTTTGTCTCTTCTTCACGCCTAAACCACTGAACCGATTTCAATGAAATTTGGTACAGATATAGTCTGGGACCCGAGAAAGGACATAGGATAGTTTTCATCCCGGAAATCCCCCGGGAACGGGAACTATTAATCCACGCGGACGAAGTCGCGGGCAAAAGCTAGTAAACCATAAATGAAACTGGGTGACACCGCGAGGTATTATTTAGTATTTTATAAAATGAAGAATATTAAGAAAACTAAACCTCTAAAAGTCATAAGAAATCTAAGTGGTACCTAAATACATTTTAAAAATCTAGCTCACAAAAAATATTTCGTCTAAACTACCTCCATTACGAGCAAATGAAGAAACATTTAATATTTATTTTTAAAACCAGTCCACGCCTACGTCTAGCCTTGTCGCCGCTGGTTTTTAGAAATGCCAAATAATTCGAAACAGTACCCTGAATTTCAGCTATACTTGCGCCAAATTCAAACACGACATGGTTTGGCGACACGATTGGCGCAGTGCCTGAGCGCTGGCTGCTGCGCTGCGTGTCGCGGGTTCGATTCCCGGACCGAACAAATATTTGTATGGCCTGCAGATAGTTGTTCCGGGTTTGACTGTTTGTGTTTGTGGGTTTATATGTTTGTAAACGCACCCACGGCACAGGAGTAAATCCTAGTGCGGGGAAACGTTTTAAGAAAAAAAAAAAGTATGCAGAATATTCAATAACAAACTGTGAAATTTAGAAATAGTGCGGTTACAAAAATGACTTTTTCACAAACTTTAAAATGTTTTATTGTATTTTATTAAAAAAAGAACACTGTTAAGGAAACACATGATTGTAATTATGCTATAGTACTTACTATGTAAAACAAAAGTAAATTGTAACTCTAAATATATTACTTTTATTACATGCAGTAAATGCTTACATACAAACTTTTTTTAAGTATTTGTTGTTAAAGTTCTTTTTCGAATTTGGTTAAAGTATAGATATAACTTAACATACCCAAACCTGTTTCTGCTTACCCCCATGAAAACAAGATGTTTATGAACCTATGTGAAAAGTCACATTCATATAGACCAAATACAAAATCTCAAAAACTATTTGACATAAGAAGCTAAAATATGGCAGGTAGGCAGTTTATAAGTAGAAGACGTCAAGTAAGAACGGATTTAACTTCAGCTCAGATTTCCACGCAGACTAAGTCGCGGAGGAAACCTAGTTAATAATATATATACGAGGGCAAACTTCCAAAAGCATAAACGTAGCGGTATTACAGTTTTATGTGGCTATAACGCCTAGGTTTAGGCCTAGTGAGTTATATCTATGTGTGTGTGTATGTATGTGATTTATGAAGGCCTGGTTCGCCTAGTGGTTATAAGCTCGACTGCTACGCTAGAGGTCTTCGGTTCGATTCCCAGGTCGCGCAAAATGTGTTATTGAGTTTTTCTATGAAATTCTCAGTAGCAGCTCGGGAAAGGATCTGTGCCCGGTTAATGACAATAGGTTCGCCCTACAAGCCAAGTGGTTGTAAGCGCAACTGCTATGCTAACGGTTTTGCGTTCGATTCTTGTCGAACAAAAAGTTTTATTTTTCTATGATATTGTCAGTAGCAGCTCGGAGTTAGGATTTGTGCCCGCTTAATGGTAAAAGGTTCGCCCCCTTTTACATGGGACCTAAACATACCGGTGAACTATAGGTGTACAGTGGCGACCAAAAGTCCATACCCAATCTCAAAACGTATTAGGTTGACGTTTACTTTGACTTACGACCTTTTACTTTCAAGAATAGACACATGTATCATCGTTGTGAATGTAGTTCATAATTTCAACGTTTCTACACGAGACAAGATGGTCTAGCGGTTAAGCACGCCCAGTTGACGGCGTTAATCAATGAGCCGCGAGTTCGAATCTCACATTATTTTTGTTTTTTTGTTTTTACTCAATTTGAAGAAATGGACAGAAATATAATATTCTTTATCTTGTTCGCTTTGTTCACACATTTCGTAAATTTAAAAGGGTAGTCATAGAAAACTAATAAAGAATTTAGATTTCTGTAAGGTAGACATGAGATTTGTGCATATTTAACTTGATCGGAATGAGCGTTGTCGTTTGGTTGTGGTTGTTGGTTAGTAACGAGTGATTTAATAGATACTCGTAGTGGTATTGTAATTATTCTCGAAACGCAGGCAAATAATATTACTGAGGCGAGGGCGACTATTATTGGGCTGCATAAAAGTGGTCCCAATTAATATCTTATGAAACCTGACTGAATGTGAGTATTATATTAACGAATTGTAAATTAAACTTTTATTTGAAATTTATACCTAAGATACCTAAAATTATTTGGTGGCATTTCGATTAATACTTATTATTGATTTTTAAATATATAATGACGCCAAAAAAAAAATGTGTTTATTATGGAATTTATAAATAAATAGTTTTAATATATTAAAATTTGTTATATTAAATAAATATTATTAAATTATATAAAAAAATAAGTCACTTTAGTATTTTGTTATAAATGCCTAATATTACTTTTTTTGTTGTTTTAGAGGAATACTATTATTAGTCTCCGGAGCAAGAAATACGAGGAAGAGGATAGATAGCCTAGCCTACCTACTCAACAGCGAAGTGGATTAAGTTTGGTGGTTTCGCACTGGATAACATTGTGTTTACAACAACAGCTGCATGGCTTGCATCATAAACCAGAAAAAATACGTTTCGTTTTTAATATGTGGGAATGGCGTGCAACAGTGCTACTTATGAAGAAGTATTAGACTGTGTTATGCAACATTTAATAACCTGGATGTTTTAGTTTTAATAATTAAACGGTGTAACTAAATATTTAGTCATAATTATATTATATATTCGTAGATAGTTATTTAATGATCTTAAATTGAGGTTTAGTTTCAATCTTCTTTTCATCAAGAAAACGAATTATTAAACTATTACCTCACTAAGTTTATTGTGACGTTACATAAAAAAAACCTGTTCATAAAGTCTGAATTATAGTTTAGTTTTCAATTAACTCTGCTGAATACCTATTCAGAAACTTAATACGTGAGCATCACCAAATTTATTTGTGTTATTAAAATATCCTTCTCTTATTATGTTATTATGAATTTTATTGACTAAGTGGGTATTCAACAAAAAATCTTATGAACAGTTACAAGAGAACTTCTTTTATTTCGGTAGGAATGTGACGTTACAATTCTCATAAGTTTGTTAATTTTAAAAATAAATTTTTGTTATCACACAGCACGCCTTTTTTTTCCTACTTCCAATTACAAAAAGTTAAAATAAAATCACATAAAAAGTTAAATAAATAATACAATAACTAATATTTGCTTCTTATAAAAAACAAATAACAAGCATGAATACGTTATAATTCAACATAAACCTAAAAAGATTTTGCCTAACATTATTATGGTTTCAAGAAACAAAAAACAGCCACACATAGTATAAGATTTGAACTCGGAATTCAATGATCGTAAACCCTTTCTTATCCAAACCAGCTGCCAGGACATGTTATAATTATGCGAAATTTAGCAATGCAATGGTAAGAATACGTCGCGCGTCGGGTAGGACTCGTACGGTAAACAGAAATATAATGCCATTTCGCGTAGTGCGACGATGGTTCATTAGTGTGTGTTATCTGTGGAATGTTGAGACATCACTCGTAAACACACATGCGCACGCGCTGACTGGATCGCGCCCGTGTTCATAGGAAAGTGAACCTTAGCTTGGGTATGCATTTCTGAGCGCTTACTGTACATTAGTACACCTCTACCTAACCCTTCGAAGAATACAGGCGTGATGGTATGTACCTATGTGTTAAATCAACGATCTGTCTGTGTCGTAGTTTTTAATGTTCCTATCGTTTAATATAGTGTAGTTTGTAATTATAATGGACATTGAAATTATTAATGATTTGGAGCGAACGTTTTGACATTATCAAACAATATCATTACGTGAGTAGTCACACTAAATTACATTATAAATCTATACTAATATTATAAAAAGTAACATTTGTTTGTAAGTTTGTATGTAGGGGTAATCACTAGCGACAGACCGTGTCGACGGCGCGTTCGTGTTCCACGCGCGCCTCAAAGAGATGTCAGCAAAATTGGATGGGGCCACTGAGGGCCGATGCCTGCCGGGGCTGCGGGTTGTTCGAAAGAGATACCGCGCCCCCGGAACGCAAAGGGCACATGAAGGAACATAGACGGGTTTTAGTCAGTAAAAGTCTGACACTCCCTCCCACCCCGCCCAGGGCGGGGGAAGTTATTTGATGATTTCCCGTCTATAAAAAAAAAGGGGTAATCTCTGGATCTACTGGACCGATTTTAAACATTCTTTTACCCATGGAAAGCCACGTTATTTGTGAGTGTCATAGGCTAAAACATTAAGCTACGACACACGGGAGCGGAGCAGTAACTAAAGATGTAACGTAAGGCGGGTGAAATTAGCCACGCGGACGAAGTCGCGAGCAGTTTGCTAGTATTATTATAAAGAAACCCGTGTTCTTGTGGGTGTACATTGGTACACCTCTGCCTAACCCTTCGGGGAATACAGGCGTGATGGTACAAAAGAAGTGTAGATAGTACCCAGGGCTGTTGTTTATTATTTATACAAAGTAGTGTCTAGTTCGGAGTACGCCAGTCTGGGACCGTGTCCTCTACGAATAAATTATAATGAGGCAGGTAGACTGTCTGTCCCACGCACGTTTACATAGCCATTCTAAGTACTTACTCATCAATAATTAAGTGCGTAAACGTTTAAAATCTATAATAATACAAGGTTTTGCCCGCGACTTGACGAAATGACGGTTTTATTTAAAATTCAATCATGATTCGAAAGACACGTGGCGCCATCTATTATTATAAGAACGACATTGATGCATTCCTCAGGAACAGTATTTTTTTCGGGATGAAAGGTACCCTTATGTCTGTTTTAGTATACGTATAATCAAAATTTCAAGATGATCGTTTCAATAGTTTAGGCGTGAAAGGGTAATACTATGTCAAATGTTCTCACGTGCATAGGATACATTTTATCCCGAGAAAAAGTATTGTTCCGAGAAAAACAATAATAATCTTTTATGATAATAGATGGCGCTACGTGTTTTTCGATTTTCAGCGACGTCGCCTGCGTCCATGATAACTGCCATTTATGACATAATAACATACCAATTCGCCTGTATTCCCCGAAGGGTTAGGCAGGATGTATCAATGTACACCCACAGTTCGCCGTTTTAGGTTCCATGTAATAGGGGGCGAGCCAATTGCCATTAACCGGGCACAAATCCAAACTCCGAGCAGCTACTGAGAATTACTTACATAGAAAACCTCAATAACACTTTTTGCTCGAACTCAAAACCTCTCTTATTTTTTTTTTATACACGGGAAATCATCAAAATATCTTCCCCCGCCCTGGGCGGGACGGGAGGGAGTGTCAGACTTTTACTGACTAAAACCCATCTATGTTCCTTCATGTGCCCTTTGCGTTCCGGGGGCGCGGTATCTCTTTCGAACAACCCGCAGCCCCGGCAAAACTCAAAATCTCTAGCGTAGCTGTCGCGTTTAGGACCACTAGGCTACCAAGGCAGTTGTGACATTATAATACCAGCCTATTGCTGTACCACTACAGATCAAAATTCTATTTTTATACACAGAAGGCACAAGTACGAATGGTGATCAATACTCGTGCCTTCTCTGTACTCGCCAATCTGCCCAGAGCAAGCGTGGTGAAAGTGTTGCTCGAGGCGGATTGGCGATTTTAGACATAATATATATTAATTAAAAGTCCAAGTTTCCTTGTCATGTTACACGTGTACATGTGAATATAATCTAGTAGATACTACTTCGCAGCCGGGCACGGGCAAGTACAAATGTGGAGTATTCTATTTCATATGTATTTTTAAAATTTATCTTGGACATCGATGAAAAAAAACCTTGGTGAACATACATACCATCACGCTTATATTCCCCGGCGGGTTAGGCAGAGGTGCACCAATGTACAGGTACACCCACAGTTCGCCGGTATGTTTAGGTCCTATGTAATAGGGGGCGAGCATATTGGCATTCCATAAATCCTAACTCCGATCTGCGACTTAGAATTTCACAGAAAAACCCAATAACACTTTTTGCTCGACCTGGTTATCGAACCCAGGACCTCTAGCGTAGCAGTCGCGCGTAGAACCACTACAAGTATCATATTATTATGTGTTATTTATTCCAGACTACAATCTATCTCAGTGCTAAATTTCATCCAGATTCGTTCAGCCGTTTAAGAGAGAAAGAGTAACAAACATCCATCCATCCATCCATCCATCCATCCATCCATCCATCCATCTTTCCATTCTAACAATCTTTCGCATTTATAATATTAGTATGATTAGGCAGAGAAAGCAACGCATAGGGATGAATAAAAGGATTTACTTCCACTCCCCCATTTGGGGGACACCTTTGCCCAGCTGTGGGAACAAGTTAATAAAACAATAAAATAAAAAAGCTTTTCCCTTAATGTGATAAATAAATGACGGAAAATTACTAGAGCGTAAATTAAACGGCACTTTCGTCTAATATGAATAGAAAACAGTTTTCTTTATAACGATATTTATAATGTAATTTAGTGTGGCTAGTCACGTAATGATATTGTTTGATAATGTCAAAACGTTGGCTCCAACTCATTAATAATTTCAATGTCCATTATAATTACAAACTACACTATATTAAACGGTGGGAACATTAAAAACTATGCCACAGACAGATCGTCGATATAACACGTACATACCATTACGCCTGTACTCCCCGAAGAGTAAGGCAGAGGTGTAAGTAACAATGTACAGTCATGAGCAAAAACATGTATACACTTGGCAAAAATGAAAAGCAATTTTCTCGTGAATGAACAATTGCACCGTTGAGATAAGATTTCATAGTAATATAGGATCCAGAATATGATATTTGTAACACCACTATATTTTAATCGATCCTTTGTGCAGAAACTGCTTTAGAATGTCGCTAAGTGTATACATGTTGATGCTCGTGACTGTACACCCACAGTCCGCCGGTATGTTTTTAGGTCCCATGTAATGGGGGGCGAGCCTATTGTCATTAACCGAGCACAAATTCTGACTCCGAGCTGCTACTGAGAATTTCATTGAAAAGCCCAATAACACTATGCTCGACCTGGGAATTGAACTCAAGAGCTCTAGCGTAGCAGCCGCGCTTAGGACCATTAGGCTAAGGAGGCAGCTATATTTTTTTCCCCGATCTGTACGATTTATTATTGTTGTGGACCATACCTGATAACTTGTTACTGTAATATTTCTGTCAAAAAAACAACAAACAAACAAATATCTAAATGACCAAATGTGTAAATGTTTGCTTGAACAAATATTTCTGTGTCCTACAGATAGTTGTTCCGGGTCTGGCTGTTTGTGTGTTTATATATTTGTAAACGCATTCACGATACAGGAGAAAATCCTAATGTAGAGCAACGGTTAAAAAGCAATAACAAAATAAAAGTTCCAACTATTTGTCACGGTTTTTTACGAAAATCAATTTTAAATGTTATAACTAAAAAATAATCGCACATTGGTGCCGTTTCTTTTGTTCACAAACTTAACTAAAAATACAGAATTGACATCTCTTACTAACATACAGCCAAAGAAAAGGACGGTGATACCTTAGAACTAAGTTAGAGATGTCAAATTAGTTTTGCCGTAAACTTTTCCGTGTTTTTAATCAATGCGTTCTGACATGTCAACTATAATTGTATAGAGGTTTTAGATCAACTAAAATTGACAAGTCTTATTCATGTCCGTCCCTTTCTTGTTTGATTGGAGAGAAAAAGATAGAAATAGTCTAAATTAAGTTTAGCTTGTGCATAACAGGATCGACACCATTGCCAGCAAAATGTTTTCGGTGCTTAACCAAAAACTTTAGTTTTACACACCAAAAATAAAAGTAATTTGCCAGCAATATATTTTTTGGTCAAAGTTACTTAGTTTGATGGGCAGTATGCGTAGTTGACGCCTATGTGTTATGTTCTATTTACATCCTGTATACAATAATAAATATGGAGAATGTCAAAAATTGGATCGAAATTGGTGGCGACAGAAATATCTTTGAGTAAAGTAATGACTTAAATTACTTTACGTATCTACTCCATTCATTATAACATAAGATAATTTATATCATTATACCATTATCGTTATTTTAACGATAACATGTGTAATAAGCTTAGTTATTTCACTGTGAATACAAACCGATGTAAACTTTTTACTATCTACTTATGTAAAAAAATATCACGAATGTTTTATTTTATTTTACTTTATTGGGGCACTAGCAAACTACCCGCGACTTATTTCACCCCCGATAAATTACGTCTTTGGTTACTGCTCCGCTCTCATGTGTCGTAGCGTGATGTTATATAGCCTATGACACTCACAAATAACGTGGCTTTCTATGGGTAAAGAATTTTCAAAATCGGTTCATTAGATCCAGAGATACATCCTACAACCTCACAAACTCACAATCTCTCACCTCTTTATAATATTATAGTATAAGGAGGTATATAGATGTGAGGATTCATTTTAAAACAACCGGTGAAACAAACCAATACAAATATGGTCAAATAAAAAAAAAACATGTTGTACTCGTTCTGATTCTGATATATCTCGATAAAGTAAGTTGTAACTAATAAAAACATCAAAGATAAAGATAACGGTCTTCTACTAGATATAATCCCAAAATTATCTATCGCAAATCCGACGGCAGATCGTAAATCACGCAACGATAACGTACATATTGACTATTAGGTACTAACATACTACTTATAAGTATATCGAAAACAGCAGACCAAGTAAAAATGTACCTCTGTAAGATTGTTTTTATCGTAATTATCTTTGGATGGCCTACAAGCCGATGGCCCAACGCTGCCTATAGACATCTGCAATACCAGAGGCCGTTTTAAATCCGTTGCCATCTCAGAGATAAAGTTGAAATGTCTCATAATGTGCCTGTAATTACACCGGCACCCAAACCCTTCAAATTGGAACACAGCAACGCTGCTTTGCGGCAGGAATAAGTACAGTGGTAGTACTTCCCCAGAAGTACTACCACTTTTCAAAGAGCTCTACTAACTAGTAGTAGTAAGCTATAGTAAACGTGAGGAGGCCCAGAAATGGCGGTCCAATACCAGTCGTGGGCACGGATCATGCGTCAATCGACTACCGGGTTCCCGACTCATGGTAGTCGGTAAAAGTCCCTCATAACCCTCCATAAACCTAAACGGATTCATGAGGATTTCTACACAATAAAATGCAGATCGTGTACAACAAAAAAACTGTAAATCCCTAGTGTTGAAAGTTTATCTCAAACTCACTTCACTTAAATTCAACGAGATTTTTTACAGAAAATATAGGCTGATGTTAGGGATCCACGGGCACTTCACATTGACCGACATAGATTTTAATCGAATAACACTATTCATCATGTATACAGCTCAATCAGTTAATGAAGTAATGCTTTAAAGAGATTATACTTGCCTAAGTATACTCACAACCAAAAATAAAGCAATCATATTAATTACGTTCATAAATCCAACACTACAAACATTTTTGAAAATCCATTTGTTAGATACTATTATTAAACTTCTTTTTTTGACAAGACCGCGATACTATTACCAGCCACTACAACTCCTGAAAGCCTGAATCAACAGTGGAGACCGCCAGAAAGTTCGACGAGTCTAGGAGAAACGATTCAACTGTCTCCGATTCCGCAACGAAATAAATCAAAAAATAACAGCGGAGGAGTAAAAAAAATCATAATTTCCACTTCCATCTAAATAAGCAGGAGACAAAACAGAACTAGGCCAATAGGCACAAAGGGACGTTTACAACTGGGAGAACTCCAAATTGCCAAACAGCACGGATTACAATTAACGTTAATTAATGTCTCCTTAATGTAGGCCGTTATATTTGATTCCAAACACAGGTATTATTAATGGATTCTTAGAAATTCAGCTTATAGATGTAAGATTAGCAATTTAACAAGAAATAAAACACATCTTCCATTAGATTCCATTTAGCTTTTATCCAATTGCGGGGCATCTAAAAAAACAGGCATCTAATGTGTTTTACGTGCCGTGCCAAAGTTAATTAGTTCAAGTTTCTAAAGGTCCTAAGCCAATTACTGCAGATAAAGCATTCTATCTGGATGGATTTACCTATCTAGATTCCGCGGTGGGATTGGATAGAACGCAATCTGCGGGGCGACACGAAAAAGTGTTTAAGTGCACAATTTGAAATCACATTCTTTTCTGTGATTTTAAATCGAGTTAGTGATTTTAAATTAAGAAACGGATTATTGAAGAAGCAGGAGTTTTCGAATTTTATAATTTGAATAAAATTAAGTCGATGTACCGTACTTCAAAAGAGAGATACTTATAATTTTTTTGCAGAGTTGTAGACGATTATACTTTGTTTTTGTATATGTTAATAAAGTCAATGATAAATCAAATTGCGTAATAATAAAATTACTGTTTGATAAATCCTTAGTTCCTCTGAAGTAGAAATTAAATTGATACAACATATATTTCAGGAAGGAAAAGACGTTTACGGTTGAACAAAATTATATTTCGTTCGATCCGTCAAATAATTTCACTTGATGAAAATCCAATTAGTATTTAGTTTGTTAACGTGACGAAAATATCATTCACTGTTCGCAGAGTAAAATGGAGATAGATTGATAGTGAATAGATGACCAATTAATTTTAAACGAACTGACTTAATAAATACATCTTTTTGCTTCCGAAGCGCCTACATAAAGTATGAAATTCATGAGCCCAAAAACTTTATTTATTTCAGCATTCAAAAATATATTTTATTTACAAAAACACAAAGTTTATATTTCAATGGTGTAGAAAATAAACACCACTTAATTCCTAATTATGAAATTTAAATATAACAGGGGGTTATTAATCATTATTCCTATAATTAATTAATCAAATACGTAGATTCAAGGAAAAACGTAAATTACTGCACCTATATTGTTTAAAAAAAAGTTGAATACCAAAATATTTTTTAGAAAAATATTTGCTAAAAATATTTACCTTTAAAAAAATCCACGATTCAAATAATTTTCACTTATCACACTATCCTCTGTCACTGCAATTCTAAAAACACTAAATAATTCAAAATCAAGTTCTTAATTTAAAATAATTTCACGCCACACGAGCCATTAGAACATTTTTTCAAACCACCACATAAATGTTCCGAACGAATTGACACGCGTCCGAATTGATCTGAAAATTTAATCGCGATCTCCCACAATTCGGGATAACGACCATTAGCGACCGTCCGCAACGAGATACGAAAACGCACTGGGGTGTCTTTACGTGCGAGCGTGCGAGTGAGACAACGCTACTAAAGCAGGAGGGGTAGTCAGTGAAATCTATATGGAGCTTATAAACTGGCCACGAAAATACTACGGAAGTCTCAAACCATTGAGTTTGTACGTCAATAGCTACTTCAAGAATATTTGGCCACAGTCAAGTGCTAATCGTTTGCACCATTATGTAATGGCCTCCGTGACAAGCGAAGCTCACTAATGGATGTTTTATTCAATTTCAAACGTTCAGTGCATTGCATTCAAAAAATTCAGCTCAGTATATTTACTGAAAATTCAATTTTATGAGTAGAACTGAAAACCTGTATTGTTGGGCCGTTCTGATGACATTTCATATTTGACAGAAAGTTTGAATACAATTTTTGGCCGTATGACGTTTTGTAGTGATTCCTTTTTACCCGACTACGGCGAAGCAAAAAGGAGGGTTATGAGGTTAACCGATATGTATGTATGGATGGATGTTCATCTGTTCCCCCATGACTTCTAAACCATCTTACGTAAATTGACAAATGAGGTGTCATTGGAAGCATCTAAATGTTTCATACTTTTTAGAACGTGAATTTTTGTAGTTGGGTTTTAGTTTTTGAACTTCTTTTTAATCTATTTGAATTTCGAATGCGAAAAATGCAACGATTTTTTTTTTCTTTGACGTATACATGTTTGTTCTAGAAGTGCAATAAGAGATTGTCGTGTAACACTTTTCCCCTTTGAACAGAATCTCGGGCTTATAGGAAAGTGCGCTCAACTTCGAAGACGGGACACATATTGTGTTTGTCGTAGACGCTTCTTACTAGGCTTAATCTTTGTATGCCTAGGTAGGTTTGCTTTTAAGAACGATTGGTGCGTTTAGAGCTCTTACATCGTCGTGGAACGAGATACTTTGACATTTTATTATGTACCCTAATGCCATGGGTTTAAGAACTAATAGAAAAGGGTTACATTTGGTTATAAAATTCTTAGTAGCAGCTCGGAATTAAGATTTGTGCCTGGTTAACGGCAATAAGCGCGCCCCCTATCACATGGGCACGGTAATATAATAATACAGTAGTGTAACTCGGCCGCATGATAGAAATAAATGCCTACAGCCGCGCGGTACGAAAACATGCGTTAGGGCTACCCGTCTCCAGCATTTTAATTACATTTGCCTACTTTCTGTTTCTATTTAGTTTTGTAATTGTAAATATCCTTTTTTCTAGTATTATTTATACACACAGATATAAACAAATATTATTCATAATAAAATACCACGTCTTTACTTTGAATTATGCAAACTAACAAAACACACATGCACCGAAGTTTTAACACAAGCGTAAGTAGGTAGGTACCTACCGTATCATGATTCATTCAGAACCGCATATAACTACCTATTTCCCTCGTCTCAATAACTTTCCGTTACTCTATTCGCTTTATTTATTAACCCAAACACCTTTTTTTTCGTGAGATAAGAGGAAATACTTATCTATTAAAAAGACACACATTATGTACCTACCTACTAGTAAGTAAAATTATTTTATAGTCTTACTTTTCAGAGTTTCCAGGTAATTTAAAAAAACTTATGTGTGTGGATGCGCTATTGACGGATTCATACAACCAAAAACAGCACAATATTTCCTACTCGTCATATTAACTGATTTTTAGAAAAAAAATCGCGCGGTTATTGTTAAAAAAACAACACACCGTCGACGACACTACGGTACAGCCGTGACTGTTTGCACCCGGCGCGCACCCCAGAGCGAGGCGCGTAGGTATAGCTCGCGTTTCGTCCGTTTGTATGAAGTTGGAGTACTGTATTATAATATTACCGTGACATGGGACCTAAACATACCGGCAGACTGTGAGTGAACTTTGGTACCTACACCTCTGCTTAACCTTTCGGGGAATACAGGCATGATGGTATGTATGTGTCTATTTTCCTTTTTCGATGTATGTGATGTCCATGATAATCTTAAAAAGTACATCAATATTTCCAGTCTATAATTATTCACTGCTAAGCGAAGATCTCTTCCCATACAGAGAAGGCACGAGCATTGATCACCACGCTTGCTCAAGGCGGTTTGGCGATTTCAGATTAACATTGTATGATGTAAAAATGTATTCTCCAAACCGATTTCGGCCACTGCGGCAAATCTTACGCAGGAGATATTATAGTGCACAAGTGTGCGTGCAAACACAGGTGCACTCCCTCTTCCCTAACTCTCATAGCCCGATGGGACGGCAATCCGACACGAATGGAGAGAGATGATGCGCAGTACCGAGGGCTTTTACATGCTTCCCGAAACACAGAAGTCATTTGATGATTTTCCATCCGAAGAAAAAAATCTCCGTGTTAAGACTAACATTACATTATAGTTAAAAGGTCAATATTTAGATAACCAACGAAGTTAAACAAAATAAGAAAAATGGAAATATAAATTCGAAATTGGATACAATGAAAAGAAGCCTTAAAAACAAAATGAATACAATTTGTAATGAATCAAAACAAAATATTGCAACACGAATAAAAACGTGACAATTTGCAAAAAAACAAACTTTCAAATGTCAAAATACTTCTACTGGGTAGAAACCTTAAATATTTATGAAAACAAAAGGCGAAGAGTTCGTAACACTATGAAAAGGACTATTGTGTTGACAAGCCGTCGGTTTTAAAAGTAAATGAAAGAAAATATAAGACTTATTATTATTATTTAGCTAACTGCCCGCGATTTTGTCCGTGTGGCTTATTTTACCGACGTTAGAGAGAAAGAAAAACTGTTTATTCACGTAAAACTGAGAGACATAGATAAGAATTGTTGTTTACACAATCCCAAAACAAGAACAAGCAGGTACTAAATCGAAAAAGAAAAAAAAACTCCAAATATACATGTAATAGGGGGCGAGCCTATTGCCACTAATCAGGCACAAATCCAAACTCTGAGCTGCTGAAAGTTTCATAGAAAAACCCAATAACCCTTCGCTCGCCCTGTGAATCGAACTCAAGACCTCTAGCGTAGCAATCGCGCTTATGACCACGAGGCTAAGGTTAAAAAAGAAACAGGGTCAACATATAATTTGAAGTATGTTATTTTGTATGTAGTGTTAAACATTATACGGTGGTACAGAATCCTTCGCTAGCTCAACTCGCACTTAGTCGATTTTTAGTCCAAATATGTTTTTACTTTTCCAACGATGTTAGTTCTACTAAATTCTCTTCCGTGTTTCAATTCTAATCGATTGTGTTTATTCTACAGGGAGACAAAGAGGGTAGGAACGATTGTCTGGTTATTATTTTAAGCTAGGAAGTTTTATTTTACCCTATTTATTTGGAGAATAAATACGTAGACAGTATGAAGAAGAATCTAAGCGTTGAGACGACGAGAGCGATTTTATTTTATAGTATGTCATCATCTGCTTAACCTTTTCCCAACTATGTTGGGGTCGGCTTCCAGTCGAACCGGATGCAGCTGAATACTAGTGTTTGACATGGAGCGACTGCCTATTGGGCATGGGGGGGCTTTCGGGTATGTAGTGATAAGAATATTATATTTTACTAGCTGACCCGGCAAACGTTGTTTTGCTATATTTATAATTTTTTTAGGGATCTAAAAAGTATGTTAGGTTACGACAGATATTCAGACCTACCAAATATACCTATAAAATTTCATAAAAATCGGTCAAGCCGTTTCGGAGGAGTATGGTAACTAACATTGTGACACCAGATTTTTGAAGTGAAGACTTCTTTAGAGGTTGTGCACTTTTTTCGGAATGGGTAAAAAATGTTAAACTCGCGTCAGGACACTGATCGAAAATCTTACGAATTTATCGTACACAAATATGACAATTCAGAATTGTCATAGTTGTGTACGTCTTTATCGTTTTCACTTCTGCCGGCACTCCCGGAGTGCAACCCGTCGTTTCTTTTTAAATAAGATATACTACCTCGCGATGACTCCCGTTGGTCTTAGCATGATGTTCTGTACGTATAAACCTTATTCTTAAATCACTTTATCTATTGATAATAATCCTTTGAGTAGTTTAAAAGTTCTAAGCATTGTTTTATACTATGTAAAGAAATAGATACATGTCTAATTGTATCCGTCAGTCGTATTAACGGTCTTTTTTATATAAAATACATAGGTACATAAACACACGCCTTTTCCCATGGGGGTAGGAAGAAACAACAGAACGCCACCTGCTACGATCCTTACATACTTCTTTTGCTTCCACATTCATATATCTGGTCATGCAAGCACGCCGGTTAGGAGTACTGCGCACCTGACCTTTCTGAAAAACGTCACCAATACGGTCAGGGTAGGTTCTCTCAACATGACCGAACCATCTAAGCATACTCTTTTCAACCTTTGTTACTACACACTCTTTTAATCCGCAACGTTCTCGTATAATCTTCGTTCTTTATATTCTTAAATTAAAATAGTCTTTATCTCATAGCATATAATAAACAAACTTACAAAATTAGTTTGTATGCGTAAATGGTGCCACGCAGCACTCTAAGTATCAAAAAGCACTTTAAACTAATTGCAACACGACACAAAATTGAATGACACAGATGACATGACAAACTCAATCGAGTCGCATCAAAAAAAACCTTTACAAATGACTGTATTACAGAAAATATCAACATATTTTTATCTTCCAACTTTGTAGAAAGCATGGTTCATTAGGTGCTTTAGGAAAATCTTCAACAAAGGGATCCTCGACGAAGGATTTTTTCCTGGCCGCACGACGGAACTCAAAAAAATGGGACAAGTGCGAGTCGGACTCGCGCACGAAGGGTTCCGTACCAATATCTATAATGACGTATTAAAAAAAATACTTATATATACTAGATGTCGTTCAAATCAATTTTCGGTGGAAGTTTACATGGTAATGTACATCATATATTTTTTTTAGATTTATCATTCTCGTATTTTAGAAGTTACAGGGGGGGGGGCACATTTTACCACTTTGGAAGTGTCTCTCGCGCAAACTATTCTGTTTAGAAAAATATATATATATATATATACCATCACGCCTGTATTTCCCGAAGGGTTAGGCAGAGGTGTAGCAATGTACACCCACAGTTCGCCGGTATATTTAGGTCCCATGTAATAGAGGGCGAGCCTATTGCCATTAACCGGGCACAAAAGAAAGAAGACAAAAAAGAAGACAAAAAGAAAAAAAAGAAAGAAAGAAGAGGTTTGGAAAAAAGTGTATTAGAAACCTCGATATCATTTTTGAAGACCTATCCATAGATAGATACCCCACACAAATGGGTTTGTTGAAAAAAATGTTGAGTTTCAGTTGTTAGTATGCGGACCCCCAAAACTTTTATTTTTTTATTTTTTTGTATGAGTCTTAATGCGATTCACAGAATACATCTACTTACCAAGTTTCAACAGCATAGCTCTTATAGTTTCGGAAAAAAGTGGCTGTGACATACGGACAGACAGACAGACATGACGAATCTATAAGGGTTCCGTTTTTTGCCATTAGGCTACGGAACCCTAAAAGCTCGCGTACCTACAATTATGGAGAGGGCCTCCGTTGATACAATTACATTTTTTTTTCATTGTATGACGAAGGGAGAAACGTTTTTATGTCTTATTTCTCCCATGGCTTGGAATTTTGTGTAAGAGATCATTAGGGCTTATTTACATATATTTTTTGAGTGCACTTAAGTAGCCGAGTGTACTTTTATGTTTTACGTTTAGCGTCTTCGCACACGACCGATTTGTTGACTAAGTATCGGTTCGATTTTTAATAAAATTTTTTTCAGCGGAAAGAAATCTGTCGAAAATCGGTCGGTTAAAATCGGTCCGATAAAATCGGTCCGATAAAATTGGTCCGATAAAATCGGTCCGATAAAATCGGTCCTGTATGGAGACGCTTTTCCTCACCGACAAAGAAATCTGTCAGTAATCATTGAGGCGATGCTTACTGCGTCTTTAGGGTTGCTTGCATTAATAAATAGCAGCTAAAAGTTAATTGTGAAATGCCAAATCTATACTAATATTATAAATGCGAGAGTAACTCTATCTAAACCGCCGAACCGATGAGCGATGATGTAATTTGGTGCATAGATAGATTATTAGACTTTGAAAAAAGAGTACCTTTTGCCACAAAAGTCTTGCAGTAGTTGAAATAAGGGATGTAAGATTATCTGGAAGTCCGTCATTTTTGTTGATAAAACCAGGAAATTTTGTATTTAGGCACTTCATCAAAGCAAAACAAACATAGGTTACCTAAATATGTAAGTGTGAGAAAGGAACTTTGAGGTGGTTTTTAGTCAGTAAAAGTCTGACGGACCCAGTCCACCCTACCCCAGGGCATAGGATATTCCATCCCGACAAAAAATAATGTTGATCTACCCAAGTACTTCTCAATATTGTTTTATTCCCAAACAAAAATAAAACAAGCAAAATTTATAAACACGAAACAGGCTGTTTTTCTTTCAACAAGATAGGTAAATAATGTTTGCCATAAATAAAAGTTTTCCAGAATTATTTATTAACAGAACTGTCAAAAGAAGTAAGTAAATACATATCCTACGAAAAATCTTAAATGTAAAAAAACGCCAAGTCTCTCTATGTAATCTTTCCAAAATAAAAAGTTTAGATATCTCATAGACGCTAAGTCCTATTCAGTTTATTTTGTCAACATTTAGTGAAAGTGTCACTAATTTTATTTATAACTAGCTGTTCCCCGCGGTTTCACCCTCGCTGCTCAGCACCTGTTGGTCGTAGCGTGATGTTACATAGCCTATAGCCTTCCTCAAGAAATGGACTATCCAACACTAAAAGAATTTTCCAATTCCAACCAGTAGTCCCTGAGATTAGCGCGTTCAAACAAACAAACTCTTTAGCTTTATAATATTAGTATAGATACTAGCAAATTTCCGCGACTCATCCGCCTGTGCCATTCGCTTATTTTACCCGCCTTACGTTACGTCATTGGTTACTGCTCTGCTCCCGTGTGTCTTAGCGTGATGTTATATAGTGTATGACACTCACAAATAACGTCGCTTTCTATGGGTAAATGAATTTTAAAAATCGGTTCAGAAGACCCAGAGATTTTCCCCTACATTCTCACAAAGTTACAAAGTTTACCTCTTTATATTATTAGTATAGATGATTGACGGCAAACTGCTGGCTTTGCCTACAGCGAAGATATAGTTGGAGTGTAAAGGCCACGAATGGCTTTGAGAAAAGGATGGCTGGCCTCGCTTGCTTTCACATTCATATTCATTTATTTGCATACCATAATGTGTGTACAGGATGTTACACAGGGCTTCAAGCTAAAGTACATTTATAAACCCTGTTAGGGCTTTGCTTGAGACTTGGCAGGAACACTTCCGTGTTCCCAGAAACATTCGTAAAAACTCAGTAATTTCTCTCCGCCCAAAAAATCTAAGAAAATAACAAGCAACAGCCATTTTCTTTGAACGTATTCTGAGCAACTTTCATAAACTTCTTTATTGCCTTTCACGAATAACTTTTGTCATGTTTATATTTTTCTTTCTCCTCCGTAAATATTGATAAACTGATTGATTGAATCGGGAACGGTTTTGATTAATTATATCGGAAATAGCCTTTTTGAAACGATCGGGTTTCTTACTTTGAAAATTAAGATAAAAGTTTGAATGGAAAGTTTTTGTACAAAGATGGAGTCGTACGAAAAAAAGTAAAGTCGTAGGAAAGGCCCACAAGGAAATCTTGAGTGGTGACCAAGCACCGAAATGCGCAGTGTAGGAAGGCAACACACTAGGTGGACAGACGACCTGGGAAAGGTCGCGGGAAATCGCTGGATGCGGACAGCGCAGGACCAGACATTATAGCAGTCTTTAGGGGACGCCTATGGTCAGCTGTGGACGTTGTTCGGCTGATATGATGACGACGAAGATAAAAATTTAGAACACTTTTTAAAAAATCTGTAAGGTCTGGCAACCAGCATTACCATTATTATTATTCTGTTTTGTGTTACCCAGTCAAAAGAAAAAGTCGAAGCATATTGTACATATGTCGATTAAATCATTTACTCGCATTTTTGAGCGAAATCGGCTAGATGGCAGTACAGGCACATGAGACATTTCAACTTTGTCTCTAGGATGCCAACACTTTTGCATTGGCCTCTGGTATTGCAGATATATACCACTAACACCACCACCATCACCACTATCACCACCACCACCACCACCACCACCACCACCACCACCACTGACCACTAAACAACAAAGATGTTTAAAAAAAAAGAAACATTATCTTTACTACGAGTAATATTATAAAGAAGTAAAGTGTGTGAAGTTGTAGGGGGTAATCTCTGGATCTACTGAACCGATTTTGAAAATTCTTTTACCCATGGAAAGTCACGTTATTTGTGAGTATCAAAGGCTATATAACATCACGCTACGACTTACGGGAGCGAAGCAGTAACCAAAGACGTTACGTAACACGGGTGAAAATATACACGCGGACGAAATTAGTTATTAATAATTATTATAGATTCTTGACTTGTTTTTAATCTACCAGTAATAAGCACGTGCAACCTTTAGCTAGGAGTTGTTAGAAAGATAGGTAGCTCTTACTCAGTTTTAAAAACAAATCATTTCTCAACGTATTTTTCCTCAACAAACGATTTCTCGGAAAATCTACGATAACTTTTTCGCTGACAGCTGTCTTGTGAATTTCCTGTTAGTCATGTTCCCGCTAAAATAAACTATTAGTAAAATAAAATATTATACCACCATCACGCCTGTATTCCCCGAAGGATTAGGCAGAGGTGTACTAATACACACCCACAGTTCGCCGGTATATTTAGGTCCCATGTAATAGGGGGCGAGCCTAATGCCATTAACATGGCACAAATTTAAACTCCGAGCTGCTACTGAGAATTTCATAGAAAAACCGACTCGGGAAAAATATAAAATTCTATTAATATTATAAATGCTTGATTCAATGCATGATTCAATATTAAAGACTTTTTCATGTAATGACGTTCAAAAGTGCCTTTTAATGGCCTAATTGAAATAAAAGATTTGACTTTGACTTTGACTTTGAATGCTTGTGAGGATGGACGGATGGATGGACATTTGTTGCTCTTTCACGCTTAAACGGCAAAACGTATTTGAATGAATTTTAGCACTGAGATAGATTGTACTGTGAAAAACCACATACAATACTTTTTATGCCGGAAAATGTACGGTTCCCGTGGGATAATATATCAAATTTGACGCGGACAAAGTTGCGGGCAGAAGCTAATCAACTATAAACTAAATCCCTATTATCTTCTTCTTCTAAATATATAACTCAAAGGTGACTGACTGACTAACTGACTGACATAGTGATCTATCAACGCACAGCCCAAACCACTGGACGGATCGGGCTGAAATTTGGCATGCGGGTAGATGTTATGACGTAGGCATCCGTTAAGAAAGGATTTTGATCAATTCTACCCCCAAGGGGATAGAATAGGGGATGAAAGTTTGTATAAAACTTTGTCAATTCTAAATCGATCGGGCTTAGACTTTGCATGCATAAAGGTAATATGACGTAGGCATGCCCTAAGAAAGGGTTTTGATAAATTCCACCGCTAAGGGGATACAATAGGGAATGAAAACTTCTTAACGCGAGCGAAGCCGCGGGCAAAAGCTAGTCTTCTTATAGTGCCAATAACAAGTCTACTAAGTTTCTTGTCTACTCTACCAATTTAAGTTGTAAGGGTCGCATGTGGTGCATTCAACCGCAAATTCAATTCGATGCAAATGCAATTACTAATGCCCAAAGTTCTGAGATCCATTTGCTCCAGAATCAAAGTAGTAATATTATAGTATTACCACTCTCTTGAGAATACAAACTCTGTTAAATTAATTGAGAAGTTCAATTGAAACTATATCAGAATCTTGAACAGTACATGTGTTACTTGAAAAGTTCGAATTATGGTAAATACTAAGATTTAACAACTTTTAATGGTGATTCTGTGATCATTGTTAAAATTAAAGGTAAAACTCAGGCTTTACTTTCTGCGGGTTGTTCGAAAGAGATACCGCGCCCCCGGAACGCAAAGGGCACATGAAGGAACATAGACGGGTTTTAGTCAGTAAAAGTCTGACACTCCCTCCCGCCCCGCCCAGGGCGGGGGAAGTTATTTGATGATTTCCGGTCTATAAAAAAAAAAAAAAAAGGCTTTACTTTAGAGAAACAGTAAATTTCAAAAAGCAGACAGGCTTAGATGTATTCGGCTCTTTTATACTACATACGTACATTAATTTACGCTTCCCATAGAATAGGTAGAAACTCCTTTTAATAGTCCCTATTAATATTATAAAGATATAAAGTTAGTTTTTTTTCTATCTCTGGAAGTAGTTACTGGGCCGCTAAAAAAATTCTTACGTTGGAAGTTTGAAAATTCATATCTTTTTTCTATAAAATCCTAACATTTACCAACATATATTGGTAAATCCTATTTACAAGTAAAAGCTAAGATTCGTTAATATACCAGTTTTTACAGTCACACACACATCACTTTAGACTTAGGTACTGATTACTCATTTGACAAGAAGATTTCATTTCGAGTGCTTTTAACTTTTCTACAAACAAAATGAACCATTATTGTATTAACTTCAACAAATGAGCGTATTTCTGTCTAAATGAACCAACTTGCAATCTCCTATTAATTACATTAATGACTATGTGAAATGTGTTACATTACTATGCAGCAATAATAGTTCAATGTGTAAGTTATATTTCCAAAATCAATTATATTTACTTAAAAGAATGAAAGATATTTTAACGTGCGTTTTGGCATCATTCTAATGATCTCAAAAAAAAGAAGTTCAAAAACTAAAACCCGACTACAAAAATTCTCGTTCTAAAAAGTATGAAACAAGAAAACATTCTCATCTGAAAGCCGTGGTTGTATGTCACTTATTCCGGTAACAACAGTGTTTTTTGTAGTCGGGTTAAAATTTTTGAACTTTTGTTTTATTTAAATTATGTTGGGGTTCGAATTTAGACATTTATATGTTGTGTATACGTAATACCTACACAATATATGAAATACTATTCCTAGTAGGTCTCCCAAACACCCCTCCAAATCAAATCAAATCATTTATTTCAATTAGACCATTAAAAGGCACTTTTGAACGTCAAATAATTAAAAACTATTGAATCTAGTTGTTCTCCTTTTTGCTTTGCCGTAGTCAGGTAAAAAGATTGGTATGATCATCACAATCGAAATCATTTATTTGCCCAAATGTAGTAAATACAGACATGAAACAAAATAATATAAAGCGAAAAATAAAAGCGCGAAGACATTTCGCCATTTGGTGTTCGCTTGCAAATTGTAGCAAATGAAATTTTTACATCCTTAAAAGTTTCTTGAAGGCCTATATTTTATGTTAAACCTATGTTTTCTAATAAACCTCACAAGTTACATGAGCTTCTTGATACTTTTCTTCAGCTATAAAAGTATCAAGTCGCAATTTTAGTTCTATTGCTTTTTATTGGGCACTGTTCCAATCGGAATCTCAGCTTGTAGAGATTTTAGTTACCAAAAATTCTAACTGGATTTAATTAATTTATATCCATTGCTCGAGTTATTTTATTTGTTAACCAATATTTAAATGTTGGTATCCTAATGTATCTGAACTCAAAATTGGTCGTAATTGCAACTACTGTGGGGTCCGGGATTCGATTTCTGGGTCGGTTATAGTGTTACTAGATTTTTCCATGAGAAACTTGAATTTATAATTTTATTTTTATTTGAACTGCCCCGTTGGTCTCGTGGTCGCAAGTGCGACTGCTGTGCAAGGGGTCCCGGGTTCAATTCCCAGGTCGGGCAAAAAGTGTTATTGGGTTTCATATGAAATTCTCAGTATCAGCTCGGAGCTTGGATTTGTGCCCGGTTAATGGCAATAGGCTCGCCCCTTATTACATGGGACCTAAATATACCGGCGAACTGTGGGTGTACATTGGTACACCTCTGCCTAACCCTTCGGGGAATACAGGCGTGATGGTATATTTATTATTATATATTTTTATTTTTATATCAATGGATTTATAACATTATCTTTTCCTTAAAAATGTGTTGGAAAACGAGTGAGCATCTATCATTACGCTCTCTTTTCTATTACACCTCAACCGCAATAACAAACTTTTCTCACTAGTATCGTAATGTACCATTATTTGACGGGCCTGTTGGTCTAGTGGTTAGTGGCCCTGACTGCTAAGCCGGAGGTCGTGGGTTCGATTCCCACCCAGGACAAACTTTGTGTGATGAGCATGATTGTTTGTTCTGTGTCTGGATGTGATTTATCTATAATATGTATGTATTTATAAATTATATAAGTATGTATATCAGTTGTCTGGTTACCATAACACAAGCTTTGCTTAGCTTGGGATCAGATAGCCGTGTGTGAGTTGTCCCAAGATATTTATTTATTTATTTATTTATTTATTTATTTATTTGTATAGATTTTATTAATTTTTAAATTTGAAATCTTTACCAAAGTTCTAACCTAGAATAACAATAGAAATATAAACCTCATATATAAATGTCAATACCCTTTTATTCATACGTTTGAATAATCATAATAAACCAGTGGAGTACCAAGTTACCCACACGTGAATGAAGATGGCTGTGAAAATATAAGAAATTGCCTTGGAGAATATTATCCTTGGTACTGATTCACGGGCTTACCCTTGAACGATCTTGGGTAAGGGTAAATAAATCGTTTTAGTGAATGAATGGATACGGGGAATTATAGTACTTGGTATTTTTAAGTGAGTTCAAAAAGGGATGTTCTTAATTCGGTTGACTGACTTAGCTGGTATTAATTGTTGGGAAGGCCATCTAGATTTTTAATGGGTCCCGACTGTTAATGTTTAGACTACAGCGGTGTTATTCTGTAAAACCCTCCTTCCGTGAAGTGAGCGTGTGGCGACCTGTCAATCCCTAGCATCGTATAGTGACAGCCCAGTTTTAGCTCACTTCACCTTAATTCACTGAGGGAGATTTCTTACGGAATAAGCCGGCAGTTCTAAAAGTCTAGATTACTTGCTTTCTTTTTTTTTCTTTTCGGTCTCATTTTCAAATCTGCTAAAACATTTTCACACATTAAATTTTTAAGCACACATTTCCAGTTGACAGGGATGCAGATGAATTTTTGATGTCATTCAGTTTTAATTTCTTTTTTTATTATTATTGGCTTTTTTATGTTATCTTATAATAAATATATAAATAAATATACCATCACGCCTGTATTCCCCGAAGGGTTAGGCAGAGGTGTACCAATGTACACCCACAGTTCGCCGGTATATTTAGGTCCCATGTAATAGGGGGCGAGCCTATTGCCATTAACCGGGCACAAATCCAAACTCCGAGCTGCTACTGAGAATTTCATAGAAAAACCCAATAACACTTTTTGCTCGACCTGGGAATCGAACCCGGGACCCCTTGCACAGCAGTCGCACTTGCGACCACGAGACCAACGGGGCAGTTAATTTTTTATCTTATAATCTTATTTATTAAGCCTCTCCGCCCACAGCCGATATTTTGTAGGGCCGATAAAATAAATTCAGAGTTTGGTTTGACCGACTGTTCGTAGAACGCGTGCTTTGGTATATTAGAATTCATATGTTCCAGTCTCGCGAGCAGCGTTAGTATGGTGAGTGTCATGATGACCCAGTGGTTAAGGCGCCCACCTCACATGCACAAGGTTGTGGGTACGCAACCGAGCACGGGCAAGTACCAATGTGACGTTTTCTAATTGATATGTAATTTCTAAGTTTATCTTGGACATCACTGGCATCGGTAACCATGTCAGAGGCCATTGAGGCGGTTTAGAAACTCTGACACTAGGGTGTGTGGGGTCGTTAGACCTTACTGCCCACACGATAAAGAAAGAAGAGAAAAGAAAGTACTACATAGTATTGAATTAATCCTAATTAATAAACAATGTTCGTCCCGTAACAGAAAAATTCTAAAAGCGGCATAAACTTCGACCTTTTTGCAATAAATTAAGCTATTTAAACACATCTTAAAATGTAATAAAAACCCTAATTCAGATGCTGAACTCGTGAACAATATAAGTCTTGTACAATTTAAGGAATCATTAAACAAATTTACGATTTCACGGTCACAAGTAATAAAAAATATAAGTACGTAAAGATGCGTTTACTTTTTAAATACGAAATGTGTGTTCGTTGGGGCTGTGAGACGAGCGATTTGAAATAATAATATTTAATTTTTCTATCTGAATTTGAAAAAAGAAAAATGATTCTTACTTCTTCGGATAAACCATCAATTTTAAAACAGTACAACTTTGACTGTGCATGGGCTGCTTCATTAGCCTAGTGGTCCTAAACGCGACTGGTACTTTAGAGGTCTAGGGTTCAATAACCAGGTCGAGCAAACTGTTATTGGGTTTTTCTATGAAATTCAAAAGTAGCAGCTCGCAGTAAGGATTATCCCGGTTAGTGGCAATAGGCTCGCCTCCTATTACATGGGACCTTACCATGCCAGCAAACTGTGGTGTACATTGGTACACCTCTGCCTAACCCTTCAGGAAATACTGGCATGAAAAAGTGCATGTGACAAATAACATAACAAAACACTTAAAAAAAACCCAAACTGATTAAACCAAGCAACAACATCAACAACAACCAAAACACCTCAACCACACAAACACAGCAACCAACTAAACGCCACTTCGCAATACATTGAAAAGAAGATTAACAAAACCTCACCGTTCCCCGCCAATCTTAAAGCCCTACAATCAAGATTGTCGCCGAACACATAAATATTCCTTATCTCCGCTTAAATATCTCTTTGGAACATACGACAGCTGCGAAGGATATTTTCTCTTGAATCGCGCGGAGATTAGTGCTAACGATTTAAGTAATTATTAGGAAAAATACCTTTAAGTGTTGTGAGTTAGGGTTGATTTTGTGAAGTCTTTAAGTTATTTTCGACTTTAATGACTGGGCTACCCTATGTCTTTTTGCGGGTGTCATAAATGGTGATTATTGGAATTTTAGAAACTTCTATGCCTCGGTGCTTTTCTGGATGTCTCCACTGTTGATTTTGACTTTCTGGAATTGCAGTGGCCGAAAAAAGGCCGCTATCCCACTGGCGTTTTACAAGCGTCGGCGTCTCTCGAACGTCTGCGCAGCGTCAACGTTGCGCAGATGCGACGTTGACGTCGCGTCTTCGCGTGACAAGCATTAACGTCCGCTGGATGCGACGTCAACGTCGCGTCCAGCGCGCAGACGTTCGAGAGACGCCGACACTCGTAAAACGCCAGTGGGATAGCGGCCAAAGTGTGACGGACTTGCCCCAAAAAAAGGCGGTAGGACTCCGACAGCTACTCAGCTATTCCAGAGGTCAAAGCAGTCCATGAGAATGGTCAGAAGACCTACGAGGCTACCAAATGTATATGTTGCAGTCAAAACTCTTAACCAGTCAAAACTACTATTGACTAGCAAAATCAGTCAAAAGTAGTTTTGACTGAACAGGTTGGTCAAAAGTACTTTTGACTGGTGGAATCAGTCAAAACTCTTAGAAATCTGTCACTAATCTACAATTAATGATATCTATTCCTTATAAAAGTAAATTATAGTATGCAAGAGCGAGCGAAGCGAGCTCGGGACTTCTTATTCTTCTTAGCGTTTCGATGACAAACTATATTGTAATAAAAATAAATAAATAGTATACACTATTATTATAAATTATATTGATGCGGCCCAGAATTTGGCCACTAGCTCGGGACTTGGGGCACCCCGACTTGGACAGGTTAGGTTAGAAGGGGATGGCGGGGTCTAGAGAGCGAGCGAACAGACCCCGCCATCCACTTTTTGGCTATTTTTTTCGTCAGTCAAAAGCACTATTAACTCGTAAGATGTGAATAAAAAAGATATTTATTAAACGTGACATCGTTTATTTATTTTGTTTATTTATCGAAAAAATTGGCATTACAATCAATACAAAGAAAACAGTTTACTAATGTTTGCCAGAATTTAAAATGCAATCATTTTATATTCCATACTTTTATTTGCCATAATTTTATTAGAAATAACGATTCAGTTGCTACAATCGTGAAATTACATAAAATCATTTTCACAAATTTCACTGGTAGTCATAATAATTTATTTGCGATATTTGTTATTTTCCAAACGGTTCCCTTTAAACTTTTCTGTCACTGGCGCTACTTTAGTGGTATAATTATATTACTTGATTATACGTGAAATAATTGTCCTATTTTCTTGCCCTAGAGATAGAGCCAGAGATTGCCCTAGTGGCTTAAAATGGCCAAGAAGTGCAATCCCCTTCTAACCTAACCTGTCCATTTCGGGGTGCCCCAAGTCCCGAGCTGATGGTCAAATTCTGGGCGCATCAATATAATTTATAATAATAGTATACATATACTATTTATTTATTTTTATTACAATATAGTTTGTCATCGAAACGCTAAGAAGAATAAGAAGTCCCGAGCTCGCTTCGCTCGCTCTTGCATACTATAATTTACTTTTATAAGGAATAGATATCATTAATTGTAGATTAGTGACAGATTTCTAAGAGTTTTGACTGATTCCACCAGTCAAAAGTACTTTTGACCAACCTGTTCAGTCAAAACTACTTTTGACTGATTTTGCTAGTCAATAGTACTTTTGACTGGTTAAGAGTTTTGACTGCAACATATATACTTCCCGGATAAACTAAACTGGGAGTTAATATTGCAGATCTGCAAGTTCACAAACAAGATTTATCCGAGAATACTGTGTACTCAATCTATCTTATTTAAGTACTTAAAAATCGGACAATAACTAACTATTATCATCACGCCTGTATTCCCTAAAGGGTTAAGCAGAGGTGTACCAATGTACACTCAAAATTCACCGGTATGTTTAGGTCCCATGTAATAGAGGGCGAGCCTATTTTCACTAACCGAGCACAAATTCTAACTCTGAGGTGCATCTGAGAATTCCATAGAAACCCCCTATAACACTTTTTGCTCGACCTGTGAATCAAACCCAAGACCTCGTAAGATACTCGTAAATCAGACAATAACTCCTACCAATATTTAATCATCACCAACCTTCCTAACTCACAATATTTCAATATCTCCACACAAAAACACGAACAGAAAGTTCGAATATCAAATCCATTTCCACACACAATTTCTTGTAGCAAAACGCAAATAATACCAGTACACGTATTTGGGGAAATATAAAGAGGGAATATTTTCCCCGCACAGATGGTTGTAGGCATAATCGAATATCACCCACTATTACCAACCCAAATATAAGTAAAGAAAGATGAATACCAGATGCGACTGTAATTTGATGGATGTTGAAATTTGTCGTGGATTCGTGGTGTTATGTTTCCCACACTGAATGGCTGGAAGACCAAGATTAGGATCCGTTGTGTTGGCAATATGTATCGCTTTGCGTGGGATGGTTTATTTGCAGGGCTGGTCATGTTCGTGAATGGTAGTGTAGGCGTTTGAGGGATTGTATCGGGCTTAGTAATTGATCCTACACGGGTAATTGCGTACTGTGTAACAGGAGACAGTTTTGTTTACTGTTGTTTTGCGGGAAGTTGCTGGATGCAAGCGGTGTAGGATCGGCCATCGAGGCTTTCTCTAGGAGAGGCCTATATCCAGTAGATGTCGTTCAGCTGTTATGATGATGACGATTGTGTACTCGCAGTTAATTTGAAAAATAATTTGTTAAATGACAATTTGACATCTGTAATTAGTCATTAATTCTAAATTGGAATTTTAAAATTTATCCAAAAAAAAAGAAATAATTTGCCTCTAATGTTAAATTAAATTATGTTTACAGTTTGCCCCGGTGGTCTCGTGGTCGCAAGCGCGACTGGTGAGCGTGGGGCCCCGGGTTCGATTCCCAGGTCGAGCAAAAAGTGTTATTGGGTTTTTCAATGAAATTCTTAGTAGCTACAGGAGTTTGGGTTTGTGCCCGGTTAATGGCAATAGGTTCGTCCCCTATTACATGGGACCGAAATGTACCGGCAAACTGTGGGTATACATTGGTACACCTCTGCCTAACCCTTCGGGGAATACAGGCGTGATGGTATTTATTTTATGGTATTAAAAATAAATGCGCCTTGTATATTTATATTTCCGCAACAATTTTTTTTTTATAGGAATCACACCTATATGTTCTAACAGATTGTGCGTTCAAAGGCCGATATTCCGGTAGCTTTTAGCAAAATTCATACAAAAGAATGGTCATATTTCGGGACACAACTGTAATCGCGAGGGAATCAAAATGCAATAAATCATATAACTGTCATTTCTGCTTTCCCCTTCGTATTCAGTTTCTTGCCATCGAGGGTGGGCTTGTCAAAGACATGATTCCTATAACTTACCGATCGTAGATAGTTAAGGAAGGTACCTATAAAGTTTTGTGTCTTCTCTACATAGTATAAAACAAAAATTCTGTCTGACTGTTCATCTGTACGCTTAGATCTTTAAAACTACGCATTATTGCGGTTTTCATCAGCAGATAGAGTGCTTTAGGAGGAGATTTTATAATTATGTAGATACAGAACATCTGTATAAAGACAACGAAGCCAAAAGATACTATATCCTTCAATTCACTGCGATGTTTTTTTTAGACCATACTTGAGAACTTTCTGGTGAAGGAGATATTGACGGTCACAATTTCTAGTTTTTTTTATTTTTTTTTGAAACAGTTTTATATTCCCGCAAGTAAACTGTATCTCCACGACTTCAGTACTGTTATATGCACCCGAAAGCAATTGTGCTTTCGGCGCACGCTAAACATTGGTTTAGCGTGCGATTAAATAAGAAAAGTGCGATTAAGCTACCTCAGAAATAAATACTGTATTTTTAAAGGACTAGATATAGATGTTCAAGAACAAGGACTTTCTCATAAACCTCATTACCATTATTGTAATACTCTTTATACCTCTCAATCAATTTACTTTAAAACTACGTAACGGATCCGAACGGATACGAATGTTTCGGATCCAGGGACGCCACATTATCGAGACTAATTGACTATGTGGTTACGTTCAATGAGGCAGACGGTGCGATGCAATTGGGGCGTAACCTTGAGTTGTATTTCGGATAAAACATGGGCAAACCAGGGTACAATTTAAAATGGACAGTAATGGACTGAATATACGGGGTATAACACATCACTGACATCACATAGCTGTTAACTATATACAGGGTGACTGGAAATTGCTCGTATTCCTCTCGGGAGAAGAAACTATGACTAATTTAGAATGATTTAACCCCTATCACTGGGGGGTCAAAAATCCACCATTTTCGAGATAATCTACTTTGTTTTTATTTTTAGAAAAATCCGAATTTTGGTAATTAAAAATTAATAAAAAAAAAACTTATCACTTTTCAGCTAAATTAGTCATAGTTTCTTCTCCCGAGAGGAATACGAGCAATTTCCAGTCACCCTGTATACTCTTCGAGCTTTATTGCCCCGTTGCTTTTCTGGTGGTTGCCCCTGTTGATTTTGGCTTTTAGGAGTTGCAGTGGTCCACGTAAAAAAGACCGCCTTTCAAAACAGAAAAGTATAAAATAACTTTAACTTTAGAAGTCGGCGGCTTTGGTTCCGTTTGTTGTTTTTTAATTGCCACGGATTTTTAAAACTATGGTTATTTATAACCTCAGCTATCTGGCAATCATGTCCCGTCAAAATTGGTATAGCCTTTTCGGAGATTAGTCGGAACTACCGCACACACACAGACCAAAATTCTAAAAATATATTTTCGGTATGAGTTCTGTTTTTTTAGATATTAAGTACTATGTAAACATTCATGAATGTGTTAGATTTTACGTATATATGTAGATATGTAACTAATGTATAGAAATATTTAATCTTCGTTAATTATTAGGTATTGTATTAAGGGGAAAAATATAAACAATATAGTTCAATTCATAACAGCATTATATTTGTTTTGTAGTAAAGTCGCTTTTATACGTCAATTAATTAACACTATTGAATCTAGTTGCCCATTCCAAAAGGTAGGTTCGTATGGAGAAGAACGGGCAAGAAACTCCATACATACTCTTTTTAAAAGTATTACATTATATTATAATTACATTATATCATAATTACATTATACACATCCATTTCATAAAAGTATATAACAACTTTAGCCATAGTAGTGATGTGTATAACACAACCATAACCAATATAGAAGTTATTATGACTTGTATTTAAAACACACTAATCATCATAATAACATTACACAATTCATATTTATTATTTTAACATAATCACATTTGTTTATCATTTAATATATTAAATAATCATATATATTTATCCAATATATTTATAACACAATAATACATAAGTAAAATAATCATATTTACTAAGCAACACAAAATTGATAGTTAGGTACTTAGCTTTAATGGCAAGTAGTCCTTCACCGTCGGCGTCTCGGGCAAAAGTGCCGCTCTGACGGGTCAGACCGCTTTTATAAGGCGACCCCCACTTCGTTTCAAACAGACAAACAACACGTGACGCTGTTTGTGAGTCAGAAACTACGTAGGTTTCTTTATTTGGTTACTTTACGTATTTATAACAATATTTGCTTAATTCCTTTTACAATAATACATATTTATTAATCTAACACGGCCATTCTGATATGTACTTCGTTCCCTGAAGTACCTAGATTGGTATTTATACCAGTACATACAATAACCATACAAACATTAGTTCTTAAAAATAAATAAAATAATTACAGTTGGCATCACAGTCTTACTTCTAACATTAAGTAGACATTGTGATAATTCTTAAAAATAATTCTTAAAAATAATACAGTTGGCATCACAGTCTCACTTCTAACAGTTAAGTAGACATTGTGATAATTCTTAAAAATAATACAGTAGGCATCACAGTCTGACTTCTCACATTAAGCAGACAGTAATCCTTTGGCGTCTCAGTCTCGCTTCTCACATTAAGCAGACATAACAGTAATCACAGTCTCGCTTCTCACATTAAGCAGACATTGTGATAATTCTTAAAAATAATACAGTAGGCATCACAGTCTGACTTCTCACATTAAGCAGACAGTAATCCTTTGGCGTCTCAGTCTCGCTTCTCACATTAAGCAGACATAACAGTAATCACAGTCTCGCTTCTCACATTAAGCAGACATTGTGATAATTCTTAAAAATAATACAGTAGGCATTACAGTCTCACTTCTCACATTAAGCAGACAGTAATCCTTTGGCGTCACAGTCTGGCTTCTCACATTAAGCAGACATAACAGTAATCCTTTTATTTGGCATCACAGTCTCGCTTCTCACATTAAGCAGACATTGTGAGCACCCATACATAGTCTTATTTCTAAACAGTTAACATTGATTCTAATATAATTCGCTTAATCAAAGTATGTCTCACTTCTCACATTAAGTAGACATTTATTTAATCTAATAATGGCATATACAATGGACCACTTTTCACATTAAATGTATACAATACATAGATCTAAGCTAAAAAAACATTATTTGAAATATTATTTTAAATAAATCATTGACACGACATTGTTAGTAAGTTCATCTGACCATACACCTGGCCATAGCCTTAATTTTTGTTTGGCTACTGAAATATTTCGTAAATAGAAGATATGTCATAAGGCCCTTCAAATTTAGGTGCCAATTTATCATTAAATAAATAAATTGAAAATATTAATCAACGATTACCATTATTCACTTAATTTATAAATTAAGTTCTATTCTCTATTATACGTGGATATACGACTAAAATGTGATCATGTTTTCATCACTGAGTCATAATTTTGTTTATTTTCATTTATTTGCATAGACATGGTGGTCCCTTTCAATTCGCTGTCATTGAGATAGACCACCACCAAACAAATAGGTAACAGCGAAAATTTGCCAACTACATAGACATGCCAGTCACATTCACCCGCTGCCGGTGAGATAACTGACACCAAATAGGAGGCTGTCCAGCGGTACACATACTGATGATAACATAATCACCAAACAGTCACATATAATATATATATATATATTTTAATGATTTTTATCAATAAATCACACAAGCCTGGAAATGTACAATTACCTTATACCTAAATGACATTTTTAACAGTAATGTTTTCTTTTAACCATTCTCCTGGCCAAAATCGTAATTTTTCTTTTGACAATAATATTTCTCATATTACCTTGACCTTTGAGAGTGTAATGAACATTGGGAGGGGCTGAGAGTATTTCGTAAGGACCTTTAAATCTAGATTTTAATTTATCGTTACGCCTATGATTTTGTGAGACATACACTACATCTCCAACGTAAAAATTTACGTTGCTATGACGAGTGGCGTCGAAACGTTTTTTGAATTGTTTTGGTATTTGTAATAGGCGTAGTGTGGTGTGTGTGTGTGGTGTGTGTGGCGTTGTGTTGGTATTTTGTCTATCATGTTTCTTTAAGTACATCGTCCAAACGAGCTTGGACAGGTGGATTATTTGTGTCTACTCCGATAAGTAATCGCAAGGGGGTAAAGCCTGTAGATTTTTGTAAAGTTGTATTAACCGATTGTTGTACTTTTCACAGAACGTTCGGCCAATCTGACTATTCATTGCACATAGTGTTAAGCATATCAGTTACAGTGGACACGTTACGTTCCACTTGACCATTACTTCTGGGAGTACCCGTACAAATAAGGCGATTTTCTAAATTTAGTTCATCACAAAAAACTGACCTAATGGGGCTACTGCTAAAATTTGTCCCTTTATCAGAAATTACTATAGAAGGAGTTCCAAATAAGGTAATGACATCTCGTAAAACTAGTACTAATTTTTGGGCATTAAGGGTTTTGAGTGGTTTAAGCAAACAGAACTTTGTAAACCCATCTACTATTAATAAAATATGTTCAAAACCTTCATTTGACTGGAGAAAAAGGCCCTGTACAATTCAAATGTATTGTAAACACCATAATTAAATAAGCACATTTTGTATGTTACTATTAGCACATTATTGCATAGCACAAAAAAAGAAATTAGGTAGATAAAATAAAAACGGAACAGAGAAACTGACGGGACTTGACGGGAGTGACGTGACATTGACATTTTGACAAACATCGATATTTTTTTCGTTTTGAAACAGTCTAACGAAACATGATTATGAACGATGTTATTGTTAAATAAATAAAAAAAAAACTATTACTACAACAACAATAATTTCATCAAAATTGTTCTTTTTGCTTTTATAAATGATTATATTGTTTATGACCAATGCTAAAACAAAATAGATATCGTTTTTTTTTTTGTAAGTAACTTCTTTTGAATTACTACCTAGTTTTAGAACGAACTTAAAATGTCCTGACAGCTTGTTTACGGAGATAGTTTTAGAACTACATTCAATTAAAAAACATATTTCTAATTATAATTTTTAGCTCATTCCGGTAGAAAGTTATTATTGTTACTTAGGTACGTGTTATTTCCAATCAGTAAAAAAAAATCTAGTCTTTTTTTTTTATATACATATCCGGAAAATAACACCCGTAAACACCGCGGAGCGGATATATGTCTCTTTCAATGATTTTATTTAAGGACCTATAATCGACGCATCTATCACTGCCACCCTTTAATTTAAATACATAAACAATTATTAGTTATAAATCATAAATCATAAATCATATATTTATTTGCAAACATGGGTGGAATATACATTGATGTTTTCATTAAATACTAGAGTTCTCCATGTTTAACCATCACATGGGTATGCAAAAATTCTATTCTAAAACAGTAAATTAATTAATTATGTCAGCCTTGTCAATCACAGTTATAAATTATAATAAATAATATTTATATGTCAGAACATTAAACAATTAAAAACAAATTGAAATATAAATTAATTTAGTAACAATATTGGATCTTACAAAAACTTTGTTCTTAATAATTTTAAACCCTCATGTGTTAAAGTTGAACTTTACATATTTGTCACGGCCATACTGACTTGTAGTTCGCTCTTGGACTACATACTATAAGAACTTAATACTAATTACCACTAAATACACTTTTGTAAGGAAACTTAATGCTAATATATTTTATACATTGTTATGGTCCAACTCATCACATTAAGAGGACGAAATAACAACGGTCAGTACTTTGGTATCCATCTAAACCCCTCACCTGCTGCACTTGAGTCGGGTTAGAACAAAGACACTGACTTCAGCAGTTCCAATCACATACATTATTTAATTCTATTTGTCACCACTGACATTAATACATAAATTCACATGAGTTACATAATAGTTACATTATTCGACATCATCAATCCATTCTCCCGACCACAGTCTCAATTTATCTTTCGCTACAGTTAGCACCTGTGTCTATAAGGGATTCAATCGGAATATCGTGAATTTTTATTAGTGTTGGTTTTATCTAAATAACCCTATCAGGAACCTTATTTAGTGGAGAACAGTTTTAACATTGCTGTTAAAATCAGCCATTCTAACGTTCACATCGGTTAAACTACCGTAGATCCTATTCTATTAATTGGTCTTCCGTTAATGATATTTTCGTATTCGCAATTGGAATCTGCAGAATCCGAATTGTATAGCACGGCCTTGGATAGTTTTTCACACAGGTTCCGTTTTTCGGATACAAGTCTGTGAGGTCTGTACAGAAATTTCCCATGTTCGACCTTCAGATGGTATCCAAGACTCGAACCATAACAAAGCGGATCCTTTCAAAGACTTACCAGCTCCAGCGCCTGTTGCGATACTGTTCCATCCAAATTCTTTTGATAGCTCCTCGATGCTGCTCGATGCGATGCCTTCCGCACCGCTATCACTAGTTGCTGGGTCGAGGACCGGGAGTGCCACGTCGTTATCCGTGCGGTGACGACCAGAAACAGCATCGCTGATTGCTTTGAGAAGGCCTTCCAAGACAGTAGGGTCCATTCGGCTTTAGCTGCTGTCTTGATACTGCTCAATTACAAATCCGCACGGAGAGTCTCGATGCTATCACACCAACTCTTCGCTCCACAGTCGTTTTTGTCTGGATCGAACACCGGCAAAGCAATGTCATCATCCTTCTGTTATGTCGTAGACACAGCATCTCGGATAGCCTTGAGAAGATTACCGATTGTCTCAGCGTCCATCCTTTAACATAAAATATTATTAGTATTTGTGAAGCCAGGACGATCCCACTTCTGATGTTAGATTTTACGTATATATGTAGATATGTAACTAATGTATAGAAATATTTAATCTTCGTTAATTATTAGGTATTGTATTAAGGGGAAAAATATAAACAATATAGTTCAATTCATAACAGCATTATATTTGTTTTGTAGTAAAGTCGCTTTTATACGTCAATTAATTAACACTATTGAATCTAGTTGCCCATTCCAAAAGGTAGGTTCGTATGGAGAAGAACGGGCAAGAAACTCCATACATACTCTTTTTAAAAGTATTACATTATATTATAATTACATTATATCATAATTACATTATACACATCCATTTCATAAAAGTATATAACAACTTTAGCCATAGTAGTGATGTGTATAACACAACCATAACCAATATAGAAGTTATTATGACTTGTATTTAAAACACACTAATCATCATAATAACATTACACAATTCATATTTATTATTTTAACATAATCACATTTGTTTATCATTTAATATATTAAATAATCATATATATTTATCCAATATATTTATAACACAATAATACATAAGTAAAATAATCATATTTACTAAGCAACACAAAATTGATAGTTAGGTACTTAGCTTTAATGGCAAGTAGTCCTTCACCGTCGGCGTCTCGGGCAAAAGTGCCGCTCTGACGGGTCAGACCGCTTTTATAAGGCGACCCCCACTTCGTTTCAAACAGACAAACAACACGTGACGCTGTTTGTGAGTCAGAAACTACGTAGGTTTCTTTATTTGGTTACTTTACGTATTTATAACAATATTTGCTTAATTCCTTTTACAATAATACATATTTATTAATCTAACAAATGCATTGAGTAAAAAGTTGGTATCTTAATATTACAAACAGATACTTCAAAATAAATGGATTTTAATTTGAAAGTGTACTTACGAGTAGAAATAGATTTTCAACACCTTTACTGCCTTCCCAAATACATACAGCAAGCGCGATCGATCTCCCGTCCTAAGTAAGCTGACAAACTAAATCCAAACTAGCTCATAGATTCGTGAAATACATATTTTGAAAGTTTGATACGAATATTTTGAAAGTTTGTGTCAAAGCAAATCGAACCTTATACTGATTGGAAGAGCTTGTTTATTACTTCGACATGTTTTAAAGTCAACCTTACAGTACTTCATCTGCTGAGTTTAAAGTTTAAAAGGCAGATAATTATGTTGTACTGTGCAGGTAAATTCGGATATTGCAATAATTAAAAAAAGTAGCCTTTTCGCGCGGTAGTGGCGCATATAGATTATTGTTATTTTTAATTTTTGTGTTGTGCGTCGCTTTCGCAAGAATAAATGGTTTTTCTTTTTACCCGACTGCGCCAGAAGGAGGGTTATGTTTTTCGAGAGTATGTTTGTATGTATGTATGTATGTATAATTGTTTGGCACGCTCTGCAGCCTGAACGGCTTGATGAATTTTAGCTTGAGAAGTGTCGTTAGATTCGTATTTACTGTGAGAGTGACACTGGGTATATCAAAATAAAAAAAACAAAATGGCGGATTTTTGGCGCCAAATTCAAATGTTTGGATCGCTCTACAGCCTGAACGGCTCGATGGATTTTAGCTTGGGAGGTGTCGATAGATTTGTATTTACTGTGAGAGTGACACTGGGTATATCAAAATAAAAAACTAAAAAAAATAAAAATAAAAAACAGTAATTTAAAAAACTAAAAAACCCGACTGCTTTTCTGAGTATTTATGAAAAATCCCTAAAACAAGAAATTCGTTGTACCCGATTGCACTTAAAATTGTAGCAGTCGGGACCCATTCTAGAAATAGTGAATTGAGAGCACATACCTATGTAATATTGCAGATGGTCCCGAATGGGTCCCGACTGCTACAATTTTAAGTGCAATCGGGTACAACGAATTTCTTGTTTTAGGGATTTTTCATAAATATTCAGAAAAGCAGTCGGGTTTTTTAGTTTTTTAAATTACTGTTTTTTTTTCTTCTTTCTTTCTTTCTTTCTTTCTAGCCTATGTCTTTTCTTGACTTTCGAACGAACCCCGTACTGATTAAATTTGTTAATCAAAATCGGTTCAGTGGTACTTCCGCATTTATAATATTAACACGGATTATGTTAAATACAGGAAAAAAACAGCAAAATCGATTCAGTAAACGTAACAGACAGACAGACAGAGATACAGGCATTTATAATAATTATTAATACGAATTTTGTTGAATACACGAAAAATGAATGCTGCTTTGAATGACTGCTTTTGTTTTTGCGCTCATTATTAGGGTTGGGTTTAAAATCCCGTCTGCGCTGCAGTCTTTGTTACAAGGATTTTAATCATGTTTCCGGGAATGTTAAAATTACCCTTGCTTTGTGTTTCACGTTGAAAATGCTCAATTGTGAGGTTTATACGAATTCGAAATGTAGTTGCTGTTTTTTTTAATGTGTCATGTGATATTGTTGTAGTTTTGCTTAATTATATGTTAGTTATGGAGAGAAAATAAACAGCACTACGCATACTGCTTATTAAACTAAGAAACATTACGCAAAAATGTTTAAATTATTGTTGAATTATTCTTGATGTGAAAAGTCACTTCTTTATACACGCAAAGTAAACGTAAAGCAGGCAAAACATTATTAAACAATATTACAGTTTTTTTTACATGATATGGCATTCGACTAATTCATATGAAGTCATTTTCGATATTACGTCTTCAGAAAATGCATATCTATATATAAGGTGTTACCAAAATATCTGCCACGAATTTAATGGGAGGTAGTATTGTGTTTAAAGATTACAATAGTGAAGATAAATTATTGATAATGTGTCATATTTTTTTAAATTTGTGAACCGCGTTATGCAGAGTAGAGTCAATGTTTATTAAATTACTTTATTTTCTCAAATTGAATTAACTATTCTGGGGTATGAAATTTCTTTACTATTGTAATCTTTAAACACAATACCTACTACCTCCCATTAAATTCGTGGCAGATATTTGGTAACACCTTATATATCTATGCAGAATTCCATAAAGATTTAAAAATTGCCAGAAAACCATGCCAGATTCCATACTAATATTATAAATGCAAAAGTAACTCTGTCTGTCTATAATGTTTGTCATGCCTTAACAGCTAAACTGCCAAACACGCGCCAAAATTTGATACAACATAAATTGGACCACCAAGACAAAACACAAGCTACTATTTAATCCCCAACTTAATATACGCCTACACAATTGACATTTACAGAAAAAATCGCGCAAATTTAATAAAAATTCCTCCACCTTCCAATATAGCAATGGAGAGATGCCGTGATGACTTAAGCATCGCCATTATTGCTCGAAGGCAGTAAGTGAGGAGCTCAAACTTAGTGTGAGCTGCATATTCAGTAGGTCTCTTCCTACTCTCCTGGTACGGGCGAAGAATACTAATATTACTTTCTTAAGGTGCGATATCAATATCGTTGAATTTTTCTTCTTAGATGTTGAAGACTGCTTTTTGTTACTGAAATGCATGGTGGTATATTTTTGATTTAAAACACGAAAATATCGAAAATATGTGGGTACACATTTAAAATAGGCATTGTTTTTACTCAATCACCCCAGAACGAGTGAACGGATTTGGGTAAAGGCACAAACGTCGATAATAAGTTAGACGGCTAGTATGAAATAATGAAATATTGTGCACTACAATTTGTAAATTAACTGCCTCGTTAGTCTAGTGGTCCTAAGCGCAGCTGCTACGCTAAAGGTCTTGCGTTCGATTCACAGATCGAGCAGTGTCATTGAGTTTTTCAATGATATACTTAGTAGCAGCTTGGAGTTAGGATTTGTGCCCGGTTAATGGCAATAGGCTTACCCTCTATTACATGGGACCTGAAACATACCGGCAACAGTGGGTGTACATTGGTACACTTCTGCCTAACCCTTCCGGGAATCCCGACGTGTTATGTTATGAATGAATAGATGTTTGTTACTCTTTCACGATTAAACGGCTGATCGGAATTAGCTGAAATTTACACACCGAACTACAATTTATTAATGTTTTAAAAGAAAGATACAATCAATTTGTCAGTAATTAGTTGGGTTGCGATTGAATGCACACCTGACTGCTTTGGCACGATACCAAGTAAGGTATACTGCAGTACACGTCAACGTACAATCATACAGAAGTTTCACTTCACTGACATCGGTAACCATGTCAGAGGCCCTTAACCGCTCCTGCACACGATGCCGCCACCGCGCCGTCGCTGCGCCGACGCCGCACAACTACACTGTACATACGAGTCGCGCGAAGACCACCACCGCGCCGCCGCCGCGCCGCCACCGCGTTTCTATTTGATCCATTCCATTACCGGCCGCGTACGAACCGTGCATGTTCAAACGCGGCCGGCAATGGAATGAATCAGGATAATGAAATAACTGGGAAAGCGCGCGGTGGCGGCGCGGCGGCGGCGCGGTGGCGGTCTTCGCGCGACTCGTATGTACAGTGTAGTTGTGCGGCGGCGGCGCGGCGACGGCGCGGTGGCGGCATCGTGTGAAGGAGCGCTAAAGCGGTTTGGAAACTCTGACACTAGAGTGTGTGGGGTCATTAGACCTTACTGCCCACATGATACGGAAGAAGAACATAAATGCCAAAAGTGTGTGCGTTAGCATTGATTGAGCTTACATGAAGCATGACTGAGTGCGTTTTTCTGGTGTTAGGAGTTAACCTTCTATGTCTTCTATTATATGACTTCAATTTTAGCTTTCTTCGAATTAAGAAGTCTATCGTTGTTCGCGCTTCGTGAGGTCAACGAACCCTTATTTATTGCCTCGAACCATTGCAGTAAATACCTCTCGAAGACTTCTGAGCTTTTGATAAATTATTGAAATTTTTAATGGTTTTTAAACGATTTGCTTTCAGTGGTAAGCCTTTTGATACCTTATTAATAATGATGTTAGAATTATAATGCTTTATTCACGGTAGAATTTTCCAAGACACATATTGTTAATGTGTGACGCTCGTACAAGGACACTTTAATAAATCCGAAAGTTGACATATTTCTTCCATTATTATTTACCGGAATGAAAAGTAGCCTATGTGGTATTTTAGACTATAATCTGTTTGTGAAGGAGCTCGTCTGGGGAAGTGAAGTACTACCACCATAGCTATTTCTGCCGCATGGCAGCGTTGCAGGCTGTGGTCTGGTTTGAAGGGTATGGGTACTGATGTAATTACAGACACATGAGACATTTCAACTTTGTGTCTGGGATAGCAACGCATTTGCAAGACCTCTAGTCTATTAGATGTCTACAAGCAGCGGTGACCACTTAACATCAGGTGAGCTGTTTGCCATTTTTTTTTTAATTATCAGCTGCCAAACATCCAGATCCGTTCAGCGGTTCGGTGTGACTGAGTAAGAAATATCCATCCAACCAAATTTTCAAATTCTTTTTTATTTTTTTTTCCCATTTGGATAAATGGATGTTCAGTACTAGAACAAAATTTTGGTATGGAATAACGTAAAGCCTATCTATGTTGTAGTTTCATCGCTTGAGTTAGCTGACTCATAATTATTTTATAAAATAAACTGATTAAAATGCGAATTTTATATCAGAAATTCAGTTTACGGCGGTGTAAAAACACGTAAATTTTCAGTTAAGATTTTATGGAGTATCTAACTAAAAGCTTTATTATCTTAACCTTTATAAACTGAAGTATTTTGAACGAATTTAGCCTGACTTTGATTTTTTCCGGCTAGGAAATAATTATATATATGTAATTTATTTCTTGCCCATTCTTCTCCATAGAAAACTATCATTTGGAAGTGGCAACTAGATTCAATTCTTATTTTTCTTTTTTATGACAATTAAAAGTGTATTTAAATGTCTACTTGGAATAAATCATTTCATTTTGACTTGGAGTACATTTCTTTTGTATACCATTGTAAAGCTGAAACCAAAATCATTTGACTTTGACTTCCAAAACATTTCTTTTTTATACCACTATAAAACAAAAATGGCCAGATGTTAAGTAGTCACCGCTGCCTATAGACATCTGCAACATCTCAGGCCTTGCAAATGCGCTGCCATACCAACGACAAAGTTGCAATATCTCCTACGGCTGTAATTACACCGGCACCCATACCCTTCACACCGAAACACAGCAACGCTGCTTTGCTGCAGAAATAGGTACGCTGATAGTACTTTGCTCGCTGATAGTTCTTTGCTTACTGAGCTCCTTCACAAAGAGCTCTACTACTTTCCAACTATGAATATTTCCTTCTCATCCTCGCAATAATTGAATGCGAATATTGCAAACTTCATCTTCCAAGACAATATCGATTCTTAGTAATATGATTACTAGTTTGTGGTATGACAGTGTGCTCGGTCTTAGGTACTTAAGTATGCAATTCTGAGCGGCAACGTCAAAGGCAACGCGCACTGCATTAAAATGATGACGTGGTGCGTTTGGAGACTTGCCTTGTATATTTACTGGTGTTATGATGAAATTTGGGGTGTTGGGAAGCTGTTGTTGTGGGAATTTGGGATTTATGGTGATAGTTTTAAGGTTGGATTCTGCAAAAAGGATATGTGGAACTGTTACTTGGTAACTCTTTGTGTGTGTGTGTTTTTTTTTAATATGAATTTTGGTACAGTCTATACTTAAAGAGGTAAAGTTTGTGAGGTTGTAGGGAGTAATCTCTGGATGTACTGAACTGATTTTGATAGTTCTTTTACCCATATACAGCCATGTTATTTGTGAGTGTCATAGGCTATATAACATCACGCTACGATCCATAGGAGCGGGGCAGTAACCAAAGACGTAACTTATCGCGGGTGAAATAAACCACGCGAGCGAAGTCGGGGGTAGATTGCTAGTGTTAAAATATATTAACAACGCACAAACATACGAATAGAAAAACACACACAAACGGCACAAAAAAAAACGATTACCAATATTTAAAACCAAATAAAACAAGTTGCCCAAACATTATTCAGAAATCAAATTAGATTTTAAATAAAATTCACTCGCAGTTATAGGTCTCATTGAATTTCTAAATTTACTCTTAATATTTAACACTTTTTAGATAAAAGTCCGCCATCTTGAAAAGCTAGTTTAAGAATTCTATGCACACAGTAAGTGACATTCGCGCTATCAAGACAAATCTAATGACGTATCATTTATCAAAATCGGTTGATCCGTTGAGTAGTTCCAAGTAGTCACAGGAACAGACAAACATACACTGTAGGTCAATCACATAACATTATATGTTAGTTATATGCTTTGAGGCAGGGCCGAAGCCTGCCGGTGCTGCAGGTTGTTCGAAAGAGATACCGCGCCCCCGGAACGCAAAGGGCACAAGAAGGAACATGGACGGGTTTTAGTCAGTAAAAGTCTGACACTCCCTCCAGTTATTTGGTGATTTCTCATCCGAAAACAAAAGGCTTAGCCGCAGTCGAGTAAAAAAATAATAATGAACCCAAAAATATTCCCACACACACATGAAAATAATTTCAGAAAACATACTTACGAATACAAACTTCATCTATTAAACCAATGATTGAAATAACACTTTCGTATTTGTTTTACTTTGAGTTCGGTTGGAGTAGAATTGAATTTGTTATTCGTAAACTAGCTCATCTATTGGCATAGACTTAGTAATTTCGTGTCTACAAGTACATAGAACCAAGCTATTTGGTATACAGGCAGCTTTTTTGCCATTACTTTTAACCACTCCAAAGGAGTGGGACTCTCTACCTGCGTCTGTATTTCCGAACGCATTTAACCCTAATCTCTTCAAAGTTAGAGTGAACAGGCTTCTTCTGGAGAAGCTCACTCAATTGTAGACTTTGTCTATGTCACCTTTGACTAAGACTAGAGTCAAGAGCTTCCCCATCTAGAATGAAAAAAATAAAAAAAACGTGCCCAACACGCCACAATAATCTATACAATAGACGACAAGAAAACTGTTTTTTTATTAAACTGCATTTGTCGGCTATACTCGACGGTGGCGTTCACAAAGTTAAACAATGTTGTGAGACTGCTGGGCAGTTAAGTCTTTTAAATAACTCTTTTATGTGTGTCATAAGTTTAAAAAGTAGGCAATAAAAATGTATATTGGCAGTGTAGTTGAAAGATGAATAATTTTGTCTGCATACCAAATAGTTTTGTTGACTGTACATACTCATGACTACAGACTGATCTGTTTGTTTAACACATGAAAACTTGATAGACTTGTGAGCTAATAGATCTGCGACGACTGATTGTGGTATAAGTTATTTAACTGCTTCGTTAGCCTAGTGGTCTTGGGCGCGACTGCTACTCTAGAGGTCTTGGAATACCAAGTCAAGCAAAAATGTTTATGGATTTTTCTATAAAATTCTCAGTAGCAACTCGGAGTTAGGATTTGTGGCCGGTTAATGGCAATAGGTGGACGGCCGACCTGATTATGACCGCAGGAAGGCGCTGTATGCAGGCCGCTTCCAACCAGTCGTTTTGGAAATCTATGGGCGAGGCCTTTGTCCAGTAGTGACGTGCTGCTGCTGATATGATGATGATGATGATAAATGGCAATAGGCTCACCCCCTATCACGTGAGACTTAAACATACCGGCGAACTGTGGGTGTACATTTGTCTACCTCTGCCTAACCCTTCGGGGAATACAGGCGTGATGGTATGTTATGTAATAGCTGTAACAAGTTCACAAAAAGGTTGCTTGTTTGCGTCCCCTTGAGACATGGCATGGTCAGAGATGGGATAGGAATGGTCTAAACTTTCTATGAAGTAAAAGGTCGCGAATGTATCTCAGAAATATTTGTTTTATTATAATAAGTGTTATGTATTTGTCCATCTTTCACAAGAAGGACGGAGGACCTGATTAAGACCGCAGGAAGACGCTGGGTGCAGGCCGCTTCCAACCGGTCCTTTTGGAAATCTAGTAGACGTCGCAGTGGACGTCCTGCGGCTGATATGATGATGATGATGATGATTTGTCTTTGAATAATAATGTTAGGTTAGGTTAGGTTGTAACTTTGGGTAAGGGAGATTCCGGGTTATAAAGCTATCTTTTGTCGAAATTCTTTTTAATCGATTCACTGTGGTTTTTAACCCCCGACGCAAAAAGAGGGGTGTTATAAGTTTGACGTGTCTGTCTGTCTGTCTGTCTGTCTGTCTGTCTGTCTGTCTGTGGCATCATAGCTCCCGAACGGATGAAGCGATTTCAATTTAGTTTTTTTTGTATGAAAGGTGACTTATGTACGAGTGTTCTTAGACATGTTTGATGAAAATCGGTTGAGCCGTTTAAAAGTTATGGGTGTGAAAGTGGGGAAGAAAAACTAAAAATAATTTGTCATGTGGGTTATTAAATTATTAGGAACCTATGTATTTACAGCTTAACAAAATCGACATTATAATAAGTATGTACCTATAAAAAGTATAAAATAAAAATTAAATTAAAAATTTAAAAAACCCCCGACACAAAATCCCAAGTTCCCTTTAAAAAGTAAAAAAATAAAATACGTCGCGTTGGGGGACCGCTTGGGACGGTCGTACCCTAAATGCAACATCGGTCCCCCAACGCGACGTATTTTATTTTTTTACTTTTTAAAGGGAACTTAGGATTTTGTGTCGGGGGTTTTTTAAATTTTTAATTTAATTTTTCAGTAATGAGGTAGCAGAGAAACAAATAGTTACTTTCACATTTATCTTGATACAATAATGCAGAAGTGTTGATTGATTACCTACGTTCTTAGTTATGTTTAGAGATTTAGTTTTTTTTTTGTTGTTTACCTTTTCTATGTTGTTTATTTTATTTAAATAATCAGAATGACAGAAATCTACTACTTCCACTGACAATCCAGTCAAATGATTTATCAAGACCAACTTTTAAAATCAGTTAAATAACTAAAGATTGGGTGAATTACACCGGGTACCTTTAGCCATTTCACAATTCTTCTCCGAGATACCGTCTTTTCACCCGAAAAAAGACCTAAAAATATTACAATAATGGACGGACAATTGAACACACAAAGGAAACGTTTCAGACCAAACTTCAAATGAACGTCCTAAACCCAGCATCTATCACTCGTAAGCACTTTAAGAAACAATAAAAACTCCACTAAGCTCCCGAATTCTCTGAAGCGCGATCGATGGCGGCATTATAATGAGTTACGATCGTCACCTTTTACCCATCTGTCATAATAACCGCAGAATGGCGCGTTTATTATGCACAGATAATAAAACAAAGTCAGGGTGGCCCGTGGGTAAGGTGTTTGCGTCTCATGTGTAGGTTGTGGGTTCGATAACGGGCAATGAAGTATGTAGTTACTTCGTGCAGCCGTTTTTTGGCTTCAATTTTTTTGTTCAATTATCTATTTATTTCTTATCAAGTGCCTAAATATAAAGTTTCATGACTTTACCTTCAACTAGTGAACTGCCCACGACTTTGTCTGCATGTCTTATTTCTATCAACCACCACGCCTGTATTCTCCAAAGGGTTAGGCAGAGGTGTACCAATGTACACCCACAGTTCGCCGGTATATTTAGGTCCCATGAAATAACAGGGGCGAGGGAATCGAACCCAGGACCTCTAGCGTAGCAGTCGTGCTTAGGACCACCAAGCCAAGAGGCAGTTATTATATAGTGGCTTATTTCATTCGCGTTATGTTAACTTTTCAGTTACTGCTACGCTCCCGTGGGGCTTAGCGTAATGTTATAATTATAGCCTATGGCACTCACAAATAACATTGTTTCTTTGGATAAAACAATTATCTAAATCGGGTTAGTAGATCCAGAGATTACCCCCTACATTCTCACACACTTACAAACTTTACCTCTTCATAATATTCATCCCCTAATTCAACCCCTTCAAACCTTTTTCGCAACAATAGGTAGCCTATATTCTTCTCGGAGGTCGAATCTATTTCTGTACCAAATTTCACCAAAATCGGTTCGGTGGTTTAGTCGTAAAAGCTCAACACAAAGACAGACAGACCTACTTTCGCATTTATAATTTTAGTAGGATTTATTTCTGAATAAATAATATATATTTTTGACTCAAGTGGGGCTTACAGAATTTATTTACTCGTTTACAAAAACCTCAGACGTTGAGAGCTAACATTTTTTCGCTCGTAAAATTTTGACATGCTTGAACATTTAGGTCAAGTGGCAATCATCATTGAAGTAACCTGTAGGGCCAACTGAATGTTTGCTAAAATGATATTTAACGCGATAATTTACAGAATTTTGCGTTTCGGAATGGATTTTAGCGTTATTTTTTTATTATAATTATCTTTTTTTTTATCCGAGATGAGCAAGCTCTTGTCTCTAGTCTTGGTCAGAGGTGACATAGACAAAGTGTACGATGTAATGAGCTTACCCAGAAGAAGCGTGTTTACTCTAATTTTAGAGACTAAATGCCTCGATAGCTTAATGCTCCTAAGCGCGACTGCTACGATAGAGGTCTTGGGTTCGATTCTCAGGTTGAGCAATGTTATTGGGTTTTCAATCTCAGAATGATTTAGGATTTGTGCCCGGTTATTATTACCCGCTATTACATGGGTCCTATGGTACATTGCTACACCTCTGCCGAACCCTTCGGGCAATACAGGCATGATGGTATGTTAATTTACTGAATTTTGCATTTTGGAACAGATTTTAGCGTTAATTTGTTATTTTAATTATGAATTTCTATTTTTATCTGACTACGGAGGGTTTTGAACTTTGATGTTAACAATTTATGTTTTCATATATAGGCGCATATTTCCTACACTGTTCATAGCATAGTATTCGTTGTAATCTTATTAGTGAGGTTCTTCAGAAAGGTCGGGTGCAAAGTTTTCGTAACCGGCGGGCTTGTATATCCAAACAAAAATGAAAATCTTGTCCAAGCCATAATTTTTGTTCAACGTTACTTAATTTGGTGGGCAATTAGCTTATTTACACCTCTACACACACACCTTCGGAACATAGCAAAGAAATTTTAATACCTCTAATTCCGAATATCGGAACGATTTACACACACAACGGAGGAAAATCCAAGGCGCTTTATTGCATTCCTGAATCGTGTTGTACGTAGCCAATCTTTCTCTCGCTTCCTTCTTTTTTGAACGAGTAGGAACATGTCTACTTTGTTAACATCTGCATTTCCGAATACCTTTTCTTCGACGTCCTTTTTAGGGTTTGATACGTACCGAAAGGTTACTAAACGGGTCCTATTACTAAGACTGTGTGTCTGTTAGTCTGTTATAGGGCTGTATCTTTTGAACTGTAATTGGTAGATACTTGAAATTTTCACAGGGGGTGTAATATCATTACTTCACTTAAATAGTGTGTCGTGATGGCCCAGTGGTTAAGCGCCCGCCTCTTATGCACGAGGTTGTTTGCAACTGGGCACGGGCAAGTACCAATGTGACTTTTTCTAATTCATATGTACTTTCTAAGTTTATCTTGGACATCACTGACATCGGTAAACATGTCAGAGGCCCTTGAGGAGGTTTAGAAACTCTGACACGAGGGTCGTTAGACCTTACTGCCCACACGATAAAGAAAGACTAATATAGTAAAGCTGAAGAGTTTTTTTTATTGTTTGTTTAAACGTACTAATCACTCGAATTACCAGTCGGATAGAAAAAATATTTTTGCATAAATAATAGCCACATTCATGAGAAATAGTATAATGTGCTGTATGATACGCTACGACATTCGGGAGCGGAGCAGTCAGCAAAGACGTAACTTAACATGGGTGAAAATCACACGGAAGAAGTCGCGTGCAGCAGTGCGATTCTCTAAAATGCAAACTCGAAAACGAGTCTCACTAAAGTGATCGCTCTCAGTTCCATAACGAACCAACTTGTCATTGGTTTAGTATTCGTTCGCCATGGTGACGTCACCCGGCGTGATCGTGTTTAACAAAATACCATTTTGCAATCTCACTGCGGGTTCAGCTTCACTTCGAATTGCGAAGTGAGGCTTAGAGTATCGCACTGCTGAAACTAGTACTAGATAGGCTCATAATGAAAAGAAATCACACTTAATATTATAAAAGCGAAAGTTTGTGTGTTTGTCTCTTTTTCACGCTCAAACGGCTGGACGGATCTGGATGAAATTTGGCACAGCAGCGATAGATTGCAGTGTAGAATAACACATAGGATACTTTTCATCCCAAAAAGATGTACGGTTCTCGTTGAATCTATATTTATAAAAGAAAGTCGTGTTAGTTACACTATTTATAACTCAAGAACAGCTGAACCGATTTGGCTGATAATTGGCGGGGAGGTAGCTTAGAACCAGGAGACGGACATAGAATACTTTTTTTTAGGTAGGTGGGTAGGGTAGGTAGGTAGGTAGGACAGGTAGGTAGGTAGGGTAGGTATGTAGGTAGATAGATAGTTAGGCACAGTTCGGTGGGTTGGAATTGGATTTTTGTTCCGATTTTCAGGGCAGGAGAAGGTCTGCTGGGCCCGCTAGTGATATATAAAATTGAACGCGGACGAAGAAGCGGGCAGAAGCTAGTCAAAATATATTAATTTTACTTTCTTAAATGCAACAAACGTATTTTTTTTTTGGTATGTAGTGCAAAATTTTGCATAGTGGTAGAAAATCGTTCCTTATAGCATTTGTTTCTGGATTCGTTCCTTAGGGTCGACATGCGTTTGTTTTTTCACAAAGGACTTGTCCCAAATATCCTTTCAACCAAACCCCACTTTATTATTCGGAAATCGTAAATATAAAACGCAGTCGTGTCGTAAACCGGAACGATTAACTACCGAATCAATTTTCGGTAAACGAAATGAAAAATATTTTACACAGAACTTGCAGTGGTTCAGATAATTCATATTAACTTCATCGGTGATTGAAAACCGCATTTTAATGGGGAAGTCAATGATATTCTTTTATGATGTAATGTAATATGTACCCTACCTATTTATTGCTTTATATTCAACTCGGAAATTGTGGGATATGAATTTTCAGTCGTCATAATTGTTATTTAAAAGTTTTATTTTTAAAGAGGATGTCGATACCAGAAGTATCAATTAACGTAAGGGACATTTTGGCGAAAATGAGTTATATATATCATTGGATTCAGAATTTTCTGCTCTATCGATTGGTATTATTAAAAAAATTCTATCGTTAAAAAAAAATCCCTTACGTTAAAAAAATTTGGCCTGCGTAAAACGATTTATGAAAAAAAAAATGATGTAACGGACGTTTACATTTTTTTTTCTCTGAAAAGTAAAGTAAGTCATAGTGTTAATAATTTACAACCTCAGTCGATTTAAATACCATGTCCCTTACTTTAATTCATGATTAGAGTTTTTTAAGAATTATTTCTAAAGGTGATGGCTAAATGACTGCCTCCGGGCCAGATACATTCTGGAATGTATATGAATCTTACATAGCCTCATAATATTTAAAAAATCATTCATGAATTATGTAGTGTTTAATATTTTCCTAGCACTTTCGTGAACTATTTATTAAACATAATAAAGTATCTAAAAAAAAACTTTTTCATCACAAACATTCGCTTATAAATATACAACCTCATTTTCGTTTTTAGTTTTATTCTTTTTCGTTTTATTTTTTGTCAGTTGAAGAAAATTATATACTGTCACACACCTTTTTTTCCTTTTTAGGCAATATTATTTTACCATTATATTATTCCCAAAAAGTATCTGAATCTTTTTTACATGAAATACTAATATTTAGCCATTCAGCATTACATTGTACCTAGTACCATATTTATACATGGTACCTGGCACATGGGGCAGTGGTCTATACTTCCATTTAGCCATCTCCTTTCATTTAAATCTGTGATAGCTAAGCTGAAACTAACATTAATCATGCAAAGAACCTATTTCCATGGTGTTAAAATACCATAATTTTAGTAGATAATCTATAGTTACATCAAATTGCAACACTGTAAAAGTCCTTTACAATAGGATTACGTATAATTTTCTATTTCTCTTGCTGCTTACACTATGCTTGACGGTTTACACATAAAATATTAGTAACGTAAGGCACAACTAAACATATTTTTTTAATGTAAAGGACATGCTATATTTTAATCCGCTGGGTATTCCTAAATCTTTCGTTTAGAGCATGAAAGAAGAGGAAATTCTAAGAAACTTTGCTCTAGACACAATTAAAATTGGAGCAGACAGTAAAAAGTTATACCCAGATTTAAAAAAATAAAATCGTTTTTTGGCTCTCCTGAAAAACCGTGTTTTGTCCCTTACATTAATTGATACTTCTGGTATCGATGTAGTAACAACCGTTGAAATGAATATGCTTAGATGGTTTGGTCACGTTGAGAGGATAAGTGAAAGGCGACCAACAAAAGGAATTTATATGGCAGATGTGAGTGGCAAAGCAGGGAGCCACGCCTTAGAAAGACCTACCCTGACCTTATTGGTGAGGTTCTTTAGAAAGGTCGGGTGCGCAGTACTCGTAACCAGCGTGCTTGTATGACCAGATGTATGAACGTGGACAAGGCGAAAATAAGGTACCTATGTAAGGATCGTATCAGGTGGCGTTCTGTGGTTCCCATGTAATAGGAGGCTAGCCTTTTGCCATTAGCCGGGCACAAACCCAAACTCCGAGCTGCTACTGAGAATTTCATAGAAAAACTCAATAACACTTTTTGCTCGACCTGGGAAACTTACTCCAGACCTCTAGCGTAGCAGTCGCGCTTAGGACCACTAGGCTAACGAAGCAGTTAGTTTTAAAATTGTCACATTATAATAATTGGTTATGTCCCACCTCAATTAAAGCAAATGTTTAAAGGCCAATTTTGGGACATTTGCAAGCTGTTTATGACGTTAAATGAGTAAACGTACCCAAATCGTAACCCTACTCGTACTATAATTAATACAAATGTTCTAAAGGATGGATGGAAAGATGTTTGTTACTCTTTAACTCTTAAACGGCTGAGCAGGACAAGCTGTAGTTTGGCACACTTATAAAAATTGAACTAGTTTACCACATAGGATTTTTTTTTCTGTTTTTATGTTACCATGGGATATTTAAGGACTTTGGCTTAATTCTGAAGTCTAAAAGAAAACACGGACAGAAGATGTTCATATAAAACAACAAAGTCATCCGATTAAGAGATCATCCACAACCACCCCTATATATTCCCCGAAGGGTTAGGCAGAGGTGTTCCAATGTACACCCAAAGTTTGCTGGTATGTTTAGGCCCCATGATAACCGGGCACAAATCCTAACTCTGGGCTGCTACTGAGAATTTCATAGATAAACCCAACAACACTTTTTACCTGGGAATCGAACCCAAGACCACACGCATCATTCACATAAAAAGATCACTCACACGAAACACATTATACCCCAAACAAACAAACAAACAAAGAACAGACAAAAAAAAAACAAAAACAAGTCTTTCAAAATTTCAAAAAAAGAATCTCATCAACTGAAATTGAATAAACATCCTTTATCAATCATTTACACTCGCGGACAAAAAAACATGGCCTCAAATTGACCGCTGTAATTGGCATTGTTTCGCCGCCTATTTATCGATTCCATTGAAGAAGCTTCGGAATACCGTTACACGAATAGATTCGGGTGATCGTTGTCCAATCGTACGTGACCTGGGTGACTGATTAAAGCTGGACTGGCTTCAACACAGTGTGGTGCCGTGCACCGGGGCCCCCAAGCTTATGGGGCCCACGGACCCTTAATTTTTGGGGAAATCCTCATGGACTGCCTCTGTCTCGGGGAAAGCGGAGGGGTGTTTCGGAATCCTACCGACTAAAACCCTACGGTGTTTCTCCGACTACCATTGGCCGGGGCACGGGTATTGCTCTGAGCATTCTTCCGCAACAACTCTTGGACTCTGAACAAGAAATTTCTTATAGAACAAAAATAACCCTTAAAATTTTCTTTATATTATACTAGATAAATACTTCAGTTATGTCTTTGGTTACTGTTCCGTCCCCGTTGGTCGTAGCATATACGCATAAACCTTCTTCTTGAATCACTCTATCCACTACTGATGACCGCATTAAATCCGTTGCGAATAAAAGATCTAAGCGTACGTACGGCGGAGAGCAACTTCGCTTTGTAATCTGTAAAGATAATAATTTAAACAGTTTAGTTAGGGTCCCAGTTTTTTTTGCACCCGGGCCTTTGGCTACCTAGCTACGCCCCTGTTTTAGCAGGGGGAACAACTTAGATTCAGTTGATCGATTTTCGTTTGCTGTTACCGGGATTTTGAACCAAATGCAGTGACTGCAAATTGCGTTTGTGCGTTGGTGGAATAAAGTGTTGGGTATTTATTCAATACGTTAGCGTTGCGTCCACTATAAATTTCTCCTGTGTGGTGGGTATGTTTACAAACACAAGCTCACATACGCAAATAACCAAACCCGGAAAACAACCACCTGTGCGCCAACACAGAACCCATTTTTTTTTTTTTTTTTTTTTATTGGCTTTATAGTAATAAACACTAACAAAATATACAGTCGCATCATAAAGGGATAGACAGATAGCAAAGCCTTAGGTGCCATTTGGCACCGTTTGGGTACGGAAACAAAATATTAATAAAGAGACAATTCTATTATAGTTTTTATCGTTAAGTTAATGGAAGTCTTAATAAACACGAACTACGAAATTAAAGCCATAAGTGAAGACATTGTATAAGTATATGCTTTACTAAAATTACACTCACGTGCAAAAGAAATGGGTTACTCAGCAACATTCAAGAGCAATTTCCTTATAAACTATCTTTTTGTGATTCTTTTTTTTATTGTAATATAGTTGTATATAGTTTTAATATAGTTTATCTAGGACATCACTGACATCGGTAACTATATCAGAGGCCCTTAAGGCGGCTTAGAAACTCTGACACTAGGGTGTGTGGGGTCGTTAGACCTTACTGCCCCCACGATAAAGAAGAAAAGTTTAAATTTACTTAAAGTGTCATCATCATCTTCCTGCCCTTATCTCATGTTACTGGGTCGGCGCAACACGTTTTCTTCTTCCATGCCGTCTTGTCTACCGTCATGCTATCACTGACTCCTTTCTCCTTCATATCATTCACTTAAAGTGTGCTTATGAACTGCCCCGTTGGTCTCGTGGTCGCAAGCGCGACTGCTGTGCAAGGGGTCCTGGGTTCGATTCCCAGGTCGGGCAAAAAATGTTATTGGGTTTTTCCATTAGGAAATTCTCAGTAGCAGCCCGGAGTTTGGAAGTTGGTGGTGTGACACCCCCGTGCCTCGGAAAGCACGTAAAGCCGTTGGTCCTGCGCCTGATCTCTCCCCGGTCGTGTCGGATTTCCGTCCCATCGGGCTATGAGAGTTAGGGAAGAGGGAGTGCACCTGTGTTTGCGCACACACTTGTGCACTATAATATCTCCTGCGTACTGTTATACCCTATCCATGCTAGCAGAATAGCTGACCATCACTTCAATCTGGATGGTCAGCATTTATGCAACTTAGGCGCTTCAGTCACGGGCTTGTAGCGTCAGTTCGGTCTGAATCACGGTATGAGTCGGAAGTCTTTTAAAACTCTACCATATTCCTTCTATTTCTTTTACTAAATTCTGTATTAATTAATAATACAATAAACTCAGTTTCAGTTATAAAATAGTTTCTTTTTTTAAAAAGCAAGTTCCGAATTCACTTATAATATTTGGTGGCAGCGGTGGGATACGAAAATCCCCTACCCGAATACGTCTTCAGAAGTGCTAAAATCATAAACTAAAAGTTATAAAAGTGCCAAAAGTGAAATACATTGTGAATACAAGTGCCTGTTCCTGTTTCTACTCTTGTCTCGTATGCTGAAAACCGAGACCAGCTACTCCAGTGGACCTGCTGTTCCACTACATCCACATCCATCGCTGATAAAGCGATCACAATGACGCTGAGCATCCTGATAATCACGGCGCTCCTGTGAGTAAAGACTACCATAAACGATTACCAGAATTAACTCAGAGCCGCATTCCATTCCTACTTATCGTCATCTTTTTATATGTACTACATTGTAATATTGTTTAGACTACGCGCTCCGGATGCGAGAACAATAAGTGATTGTCGCCGTTTCATTTCTAAGCCTGTGTTGTAGTTATAGTTTAATTTCGGTATAGTTTTATCTGAATTGTATTTAAATTAAGTATTAATTATTATTGTAAGAGTTCATCATGACTTCCAAGGCAGATACTAAGTTCGAAATTGAAGAAAAAATAGACCTCGGTGTTCTATTCAAATTCGTCAAACCATTTGACGGCTCTAGGGATAAATTAAATCCCTTTATCACTCATTGTCAAAATGCTTACAATTTAGCTTCCAAAAATCAAAAACCTATTCTTTTTCATTATATCCAAAGCCAATTAACTGATAAAGCTGAAACTACATGTAGCGTCAAAGAGTTCGAATCCTTTGAACAATTTATCGATTTTCTTAAACAACAGTTTGGTGAAAGGAAACATTACGCTCACCTGCTCACTGAACTCCAAGACTGCAAGCAGAGTTTCTCTGAAACAGTTGACCAATTTTCATTAAGAATTGAAACATGCTTAGCGAAACTACTTACGGAAATAAATATTTCAATCCCGACAAAAAAGAAGATGGAACTCACAGGACGTGTTGCTGCAATGCAAGACCTTGCCCTTCACACTTTTATTATAGGACTGCAGCCGCGAATATCGCAAGTCGTTAGATGTCGCAATCCAGATTCGTTAAATTCCGCTATAAGCTTTGCAGTCGAAGAACAAAAAATAATTTCCAGCATCAATAAAAAATCCGCACCTAATACTTATGATAGATCCAAAAATTTGAACTATCGTCGCGAATCCCAAACAAGTCCGCGAAACTATCGCCTCGATCATTCCAACACAGTAAATACCAACGATATGGTATGCCGATATTGCAAAAACATCGGTCATACTATTGAAAATTGTCGCAAAAGGCAATATAACAACAATAGAAATCAACATAATGCTTCTACTTCATATGGACGTCAACCATATCCTACACAAACACCTACTACTAATCCAGCCCGGAAAGTTTTTACCGTAAACCAGGATAACGAAGAAGTCGATCATAACGATTTAAACGAGTAAAATTTCCCGATCGGCGTCGCCCGGGAAATTATCCCTACTATACCAAAGCCGATGCCCCTGTTCTCACTGTTTCCCCTGAATCACGTAATAAATCTCCTATATCTACTAAATCAAATACTATATCTACTAAATCAAATACTATATCTACTAAATCAAATACTATATCTACTAAATCAAACACTGATTCTACAAAACTACAGACTAAACCCTGTGAATTTCTAAAATTCAGTACAAAATCCGTTGTTTCTAATTCAGCTGCAAACTCACGTACTCCAGCTCGAGATAACCTGCAAAACCTGAAACATAAAGAAAACATGAAAATACATACAATAAACAAAAATACAGAGAAAAGATACTTACCTCATGTAATGATACAAACCACCTTCGCAGATAAACCATTGTCCTTCTTAGTCGATACTGGCTCTAGTATATGCCTGCTGAAATTAGAGTCCATGTCCAGAGTCCCAGAGTTAAGCGATAACATAATAATCATTAAGGGAATCGACCCCGGAAACGAAACAACATCAACTCTAGGCAGTTTCAACATGGAAATATTCCAAAGATCCAAACCAAATGAACCCTATAGCCACGAATTCCATGTTACCAAAAACGATATCAGTCTTAGTTTTGACGGTATATTAGGTAATGACTTCCTCAAAAAATTTAACTGTAAGATTGATTATGAGCAGGGAGTTTTGCTAATGGGTAAAGCTCGCGTCAAATTAGAATTCGCTGAACCATTATATAATATTCCACCTCGCTCTGAAACCGTTATTGAATGCACTGTTAGTAACACTAACATTAAAGAAGGAATAATACTAGATCAACGCATTTCTCCTGCATTATTAGTCGCAAATTGCATTGTTACTGTGAAACAAAATAATCGTATCAATATTACAGTTGTCAATATCTCTGAAGAGTCCGTCATACTTCAATCTAACCTTAATCTTACTATAGAACCTCTAGATATTGAAACTTGCCTGAACCCTCATGAATCACTGTCTCCTAATGCCTCTATAAGAACTAATAAAGTTCTCAAGCAACTTAGAATCTCTCACCTTAACGAAGAGGAATCCAGTACCCTATTGCAAGTCTGTACAGACTTTTCCGATATCTTCTATCTCCCAGATGACCAACTTTCTTATACTACAGCCGCCGAACATAATATTAGAACAAATACAGATGTCCCTATTCAAACTAAGTCTTATAGATTCCCGGAATGCCACAAAAAAGAAGTCGAGGATCAAGTTAACAACATGTTGAAACAAAAAATAGTGGTTCCTTCAAATTCACCCTGGTCCTCACCCATATGGGTCGTCCCTAAAAAACAAGATGCTTCAGGACAACGAAAATGGAGAATTGTCATCGACTACAGAAAACTCAATGATATCACCATTGGCGAAACCTATCCTATTCCCCAAATAACAGAGATTCTAGACCAACTAGGGAAAAGCCAGTATTTCACAACGCTAGACTTAGCCTCAGGTTTTCATCAAATTCAAGTATCCAAAGAAGACGCCGCTAAAACTGCGTTTTCCGTACCCCAAGGTCACTTCCAATTCACAAGAATGCCGTTCGGGCTGAAAAACGCCCCTTCTACCTTTCAAAAACTAATGAACACATGTTTATGTGGACTACAAGGATCGCGCTGCTTCGTTTATTTAGATGACATAGTAGTATACTCTCCAGACCTACCTAGCCATATGAAAAACCTATCAGCTGTATTTGACAGACTCAGAAAATACAACCTAAAACTGCAACCTGATAAATGTGAGTTTTTATGCAAAGAAGTCGCTTATCTTGGTCACCTTATCAATAAAGACGGTGTACAACCAAACCCTAATAAGGTGAAATGCGTAGTTGACTTTCCAATACCAAAATGCCCAAAAGATGTAAAATCTTTCCTCGGACTCGTATCCTATTACAGACGTTTTATTCCCGACTTTTCAAAATTAGCAAAACCATTAACTTCCCTCCTTAAAAAGGACATTCCGTTCAACTGGAAAAACGAACAGCAACTTGCCTTCGAAAACCTAAAAGGAAAATTAATAACTTCACCAGTTCTAGCATATCCTGATTTCACAAAACCCTTCATTCTTACCTGTGACGCTTCTAACTTTGCTATCTCTGCTATTCTCTCTCAAGGCCCGATAGGAAAGGACCGTCCAATTGCATATGCATCTCGCACGCTTAATAAAGCTGAATGCAATTATAGTGTTACCGAAAAAGAATGCTTAGCCATTGTTTTCGGGACCAAAGCATTTCGTCCTTATCTTTACGGAAACAAATTTACCATAGTCACAGACCATAAACCTTTACAGTGGCTATTTAACTGCAAAGATCCTGGATCTAGGCTAGTTCGATGGCGACTGAAATTAGAAGAATTTGACTACGAAATCACACACAAAAAAGGCAAAACAAACACTAACGCCGATGCACTGTCCCGATTCCCAGTCAACCCTATTCAAGATGAACCTCCAATTACATCTGACATTTTCCTACCAAATCTTGACAACGAAATTAATAACCCCTTAGAAGACCCTCTATTAAACCTACCGTCGCATATTCCATTCTCGTTCGATAACGATGACTTACTAAACCCAGATATTAACACCGACTCTAATACAACGTCCAATCCTATACCACAAGTCGAATCAACATCGCCCCCAGATCTCATAGATCTACAGGTAGACACACCTTATCTCGATATTAGCCCTGATAGCGCTAATCTTAATCTTGACTTCGATTCGCTACAAATCCCTTCGCCTAACACACAAACAAATCCAAATAACGACACTTATCCTCAATTTCTAAAATCAATTCCAAACAAAGAAACTGTTAGCAACACTATAATCAAAGAACATAACGAAAACCTCCTAAAAACCATCTGTAAAACAATATTAATTCCCACATCCATAGACCTGGACGAGTCAAACCCCTACGTGTCTGAAATACTATCAAACGCTGAAAATCAAGATGAAATCTTAAACTCTGAAAGAGAACTCCACCGTTTCCTGAAAATTAAACACGAGAATAAAATTGTTTACTTCATCTTCACTAAAGTTCACCACTTTGACGAATCATCCTATCCCGCTATCTATGATACCCTGAAACAAATAAGAAACGAAATTCTAGAATCCAAACAAGTAACAGACATTGCTATTTCCGACTTTAAAAATCCGTTTGACCAACACTCCTATACGAAAATCTATAATATCTTAGCCTACATTTTTAATAACACCAAAATTGAAATTCACGTATATTTAAATAAAACAATTTACCCTACCCTGAGTGAGAGACCTAAGATTATGCGTGAAAACCACGACATCCCTACAGCTGGGCACTTAGGTTCGTCACGAATGTACACTAGAATCCGAGAGCAGTTTTATTGGAAAGGCATGAGAAGTGATATAGAAGAATACGTCAGGAAATGTAAACTATGCCAGGAAAATAAAGCTCTAAGAAAATTAAATAAAGCCCCTATGGAAATCACCACTACGTCTACGACACCATTTCAAAGAGTTGCATTAGATATAGTAGGGCCCTTACCTGAATCTGGCTCTAGTAAACTAAAATATATTCTTACCTTACAGGATGATTTAACAAAATATTCCATTGCATACCCTATACGTAGTACAACCGCTGAAGAAACTAGCGATTGTCTAATCCATTTCATATCTCTTTTTGGAATTCCAAAATCTATCCTTACTGATCAAGGAACTAATTTCACTTCCGACCTCTTCAAAACTACTTGCCAGTTCCTTAAAATCAAACAGTTATGGTCGTCACCTTACCATCCACAGACACAAGGCGCTTTAGAACGTAGCCATTCAACTCTTAAGGAATATTTGAAATCATTCGTTAACGAAGATCAAAATAATTGGCCTACCTATGTATATACAGCCATACTTACATATAATACGACCACGCACTCCACTACAAAATTCACTCCTTACGAATTAATATTCGGACACAAACCCTTTATTCCTAACTCTATATATGAAAGAGAATCTAGTACTACATATTCCGACTATATTAAAATGCTACAACACAAATTCAAATACACCAGAGAGAAAGCCTTAGAAAATATACTGAGGTCCAAGGAATCTTCCAAATCTTATTATGATTCACATACCAAATCACCACCTCAATACAAAGTAGGTGATTACGTCTACCTAAAAGCACATCATAGGCTTAAAAAGGCACTATCCCCCATCTGGAAGGGGCCATATAAAATAATTAAGGTCCATGATAACCATACTGCTACTCTCCTTATTAACAGACGTCATGTGGCTCATCATTTTGACCAAATGAAACCCGCTGAAGTCAGTAATCCTCTATAGGTTAAATACTTACTATAAGCCACTAGCATAGTCTAATTAACTTTATTCATTTTATTTCAGCGCTCCAATCAATGCGCATCAAGACTTTATCAAGGCACTTCCTTCTAGTTCCGGCATATACTTCGATACTCTAGGAAAACTTAAAATAATCAAAGGACAATTAAATATTGTCAGCCACGTAGATATTTCCTTTGTAAATCCTCATCTTGTTAATATCAATGAAATTTTGAATATTACTAAGGTAACATGCCAAAAAGCAAGCAACCTTCAATGCGAAAACATACTATCTCCACTTACGGTTCGTTACAACGATATCAAACGCGAGTATGATTCAATCTCACACTTATTATTAAAACGTAGTAAACGTTCAGCATGGTTCGGTGGAATTGGCACTGTTTTCAGACATGTTTTCGGTACCTTAGACGAAGACGATGCACTGAAATACAACTCCGCAATAGAAGCAATTCAAAATCACGAGAAAAAGCTTGCGGAATTAGTGAAAGAAAATATTTTAATCACGACTTCTACCCTAGAATCATACAAACAAACAATTGATAAACTAAAAAATTATGAAGACTCACTCAAAAGTGCATTAAGTCAACTTGTATTAGAAATAAATAATATCACGCAAACTTCCACAATTTTAATATCTGAAACGCAAATTCATTCACTTTTAGCCAGCCTCGAAAGCTCCCTGCTAACATTGTCGTTTCAGCTTGAGGACTTAACCAATGCTATTATAATAAGTAGTCAAAACATTCTACATCCAAACATCCTGAGCCCGGGCCAGTTATATAAAGAGCTCGTTGACAATGACCGTTACTTACCTGGAAACACTGAAATTCCAATAACGTTAAGTCTTGATAATATACATTTAATTCTAAGTATTTCTAAGGTCGCATGTTACTATTATAAGAATAAACTTGTATTTGTTTTACAAATTCCGTTAGTTACTAATGATGAATTCAATTTATATCATAATTTAGCATTACCTATTCCTCACGGATCAAGTAATCCGAATATGTTTAGTTTAATTCTACCCTCTAATTCGTATACTGCTATCTCTAAGGATAAGTTAAGCTTCTGTAACCTAGATAATTTAGATAAGTGTATAACTATAAGCTCTGAGTTCTTTCTGTGTGAGATACCTATGGTATTGTTGACAAACGGAAACCCTACGTGTGAAAGTGAATTGCTAACTAAAACAATTAGTGCTATCCCCGCGCAGTGTGATACTAAAACTTTTGTTGGCGAGTTAGACATGTGGAAACCACTCGTGAATAACCGATGGATTTTCGTGCAATCCCATTCAAGCAAAGTGTCAATTGACTGTGAAAACTCTGAATTACGCGAAATAATAGTATCCAAGACGGGTATTTTACAAATTCCGAAACGATGTACTGTTTACACTAAAAGCGCGAGACTTATATCATCCAAGGATGAAATTAATATAAATATTCCTAGCCCTAAATTAGATTTTAATATAATTAACGATTCATGTTGTAAAATAGCTACTAAGACAATTTCAAATAATAATGTACCTCCTATTCTACTTCAAAACATCGATCTAGATGATCTAACTTTAAGTAAACATAATGATAAGATACTTTCAGACTTAAATCAAATTATTGAGGAAAAACCGTTCCTAATACAATATGGGACACACTACTCTGTATTAACTTTGTGTATTTTAATAGTTATAGGTTCTTTTATAGTGTTTAAGTTATGTAAATTAATTCTTAAATATAAATCCAAATCATGTATCAGTAAAACTACGACCCATACCGATGACGCGATTGATGACGTCAATAACGTCGAACCTGAAAATATTTCAATCTCACTGCCTAGACTACGAGAAATTGTATAATTTACTGAAATTTCGCCTTTGTCCCCGAATTTCAGTCTTTTGGGGGGGGCTGTTATACCCTATCCATGCTAGCAGAATAGCTGACCATCACTTCAATCTGGATGGTCAGCATTTATGCAACTTAGGCGCTTCAGTCACGGGCTTGTAGCGTCAGTTCGGTCTGAATCACGGTATGAGTCGGAAGTCTTTTAAAACTCTACCATATTCCTTCTATTTCTTTTACTAAATTCTGTATTAATTAATAATACAATAAACTCAGTTTCAGTTATAAAATAGTTTCTTTTTTTAAAAAGCAAGTTCCGAATTCACTTATAATAGTACGTGGCTAGTCTGCAAGGTTAGCCGCCGTGGCCGGAATCGGCCTGGAGAATTACATTTTGCTTATATAAATATTATATTTTATACGCATTCATTAAAAATATCAAATCAACAAGAAAATCACTATTCACTTTTACCGAGTGTCCCAATTTTTCTGCACGCAACTATAGTTCTGAGTCAACTACGTATACGAGTACCAACCTATTTCTCTAATATTAACTTCATATGTTAGTAGTTCCCTTGACGTGTAAAATTTCCAGAATATAATTAAAATATTATAATTAATGCCATCGCGTGGCTCTCGGTTACGAATATAATTATCCCTTTCGTTAGTTTGTTTAGGAGCTGTGTTATTTTGTGTGAGATCGTTTACCTACAAAGTATCGTGTTCTCAGGGGTTTTGCTCGGGTACTATTTTAACTGATTTTTAATTAAACCAACAATTTTTAGAAGAGTATTTTTTGTGTGGGCGTTGTCCTTTATTTATCTTGTGTTAATATTATACGACTTTATTTTTTGTTTCTTTAGGCGCTGCGCAAACGTAGACATTTTTAGTTTCCAGTTACCGACGCCGAACACTTTTTGATCGTCATGAGTATGTGTTAAGTGGAAGCAACTGGACACAAATAATGTTTACGTATGCGCTGGGAGTGGATGGTTTCATACTGGTTCTATAGTAATAAAATATTCATCGGTAGCTTGTATCTGACACAAGACACAAAAGTGTCCACGTTTGCGCCTTGCCGTAATTTCGTTGGTTACGGTCCAAATGATGTTAATTGGTCACCGCTGCTTAAAGACATCTGCAATACCAGAGGCATTGCAAATGCGTTGCCATGCCAGAGACAAAGTAGAAATGTCAGATGTGTGTATGTAATTACACCGGCACTCAAACCCTTCCAAACCGGAACACAGCAACGCTGCTTTACGGCAGAAATAAGTATGGTGGTAGTACTTCCCCGGCGAGCGAGCTCCTTTACAAAGAGCTTTTCAACTAAAAAACCACTGAGAAATACTTTTACTACAAGGCGTAGTTTCGCATTCTGATCAAATTCAAGGTATTTTTAGTTTCTTAATCTTCATTTACTATATTATGTAATTTTCGAATTCTAACTGGCCATGTTGTAATAGCAATCCTCTATAGTATTTAGGCTTGCCAACGGTCCGGACCACTGTCTGAGTTGACGTCTTCCCTCCAATACTCCTGCGAACAAAATTAACAATCTAAAGCAGATGGTAACACTATTTTACGTTTAAGGCCCACTTTCACCAAAATTACTAAACATATTTAGCGCTAAATCTGTTAAAATTATCATTCTGTCACTGTCACCTTCTAAAAATGTGACAGTTTAGGCACCAAATGTTTTTTTTTTTAAATACCACTGGATGTGGCGAACATGCTAACGGCTCGCCTGATGTTAAGCGGTCACCGCTGCCTATGGACACTTGCAACACCAGAGCCATCACTCGTGCGCTGCCGACGCCGCCGCCGTAAAAACCTCAAAACTCCTTTCTTGTAGAACCCCATGCTGTAGTCACTTGGGAAAACCTTAGCAGGGAGCGCATTCCATAACTTAAGCATACTAGGGAGGAAGTTCCTAAGTAAGTATTTAGTGGTTTTTGGTGAAAGTGGGCATAAATATCTCTAATTTTCAAACTGTTCCAATTTTAAATTTCCTCTTCAACGCAGATGAGAATCGTCAAGCGATCTTAATACGTCAGTCCGATGTAAATTCAGCGATTATTAGGAGCAGGACTACAGGTGTTCGGCCTAGTTTTTACAGGTATTAGCGACAACGTTTTGTGTCCGTCGACCTACGTCAGGTAAGGGATTATTATGACAGCCCGTCCTACCGTCATACCGTCCCACCGTAATCCGTGTTCCATTCGCGGGCATACCTAGATTTTTAAGCGAATCCGAGTCGGTGTACCTACAGTCAGCATAAAGCTAAATGTCCACGATATGGCGACAGTCTATTGTTAATCACCAAGTTTGCAAGTTTGTTTTGTATTGTGTCCCTTTTTTTTATAGACGGAAAATGTTCAAATAACTTCCCCCGCCCTGGGCGGGCCGGGAGTGAGTGTCAGACTTTTACTGACTAAAACCCGTCTATGTTCCTTCATGTGCCCTTTGCGTTCCGGAGGCGCGGTATCTCTTTCAAAGCACCCGCAGCCCCGGCAGGCATCGGCCCTCAGTGGCCCCTTCCAAATTTGTTGACATCTCTTAGAGGCGCGCGTGGAACACGAACGCGCCGTCGATACGGTGCCGTGATGGCCCTGTGGTTAAGGCGCCCGCCTTATGCATCTTATGCACGAGGGTGTGAGTTCGCAACCGGGCACGGGCAAGTATCAATGTAATTTTCACCAATTCGTATGTACGTACTTTCTAAGTTTATCTTGGACATCACTGATACGGTAACCATGTCAGAGGCCCTTGAGGCGGTTTAAAAACTCTGATACTAGGGTGTGTGGGGTCGTTAGACCTTACTGCCCACACGATAAAGAAGAAGATCAAATTGGCTCAATGCAGATTGGTGATTTCAGACTTAATTATTAATTATATAAGAGATCAGGTTTCCGCATCAGTGATGTCTAAGATAAACTTAGAACGTATGTACATAAGAAATTGAACCGATGTCACCGTGTATAAATCCCATTTTCACATCTAAGGCATATTAAGAAGTTTAAATAAACATAATGTCTTTCATTTATAATAATAATATTTAAATGAATACTTAAACATTATTTATTGAAGGGTATAAAACAATATTTCAATTAAAACAAATAAACGCAAAGACTTTTCAAAGTCAAAATAATATTCAACCAAATATTAAATTCTTGAAATAGATATTCTTGAAATGTTTTAAAGTTCGCAATTCTTGAGCAGATCTCACTCATCAATGGAACTATCGAATTAGAAAATGTGAATGCCATTGTCAGATCTTAGAAACAGAAAATACTAAAATTATAAGTTTTCTAAAAACAATCTACAATCAGCAATTACTCAGACACTATTCATCAAATCGAGTTTGGAGCTTAATAATAATATTATTTAGTCTATTATTGTCTCTCACTGCAGGGTAAAGGACTTTTATCATACAGAAAACCACGAATATTGATCAACATGCTTGCTCAGGGCGGATTGGCGATTTCAGACTCTTAACCCTTTTAGCGCCCAGCACCCGGCTCCCGAGTCGAACGATAATTCGTTCGACTTAATTTCTAAGTTTAGGTTTCCTCACGATGTTTTACTTCACCAATGTCAATGATGTCCAAGATAAACTTAGAAAGTACATATGAATTGAAAAAGAGACATTGGCATTTACCCGTTATTGAATGGGCAACCTCATGCATGAAAGGCAGACGGTTTAACTAAGCCATCTTGTCTTATAAGTCGACTCACGAGTTTCGAGCACGCAAATATGATGCAACGCGACGCAACACACCACTGAGTATTGAGTTGCACCGCTGCGTATTGCGTTGTTGAATGCATTTTTGTATGTACATACAAAAACTCACGCCTTCTTCCCATGGGGGTAGGCAGAAACCGCAGAACGCCACCTACAACGATCCTTACATACTCCTTTCGCCTCGTCCTCGTTTATACATCTGGTCATACTCAAGTACGCCTGTTACGAGTACTGCGCACCCGATCTTTCTGAAGAACTTCACCAATCAGGTCAGGGTAGATGTTTCTAGGGTGTGCCCTCCCGGCCACTCCACCTACTATGATCCTTAGATACTCCTTTCGCCTCGTCTTTATTTATACATCTGGCCATACAAGTACTCCAGTGACGTCAAAATACGCAGCGCGTCCCTCGTCGCAAATGTTTGCATTGCGGCATACAGCATCGCAGATAACAGCGTTGAACCGCACCGCTTTTATGTACACGGCCCTTCTAATCGATCCTTCGTCCATAATCGATATAATGGCCAAAATTCTATCATTCACGCCAACATCTTAATTCTCCACAATGGATGGACGAACAAAAGCTTCCAATGTGAAATATCGTCCAGGCCTATTGTCCGACGGCTTGATATATCGACTCCTATCTGAGTCGACGGTCTGCAGACACCAGTTTTACATAGGATGAATTATGGTCCGCTTTCACAGGCTTACGCCCCCATAGCTTGATGTTTGAGCATCTCTAATGATACTTTTTGATCTACTTCGACGGTTTTGATTGATAGTTGCTCTGATTTGATTATGGTCAATGATTTATTGAAATATCTTCGCGATTGTTTGAAGGGCCTGTTGGTCTAGTGGTTAGTGGCCCTGACTGCTAAGCCGGAGGTCGTGGGTTCGATTCCCACCCAGGACAAACTTTGTGTGATGAGCATGATTGTTTGTTCTGTGTCTGGGTGTGATTTATCTATAATATGTATGTATTTATAAATTATATAAGTATGTATAAAAGTTGTCTGGTTACCATAACACAAGCTCTGCTTAGCTTGGGATCAGATAACCGTGTGTGAGTTGTCCCAAGATATTTATTTATTTTATTTATTTATTGTACTGACGGGGCGCTTCATATAAAAGTATCAAGTAGGTACAGTCATAGTAGGGTTTTAGACACTACCAATAATTCCAAACTGCCTCGTTGATCTCGCAAGCGCTAGATAGCGCGTATAGCGTTCTGCCGTTGCAAGTTGGTGCGATTCCCAGGTCGGACAAAAAGTGTTATTGGGTTTTTCCATTACCAATTTCTCAGTAGCAGCCCGGAGATTGAAAGTTGGTAATGTGACACCCCCGCGCCTCGGAAAGCACGTAAAACCGTTGGTCCTGGCTGTCATTCGTAGGTGTTTGACAGTCGTTACGAATAGTCAGAAGCCGGGAAGTCTGTCAACCAGTCTTACCAAGAGGTATCGTGTTGCCCAGTAACTGGGTTGTGGAGGTCAGATAGGCAGTCGCTCCATGTAATACACTGGTATTCAGCTGCATTCTGCTAAACTTGAAGCTGATCCCAAGATAGTAGGGAAATAGGCTAGCCAACATTAAGTTTCTATAAACCAATAACTTCGTTCGCAAAAAACGTTCATGTTAGCACGAATACTGTAGGTAGATACATACACAAACAAATTGCTTCTCAAATAAAAATGGCGATAATACTACACAAATTATATCGAATATCAGAATTTATCGGGAATGTTTGAAAGTCTTACAAATGCCTGTGTATATTAAGTTACAAAAGTATTTGCAAAAGTACCTATGAATTTTATTTAGATGTTTGGTTCAGAAATGTGTTTAATAACTTGAGTTTTCTCTATTATGTACAAAGATTCTTTAGTAAATAAGTTTGTTTGAGAATTTATTAAAACATTTAAGCACATTTTATTTTTTCGTTGGATTGCAAACAAGCCGCCTGATGTTATGTGGTGACTGCTGCCTATAGACATCTGCAATACCAGAGGCCTTACAAATGCGTTGCCATCCCAGTGACAACCTGCCGGGGATGCGGGTCCTGCCGGAGCTGCCGGTTGTTGGAAAGAGATACCGCGCCCCCGGAACGCAAAGGGCGCAACAAGGAACATGGATGGGTTTTAGTCAGTAAAAGTCTGACACTCCCTCCCGCCCCGCACAGGGCGGGGGAAGTAATTTGAAGATTTTTCATCGATAAAAAAGTCATAGTTATGATTGTGTATTCAATAACTTGTAGCAGCGTAATTGTACTGTATTTGTGTGTAACGTAAATTTGTTATGTGTTTTGGTTACTGCGCCGCCTTCCGAGGGTCGTAGCGTGATATTATACAGCCTAAGTTACTCAGGAATAATCCTTACTAATATTATAAATGCGAATGTAACTCTGTCTGTCTGTCTGTCTGTCTCTTCTTCACGCCTAAACCACTAAACCGATTTCAATGAAATTTGGTACAGATATAGTCTGGGACCCGAGAAAGGACATAGGATAGTTTTCATCCCGGAAATCCCCCGGGAACGGGAACTATTAATCCACGCGGACGAAGTCGCGGGCAAAAGCTAGTGAAGCTATATTTGTGAAAAAACTGTTAAAATCGGTCGAGGAGTTATGGAGCCTTTTTGGTACCATTTAAATTAGAAGTAATTGATACTAAATCGATAGTTTGCCAAACACTCAAAGATTAAGTTGCCAATAATAGAATTCGTACATATTTTTTTCTCTTAACATTACTGAATGACAAGCCATTATGTTTTTTATTGCCAACAAATAATTTAATGTACTTCTTTTACTTCCTGATCGGCATAAAAATCGGTTTTATGACATGAATGTAGGTCAAGGGTCTCAGTCAATTATTTTCGACATCTAATTTATAAAAGTGACTTGCTTTTGATCATGGTTTTGACCGCGTCAAATTCGGAAATTATTGGGATAAAAAACCGGCAAGTGCGAGTCGGACTCACGCACGAAGGGTTCCGTACCATTAGTTCATCTATGAAAAATGGCAAAAATTACACGTTTTTTGTATGGGAGCCCCCCTAATTTTATTTATTTATTGATTTGACTGCCAAGTTGGCCTAGTGGTCCTGAGCGCGACTGCTACGCTAGAGGTCCTGGGTTCGATTCCCAGGTCGAGCAAAAAGTGTTATTGGGTTTTTCTATGAAATTCTCAGTAGCAGCTCGGAGTTTGGATTTGTGCCCGGTTAATGGCAATAGGCTCGCCCCCTATTACATGGGACCTAAATATACCGGCGAACTGTGGGTGTACATTGGTACACCTCTGCCTAACCCTTCGGGGAATACAGGCGTGATGGTATATATATTTTTTTTTTAATTCTGTTTTTTTAGTTATAGCGGCAACAGAAATAAATAATCTGTAAAAATTTCCACTGTCTAACTATCATGGTTCATGAGATACAGCCTGGTGACAGATGGACAGCGAAGTCTCAGTAATAGGGTCCCGTTTTACTTTTTGGGTACGGGACTCTAAAAAGATTCTTTTTCAATTTATAAATATACTTTCTAAGATTATCTTAGATATCATTGATATCGGTGAAGGAAAACATCGTTGTCTAAAATCGCCAATTCCCTTTGATTTAGGTGATCAATACTCGTGCCTTCTCTGTATGAAAAGAGGCTTTTGCGCTCTCTCTTTCTAAGGGCCTCTCTTACATGAGATTGTGGATTCAATACCAGTTAAGTATCAATATGACTTTTTCAATTCCTAATTATGTAGTTTCTAAGTTTATCTTGAACTATCTTAAGTTTATCTTAGACTCATCATCATCTGCTTAGCCTTTTCCCAACTATGTCGGGGTCGGCTTCCAGTCTAACCTGATGCAGCTGAATACCAATGTTTTACATGGAGCGACTGCCTATCGGACCTCCACAACCCAGTAACTGGGCAACACGATACCTCTTGGTTAGACTGGTTGTCAGACTTCTTGGCTTCTAACTATCCGTAACGTCTGCCAAAGATCTACGAATGACAGCTGGGACGAACAGCTTTACGTGCTTTCCGAGGCACGGGGGTGTCACACCACCAACTTCCAAACTCCGGGCTGTAACTAAGAAATTCCTAATGAAAAAAACCAATAACACTTTTTGCCCGACCTGGGAGTCGAACCCAAGTAAGTTAAGTTTATCTTAGACTATCTATATAAATAAAAATGAATGGCTAAATGTTTTGCTAAGCGCAAAACTCGTGAACGGGTGGACTGATTTGGCTAATTCTTTTTTTTGTTGTATTCGTAATTTTCCGGACAAGGTTTTTATGTAAGAAAATTTATAGAAATCCATCGGATAACTCGGAAATCAGCACCCGTGCGAAGTCGGGGCGGTTCACTAGTAATTAATACAAGTCTGAAGTCGCCATTCTACCTTGAGCAAGCGTGGTGAAACAATACAAAAATACGAGTTTAAAGTATGATTATTTAACAAAAAATCCTCATTTTTAAAGCCCAAAGACTGCCGTACTAACCAATTCCATTAGTGTATCTTTACTCAGATATAGGTATTATTGATACAATACAATATTTATTAATACTCTTCCTCCTTTTTATGTCCCCGTCTATAACTTCCTTATCTACACAATCCTCAATACTAGGGTTGTAACGTTACTTCGCCTCCGCCTCCGTAAGTGCGGAACTTCCACATGAAACCGATACTTCTCCGCATCCGCATTTGCAAAATTTTTGCGGAGTTTTATAAGATGTTTATTTACGTTACGTAAAGAGTTTTAAGTGCCTATTTTAAACAAAGACTATTTGCCTCTCTATTTATATACTAATCCACACTAATATCATTAAGAGGAAAGATTTTTTTGTTTGTACCGAATAAGCTCCGAAACTACTCGTCCGATTTCAACAATTCGTTTGCGTCTTTAATAAATCAGTAACTATTTTTTTCCCACTTCCACTTCCGCCTCCACATCCGCATCCGTTTAGATCCGCATCCGTTAAGATCCGCATCCGTTAACATCCGCATCGAACTCCGCCACCGTTACAACCCTACTCAATACCGAATTTAAGTGACATAACACTGTTACAACATTCGAAGTCACGAACTGTTTTTACTAAATTCTTGAGTAAATAGAAGCGTTCTTGTTCGCTTGCAATATTGCCCTTACTAAGGCGATAAGGGTCTTCAACTTAAATGTTGACTTTCACGTCTATTTTGGCTGTGAATTTATTATAATTATTGGAAATAACATCGGTTTTTGGTGTAATAACATTTTCTTATGTCAAAATGACTTGATTTAAGATGTAAGCAGAGCTCTTTGTAAAGGAACTCGTCCGGAGAAGTACTTCTACCATACGTATTTCTGCCGCAATGATGTTTAAAATAAATACATCAAATGAAATAGTTATACTTCTCATTGCTACCCTCGGTCTGGGGACAATAAAGGGTTATAACGGACTTCTACTGACTAAATTCACACTGTTCCTCCTGTTACCAAGAGTCAGCAGCCCGGGTATACGCTTGACGTATGATGCGAGCCCCCGACTGATATTGGAGCGCCATTCCAGTACTGGGCCCTTTCACTCACGGTGTAATCCACGTTATGTCTTTAGTTATTGCTGATAGCTTACCTTACTCGATAAAAGGGTTATGTAACGCAAAAAAGGATTGTCCATATCGTACCACCAGTTTCTGAGATAAGAGCTTTCAAATAAACTAACTCTTTAGCTTTATAAAATTAGTATAGATATCGTTAAAAGAAAACATCGTAAGGAAACCTGGACTTACCATAATTCTGAAATGGCCAATCCGCCTTGAGCAAGCGTGGTGATTAATGCTCGTGCCTTCTCTGTATGAGAAGAGGCCTTTGCCCTGCAGTGGGACAATAATAGCCTGGTATTATTATATACCATCACGCCTGTATTCTCCGAAGGGTTAGGCAGAGGTGTACCAATGTACACCCACAGTTCGCCGGTATATTTAGGTCCCATGTAATAGGGGGCGAGCCTATTGCCATTAACCGGGCACAAATCCAAACTCCGAGTTGCTACTGAGAATTTCGTAGAAAAACTCAATAACACTTTTTGCTCGACCCGGGAATCGAGGACCTCTAGCGTAGCAGTCGCGCTCAGGACCACTAGGCCAACGAGGCAGTTTGGTAGTTGGTATTATTATCATTATTTTTTCCCAGCAAAAGCCTCGCGCTGACAGGCATAAATTAAAAACGGAAGTTTATTTAATAAAAGATTTTACCAATATGATCCCATAATAATACAAGAGGAGGCAGAATCGTAAAGATATTAAATCCACATTTCAGCCCAGAATTTAATGAAATACATAAATCATTCTCAGTCACAGAAAGTTTTTTGTACATTTCGCGATATATCTACACAAATAAATACAATTGAAGTGTCTGTGTGTAAGTGTTGTTTGTAATGTCAAAACAACAAGCATTATCCAAGATAAAAATAATTGTTTACATGGAACTTACACAAAAAAACTTACCATTTTTTTGTCTGTCTTTCTGTTTGCTGGCTGGATCAATTTTGAGGAGACCTTCACATGTATAACATCAACTATCTGTAGTTGATGTTTTACGGAGTAACTTTTTTGACTTTATTTTAGACTAGCTGTTCCCCGCGGTTTCACCCTCGCTGCTTAGCACCTGTTGGTCGTAGCGTGATTTTACATAGCCTAAGCCTTCCTCAAGAAATGGACTATCCTACACTAAAATAATTTTCCAATTCCAACCAGTAGTCCCTGACATTAGCGCGTTTAAACAAACAAACTCTTTAGCTTTATAATATTAGTATAGAAAAAGAATCAGTTTCGCGCTAAAAGGAAAACCAACCTCGTGATAACAGAACGAACGCGAACGAAGTCGTGGGTACAAGTTAGTCTATACTAATATAATAAATGGGTAAGATTTTTTTGTTCGTTTGTAACGAATAGGCTCCGAAACAACTAGACCGATTTTAGCAATTTTTTCACCAATAGATAGCTACATTATTCCTGAATAACATAGGCTATATAACATCACGCTACAACCCACGGGAGCGGAGCATTAACCAAAAACGTAACTTATGGCGGACGACGTCGCAAGCAGTTCAATAGTTTTACAATAAAACACAAATAGTAACCAGAAGGTAGGTCGAGAACTGTTTCAAAGGGTTTATTTACACAATGGGGATACAAAGAAAATATTTGATTTTACGTCGGCGTTGGTAGCGCGTTCGATGGATTATGCATTACTTCGCGTCCCGCGATAACTTTTTCAACTGCCTTTGTATATAGAATGTCAAGGATAGAATATGAAAAAGAGGTTGATTTTGAAATAGTGTGTTTTTTGTTTTGAATATTATACTATATATTATGAGGTGTATTAAGATACATCAGATCAGATACATCACATAGGTGTTGACCACGCATGTTGCCCATCAAACTGAATAAAACTAATGATAGTATATATTTAAACCATCACGCCTGTATTCCTCGAAGGGCTAGGCTGAGGTGTACCAATGTACACCCACAGTTCGCCGGTATATTTAGGCCCCATGTAATACTTAATAGGGGGCGAGCCTATTGCCATTAACCGGACACAAATCCAAACTCCGAGCTGCTACTGAGAATTTCATAGAAAAACCCAATAACACTTTTTGCTTGACCTGGGAATCGAACCCAGGACCTCTAGCGTAGCAGTCGTGCTAAGGACCACTATGCTAACGAGGCAGTTAGCCTAGTGGTTCTAAGTGGTGGTTAACTAATGATAGTACCAACCTATTACTGTCCTACTGCAGGACAAAGGCCTCTTTTCATACAAAAAATCCACGAACATTGATTACCACGCTTGCTCAAGGCAGATTGGCAATTTCAGAATTATATTAATTAACTGCCTCGTTGGCCTAGTGGTCCTAAGCACGACTGCTACGCTAGAGGTCCTGGGTTCGATTCCCAGGTCGAGCAAAAAGTGTTATTGGGTTTTTCTATGAAATTCTCAGTAGCAGCTCGGAGTTTAGATTTGTGCCCGGTTAATGGCAATAGGCTCGCCCCCTATTACATGGGACCTAAATATACCGGCGAACTGTGGGTGTACATCGGTACACCTCTGCTTAACCCTTCGGGGAATACAGGCGTGATGGTATATATAAGTCCAGGTTTCCTCACGAAGTTTTCCTTCACCGATGTCAGTGATGTCCAGGATAAACTTTTTTTATTTTTGGGCAACCGCGTACTAGAGGGGCGTGCGCCTTAACCAAAGGGTCGTCATGACACGATACTAAAAAAACCGACCAAGTGCGAGACGGACTTTCTCGCTATGGGTTACCTACCAGTAAACACTACATTTGGTAAAAAAAAATTTTTTGATGTTATAATTGAGGTTATGAGTAGAAGGCGACTAGCAAATGCGATTTACATGGCAGATGTGAGTGGCAACGGTCTGCTCCGTTGGTCTCATGGTCGCAACGTGCGACTGATGAGCATGGGGTCCCGGATTCAATTCGCAGATCGGGCAAAAAGTGTTATTGGGTTTTTCCGTTAGGAATTTCTCTGTAGCAGCCCGGAGTTTGGAAGTTGGTGGTGTGACCCCCGTGCCTCGGAAAGCACGTAAAGCCGTTGGTCCCGGCTGTCATTCGTAGATCTTTGACAGTCTTTACGGATAGTCAGAAGCCAAGAAATCTGACAACCAGTCTAATCAAGAGGTATCGTGTTGCCCAGTTACTGGGTTGTGGAGGTCAGATAGGCAGTCGCTCCATGTAAAGCACTGGTATTCAGCTGCATCCGGTTAGACTGGAAGCCGAACCCAACGCAGTTGGGAAAAGGCTAAACAGATGATGATGTGAGTGGCAACGGCCGGGAGGGGTCGCCCTATGAATGTAGTAATACACACTCTGTGAAGATTTCTAGTGTCTTTCTATTATATACCATCACGCCTGTATTCCCCGAAGGGTTAGGCAGAGGTGTACCAATGTACAGTCAGCATCAAAAGTCGATTAACATTTAAGATTTTTTAATCCTAATTATTGAGCACAATATCAAAGGAAATACATGGATGGTGGATGTAACATAAAGATAAAATAAACCCTGGCCTGAAATACTAAAAAAATATAGTATATTGTGTTATTTCGTATCTATTTCAATGGTTTCCAAAATTAACAGTGTTAACCGACTTTTGCTGCTGACCGTACACCCACAGTTCGCCAGTATATTTAGGTCCCATGTAATAGGGGGCGAGCCTATTGCCATTAACCGGGCACAAATCCAAACTTCGAGCTGCTACTGAGAATTTCTTAGAAAAACCCAATAACACTTTTTGCTCGACCCGGGAATCGAACCCAGGACCTCTAGCGTAGCAGTCGCGCTCAGCACCACTAGGCTACCGAGGCAGTTATTGTCTTTCTATTACGGTTCTAAAAATACATCCCTGTGACAGACAGACAGCACGTCTTAGAAATAGACGCCATTAGGCACCTTATGAGCACGGAATACTAAAAATAAGAAAACGTCTATATTGAGAATAGATACTATTACCTAAAAAGCAAGTTTTAGCAAAGTCTTTGGAAGTCCCCAAAGACTTAGAAAAGCGTAATCTTGTTCTAAATAAAATAGTTAAAAGACAGAACATGATAAAACACTAAATATTACGTAAGTTTAAGTAACAAGTCTACTTTGACGTTAAAGGAAAATAACAAGCATTAGGCCTACTTTTCGAACCTCTATCAAATAAGAAAAGTGGTCTAATTTTAAAACCTTGATCTATATTCTATACTAGGTTCTGCCGTCGACTTCGTCTTGATGGTGTTTTTTAAGTGCTCTTTCATCATCATCATCATCGGACGGGCCTGTTGGTCTAGTGGTTAGTGGCCCTGACTGCTAAGCCGGAGGTCGTGGGTTCGATTCCCACCCAGGACAAACTTTGTGTGATAAGCATGATTGTTTGTTCTGTGTCTGGGTGTGATTTATCTATAATATGTATGTATTTATAAATTGAATAAGTATGTATATCAGTTGTCTGGCTACCATAACACAAGCTCTGCTTAGCTTGGGATCAGATAGCCGTGTGTGTCCCAAGATATTTATTTATTATTTTATTTATTTATCATCATCACATCTGCTGAACATAGGCCTCCTCGACAGGTAGCCACAATGACCGGTCCTACGCTGCCCACATCCATCGATCTTCTGCGACTTTGCCAGGACGCCCGTCTACCTTGTGTGTCGGCTTCCAGTCTAACCAGATGCAGCTGAATACCAGTGTCTTACTGGGAACACGATACCTCTTGGTAAGACTGGTTGCCAGACTTCCCAGCTTCCGACTGTCAGTAACGACTGTCAAAGATCTACACATACCACTTCACTCTGGTGTGACACAAATATTATTTCGTTTTTTTTTATGCTATTGTATAGCAAACAAGTTGACGGCCCACCTGATATTAAGCGGTCACCGCTACTTATAGACATCTTCAATACCATAGGCCTTGCAAATGCGTTACCATCCCAGAGACAAAGTTGAAATGTCTCACGTGCCTGTAATTACCCCGCCACTCATACCCTTCAAACCGGAACTCAGCAACGCTGCTTTACGGCAGAAATAGGTATGGTTGTAGTACTTCCCCGTACGAGCTCCTTCACAAAGAGCTCTACTACTACTAAAAGTAGTAGCGTATATTCAATTTTAGCATACGCAAACTATGTAGGTAGTACATAAAAAATGTAGCCGTAGAAACAATGTTCACGGCCCCACTACGCATAGAAAAAAGAATAACACTATATTCAAAGAAATTCTCTCTTATCCTTAATAGCCCTCTGGCTTCAAGTACAGACATAGATTTGGAAAAACTCGAGAGAAGCGATGTGTAAAAAACAATCCTAGTAAAAATATTCTTCAGATCGATTTTGGTCACAGCGGCAAATCTTAATGAAGACTAGCCAATTACGCAGAAGATATTATAGTGCACGAGTGTGTGCGCAAACATAGGTGTACGGGAGTACACTCACACAGAATCTTCCCTTAATCTCATAGTCCGATGGGACGGCAATTATATATAACAGGGGAGAGAACAGGCATAGGACAAACGGCTTTACGCAGTTTTTGGGGCATGGGGGTGTAACACCACCAACTTCCAAACTCAGGGCTGCTACTGAAAAATTCCTAGCGGAAAACCCCAATAACACTTTTGACCCGACCTGAGAATCGAACAAACATCGCGATAACCGACATTCGGGCATAATAATGGTTTTTATGTGCCTAATGCCTCAAAACTGCCTCTATGGCCTAGTGGTTCTTAGCGCGACTGGTACGCTCTCTAGCGTACCAGTCGTCTTGGGTTCGCAAAAGTGTTACTGGGTTTTTCTATGAAATTCTTAGTAACAGCTAGGAGTTTGGATTTATGCTCGTTTAATGGCAATAGGGTCACCTCCTATTACATGGGACCTAAAAGCATACCGGCGAACTGTGGATGCACATCGGTACACATCTGCCTAACCCTTCGGGGTGCACAGGCGTGATGGTATGTAAGTTTATATGGCTGAAAACTGTTAGTACCTGAAATGCGTTCAAAGTTAAGAGTATCGCTTCTATACATTCTTAGTCTATAATGTGACACAAAGCCTATGTAAAAGTTGTTGCTTTTCTTTCTTTTATATCTTTCACAGTTTATTAGAATTACAAGCCTAGTTTAGTTTAATATACGAGTATATTGCTAGAGTCTACAATAATTATGTTGTTGTAATAATCCCTCGAGGAATGGAATCAAAATGTTAGGGATTCTGTGCCAATGCTTAAAGCTATGTGTGGCTACGAAATAAAAGAACTGCTTTTTTTATAATTAGTCGAACAGAGAATTTTAATATAGTAACTAGTAGTCCCTTATGGTGGGTCCACACGACACAGACTTTTGTCTGTACAGACATCTGCGCAGACTATAAAGTCTGAGTAAAAATTTGATTTACCAAATGTCTGTGCAGACTTTTCAGTTCAGACTTCGATTTTAATGAATAAATTAAGTAATTCAATAACCATGAGTTTTGCTCCGACAATCGTACAGACATGTACGCAGACTTCCGACTTTTCTGATACACCGACATTTGTCTGTACTGATGTCTGTACAGACAAAATTCTATAGAAGTCTGTGTTAAGTCTGTGTCGTGTGGACCCACCATTAAGGGTTAGAATCCAAACATATTTTTCTTATTGATGTTTTCGTGACTCCTCTATTTATTTATTTAGAATCTCCAACAAAAGATATAGGTACACAAATCATGACTTAAAAAAATATTACAAAAGTATTATGTAGGTGTACTCCTTCACTTATGGGAAACCACAGCATGCACAAAAAAGTTAACACCTAGCTAACAAAGTACTAGCTACCTAGTAACAAATCTCCGTAAAGGCTTAGCAGCATTTATATGACAAATCTTTTGGGGATCTTTTGACTGCCCCGTTGGACTCGTGGTCGCAAGGGCGACTGCTGAGCAAGGGGTCCCAGGTTCGATTTCCAGGTCAGGCAAAAAGTGTTATTGGGTTTTACCATTAGGAATTTCTCAGTAGCAGCCCGGAGTTTGGAAGTTGGTGGTGTGACACCCCCGTGCCTCGGAAAGCACGTAAAGCCGTTGGTCCTGCGCCTGATCTCTCTCCGGTCGTATCGGATTGCCGTCCCATCGGGCTATGAGAGTTAGGGAAGAGGAAGTGCACCTGTGTTTGCGCACACACTTGTGCACTGTAATATCTCCTGCGTACGTGGCTAGTCTGCATTAAGGTTAGCCGCCGTGGCCGGAATCGGCCTGGAGAATTACATATACATTACTTTTGGGGATCAAAATTTTAACTATAAATTCAATTTATATGAAAGCATCAATAATTGTACCAGTTTTATTTAACAAACTAGCATGCTCGCCACTTTGATCACGTTTTTTGTTTTCACCGGCATTCAGTCACTTTATTGGTTACTGCTCCGCTCCTGCGGGTCGTAGCGTGATGTTATATAGCCTATACTATTCCCCATGGATCTGACTATCATATACAAAAAGAATTTTCCAAATCCGACTGATAGTTTTAGATATTAGCGTGTTTAAACAAACAAACAAAATAACTCTTCAACTATATTATACTAGCTTCTGCCAGCGACTTCGTTCGCGTGGCTTTATTCATCCACCTTAAGTTACGTTTTTGAATACTGTTTCGCTCCCGTAAGTCGTAGCGTGATGTTATGTAGCCTATAACCTTCCTCGATAAATGGGCTATCCAACACAAAAAGAATTTTTCAAATCGGACCGGTGGTTCCTGAGATTAGCGCGTTCAAACAAACAAACAAACAAACAAACTCTTCAGCTTTATAATATTAGTATAGATTAGTGTAGATAGTCTTCGGGGAATAATTCAAACGTTATATCAAATTTGTTTTTTATTTCACTAGTTTTCAAATCAAAAACAATTTTGGATATCAAACCACAATATTGTTCGACAGTTCAAATAGTTCAACAATCATATTGATACGTCATGGAATTCAGTTATGAAATTGATATTTGAAGCTAAAACCTTATCTATTGCGTAGCGTATCGTTGCAGAATATCTATCGAAATAGATTTATACAAAATGATAGGCCTCGATTTTAAAATTTTCGTAAAACGAGTGTTAAAAATTTGTTCAAGTACTTAATAAATTACCATCACCATCACGCCTGTATTCCCCGAAGGGTTAGGCAGAGGTGTACCAATGCACACCCACAGTTCGCCGGTATATTTAGGTCCCATGAAATAGGGGGCGAGCCTATTGCCATTAACCGGGCACAAATCCAAACTCCGAGCTGCTACTGAGAATTTCATAGAAAAACCCAATAACACTTTTTGCTCGACCCGGGAACTAAACTAAGGGTACTTAATAAATTGTTCTAAATATTTGATGTAACAGCATGAAAAAAACATGAAATGTAACATATACTAATAATGTAAAGAGGTAAAGTTTGTGAGGTTGTAGAGGGTAATCTCTAGATCTACTGAACCAATTTTGAAAACTCTTTTACTCATAGATAGCCACGTTATTTGTGAGTGCCATAAGCTATATAACATCATGCTAAAACTCACAGGAGCTTAGCGTTAACCAAAACCGTAACGCAACTTAACGCGAGTGAAATAAGCCACGTGAACGAAGTCACGGACATTTTGCTAGTTTATTATAGCATCATCATCATCATAAAACTCCAGGCCAATCTAACACTGGGATGGTCAAATTGAACTTGTAAGATTTGATTAAGTTCCTATGGTCACCTTGTAGCCCCACCATCAGACCAGCTCTGTGATATCATTATATTGCATTGTCATGCAAAATGCACATTTACGCAAAATTTCAGCTCAGTCGAACATCGGGAAGTGGGTCAAATTTAACTTGTAAGATTTGATTAAGTTCCTATGACCACCTTCTAGCTCCATCATCAGACCAGCTCTGTAATATCATTATATTGCATTGTCATGCACATCAAACAATCACGCAAAATTTTAGCTCAATCGAACATCGGAAAGTGGGTCAAATCGATCTTGTAAGCTTTGATTAATTTCCTATGACCACCTTCCAGCTTCATCATCAGACCAGCTCTGTGAAATCATTATATTACATTGTCATGTACATCAAACAATCACGCAAAATTTCAGCTCAATTGGACATCGGGAAGTGGCTTAAATTTAACTTGTAAGATTTGATTAAGTTCTTTTGATCGCCTTCCAGCTTCATCATTAGACCAGCTCTGTGACATCATTATATTGCATTATCATGCAAGTTGCCTAATCACACAAAATTTCAGCCCAATCGGACATCAGAAAGTGGCTTAAATTTAACTTGTAAGATTTCATTAAACACAGACAACGGGACAGCCGAAAGCAACCTGAAAGCTTGTAAAAAAAATCGTCTCGTCGTTCTCCCCCTGTATTAATAATATATACTGTTAGCTACACTTCCCCCTTTGGTTAACTTGACATCTGTCAGTTGCCAGAATCTTGTTAGACTACCGAAGGATGAATTGCATGTAGGTAAACTGCATGCAAATGAAGTTCCACAAAAATTCTTGCATTATTTTCTTCTTAAAAATAAATAATAACTTGCTTAAACCAGCGACTTGGTTCGCGTGAATGTCTTAAGATTTTGTGATTGTGTGACTTTGTTGTGTGATAATGATTTGTGGCATGTTTTTTTTGCGTGGAACCCTAGTTATTTTTCTAAAATAAAAGCAGCCTAAGTTATTCCTTTTAACATCAGCTATTTGCCAGTGAATTTTCCGTCAAAATCGGTCAAACTTTTTCGTAGATTTTGCCGGAACAAACAGACAGACAAAAAATCGAATTAATATTTGTATTTAATAAAAAGCTGTTATTCTTATATTACAAACAAAAACTTCAACTTTATATATTTCTATAGATATTGCGTCGTATAAGCAAAACCTTTGTATTTTATTTCCACACAATTTAGGTCAAATGGACTTTGAGATTATATTATTTGGGTTCATTTTCTTTTATATGAGGTAAACTTCAATAGAACGTATTATTGTATACTGCCTGACGATTGCACAAAGGGTAATAGTTTGAAATTATAATAGAGGTATGTCAGTAACCCACGGTTTCTCGAATGAAAAGCCAATACTAGTAGTAGTAGAGATCTTTGTGAAGGAGCTCGTCTGGGGAAGTACTGCCTCCATACCTATTTCTACCACAAAGCAGCATTGCTGTGTTCCGGTTTGAAAGGTATGAGTGCAGACACCTGCACTCGGTATGAGTACGGGTTTTAAGACAAAGATTTAAAAGACACAATGATGAAACATCTCGTGTGCATGTAATTACACAATTACAGCAATGCATTTGCAAGACCTCTGGCAATGCAGATGTCTATAGGCAGCGGTGACCACTTAACATCAGGTGGTTCGAAGACAAGTTTGCAATCAAAGGACATAAAAAAAATGTAATCATTAGATTGGCAAGGAGTCTGTCAGTCAGAAGGAAGAAACGTAGGTGTCTACGAAGAAGATCAAGAAAGAAACTCCACGGATACTCTTTTCAATTTTTTCTTTGTTATTATTCTTATATACCGGTCGGAAGCGACCTGCATCCAGCGTCTTCCGGCGACCTTTATTAGGTCGTCTGTCCATCTTGTTGGTGGACGTCCTATGGCTGAGATGATGATGATGATGATTATTCTTATTGCTTCTATTCACGAAAACAATGTAGTAACTGGATGATAAATGACAAACAATTTATCGAACTTGCTTTTAAACACTACTACTATTTCCTCCATTTCCAACAAAGGTCAAGTTTAAATAATTCACAACTTTATTCTCATTCAAAAGGTTCCATTTTCCCTTTTCTAACGAATGGTGTTAAGTGCTATCATCATTAACATCACCTACACCTGTATCTACCCACTACTTAGTAGTAGTCCTTTTGGCAATGTCAGTTCTATTCCAGTATAGCTATATTTTGCCCTCTTTGCGTCTATTTGCCTCGCAAGGGTCGAGTGAGTTAACCGCAATACGGGTCGGGCCAATTCAAGTCTACGATACGGCCATTATTTGTGTAGTAACCGACTTAAAAAGTAACATAGACTATATCACGCGTGTGTTTTCTCTAAGGGGTTGACAGAGGAGTAAGGAAAATTATGTTTTAGATACACGGAATAAAAAAAAGTAAAATGCTAATATATAAATGCAAAAATTACTGCGTCTGTTAAACTTTCACGGCTGAACCATTGAACCGATTTTGATGAAATTTGATACGGGGTAAGTTTTAACCCCAAAAGAAAGACCATTAACGTGGACGTAGTCGCGGGTAATAAGCTAATGCTAAAATAAATCTATAACACCTTATTGGTGCTTATAAATAATAATCAACTACAAAGTTAAAACTAAATAATAATTAAATTACAAACTATGTACAAAGTAAGGTCATAGGGCATCAAAAAATTCATCCGCATCGCTGTCAATGGGGCATTTGCCCAGAAGGCTGGCAGCATTGCCACGTTGTATGGCAATTCTGATTCTTTGGCCAAAGAATAGGCCAGCCCTCTGGTCACGTGAAGAATCGACCAGTCGCTTCGCGATGTCGCGATAAACTAGATGAGCGCTCGGTCCCCATGGCCCTAGTGTTTCAACCCCAAACGGCTCAAACATATAACTTTCATGAAGGTTAATATATAACACCTTAATTTTAATAAATTAAATAACGGGTGAAAGTTACAAGTTCTTCCCGTCATGAGTAGTACCAGCTTATTATTATTCCTCTGCAGTACAAATGCCTCTATTCAAACAGAAAAGGCGTGATTATTGATCACCACATTTGCTCAAGGCGGATTGGCGATTTAAGACTTACATTAACTACAAGTAAACATGTTTTCCTTCACCGATGTGTGTGATGTCCAAGATGAAAAAATCTCATCGGTACTTGCCCAGATTTCAACTCGGGTGCTCTAACCATTAGTCCATCACCACATTCTCACTCCCCTCAAAAGTAAACTAAGATATATTATAGCATGAAATCTAAACCCATAGATATGTTCCAAGCCTATAAAAAATCCCCATTGGCTATAACCGATACAACATACCCATGAATCACCCTCCAAATTTGACGAGACCGACTTATATCAATTCTGATAGATTGCAATGCTTCCTCTTGCCATATTTCAAGATAAATAACATCTTGTATCGGATTGCTAACGCGTTGTGTTGTGGGGCTCTACTGCCTTTACTGTGTGGATTATGTGGGGTGCAGACAAAAGATTTGTCGGTGCGATTTGTCGCAATCGTGGATTGTGTACTTTTTGTTTTGTTGGGTAATCGTTGGTGGCGGATTGTTTGTAGTGGAAGTTACTGTGGCTCAGTTATTTCCCATCTTTCTTGCATCAAATCTTTCGTGTCGTTCATTGGTTTAATTTCATACTTATTTTGTTTTATTAAGTCATTGGATGGCAAACAAACCGACGTCACACCTGTTATTAAGCGATCAACGCTGCCTATATAATAGTTTTCTGCAATATCATATACGTAGGTCTTGCAGATAGATGCATTGCCATCCCAAAAAGTATGTTGAAATCTATACTTATATAATAAAGACTGGTTTTATTTGTTTGTGTATTTGTTAAATCGGGCTATTCTCTGGAACATGTCTGATTTTGTTTTGTATATGATAGCCAGATTCATAAGGAATGATATAGGCTTTAAAACATCACGCTGCAACCTACTAGATCAAAGCAGTAACCAAAGAGGTAACTTAACATAGATAGGTAGTTAGTTTTAGACTTTTCTCCACACACAATTGTTCTTTCTTCCATGTCAATGTAAAACAAAATTTTAACCACCGAACCGTTTACTTCCCAGACCAAAATTATTCACAATCAGCTCTCTTCCCAAGCCAATTAATGGCAGTAGCCCGTATACTACTGTTCAGGATTCAATAACGATCACCTTGATAAATGGGATAGGAAACCATTACAATTTATGGTTGGTTTGCTTTATCTACTGCCGAATGGGTGTGACGTCACTTGTGGTTGGATCGAAAGTGGTCAAGTGTGATGGAAGGGTGAATGGTTTGGGTGAATGGATGGGGTGAATGTATGTATTCACTAGACCGATTTCGATCACGGCGGCTAATTTCAATGGAGACTAGTTAGAGAGAAATGTTCTAGTGCACAAGTGTGTGCGCAAACTAACTGCCTCGTTAGCCTAGTGGTGCTACGCGCGACAGCTACGCTAGAGGTCTTGGGTTCGATACCCAGGTCGAGCAAAAAGTGTTATTAGGGTTTTCTATGAAATTCTCAATAGCAGCTTGGAGTTTGGATTTGACCTCGGTTAATGGCAAAAGGTTCGCTCCTATTCCAGTGAACTATGGGTGTACATTGGTACACCTCTGCCTAATCCTTCGGGGAATACAGGCGTGATATGTTTGCGCAAACACGGGTGCAGCAACCGCGGCTTTACGTGCTTTCCGAGACACGTGTGTTACACCACCAACTTCCAAACTCTGGGCTGCTACTGAGAAAATCGCAATGGAGAAACCTAATAAAACTTTTTGCCCGACCTGGGAATGGAACCCTGGATCCCACGCTCAATAGTCGCACTTGCAACCACGAGACCAACGGGGCATTCGAATGGATGGGGTTAATGTCGTGATGGCCCAGTAGCCCGCATTTCATGCGTGTAGCTACGAGACAAGTATATATCAATGTGATTTTCGCAAGTACTGTAAAAGCGAGTAAATTAGCCCTATAGGGAAACATTGGCTCAAAACAGAAAAACGTTTGAATTTCTCATCTCGTGAAAAATTACAGAAAAAGCAATTTAATTGAACCTAAAAAATTACTCGAACAAGAAGGTTTAATGTCATTCACGAGTACTTGTCAAACATTTTACTCCGTTTTGAGGCCAAATTTTAGGTACGAGCTAAAGTAACCGTTATTTATCCCGTACTTTCTAAGTTCATTTTTGACATCACTGACATCGGTGAAGGAAAACATCGTGTGGAAACATGCTTATTGCATTGTCATGCAATATGCCTATATGTTAAAAAAAACCTAACTCAATCGAACTCCGAGAAGTCAATCAAAGTGAAGTTTTAAAATTGAATGAAATTCCTACGGCATTTTGGAGGTTCCATTATCAGGCTAGTTCTATAACTTCATTATATTGCATTGTCATGCACATTGCACATTTACACCAAATTTCAACTCAATCGAACATCGGGAAGTGGCTCAAATTTAACTTGTAAGATTTGATTAGTCACAGACACTGGGACTGGCGTAAATAAATAAACCTAGTAAAAAAAAAATACACACAAATTTGAGCCATATTTCCAAGCAGTACAGTATTTTCTTTCACAGCTAAACCTATTAGCAAATCATCTCAGATCTCAACATATCCAAACCCTTTTAGATCCGTACACAGATTCACAATAAAACCTATTTAGAAAGGAATATCAATAAAAACTTTCACGTACCAACTCGCCCTCATATCACTGAAGGGGAGACTAATACAATACGACATCAAGGGGTGGCAAGGCGATGATCTCCCTACAGAATTGGGCTAGCATATATTGCTACTTACATCGACAAACTTAACTTGATCCCATCGTATCAAAATGGACGTACAGGGTATTTGGCAAAACGTTGAACGGACGAAAATGGTGGATAGGTCATCTGGGTCATCTGCTTACGTATTATTATTATTCTCATTTATTAGTTTCATATACATATTAAATACATTTTTAAATATTAGTATAAAAAAATAAAAACATTTAAAAATATAAAAAATAGTAGCCCACCGGCGTCGGGAACAGGATCCAAGCCACCGGTGGTCAGGGCTCCTGAGAAAGGAATTATTATTATTATTATTATTTAAGCCTTTTATTTCCCAAATACATTTAAAATTTATTACATAATATCATAATAAAAATATTCATTTGATTCTAATAACTTTGTTTCCATATTCTGCAATAGTCCTGCGCCAGCCGGGGACTGTCCTTGGGTGCATTGCATATGCATAGTGCAAACAAGGATAATTGGCGGTTGGTGTTCCATTCCATTTCATTGTAAAGACATGTAAGGGACCTCTGCGAGTTGGCTTCGGCTCCTCGTACGCTTTTCAAAGGTCCGGGACCCTAGGGTCCCGAAATAGATAGCAAAATATCGAAACATGCATCTGCTACTTACTCAGCCCTAATTTAAATGGCCCTGGCCCCCTGAATATTAAAAAAAAAATGTTTTTGCTTTCTTCTAGTTTCACCACTTTCTTACCATTAATGTGTAAATTTTTTTATGGCTATTGGCTCGCCCCTTATTACATGGGACTTAAAAACATACCGCCGAACTGTGGGTGTACATTGGTACACCTGTGCCTAATCCTTACAAGGGAATAGAGGCGTGATGGTCTGTGTTTTTTTTTTTGATAAAAATACAATTTAAATTTAAGAAAGTGGTGAAACTAGAACAAAGCAAAAATTGCTGTGGCTGAGTAAGTAGCCATAGTACCATTTTCGTATGTTCAACGTTCTGCCAAACACCCTATAGAAACGCAGCTCAACTTTGCCTGGTCACCGACCCTATCATAGATTCAGTGAATATTATATTACTTATTGGTATAAGTAAGAATCACGAATGTAGATTTTTGGTGAATACGTTTACGCTTTCAATATGGTTTTAGGGGGCTTAGAGAATATGTGTAGTATTTTTGTGAAAGGTATAGGGTAGAGGCGATATCTGTATTGACAATGTTTTGTATCAAGTGTTCGGGATTTCTTTTGTGTTGCGAACAATCTTATTCTGGATCAGAAAAAGGAAAATGTTGGTACTGCTTAAATACTTCGCAATCCATGTTTATATGGAATGAAATGGAATGGAATACTCTTTATTGAATACCAAACAAATGATAAATAGGAAAGGGATGTTTTTTTACTTTTTTCTTAGCATCGTCATATCCTAGTGTTTAAGACGCCCTCGTCTCATGTACGAGGCTCTGGGTTCGCAACCGCACAAGTGTAAGTATTAATGTGACTTTTCTATTTCATAATGTACGTTTTAGGTTTGTCTTGGACATCACTGATCTTGGTTAAGGAAAACATCGTGAGGAAACTTTGACTGTATAATTAATTAATATTATAAAGCCGAAGAGTTTGTTTGTTTGTTTGTTTGTTTGTTTGAACGCGCTAATCTCAGGAACCACCGGTCCGATTTCAAAAATTCTTTTTGTGTTGGATAGCCCATTTATCGAGGAAGGTTATAGGCTATATGTATAACATCACGCTACGACTTACGGGAGCGAAGCAGTATTCAAAAACGTAACTTAAGGTGGATGAATAAAGCCACGCGAACGAAGTCGCTGGCAGAAGCTAGTAATTAATATACGTTTTAAATCATCATCCACCTTGAGCAAGCGTGGTAAACAATGCAACTGATGCCTTCTCTGTATGAGAAGAGGCCTTTGCTCTGCAGTGGGACAATAATTAGGATAGTATTGATATTTTAACATCATCATCTGTCAGGATTCTTTCGACATTAGGGTGGAGCCAAACGAGCGTAATTTTTTGCGTTGTGAGTCGCGTAATTTCGGTTGCGTAATTTCTGCTACATTCGGTTTCATATAAAACTCCTGTTTCGTTCACACGGCGACGCAAAATGAGTTGTCAGTTTCAGTAGAAAGTAAATTACGCGACCGAAATTCTGCGAGTTTGGCCTCACACTAACACTTCACAAATGCAAGCTTCAGATACAATAGAAAACCACTCTAATCCGTCCTTTTCCTTGCAAAAATCATTCCCTACTTAGAACATAATAATTCAGATACTCCAAGATCCCATTTCTGAAAGGTAACCAAGGTAAAACCTCGTGAGGTATTTCTAATCCTCAAAAAATACCCCTTCTAACGACATCCCACGAAAAATATTCCAATTCGTATTCTACCCAACAACAATATCTCTATTTATAGCCTAAACGACGCGGTCAAACCATCAAAACGCCAATCTAAAATCTTTTAGCCCGCCATCTAGATTTTACCATCAAAAAAGGCCGGGCATACAATTTTACGTTTACAGTGAGTCGTGTCGTGTCATTCATCACTCAGATCGCAATATGACATGGTACTGCCACAAAAACGTGTGGACGTTTCTGAACGCTTTGCCAGACGTTGTGTTTTCTCTCTCTTTCTGATTTCTTTTATTTCTGAACGACTGCAAAAATGGGGTGGTTGTCAATTCGGTTGTATTTTGTTTTCTGCGTTTGTTGCATCAGAATGTCGCACAGTGGGCTGAAAATCGGCTCTAGAAGACTTAGGGTTTTTAATTTCTAAGTGTCGGTTTTTTTGCCGGATATCGCTTCTATTAGTTATTACCATACACAAAAATGACACCCGAGTTAATTCTGCTCAAAAACGAAGGAATTATAATTTTTTTACGAAAAATTTGTATGGAGCTAGCATGAAAAATCGAATTATCTCTGAAACGGCAACGAAAACCGTAATATCCTCACAGGTGATTTTAGTACTAATTATTTATGATTTTTTGACATACTTTATATAACGATTCGAGATGCCGATTTTTTTTTAAAAATCGTCGAAGTATTTGTATTTAATTTTACTTATAAAACGGTTCCAAATAGTGTTTAAATTACGGAACATAGACTTTTAACAACAACTAACACTCAATAGTATCACCCCTATATCCCCGAAGGAGTAGGCAGAGGTTTATAGTACACCCACGCTTAGACAACTATGTTCGAGCTAGATATTTTTATCACAAAATGAGTTTTAAAACTTTTCATTCACTCATATCAGCCTAAAGCCGTCCACTGCTGAACTTAGGCCTCCCCCAATGAGCGCCACCCATCCCAGTCCTGGGTAGCCTGTACCCATCCGCCGCTTGCTAGCTTCTTTAAATCGTCAGTCCACCGTTCAGCAGGGCGTCCCACACTATGTTTGTCAAAACGTGGTCATCACGTGTTTGCACCGCCAACCGTCTGTCCGTCTGCAGGCAAGACCGGCCCACTTCCATTTCGGCGTACTAATTCTGCGAGCACTGTCGGTGACTTTAGTTCTTTGTCGGATGACTTCAATACGAAATCTGTTCACCAGAGAAACTCTGAGCATTGCCCTTTCCTTGGCAAGCTGAGCGACCTTGAACTTGTGCCACAGCCTCACGATGAGTGCCCAAGTTTTGGCTCCATAGGTTATCACAGGTAGGACGCACTGCTTAAACACCCTGGTTTTAAGGGATTGTGGGATCAACGAAACAAAAATTTCGCGCATCTTCCCGGATGCCACCTTACACAAAACTTACTGTTGGGTGGCATCCGAGACTATGCGCGAAATTTGGTGTAAAACACCTGAAGGAGAAGGCAATGCTCGGGGTTCCTCTGGTGCATTAATTTCGCAATAAAGTCATCCGCCAGAGAACTAAAGTCACCGACATTCCTCGCAGAAGTCGAAGTGGGCCGGTCGGTCTGCAGACGTAGAGACGGTCGGCGAAGCAAATACGTGTCAGAGTGAAGACCACGCAGTGTCGTAACTAGGGCAGTGCCAGCAGTGCCCAGGCACAGCGTGCAGGCCCTGGAGGGGCGCAGAAATGACCAAACCAGGACCAGATTTATTTTAAGGGCGCCTTCACAGAAGCCCGCACAGGACGCCGTTATAGAAGCTCGCACAGGGCGCACAAAAGGCTAAATGGGCATTTTCATTTTAAATGGCGCAGGCTGTTTTTCGGTTGTCCCATGACTAAAATATGATGAAAAAAATATTTGCAAACAATTTTTTTAAGAAAAATCTATTGTACCCTGTAGGTATTTTTATAAATATGTGGATTTAATTTATTAGTTCCTTATAGAGCACGTATTTAATTTTATTTAAATTAATAATGTTGCGGAATCGTGTAAAATCATGATGTCCCCATGTCAGTTTGCATCATTGCATTCAATTTTTTCGTTATTTTTTGTACGACAGCTAACGTAGCGACACTTTCATTGTATTGTTAGATAGTTAATTTATCCTTTAAACTAAGCATTTCATCTCAGTTAGTGAAGAAAATATATAATAGTTTAATAAAAAGCTTGTCCCACGAATTCGCGACTACCGGACATGTCCGGATAGTCACGCGGTTTTTACTATGAAATACACACATTTATCATCAAAATTCGGTTTTAACGGTAACTCTGGGTACAAATTTCAAAGTATGAAATGTTATTTTGAAGTTAGTCGCACTAGGTGTCCAGCTAGTGCAGTAAGTTTTGCAGCACAATAAATGGTTAAAAAAGAACTGTTGTAGTTAGTAACGTTTTTTTCATGAATATAAAGTTTGTCATTTTTTCTTTTTTAGGTATACATAACTTATACACTGCTGAAAGCATAAAAGTACAATTTTACAGCTTTCTGATAATATTGTTTAAGTATTTAAATTTAGTTTAAAAAACGATCTATATCCGTCACGTCCTGTTAGTAACTAGTTGTAGTGAACTATACACTACAACTAGTTACTAACAGGACGTGAGTGTAGTAGTTTTTGAAGCCTATTTATTTTAACCTGCGCCATTTAAAATGAAAATGCCCAAATACGGTGCTGAGACCTCGTTTTGGCAAACATAGTGTGGGACGCCCTGCTGAACGGTGGACTGACGATTTAAAGAAGCTAGCAAGCGGCGGATGGGTACAGGCTACCCAGGAATGGGATGGGTGGCGCTCTTTGGAGGAGGCCTTAGTTCAGCAGTGGACGGCTTTAGGCTGATATAAGTGAATGAAAAGTTTTAAGACTCATTTTGTGATGAAAAATATCTAGCTCGAACATAGTTGTCTAAGCGTGGGTGTACTATAAACCTCTGCCTACTCCTTCGGGGATATAGGGGTGATACTATTGAGTGTTAGTTGTTGTTAAAAGTCTATGTTCCGTAATTTAAACACTATTTGGAACCGTTTTATAAGTAAAATTAAATACAAATACTTCGACGATTTTTAAAAAAAAATCGGCATCTCGAATCGTTATATAAAGTATGTCAAAAAATCATAAATAATTAGTACTAAAATCACCTGTGAGGATATTACGGTTTTCGTTGCCGTTTCAGAGATAATTCGATTTTTCATGCTAGCTCCATACAAATTTTTCGTAAAAAAATTATAATTCCTTCGTTTTTGAGCAGAATTAACTCGGGTGTTATTTTTGTGTATGGTAATAACTAATAGAAGCGATATCCGGTAAAAAAACCGACACTTAGAAATTAAAAACCCTAAGTCTTCTAGAGCCGATTTTCAGCCCACTGTGTGTCGTCATTTGTTAATCGATTTGGAAAATTCTTTTATTCAGATTTATCTTATTGAAATTTTATGAAAAACAGTTTAGTAATTTAGTATTTTAATTAAAATAACATACAATCATACGCCCGTATTCCCCGAATGAGTTAGGTAGAGGTGCACTAATGTACACCCACAGTTCGCCGGTATGTTTAGATCCCATGTAATAGGGGACGAGCTTATTACTATTAACCGGGCAAAAATCCTAAGTCCGAGCTGCTACTGAGAATTTCATAGAAAACCTAATACTTTGCTCGACCTGGAAATGGAACCCAAGACCTCTAGCGTAGCTGTCGCGCTTAGTGCCCCTCGGCTAACGAGGCAGTTATTTATGTTGGTTACCTCAGAATTCCGTCATTCATTAAACTGATTTGTACTAATTTCTTTTAGATTGGTTCCATAGAAATTTTAACAAAATCGTCTCAAAAACATTCGCATTTATAAAATTACTAGCTTTTGCCCACGACTTCGTCCGCGAGGATTAATAGTTCCCGTTCCCGGGGGAGTTCCGAGATGAAAACTATCCTATGTCCTTTCTCGGGTCCCAGACTATATCTGTACCAAATTTCATTGAAATCGGTTCAGTGGTTTAGGCGTGAAGAAGACACAGACAGACAGACAGAGTTACTTTCGCATTTATCATATTAGTAAGGATTAGGAAGTAGGAATAGGATAGTGAATAATATCCAATTGCAAAGACAGCATTCTTACTTTTTTATCCTACTTTCTTTATAAATAACTCGTTCAGTTTTCCCTTCAACTTTTTCCTACCAACTTTCATGAAAGAACCTTCAAAAGAGACCTTAAATTTCTAAGGAAAAAGAAATTCATGCAAAATCCAAGCATTCCATTCAACGATAAGCAAAAACGCAAAGGAAAAAAATAACATAAAGAAAAACGTGAAACGGAAAACAAACCGTTTTCTGCAGAACCCTTAAAAGTACGATTCTGGGTTCCACTTGTTTCGTAATAAATCCCTTTGCACATGTTGCCTTATGCGAATGATAGATCGACATAATATGACGCTGAGAAAAACCCATTTGTTGGACCATGTTTCAAGTATTCCAACAACCAACATTTGAGCGTGTGTAGGTTGGGTCATACACTATTTAGTTACATACATACATACATACATAAACTCAAGCCTTTTTCCAATGGGGGTAGGCAGAAACCACAGAAAACCGTCTGCTACGATCCATAATCCTTTCGCCTCGTCCCCGTTCGTACATCTGCCCCCCTAGCCAAGTCGCAAACGATAATCGCAAACGCTCGGTAGGTACCAATAGATTTTCAACTTTATAACCCCGAGCCTTAAGTTGAAAATCTATTAAAGATTTCTAAGCGTTAGCGACTGGAAAGAACGAAAACGCTATGCAATCTTCACTAGATCTTCAACTTAAAACCAAGCACATAAAGTTGAAGATCTATTAAAGCCTACTCAGCGTTTGCGTTTATCGTTTGTTACATGGCTACAGGGGCTGGTCATACAAGCACGCCGGTTACGAGTACTGCGCACCCGACCTTTTTGAAGAACCAGTAAGGTCAATGTAAGTCTCTCTAAGGCGTCCCTTTCTTAGCAGGATCGTAGCAGCTGGCGTTCTGTGGTTTCTACCCACATCGGAAAAAGGCGTGAGGTTATGTATGTATGTATAGATTTTCTTGCTCATTCTTCTCCGTATGAAGCTACTTTGCCCCTCCAATACGTAGTTTGCAAGTGAAATAATGTAGTTAAATTAAATTCTTTATTTGCTTGTATTTAATTTTCAAAAGTGCCTTTTAATAGTCTTGAGCCAAAAGAACGTGACTGATCAAAATCGGCTGTAAGTTTTTAATTGTCGCCTCGTGTTAGCCATCAAATATATACCTATTAAAACAATATTATTCGAAATGTATTAAAGTAATTTAGACTCAATCAACAAACATTTAAATATCACATATGGAACTACTATTTACTAATCTAGTGGTCGCAAGCGCAATAGCTGAGCGTAGATTCGTGGGTTCGATTACCAGGTCGAGCAAAGTGTTATAGGTTTTCCATTGGGAATTTCTCAGCTCTTTATCGTGTGGGCAGTAAGGTCTTACAACCTTACACACCCTAGGGTCAGAGTTTCAAAACCGCCTCAAGGGCCTCTGTCATGGTTACCGATGTCAGTGATTTCCAAGATAAACTTATAAAATGCTTGTAAAATATATGTTACACATTTCTGAATAAATAAATAAATAAAAAAAAAATACATATGAATTAGAAAAAGTCACATTGGTACTTACCCGTGCTCGGTTGCGAACCCACAACCTCGTGCATGAGAAGCGGGGGCGTTAACCACTGGGCTATCACATGTTTGTTAACTAATTACTTTAAAACCAATTATTTAACTAACGCATTACTACTAACGTGCACAAAAATTGGAACTATGTTTTTGTTCCAATATAATATTAAAATTTGATTTGATTTTGAATGAACTGATCGTAATAAAATTTGTCAAAAAGATAGCTTGAGATCTAGATAAAAATCCGGACAAGCGCGAGTCGGACACACGCACGAAGGGTTCCGTACCAGTATCTATAAAAACGGCAAAAAAATACGTTTGTTGTATGCGCTCCCATATAACGAACGTATTTTTTGCCAAAAATTTCAACTCTCTAACTACCACGGTTCATCGGATACAGCCTAGTGACAGATGGACAGACAGACAGACAATTTTACGGAATCCTAAAAAAGAAGACAAAATAGACCTTATATTGAGCTCTTGAGAGTTCCAATTTGATATGTATTGAAAATCTAGCCTAAAGCGTAAATACCAATAGAATTTGTTTCACATTTTTAGCATGTTATAGGCTTATCCATTTGACACGAACCTTTCATATCCAGTACTTCTAAATCTGATGGAACAAAAATTATTGGAGCATTTTTTATAACAAAGCCATTTTTGAAATAGTGATCTTTTTTTTATAGACGGGAAATCATCAAATAACTTCCCCCGCCCTGGGCGGGGCGGGAGGGAGTGTCAGACTTTTACTGACTAAAACCCGTCCATGTTCCTTCATGTGCCCTTTGCGTTCCGGGGGCGCGGTATCTCTTTCGAACAACCCGCAGCCCCGGCAGGCATCGGCCCTGAGTGGCCCCATCCAAGTTTGCTGACATCTCTTTGAGGCGCGCGTGAAACACGAACGCGCCGTCGACATGGTGAAATAGTGATCTGACGACACGTAAGTATGATATTTTACACACACGTACCATCACGCCTGTATTCCTCGAAGGGTTAGACAGAGGTGTACCAATGTACATCCACAGTTCGCCGTTATGTCAGGGCCCCATGTAATAGGTGGCAAGCCTTAACTAAGTAGTATTAATATTATTCTTGTAGAAACTCAGTACGTACTTACGTCTTCGCGTTAATGATAAATGATGTTAATTATATCTGGGAAGCGTTACATAGTAAACAGTCAAATCTACTACAGAATCTGTCTTCAATATTATCTTACCTAAATCAAAACAATTGTTCGGTATAAATTGTGTTGAATCCTTCACGTTGTCTTAGGTCAGTGGTGGCCAACTGGTATTCCTTTAAGGTCGATTTTGAAGCTGCGGAATTTGTTGACAGTCAAAGTCAAATCTTTTATTTCAATTGAAACATTAAAAGGTACTTTTGAACGTCAATTTCAAGATAAAAATATTATTATTCAATCTGCATAGTTCTTTAAGTTGTGGCCACAGAACATTCTTTATTCCGTGGTTGTGACCATGAAACGCAAAGGGCATTTGGAGGAACACGGATGGGTTTTAGTCAGTAAGAATCTGACATTCCCTTCCGCTCCGCCCAGTGCGGAAATAACCACCACGCGGGCACCGCTGATTTAATAAAAGATCCTAAGTGACATTAAGGAAACTATATTTTTGAATTACACAACTTTTTAATTATTATGAAAATATGGCACAGTTAGGTACTACTCGTACAATTAAAAAAACATATTTATTTCATGCGTACCTAAACCACGTACCAATTTAGTTAATATTTATTCAGTTTTATTTCCCCAATTTAATGAATACCTAGGGTATGTGGGGTCGTTAGACCTCTGCCCACACGATAAAGAAGATGAATGCCTGTGTTCCTTAAGCTATCCGCCCACGTCAGACAGATTCCTACAGAGACCATGGCTTACATCGTTTTTATAATTTTTGTTATTTTTTTATATTCACCTTCATTGTTTTCACATAATTATAGAAGCAACAAGAATATTGTAACTGTAACCAAGACTTTGTAAAAAGCAAATTGAGGGAAAAGAGTGTCCATGGAGTTTCTTGCTCGTTCTTCTCCATAGAGACCTACGTTTTGGAACGAGCAACTAGCTTCAATTTTAAACTGTAACTTCTTGACAATTCAAAAGTGCCTGTAAATGGTCTAACTGAAATAAATGCTTTGACTTTGACTTTGACCAATTTTTTGTAGGAGAGAATGGACCATATGAGTTCTAATATACCAATGCACACGTCTTACAAAAAGTCACGCGTGGACGGAGGCCCTTATCCAATTTTGTTTGCGGGCGCGGAAAATACAGGCCGCGTGATACTAGGCGCCCGCGGGCTACCTGTTGGGAACCACTGCCTTAGATCAAGACAGATCGTTTTGTCTCCCAAATCTAGATTAACTATTCCACGACAGTGAGTCAGAGTTTTGGTTTCATTATACCGTCACCATTGTTTGTCGAGAAAGCTCTTTATAGCTTTAATTTTTCTAAGTTAAAAGGACCTTTGATTAGCGGTAACAAAGGAGTTTTTGGTGAATGAATGAAGTCTTATTTAGAGGTGATTTTTGAATGGCAAATTTGTGGTTTATTTTTGCGTTTATATGTTTTGATTTTATTTTTAGGGAACTGCCTCGTTGGCCTAGTGGTCCTGAGCGCGACTGCTACGCTAGAGGTCCTGGGTTCGATTCCCAGGTCGAGCAAAAAGTGTTATTGGGTATTTCTACGAAATTCTCAATGCATTATTTCATTTATTATCATTAGCAGCTCGGAGTTTGGATTTATGCCCGGTTAATGGCAATAGGCTCGCCCCTTATTACATGGGACATAAAAATATGCCGGCTAACTGTGGGTGTACATTAATACCTACACCTCTGCCTAACCCTTCGGGGAATACAGGCGTGATGGTATATGTTTTAGAGAAAGTCCGTGGTGTTTTTCGCCCACTCTTATGCGTAGAGACTATTTCACCTATCTTACTTCCTACTAATATTAAAAATGCGAAAGTTTGAGGATGGCTGGATGGATGTTTGTTACTCTTTCACGCTCAAATGGCTGAACAGATCTGGCTGAAATTTGGCACTGAGGTAGATTGTAATGTGGAATAACACATAGAAAACTTTTTATCCCGGAAAATTTACAACTCCCGTGTCATAATATATCAAATATACGCGGACTAAGGGCTCGTACACATAAACGCGATGCGACGTCGCATCACGGTAATGTAATAATAAAGTAGTGTAACTCGGCCGCATGACAGAAATAAATGCCTACAGCCGCGCGGTACGTAAACATGCGTTAGAGGCTGCCCGTCTCCAGTATTTTAACCTGTCTGCACCGCGCGCGCACCCCAGGATCGAGGCGCGTAGGTATAGCTCGCGTTTCGTCCGTTTGTATGAAGTTGGAGTACTGTATTATAATATTACCGTGGTCGCATCGTGCTCCGACGCAGCATTTGTATATAATAGGCACAATCGTGAACAATCTATACAAATGCCGCGCATCGCAGCACGATGCGACGTCGCATCGCGTTTATGTGTACGAGCCCGAAGTCGCGGGCAGAATCTAGTTAAACCTTATTTTTTTGCTAGACGGTAAAAAGTCAGCTTGTAGATACGTACCTATTTTTATAGAATCAATGAAATATAATGAACTAAAGGAATTTATAAAGCAATAGCGACGAGAGTCCTTGAACCCCGGTCGACTTAATTCCGTCACAATTAATAAAATATTTAGCAAACAATATTCTATTTCATATTTCCGAAATCACTGAATCGGAATCAGAGAAATTCTCAAACAATTTTTAAGGGCCCGTAACTGGGGTTGGGTGCGAACGAAACCCTGCTGGACCCAGGTACTAAGCCTTTGCTATAATGCTATCCGTCCGTATGTCTGTCAGCGGGCAGTATCTCATGAACCGTAACGTAATAGGTACTTAGAGAGTTATTTTTTTTTTAAACATAATATGTGTGGTGAAAACCGGCCAAGTGGGAGTCGGACTCGCGCACGTAGGGTTCCGTACCATTATCTATCAAAATGGCAAAAAAAACATGTTTGCCGTATGGGAGCCTGCTGGATTCCGCTTTACCATTTGGGTACGGAACCCTTAAAACTATTAAGGTGGGTCCTCATACAACTTGTTTTTTTTTAAATATACTTAATGTTAAATATTGAACAATGATACCTACGGAACTATTCGTGTACCAGAACGACTCGCGCTTGCACACACACACAGCGTATTTCATCTTATTTTCTTATAAAAAACATCTGACCTATTCCAACAAAAAAAAAAAACCTACAGCAAATAATGAGAATTTATATTTCAATGCCTCTCTTTGCGGCAATAAATATCCACACTGATGGAATTATACCTATTTATGCGATTCCCGCTTATTTGTGTTGTTGCAATAAATACCAATTTGCTGTGTACGACTATATTAACTTGTGATCTAGATACACGGTAGTGTGTCAGCCAAGTTCGGAACGAAAAGAAGCGAACACTGAACTTTTGCCTTGGCAAGTTTTGATTGTCAAAAAATAACGGTAAAAACCATTCATAATTATCCTACTAGCTTCGACCTGCGGCTTCGTCCTCGTGGTATTTTTTACCCGCGTTAAGTTACATCTTTAGTTATTGCTCCCCTCCCGTGTAACGTAGCGTGGTGATATTTTGCCTATGACACTTTCAAATAACGTGGCTTTCTATGGATAAAATAATTTACAAAATCGGTTCAGTAGATCCAGAGATTATCCCCTACAACATCACAAACTTGACCTCTGTATAATATTAGTATACCTAGATTAGTAGAAATTAACTTCATACTATATTTTACTACCTAACTACTTATTAGAAATTTATTTCTAACCATTGAAACCCATTAAATAATAAATTTACATAATTTTCTTATTTACTTTGACACCAACTATCTAAAAGCTTATTTTACTGAACTTGGCCCTTTTTTCCCATTAATATTTTTGTTGGGACAATAAACTCCCGTACTTACACATAAATCAAGCCACTATGCATATCCATAATTAAAACAACATCATAATATTATGATTTATAGAGAAAGAAGTATCTAAATCAATGAATAATTGGACCTACTTACGCAAGACGGAACCAATCCACACACATGCCAAAATCGAGATAAGTATACAGAAAGCTTTCAAAATGCACCTTCTATAGACCCTGTAAAGATCAAACTGATCTGACAATTTTGGCAGAACAAAACATTTCGATGACAAAGTTATCAACCCACATATCAACAGTTGTTCAATAAACTAACGAGACCCATGTCCCATGATGACCCGAAAATCTAGAAAATCATTGAAATAGTTTTTTTTCATAAAGATCCAAACCACGTGGTCCCTTGGAAAATATATTTTTTAATCAATTTTGTAGAACCATGCGGGTTGGTTCTTGTTTGCGTAATGGCTTAATACTATATTACAAAGACTCACATTACTTGGTTCCTTGTTGATAAAACTTTATTTACAACATTAAAGAAGTCATGTCCTTTGAATATGTGTTGTTTTATGAACTTTTTGATAAAATTATTTATTCAAGTCACGTACATTACGTACATTTTTGTAATAATACTAGTTTTTCTAGATTCACTTACTTTTTTCTTGGAATGGATACATTTTGTGTAGTAATTTTGGAAGTCAACAAGTCCGTGTTCGAGACGGTTCGTGATTACCCTTGAAAACAGCTTATAAACATGACTCAGAAGCGTGATGGGTCTGTAGTTCTTCAATAGGCTGTTATCACCTTTTTTGAAGAACAGCACTACCTCACCCCTGCTTCATATTTCAGGCGTTTTACCCTTGGACAGGACGAAATTAAAGAGTTTCTGGAGGACATTAAGTACCGGTGTTCCACCCGCTCTCAGAAGCTCTGAAGTGATTCCGGTCTCGCCCGGCGCCTTGTTGTTCTTAAGCTGCTTCAGGGCCATCCTAATCTCGTACAGACTGATGTCCGGGATATCTTCGGTATAATATCGGGACAGCTTGGCTCTTGGATCTCCTACCAAGCTGTCAACGGAATTTGCGACCGAAGTGTATAACTGTCCATAGAACCTCTCGATCTCGCCTAAAACCTCTGCTTTGGTCGACGCTATGCTGCCATCCTCCCGTTTCAGATTAGTCATCTGGCTTTGCCCAATAAACTTGTCCTTTGCAAACACTTTGGAGCCTTGGTTTCGCTGTATGGTCTTTTTAACACGATTCGTATTAAAGAGACGTAGATCGTGTCTCAAGGACTTAGATATACGTCTATTGAGCTGCCTATATGACTTCGCGTCATTGGAAGACTGCAACTGTAGCAAGCGTCGTTCAGCCATGAGGTTTAAGGTTTGCCCGGTCAATTTCTGAGGTCTAACCTTACGGCAGGGTCTAAAAAACGTAGACCCTACCGTAGGGACAGTTTTCACTAGCCCGTCGTTGATCTCGTCCACTGAAACTAAGTTCTCAAGGCAAGTAAAGCGATTAGAGAGCTCGAGTTGAAAGCTTTCGGGGTTTTGAATATGGGACCGAGTAGGTCGGAGCGTAGACTTCATCAGGCTGAACCTTTCAAGTTTAACATTGATATTCAGCGAGCCTCTTACGATTCGGTAATCGCTACCGGTTTTTACCCTGTTGACCACAGAGGCATCACTGAATATCCGTTTCTTGTCGGTCATGAAGAAGTCGATCTCGTTTCTCGTGAAACGAGACGGACTCAACCAGGTCCATTTCCTGTGAGGCGGCTTCTGGAAGAAAGAGTTCATCATGAAGAGTTCCTCTTTCTCCAGAAATTCGGCCAGCCTCTGTCCCCTAGAGCTCCGTTGCCCATACCCAAATTGCCCCACTGCTTTTTTCCATTCGGAATTTCTCAGTAACAGCCCGGAGTTTGGAAGTTGGTGGTGTGACACCCCCGTGCCTCGGAAAGCACGCAAACCTGTTGGTCCCGGCTGTCATTCGTAGATCTTTGACAGTTGTTATGGATAGTCAGAAGCCAAGAAGTCTGACAACCAGTCTAACCACAGGGTATCGTGTTGCCCAGTTACTGGGTTGTGGAGGTCAGATAGGCAGTCGCTCCATGTAAAACACTGGTATTCAGCTGCATCCGGTTAGACTGGAAGCCGACCCCAACATAGATGGGAAAAGGTAAAGCAGATGATGACTGTAAAATTATGCGCCCTCTATTACATGGGACCTAAATATACCGGCGAACTGTGGTGTTCATTGGTACACCTCTGTCTAACCCTTCGGGCAATAAACGCGTGATGGTATATTATTAACATAATTCAATATTTACAATTTTTTTTATATTAAAATTATGGCATGGGAATAAATTAACAAGGAACCAACCCACAGACAGATAGTTTTGCAAAAAGGAACCAATGAGTTTTTTTTTAATTACTATTAAAAATGTTGATAATTTTCATCAATATTATATTTGTATACATAGAACAAATCATTTTGTTCAATACTGTAAATAAACTTTATTCAAAATAACAAACAATTTCATTGTATACACAATTTTAACAAAAACGGCTTTATCTCAAAACTATCATTGTGTGGGTTGATTCCGTCTTGCGTAAGTAGGTCCAATTTTGAACAACAATAAAGAATTGGCATACCAATCATTCTAGTCAACGATGACGTACCTAGGCAGCAGACCGGTAACATGTACGCGCTGTTGTCACACCGCATTCAATTCGAGCTGGCAACAGCGCGAGGTAAGCGCTAGCGCTGGTAACGTCACCCGTCCCGCGTCACGTCACCCGTCAGTAATCCGCGCCCCGCGCTGTGGCGTGCACGGACGCACCGCGTGACTACCGCTCCTAACGCTATCTGACGCGGACTCCGCCGCGGTTTGACACATCCAAGATGGTGTTTCGACTAATGGACACTGAGATGGTGATAAATGAAGTACGAAATCGCGAATGCTTATGGAATCCTCGCAATCTGTTTTACAAACGCAAATTTGAGAAGTTCATGGCGTGGGAAGAAGTTGCAGAAGTGGTTGTACCTAAATATAAGACGTGTTCCGAAGAAGAGAAGAAGAAAATTAGTGAGTTGTTTCACAAACTAGTTTGTGCACGCGACTTTGGTTTTGTCGGTTATCTTTTTGTTTGTGTAGGTACCTAATTCTTTTATTGAAATAAATGTAGCGTTACTTCTTTATAATATCAGTTAAGTATCATAAATTTCGTAGATTAGCTGCAACAAACAAACAGACAGACAAAACAAACCGTGTGAACATTCATACTTACTTATTTTGCTGCTTAGCTGTTATTTTGACTTATCGTTATCAAACAGACACTTCCATTTCATTTATTTGTGTAGATATTCAGTCTTGTACCCACATTGATATCAATACTTTTTAATATAGTTCTACAGCATAATTATAATAAGGACTGATTTGCAATGCAACCGATTGGCATAATAGTAGGTACGGACAGTACGACCGGCTGCCCGCTACAACCCAGCTGCGCATTTTGTGTCTCGCTCACTCTCTACCTGGTTTGAGCGAGAGACCAATATGCTTCGCGGATTGTATTGTCCGCTATTGTTTGTGGCGCGGGGCATAGAACGCTCTCGAGACTCAGTAAACATTCAAATAAAATACCACGCCGCACCATTGTAATAGGTACTTTAGTGTTTGTTAATAAGTTTCGTTTTTGCAATTTTTTTGTTACAAAATATTGATTGTAATCTTTAATGGTAAATGTATTGTTTTAACTTGTTTTTTGGGCTCTTTACATCTACAAACATTTTAAAACCGACCATAACTGTAACAACCTTAGATCCATTTTGGTTTGTACGCAAATCGTATCCACGACCTTGAAGGAAATTGCTCTGCAGTCAACAGTGCGTGTGCGTCGCGTGTCGTCCCTTTCACTCACTCACTTATCGCTTCGCTTGACTCTTATCGAGTAGCTAGCCGTTTATTTATTCTCAACTTTATTTCAATGCTGTCAATGTTTATATTTGGTTGGCAACAATACAGCAATGCACTCCTAAGATGACCCACTGACCAAAAGTATTTATTATGTGTGGTATTTCTTTTTGGTAGTTCGGTATCAGTAATAAAACACGTTTGCATTAATTGTTCAATGCTTTTTTATAACTGTCCCGTTGGTCTCGTGGTCGCAAGCGCGACTGCTGAGCAAGGGGTCCCGGGTTCGATTCCCAAGTCGGGCAAAAAATGTTATTGGGTTTTTCCATTAGGAATTTCTCAGTAGCAGCCCGGAGTTATTGGTGAGACACCCTCGTGCCTCGGAAAGCACGTAAAGCTATTGGTCCTGCGCCTGATCTCTCCGGTTGTGTCGGATTGCCGTGCCATCGGGCTATGATAGTTAGGGAAGAGGAAGTGCACCTCTTTTTGCGCACACACTTGTGCACTATAATATCTCCTGCGTGCATGGCTAGTCTGCATTAAGATTAGTCGCCGCGGCCGGAATCGGCCTGGAGAATTACATTTTACACTTTTTTATGTTTCATTGTTTATATTTCGGAACTAAAATTAGAACTGTTTAGTTCGTAGCTGATGATAAGCGGTCAGTAACCTTCACAGTTAACCTTTTGAACGCCAGAGCGTAAACGCATCGGCGCCACTGCTACGCTAAGCCACAAATTCATCGCATTTTGATTAACAATTTTTTATTATTCTTTTTCATAGTGAAATGTAAGTAATCTTTGTGGTATTTTACAAAACTTATTTCATTAATGTAGTTTTAAATAATAGAAAAAAGAAACGCAGAACACTTAATTTAGTACACTTTTAAGTACAAAATAAGTACTTACTTATAAATGTCGTTTTCTTGTCGGCTGTAGACGACAGTGGCGTGTTAGGCACGTTTTCGTTTGTCGGCTATATCCGACCTTGGCGTTCAAAAGGTTAATACCCACCTAACGCGCCAGTGTCGCTCACCGGCGACGAATGCTCATTAAATAAGGCAGAGGCATTTGCAAGGCCTCTATACACGCTTACTTTTACATCGTTCTGGAACCGAAAGCCATAAGCTCTAACATAGTAACAGAAATTATTGGCACTATTATTTTCAAATAATAACAAAAATAAAAAATACCCACACGAATGTTTAATTTGTGAAATAGTGAGAACTCGAAGTAACGCTTCCTTGCAGTCAATTCATATTTGTGTGTAAACCTTATCGACTACACATGCGAACGGTAGCCTTTGAAAAATCCATTCATCGATCAGACAGAAGAGTGACTAACATTAAAAAAAAAAAGTTTTCAATGTCTTAGTGCCATCTTAAAAATAATAACAACACCAATAGTACCTATTATTACTCGATTGGAGTTCTTGTGTTTTGGCTTTAGTACGATGTAAAAGTAACCGTGTATTGTAGATGCCTATAGGTAGCGGTGATTACTGAACTATAGGTGAGCCTAGAGATGTAAAGAACTCGAGTCTTTTGAGTCCTAAATTTTAGGCTCAGCTGACAAATTGCACAGCTCGACTCGTTACAACAACACCCCCAGACTAGAACACTTAAGGCTACATAGAGACTCGAGCGCAACATGGCGCTCGGGTCTTGATCCGAGCTCGAGTCGTTTCACGCGACGAGTCGCGCTCAAGTTCATTTCCATTTAGAGTTTCTTTATAAATAAACAGGGAATAAAATATAAGTCGGAATAAAAATAATATAGGAATATAATATAGAATAATAATAATATAGAAGTAAAAATATGTATTTTTAAATATATGTCTATGTATTTTTAAATAAATCAACCTTGATACGCTCAAGACTCGATACACTCGAGCTCTTTTAAAGACTCTAGTTCTTTTTGAGAAGTGAGCGTGTTTTTAAGACTCGAGGTCTTTCTTATTGAAATACGAGTTCTATTTTGACGCTCGAGTTTTCGAGAAAGGACTAGAGCTCGGCTCGGCTCTGAGTTTTGTTAGTACACCAAGTCTTGTAAAATTGAGCCGAGTCTATCGAATTAAGACTCAAAGACTCGAGTTCTTTACATCTCTAGGTGAGCCGTAAGCTTGTTTGAGTTCCAATTATATGAAAACTGTTTATACAAAATATTGTTTATTGTTTTACAGTAAGAGCTGTGCAATCAAGATGGAAGACGGCCCGTGACGCCTACATAAAGTGTAGATATACAGAAACAAAAAAATCAACATACAAACAGTCCAGACTAAACACATATATTTATAAAGATAATCTCACTTTCTTGGAACAATTAAAAGATGACACCGATTTTAACAGTGGCAGGACTGGCAGGTCTGAACACGAGGATGGTTCTAACAGCTTTATCGAAAACTCCATAAGTCGATCGGCTGATGAAGTTTCTGAAGACGATACAGCCTGTAAAGAAGTCATGGATTATGATATCGATATTCACGACGATTTTAAAGATAAAATTAGAGATCTTATTGCAGAAAATACTGCTCTCGAAAACGTCAATGACAAAACTGTTAAGGATGTCAATGATCAAGACTGTTTGACTGGACTCAAAGGCGGTGAAGACTATCTGTCTGGAACCAAGGACCAAGAAGGTCTTTTAGCTACAGCGACAACCGTCAACCAATCAAGGAAGAGGCCACGCAAGCAACCAAGAAAAATTAAAAGCAAGATGTCGGAATTTGAGTTTAAACTGTTGAAGATTTTGCGTTTAAAAAATATCTTAAACTCTTCGGCTCTTAAAGCGGATGATCGACTCTTCTTTGAGTCATTAGCCCCATTCCTTGAGAATTTTGACACGCATCAGAAAGTGCAGTTTAGGTCTAAGATTTTAGATTTAGTTAAGGATATAGGAAACATAGGTCCAGTAACTGTGAAACGAGAGAAGGAGACTATTTAATGTTTTTGTGAACAAGATCCCAAGTTTTAATTACTTACTTAATGAATTTTTATGTTTGATTTTTTTTCGCTTTATGTAACTAAAATTGCAACTGTTTAGTTCGTAGCTGATGATATTAGCGGTCAGTAACCCGCATAGTTAATACTTTTTTTTTGGTACTCGGTGGAAATCCTCATGGACTGGGGGGTGACGGAGGGGCAAGTCGGACTCTTAGAGCCTGTCCAGATGAGGCGTTTTACGCGCGAGTCCACCACGTCTGAGGTAACGAGGGCCTACGCGCGGGTGGACTCGCGCGTACAACGCCTCATCTGGACAGGCTCTTACCGGCTATAACCACCGCGGTGTTCCACCTCTGCCATATTTCGTAAACAATAACTGTTTTATAAAATAAATAATATGTATTAATTTTGTCGTATTTATTAGAACCCTCCTTTATTTTTACCCGACTACGGCGAAGCAAAAAGGAGGGTTATGAGGTTGACCGGTATGTATGTATGTATGTATGTATGTATGTATGTATGTATGTATGTATGTATGTATGTATGTATGTATGTATGTATGTATGGATGTTCATCTGTTCCCTCATAACTTCTAAACCGTCTAACGTAAATTGACAAATGAGGTGTCATTAGAAGCGTCTTGATCGTCCGCTGGTTATAGGCTACATTATGTTGCAATAAATTGTATGTGGCGCCCTCTGGGGCTCAAGAAGATGTGAAAAAAAAATTTTTTTCTTCCAAATATGGTCGTGTTGCATATCAAACTAAAGGGCTTAATTAGCACATTTCAAATATATATATATATATATATATATATATATTATATAAGTAAATTGTACATAGCACCCTTTAGAACGCATCATAAACCTATCTAACTAACCAATATTTCGTTTGGGAGACTTAATAGATTATTATTTCATATATTGTGTATATATGTTGCAGTTCCAATAATATTACGCATATAAATGTCTAAATTTAAACCCCAAAATATTTTAAATAAAAAAGAAGTTTAAAAAACTAAAACCCGACTACAAAAAATTCACGTTCTAAAAAGTATGAAACAAGAAAACATTCTCATCTGAAAGCCGTGGTCGTATGCCACCTAATTCAGGTAAAACTGTATGTATGTAGTTATAGAACATGAATCTTTAGCACTAAAGTTTAGGGTAAAGTGGCATACGACCACGGCTTTCAGATGAGAATGTTTTCTTGTTTCATACTTTTTAGAACGTGAATTTTTTGTAGTCGGGTTTTAGTTTTTTAAACTTCTTTTTTCTACTATCGAACTGCTCGCAACTTCGTCCGCGTCGTTTATTTCATCCGTCATAAGTATACTAGAAAGGTTTAGGTAGTTAACTAAATGTAAACAAAACAAACCACGTGACTCACGGATGCTAAACCTTTTACTTCAAATTTTAAAATCGTATTATTTAAATTAGATAAAATGATTGATAATACCACTGAACGTTTTATTATTAACGTGGCATATAGTTCCTCAGATTCTGATTTAGACTAGAGCCTATTATTATACGACTTTAAACATTTTCTGTTCTTGTTTTATTACATGACCGTCGCAATTTTCAAAGGCGCCTGGTTAATCGACTAAACGTAATACCTGCCACTTTAGTTGCCATACTACATCACGGGCGTAGGTACTCTTAAATTTAGCGACGTTATCTAATTCATCGTATTTTCTAAAAGGTTTTGGGAACCTGTCTTTTTAGGCTCTTTACAATAGACAGATTACAAAATATTATACTATTTTATAAAACAAACAAAAAAGTGGTGTCCTAACAATGACATTTATGAAGAGTAGTTTACGAATAAATTATAAAGTTTAACATACATTAATAAAAGAGGAAAGTGTCGTATAAATCGAAATTAGAATTGATTTTGTTGTAACGTATTTTTAAACAAGGAAGTGTCAACTATAAAAAACCTTTTCTACGATTTGTTTACCTTTAGTTAACTACCTAAACCTTTCTAGTATAGTTACGTCTTTGGTTAATGCTCCACTACCGTAGGTCATAGCGTGATGTTATATACGTATAGCCTATGTTACTCGGGAATAATGTAGCTATCTATTGGTGAAAAAATGGTTAAAATCGGTCTTGTAGTTTCGGAGCCTATTCTTTACAAACAAATCTTAACTCTTTATAGGTAACATAAGTATAGATTAACTGCCCTGTTGGTCTCGTGGTCGCAAGCGCGACTGCTGAGCAAGGGGTTCGATTCCCAGGTCGGGCAAAAAGTGTTATTGGGTTTTTCCATTAGGAATTTTCAGAAGCAGTCCGGAGTTTGGAAGTTGGTGGTGTAACACCCCCGTGCCTTGGAAAGCACGTAAAGCCGTTGGTCCTGCGCCTGATCTCTCCCCGGTCGTGTCGGATTGCCGTCCCATCGGGCTATGAGAGTGAGGGAAGAGAGTGTGCACCTGTTTTTGAGCACACACTTGTGCACTATAATATCTCCTGCGTACGTGGCTAGTCTGCATTAAGATTACCCGCCGTGGCCGGTATCGGTCTGGAGAAAAAAAAAAAAAATACACAAGTATATATTACGTTTGTTTTTTATTTTGTGTTATTATCATGTTTATTTATTCAACAAAATGTACGCACTGATAAAATACTTATCCTGTAGTGTAGAGTAATGCATTAACGTTTTGTTGCCAAACAAATATCAACATTGAAAGCATTGTAACAAAGTTGAGAATAAATTAACGGCTTGCTACTCGATAAGAGACAAGCGAAGCGATAGGCTCTCCGTCACTCCTTCAAGGTAACGCGCTCACGTACCTATGGCTCGCGTTCGGCCGGGCGATCAAATCAAAACTATCGGACGTCTACGTAAAGTACATTTTACCGCTCACGAACGCTTGTAATATCGCGCCATTACCGCTGACTTAGCGTACCCCGACAAAAACCAAATTTTACAGAAGGTTTTTTTAAAATATTTTTGCTAATGATTGAGCTATTAATGTGAATTAGCATTTGCTATAACTTAAATAATTGATTTATTTTGGCGGGAAGGCCGAAGAGGCATGATCCGTTATAGATTAAAATGTCGTTTGCGATGAAAAACGCAGTTTAGGTAAAAAGTCGGCGGTAAAGGCTCGATATTTTTGTTTAGTAGGTACAGCGTTAAGGGTGGAGCCAGACGTGCGTCATTTTTTGCGTTGTGAGTCGCATAATTTCGGTTGCGTAATTTCTGCTACATTGTTTTCCATACAAAACTTCTGTTTCGTTCACACGGCGACGCAAAATGAGTTGTCACTTTCAGTAGAAATTAAGTTACACGACCGAAATTTTGCGACTCACGACTCACCACATTACGTTCGTTTGGCGTCACCCTAAGTGTCAGGTTTTCTTTATGGAATGAATTATGTGTTCCCTAGGAACTATTAGTTTATCTGTGGCGATGGTGATGGAGTCTGTTTTTTATATACAAGCTGTTGATTTGCATCCTCGTCAAATTTTAGGAGCTTGTCATAGAAAAAAAGAAGTAATCAAATGTAGGTAATTACGATACCTGGCTAATATTTAATAAATGCTTGTTTTTTTAGTTGCAACTATCAAAAAATAGTATTCCATTAACTCCTCTTGCAAAAATCAGCATCGCCCAGTTGCGAATGCGGTAGGCAGAGTTGTTGCGCGGCTATATCAATGCGTGCATAGCGCCTAAACCCTCTGGCGAGATGGCTAGTTCGAATTGGAAAATCACGGTAAAAAATATAAATTTTAAAAGAAAATTTTATTATTGATTCGTGTTAAGAATCACGAGCACAGTTAACTCCTTGAATTTGACCAGGATGCAAATCAACAGCTTATAGATATCTGTGGTTGGAGAGAAAGGGTCGACACGCGACGCACGCGCACTGTTGGCTCGCTGTCGCGGATACGATTCTTATATCTAGATCAAAATGGTTCTAAGGTTAATACTGTTTTGTAGTTTTTGGGTGTTTGTAGATGTTAAGAACTGTGTTTTGACTGCCTCGGTAGCCTAGTGGTTGGTTCTACGCTAGAGGTCTTGGGTTCGATTCCCAGGTCGAGCAAAAAGTGTTATTGTTCTATGAAAGTCTCGGTAGCAGCTCGGTGCTAGGATTTGCGCCCGGTTAATGGCAATAGGCTCGCCCCCTATTTCATGGGACCTAAACATATCGGCGAACTGTGGGTGTACATTGGTACACCTCTGCCTAACTATTCGGGGAATACAGGCGTGATGATGTATGTATTCATATAAAATATTGTTTTTTACAGTAAGAGCTGTGCAATCAAGATGGAAGACAGCCCGTGGATCCTACATGAAGGGTCGATGTAAAGATCCAAAAAAGTCAAAATACACACAGTTCAGACAAAACACATACGTTTATAAAGATAAACTCACTTTCTTGGACCAACAAGATGACACCGATTTTAACAGTGGCAGGTCTGAACACGAAGATGGGTCTAACAGCTTTATCGAAAACTCCATAAGTCGATCGGCTGATGAAGTTTCTGAAGACGATACAGCCTGTAAAGAAGTCATGGATTATGATATCGATATTCACGACGATTTTAAAGATAAAATTAGAGATCTTATTGCAGAAAATACTGCTCTCGAAAACGTCAATGACAAAGCTGTTAATGATGTCAATGATCAAGATTGTTTGACTGGACGCAAAGGTGGTGAAGACTATCTGTCTGGAATCAAGGATCAAGAAGATCTTTTAGCTACAGCGGCAACCGTCAACCAATCAAGGAAGAGGCCACGCAAGCAACCAAGAAAAATTAAAAGCAAGATGTCGGAATTTGAGTTTAAACTGTTGAAGATTTTGCGTTTTAAAAATATCTTAAACTCTTCGGCTCTTAAAGCGGATGATCGACTCTTCTTTGAGTCATTAGCTCCATTCCTTGAGAATTTTGACACTCATCAGAAAGTGCAGTTTAGGTCTAAGATTTTAGATTTAGTCAAGGATATTGGAAACATAGGTCCAGTTACTGTGAAACGAGAGATGGAGACACTTTAATAATATGTTTTTGTGAACAAGATCCTTTTTTTTAACTAATGAATTTTTATGTTTTTTTTTTCGCATTAAGTAACTAAAATTGCAACTGTGTAGTTCGTAGCTGATGATATTAGCGGTCAGTAACTCGCATAGTTAATACATTTTTTTTTGGTACTCGGTGGAAATCCTCATGGACTTCCTCCGTCATGGGGGGTGACGGAGGGGCATGCCGGAATCTTACCGGCTTAAACCACCGCGTTGTTCCACTTCTGCCATATTTCGACATATTTCGTAAACAATAACTTTTTTATAATAATAAATAATATGTGTTAATTTTGTCGTATTTATTACATTTATTTATTACCCTCCTTTATTTTCTACTATTGAACTGCTCGCAACTTCGTCCGCGTCGTTTATTTCATCCGCCATAGGTTACGTCTTTGGTTAATACTCCACTACCGTAGGTCATAGCGTGATGTTAACGTATAGCCTATGTTACTCGGGAATAATGTAGCTATCTATTGGTGAAAAAATGGTTAAAATCGGTCCAAATCTTAACTCTTTATAGGTAACATAAGTATAGATTAACTGCCCTGTTGGTCTCGTGGTCGCAAGCGCGACTGCTGAGCAAGGGGTCCCGGGTTCGATTCCCAGGTCGGGCAAAAAGTGTTATTGTCTGCGTGGCTAGTCTGCATTAAGATTAGCCGCCGTGGCCGGTATCGGTAAAAAAAAAATTACACAAGTATAGATTACGTTTGTGTTTTTTATTTTGTGTTATTATCATGTTTATTTATTCAACAAAATGTACGCACTGATAAAATACTTATCCTGTAGAGTAATGCATTAACGTTTTGTTGCCAAACAAATATCAACATTGAAAGCATTGAAACAAAGTTGAGAATAAATTAACGGCTTGCTACTCGATAAGAGACAAGCGAAGCGATAGGCTCTCCGTCACTCCTTCAAGGTAACGCGCTCACGTACCTATGGCTCGCGTTCGGCCGGGCGATCAAATCAAAACTATCGGACGTCTACGTAAAGTACATTTTACCGCTCACGAACGCTTGTAATATCGCGCCATTACCGCTGACTTAGCGTACCCCGACAAAAACCAAATTTTACAGAAGGTTTTTTTAAAATATTTTTGCTAATAATTGAGCTATTAATGTGAATTAGCATTTGCTATAACTTAAATAATTGATTTATTTTGGCGGGAAGGCCGAAGAGGCATGATCCGTTATAGATTAAAATATCGTTTGCGATGAAAAACGCAGTTTAGGTAAAAAGTCGGGTTGCGTAATTTCTGCTACATTGTTTTCCATACAAAACTTCTGTTTCGTTCACACGGCGACGCAAAATGAGTTGTCACTTTCAGTAGAAAGTAAGTTACACGACCGAAATTTTGCGACTCACGACTCACCACATTACGTTCGTTTGGCGTCACCCTAAGTGTCAGGTTTTCTTTATGGAATGAATTATGTGTTCCCTAGGAACTATTAGTTTATCTGTGGCGATGGTGATGGATTCTGTTTTTTATATACAAGCTGTTGATTTGCATCCTCGTCAAATTTTAGGAGCTTGTCATAGAAAAAAAGAAGTAATCAAATGTAGGTAATTACGATACCTGGCTAATATTTAATAAATGCTTGTTTTTTTATTTGCAACTATCAAAAAATAGTATTCCATTAACTCCTCTTGCAAAAATCAGCATCGCCCAGTTGCGAATGCGGTAGGCAGAGTTGTTGCGCGGCTATATCAATGCGTGCATAGCGCCTAAACCCTCTGGCGAGATGGCTAGTTCGAATTGGAAAATAACGGTAAAAAATATAAATTTTAAAAGAAAATTTTATTATTGATTCGTGTTAAGAATCACGAGCACAGTTAACTCCTTGAATTTGACCAGGATGCAAATCAACAGCTTATAGATATCTGTGGTTGGAGAGAAAGGGTCGACACGCGACGCACGCGCACTGTTGGCTCGCTGTCGCGGATACGATTCTTATATAGATCAAAATGGTTCTAAGGTTAATACTGTTTTGTAGTTTTTGGGTGTTTGTAGATGTTAAGAACTGTGTTTTGACTGCCTCGGTAGCCTAGTGGTTGGTTCTACGCTAGAGGTCTTGGGTTCGATTCCCAGGTCGAGCAAAAAGTGTTATTGTTCTATGAAAGTCTCGGTAGCAGCTCGGTGCTAGGATTTGCGCCCGGTTAATGGCAATAGGCTCGCCCCCTATTTCATGGGACCTAAACATATCGGCGAACTGTGGGTGTACATTGGTACACCTCTGCCTAACTATTCGGGGAATACAGGCGTGATGATGTATGTATATAAAATATTGTTTTTTACAGTAAGAGCTGTGCAATCAAGATGGAAGACAGCCCGTGGATCCTACATGAAGGGTCGATGTAAAGATCCAAAAAAGTCAAAATACACACAGTTCAGACAAAACACATACGTTTATAAAGATAAACTCACTTTCTTGGACCAACAAGATGACACCGATTTTAACAGTGGCAGGTCTGAACACGAAGATGGGTCTAACAGCTTTATCGAAAACTCCATAAGTCGATCGGCTGATGAAGTTTCTGAAGACGATACAGCCTGTAAAGAAGTCATGGATTATGATATCGATATTCACGACGATTTTAAAGATAAAATTAGAGATCTTATTGCAGAAAATACTGCTCTCGAAAACGTCAATGACAAAGCTGTTAACGATGTCAATGATCAAGACTGTTTGACTGGACGCAAAGGTGGTGAAGACTATCTGTCTGGAATCAAGGATCAAGAAGATCTTTTAGCTACAGCGACAACCGTCAACCAACCAAGGAAGAGGCCACGCATGCGACCAAGAAAAATTAAAAGCAAAATGTCAGAATTTGAGTTTAAACTGTTGAAGATTTTGCGTTCCAAAAATAACTTAAACTCTTCGGCTCTTAAAGGGGATGATCGGCTCTTCTTTGAGTCATTAGCGCCATTCATTAAGAATTTTGACACTCGTCAGCAAGTGCAGTTTAGGTCTAAGATTTTAGATTTAGTTAAGGATATAGGAAGGATGGGTCCAGTTATTGTAAAACATGAGCCAGAAACAATTTAATAATGTTTTTATGAACAAGATCAAAGTCTTTTGTAATTAATAAATAATACAATTACTAGCCTATCATTGTTCTATTATCATCATCAGCCTGCAACAGTCCACTGCTGGACATAGACCTCTCCAATCGCACGCCACTTAGCTCGATTCTTGGCAACTCTCATCCAGTTGCTATCAGCTATCCTGCGAAGATCGTCGCTCCACCGAGCCTGAGAGCGTCCCAAATACGCTTGCCGATTTGCGGTCTCCACTCAAGAACACGTCTACCCCAACGGTCATCGGTTCTACGGCTAATATGGTCGGACTATTGCCACTTTAGATTCATTGTCTCACTGCAGTAGTGCGATTCTCTAAAATGCAAACTCGAAAACGAGTCTCACTAAAGTGATCGCGCTCACTTCGATAACGAACCAACTTGTCATTGGTTTAGTATTCGTACGTCGTGGTGACGTCACCGGCGCTCGTGTTTAACAGAATACCATTTTGTAATCTCACTGCGGATGCAGCTTTCGAATTACGAAGTGAGGCTTAGAGAAATGCACTCCAGCACGCATCTACATTGATTACCACCGGTATTGTTCAAGGCAGAGTCGCGAGTTCAGACCTTAATCTATTTTTAAGTGCAGGTTTCCTCACGATGTTTTCCTTCACCGATGCCATTGATGTCCAAGATAAACTAAGAAAGTACATATGAATTGAAAAGGTGACATTGCTACTTGCCCGTGCCCGGTTGCGGGCAATCACAACATTTAGGTAATGGAATACTAAAAGTAAATAATTAATTAAGTTATTAATTCTAATAATTAACTGCCCCGGTAGTCTGGTGGTCTTAAGCGTGATTGCAATCTAGAGGTCTTGGGTTCGATTCCCAGATCAAGCAGTGTTATTGGGTTTTACTGTATGAAATTCGCAGTAGCATTCGGGGAAGGCGAGCGAGATGGTTGAAAGAACTTGTATCAAAAAGGCAATTCTTCATTATAAGAATATTTTATGCTTTAACTTTCAAAGGTAATTAATCATATCTTATCAAAGATAGAAATAGCAAGTGATACAAAAGAGCTAAATTGAGTACTGGCTGTGTTTTATAAAAAAAATACTTAATCCTTATCATAAATTATGACAAAATCTACATGTTTAACTGCCTCGTTAGCTTAGTCACGGTAATATTATAATACAGTACTCCAACTTCATACAAACGGACGAAACGCGAGCTATACCTACGCGCCTCGATCCTGGGGTGCGCGCGTGGTGCAGACACATTAAAATACTGGAGACGGGCAGCCTCTAACGTATGTTTACGTAACGCGCGGCTGTAGGCATTTATTTCTGTCATGCGGCCGAGTTACACTACTGTATTATTATATTACCGTGGCTTAGTGGTCCTAAACGCGACTGATACGTTAGAGGTCTTGGGTTCGATTCCCAGGTCGAGCAAAGTGTTACTTATTGGGTTTTTCTATGAAATTCTCAGTAGCAGCTCGGAGTAAGGATTTGCGCCCATTTAACGGCCATAGGCTAGCCCTCTATTACATGGGAAATAAACATACCGGCGAACTGTGGGTGTACACTTCTGCCTTATCTTCGGGGAATACAGGCGTGATGGTATGTCTATGTGTATTCCACGTTTTTCTGGGATAAATAATGACCTATGTGTTTATATTATTAACTCTGTCTGTCAGTTATTTGTTAGTACGGCTGCAGCAGTGGTTGACCGATTTCCAGCTGCGTTGCGTGTCGCGGGTTTGATTCCCGCACGGACCAAAATATTTGTTTGGCCTACAAATAGTTGTTCCGGGTCTGGTTGTTTGTGTACGTGAGTTTATATGTGTTTGTAAATGCACCCATGACACAGGAGAAATTCCTATTGTGAGAAAAACGTTTTTCTTTAAACAAGCATACAAACAACATCATACCAATCTTTCTAATTTATAATAGTTCTAGTCGTTCGCCCGCGTCAAATTTGATATATATTATCCCACGGGAACCGTACACTTTTCCGGGATAAAAAGTCCTATGTGTCATTGCACACTACAATCTATCTCAGTGCCAAATTTCAACCAGATCCGTTCAGCCATTTAAGATTAAAATATTAACAAACATCATTCCAAACTTGCATTTACACACAGTAGGTAGTAAGGATTTTTCGACAATATTATCACAGCTGCCGGCTTATTCTGTAAGAAATCTCCCTCAGTGAATTAAGGTGAAGTGAGCTAAAAGTGGGCTGTCACTATACGATGCTAGGGATTGACAGGTCGCCACACGCTCACTTCACGGAAGGAGGGTGTTACAGAATAACACCGCTGATATAGCTAATATGGTAGTATGGTCAGGTATGTTATTATGGCAATAGGCTCGCCCCCTATTACACGGGACCTAAAACATACCGGTGGACTGTAGGTTTACAATGGTACACCTCTGCCTAACCCTTCGGGGAATACAAGCGTGATGGTATGTTATTACAGCTGCACTTTATTACACTAGTAATAATTACTAGTAACAAGTTATTACGTGTCATTACAGGACTGTCATTTGTAAATATGACGTCCCCAAGGAACGTGTCATAATGACGGTGTATGTTAAACCCGTCATTTGAACTCCCCCTTTCGTTGCAAAGACCCTTTACATGTTACGATTTGGTGGGATGCAGTTTTGTAGTCGTGATAATAAAGGCTGGGTTTTATTACATGGAATTCTTTTAAGGGGTTGAGAGTGCTAGTGATTAGACTAGATTTTATTATGGACTAGCTTCTACCCGCGACTTAGTCCGCGAGTTTCTATTTACTTATTTGCAGTTACGTCTTACGGTTGCTGCTTCGCTTCTGTGGGCCTTAGCGTGATGTTACATAGTATTTTTCATGAATCTGGCTATCAAATACAAAAAGAATTTAACCCATTCTTACTAGAAGGCCGACTTTTATACTCTATACCTACCAATTATAATAAAGGTAAGGTAATCTCTAAGGCCGTGTTCAAACCAAACTGACTGTCAGCCGCTGAAAGTAAGCGAACGTTACGCAGCTTATTGTATTTCCATACATATTCACTTTTTCGTTCACATCTAACCGACGCGACGATACGTTATTACGCTATGCGTAGACGCTGACATTATTATATTCACAAAAACGTTTATTTTCACGTTTGCACTGGGGCTCACAGTGAGCCTGCTCACATTCGGCGGCTGACACTCAGTTTGGTTTGAACACGGCCTAAAACTACCAATCAGATTGGAAAAAAAATATGTTTCTAATAGCCAGATTCATGAGAAATAGTATAGGCTATATAACATCACGCTACGACCAACAGGAGCGGGGCAGTAACTAAATTCCTAACTAAACACTGGAGCATGGCTAATATTCTTCTACATCATGATTCATAATTCCCAATCGTTTATTATAAATGTCTCCCCATCAAAATTGCCAGTAATTGGTCAGAAACTGCGCCATGCCGGTGTAGAATCACAAGTCACGCCGCGTGTTTCATTATAGCGCTCCCATATGTCTGTGTTGGGGTTTCGCCTTAATTAGAGGGCATCTACAAGGCGTAAATATTGTTAATTTTTAATACAACTGTCGGGGGGGTTGTAGTGCAGTGTCTGTAGTTAAGTTGTGGGGAATTTTTATTTAGTTATTCTGTTTTCTTTAAAGATTTGTGATTGGGTAATCGCATAAACTTCAAGGCGTTGGCTTAAATTAACTTTAATAATGTAAAAAACCCGCGATTTCAAGAAAAGAAGAAAAAATAAGGATTAACTTGTACCATCGATTCGAAAAGAAAAAGAATAATCAAGTCACATTAAAATGAATCCCAAATGGAGACAATTAACAAGATTGAAATAGAACAACAGCTTCCACGGCTATCGAACTGTTGACTGTTTTATCATCATCATTCTGCCCTCATCCCATATTACTTGGGGTCGGCGTAACATGTTTTCATCTTCCATGCTGTCCTTTCAACCGACTTGCCTGACTTCCTTCTCTTTCATATCATTCTTCACACAATCCATCCATCTTTTCTTTGGCCTCCTTCACCTCTCTATCCATCTACATTTATACTCATTACTCTTTTGGTGGTAACTGCCTCGTTAGCCTAGTGGTCCTAAGCGCGACTGCTACGCTAGAGGTCCTAGGTTCGATTCTCAGGTCGAGCAAAAAGTGTTATTGGGTTTTTTTATGAAATTCTCAGTAGCAGCTCGGAGTGAGGATTTGTGCCCGGTTAATGGCAATAGGCTCGCCCCCTATTACATGGGACCTAAACATACCGGCGAACTGTGGGTATGCATTGGTACACTTCTGCCTAACCTTTCGGGGAATACAAGCGTGATGGCATGTATGTAACTCTTTTTGGTCTCATGCATTTCATTGCTCCTCTTCACATGCCCATTCCAAATCAAATGTTTGAATAGTAACCTACTTAGCTTCGCAAAAATAAACAAGTTTACTAGTTCTTTCAATAAAACATTAAATTGCGCACTAAAATCACTAAAACAATTTCACTTAAGCTAACTACAAATACTAACAACAAACACTGTACCAAAATTAATTGATATTTTATCTTCGAAGTGCCATCTGCTTGCACAGCACTTTCGAACTAAGACAAGTTGGCTATACAAACAAAACTCACACAAAAGCGATCGAGTGGACACTGACATTTAAGTGTTAAATGTCAGATAACAGCTGCTGTCATTGAGAAACGTCAAGTGTCAAAGAACCTGGAGATAGAGTAAGGAGGTTTAGATCGATGTAGTGTGTCTATTCGTTGCTGTGTTCCGATTTAAATGGTTTTGGTGGCGGTAAAACTACAGGCACATGATACATTTCAACTTTGTCTCTGGGATGGCAACGCATTTGCAGGGCCTCTGCTATTGCAATTGTCGATAGGCAGAGGTGACCACTTAACATCAGGTGGGCCGTCGGCTTGTTTGACATCCAACGATATTTATTTAAAAAAACCAGGTGTGTTTTGATTGAAATTGAAGAATAGTTAAAATATATGTATTATGTATGTAACTGCCCCGTTGGTCTCGTGGTCACAAGTGCGACTGCTGTGCAAGGGGTCCCGGGTTCGATTCCCAGGTCGAGCAAAAAGTATTATTGGGTTTTTCTATGAAATTCTCAGTAGCAGCTCGAAGTTTGGATTTGTGCCCGGTTAATGGCAATAGGCTCGCCCCCTATTACATGGGACCTAAATATACCGGCGAACTGTGGGTGTACATTGGTACACCTCTGCCTAAACCCTTCGGGGAATACAGGCGTGATGGTATATATATATATGTCACAGTTTTGTATGTATAGTGTGCAATGTAATTAACACAGCATTGCTTATGAGTGCTTGTACTAGTACAAGAGTCGTGGGCGAATTAAAAAATCTTTTATGACGTGGTTATCACATAGCTCTTAAGTACGTATACAGCACATCAAACTAAGTAACTTTGACCAAAAATTATTGTTGAGAAACGACTTTTAAAATACCATCACGCCTGTATTCCCCGAAGGGTTAGGCAGAAGTGTACCAATGCACACCCACAGTTCGCCGGTATATTTAGGTCCCATGTAATAGGGGGCGAGCCTATTGCCATTAACCGGGCACAAATCCAAACTCCGAGCTGCTACTGAGAATTTCATAGAAAAACCCAATAACACTTTTTGCTCAACCCGGGAATCGAACCCAGGACCTCTAGCGTAGCAGACGACTACGACGACGACTTTTTTTCTAGTGAAAAAAAAATATCTGAAAACATTGTGATACAGGTACATGTTAGTTGCACAGAGGTAGAAGTATTAAAACCAGTAATAACTTTAAAACAATATGTTTTAGTCAATTTGTTTTCGTTAGACAGCTATTTAATCATCTTATAAACAAGACATTAATTAATGACCAAACAGCATGTATATTCTAAAAAAAACCATTCACTTCAAGCGCTACTAGGGTTGTCACCGTTTTTAGAATAAATAAAGTAGGTAAGTACTTACAGTAAGTACTTGCATCACTGCGGGTTGTTCAAAAGAGATACCGCGCCCCCGGAACGCAAAGGGCACATGAAGAAACATAGATGGGCTTTAGTCAGTAAAAGTCTGACACTCTCTCCCGCCCGCATCTATTTACTATTTTATTTCGGTAGCCTAGTGGGCCTAAGCGCGACTGCTACGGCAGAGGTCTTGAGCTCGTTTCCCAGGTCGAGCAAAAAGTGTAACAACGCTTTTCACAACTCTTCAATTTTATAGGAGACTAGCTGTTCCCCGCGGTTTCGCCCTCGCTGCTCAGCACCTGTTGGTCGTAGCGTGATGTTACATAGCCTATAGCCTTCCTCAAGAAATGGACTATCCAACACTAAAAGAATTTTCCAATTCCAACCAGTAGTCCCTGAGATTAGCGCGTTCAAACAAACAAACTCTTTAGCTTTATAATATTAGTATAGATTGTCAGTAGCAGATCGGAGTTAGTATTTGTGGACCTAAACATACAGGCGAACTGTGGGTACATTGGTACACCTCTGCCTAACCCTTCGAGGAATACAGGCGTGATGGTGTGTAATTTAAACTACATATTTGGAATTTAAACTATCCTACTGTATCATAAAGTTACAAGTGCCAACCCTTTTTTTTTTTTATAGACGGGAAATCATCAAATATCTTCCCCCGCCCTGGGCGGGACGCAAGGGAGTGTCAGACTTTTACTGACTAAAACCCGTCTATTTTTCTTCATGTGCCCTTTGCGTTCCGGGGGCGCGGTATCTCTTTCGAACAACCCGCAGCCCCGGCAGGCATCGGCCCTCAGTGGCCCCATCCAAAGTGCCAACCCTAACCATATCAAATCTCGAAACCGAACTGAAACGCTACGAGTTTGATAAATTGCGAAGAATATAACTCTCTTCAACTTAAAATACTAAGATTAATACATCACATATGTTTTCTATGTTTTATTGTAATGATTAATTGTATCATGTGCAACTGTTTGTTTGAACGTCAGGATCTGTCTTGGCCGTTGAAAATGTTTTCAACCGTGAAACTTCAGCGGGACGGTAAGTTTCAACGTTTTTCATTATGATTTACTTAGCTTATGCCCCGTGAGTTTGTCTGAATTGAGAATTAAATTCGGAAATTGTGTTTCATAAGTAATAATACCTTCTGGGTAAGCTCACTCCATCATAGAATTAAGGGACTAAAAACACCTATTCAGCTCCATTTGCTATTGTCCATAGAAAACACTATTCTAGTATGGACAGGGCCGTCTTTCACGTATTGGGGGCCCTGGGCACAAGAATTACGGGGCCCCTGTGTGTTTTACTTATGTTCATATTTGCCAAATTAAATTTCTTTCACTGTTAATTAATAATATTAATATTTCATAAGCTTGGGCAGGCTGGGGCCACCGATATTCCCGGGACCCTGGGCACCTGCCCAGAATGCCCAGTGGAGAAGAGGGGTCTGAGTATGGAGACGCGTACGCGTGCGTTCGGCTTTTCGCGGCTGCGATAAAAAACTGTCGTTTTCTATAGATAAAAGCTGAATGGAGCTGAATAAGTGTAATTAGTCCCATATCCATGCTACCTCTGACCAAGAATAGAGTCAAGAGCTTACACATCCCGAATAAGAAATAAGAAAAAGGAATGTTCTGAATTGTCTCACAGAATATACTTAAACATTTAAGAACATATTTTTAAGGATGGAAAGTCATCAAATTACTTCTTTTTAAAGCGGCGTAGGAGTCGCCAAAAATTTAGGATTGGTTTGTATAAACGGGCATCAGATTCTTACTGACTAAACGCGTAGACTATTGAATTTTGAGCGGAAACTATATAATTTTATGTATCATAGAGATTTTCATGAACTTAAGACATATCTATAAGTTATTCCATTGAGCCGCGTATTTTTTTCTCAACTTAATGAAACCTCGAAAATTCTTCATTTTGATGGTTAATTCGAGACCACTTACATTGCTTTTTTGAGCCTTATTTGTTACCGTGATGCGTTTTTGTCTTATTTGCTTAGGTATTGAAAAATACCACGCGGATGAAGTCGCGGGCAGAAGGTGTTTTATAATGTTAGTACGATATTTGTGTTCTTTTTTTTTGGTTATGAATGGTCTTTAGTTCATATTTTAAGCAGGTCATGCACCTTTAAATAGCTCAGATTGTTGAGGGTTGAGACGTATTTATTTCGATTTGGAGATAGTCTAGAGAATGTCGTTGCATACAAAAACAGTCGTAAGTACTTGTTTGTAAGTCTCAATTTGGATAAACATAAATATGAACACTTGAATAGTAAGTAAGGGGTTTCTTGTCCATTCAAACGTAGACACGTTTTAGAAGGGACCACTGGTAATTTTATTTCTTGTATATTTTATAGTAGTAGGTATTCTATAAAAAATAAATAATTATATGAATTGACATTGACTTCCAATCGTTTTAGTCTTCTATGAAGTTTTTTCCTCGACTGCCTCTTTGGCAAAGTAGTCATAAGCGCGACTGCTATGCTAGAGGTCTTGTGTTCGATTCCCAGGTCGAGCAAAGTGCTATTGGGTTTTTCTATAAAATTCTGAAAACTTAAAAAAAGTCCCTAGTTTTAATTAGAGATGCAACGAATATTTGTTTGGCCGGATACCGGATACCGGATATTCGGCCTGACCGCCAGTCGAATATTCGGTATCCGGCTGCCGAATATTCGGCCGTGCTAAAAATGCTGAAAATCTTGTTTTCATACATCATAATTTACCTTTCGTGGATTTCCAATATTATATTAATTAATATTACTATTACTAGTTACAAATAAGTACATTTTTCAACTATCAGTATTACCACCAAGTTACTTTAAATAATTGATTTATTATAAAAAGTTAAAGTTGTTTAAAATAATAAAAAGCTTCTATTACAACTGTGTCTTTATTTAGATTCCATTTATAAAATCGATCGAGTTTACTATCCGGTATCCGGCCGGATAGCAAAAAAGGGCCGGATAAGCCGGATACCGGATAGTAACCGAATATTCGGTGCATCTCTAGTTTTAATATATTAGTATAGATTTGATTTGATTTCTGACACAAGCAACGATTGCAATATATGCGAACACACAATCGACAAGGTAAGTCTATGGCACCACTGCGGCGCTGCGTCTTTCAAGCTAGTCGAAGCGGCGTAATTCCTTAGTGAAATCTGTATGTCTCCGGGTAATAACGTTACAAAACGCGGTGCCACGCGTTGTGGTGACAGCAACGCTTGACAGGCAAATTGGAATCTAACATAGAGATAACGTTATGGATATGGTTTTAATTTTAACATCAATAGATTAAGCAGCTTTTGGGAAAGAAAGAGAGAGAGATGTCTGCCAATTTGAGAATCAGTTTCCGTTACGATAAAGTTCATATTCACATGAAACCCATTTCAATATGCAAACGCAGATGCAGACTGCCGTCATTTCGACCAGCAGCTGAGACCTCGGTTACATTCTGTAGCCTGAGAACCATAGGAAAGTCCAGTTAAGTAGCCGACCACCTCCTAAGTTAATCAACAAGTTGTCAAACCGAAAATAATATCTTTATATTATCAAGAATCGCATTGAAACATGTCTGTGTTCTGCGACCATTTTATATTTTAAATATATACCGGCAAACTGTGGGTGTACAGTCAACAAAACTATTTGGTATACAAGCAAAATTATTCATCTTTCTACACTGTCTTCAATTTTTTTTGTTTGCGTAACTACTTTTGAAGTTTATGACACACTTAAAATCTATATCTATATCTATATATATATATATATATCTATATATATAAAAGAAAGTCGTGTTTGTTACAACACTTATAACTCGAGAACGGCTGGACCGATTGCCATGGTTTTTGATTTGTTGGATTTGTTTCCGTCCCGAATAGCAGAATACATCTTAAAAACAATGAAAACTCGATATGTGTAATAAATAATTAATCATTTCAATAGATGCTGATTTGTTTATTACATGTCAAACATTTGTTGTCCAATCCTGTCAAATAGGGTAGCAACAATTTTTTTTTTTTTTGGAGCTTATGGCCTCTTTGCTGAGACCTTTAAGCCACAACTTTATTTTTTTCTGAAGACATCATGATTGTGTGCGTTCAGAAATTTATTTTTTGTAAAATGTCTACAAACTTCTGGTACTGGATACATTTTATCCCGTCGGTAGGTAAGCAGGTAGGGTAGGTATGTAGGAGTAGGGTAGGTATGTAGGGGTAGGGTAGGTAGGTAAGTAGGTAGGTAGGGTAGGTATGTAGGGGTAGGGTAGGTAGGTAAGTATGTAGGTATGTAGGGGTAGGGTAGGTAGGTAAGTATGTAGGTATGTAGGGGTAGGGTAGGTAGGTAGGGGTAGGGTAGGAAGGTAAGTAGGTATGTAGGGGTAGGGTAGGTAGATAGGTAGGTAGAGTAAGTATGTGGGTAGGTAGGTTGATGGAGTAGTAAGGTGGGGTAGGGTAGGCAAGAACTGGACTTTCAGGGCAGGACAACGTCTGCCGGGCCCGCTAGTATAGGTATAAAAGAAAGTCGTGTTTGTTACAACACTTATAACTCGAGAACGGCTGGACCGATTGCTGTGGTTTTTGATTTGTTGGATTTGTTTCCGTCCCGAATAGCAGAATACATCTTAAAAACAATGAAAACTCGATATGTGTAATAAATAATTAATCATTTCAATAGATGCTGATTTGTTTATTACATGTCAAACATTTGTTGTCCAATCCTGTCAAATAGTATAACAACTTTATTTTTTTCTGAAGACATCATGTGTGCGTTCAGAAATTTATTTGTTGTAAAATGTCTTCAAAGTTCAGGTACTGTTATATTTATTTTGTTTGTTTTTTAGACATTAATTTTCGAAAATTATTTATTAATTATTTAATTTTTAATTCCCGAAAATAATACCTAAGATTTATTCTACAGTAAAAACATAAAATCATCGGAAAGGAACGGAATTTAGGGAATAAAAAATCAGTTGGTAAAGGTTATAAGATTAAGGAAAAAAAACTACAGGTTAACAAAAGTGTGAATGTCTTTTTACCCGACTGCGACAGAAGGAGGGTTATGTTTTTCGAGGGTATGTTTGTATGTATGTATGTATGTATGTATGTATGTATGTATGTATGTATGTATAATTGTTTGGCACGCTCTGCAGGCTGAACGCCTCGATGGATTTTAGCTTGAGAGGTGTCGTTAGATTCGTATTTACTGTGAGAGTGACACTGGGTATATCAAAATAAAAAAAACATAATGGCGGATTTTTGGCGCCAAATTCAAATGTTTGGCTCGCTCTGCAGGCTGAACGGCTCGATGGATTTTAGCTTGAGAGGTGTCGGTAGATTCGTATTTACTGTAAGAGTGATACTGGGTATATTAATTTCTTTTTTAAAACACTAAAAAAATAAAAAATAAAAAACGGTAATTTAAAAAACTAAAAAACCCGACTGCTATTCTTTAAAAATCCCTAAAACAAGATAAATTGTAGCAGTCGGGACCCATTCGGGACCATCTGCAATGTAATATAGGTATGTGCTCTCAATTCACTAATCCTCCATTTCTAGAATGGGTCCCGACTGCTACAATTTATCTTGTTTTAGGGATTTTTAAAGAATAGCAGTCGGGTTTTTTAGTTTTTTAAATTACCGTTTTTTATTATAGGTTGTCTATGATTTTTCTTGATAAGCTATTCATACGTAGTGGTTATATACTCTTTGAGCTATTGTCTATGTCTTGAAAGTTCAGGCACTGGACACTTTTTATCCCGTCGGTAGGTAGGCAGGTAGGGTAGGTATGTAGGGGTAGGGTAGGTAGGTAGGGTAGGTATGTAGGGGTAGGGTAGGTAGGTAAGTATGTAGGTATGTAGGGGTAGGGTAGGTAGGTAGGTAGGGTAGGGTAGGTATGTAGGGGTAGGGTAGGAAGGTATGTATGTAGGGGTAGGGTAAGTAGGTGGGTAGGTAGGGTAGGTATGTAGGGGTAGGGTAGGAAGGTAAGTAGGTATGTAGGGGTAGGGTAGGTCTGCGGGTTGTTCGAAAGAGATACCGCGCCCCCGGAACGCAAAGGGCACATGAAAGGAACATAGACGGGTTTTAGTCAGTAAAAGTCTGTCACTCCCTCCCGCCCCGCCCAGGGCGGGGGAAGTTATTTGATGATTTCCCGTCTATAAAAAAAAAAAAGGGGTAGGGTAGGTAGATAGGTAGGTAGAGTAAGTATGTGGGTAGGTAGGTTGATGGAGTAGTTAGGTGGGGTAGGGTAGGCAAGAACTGGACTTTCAGGGCAGGACAACGTCTGCCGGGCCCGCTAGTAGTTATATAAATAAAAGACTTGACTGCACAGCACACTCACAACATTGTTTAAAAGTAATCGCAAGTAAGCTGCCTGTATACCAACTAGCTTTGTTGATAGTACATGTACATTGATACACCTCTGCCTAACCCTTCGGGAAATACAGGCGTGATGGTATGTTTGTATTATAAAGCGGCGCCTTTGTACGTAGTTAATGCCTGACAACAGAAACACGTCAATGAAATCTTCCCAAACATTTGCCACTTCCACATCGAAACATAATCGTCGGCCATGTTTGCTTATTCGGTGCAGTATGCGTTAAATATCGCGTTCTGCTGTTGCACTGTATTGTGTGTTTATGGCCTGTATGCTTGTTGTTCGGTTTTGTTAATGGTAGGATTGGTAGGCTTAATTCTACTCAAAACGAAGCATGAATTGTGATGTTGGAGAATTGATCGGTTGAAAACAAATCTATGATTGTCCCATGGCAGGGCAAATGCGCCTTCTCATACAAAAGTAAGGTGCGTATATTGATCACCACGCTTGCTTAGGGTAAATTGGCTATTAAAGACTCGTCTAACAACACTGTTTGTGTTGTGAAAATCACAGTTTATTACCAAATGCGAATGTTTACACGGTACACATAAAAACTACCGATATTTAAACAATCAACCAAATCAAATCCATCAATCAAAATCGGTTCAATCTTATCGGAGTTTACTCCGTAATGGCTCGACTTATTTTAACAGGACTTTACTTACAGGACAAATAGCTACTTTTATTTTAGAAACAAAATCATGGTTCCACTCAAAAAAAATCCCCAACTTCGTGAAAGGTACCCGAGATTCACACAAACAAAGTCACGGGCATAACCCAGTCATAAATATAAGTAACTCCATATGCTCATGTAAATCATCTTCCCTGTATTTGTTTGTACTCCAATGTCGGTCGGTAATAGGCAAGGCAATGTATCATGTAGTGTCAATATATCAAATGTAGATAATGTTTAGTATACATACACTAACAATACATGACTGATATTATCAATGTGTGTACTTACTAAGTGGTTTTAATGCAACAAGAATAATGGTTGATTTTATCGTTTGAATTGTTTATCTTTGTGAAATTATTGAGATAAATGTAATAGTAAATAATAGTTTGATGATTGAACTGCCTAGTTAGCCGTGTGTTTCTCAGTGCGACTGCTACGCTAGAGGTCTTGCGTTCGATTCCCAGGTAGAGCAAAGTGTTATTAGGTTTTTCAGTGAAATTCTCAGTAGGTAGCAGCTCGGAGTTAGGATTTGTGCCCGGTTAATGATAATGATCTTGCCCCGTATTGCGTGGGACCTGCGACCGGCGAGCTGTGGGTGTACATTGGTACACCTCCGCACCGTTGTACTCCAACGTCGGTCGGTAATAGGCAAGGCAATGTATCAAGTAGTGTCAATATATCAAATGTAGATAATGTTTAGTATACACAAACAATACATGACTGATATTATCAATGTGTGTACTCACTAAGTGGTTTTAATGCTACAAGAATAATGGTTGAAATTATTGAGATAAATGTGATTGTGAGTGGTATAGTATTTTTGACGATCATATTTTTGTATTGCCTCGTTAGCCGTATGTTTCTAAGCGCGACTGCTACGCTAGAGGTCTTCGTGTCGATTCCCAGGTCGAGCGTGTCCAGGTCGTCTGTGGGTGTACATTGGTACACCTCTGTACTCCAACGTCGGTCGGTAATAGACAAGGCAATGTAATCATGTAGTGTATTGACACTACATGATACATTGCCTTGAAGATATTATATTTGATTATATTGATATCAAATGTAGATAATGTTTAGTATACACAAACAATACATGACTGATATTATCAATGTGTGTACTTACTAAGTGGTTCTAATGCAACAAGAATAATGGTTGATTTTATGGTTTGAATTGTTATGTTTGTGAAATTATTGAGATAATAATTGTAATAGTGAATAGATTGGTGATTGAACTGCCTCGTTAGCCGAGTGTTTCTAAGCGCAACTGCCACGCTAGAGGTCTTGGTTTCGATTCCCAGGTCGAGCAAAGTGTAATTAGGTTTTTCAGTGAAATTCTCAGTAGCAGCTCGGAGTTAGGATTTGTGCCCGGTTAATGGCAATAGGCTCGGCCCCTATTACATGGGACCTGCGACCGGATATACCTATATTATTCCTCATGAATGTATATGTTATAGGCAATGTGTATAATCCGGCATTGTATAGAATGCCTAGGCATTATATATATTGCCTAAAACGTTCAGGCAATGTATATAATACGATTCATTCCATACATTGCCTAGGTATTGTATAAAATGCCCAAAGCGCATCAGGCAATGTGTATAATGAATGACCACGAGAAGGAGACACGTGACTACACATTTTAAATACCTACATATGAAACCTTTTTAGATGATTTTTAATTTATATTATTTAGAGTAATGTTTGTGTTAAATTAAAGTTTAATAATGTTGATTTTGAATGGCATAAATCAAACTTTACCTAAGTATTTTTTGAATAATATGTTATTACTTTGATAACGTAGCGCATAGATTTTGTGTTGATTACTGAACATGTGAAGATATTTAAGAAAATTATTGTTTTTGTTATTAAGTACCTACAAGTAACTAGATTGCAATTTTCATATTACTCTATTTTAGTTTGTTTAAAGATGTTACCTAAGATTTTATTTCCTTTCCAATTATAATTTTGTTACCTACAGTTTTTTAAAAGTATAGACCGATCTTCCGGGTTAAGCCACGCTTGCCGAGGTTGGTCTGTGGATGGGTGACCATTTACCATAGTGAGTTTCCTCCGTGCCTCGGAAAGCACGTAAAGCCGTTGGTCCCGGCTGTCATTTGTAGATCTTTGACAGTCGTTACGGATAGTCAGACGCCAAGAAGTCTGACAACCAGTCTAACCAAGGGGTATCGTGTTGCCCAGTTACTGGGTTGTGGAGGTCAGATAGGCAGTCGCCCCATGTAAAACACTGGTATTCGGCTGCATCCGGTTAGACTGGAAAGCCGACCCCAACATAGTTGGGAAAAGGTTAAGAGATGATGATGAGTTTATTAAAAGTATAATATTATATTTATTTATTTTAAATGAAAACTGTTGGTTTCTTTCGTATCATGATCAAATTTCCATAATCAAGTGGTAAGAAATGAACAGGGCGACTTTCTGCAGCAATTTTTTGGTACGTTGTAAATGTAAATGTTTATTCGAAGGCAACTGCTATGTGAGAAACAGTCTCTACGCAAAAACTCGTATGTACTTAGGCATACAAACCAATGGAACACATGTCTTATCGCTGTCTGCTAATGGAAGTTGAAATTAGGATTAGCTCTCAAAAGATCAGTACCTATCTAAACTAAATTATAGAGAAGAAATATCGATTACATACATTGCCGGTGCTTCAACTGGCATTCTATACAATGCCTAGGTATTTTATACATTTCCTAGGTAAAGTGTAAAATAGTTTAAACATTGAACATCATTTCATACATTGCCTGAACGGCCCAGGCATTCTATACATTTCCTAGGTATTGTATAGAATGCCTGCATTTTACACATTGCCTATAACATATATATCATGCACAGAAGGGTTTTGCTTCCGTGAGTCATAGCGTGATTTTGTTCATTTGTACCAAATAGGCTCCAAAACTACTAAACCGATTTTAATCATTTTTTCACCAATAGATAGCTACATTATTCCCGTATTACATAGGCTATATAACATCACGTTACGACCCACGGGAGCAGAGCAATAACCATCGACATAACATAACGCAGGTAAAAAATACCTAGTACAATAATTATAAATGTTTCAAGATATACTAGAGAGAAGCCAGTATTTTATATTACAGCCTTATAAAACATCAAACTCTAACTAAATATTGACAACGCAAACACTATTCACAATTAATCAACAACAGTTACCAGCTTCACAAATTCATAAACTATAAATAAGGTGCGGACTCTGTTTGCTCACAAATATTGACATTGCCAAATGAAAGTAAGTTCTAAACTGTTAACACAAAGGTTTGTTTTGGTTGTGAGCTAATTGTGAGAACTTCTACACGCTTTCGGTTGAAATATTAGTGAATTATTTTATGTGGTTTTTTTTCACGCGTTTCTTTTGTGTCTTTGGTTACTGCTCCGCTCTTTTGGGTCGTAGCGTCATGTTATATAGACTAAATTATTCCTAAAGAATTTGGCTATCATAAACAAAAAGATTTTTTCAAACCCGTCTGGTAGTTTTAGAGATAAGCGCATTTAAACAAATCAAATTGAAGATATCAAAATCATCATCATTATAATCAGCCGCAGGACGTCCACTGCTGGACATAGGCCTCCCCCATAGATTTCCAAGAAGTCCGGTTGGAAGCGGCCTGCTTCGTATATGAATCGTTACAAGAAACTAACATGAAAAATACATGTTTTTTTTTCGCCTGTCTTTTTGTTGACCTCTGAAACGACTGGACCGATTTTGACGGCATTTTCACTGGCTGATGTGATAAGGAGTAACTTAGGCTGTTATTTAAAGAAAAAGAATTAGAGTTCCGCGCAAAAGAAAAACCTCGTGATACTGATAACTAACATTCACGCGAGTGAAGTCGCAAACATAAGTTAGTGAATAAATATATTAAGAAACCAATACCTACATCATAAACTAAAGAATTCACTTTCTGAACTTAACGAGGCGAGGCAGATCATCAATTTAAGGGAATGACACTCCAACTGAAAATTATTATACGTGTACGAATACAAAATGCAGTTTTGCATCCTCGTCAATTTTCAGAAGCTTGTCATAAAAGACTTAAATAATCAAATAAAATTACGATAAATGGACAATAATTAATGAACGCTTGTTTTTTTTTTTTTTTTTGTTGTTTATGTTTGACAGTATTTCAGAATACATCTCTTTTAAAGGACATAGTATCCCGCCGCGCCCGCCGTTGCGTATGTGTATGCGTACACTATTATCTCTGTATGCGGCAAGATAGCTATGTATTTGGTTCGAATTCGAAAATCACCAGTTTCGTCTTCTATACCCTTCTAATCTTCTATATGTATAGAAGAAGAAGAAGTAGGTGACTTTCGATGGCAAATAAAAGAATAATGATGAAATAAGTAACCGGTGGGCCACTTGTTTATTTTTTTAAATGTTCTTTTTTATTTTGATATGTATTTAAAATGATTTTATTTATTTTTTTGCAAAAGAATTCTGCCACAACAACTCCATTTAATAAAAATAAAAAGAGTATTTTTCTACTCAATGTATTATTAATTCGTATCAAAATTCACTATCACAGCTACCTCAGTAAATTTCCCGAGGATGCCAAACTGTGTCTTGTATATCCGGATGATTCACCGGGGTTGTTGACATCACGTCCCGTCGTTAATCATAGCATTGTCATATGGAGCCGGGACGTCCTGTGATTGTCTTGGGGAATGTCCGCTTTTTACTGACATAGGACTGTTGGGAAATAGTCGTAATATATGTTCAGGTTTAATTTTGATGCATTGTAGGTGAAATTATTGCCTTTAATACAAAAAAAATATATTGCTGTTCATTTATTACATGGAGTTTTCAGGGAGAATTGGATTTGTGGAACGTATGGCTTAAGAACGCCTACAGGGTAAAAGAAAATTTATTGAATACCTCTTTTTTTAACAGTTACGTATTAAAATGTTGAAATTATTCGTTATTTATAAATATTTGTCGATAATGATTCTTATTTAAGATAATCTCGGGTATGTTTTTTTTTTTATTTTTTTATTGGGACAAGCCCGCCACACTATTCCCAAACCACTGCAACTCCTGTAAGCCAAAATCAACAGTGGCGACCACAAGAAAAGCGCCGAGACAATGAAGCTCGACGAGTCCCAGAGAAACGATTCAACTGTCTTGGATCCCGCAACGTAATTAATCAGAAAAGATTAGCGGAGGAGTAAGAATCTCGGGTATGTGCAGGAATCAATTTATTTTTCTAAAATAAAAGTACCTAATTGCGCAATTTACTCCTTACAACATAAGCTATCTACCAGTGAAAGTCCCGTAAAAATCGATCCAGCCGTTATGGAGATTAGCCAAAACAAACAGATAGACAGGAAAATTAATTGAAAATTGTTTTTTTTTTTATTAAATACCGTATTAACAGTCATATTATTATGCATTTAGTAAGAATCTGTTATTTCAACGTTACAAACGTACACTTCAATTTTTTTTACGTGTATAAAAGATATAGCTACAGATAAACCGAAAATAATTTCCAGTAAAAACGTGTTGACTTTTACATCCGGAGTAAGTTTCATGTTTCCTTAAACACGACAAACTTCTTGATACTAACTTTCAGCTGTGAGAGTTGGCCGCTAGCCAAAGTTATGGCTTCCATACATTTTAAACTCGTTTTGATAATGTTCTGACCAGACTTGAGTCACCATTTGCAGCAATGTGAGGGGAGGAACTCTAAGCTTGGTTGAATTACTTATCTTTGTCTTATATAGTCAACTGTCGACACGGTTGGCGCTGTTGGCTGCTGCGCTGCGTGTCGCAGGTTCGGTACCCACAAGGAACAAATATTTGTATGTCCTACAGATAATTATTCCGGGTCTGGCTGTTTGTGTATGTGAGCTTATTTATGTTTAGAAGCGCACCCACGATACAGTAGAAAATCCTGGAGTAGGACAATGTTAAAAAAAAAATATAGCAATATTAACTGCATTACTTGGTTGAGCCCTATTTCTAAGCTATTTGAAGTTAACCATTTATGAAATCAGTGTCGGACATCGGTGAAGGCATACATCGTAGGATCCTGGAATGAATACGAGTGTCAAATCGCCAATCCACCTTGCGCAAGCGTGGTGATCAGTGCTTGTGCGTTTTCTGCAAGATAAGAGGCCTTTGCCTTTCAGTAGGTTAATAATGTGATGGTAAAATGTAAAAAAAGTTGTGATTCTTTTAAGATACCAAGGAACGCACGAGTATTGCAAGTCCATAGGCAGCGGTAACCGCTTAACATCAGGCGGGCCGGTAGCTTGTTTGCCACCTTCAGTGTTATAAAAAAAAGTGAAGACAGATGGACGGATACAGCTAGACAGAAACTATAAAGGGTTCCGTCTAAACTACAGAACCATTAAAATCAACTCAAATCGAATAATTTTAACAGAAACAATTGTATAAAAATAAACAAATAAATTCAGAACATATACGAAAATAATATTCACACACACGTTATAAACATTTTGTGGCTAAACGAAAGCTATTTATGACCACAGCCTAAGCCAAGCTTGGTGCAAACAGTTAATTTTACACCGAATAACCCTTAATTTTAATATAATGTGAATTCCGATCCGATTTGTAAAATAAATTGGTTTCATAATACTAAAATCGCATTTAGTTAATGCTCAAATTGGTGAAAAGTAAATAATGCATGCACTGATTGGTTGAAATATTTATTGTATTTATTATGACAAGTTATTGTTGTCAAATATTTGTTTATTACATAATATGTTAATGGGTTATACAGATACACGTGCTAATAATTTTGCGATTGTAAAATGTTCGAATATATTGTTTTAATTTTACTAGCAATTGTTATCTTTGACATACACACATACCATCACGCCTGTATTCCCCGATGGGTTAGGCAGACGTGTAACCAATGTACAGTGTACACCCACAGTTCGCCGGTATGTTTAGTTCCCATGTAAAAGGTGGCGAGCCTAATGCCATCAACCGGGCAAAATCCTAACTCCGAGCAGCTACTGGGAATTTCTTAGAAAAACCTAATAACACTTTGCTGGTCCTGGGAATCAGATCCAAGGCCTCTAGCGTAGCAGTCGCGCTGAGGACCAAATGAGGCAGTTAAACATTTTACGATTGTTATATGTTTGAGTAAAATTTTGAATAGAGGAAAGTAATTTTAATAATAATAAGAAATAAACTATTTTTATTTTTATAGAAAGAAACTATTTTTATTTTTATTTATTTATTAATACTGATTTCAATTAAATATCATATGTAGGTATTACGGCGTTGTCTCTAGGATGTCAACGTATTTGTAAGATCTCTGGTATTGTAGATGTCTATAGGCAGCGGTGACCACTTAAAATTAGGTGGGCTGTCAGGAAGTTTGCCATCTAATGATATTTAAAAACAAAAATGTATAAGTACTCGTATTATTGTTTCAAACGTATGTTCACACTTACCTACTGCAAATACTTCTACAGACTCTGGATAAAATTAAAAATGTTCAATCCCGAAAATAAAGCCAACAGAGCACTACTTGCGAGAAAATCTCGCTTTAGTTCAATATATATTGAAACTACTTTTCCAAAAACAATACAAATATCCAGCTTTTCTGTTCAACAGCGAAACAAGAGCAAACAACTGCATTAACACACTAAAAACTAGTCCGCCATTGCCTTTGCACTCAATTTTCCAATTAACAGAATCTTAGCGAAGACTATTTAATTAAATTGTTAACCCCTGACTGCCTCGTTGGCCTAGTAGTTCTAAGCGCGACTGTTACGCTAGAGGTCTTGGGTTCGATACCCAAGTCGAGCAAAAAGTGTTATTGGGTTTTGCTATAAAATTCTCAGTAGAAGCTCGGAGTTTGGGTTTGTGCCCGGTTAATGGCAATAGGCTTGCCCCCTATCACATGGGACCTAAAAAACATACCGGCGAACTGTGGGTGTACATTGGTACACCTCTGTCTAACCCTTCGGGGAATACAAGCGTGTTGGTATGTATGTCAACCCCCGACTCAAAAAGAGGAATGTTATAAGTTTGACGTGCCTGTGTGTCTGTCTGTGGCACCGTAGCTCTTAAACGGGTGAACTGATTTGATTGCGGTTTTTTTTATTTGAAAGCAGATTTCCTAGCATTGCTTTTTAGATAAATGTTTTTTTCAAAATTGGTTTAGTCGTTTCAAGGTTATCAGTTTTTTTGTTAGCTGTTGTAGGGATTCTTTTTTAGGTTTCCGTTACCCAAAAGGAAAAACGGGACCCTATTATTAAGAATCCGCTGTCCGTCCGTCTGTCACAAGGCTGTATCTCATGAACCGTGATAGTTAGACAATTGAAATTTTCACAGATGATGTATTTCTGCTGCCGCTTTAACAACTAATACAAAAAAAAAAAACAGAAAATAAATATTTTAGGGGGCTCCCATACAACGAGCGTGTTTCTTTTTGTCGTTTTTATAGATAATGGTACGGATTCCTCAGTACGCGAATCCAACTCGCACTTGGCTGGTTTTCTTCTGTCGGGGGTTACTTAAACTCAAACAATGAAAAGCGTTAATGCTAAAATGTTCAAATGAATTACAGATTTAAATTCTACGCGAACAATGCACTATTTTGTTCCACTACATTGCAGGGGAATGAATCTCGTACGATTAAATACACCCTCTCATTTCTACACCGACTAGGTTGGCCATGAATCAACGTCAAATACAGGACGCGTTCCAACACAACTGTCAAATAAGTTATGCGTAATTTCACGTGAAATATAATTCGATATGGATGTAATCTAGGGCTGGCGCTATTTTGCCAAAGGACCGAGAGCTCAATTTAATGGTGGCAGTATACGAAATGAAAATTTTAATGGTTCCGTAGTTTAGACGGAACCCTTTAAAATTTCGCTGTATCTGTCAGTCGCTTGAAGACTCTTTGGAAGTTAGTGGTGTGACACCCCCGTGTCTCGGAAAGCACGTAAAACCGTTGGTCCCGACTGTCATTCGTAGATCTTTGACAGTCGTGACGGATAGTCAGAAGCCAAGAAGTCTGACAACTAGTCTAACCAAGAGGTATCGTGTTGCCCAGTTTACTGGGTTGTGGAGGTCAGATAGGCAATCGCTCCATGTAAAACACTGGTATTCAGCTGCAACCGGTTAGACTGGAAGCCGAGCCCAACACAGTTGGGAAAGGGCTAAGCAGATGATGATGAGTATACGAAATAAAAATTTAATGTGGTTGAATATTATTTGAGAAGAAAAATAAAGGTCGGAAACCGCTGTTCCATTTTTGAATTTCAAGCAATTTTTTTTGACGAATCACTCTCGTTTCTTTTTGCATATTGGACTCGTAAAAATTCATTAAAGGTAAAGGGAATATTCATTTGATACATGACTTTAAAAGCAGATTCCTCATCCCCATTTTTATATACATACTAGATTCTGCCCGCAACTTCGCCCGCGTCAAAGTTAATATATTATGCCGCAGGAATCGTATATTTTTTCAGGTTGAAAAATATCGTATGTGTCAAAGTCAAAGTCAAAGCATTTATTTCAACTAGACCATTTACAGGCACTTTTGAATTGTCAAGAAGTTACAGTAAGTTGAAGCTAGTTGCTTGTTCCAAAACGTAGATCTCTATGGAGAAGAACGAGCAAGAAACTCCATGGACACTCTTTTCAAAATGGTTTTTACAAAATCATGGTTACAAAATTCTTGTTGCTTGTATATGAGAAAACAATGGAGTATTGTTTGTCCAAATACTACTAATGGACTACTAATAGGTACTACCATTGTTTGTTTGTGTTATTCCATACTACAATCTATCTCAGTGCCAAATTTCATCCAGATCCGATCAGCCGTTTGAGCGTGAAGAAGAGACAAATACACAAACTTTCGCGTTTATAATATTAGTGTGATACAAAAATATGACTTTAAACAAAGTTCTATGGTTTTAAATACAAACATGATATTGTGTTAATTTTTGGGCTGAATTAAATCAATTATCACACATAGTGATGATACGTATACCTAATGTGATCATTAAAAGTGTTATTGGGTTTTTCTATGAAATTCTCAGTAGCAGCTCGGAGTTTGGATTTATGCCCGGTTAACGGCAATAGGCTCGCCCCCTATTACTTGGGACCTAAATATACCGGCGAACTGTGGGTGTACATTGATACACCTCTGCCTAACCCTTCGGGGAATACAGGCGTCATGGTATATTATTATTATTATTTTGTAAGTATTTTTTGTTACCTACATTACCATTTAATAAGTACCAAAAATGAACAAATACAAAATTTGATTCCCAAAATTTTATAAAAATAAAACTACAAAACCAAACCCTATTCGCAAGCCTATAAATTAATTATCCAAAATTAATTCTATAGGGACATTAATTTGTCCGATAGCTTTGTGGTCATCCTACAAATTTCATACCCCACTGTCCGTAACAGAATTGATTCAACTATACGAGGGTGACAATTATAATCTAACACACAGCAACATGGCCATTATAAATTGATCTAGCAATTCAAAACCGGAATTCAATTCCAATGGAATATAGTTGCGAGAATAAAGGGGCGGGGATCAATTTATGCTGGTTTAAATTATGATTATGACGTATGATGGACCACAAATTGTTATTGTTTTCATTAATTATTGGTAATGTCGTGATGGCCGACTGGTTATGGCAACCGTCTATCATGAATGAGGTTGCAGGCTCGATAGAGGGCTTTCGAAAATATTTAAAAAACCCTGTCAAGAGCGAATCCAACTCGCACGTGACGGGTATCAGTATCACCGTACAATATTTAACACTACATATACAAATTTAGGTTCCTTGCATAAGCCGTCCTTACATTTTTAACTTTATTTTATTTTTGTTATTTGATGTAATAGCGGTTCAAATATATGGGGGGAATTATTAACCTCTTCTCTTTTTGAATACTGCCTCGCTAGCCTAGTGGTCCTAAGCGCGACTGCTACGCTAGAGGTCTTAGGTTCCCAGGTCGAGCAAAAAGTGTTATTGGATTTTTCTATGAAATTCACAGTAGCAGCTCGGGGTTAGTATTTATGTCTGGTTAGTAGCAATAGGCTTGCCCCCTATTACAAGAAGAAGAGACTGTAGGTAGAAGAAGTAGAAGTGAACTGTAGGTGTGTGGGTGTACATTGATACACCTCTGCCTAAACCCTCGAGGAATACAAGAGTGATGGTACGTTGCAGTCTGATAAAACTAAAACTACCAATAAATCACACATCAACGTATTTATAAATTATGTTAATTTTATACGAAAAGAAAAAAATAATAATAAATTCTCTCAAAGTGCACGTCACTGGGATTATACACTTACAAGGTCCATTTTATGCTTTTATGATCCCAAAATGACAAGCTATAAAATTAATCCTTGATAAATTATTAAACTTCCCTTATAATCTATACACATCACACTGTACTTGCCTTACAATTACCTACTCTATAACCTTAAAAATAAAGTCTAAAATTGCATTAGCTGTATGGGTGTGTATTGCCGTCACTATGAAGAATCTTTTAGGGTCGAATTTCCATTAATACATTAATAGATGTACACGTTAGTCCCAGTATTGTTGCAAGAAGCGAGGGGAGTGGCTTATTATAATTTAAAATCAACCTTAAGTTATGCAAATAAATGGTGAAAAGGTATTTTGTGGGGAATTGGATACAACTGGCGTATCGGGGAATCTAATTTGTGTGCATTTAATTTATTTTTGTACGATGTTGGGTTCAGCTTATGCCTCTGCGACTTCAATCGCGTGAATGCCGGTTATATTCGGCTTTTTATTTGATTCGTGCGGAACCCTAATTCATTTTTAAAATGAATCGTTGCGAATTACATTACCTATCTGACAGTGAAAGTCCCGTCAAAATTGGTCCAGCCGTTTCGGAGATCAGCCAGGACAAACATACAGAGTTCTTTTGTTTTCATTGTTTTTTCATGTAACTGCCGTGTAAACATTCTTTATTTATGTTCAGCTCAAACAAAAGCAGCAGTGAATCAGAATATTTTTGGTGCGCGGTGGAAAGCCTCTTGGACTTCTTCCATCGTGGGGGTGACGGAGGGGCATGCCGGTCTCTTTTGGCGTTGACTAAAGGCGCGGCACGGCACGGCACAGTAAAGGATTTTATTGATGATCAAGTTATTTTTATCCTTAATTCAATAAGTTTCGAATTCATATTACTTTATTTCGATACAACAGTACCAGTAAAGTGTTATTGGGTTTTTCTATGAAATTTTCAGTAGCAGCTCGGAGTTTGGATTTGTGCCCGGTTAATGGCAATAGGCTCGCCCCCGATTACATGGACCTTAACATACCGGCGGACTGTGGGTGTACATTGGTACACCTCTGCCTAATCCTTCGGGGAATACAGGCGTGATGGTATGTAAAAACGTTTACCAGCAATTTTCCGAATGACGCCTCTTCGCATAAAGCCGAACTTTTTATCGGTACCTACAGTTGTGTTGCCTTAACGTGTGTGAACTAACAATACAGATAAGTGCAGAAAATGAACTCCGTACGACAAACAAAAACAGGCGCCAAACACAGAGACAAGTACGACAATAGGGTTGAAAATTGTATGCAAAATATTTCCAAATTGGAATGTAAGAATTCCACGTGGCATTAATTTTCATGCAATTACGCAATTTTCAGCTCCATTTCTGCGGTTTTGAAATAATTATCTTCTGTAAAAATAAAATGAATTGAAGTGTCTGTTTCTAAAAGCCAAAATAATAGCTTTTTACAAGATGCAATATTATGAATTTTTACACGATCTTTACGCAAAATTGTCTGTCTGTCGGTCTTTTTGTTTCAGCTTATCTCTTAAATGGCTATACTTGACGTGACATTCACTGGCAGATGGCTGATGTTATAAGGAGTAGGTAACGGAGGCTATTTTATTAACCCCCGACGCAAAAAGAGGGGTGTTATAAGTTTGACGTGTCTGTCTGTCTGTCTGTCTGTCTGTCGGTCTGTCTGTCTGTGGCATCATAGCTGCCGAACGGATGAAGCGATTTCAATTTAGTTTTTTTTTTATTAAAGGTGACCTATGTGCGAGTGTTCTTAGACATGTTTGATGAAAATCGGTTGAGCCGTTTAAAAGTTGTGGGGGTGAAAGTAGGGAAGAAAAACCGAATGTCTGTAAATATACTCGAGTGGGGTCTCAAACTTAACAAAATCGACATTATAATAAGTAGGTACCTATAAAAAGTATAAAATAAAATAAAATTTAAAATTTAAAAAACCCCCAACACAAAAACCTAAGTTCCCTTTAAAAAGTAAAAAAATAACAAAAAAATACGTCACGTTGGGGGACCGATGTTACATTTAGGATACGATTGTCCCGAGCGGTCCCCCAACGTGACGTATTTTTTTGTTATTTTTTTACTTTTTAAAGGGAACTTAGGTTTTTGTGTTGGGGGTTTTTTAATTTTTTTTAGACTAGCGAGCTGCCCCGCGTCTTTCACCCGCGTTAAGACACGTCTTACGTGCGTGGTTACTGCTTCGCTTCAGTTGGTCGTAAGAGTGATGTTATGTAGCCTATGACACTCATAAATAACGAGGCTTCCTATAGGTAAAAGAATTTTCAAAATCGGTTCAATAGATCCAGAGATTACCCCACACAACCTCACAAACTCACAATCGACTACTTTATAATATTGGTATAGAAAAAGAGTCTGGGTACGCGGAGAAAGTCGCGATTGCACTCGCTGTACCTACGTGAAATATGTCTATGTATATGAGTTTTCGTTACTTGTATGATGCTAAACTTCTGCATCTAACTACCTAGTGGCGAAGTGCTACAACATTACAACTTTACTCGTTCAGTATTAGTTGAATACATCTCTAATGAATGTGCTTGTTTATCTCGTTTCACGGACGATTGCGGTGGCGGTAGTCATTAAATTATGTTCTGTTAGTTTACACTGTCATGATTTATTAGGAGTTGACTTTAAAATATACATTTTGTGTCTAGTCTAATATTAAAAATATACACCTTTTTTATTTAATCATTTCATTATTATTAAATATTGACAACATTAAAATAAGATAAAAAGAAACTAATACTATAAGGCGTCAAAAAATTTCTCCGCATAGCCGTCAACAGAAGAAGTGCCCAAAAGACTGGCGGCATTGCCACGTTGGATGGCAATGTTTAACCTCTAGCTAAGGTAAAAGCCAGCCCTTGGGTGACAAGAAGCGTCAAATATTATGAAGAAAAAACGGTAATTTAAAAAACTAAAAAACCCGACTGCTATTCTTTAAAAATCCCTAAAACAAGATAAATTGTAGCAGTCGGGACCCATTCTAGAAATGGAGGATTAGTGAATTGAGAGCACATACCTATATTACATTGCAGATGGTCCCGAATGGGTCCCGACTGCTACAATTTATCTTGTTTTAGGGATTTTTAAAGAATAGCAGTCGGGTTTTTTAGTTTTTTAAATTACCGTTTTTTATTTTTTATTTTTTTAGTGTTTTAAAAAAGAAATTAATATACCCAGTATCACTCTTACAGTAAATACGAATCTACCGACACCTCTCAAGCTAAAATCCATCGAGCCGTTCAGCCTGCAGAGCGAGCCAAACATTTGAATTTGGCGCCAAAAATCCGCCATTTTGTTTTTTTTTTTTATATACCCAGTGTCACTCTCACAGTAAATACGAATCTAACGACACCTCTCAAGCTAAAATCCATCGAGCCGTTCAGCCTGCAGAGCGTGCCAAACAATTATACATACATACAAACATACATACATACATACAAACATACCCTCGAAAAACATAACCCTCCTTCTGTCGCAGTCGGGTAAAAATGCTTTTTTGTTTCTTTGTACCGAATAAGCTGCGAAAGTACTGGACCGATTTTAACCATTTCATCACCAATGGATTGCTACATTATTCTTGAGTAACTATATAACATCACGTTATGACTCAGGGGAGCGGAGCAATAACCAAAGACGTAACTTAACGCAGATGAAATAGGCCACGCGGACGTAGACGTGGGCGGAAGCTAGTCTTGTATGAAAAGCAATAATGACAAAGCTGCTTTTAAAGTTATTAAAAAACAAAACTTAATACATAACCCTCCTTCTGGCGCAGTCGGGTAAAAAGGAGTCCCGTACGGTTCATAGAATTACCCTTGAACGATATAATTATTTACAGAAAGCATGGTTCACCATTGAACTGTAATACGAAAAAACTATTAGTCGACACCATTATTTACCGACAGCACGTTTCGCCGAATAACGCTACAAAGAATGAATGGTTGGCCGATACCAAGATTTGCCGATTTCATGGTTCGCCCGAACCCGCTTGATCTAAATAATCTTTTACCGATAGCTATTTTCACCGAAAGCACCTTTCCTTACGCCGCGATCCAAAACAATTGTCTCGCTCATACAATTTTGACAGGAATGGAAATAGCAATGCAATTAAATCAACGCCTGTCAAAATTGTATGAGCGAGACAATTGTTTTGGATCGCGGCGTAAGGAAAGGTGCTTTCGGTGAAAATAGCTATCGGTAAAAGATTATTTAGATCAAGCGGGTTCGGGCGAACCATGAAATCGGCAAATCTTGGTATCGGCCAACCATTCATTCTTTGTAGCGTTATTCGGCGAAACGTGCTGTCGGTAAATAATGGTGTCGACTAATAGTTTTTTCGTATTACAGTTCAATGGTGAACTATGCTTTCTGTAAATAATTATATCGTTCAAGGGTAATTCTATGAACCGTACGGGACTCGGTAAAAAGAGTGTCCGTGGAGTTTCTTGCTCGGTCTTCTTCATAGTGACCTACGTTTTGCAACTAGCTTCAACTTTCTGAACAACTGATCGACTCCTTGGCTTGTTTAATTGGGTAGATGACACCACTAATCAATTGACGTACTTTTTATGAGCTGTCAAAACGCCATTCTCCCATAGATTTTCTATGACAATACTCAACTATGACGTCACTTTTTTGTCATCTCAATTCACTAACTATTTATTGATTTCAAAGCAACTAAAAATCGATTTTTATAGTTATTTAAAAAATCATCGGGTTTTTAGTGCTAAAATTAAATGTTTCTTTGTGAAGTTGTTTCTTGAAATTATTGGTTAGTGGTGTCATCTACCCAATTGTGAAACACATGTTCAAAGCATGTATTTCAATTAAACCATTAATAGGTAATCTTTAACAGTAAATAAATGGATGTGTGAGTATGCGTGACTGCTACGCTAGAGGTCTTGGGTTCGATTTCCAGGTCGAGCAAAAAGTGTTATTGTGTTTTTCTATGAAATTCTTAGTAGCAGCTCGGAGTTAGAATTTGTGTCCGGTTAATGCCAATATGCTCGCCCCCTGTTACATGGGACCTAAATTTACCAGCGAACTGTGGGTGAACATTGGTACGCCACTGCCTAACCCTTCGGGGAATATAGGCGTGATAGTATGTATGTGTGTGTGAAAAATATTTTTTGTAATACTAAAAATAATATTTATTTTCATACCCATTTACTTATTTGCCTACCTTAAAGTGTTTATAAGATGTTAATTCTTAAAAGAAAAAATCATTTCATTGCCACTTAGACCGAATACCCACTGTTTTTAAAATTAATAATGCATTACTGCATTACTATTTCTACTATACCAACACGAAACAATGAAATAAAAACCTCTACATGTATAATTATTATCAATCTATCTAAAAACTTTTACAACAAACCCGAAAAAGCAAGACCACAGTATAAAAAATGCAGTCCAACATCTAAAATTCTAAATCGAGAGCGTCGACACATTTGGAAATGGGCGAACACGTACCAACAATTAGCTAATGGAATTATTGGACAGCAGAGCTTTAATATTGGACCATTTGTGCACACTGCATACAATACAATACAATACAATACGTGAACAACTGTCGATGATCACAGACACAAAAGAACAGTAGTTACAGTGTTACCGGATTAGTTGCGCTAAGCATTGTTATACTGGCTTTGCATAATAGTCTGTGGGAATTTTGGTTGTTTATTCAAGTGTGGTAGTGTAGTGAGAAAAGTTTTTAATTTGTTTACGTTATAATTAGCTATGTCCTGCGAATTCGTCTGTTTAAAGAATTTAAATTTGTCCAGAGGAATATAAAAACGGTGTAAAACAATATAATTATGTGTTAAGGTAGATCAATATTTATATTTACGCCAAATATTAAAGGATTTCGTTGGCACTCCATAAAAATTAATATAAACAAACAGATGTTTTTATGTATTTTTAAAGAGTGCCAACTGTTGTAGGTATGTATATCTCATATCGTATATTTTTTTTTTTTTTAATAGAATTAGAATTGAATTAGATCTTAAGTATTAGAAATTATTGGTCAAAGTTAGTTACAGTAACCAGCAATAGCCTAGGCATTAAATACATAACACATTAAATAATAGCCCGGAACATGCCTCTAGAAAATAAAAATAAATAAAACATTATAATTATAACACTTAAATTAAAAACATAATTTCAATTAGTGACTACAAAACAAAAAAAATGTTGGTCATTGCAAATTAATTCAAATCATTAAATAAATATGATATTACAAAGTATATTATTTATATAATTAATAAGCAAATAATTTTATATTTTAAATAATTTCAACAATATTTGAATGAAGAATTTATGATAAATTATTTATTAAAACTGTTGAAATCGGCTAAAGTATGTTTTCGATAATTAAATTGTTATCATAACTTACTTACTAAAAAAAATAAAACATACATCCTAAAAACACAAGGTTTCAGTAGTTCCCAAAACAAAACCACCCAAAGAACATTATTCACAGTATTTTTAATTACTCACCATCCAACCAAAAATACTAAAGCGCTTTCTCGCTAAATATCCACCCCTTTTCATCGTATTGGAAGCGCTGTTGTCGCCAGGTCTTATGCAAATCCAGCTTAAATCGCTGCAAGCCGCTGCAAATCGTCATTGTTAGGAGTGCACAGTTGTGTTAGCATTTGCGTCTTTGTATAACTGTGAACGTAATGTTGCGAGGGTTTTAATACATTTTGAGATTGAATACACGTACTATCACGCCTGTATTCCCCGAAAGGATAGACAGAGGTGTATCAATGTACACTCACAGTTAGCCGGTATGTTTAGGACCCATGTAATAGGGGGTGAGCCTATTGCCATTAATCGGGCACAAATCCTAAACAAGAAGATATAACGAGAAGAAAAAAAACCGACATTAATAAAATAACCTAAGTGGTATAAAGGAAACTACAATATTTATTTAATGAATTTTAATTATTTTCAGTAAAAGGCGACATATAAAAGAAATGTAGATGGCAGATACGACTGGCAATGCCGAGGGAACGCCCTAGAAAGATCTACTCTGACCTTATTGACGAGGTTCTTCAGAAAGGTCGGGTGTGCAGTACTCGTAACCGGGTTGCTTGTATGACCAGATGTATGAACGTGGACGAGGCGAAAGGACTATGTGAGGATCGTAGCAGGTGGCGTTCTGTGGTTTCTGCCAACCCCCATTGGAGAAAGGTATGAGTTTATGTATGTATGTAAATTATTATGAAAATATGACACTTACCTACAATTCAAAAAGACATAGATATTCATTTCAGGCGAACTTGAACTACCCACGAATTTAATTATTGTTTATTTTCCACATTTAAAGAAAATCGTGTATTCCTTATTCAAATTTTATTCGCGGGTGCCTAAAAGGCAGGCCGCATGACACTAAAAATGCCCGCATGCTACCTATTGGGCACCACTAGTTCAGATAGATCGTGAGTGAGTATTTAAATGATAGATAAATAGTGAATCAGCGATTTTGTGCTGGAAATTGTAGGAATGTAGTTTTAGGGAGATTGCCTGAACGGAACCACTGCGGTTCATAATTGCATTTTTAAATTGAACGGTTTTAGCATAGTGGTCTCGTTGTTGGAACAAGAATATTTTAAAAATCGTTTTTGTCTGGAATGTTTTTGTGTTTTTTGATTGTTTGTTGTTCGAAGTAGAAGTTATTTTGAATAAATCTTGTGTGAATAGTAATTTAGAGTAAAAATTAATAAAAAGCAAGCTTAAAAAAAGACCTTCAAAGTCAAAGTCAAATTCAAAGAATTTATTTCAATTAAAGTATTTACAAGCACTTTTTTACAAGCACGTTGTGGCTGTGGTTGTGTACTTAAGCCAAATTCTAAAAATAATCTTTAATCTTTGATAAAAATGTGGGTATGTAAGCACTTGCTGCATGTTATAAAAGTCAATGATATTAACTTTAATATCACTGACACTATAGACGGGAAATCATCAAGTTATTTGATGATTTCCCGCCTAAAAAAAAAAAAAAAAAAAAAAAAAAAAAATCACTATCACTTAGTAACTTTACTAAGTACTAACGTTAAAACGTTTTAAAGGTTGTGAAAAAGTAATTTTTGTGCCCGCACTATTCCTTAATTTGACAGTTGTTTGTTATTGAATATTCTGCATTGAATACCTATGGCAAAAGTATAGTTGCTCGTTGAATGTAAGTAAGGGTCTACGAAGAATAACGAAGAGCTTCGGACACTCGTTTTACAAAATACTGGATTATATTTCTACATGTAAAAACTGTATAAGGTAAAGAAAAATATAAAACAATAAAAAAATTAAATGGTGTAAGCTCTAGGTCAACAATTTGAACGTACGAGTCATTTAAGTGAGCATGACAAGAAAAAACATCGATATTATTAAATAGATTGCCCCCATTTATATCACGAACAAGCCTACCATTAAAAAAAAACACATAAAAAATCGAAGTACACTGTTACTACCCCATACCAACCACACTATTATAAACTACCGAAAAACCCGACACTCGTTCAACAAACAATAGGACTAACCCTCAAATGCGTTGTGACAAAACACGACACGTGACAGAAGTGTGGCGACAGAACTGTGACCAAAGATAGCTAACCAATAAATTATGTTCAGCTGCCGTGTGTACATTGAGAAGCTTTGCCGATCGTTAACGATGATACCCGAAGTAATCCGAGCTAATATTACAGTTGGTGCTTTGAATTTGTATCATTATTCGATTTTTTAAATGAAATCATCTAGGTATCTTTTTAGTAGTATTAGAGGTCTTTGTGAAGGAGCTTGTCCGGGGAAGTACTACCATCATACCTATTTCTGCCCCAAAGCAAGGTTGCTTTGTTCCAGTTTGAAGGGTATGGGTGTCGGTGTAAGTACAATTGATATTTCAACTTTGTCTCTGGGATGGAAACGCATTTTAAAAGCCTCTGGTATTGCAGATGTATTTAGGCAGCGGTGACCACTAAACTTCAGGTGGGCCGTCGACTTGTTTGCCATCTAGTGATATAAAAAAATACAACCTTTTTACGGAGTCGTGAAATCCAAGTAGTGACTTTCTCCGCGTGAAAGTCCGTTATCGCAGACGAAGTCGCGGATCAAAAGTAGTGTATGTCCTTAGCCAGACCCAAAGCTACCGCTTTGTTAAATTTCAATACGGTCGGTTCAGTGGTTTTGCGGTAACGAGGGAACAAACAAACAGACAAACATAGGTTATATTTCTAAACCTGACTAAGTTTTGCAGTGGCTCAATCTAACAAAAATGCATTGTAAATTTCAAATCAAGTCTTTTTCGAGTTAGAAGACACAAACATACGGAACCCTAGATTATTTTAATATGCAACTACACACAACAGTTTTTTGCATAAACGAGATAATATTTTAGAGATCATAAAACTATTATCTGCACATGTTGATGTACTGAAGTGCGATATCAAAGATCTGAAGGGTGCTTTAGAGACGATAAATATTTCTTTTAACCGCCCACTTAGGGTTATGGCACTAGGTAGGTACAACAGTACATTGACGCAGCAATATTTTGATGTTTTTTTACGAATAATGACAAAGTATTAAAATTAAAATCGATCTAAAATTAATAAACGTTATGAGATACATAAAACGCCCGTCACGCGAACGAAAAATTAATGTGACAAATGGACAAATGCCTGTAAAGCTGTTGTTATTGGTTAATAGAATTACCAATAACTAATTAAACTAGCCTACGCGCGTTTTGATCTGTCACATTATTTTTTCAAAGACAAAACTAATCCCAATAATTTATTCTGGTTTGACAATTTGTCACATTAATATTTAATAGTTAACCTGTCATAGCAGCTTGGCAATTTACGTGACTGACAATTTGTCAATGTAGGTATTTTATTATTTCTCATAGTCACAGTATTTTTTTTTAATATCATAGGATAGCAAACAAACCGGCAGCCCACCTTATACTTAACCGTCACCGTTGCCTATAGACATCTGCAATACCAGAGGCTTTGCAAATGCGTTGCCATCCCAAAGACAAAAATGAAATGTCTCATGTGCCTGTAATTACACCGGCACCCAATCCCTTTAAACCGTAACACAGCAACGTTGCTTTGCGGCAGAAATAGGTATTGTGGTAGTACTTCCCAGGACGAGCTCCTTCACAAAGAGCTCTACTACTAAAAGCTTACTCGCATTTGACAATTTCGTTATATAAATAAAATAAGACGACAACAATAAATAAACCAACTGATCTTCAAATATAATCAGAACAAGATCCAACGAACTCTTTCATTCACAAACCAAGTTCCAACAAGACAACTTATAACAGTGTCCAAAGCAATCAGCTTAGAGAAATCTTTCGCAAGCAATCGACTTGTTCACTGTACAAAGGCAGCATGCCTCTAATCAGTCTTCAATCTTGCAACACTACCGCGTAAATCGATTTCCTAGAGTTTAACCGTGGTTTTGTAGTAACAAGCTGGTTTGAGGATTTAATTTTTTTTTGTTTTATTAGACTAGCTTGGTCCTGTGCTTTCCACTGGGCTCAGTTACGTCGTTGGTTACTGCTCGGGTCCCGTTTGTCGTAGCGTGATGTTATAATTATGTATACTATGTATAGCCTATACTATTTAGACAGTAGACTGGTAGAAAATGTCTAAGGCATTATTAAGTCCGCTTTTGTGCAGTTTTTTTACATTATGTGCATAAGTATAATTTAATAAGTAAATATACTATTTCTCATGATCCTTTAGATCCGTATTCAATGTTTTTTTCAATCCGAATGGTTGTTCTATACAACCAACAAGACAAAAAATTGTAACGATGGCCAATTACATTATAAATAATTATAATGGTTCGACTTAAATATGACTTTGATTCTGACTTTCACTTCGACTGAATTTGAATTTAGGTAAATAATTTGTCATGCCTCGTGGTATTCGGAACTGACAGAATTATTCTGCAAGCTATTTTCATCACACTAGCTCTGTAAAGTGGCTCTTATTGCACTCGTGTTTTATACACGTGTTTTCGTTCTATTTCTTCTGTAATTTCAAAACTTCTCGGCTCGTGGAAGCCTATAAGCAGACCTCTGCTCTACAAAACGTCCACTCAAGACAACTTTAGAAAACTTCCTTTTTAACCCCCGACGCAAAAAGAGGGGTGTTATAAGTTTGACGTGTCTGTCTGTCTGTCTGTGGCATCATAGCTGCAGAACGGATGAAGCGATTTCAATTTAGTTTTTTTTTTGTATTAAAGGTGACCTATGTGCGAGTGTTCTTAGACATGTTTGATGAAAATCGGTTGAGCCGTTTAAAAGTTGTGGGGGTGAACGTAGGGAAGAAAAACCGAATGTCTGTAAATATATTCGAGTGGGGTCTCAAACTTAACAAAATCGACATTATAATAAGTAGGTACCTATAAAAAGTATAAAATAAAATAAAATTTAAAATTTAAAAAACCCCCAACACAAAAACCTAAGTTCCCTTTAAAAAGTAAAAAAATAACAAAAAAATACGTCACGTTGGGGGACCGATGTTGCATTTAGGATACGATTGTCCCGAGCGGTCCCCCAACGTGACGTATTTTTTTGTTATTTTTTTACTTTTTAAAGGGAACTTAGGTTTTTGTGTTGGGGGTTTTTTAAATTTTTAATTTATTTTTTTACTTTTCTATTCATAAAATCTCTAGTGATTTAAGACTAGTATTAAAATGGATTTTTTTTATTATTATCTATTTATGACTTACACATAACTATTATAATTATATCGACGGTTAATTGCATATAGGGCATAAGCGACACTTTGGTCGAAATTGAGATAAGTATGCCATCTTACTTAGAATCTTGCGCTCTTTCGAATGAGCTCACTCCTGTGTCTCTACTGTGCATTTTATGGTCGCTTACACCCCTGACAATAGCTCATCACTTAAATTTTCATTTGATTTCAAGCTACAAGATTTGGGACCGTTTTTTTAAAAAAGGCACTTATGTCCGTGTAAAAACGATATTATTATTATAAGTTTATTTAAATGTGGATAGATGGAGAGGAAGAGGGAGGCCATAGAAAATATAGATGGATTGTGTGAAGGAAGATGATGATAACATACCTATTAAGTTTGTTTTGATTGCCGTAGTGCTGAAGCGTGACTGTTGAGTGTGGTATCCTGGGGTATTTTCCAGGTCAGGCAAAAATTGTTATTGGTATTTCGATTAGGAAATTCTCAGTAGCATCCCGGAGTTCGGAAGTTGGTGAGACTACACCCCCGTGTCTCGGAAAGCACGTAAAAGCCGTTGGTATTGCGCCTGATCTCCCCCGGTTTTGTCGTGTTGGACTGTGAGGGTTAGGTAAAAAAGCACCTGTGTTCACTTTTTCAGAATAGCACTGCTAGTCAATATTACTTATTTATACATAGTAAAACAGGCTCTAAATAATAATATCATAAATGCAAGAAAATTAATCGTAATTAAAATTAAGTATCAAAGGACCACATTTTAGAAAACAGTATCTACCAAGATAAATTTAAATTCATTCACCAAAATATCTGAAAACAAAAGATAAACTTCATTGTTTTTCTTTGCGCCTAAAATATATCTTTTCATAAATATTGCTCTGGATGCAATCAATCATGGCGGTACGCTTTCGTAGATAATATACATTTATACACGCTAAAACAGATTGCAGGATTCATAAATTTAATCTAATCACGCACGCACGCATCATTTATACAATATGTTTTGGTAAAATTGATGTTAAAACATGATATGCATGTAAAAAGCTAATAAGTTTGGATGAGAATTTTAAGCTTTTGGTAGGTAGTAATATTTTCGGAACCTAGGACTTAGTATTAAAAATCTGCAACATAGTCAAACCGTCCTTCTTATTTTGACAATTATTTTGTCTACTTCTATTATAAATGCTAAAGTTTGTAAGGATAGATGGATGAAAAAATAATTGAAATTATTTTATCACCAGATTACCATCCAAATATAAATAATTACAAATACGGCGAGTTAAGTTATCGGCTTATGATATGACTGCCAGCTTTGATGAAGAGAGACTGTTGTCCCAGTCTCGCACCGCGGCCACCAAGGATGAGGATGGATGGATGGATGGATGGTTGGATGGATGGATGGATGGATGGTAGGATGGATGGATGGATGCATGGCTGTTTGTTTAATTTTCATGCTGAAACGACTGAAATTTGGCACACATATTGGCAGATAGATCTAGTTTAACTTAAAGGACAATTTTATACCGTTTTTCTGCGGAATCATTTAGTACGGTGCTGAAGTTTTAATTTCGAAGTTTACGCAGACTAATTCATTTTAGTTATAACTGTTATTTACACTGTCAAACAAATGAGTTTTTTAAATAACTGTAACATATCTACTTCTGCATACCTATATTTACAAAACTAGTTTAAAAGCTTTTACAAGGGTCACTTTAGGCTCTGGTCCTTTAAGGCAGTAAAAGGACCAGGGTGAGGCAAAGACAAAACTAGGTATAAGTAACAGTCGAATAACTCTGAAAGAGCCTTTTAATGTCTCGTTGAACAATACTTATTTATATTGAATACCAACCTCAAATATTAAAACATCAATCTCTTGTAAAACAATTATCATTCAAATATTTTTCAGGTATTGTTAATTGGAATTCGTATATCGTCAGTTTCAGTAAAATTTGTATATAACATTTCCAGTAGTGGAAGTAGTATATTCTGTTAATAAAATTGAAACTCGCAAATTGTCTTTAAATTTTGTCCAAAGATTTCGTGTCCAATGCCAGGCCAATAGATACCTACTTTTTTTTTTTAAGTCGGGAAATCATCAAATAACTTCCCCCGGGCGGGGCGGGAGGGAGTGTCAGACTTTTACTGACTAAAACCCGTCTATGTTCCTTCATGTGCCCTTTGCGTTCCGGGGGCGCGGTATCTCTTTCGAACAACCCGCAGCCCCGGGCAAATAGATACTTACTAGCCTTTTTTAATTTGTAAATACTTTCCAAGTTCATTTTAGACATCACTGAAATCGCTGCAGTAAATTTTGACTAAAAGTCTGAAATTGCCAATCCGCCTTGAGCAAGCGTGGCGATCAATGCTCGTCTCTTCAGAGGCCTTTGACCTGCAGTGGGTCAGTATAGTCTAGTAAAATATATTCAAAAACAAGTACCATTTTAAAAAACAAGCAACACTCGTAAAAGATTTCGCAGTCATCCATTTAAATATTAAAATGGTCTCAGTAAATATTGTAATGCTAAAACTTTTGTTTGGGGAATAGGAAATTTGAATTGAGGTTTGTTTCTCTGCTGGCAGATTCATATATTATCCTCGGCGTTTGTAACCTGGATGTTGAAATCTAGACTTTAGAGGTAGATAGTTTTTAGGTAGAAATCTTTTTTGCATAACAAACAAATATACAAGGTTTCGCGTTCTTGTCTTTCAGAAAGTAGTCTTAAAAAATAAAACTAAATAATCAAATAAAATGACGACACCTAGTAAATAATGACTAAATATCAACTTGTTTTTATACATGTTTACAATAAAATAGCTAATTCAAAGGATGATGCCAGAGTTTCTATGAAATCTGGTCCCACCTTCCAATAGCTATGTGTGTTACATCGTTGGATAGGTAATTTTGAGCTGAATAAAAGTTATTATGGCGCCAAGTTCCAAATCTTAGTCCGTTTAGAGTTATTATTTAATAAACATGGCAGTTTCTATGAAATCTGGTCCACCTTCCAATAGCTATGTGTGTTACATCGTTGGATAGGTAATTTTGAGCTGAATAAAAGTTACTATGGCGCCAAGTTCCAAATCTTAGTCCGTTCAGAGTTATTATTTAATAAACATGGCAGTTTCTATGAAAACTGGTGCACCTTCCAATAGCTATGTGTGTTACATCGTTGGATAGGTAATTTTGAGCTGAATAAAAGTTACTATGGCGCCAAGTTCCAAATCTTAGTCCGTTCAGAGTTATTATTTAATAAACATGGCAGTTTCTATGAAATCTGGTCCACCTTCCAATAGCTATGTGTGTTACATCGTTGGATAGGTAATTTTGAGCTGAATAAAAGTTACTATGGCGCCAAGTTCCAAATCTTAGTCCGTTCAGAGTTATTATTTAATAAACATGGCAGTTTCTATGAAATCTGGTCCACCTTCCAATAGCTATGTGTGTTACATCGTTGGATAGGTAATTTTGAGCTGAATAAAAGTTACTATGGCGCCAAGTTCCAAATCTTAGTCCGTTCAGAGTTATTATTTAATAAACATGGCAGTTTCTATGAAATCTGATCCACCTTCCAATAGCTATGTGTGTTACATCGTTGGATAGGTAATTTTGAGCTGAATAAATGTTACTATGGCGCCAAGTTCCAAATCTTAGTCCGTTCAGAGTTATTATTTAATAAACATGGCAGTTTCTATGAAATCTGGTCCACCTTCCAATAGCTATGTGTGTTACATCGTTGGATAGGTAATTTTGAGCTAATTATTATTATTATTATTTAATTAATCATCGTTGTCTACAACGACGTTATTTAAAAATAAGGCTGGACCTACAAATCCCGCATGCCTGGCGTGCCCTAGGTACCAAACGATTGAAACGATATGCGCACAGGTCCCTACAGTACGTCGTCCCGTTATACAGGTACAATATCTTTGGATAATATCGTTGTTGCGAACTTATAAGTAACAGTAGTACTTTCTAGCTCTCACGTGTCGCGACTGTATACGACCACGTAAGAGCCAAGCATCCTCATCAATGCCAAAATCAGGTAAATCCTCCAGTGCAGCTTCTCGGAATATTTCTATTGTATACATTCCATTTTGTAGATGTTCGCTGCAGTAAGATTTCGCTAACTTCAGTTGGTAAGTTCCCAAAGCTAACAAAATGATTTGTTCTTCACTGAATCTCGGGAAATCAATATCAGTTGCTTCTACTCTTCTAAAATCAGCTCTTCTGCTGTTTAATCGTTTCCGTTCCACATATTCATATAAAATATTACGGGTATATAACTTCAGCCTTATTTCGGTGACGATAGCTTCTGCATATTGACTATCTTCGATGGGTATATGAAAGTGGTTTGTAATAGCAGCAGCTATCCTAAACTCAGGAAACATATGCGGCAACGCATTGTTGAAATATTTTTGGCGAAACAGTTTAAAATCCCGTTTGAACCTGCCGTTAACCACTTCCACTACCCAGCGGCAAATAGTGACCAATCGAGATTCGTTGGCTTGGTCAGTAGTTAGTTGGGATAACTTACGATACAAGATAGGATACTCTTGACGATGCAAGAAGAACTTGATCGTCTGCGTATAAGAGGCATTTGACAGGTAATCACTCATTCTTAATCCATTCTCACTCTCTCTCAAATCTGTCAAACAACTATCCATATATATGTTGAACAGCCAAGGAGACGCTACACAGCCCTGTCTTACACCTCTTGAGATGTAAAACTAGTCAGTGTATGCCCCATTTATCCTAACACAAGCACTGGAATCTTTATACAAAGATTTCAGTGCTCGTATCAAGCGCCCGTCCACACCATACATTGATAGAGTCGACCACAGTTCTTCTCTCCAAACACTGTCATAGGCGAATGCCTAAAAAAAAACCTGGCAAAGCACAGTAGACTTTCTTGTGCTTTGCCAGTTTTTTTTTCGGCTATGCACCTTAAGGAGAAGATCTGATCCATGCAGCCCATTCCCTCTCTAAATCCCGCTTGCACATCCCATATTTAACGCTATAATTACTACGTGTATAAAGCACAAATGCAATTATTACGTAAAAATAAAACGATAAAACTGCCATGTTTATTAAATAATAAATCTGAACGGACTAAGATTTGGAACTTGGCGCCATCGTAACTTTTATTCAGCTCAAAAATACCTATCCAACGATGTAACACACATAGCTATTGGAAGGTGGACCAGATTTCATAGAAACTGCCATGTTTATTAAATAATAACTCTGAACGGACTAAGATTTGGAACTTGGCGCCATAGTAACTTTTATTCAGCTCAAAAATACCTATCCAACGATGTAACACACATAGCTATTGGAAGGTGGACCAGATTTCATAGAAACTGCCATGTTTATTAAATAATAACTCTGAACGGACTAAGATTTGGAACTTGGCGCCATAGTAACTTTTATTCAGCTCAAAAATACCTATCCAACGATGTAACACACATAGCTATTGGAAGGTGGACCAGATTTCATAGAAACTGCCATGTTTATTAAATAATAACTCTGAACGGACTAAGATTTGGAACTTGGCGCCATAGTAACTTTTATTCAGCTCAAAAATACCTATCCAACGATGTAACACACATAGCTATTGGAAGGTGGGACCAGAATTTGCATCCTCCTTTGAAAAGTATTAGCTTAATAAAAATCTTATTTATGTTATTATTATTTCGTATAGAGAATGATTCGAATATTTACCTTCTTGAATTTGAGAAGGATGGAAAACTGTGCCTTGTATAGTGTCTAAACTACATAACTAATACACAGTTTCTAGAATATAATAGCACTAATTATAATACATCTTAATATAAAACGTCTACCTATCTCTCTATTGGTTCACGCTAACGAAGTCGTGGATATAAGGACCAAAATTTTTCATCAATTTTTTCTGAACTCAATCCCTTTTATTTTTCTTCCTAAATCATAAATGCGAAAGTAACTCAGTCTGCCTGTCCATATGTTTATTTACGCCAACAAACTCGCGGATATAAGGACCAAAATTTATCTAGATTTTTCTGAACCCAATCTCTTTTATTTCCCTTCCTAAACAAGATTTCAGTGGCACATCCAGACGCCTTAATTCCACAGTCCCATACCACATACCCCTAGGTATTGCCGGTTCATAAATTATGAATCTCGCGACGCGATACAATCTCGACCGATGGGAGTATTATGCTGCGATCGTATCGGTCAGACCCTCCCAACATGTATGTTTTTCAAATTTTCGCTTGCCACCACACGCTAGGTTGGCGGTTATCTGGATTTGATGTTTCTTTTTTTAATATTTTTTTATGTAGCGTCCGCTTCGGGACTGGATTTTGATACGCAATTTCTGTAAGGCCTGTGTCAGAGTTGGGATGACTTAGTTTAAATTTTAGTTGTAAGTTGTACTCAATCTATACATATGAAAATGAAAACTAAATAGGTCTGCTTGTAATATGTATCAACGTAACAGCTTTTTCGAACTAAAAATGAGTATACACCGTACTTTTTTTTTTCAGTTTTATCCGTCTGTTTGTTCCAGATAAGCTCCTAAACCGCTGGACTGATTTAAACGGGACTTTCACTGGCAAATAGCTAATGTTATAAGGAACAACTTTTATTTTCGAAAAAGCATTAAGGGATCATAGTAAGCTCATATTATTATAAAGTCACTTACGTTTAGAAAATCTTGAGATAATGAAGCCGCCTTATAATCCTTTTATTATAATGTACCAAAAGAAATTACAACAAGCTTTGCTACGAATATACGAAACAATATTTACTGTGTGCAAGATCCTCAATGGGTCTACATGTCGCGTGATTCAAATTGCCCTCATTAGTAATATTGAGTAATGCAGTCGTAAAACAAATGGTTCAAACCATTAAATTGATGAAGGCTCATTGCATAGCATGGAATTTGCAGTCTCATATTTTCTGAAAAATGTTTGACTAACCATCACGCCTGTTTTCCCCGAAGGGTTAGGCAGAGGTGTACCAATGTACACCCACAGTTCGCCGGTATATTTAGATCCCATGTAATAGGGGCATATTGCCATTAACCGGACACAAATCCAAACTCCGAGCTGCTACTGAGAATTTCATAGAAAAACCCAAAAACACTTTTTGCTCGACCTGGGAATCATACCCATGCGATCTTTAGCGTAGCAGTCGTGCTTAGGACCACTAGGCTAACGAGGCAGTTAAAATGTTTGAGTAGATAGATTTTTTATTTGTTAGCTATTTTGGTAATTATTGATGAAAGAAAAACATCGCGAGGAACCCTGGACTTATAATTAACATTCGATTTTTATCCGAAAAGATTTTTCACCCTCATCAAGTTACGTCTTTGGGTACTGCTCCGCTCCTTTGAGTCGTAGCGTGATTTTACATAGCCTATACTATTCCTAATGAATCTGGCTATCAAATACCAAAATAATTTATCCTTCTCTGACTGGTAGTTCCAGACACGTAAAGCCATTGGTCCCGGCTGTCATTCGTAGATCTTTGACAGTCGTGACGGATAGTCAGAAGCCAAGAAGTCTGACAACCAGTCTAACCAAGAGGTATCGTATTACCCATTACTGGGTTGTGGAGGTCAGATAGGCAGTCGCTCCATGTAAAACACTGGTATTCAGATGCAGCCGGTTAGACTGGAAGCCGACCCCAACGCAGTTGGGAAAAGGCTAAGCAGATGATGATGATGATTGGTAGTTCCAGAGATTTGTGCGTTTATAAACGAAACAACTCTTCATCTTTATTATATCGCATAGTACACACAATCACACATTAAAACAATGCACAGTAAAGCTGGGTTTACACAAACGACTTAGTAAACGCGTTTTGACGTAGACTATGGAGTAGCTGGAACGTTAAGCCGGGTATCAAACAATAAGCTGGACTTAATATCGTGTAATCCTTGCAGTTGTGTCCTAGTCTTAGTCTTAAGAAGTGATCTCGCTGTTGAGACGTGGCCTTAATCGAGATTCTAGTGTATCTTTGTGTTTATGTATCATTTGTGTATGTGGTCCTTTCATTAATGATCGTAGATCAAAGATATGAATACAAATAACGATTGTAAAATAAAAAAAACCCAAAATCTACAAAGTAGAAAATTACTTTAATTTTTGAAGTCGACGGTCCTGGCTCTGTTTATTGTTTTAAATTAAATATGTTGTTGTCCTACTTTAAAAAAAGTTTAAAAAATTTCACTTTGTAGGAAGAATTTTTAAATTTCGCGCTAAAACCGCCTAGTGACGCGTAGGTAGCTACTCGCGTCTCCCTTGTGCGGACCGTGCGGCCGCGTCCCGCCAACGCCAACACACGCAGCGCGCGCGCTTCAGTCGGGCTCGCATCGCTTTCGAAATCGGCCACGTATTTGGTGTACTAATGTTTATATGTTTTAATCGTGTACTAATGTTTTAATCGTGTACTTACCTAAATCTAAGAATATACGGTATTAAAAAACTGAAGTGTAGAAGTGTTTTACTACAACTTTCTATTCTATCATCTTCATTACTTAAATTAATAAGATAAACACCACCGGATAGTCAAGAAAGTATAATGCGCAATTTCGTTTACTTGGGTGATATATATTTTTTTTGGTTATTTTGTTTAAAAAAAACTGAAAAAAGACCTTATTAATAACAAAAAAAATAAGACCAAAACTCTATTGCATCAAAAAAATCCTTAACAAAGTGCCCAGAAGACTGGCGGCATTGCCACGTTGGATGGCAATGAAGCTAGAAGAATTAAACTACAAAGATAGGTTTTTGTCTTTAGCTTTTGTAAACCAATTTTTCATGTTATGTGTGTCACTTTCACGCAAATAAACGGCTTTCTTTCTTTAAGATTTCACAAACTTCTTCACCCAAACAAAAGTCACTGAATACTCCATCGGTAAACACCCAAAAATTGTATGAGTAAATACGTCATGGGACGAGAACTAATCAATCATCATACGAGCGTCCGCAAAGCGTGAAGTTTCGATTAATTATGATTTATGGACATTCTCACGTCAATGCTTTCCTGTTGTGTTTGTATGTATGGGGGTGGCGTGTTACGGAATTATTGCTTCTAATTTTATCTGGGTTTCTGATGTTTTTTTAATTGTAGTGGTTATTGTGGTTGGAGATATTGGTCTGAGAGTAAAAATTGTATTGAAATAAACTGGTTAAGTGCGATTCGGGTTTATTCATGCAGGGTTCCTTACCAACATACTTACAATATTTACCGCTATGTAAAAAAAAACACGTTTCTTTTATTACTTTCTGATGGCCATTGCCGAGCACAAATCGTAACTCCTAACTGCTACTGAGAATTTCAAAGAAAAACCCAATAATACTTTGATACTCGACCCGGGAATCGAACCCATGACCGTCTTTCGTGGTTAGCGCTATTCGATCTAGCTTAGCAGTCGCGCTTAGGACCACTAGGCTACACCAGGCCGTTTCTCGCAATTCTGACCGTAAAAAAGCTGCATGCTGCTGCTGCTGTGTTATCTCTTCACCACCTTTGGTTGACTGGTAGAGAATGCCTAAGCCATTAAGTCCGCCTTTGTACTTTTTTTTGTGCATAAAGTTTAAATAAATAAATAAAAAGGCCTAATTGCATCATAAAACATAACACACTCAAAAGGATGTATATTATATAGCTATAGAACAGCAAGATACTTCAGACACTTGTGTTGCCATTTATTTCACTGCTCGCGCTGGAAAAATGGAAGGCAGGGAGGTACTTGTAATAAATGTGGTACACTGTGTGGTACATGAGAGTGCACCGCAGTGTAATGATGTATATTGTGGGGTGACGCAGTGTTCACCACAGTTTACAAGGATGCAGCAGTGTTTCTGTTTTTATATTACGTCGTTTTTTTATTTTGTCTTCTAAGTTTGAGTTAGAAGTTAGTAATGGTGGGTCCACACGATACAGACTTAACACAGACTTCTATAGAATTTTGTCTGTACAACAAATCAGTACAGACAAATGTCGGTGTATCAGAAAAGTCGGAAGTCTGCGTACATGTCTGTACGATTGTCGGAGCAAAACTCATGATTATTGAATTACTTAATTTATTCATTAAAATCGAAGTCTGAACTGATGAAAAGTCTGCACAGACATTTGGTAAAGACCTCTGAGTAAAAATGTTTACTCAGACTTTATAGTCTGTGCAGATGTCTGTACAGACAAAAGTCTGTGTCGTGTGGACCCACCATTAGAGGATGAAATAAAAAGTCGCGAGTTCGCGATGGGGCAGTTAGATGATCCTACCGATGATCTCGTGGTGTCAAGGACGACTTTTGAGCGTGAGGTCCTGGGTTCAACTTCCAGGTCGGGTATAAAGTGTTAAATCTTCGGGGAATACATGCCTAACTGCGAATTGCGGGAACACCTAGCCGTTAGAAGCAAGTGCACCGCCAACAAGCTGTCACGTTTTTTTCCTGTAATTATAAAAAAATATTAACATACACTCTTTGCTTTGCAGGTTGCGTGGCACTACTCGATAGCCGCACCAGGAGATAGCTTGCTTCCTAACAAAAGCTAAAGAGATTGATTTTTTGTTGAACTAAATGAAAATTAACTGAAAATAAATTTCGAAAATAAAAATAATTGAAATGTGTGTGCATTTTATTGATTGTTAATTATTGAAGGTACGTATTTTTGTTGAGTTTTTTATGTATAATTGTCTGAAACAAATGAATTGTTATTATTAAAAAGCTACGTCTACTAAGCTACGACTATTTTCTAATAAAAAAGTCTGGGATCTGTATAAAAATTTACGCGAGCGAACACACGCGCAAAAGCTAGTTCCTAAATAAATAATAAGACAACCCTGTCTACCGCAAGCGGACTTATGATCCCATTTGCTAGAATCAAACTTAGTGTATAAATCAAATGAAACAATATTTGCTTACATATCTCGGACTCAAAGAGGAATCATGAATCCGAAATAGATAATACATGCAAACATTCCTTTATGACAGAGTAACATCGATGACAAATGTCGAAAATATTCATAACAGCAGTTAACATACCAGGAACATACATTTAAATTAGGGTTGCAATGGAGGCCTTTTTAGCGGAGGCGGATGCGGATGTATTTAGGATGCAGATGTGGAGGCAGATGCGGATGCGGATGTGTAGCGGAAGCAGATGCGGATGCGGAGGCGAAGGTGGAATTGCAAGTTGTACAAAAGATTAATTCGTGATTTAAAAAAATAAATAAAGATAAAACGTCTAGTCTGGTAATGGAAATTAAGAAAAAGCAAATTAGGTATATTTCACGGCTTTAAGTGACTGCGAACGGTAGACGCAAAATGTTGTCCATTTCGCTCGCAAAACAGCTGGGCGACCTTATATGCCAACTTTAATAAACATCCGTAACATACATCTCCGCAAACAAAATTGCGAATGCGGATGCGGATGCGGAGGTACGATTTCTAGCGGATGTTCCGCACTCACAGATGCAGAAGCCACATTCCTTCACATCCCTAATTCAAACGACACACTCAAACGTCCCTAAATAAATTAATAAACAACGAAACATCAAAGGGACATCAAAAAACACTTTTATGTTTGTAAAACGCCCAAAAAGTAGCCATAAACATTCACCGCTAATGGCTTCAAATAATACTCTAAATAGCTAAAGTGCCAAACGATTTTTCAAGTCATAAATTCGTTTGCTAATACGATGAGTCAATGAATCGTTTTAAATTTTCAACAGAGATGTGATTTCGACTTTATGTTGGCTGTTGTTAAGTTCGAGATTTGGTTGGCAGTTTTGTGTGCTTGTATTTTTTGTTTGTTGTTTTTTTAGCATGTTGACATTAAGTGGTCTAGTTTATAACGCGTGGGGATGCCAATTAGATGCTTGTTTTAGTATGTGTGGTGTGCAGTATTTCATTAAGCGAAAGCTGTATACTTGACTGTGTTTTATACAGAGCATTGAACTACTTATACAAATAAATACAATTTAAGTGTTTGTTCGTAATTTCGAATTAACAGCTTTTCATTAAATACTTATGAAAGTATATACGGTACTTATATCATCAAAAAATCAATTTTTAATATTTTTGTCTGTCTGTTTGTTCCGGCTTATCTCGGAAACGGCTGGACCAAATATGATGGTATTTTCACTCCCAGATAGGTAATGTTATAAGGAGTAACTAAGGCTGTTTTTATTTTAGAAATTTTATTTATTTAAAAAATTTATCCCCGAAAATGTAGATATGTACTTTCCCGAGGAATATTATATTAACATTGGTGCGGAGGAACTCAAGGGCAGAAGCTATTAAATAAAAGTATTAGGAATTTTGACGTTGGATGGTTAGTTCTGTCAGAAATACCCGCAATTCTAGAAAGAAAATAAATTCAAGTAAAATTTCGGGTATTTCTGACATAACTAACCAAAACCAAAATGTCTTCCATTTCTCGTAATACACACGAGTCTCGGAACTGCCTCGGTGGCCTAGTGGTACTAAGCGCGACTGCTACGCTAGAGGTCTTGGGTTCGATTCCCAGGTCGAGCAAAAAGTGTTATTGGGTTTTTCTATGGAATTCTCAGTAGCAGCTCGGAGTTAGGATGTGTGCCCGGTTAATAGCAATAGGCTCGCCCCCTATTACATGGGACCTAAAACATACCGGCGAACTGTGGGTGTACATACATGGTGCACCTCTGCCTAACCCTTCGGGGAATACAGGCGTGATTGTATGTTGTATGTTCTCGTAATAATTTTAGTTATTCTAGAAAGGAAATAAATTCAAGTAAAGAACTGGTATTTTACAGCCCATCCTGAAATATACCAAAAATAATACTACACCACATCGAAACTAAATCAACGGTTCTTGAAATGTAAAGACCATTGCTGACAGAGATGGATTGAACGCTACTGGTGTAGAAGAAATATATCGTCCAAATAAAATATTTTTACCAGCTAATACTGTTTATGGAAAGAACTTCAAATAATATATATACCATCACGCCTGTATTCCCCGAAAGGTTTGGCAGAGGTGTACCAATGTACACCCACAGTTCGCTGGTATGTTTTTATGTCCCATGGGCATGTAATAGGGGGCGAGCCTAATGCCATTAACCGGGCTCAAATCCTGACTCTAAGCGGCTATTGAGAATTTCTTGAAAAATTCAATAACACTCCGAAAAATAAAGAAAAACTTCAGAAAAATAATCCTACCATTACTTAATATAAATGCGATAATTTGTAAGGATGGATGGATGTTTGTTACTCTTTCACGCTTAAACGGCTGAACGGATCTGGATGGAATTTGGCACTGAGATATATTGTAGTTTAGAATAACACAGGACATTTTTTATTCTGGAAAAAATTACTGTGCCCTGGGTTTTTTTTTACCGATTGGAAATCATCCAATGACCGTCCTGGGCGGGGCGGGACGGAGTGTCAGACTTTTACTGACTAAAACCCATCCATGTTTGATATTATTATCCCCTGGGATAATATATCAAAGACGCGGACGAAGGCGTGGGCAGAAGCTAGTAATAATATCAATAATAAAAAACAAGTGCCAAGTGCAAGTTGGACTGTCACACGAAAGGTTCTGTAGCATCATACAAAATTGAATAATACATACAAAAAAAGAACTAATTTTTTTTTTATATATGTCACCGGAAAATAACAAGATCCGTAAGTTTATCAATTTACTAGGAAGTTTATAAACTTTCGTAAGATTCTAAACGGGAGATAAATTGTAATATTTTACGTCCACATTTTCGTAAATTTATCAATTTCCGACGTCATACGAATTTATAAACTAACGAATATCTATTGGTAAGATTTTATATGGTTCGACCAATCACAGAAACTCTTTTAAATATACGATCTTTGAAATACGTAAAATAACACACTGCTCTCTGATTGGTCAATGTTCATAGTGGCAATGCTTGTGTCCAGCTGGCGGCCGCGAGGAAGGAGAAGTGACACGTGACAGCAAACCAATCAGATCGCGCGTAGCGTTTGGTTACTGCTTACTTATTATTTTACGAGTGAGTTCAGTAAGTTTATCAATTATTTCCGCCTTCTCCTAAAATGTTAAATGTCTACCTGCAACAGTTTTAAAGATACAAACCTGTGACAGACCAACAGACAGATAGCACAGTCTTAACACCATTTGGTTACGGAACCCTAAAATGTATTATTGTTTTTATTGACCAAAGTATTCTTAGAGGTTCGGGAAGTTTATTAATATTAAAATATCTTTGTAATAAGATACAGACAAGAACTTTAGGTTTGTTTAACATTCTTGAGCCTCGGAATTAGTGAACTATTCCGATTTCAAATTCTTTAGGCCTGTTTGCACCAGTAAGAGTTTTCTTGAATAAACTTGGCCAAGTAATGGGGCCAAGAACTTAAAGTATCCAATTATTACCAAAAGGATTAGGGGATACGCACGATTTTTTAAATTTAAATAATGAATCCTTGTTCACGTAAATAACTACGAAATATATACTTAAGCCATTCAAGATTTGTCATTCCAAGGTCAAGGAAAATGTTACTTGATTTTTATTTCAAATTTTCAGAAGCTGTTTGGAGTTAATGGCAATAATCTCGCCCCCTATTACATCATGGGACCTAAATATACCGATTAACTGTGGCTTCATATTGGTGCACCACTGCCTAACCCTTCGTGGAATACAGGCATGATGGTATGTATGTATGTATGTGAAACTCGTATTTATAGTTAATTCAAAGTAAAATCTTTGGTACAAATGGGCCTTAGGTAATTTATTATTTTGAAACAATGAATGTTGAGCTTACAAATTATGTTTCAAATCACTTTGAATACCAAGGTTAGCGCAGTACCTAAAACCTCTACGTCCGTCGACCTCTATTCAACTGGACCCGAGGTGGCGGCGCGTAGTGTTACACGCGCGCCCCTCTTTGACGTCGCGGGGGGAGTCTAACACCTCACTCCCCCCCCTGACCTAAGGAGGCCCGCAGTGGCGGGTCAGCACCAGTCGGGGATCGTGGAAGGCGCGTACGTCCCCGGGATCCCCGGCGTAAGTGTGGGAATGGAACACTGGGGTAGTTTTTAGTCAGTAAGAGTCTGACAGACCCCTCCGCCCTCCCCAGGGCGGTGGGCATCCTTGAGGATTTTCCACCCCGGCAACAAAAAAAAAAAAAAAACAGTACCTTAAACCTCTAGCGTAGCAGTCGCGCTCAGGACCACTAGGCTAACAAGGCAGTCAAGTGAGCTAATATGTGTGTAAACGCACCAACGATACAAGAGAAATTCCTAGAGCGTAGCAACGATTAAAAAAATAAAAATAAATTGGACATATCGGGTATCCATCTTGGTTTTATGGCAGCAGTAACGGAAATCCTGTCTCCGCTATCTTTTCTGGGTTTGTGCCAATATTAGGGACATCTATCTAAATTGGGAGGAGTGCCGTCGTTCGCAGGTCTTGAGCGCAAATCTCCGGAACTACTGGTCTGATTCTGAACATTCTTTCGCTGGTAAAAAGCTGTGTTATCTTTGAGTGGTGTAAGTTTGCTTTATTATGAAATAAATAAGGGGATGCGTAGGTAATTTACGTGGAGGATGTCGAAAATCAAAGCTAGTATGTAATATGATTTTTAATCAAATTAATCTACCTATCAATTTATTAGTTTGAGTTGTATTTGGTATTAGAACCTAATAATAATAATATTCTCCAGACTGATTTTAGTCACGGCGGCTAATCTCATTGTTGCACAAGGGTGGGCAGACGCAGGTGAACTTCCTCTTCCCTCACTCTCATAGTTCAATAGGATGGCAATCTAACATGATCGGGGAGAAATCAGGCGCTGGACCAACGGCTTTCCGAGGCACGGAGGTGTCACACCACCATCTTCCAAACTCCAGGCTGCTACTGACAATTACCAATGGAAAAACCCAATAACACTTATTGCCTGACCAGGGAATCGGACCCAAGAGAACAACAGGGCAGTTACGAAACTTAATCATGCATAAAACAATTATACACTTCATAGTTTTATGACATTACACTAAGAGATAATTCCACACGCAAAGCTTAACGCTTTTCAAAATTTAATTTTATTGCCCAAACAAAGTATTCAAAGCTAAATAATTACAATACGCTTCTGTCACTAACAGCTTAGAAAATTCCATATACTCAGTCATAATGACAACAAAAAGACTTACAAATGAAATGACAAAGAAAATGCACAAACATTAAAATACCATTCTAAGTTAATTGCTCACACAAAAGCAAATGGCCGATTTTATTTTCAATTTTGATGGAAGCTCGTGTAGTTCTTACATCTATATTTATACTGATATGATAAAGAACAAAGATTTTTTGTTTGTTTGTTTGTTTGTATCGAAAAGGCTCCGTAACTACTGGACCGATTTAAAAAAAAAAAAACACTAATTGATACTCACATAATTCCTGAGTAACATAGACTATGTAACATCACGCTACAATACAAGGGAGCGGAGCAGTAATTAAAGATGTAATTTAACACGAGTAAAATTAGTCACGTGAATGAATTTGAAGAAAAAGAGTTGGTTTGTAGATAATAATAAAATAACAGCTTTTTTTTTCCAAAATAACCATAAATGTTTACACGGCACTTAACTGTACCTATTTTAAAAATATTTGTCTGTCTGTTCGTTCCAACTAAGCTTTGAAACGGCTGGACTGATTTTCACGGGTCTTTCACTGGTATTAAGTCGATATAAGGTTACTTTTATTTCAGAAAATTAATTAGGGTACCGTTTAAAACAAATACCTAATATCCTGCCGGTAACCGATATTCACAAGACAAAACCGCATTCAAACCTAAGCTAGTTTATAAATAAATAATTCTGCAAAGACAAAACGACAAACAGCACTCCACAGCTAATGCTGCCGACCATTCCATTTTCAATCGTCCACGTTAGTGGCTTGACATCAAAAAGAATCACTTACAATCGAAAATATACCTTCTGCAACTGGAATAGCGAAGAAAATGAATTGTATGCGAAAAGTTGGAATTTCTGCAGGAGTGCAGTGACCAACAAAAGTTATTTAATTTTAAATATTGACAGTGACATTCTAAACCAGCCTTTATTTGTTTCACCGCAGGGTAAAGGCCTCTTCTCATACAGAGAAGGCACGAGCATTGATCACCACGCTTGCTCAAGGCAGATTGTCGATATTGGGCTTATGGACTGGGATACTATCAAATTTGACGCAAACAAAGTCGAAGTTGCAGACTTGTGCTAGTTCAAAATATTGTAAAGAGGAAGGATTGTTTCTTTGCTTGTACGGAATAGGCTCCAAAACTACTGGACCGATTTTAACCATTATTTCACCAATAGATAGCTACATTATTTCTGAGTAACATAGGCTATATAACATCACGCTACGACCCACAGGAGCGAAGCAGCAATCAAAGACGTAACTTAAGGCGGCTAAAATAAGCCACACGAACGAAGTCGCGGGCAATGAAAGTACCAAATATTATTATTATCTTCCCAACCACTACCATAAATTAATGGGCACAGATGTCACTGATGCCAGTTCCGAGAATATCGCCACAAACATTCAGAGCGGAGTATAGTAAAAAGCGAACAGTGTGCAGTTTTTATTGCCCACCATATGTGCAGGTAAAACGCCGAGTAATAAATATCCCGGCGCAAGAAAAGTGTTGAGATTTTGGATGTTAATACTTGGTTTTATCTGTAGTGTTGAGCTGGCGAAATGAATGAATGTGTGTGGCGAAAATTTTGTTGTATTATATTTTCTTTCATTGTTCCTTTCTTTTGTTCTGTGTTTCTTTCTTTCTTTCATTCATTATTTCTTCTTTGTTTCTTTTTTTCATTCGTTTGTATTTTGTTTCTTTCTTTTTTTCTTTAATTCTTTTTCTCTCTCTCCTTCTTCCTCTGCATCTTTCATTTCCCTCTCTTTCTCTTTCTTTCTTTCATTTTTTCTTTTTTCTCCTTTTTCTTTCTCATTTTTTTCTTTCTTGCTTTCCAACATGCAGTTTTAGAAGGGACGAATTAATTCATCACGACATTCATTCCCATTTATTTTCTGAAAAATAAAGTGTTGTGTGTCAATTTAAAGCAAAGGCTTTAAATTGACACACAACAGTCACTTAATTCAAGAAATTATTATTCCACACGCAGCTTCAACCAATAAGAGATTAATATTTATATTTGACCGATTTTTAGATCCAATTTATGGTAGCCAATCACCTGTCTACTACCCACGCTGCGTCAAATCCCTTATTTCCTCAGGGATTACACCATTGTTTACCATTCGAGCCACTGTTTGTCCAAAGTGACAGACTAAGTTGGCATCACACAAGATTATTGAACCACTGCAGTGTGTGTGGTGAAATTTCAAAGACATATTTTAGACTGTGGCGTTAATTAATTTGGTGTGTGTTAGTTAGTAATTAATTACGATATAGCACCTATGTTGAGTAGAAGTTATGTTTGGTACTAGGATCTCGTTATGTGGGTGTTATTTTAGGTACTTTGATAATAAAAGGAAGATTGTGTAGGTACTGTTTAGTATGGCCGTCTATTTAATAGAGATATCTGAAATTGATTTACTATATTGTGTGGCTATTAATACAAATTAAATTATAGTCGTGATAGGCCAGTGAATAAAAAAAATATCACATAGTATACCATCACGCCTATATTCCACGAAGGGTTAGGCAGCAGAGGTGTAACCAGTGTAAACTCACAGTTCGCCGGTATGTTTTTAAGTCCCATGTTATAGAGGTCGAGCCCTATTGCCACTAACCGGGCACAAATCCTAACTCCGAGCTGCTAATAAGAATTTCATAGAAAAACTCGATTACACTTTGCTTTATCTAGGAATTGAATCCAAGACCTCTGGCGTAGCAGTCACGCTTAGTACTACAAGGATGGCAAGCAAGCTAACGGCCCATCCGATTTTAGGTGGTCACCGCTGCCTGTAGACATCTGCCATCCCAGAAACAAAGTTGAAATGTCTCATGTGCCTGTTATTACACCAGCAACCATACCCTTCAATCCGGAACACACAAACGCTGCTTTGCAGCAGAAAAAGGCATGTAGTAGTACTTCCCCGGACAAGCTCCTTCACAAAGAGCTCTACTACTGCTAAGATGAATCAGTACCTAAAAGTTCGTTACCCCCGTCTAACTATTAATAAAACGAATGACAGTTAAAATTGAAATAGGCAAATAGAAATTATTTGCAGATGAACAGGCAGATTCAATCTGGACGGCTCCCGTTCGAGGCAAATGCAACTTTATGGAAATAATAAGTGGTAATAACTACAGGAGATAGGCAGTAGAGATAGCAAATAAAATCGAGTTTTGTTTTAGGTACACAATATTTTGCCTGCGACCAAAAAATGTTCGGTTATTTATTTATTTATTTATTTAAACTTTATGCAACAAAAAAGTAGGTACAAAGGCGGACTTAATGCCTTAGGCATTCTCTACCAGTCAACCTAAGGTGGTGAAGGGATAACACGGCAGGTGCAAATAAAAACAAAAGAACAAAATTTGATACTTTCAAAAACAAAATAAAAATTAATTGGTTATCGTTGAGACTGATAAAATCGCAGATTAAAAAGTAATACATAGAATATCCAACTTGAAGTCTTGTCTTGGGGTTCGATTCCTAGGTCAAGCAAAGTGTTATAAGGTTTTTCTATGAAATTCTCAGAATCAATTTGGAGTTACAACGTTGTGTCCGGTTAATGTCAATAGGCTCGCCCCCTTTTACATGGGGCCTAAACATACCTTCGAACTGTGGGTATACATACACTGGTACTTCTCTTCCTAACCCTTTGGGGGAATACAGGCATGATGGTATATTCTACAACATAATCTTTCCTATGTCTATACAACGGAACAAAGGTAAGGTTTAAAAGGCAAAATCTCTTCTAACATTACTAAATAAATTCGGAAGATAGTTGAATTCCTTACTTAGACACGATTAGAATTGTTAAGTGGGGATAATCCCTACTTTGCCTTAGTTTTCACACCTTCAACACTTGCCTTCATTGGCTACAAAATTAGGAAGGCAAAGTCAAAGAAGAAGTCAAAGGAAATAGGGTACTTTTAGTTTTTGTTGGATTGCCTGTGTAAAGTTAGTTCCTTTTTTTTTCTTGATAAGTATTGAGAGTTTTTTAAACGACTTCAAAATAGGAGGAGATTTTTCTTGTTTTTTATGTCAGAACTCAAAATTCTTTTTTAAATTGAAAGGATTTTACTGCACCAAACATACCAGGCGAATTGAGGGTGTACCTACATTGGTACACCTCTGCCTGACCCTTCGGGAATACAGGCGTGATAGTATGTTCTGTTATATTATGATTTTAGGATTTTATGTCTTTTTTTTACATTCGGATTACTCCCATAAAAATTTTATCAAAATCAGTTTAGTAGCTTGGTTTTGACATCGAAATATAAATTTATATATTTTGGTTTCAAAACCCAGCTTATAAACTCTAGTCTAGTACGTTTATTTTCAGTAAAAAGAAAAAAAAACAACGGGTTGCACTCCGGGAGTGCCGGCAGAAGCGAAAACGCTAAAGACGTACACAAATATGCCAATTCGCGTTAGCGAATTGATAAATTCGTAAGATTTTCGATCAGCAGTGCGATTCTCTAAGCCTCACTTCGTAATTCGAAAGCTGAATCCGCAGTGATATTACAAAATGGTATTCTGTTAAACACGATCACGCCGGCGACGTCAGCACGGCGAACGAATACTAAACCAATGACAAGTTGGTTCGTTATCGAAGTGAGCGCGATCACTTTAGTGAGACTCGTTTTCGAGTTTGCATTTTAGAGAATCGCACTACAGGTCACGTGTCCTGACGCGAGTTTAACATTTTTTACCCATTCCAAAACAAGTGCACAACGCCGCTTACGAATTTTCAATCAGGGTCACGTGTCCTGACGCGAGTTTAACATTTTTTACCCATTCCAAAAAAAGTGCACAACGTCGCTAAAGAAGTTTTCACTTCAAAAAAACTTATTCTCTTTTCTTTCTTTTTTAGGTTTCTTGTTACACCGTACATATTTGCTTATAATAATACCTCATTTTTTTCCCTACTTCAACCTGAAATTTCCCCACATAACTTAACAAACAGAAAAAATAAATCCAACTACTACGAACTGTTCTGCGAACAGTACTCGTAACAATCGATTTCCGGCGCAGTTATAGTCGTCGAGATGCGCCGCGTTCCCGTTTGATTCCCTAACGTTATTTATTTCCGTGGTTGTAATATTCGTTCAGTACATGCTGCAGTGCCTCGAATGGGATTTTTTAGGGTTCCGTAACCAAGGAGTGGGGTTCTTTTATTAAGACTTTGATGTCTGTTAAAGTCAAAGGTGAAGTTATTGATTTTAATTCGACCGTTAGTCCTTTTGAATGTCATTTTTACCTTGTTTTGAAATATTGTTGTTCGGTCTCGGAACTGTGGGTGATGTCGTACTTCATAATTCCGAGACAGCAACACGTCGCCTGACGCTGAAAACCAGCGCTGTGGTTCCGTGTCTCGTGCACGGACCACGGGTTTATGCTGAGCGTCAGCCTTTTCGCGCGGTAGTGGCGCATATTATACATTATTGTTATTGTTTATTTTATTTTTTATTTTTGTGTTGTGCGTCGCTTTCGCATCGAATAAATGGTTTTTCTTTCTTTCTTTCTTTCTTCTTTTGTTTTTTGTTTTTTGACGGAACATAAAAAGCCACATTATTTGTGAGTGTCATATGCTATATAACATCACGCCACGACCCACGGGAGCGGTGCAGTAACCAAAGACGTAAGTTGACGCGGGTGAAATAAGCCACGGGTTGCGGGTAGTACGCTAGTGATACATAAATGCAGGTTTCTATTTAACCATAATAGATAGGACCTTGGAACTGCCTCGTTGGCCTTGTAGTCGCAATTCCGAAATACTGTCAAACAGCATCATCTTCCTGCCTGGCGCGTTTCCATTACGCAAGTGATTTGCATGCTAGTTGCAAGTTGCATGCAAATTGTATAGTGGAAACAACATCTTGCAAACAAGTTGCAACTTGTATGCAATTAGGTTTAAACTTGTACGCACAATAATCAAGTCGGCACATTTGCACGCAAGTTGCAAGCGCATGCCCATGCGCATGCGCATACCCATGATAAACACTGTACAACTAGAACTAACTTGTATACCACTAAAATCTTGTATGCAAGCTGCAAGTTGAACAAAATCGTGTTTCCAATTCAAATCACTTGCACACAAGTCTGACGTCATACATGTATGCAAACACTTGCATAATGGAAACTCGCCTTTATCCCATGCTACTTGCGGTCGGCGCAACATGTTTTCTTCTTCCATGCCAATCTGTCAAACGTCATGTCATCACTCACTCCCTTCTCTTCTTATTTTATTTGATTACTAGCTGACCCGGCTAACGTTGTTTTGCCATATATATTTTTTAGGGATTTTAAACTATATGTTGGCTTATTCTCAGACCTACCCGATATGCACACAAAATTTTATTTATATCGGTCCAACCGTTTTGGAGGAGTATGTAAGTACCTAACATAGTAGAAGAGTATTATATAAAAGATAGATAAGATTAAGCATTTTATAGCAATCCTTCTGAAATTAGCACCAAAACTGCACCACATAAAGTCGATTTTCCTTTACAATTTAGCTTAAAGCAAAAATCATATATCAAAAACTGTTGACACATAGATCGAGAGTGTCATCACCGTACAACATCGTTCGTCAACTGTTCGCACAAATTGGATACATCCATTAATTGACTGTCAATGTATTCATGACGATGATTGACGTTTTAAATAGGCTTCATTTTTGGACGTCTGCATAAATTGGTTTTAGACTTTATTACATTGGTTGCATGGTTCAAAATTATGCCAATAACTAGCAAATTTGATATTTTCTCCCACGGGAACCGTTAATTTTTCCGGAATAAAAAGTATCATTTGTGCTATTCCACACCACAATTGATCAGTGCCAAATTTCATCCAGATCCGTTCAGCCGTTTAAGCGTAAAAGAGCAACAAACATCCATCCATCCTCACAAACTTTCGCATTTATAATATTAGTAGGATAGTAAGAAATAGGAAGTAGGATTATTACCTATATTAGGATATTTTTATCCTAAACGTGGAAACAGACGATTATTAGTAGATGTATTTACGCAATACCCGCTCCGTTGGTCTCCTAGCCGCAAGCACTGGGTTTGATTCTCAAGTCGGGCAAAGTGTTATTAATCGGGCAAAGCCCGTTGTTTGAAAGTCAATGACGTGACATCCCCGCAAAACACCGCCTAATTGACAATGGCACGATTTATTGACAATACACCTTATTTATATTAAGACGATAATACAATTTTGAATGAACCAGAAACAAACACGGATTTAGTAATAAAACCGTATGGTTTTGATATGATTATACGAAATTGAAAACACTTCAAGAAAATGGGAATACGGAAAAGCGCAGATGTAATGAATTTGTAAGGTATTGGATGTTTCTGCGCTGAATTTTCTACATATTATTTAAACCAGTATTATATAGAGGAAGGATTTGTATTTTTGTTTGTAAAAGATATATATGTCACCGGAAAATAACAAGATCCGTAAGTTTATCACTTTACTAGGAAGTTTATAAACTTTCGTAAGATTCTAAACGGGACATAAATTGTAATATTTTACGTCCACATTTTCGTAAATTTATCAATTTCCGACGTCATACGGTAAATTTATAAACTAACGAATATCTATTCGTAAGATTTTATATGGTTCGACCAATCACAGAAACTCTTTTAAATATACGATCTTTGAAATACGTAAAATAACACACTGCTCTCTGATTGGTCAATGTTCATAGTGGCAATGCTTGTGTCCAGCTGGCGGCCGCGAGGAAGGAGAAGTGACACGTGACAGCCAACCAATCAGATCGCGCGTAGCGTTTGGTTACTGCTTACTTATTATTTTACGAGTGAGTTCAGTAAGTTTATCAATTTACGAAAATGTGGACGTAAAATATTACAATTTATCTCCCGTTTAGAATCTTACGAAAGTTTATAAACTTCCTAGTAAATTGATAAACTTACGGATCTTGTTATTTTCCGGTGACATATACAAAACAATGGCCAATTTTTGGCACGTTTTGTCACTTATTCTAGAAAAAAACCGTTTTAAATATTAAAACTAAACTTGTTTACTTACTAGTTCCTGCCCGCGAAACCATGCGTGCGATTTCTATCGCGTTAAATAACGTGTTGGTTTACTGCTCCGCTTGCAAAGGTCATAGCGTGATTTCATACATCCTATACTTCTTCATGAGTCTGGTTACCATAATTATACAAAAATATTTTTTTTCCAATCCGGCCGCTAGTTATATTAGCGCTTTTAAAAATGCACACAAAAAAACTCATTAGCTTACATGTATACATACATAGCTCACGCTTTTTCCTATGGCAGACCACAGAATGCCACCTGCTACGATCTTTACATGTTCGTGTGACCAGCCGTGCGATTCTCTAACATATTTCAGCGCTGCGCTCGACGTCGAGCTGGTTGACGAAACTTCGGTAAAATCAACTCTATGCGTTGTGCGTAAAGTTGATTTGACAGTAGTGTCGTCGACGAGCTCAACGTCGAGCGCAGCGTTGAAATATGTTAGAGAATCGCACGGCAGATGTATGGACGTGGCTGAGGCGAAAGGAGTATGTAAGGATAGTAGCTTTATTATATTTGTAGGTACAGATTACTTACTTTATTAATTTTTTCTATACTATGTAAACACGCAGGGCATGGAACAAGGAACATTGCACATAGAACAAAGCATACGACCAAGTCAGAACACAGCAACAAACGCCAAAAACTTGGCCAACTATTCTCTTCACTAAGAAGGTAAAACAATAGATCTCATCTCGGCACACACATAGAAACTTTAACTTCTGTCTTAGTTCTCATAGTTTGAAACTTATTCAGGAATATGAAGTGGGAACTTATCTTTGAGAAGCAAATTGAATGATAACATCATGTGTGGAAAGTTTGCAAGAAAACTTGCAGTGAAATTTTGCATTATGGAGGGCGTAATATGAATACATGTAGCCATTATTGAAGTGAAAACTTCTTTAGCGGCTTTGTACACTTTTTTTGTAATGGGTAAAAAAAATTAAACTCGCGTCAGGACACGTGATCTGATCAAAAATTCGTAAGATTTTCGATCAGGTCATCTTACGAATTTTGTGTACGATAGCGCAATAAATAAATATTGTATTACAGTAATTACGGATAAAAATAAATAAATAAATAAAATACATACCATCACGCCTCTATTTTCCGAAGGGTTAGGCAGAAGTGTACTAATGTACAATGTACTTACAGCTCGCCGGTATGTTTAGGTCCCATGTAAAAGAGGGCGATCCTATTGCCATTAACCAGGCAGAAATCCTAACTCCGAGCTGCTACTGAGAATTTCACAGAAAAACTCAATAACACTTTTTGCTCGACCTGGGCGTCGAACCCAAGACTTCTAGCGTAGCAGGCTCGCTTAAGACCAATAGGCTAATGAGGCACTTACCTACTTAAAAAAGCTTACTTCTTGTTTGTAAATTTTTAATAGACCTATAAACATCCCTTTTGTTTCATAAATCCTCAACAAAATGGCGTACTAATTAACACTAATAACAATCAAAAGGAATGAATATAAAACAAATTATAACTAAACTTTCACTTGAAAGTATCAAAATTAATCGTAACAGACGAAACAATAGCACGAACATTGATCAAACGGTTTTGATACTTTAAATCACGCCAAGTTGAATAAATACTGAGTTAATTATTGTGTGTAATAATTACTATTGTCAACACAATTCTGCTTACGTGTTGGTAACTAATATTACTTGGTCTTTTATCGTATACATATACGAGTTAGTTACAGGCTTGGTTAGAATGGATGCATACATGGATGGATGGATGGATGGATGTTTCTTACTCTTTCACGCTTAAATGAATTCATGGATCTGGATGAAATTTGACACAGCGACAGATTGTAGTATGGAGTAACACATAGGATAGGTACTTTAAATCTGGAAAAATGTACGGTGCCCATGGGATTATAAGCCATATTTGACGCGAACGAAGTCGCGGGCAGAGGCTAGTAAATTAAAATGTAGCAACCAATAGCTCAAACACAGCGCCAACCGTGTCATCAACCCCCACCGTATTTGTGTTTAATTTTTTAGTCGTGTTTTTATACAAGCTGTTGATTTGCATCCTCGTCAAATTTTAGGAGCTTGTCATAAAAAAAGAGAAGTAATCAAATAATTATAATTACGATACCTGGCCAATATCTAATAAATACTTGTTTTTTTAGTTGCAACTATCAAATAACAGTATTCCAGAATACTCCTCTTTCAAAATTCTGAATCGCCCCAAATTCTGAGTTGCGTATTCGGTAGGCAGAGTTGTCGCGTGGCTATATCAATGTATACATAGTGCCTAAACTCTCTGGCGAGATGGCTAGCTCGAATTCGAAAATCACGTCAAAAAAAAAAACAAAACCAATAGTTAACTCCTTGAATTTGACGAGGATGCAAATCAACGCCTTGTATTTACCAAGTATCAAACTATACTGGTTCAACACGTATGAATTATGGTGGTTATGTTAAACTGACACGTTAATTACTAACACGCCATGGTGTGGAGTGAGACCGTGAACAAACATGATAAAGCTTTTTTAAACAATACATTATTTTCATGCAATAAACGTATAAACTGCGCTGTTGGCCTTGTGACTGATGAGCGTGGGGTCTTGGGTTCGATTCTCAGGTCGGGCAAAAAGTGTTACTGGGATTTTCTATGCAGCAGCTCGAAGTTTGGATTTGTGCCCGGATACTGGCAATAGTCTCGCCCCCTATAACATGGACCTAAAAACATACCGGTGAACTGTGGGTGGTATTGGTGCCTAACCCTTCGGGGAATACAGGCGTGATGGTATGTGTAAATTTCTCTGTAGCAGCCCAGAGTTTGGAAGCTGATGGTGTGACACCAACGTGTCTCGGGAAGCACGTAAAGCCGTTGGTCCCGGCTGTGTTTCGTAGAACTTTGACAGTTGTTACGGAAAGCCAGAAGCCAGGGAGTCCGACAACCGGTCTCACGAAGAGGCATCGTGTTGCCCAGTAACTGGGTTTTTTGGGACAAGCCCGCCACACTGTTCCCAAACCACTGCAACTTCTGTAAGCCAGAATTAACAGTGGCGACCACAAGAAAAGCGCCGAGGCAACCCAGCCAACAACTAACAGTCACAGCAACCAGTAACCAGTACCAGTAACTGGGTTGTGGAGGTCAGATTGGCAGCCGGGAAAAAGTATCCTAGTAGTATATTATAGTCCTATGTAGTATTCCACACTACAATCTCATCTACATCCGATTAGCCGTTTCAGCCTGCAAAAGTACCAAACATACATCCATCCATCCATCTATCCATCCTCACAAACTTTCACATATAACATACTAGCTTTTGCCCGCGACTTCGTCCGCGTGGATTAATAGTTCCCGGGGGATTTCCGGGATGAAAACTATCCTATGTCCTTTCTCGGGTCCCAGACTATATCTGTACCAAATTTCATTGAAATCGGTTCAGTGGTTTAGGCGTGAAGAAGAGACAGACAGACAGACAGAGTTACTTTCGCATTTATAATATTAGTAAGGATAACATTAGTAGAATTATTTATATTTCAACACTGCGCTATTTGTCTTTCAAAAAACAAACACAAAAAACGAAAGCCTATGAAGCGGTAAATTTAATAACTTAATATAGCCTAAACTAGATCAAGCCCTCCAATCACTCACCCGCTGGCTTCGACGGAAAAAATGGCCTTATAGCCTCAAGGCCACGGAGTTGGCTTTGGCCTCGGAAGTTCTAATCCGATTTCACGGCCGTTCGCAATCGTGAATATTTTGTAAGTATATTGATATAACTTAGTTGATACTGTGGTTTTTATGTCTTTGTTTTAGTAGGAATATATTGGGATGTGTTACAGATATTATGGATAGCGTACTACACACAATTATGTAAAAAAAAAACATACCACATACCATCAAGCCCTTATTCCACGAAGGGTTAGGCAGAGGTGTAGCAATGTACACTCACAGTTCGCCGGTATGTTTAGGTCACATGTAATGGGGGGCGAGCCTATTGCCATTTAACGGGCACACATCCTGACTCCAGCAGTTCGGAGTGAAAGAGAAAGAAATTCATATAAATGTTTTTTTCACTACTTTGAACAGTTTTTGCTCGACCTGGGAATCAAACCCAAGACATCTAGCGTAGCGTCGCATGTAGTGTTTTCAGGGACTTAAACACACCGGCGAACTGCAGGTGTACCTACATTGCTACACCTCTGCCTAACCCTTCGGGGAACACAGGCGTGTTTTTCAGCTTCATCGGACAACGGGAAGTGGATACATTTTATCTCAGACACCGGGCCGGGTGCAATTAAATACAATTAATTTTTTTTTTAAACTGTCTAACATAAAAGACATTAAGTACAATTGTACGCAAAACTAGAACAAGACCGGTTAAATAAAATAAATGGAACAATTAAAATCTGTCACCTATTTTCTGCGCACAATACTTCGTGATATCTTTGGTAAACAAAGCAGTTAGTCTCGGAAATGCTAAAAAACTTAAAAGCATTTTTCACGATTTCACATCTATATTAATAAATAGAATTTAATTGTCTGTTTGTACTTAATAGCAAACAAGCGAAATGGTGGATTGTAGTAGTTGGTGGTATTACCGATGGTAAATCATTTATTTATTTACTTTAATTAAATCATCAAATGACTTCTCCCCCCCCCCCCCCCAGGTGTCAGACTTTTACTGACTAAAACCCATCCATGTTCCTTCTTTGCGTTCCGGGGGCGCGGTATCTTTTCCGAACAACCCGCAGCCCCGGCAGGCCTTGGCCCCTCTGAATATTTACTTAAAAAAATCAATTTTAGAATTTGTTGTTTTTCTGTCTGCCTGTTTGTTCCGGCTTACATCCAAAACGCCTAGACCGATTCTAACGGGCCTTAACTGACATAATATAGCTAATATTATAAGAAGTAGGTAACTAAGACTACTTTTATTTTAGAAAAAGAACTACGATTCCGTGCAAGAAAAATTAAACCCAAACCAAAATTCACGCGAATGAAGTCGCACGCATAAGTTAGTTGAACACAAATGTTTGAGTAAAAGAGGAAATGTTTGAGTAAAAGAGGAAATAAGTCCTATATAGGTCAAGAGCGATGTGGCGCTAGAGTCCGCTTTGAGTTCCGTAAAAAAAAACCGGTAATTGCGAGGTACATCTCTATTTGCATGAAGTCTTTACAAACAAGCATTAAACTTCTGTTAGTTTCAGGAAATGTTTAATGTTTGTTCGTTAAATCTGGCAGAAAATTAGGTATGTGAACTTTATCGGGTTTGCGAAGTATTGTCGACTTTAAAAGTTTTGAACAAGATGCAGTTTTGCGTACTAAACAAATTTCATTTGCGGAGGTTGTCATAAAAGTAGGAATAAATCAAATATAAGTGCGAGACGGATTAATAAATACTTAATTAGGATTAATTTTTTTGTTGTTCATGTTTGACAGTATTTTAGAACACCTAGCAAAAGTTAGCTAGTTAGTTAGCCTAGCTAGTTTTTTAAAGAACACACAGTACCTACATTATGTCACTGTGTGCATGTCAAAATTATAGCTTATAACTCAACGCGTATAAATTTGGCAATAGGCTCGCCCCCTATTACATGAGACCTAAACATACCGGTGAACTGTGGTTGTACATTCGTACACTTCTGCCTAACCCTTTGGGGAATACAGGCGTGATGCTTGTATGCTAAATGTTTACACGGTCTGTCTATTTGTCCCGACTAATCTCCAAAACGGCTGGACCAATTTTAACGGGACCAACACAGGCATATAACTGATATTACAAGGACCAACTTAGGCTACTTTTATTTCTGAAAAATAACCAACTATTTTTGGAAGAAGTATAGTTTTTTAGCTATTTGTTTTTGCAGGGCTCCATAAAACTGTCATTCACGCGAACAAAGTTGCGAGTAAAGCCTTGTCTACAGTTACTATGGCAACGTAGCATCAATAAGAAGACTTACAAATGTTATTTTAATTAAACTTTAATAAGAAACCTTTGACTAGCCTTCACGAATATTTATCATTAGCTTCTGCGAGTGACTTCGCCCACGTAGTATTTTTCACTTGCATTTAGTTCGTTTTTGGGTACTGCTCCGCTCCCGTGAGTAATAGACTAATGTTATATACTTAGGGACTTACTTATAAAAATAACGCTAATTCATACTTAGCTACCTCTTATGTGACTGACTGAACGATGAAACACTATTTTAGTCTGCCAACACTTAGACGGTCAGCATAGAGCGTGACCAAATTATTCGACTAAAAAACGAAATCGAACGAACAATTGAGCATAATTGTCAAAATTTACAATGGAATTCATAGACCAAAAATGTCATCGTAACAGCTGATTGTACCCCGCCATCTTACTTCCGAACTATACTTAAACAACGGGTCGCCGCTGTTTAAATTTTCTGTCACTTAGGCAACATCTCAACGCTGATTAACGTTTATAGGTAAGATTTTTCACCTGAGACACCGTTGAAAGTGGTTATTCGTTACAAACAAACAAACAAAAAATCTTTCCTCTTTATATTATTACAGTATAGATATTAAGTTTATTAAAATACGGATTGCCCATTCACGGTAATATTCCGCCATTTTGTTTCCCTTTCATTAATTCCTAACAATATTGGAAGACTCCCAAATATTTGGTCGTTTGACCGAAAATCAACCAATCAGGGCCGGCGGAATTTTGAACTGATAAAATAATTACGTACTAATTTATTTTCGCAACTTTCAAAGATAAATATTTATGAAATATTCCTTTGTTATTTTAGTTTATTGAACGCCGAATCACTAATAGGTACTTCAGTTCAGCTCTTCATTAATGTTTTTGACGTGAAATGTCTTTAAAATCACATACGGGTACCAAGTCAGAAAAGCGGACTGTACATAAATAATGAAATAGGTTTCATTATAAATGAACACGTATACAAAAAAATAACTCACTTTAAAGCGACTCGTATTAAGTACACAAAAAATAAAAGCCCGCTGAGATAGACGTTTCACGTTAACAATGCCCGCCGAAGTCAGACAATCGGTGACCGATTTTTTGTCGGAGAGAACAGAACATTATCATAATCATACATATTATTATATACATACCATCACGCCTGTATTCCCCGAAGGGTTAGGCAGAGGTGTACCAATGACACTCACAGTTCGCCGGTATGTTTTTTTAGGTCCCATGTAATAGGGGGCGAGCCTATTGCCATTAAACGGGCACAAATCCAAACTCCGAGCTGTTACTGAGAAATTCATAGAAAAACCCAATAACACTTTGTGCTCGACCTGGGAATCGAACCCAAGACCTCTAGCGTAGCAGTCGCGTTTAGGACCACTAGGCCAACGAGGCAGTGTGTCCCGATACAGCTCCACCTGATTTTTTTGTAAAACGTTGAAGTAGTACAAACTATTTCTTTATAAAGCTGTAGTAGTACTAGACTTCATTTATGTTTGGTTTGAACGTCCTATCTTGGGAACTACTGGTCCGATTCTGAACATTCTTTCGCTAACCAGAAGCTCCTTTATTCCTGAGTGCTTTTTGATATGTTTTAATTAATACAAAGGACTCATACGCAGACGAAGTCGCAGACAAAAACTAGCTAAGTACTATAACTTAATATTACGTGTTATTTGCATAACAGTAATGTAATAAAGGGCAGTTGTGATTATTTGCTCGACCTAAAAGGTCACGAAGTTAGGATTTAAGGGTACTTATGTTATGGTGTAAGTTAGCAGAGGTAAGCGTTTTATTTACAGTTATTTATGTAGAACTAGCTATAGCCCTTACATTTTCGGTTACTGCTCCGCCCTCGTGCGTCGTAGCGTGATGTTATATAGTCTATTTCGTTCTTAGATAATTGGTTGACGTACCGCTTAAATAAAGAAAAATAACATGCCAAATCATTACGCCTGTGCTCCCCGCAGGGTTAGGCAGAGTAGTACCAATGTTCACCCACAGTTTGCCGGTAAGTATAGGTTCCATGTAATAGGGGGCGAATAAAAATTTTACCTTCATAATATTAGGATAATTATGTAGTAGATAAGTAGGTATAACATTTTAAAACAAACTATGATAATATTTTTAATCACAAAAATATTTTTCGACTCGTAAGGCACTACCAGAAAGTGTAAAAACGATCGCATTTTAATCCTAGTCTCAATTTGCCTACAGTTTTAACAAATTTCTTACTTTGGATATCACTGTAATGAGATTGCATCTAGATTTTAGCCTGGTTAATGGCAATAGGCTCGCCCCTATTACATGGGACTTCAAAAACATACCAGCGAACTGTGGGTGGCATTGGTTACACCAGACCTCTGCCTAACCCTACATGGAACGCAGGCGTGATGGTATGTTAACCTTTTGAACGCCACAGTCGTGTATAACCGACAAATGAAAATGTGCCCGACACGCCACAATCGTCTATAAACGACAAGAACACTGTTTTTTTTATGTTTGATAAAAAAAAACAGTTTTCTGGTCGTCTGAACACGCATTTGTCGGCTGAACACAGTGGTGTTCAAAGGGTTAAAAACAAAATGACCGGGTAGAACGCAGTTCGATTCGATTCCCGGGTCGAGCAAAAAGTGTTATTGGGTTTTTGTATAAAATTCTCAGTAGCAGCTCGGAGTTTGGATTTGTGCCCGGTTAATGGCAATAGACTCGCTCCCTATTCCATGGGACCTAAATATACCGGCGAACTGTGGGTGTATATTGGTACACCTCTCCCTTACCCTTCGGGGAATACAGGCGTGATGGTATATATATATAGAATGCAGTACCTACAAAAAAAAAAATCTTAACGCCAAATCGCTCCACCCATAACCTTGCACCACAAAAAGGAACAAATCTCCGGAGCCGCTATTGTATCCTTAATCTAATTGCGTGAAAGCACCTTCACCAGATTACAGGTACTGATTAAGATGTGGAGGGTCTACATATACTGAACCATGATTTTATTACTCAAGTTGAGTGCTTTCACCTAATGTTTTTCTAGGTCAGACTTTGTTGCTTTCGTCTTTCGCGAATGTATGTAGGTAATAAGGGGCGTATGAGATTAGAAGACCATGGTTTTAGGTCTTCGGCGAACTAATCCATCAGTCGCTGTGGTATTTTATTTAGGCTGCCCCGTTGGTCATGGGTTCGATTCCCAAAATTTTTGTCGGGCAAAAAATGGTATTGGGTTTTTCCATTTGGAATTTCTCAGTAGCAACTAGCAGTCCGGAGTTTGGAAGTTGGTGGTGTGACACCCCCGTGTCTCGGAAAGCATGTTAAGCCGTTGGTCCTGCACCTGATTTCTCTCCGGTCGTGTCGAATATTCGTACCATTGGGTTATGAGAGTTAGGGAAGAGGGAGTGCCTGTGTTTGCGCACACATTTGTGCATTATAATATCTCCTGCGTACGTGGCTAGTCTACATTAAAATTAGCAGCCGTGGCCAGAATCGGTCTGGGGAATTACATTACATTTTGTAGGGTCCTAACCTTTAGTTTTAAGACGGAACGCCGCAATGTCCTTGCCACGGCGATATTTCGCGTCCAGCCCTAGTTCAATCTATGGTCCGGAGCGAGTGAGAATAGGAAGCAGTCACCTCCTTCTGAGAAGCATATGCTAGCGAAGGAGGAGGCGAACATTGTCGTTAGGTACAGTTGAATAATAATAGGCTGGTATTATTATTATGACTGACTGCCTCGCTAGCCTAGTGGTCCTACGCGCGACTGCTACACTAAAGGTTTTCGTATCGATTCCCAGGTCGAGCAAAGTGTTATTGGGTTTTTTTATGAAATTCTCAGTAGCAGATCAGAGTTGGGATTTGTGCCCGGTTAATGGCAATAGGCTCGCCCTCTATTACATGGGACCTAAACATACCAGCAAAATGTGAGTATGCTTTTGTAGACCTCTGCGCAACCCTCCGGGAAATACAGGCGTGATGGTACCTATGTATGTATGTTTAAGTGTAATACGAAGTTTATATATTATTCCCTACATTTATCGGATATAAAAAGCCTATGTGCTGCTATTCTAGACTACAATCTATCTCTATGTCAAATTTAATCCAGATTCGTTCACCCATTGTACCGTGATTGAGTAACAAACAGCCATCCATCTAAACTTTCGCATTTATAACAGTAGAAGGATAGATGTACCTGAATATACCGGCGAACTGTGGGTGTACATTGGTACACCTCTGCCTAACCCTTCGGGAATACAGGCGTGATGGTATATTATATTATAAGGATAGATGTTAATTCGCTATTTACCGACAAAACAGAACTAAAACTAGACAAAACAAATTGAATACTAGACTTTGAAGTCTGCCTAGATATAAACCTAATACAAATCCAACTATTCAACTGTCTGCGCCGGCTAGACTCAGTTCATGTACTGAATTCGCAACAATCCAGGCAAAACAATAGATATTTCTATTCTGCCGAACTGTACGAAACCGGTTCTCATTTCCGTGCGCTTTTTAGGGTTCAGTGGGCGGTAGTTGGTGATTATACACGGTGGAAGGGCGATTCCTCTTGTAAAATTTAGTAAGGATTCAGTACTGACCGGCGGTAAAGTATTTTTTTGGCAAGATCACAGAAATTGGTGCTGTTTTAGGAAGAATGTTTGTTTTTTTTTTTATTGGCCTATAATTCTGTGTATCTCTGCTAGTCAAAAGCTCTTCCTTCCTCTTCCAAAACTTCCCAACTTTGTGCGATTCTGACTAGGTTTGCCCCGCAAACATAACTCTGTATGAAATAGCTGTTTTTTTTATCAATAAGCATAAAATCCTTAAGCCGCTAAACCTACATCATTTTAGTATTACTGGTTATTTTTTAATAGATAGGTAATATTCAGTAAATGCTAGATAAATGCATTTTCAGGTACCTATCAGATTTTTCCGGTTTTTAAGTATGATGGCAGGTTTTTATGAGCAATAAATTCCAGGAATTTCTCCTATATCGTTGCTGTCTTTACAAACATATCATATAAACTAAAAGCGCAGATGTCCCATATTCATCATTCACTTTTTTTATTTTTTTTATTTAGCCCGTACTGTCCCACTGCTTGGCAAAGGCCTCCCCCAATTCCTTCCATTTGTTCTTTTCCTGCGCCTCCTTGAACCAGCCCTCGTGGTACGCGTCCAGATCGTGGCGCCACCTCTTTCTAGGCCGGCCTCGGCGGCGCCGTCCGTCTTCCGGCAACCATCGTGTGGAGACTTTCGCCCAGCGGTCATTATGCATGCGATTCACTACAAGACATAAAACCACATTTACCTACAGAACCATTTATTTAACCCAACGTGCACTCCCAACGTTTTTCCAACATTTAGGGAAACAATTCCCATTTCGTATTTAAATTTACGTAACGACGCATTCGCACCGGTGGCTGCGAAATTTCGGCCGGAGTTGTTACAACTTTCAGCTTAATTGGTCGGTTTTACAATGATTACATTGTATTGTATCTGCTTTATGTTTAATATTATTTATATTAACAGTGGAACCTTTAGGTTGCTTTATGTCTGTTGAAATGAATCAACCAACTTTATTTTTTTCGGGTTTTAAATAATTGTAATTGGTGCGCTGTACTTGTAACCGGCGTGCTTGTATGACCAGATGTATGAACGTGGACGAGGCGAAAGGTGTATGTAAGGATTGTAGCAGGTGGCGTTTTGTGGTCTCTGCCAACCCCCCCACACATATGTGTAATTGATATTATTGGTATTTTTACCTCGACGGCACGGTAGGCGCAGTGGCTAAGCGACTAGCTGCTGCACTGCCTGTCACGGGTTCGGGTCTGGCTGTTGGTGTATGAGAGTTTATATCTGTACTAATATTATAAATGCGAAAGTAACTCTGTCTGTCTGTCTCTTCTTCACGCTTAAACCACTGAACCGATTTTAATGAAATTTGGTACAGATATAGTCTGGGACCCGAGAAAGGACATAGGATAGTTTTCTTCCCGGATATCCCCCGGGAACGGGAACTATCAATCCACGCGGACGAAGTCGCGGGCAAAAGCTAGTGTTTATATAAACTCACATACACTAACAGCCAGACCAGTTTTTTTCCGTGTACTAATTTCTTCCGTCAAAATACAAATAAGAAAATTACATTATTAGTGTTTTACACTCTCCACCTATTTAAATGTTACACTCATTTATCAAGTAAAAACTGACTAGTTACTCGTAACTGCATCGTTAGACTATATTGGTCCTAAGCGCGACTGCTACGCTAGAGGTCTTGGGTTTGATTCCCAGGTCGAGCAAAAACTATTATTGGGTTTTTCTATAAATTTTCAATAGCAGCTCTGAGTTAGGATTTGTGCCTGGTTAATGGCAATAGGCTCGCCCCCTATTACATGGGACCTAAACATACCACCGAACGGTGGGTGTAACAATTACGCCTCTGCCTAACCCTTCGGGGAATACAAGCGTGATGGCAAGTGTACCAAGTAAAAAACATTCACATTGAAGTTGACAACCAAACTAACTCGAAAAAGTCCAGTTCCTAACTCCGTTACATCACATAATATCTCCCTTGCCAACACTAAAAATAAAAAAATCTTTCTTAGGAAAAATCCTACTGCGTCTTAGATATAAAACTATAGGAGGCTCGTTCATTTTTCAGCCACAACAAAGTAGGTATTCAGTACGTCGATTCTGTAAAATTCAGACATGAGCTCGCATCACACATCGCTATTCACCCTCACTTCAGTTAAGGTTCAAAATGACTGATTTATTTGACACTTTGAAGTGCGAAGTGAGCGTCGAAGTGACCGTGGAATTACCGTATAGAATGCCACTTCTTGCGTGATCTCATACTATATCTGTTAAAATTTCCCCGTCAATTTAGTTCAACTCGTTGACACGCTCGCAAGAGTGGCGCTAGTGTAAATTCGAACCGAGTTTTTAGAATGCCAATCAAGAAAGTCACAGCGGATTCAGATTGGACGTTTAGAAACAGAATCACACAGCTGTTTTAATCGTGTAAAATCGTGTAAATCTAACAATAAACCGTTACTGCCCCGTTGGTCTCGTGGTCGCAAGTGCGACTGCTATGCAAGGGGTCCCGGGTTCGATTCCCAGGTCGAGTAAAAAGTGTTATTGGTTTTTTCTATGAAATTCTCAGTAGCAGCTTGGAGTTTGAATTTGTGCCCGGTTAATGGCAAAAGGCTCGCCCCCTATTACATGGGACCTAAATATACCGGCGAACTGTGGGTGTACATTGGTACACCTCTGCCTAACCCTTCGGGGAATACAGGCGTGGTGGTATATATATATATATATATCTATCTATATATATAAAAGAAAGTCGTGTTTGTTACAACACTTATAACTCGAGAACGGCTGCACCGATTGCCATGGTTTTTGATTTGTTGGATTTGTTTCCGTCCCGAATAGCAGAATACATCTTAAAAACAATGAAAACTCGATATGTGTAATAAATAATTAATCATTTCAATAGATGCTGATTTGTTTATTACATGTCAAACATTTGCTGTCCAATCCTGTCAAATAGTGTAGCAACAATTTTTTTTTTTTTTGGAGCTTAGGGCCTGCTTGCTGGGACCTTTAAGCCACAACTTTATTTTTTTCTGAAGACATCATGTCATTGTGTGCGTTCAGAAAGTTATTTTTTGTAAAATGTCTACAAAGTTCAGGTACTGGATACTTTTTATCCCGTCGGTAGGTAGGTAGGTAGGGTAGGTATGTAGGGGTAGGCTAGGTAGGTAAGTATGTAGGTATGTAGGGGTAGGGAAGGTAGGTAAGTATGTAGGGGTAGGGTAGGTAGGTAGGTAGGGTAGGGTAGGTATGTAGGGGTGGGATAGGAAGGTAAGTAGGTAGGTAGGGTAGGTATGTAGGGGTAGGGTAGGTAGGTAGGTAGGGTAGGTAGGTATGTAGGGGTAGGGTAGGTAGGTAGGTAGGGTAGGTAGGTATGTAGGGGTAGGGTAAGTAGGTGGGTAGGTAGGTACGTAGGTAGGGTAGGGTAGGTATGTAGGGGTAGGGTAGGTAGGGTAGGTAGGTAGGTAGGGTAGGTAGGTATGTAGGGGTAGGGTAAGTAGGTGGGTAGGTAGGTACGTAGGTAGGGTAGGGTAGGTATGTAGGGGTAGGGTAGGAAGGTAAGTAGGTATGTAGGGGTAGGGTAGGTAGATAGGTAGGTAGAGTAAGTATGTGGGTAGGTAGGTTGATGGAGTAGTTAGGTGGGGTAGGGTAGGCAAGAACTGGACTTTCAGGGAATGACAACGTCTGCCGGGCCCGCTAGTATATATATAAAAGAACCCTATGTGAAGACATAGGGTATTTTTGTGCGTGTGCTTTGTGTGCGTCTGTGTTTTGTTTTTAATTTACCCCACACCACACAATGCGTTTCTCCTGTATCGTGGTTGCGGTTAAAGGTCAGATATAAACAGCCAGACCCGGACCAGCTATCTATAGACCATACAAATATTTGTTACGTGGGGGATCGAACCCACGACACTTGAGAAGAGCAGCCAATCACTCAACCATTGCGCGAACCATGCCATCTTTAATGTTTAGAAATTATTATTTGACGTGACAGAAAAAAATGTGTGGGCCGACGCGTTTTAAACGAAGATCAGCCTAAATAATAGTCAGACATGCATACATACATACATACATACATACATACCAGCACTTCTGTATTCCCTGAAGGATTAGGCAGAGTACACCCCCAGATCACCGGTATAATCTTAGATCCCAAGTAATAGTAACAATATTGCTATTAACCGAGCCAAATTCCAACTCTGAGCGATAATATACAGTCTTTTTCAATGCAATTTTAATTCAAAAGATAGTACACTATACTAGATTTGTAAGGCCTAGTTCAATAGTAATTAGAGATGATTTGACATCGACACGCAGCGTATGCAAGCTGACCTCTATGCAATTATAGAGATATCGATAATCGATACCTTCTGGCAAGCCCGATTAACTGTAACTAAGTATGTACACAATAATTGCAAGCTCAGTTAGGTAATGATATTGTCTTAAGTGCTGGTGCATAGTAAGCGATTGCTGAGAGACGTAATTATCTTGGCCACGAAATTCAATCCTTCCGATTGATCAAGTTCTTTTTATCCATATTTCCATTAGTTTGATTGTCGGTGTGGCCCAGTGGTTAAGGCGCCCGCCTCTCATGCACAAGGCTGTCGGTTCGCAACCGGGCACGGGCAAGTACCAATGTGACTTTTTCTAATTCATATGTACTTTCTAAGTTTACGTTAGATATCACTAACATCGGTAACCATGTCAGAGGCCTTTGAGGCGGTTTGGAAACTCTGACACTAGGGTGTGTGAGGTCGTTAGACCTTTTTGCCCACACGATAAAGAAGAAAGAAGGTAAGATGAGTTTAGAATTCACAATATAATATATATATATACCATCACGCCTGAATTCCCCGAAGGGTTAGGCAGAGGTGCACCAATTTAGGTACACCCACAGTTCGCTGGTATATTTAGGTCCCATGTAATAGGGGGCGAGCCTATTGCCATTAACCGGGCACAAATCCAAACTCCGGGCTGCTACTGGGAAATTCCTAATGGAAAAACCCAATAACACTTTTTGCCCGACCTGGGAATCGAACCCGGGACCCCTTGCTCGGCAGTCGCGCTTGCGATCACGAGACCAACGGGGCAGTAGAATTCACAATTATTACTTTATTTCGTTACAATCATACTGCAACATGCCGTTTTATTTCACCGCGTCCTGAGAGGCAGAGGATTATGACAGCTAAACAAATTCAGATAAGGTTTAAAATGAATATGGCGGTAGTCAGCGCCGGCCCTAAGAATCCAATCAAGCACTTCTAAGTGAGCTAAACCTGTAAAAACAACACCTATTTTCGTAGGTAATGCCGAAACCTAATAAAACAACTCATTAATCAGGAACTTAGGAGCCTATTGCCACCAAGTCTTAGGAAACTTAATCAGCGTAATCTTTTAGAAGTACCTAAATACGGAACCTTGTTCTGGCGAAAGGAATTGAGTTGTGCAGTGTAGGCAGCGGTACAAAGTTAGTGTACCTACGAACAAGTTTGGACCATCAATAGTTAGTGGGACTCTTAATTATATTAGGTGGCTTGTAGGTGGTTTTGCACCAGCGAGGACTAGAGTTGAAATGAAAGTATACCTTGCCAATACAAGGTACTTGCTCTAACAGCACAGCACCGCCACAGCGAATAATTTGCCAATCAAAAAATTCATATAAGTACAACTAGACTTATAGACATAAGACAACAACATAGGTAGGAACGTAAAGTGGTTTTGTTATTTTTTTTTTTTTTGTAAAAACCTAAGTACACCTTTTGTACACCTCTGCCTAACTCTTCGGGGAATACAGGCGTGATGGTATATTATCATGTTTATGTTATGTAAAAATAAAAACGCATATATTTAATCAAAATGATTTTATTTATTTACTTAATAAAAAGTATTTAGTAACTAACCTTAGATATTAATATAATTTTAAACATTTCAATGTGTATTTATTCACTTTTTTTCATTGAAATTACCTACGATGATTATATCACATAGAAGTTTCAATAATTAACAATCTTTAATTCAAGGAAACAAAATCAACAGCAAAAAAAGAAATAATTCCAATATTAAATGAAACAAGCGTACCTTATGTTCATTTGGCGTATTTTAACAAATATTTGTGTTATTTCGCCAATTAAAAAACAACTTTATTGCAATAGACATATGGTATATTTTGTAACTTACTCAACTAACCTGAATATTTGGGAAAAAATATGTCATGTGAAGCATTATCAACCTACTAGCCGTTCATTTCAAGATGGCCGTCTTTTAAAAACTTAGGTTTTAATATAAAAAATATATTTATAAAAATATAATGAAGTACTTAATATGTGCAGTTTTTTTTTGGTGTTTCAGTATCAGTAATGGAACACATTTACATTTATTGTTCAATACTTTGCTTTTTCCTTTATGAAATGAATTTATAACTGTTTAATTTATAGTTTTTTTTTAGAGATGGGATCAAATGACCCCCCCCCCCCCCCCCTGGGCTTGACGGGAGGGAGTGTCACACTTTTACTGATTAAAGCTGATGAAATTAGCGGTCAGTAACAAGCGTCTGCGCAGTTAATACCTACCTACATACCAAGCGCGACACAGTCGCCTAGTCGCTGGCATAAAATAACTTTCAATGTAGGTATGTAGACATTTTTCGTAAACAATAACTTCAATCTTTTATTACTAAACCATATTTGAATATAACCAAAAAGGTATAAATTATTTGAACTCCTTTATGTTTATTAAGTCAAAATTTACGCACGGTTAAAAATCTTTCCTGTTTAAAATAAAATAAAATAATATAGCAAAGCTTGACAAGTTTGCTATCCATACTAAGGGTCAGTTAGTCAGTTCACACCGACACACTACTCAAAATACAACTTTATTTACTACACGAAAAGATACACATTTCATACACAATGCAGCATACGTTGCATTTTCTGACAGTGAAATGTGTATCTTTTCGTGTACTTAGTAAATAAAGTTATATTTTTAGTCACTTTATTAAAATGTGCACGCAGCGTCGCGTCTCGATGTGAACTGACCCTAAGCGGGTTTGATTTGAGGGGGGGGGGGGGAGTGCGACGCGGAGGGGGGGTAACGGCCATCTTGAAGAAAACGACTAGTACTTACAATCATTACTTTTCTCCATCTTAATGTTACTATTCGAACTTAAATCCACATGCATTATTCTTCTTCCTTATTTCTTTTATTAAAAGGTAATTCAATCCACGTCATTTTTGTCCTAAATCGGTACTGAAAGAACAGATTAAATGGAATACCAAATTTTTCAGTTTTACTAAACATTCTAGTTAAAAGCTTTTCTGTCGTGTTGAGTTTGTACTGTACGATATGGCAGAACTGTTCCCAATAAGTGTCATCCATCATTTCCATCCAATTCCTCAACTCATTAAAAACTTCATCCTTGTCCTTCAGGAATATATCCACATCAGTTGCTTTCTGTACTGGCACAGTATCTGCTGCAGGATTTATAAGATGTACCATTTGAAAAATCTTCGAGTAAAAGTTTATCATATTCGGTACGTATACTTTTTCCGGGTAGCCAAATTCCGTACACAATTTAAATACTTCCAGACCCAGTTCTTCTGAACTTTCACATAGAGGTCTTAATATAACAAAGTTTGTGGAGTCCTCTTTAAAAATCAGTAAGTAGCAAATTGCGCTGCGAGGGTTTTTGACTAGCACATCGTCTCGCCGAATGATATTAATTCGCCAAATACCTCTGCCAGTTAGATTGTTTGTTCCCGTTTGAGGGAATTCCGTGTTGACAGGCGTTTCAATTGTGGAGATCGCCATGCAGGCAGTGCACGATGCAACTACCCAAGTCACACAATGTTTTGGGAATGAGTAAGACCTCGAGAGTATTGCATACATGGTCGCTGCGTCGCTATGGTTACTCTTAAGGTGTTCAATCAACACAATATCAAAAGCATCTTCAACAGAAATAATTTCGTTTCTTTTTATATACAGTCTGTCTTTACCACCCGCGTTTCTAACCTCCAGACCTCCGGCGGACCTTGGATCATTTTTGATTTCGGCAATCCTCTGTTCTATCCCCTTTCTAGTGCACACTGAAAGTTTTAACAAATCTGCATTCTTTTCTACAAGTTCGAAATATTGTTTTTTGATTGCCTCGTAGTTTAACGTTTCTGGTTGGGTGTCTGGATTAAGTTGTTGTTCAATCGGTTGCGTGGTTTTGCTAGTGGACGCCATTTTGTTGTGCGCGGAGGAATAATAATCGCGGCGCGACAAGCGTGCGCACCGACCGCGAGGCGCATGGGTACTGAAGGGGCGAGAGCGCGCGGGGCAGGTAAGGAGTAACACGGCGCGCAATACATGTGCGACAGAGATAGCGTAGCGAGACGAGACAGCGGGCGGTTGACTGCAAAAGATAATGTAATCAAACACGTAAAGTTGTTTTGATAATAATAGCATGTGTGAGGTAGGTATTTATTAAGTAACTTCTTGACAATTCAAAAGTGGTCTAATTGAAACAAATTCTTTAATTTGACTTTAGTGTACGTATAATTTTGGCGTATTGGACACTAGACCGGACTGTGTACCTAATGTACGTATTGTAGTAGATACTTTTAATGACTTTTATTTTTAGTACATCGTCTTGTCATTCGTATATTTTAGTGGAATTAGTGTCAATTTTTAAAAGAGTAAGTACCTATGAAGTTTATTACCTGTTCTTCTCCGTACGAAACTACTTGAAATAGGCAACTACATTCAATAGGTAGGTACTTACCTATTATTATTTTCTTTCTTGCAAATGACGGTTAAAAGTGCCTTGTTTAATTAAAAATAAATTATGTAACTTTGTGATGTGTTTGCGAATGAATGGAATGTAATGTAATGTTGTTAGAATGTTTAAAGTACAGTCATAAAGCATAAACACATGTAAACACTTGGCAAAATTTGAAAGCGATATTTTCGTAAATGAACGATTGCAACGCCGAGAAAAGACCGGTTTCATAGTAGGTAGTACCTATGGGATCCAGAATAAATGATTTTCGTAACACCATTACATTTTAATCAATCCTTTGAGAGAAAACTGCTTTAGGTGGAATGTTGCTAAGTGGATATATGTTTCTTGTGACCTTACTACGCGAGGAATGCATAGGTAACAGGTATGTGTAAGTACCTATAATTTTTTTTATGTGTCAAATTTCGTTGACATGTTTTATTGCATTTGTATAAATATGTTGTCAGATTCACTTACTGTAATGAGGAGCCACAGGCAAAACTGAGTATAGATGGCGCCAGGAGCAACTGTACCGTGTTTACTTGTCATGACAAGATTGTGATTGATTTTTCGTTAATTTTCTAAGTTAAATTCATTTAAAATGTAGGTACTCTTTTCTGAATGTGCCTCAACTTAAAGATGAGTTACGTAAGAGGAATGCGACAACTGCCGGTAAAAAGGCCGATTTGATTGAAATGTAAAGACTTAAAATGGTTGAGGTTATAATTGATTTGTAAGGTTTTTTTTTGTTTCTATGGACTAACCATCCTATTTTATTTGTAGATTGGAATCATATGACCGGAATCAAAACTTTGGTGCCGATTGCGACATCCACGAGGACTCCGTGTACCAGTGTCCACCTACAAACACATTCAAAGATTTAAATGCAGATACTCCTCTACCAATGATCAAGAGGACATACAGGGTTATTTTGAAAAGTAGGTACCTATATTCAAATAATAAATCTTCAAGAAGCTGTTTTCTATATACATAAGATAGTAGATAATGTAAGAAATATCCACCGCTTATATTTTGTTTATTTATCTTAATTTTTTTGTTCTACAGGTATGGTATATAAGTAGAACCACTGCGATGACTCACCTGTATACTTGCTTTTCCCATGATAATCGTCTTCAGTAAAATGCGCAGCACACAAGCGTGCAGTATTACTTGCCTTAAAGGTTTTTAATACGTAACGCCGATTCCCATTGTTTTCTGCGTTTATTAACCTTAGGGAACAAATGTACTCCTCTATTTTTACAATTTAACGCACTACACTGAGGTATCTTTCTCAAGATTAGGGAAAAAATAAATAATAATATTTACTGAATGCAAAAAACCATACGATTTGACAACTGTTATGTCAAAACAGGGTACAGTTGCTTATGCGCCCTCTGTCGTGATAAAAAGTTAGTGCTCCTCCCCATTGGTTTAACTGTTGTAAATTAAATAAATAAATCCATATTAATTATTATGAATGTGAGTATAAAGAGCAATAATAAGGAGTTTAAGAAGTTGCAAACCTATATGTAGGTGTAACACTACCTTACAATATTTCTTTCTTTTACTTATCTACTATAATACTAAGTATTTACATAGGGACAATTTAATTTGTCTCCAGTATATATGTATATACTGTGCACATATTCTTATATACCTTTTGGCTTATCCATAGATAATATTACCGTGGCTAAATGCTTAACTGAATGTATCACTGATATTTTGCGCCTACACAAATTTCAATAGCAATTTTATGACGTAAGTAATAAAATACTTGGAGTATTTTGACAGGTGCTTAGAGTATACTACTTAAGTTATCGTAAAGTAGTTACTTTTAAACGCGCTAAACTAATCTAATACGGAACTCTAAAAATTAGAAAAGTTATAAGGGTTCATTTATTAATAATTATTCTTTATTAACTTCATTTTTGTAGCGTGTGCGGAAACAAACGGATCAATTTTGTTAAGATACCCAGAACACACATTATACCATAACGCCTGTATTCTTCGAAGAGTTAGGCAGAGGTGTTCCAATGTACACCCACAATCCGCCGGAAAGTGTAAGTCCCATGTAATAAGGGGCGAGCCTATTGCCATTAACCGGTCACAAATCCAAACTCCGAGCTGTTACTGAGAATTTTATAAAAAGCCCAATAACACTGCTCGACACTGCCCCGTTGGTCTTGTGGTCGCAAGTGCGACTGCTGTGCAAGGGGTCCCGGGTTCGATTCCCAGGTCGAGCAAAAAGTGTTCTTGGGTTTTTCTATGAAATTCTCAGTAGCAGCTCGGAGTTTGGATTTGTGCCCGGTTAATGGCATTAGGAATACCTACAGGCGTGATGTTATTTTTTTTTACCTGGGAATCTCGCTTAGAACCACTAGACTAACGAGGCAGTTAACCCAGAAATGTACACCTTACTTTAAAACTTGTAATATCCATGTGTAGTACCTTACCTACGCTTATATTACCCTGGTACCTTCCCGGGACCCATGTATATGCCTTAGGCTCTACTCACGTTATTCGGCAAGACCATGTAACGGCTTACGATGTTTATTATGTATTTATACCTATGTTTGAAGGTGAAGTGTTGCAGAAATATACTAGCCATAGGCTTGAGAATATTATATTTGCAAGAGCAAACAAAGATACTGTACAGTGTTGATGGCAATACGGCAATGCACACATTTATTATTATTAAAATTTTGAGACAGTATTTTTTTTTCATTCGATATATATATATATATATAATATATATATATATATATATATACCACCACGCCTGTATTCCCCGAAGGGTTAGGCAGAGGTGTACCAATACCAATGTACACCCACAGTTCGCCGGTATATTTAGGTCCCATGTAATAGGGGGCGAGCCTATTGCCATTAACCGGGCACAAATCCAAACTCCGAGCTGCTACTGAGAATTTCATAGAAAAACCCAATATCACTTTTTGCTCGACCTGGGAATTGAACCCGGGACCTCTTGCACAGCAGTCGCACTTGCAACCACAAAACCAACGGGGCAGTTTTTCATTCGAGATGGATATAATAAGCTCTTGACTCTAGTCTTGGTCAAAGGTGATATGTTTTCCCAGGAGTGACCAAAGGTGTTGACCCAATGGCCGCATTTATTTATTATTATTAATTATTTATTTATAATTATTTAATTATATATATTTTTTTTATTTTTTTTTATTTCAATCAGTAGTCAGTTTTGAATTGTCAAGGAATCGGTCAGTTAGGCAGAAAGTTGAACCTAGTTGCTCGTTCTCTGGAGCGGGCATCTATTGAGAAGAACGACGAAGACACTCCACGGACACTTTTTTATACAGGAAAAAATTTTAACCAGTGCGTAAATTTTGCCATAATAAACTTCAACACGTTTTATTAAACACGTATATTTTTTTTATATGTCTTAGTACAAAAAAAAAAAGTTATCGCTTACGAAACATGTTTACTTAAAAACCATTATTGTCACTCGGCGCTAGCGCATTCCCCACCCCCTCACCCCAGCCATGCACCCGGGCACCGGCCGCGAGTTTTCATTGATAGTATGGCGAATAGATTATGTCCATGTTTTGCTTATTTCAAACTCGGATAAGGATGATTTTTTTTTTTTTAACTGAACACGGAAATGTGTTCTATTACTGACACTGAACTACCAAAAAAAATGTACGCACTGGTTAAAAACTTTTCCTGTATTTGGTTTTAACATAATCTTGGTTACAATATTCCAGTCAGTCAGGCGTAGTGGCTGAGTAATAGGCTGCAGAGCCGCGTAACGCGGGTTCGATTCCCGCACGGAACAAATATTTTTTTGACGTACAGATAGTTGTTCCGGATCTGGCTGTTTGTGTATGTAAATTGGTATGTTTGTAAACACACACACGATACGAGAAGAATTCTTAGTGTGAGGCAACGATAACGTTTAAAAAAATAAAAACAAAATTTTAATTCTTTTAGGCAAAATGGAGCATGAAACTAAATGAACACTTTTTCAATATCAACAAAATATACAATGGAAATAATTGTACCCATATACAAGAATGATAAAATAAATAAAATATACGCTTTTCATTTATCATTTTGCAAGAGAACAACCACTTGACACTCAAATTATCTCGGACCATCCCGTATGGGAATACTATTATCATAAAGAATACAATTCACTTGGAAATCTTGTTTTCTCCGTAAAATAATATCTTTTACCTACATAATTATATTGTTTAGAAGTAGCTGAAACGATTCAGTAGTCCATTCTTAGCAAACTACTTTCGGAGTGTTTTGCAATTGGCAGAAGGGCTCGCACACGAGAAAGTTCGCATCACCTTATAATATCCGTCGCGGGAGACGCTCCGGGCGTCGTCGGTAGACGCGGGTCTGTGGATGGTGAGCAATGGGTAGCTCACCGTCCGTAAGTTAACTAACGACAGACCGTGTTGAGGCGCTCCTCAAAGAGATGTCAGCAAACTTGGAAGGGGCCACTGAGGGCCGATGCCTGCCGGGGCTGCAGGTTGTTCGAAAGAGATACCGCGCCCCCGGAACGCAAAGGGCATATGAAGGAACATAGATGGGTTTTAGTCAGTAAAAGTCTGACACTTCCTCCCGTTCCGCCCAGGGGAAATTGATTGATGATTTCCCATCTAAAAAAAAGCCCTTAGCTAAAGAACCCCAAAAATGTAGAAACACCTGCTTTTTTCAATAATCTTCCCGGATATTTTGTACCCCAGTTCTGACAATACAGCTACGAATGAATATGGGTCGAATTTGAATAATACATGACCACAGAAGCCCGACTTTATGGGACCGTATCGGAGACGGCTGTACGTCATTTCACATAAATATCTTATGTGTATGTATAGTCATGTATTTACAGGTGTGTACGGGTGTTAGGCATTTCCTTGTGTTCTGACGTGTGTTTCTTTAGAGGAAAACACATACAAAATGAAATAAAAGACATAGTTAAAATCAAAGCATTTATTTAATACCATCACGCCTGTATTCCCCGAAGGGTTTGGCAGAGGTGTACGAATGTATACCCACAGTTCGCCGGTATGCTTTAGGTCCCATGTAATTGGAAGTGAGCTTATTGCCATTAACCAGGCACAAATCCTAACTCCGATCTGCTACTAAGAATATCATAGAAAAAACGCAATAACACTTTTTGCTGACCTAGGAATCGAACCCAAGACCTCTAGCGTAGCAGACGCGCTTAGAACCATTAAGCTAACGTGGCAGTTACCATTTACAGGCACTTTTGAAATGTCAAGAAGGTTAATAGGAAATTGAAGCTAGTTGCTCGTTCCAAAACGTAGAAGTATGCAGAAGAACGAGCAAGAAACTCTATGGACATTCTTTTCTTTCAATTTGGTTTTATTTTTGTTAGTTAAGTTATTTGATTTTTTTGATTCATGATGATACCAGAAAAAAATAATCAACTTCCAAACTCCGGGCTGTTATTGAGAAATTCGTAATGATAAAATCCAATAACATTTTTTGCCTGACCTGGAAATCGAACCCAGGACAGCTGTCAAATATGATACCAACTACGGAGCAGTATTTTTACGTAGTATGTAGTTACCTAGTCGTTTATTTTGTGAATTTTGTAAGCATGAAAAGTCTATCTCCCAAACTTCGTACCTCCAGCAATTTAGCCTCAAGTCCTTAGGGAAATAAGGCAGGGGGTACACCCACAAGGATTATAAAGCACGCTACACATATCAGTGATGTTAAAACTTTGATTGTTACATTATATTTAACAGGCCGAGTTTTAATCGTTACGAAGAGGTTGGTAATAATTACCCTCACCCTTATTAATGTTGTACTAAGATTGGTTTTACCCTGAGGCAACTCCGCATCTCATATACAAGCTGTTGATTTGCATCCTCGTCAAATTTTAGGAGCTTGACATAAAAAAATAGAAGTAATCTATACTAATATTATAAAGCTAAAGAGTTTGTTTGTTTGAACGCGCTAATCTCAGGGACTGCTGGTTGGAATTGTAAAATTCTTTTAGTGTTGGATAGTCCATTTCTTGAGGAAGGCTATAGGCTATGTAACATCACGCTACGACCAACAGGTGCTGAGCAGCGAGGGTGAAACCGTGGGGAACAGCTAGTCAAATATAATTACGATACCTGGCCAATATCTAATAAACACTTGTTTTTTTTTAGTTGCAGCTATCAAAAAACAGTATTCCAGAATACCTACTCCTTTTGCAAAAATCAGCATCGCCCAGTTGCGTATGCGGTAGGCAGAGTTGTCGCGCGGCTATATCAATGCGTGCATAGCGCCTAAACCCTCTGGCGAGATGGCTAGTTCGAATTGGAAAATCACGTCAAAAAATATGAATTTTAAAACAAATTTATTTTATTATTGATTCGTGTTAAGAATCACGAGCATAGTTAACTCCTTGAATTTGACGAGAATGCAAATCAACAGCTTGTATTAGGATATTTTTTTGTTTAACTGCCTCGGTGGCCTAGTGGTTCAAAGCGCGACTGCCACGCTAGAGGTCTTGGGTTCGATTCCCAGGTCGAGCAAAAATAGTGTTATTGGGTTTTTCTATGAAATTCTTAGTAGCAGCTTAGAGTTTGGATTTGTGCCCGGTTAATGGCAATAGGCTCGCCCCCTATTACATGGGACCTAAAAAAAAACATACCGGCGAACTGTGGGTGTACATTGGTACACCTATGCCAAACCCTTCGGGGAATACTGGGTACACTGCGTACACTGCTGGGTAAAGGCCGCATTTCGTACAGAGCAGTCCTCGTGCCTTCTCTGTATGAAAGAGGTATTTGGTTCGATTACCAGGTCGAGCAAAAAAAGTGTTATTGGGTTTTTCTATGAAATTCTAAGTAGCAGCTCGGAGTTAAGATTTGTGCCCGGTTAATGGCAATATTAAATGGCACCTAAACATAAGCGCGAACTGTGGGTGTACAATGGTACACCTGCCTAACCCTTCGGGGAATACAGGCGTGATAATATTATGTTATAATAATTCAAAAATACTTCATAATCTTTGAAACTGTGAACTCCTTGACCTACATTAATATTTGACAAGCTCTTACTGCCGAACACGGTGGCACCAAATCAATATCGAAGTGTACGCCCGGCGGTCAGCACACACAGAGCTGAAATATATCTAGTATGTGTAGATGCGTGTTTGTAGCTCAATCACGACAAAACGGCTGAACGGATCTGGATGAAATTTGGAACAGAGATAGATTATAGTCTGGAATCTATAAAAATATATCTATAAAAATATATAACTCAAAAGTGATTGACTGACTGACATAGTGATCTATCAGCGCACAGCCCAAACTACTGGACGGATCGGGCTGAAATTAGGCATGCAGGTAGATGGTATGATGTAGGCATCCGCTAAGAAAGGATTTTGATAAATTCCACCCCTAAGGGGATAAAATAGGGGATACTTCTTGCGAGCGAAGCCGCAGGCAAAAGCTAGTAGCACATAATTTTCACCACGACAGTACCTACTTTTTTATCATATTCCCGTAGGATAATAAATATCAACGTTATAGTAGACTTATATATTTAAAAAAAGTGTGTTTTACATCATATTTGTATTACATTGCTTGTCGAAGAGTCTTCTTATGTACTACTAGCTTCTGCCCGCGACTTCATCCGCATCAAATTTCAGATATTATCCCACGGGAACCGTACATTTTTTCGGGATAAAAAGTATCCTATGTGTTATTCCACACTACAATCTATCCCGTGAAAAATTTCATCCTGATCCGTTCAGCCGTTTCAACGTAAAAGAGTAACAAACGTCCTCACAAACTTTCGCATTTATAATATTAGTAGGATAGATGTGTGTTTGTTACTCAATCACGCCAGAATGGCTAAATGGATCTGGAGGAAAGGAGATGGCTAAATGGAAGTATAGACCACTGCCCCATGTGCCAGGTACCATGTATAAATATGGTACCTAGCACAATGTAATGCTGAATGGCTAAATATTAGTATTTCATGTAAAAAAGTTTCAGATACTTTTTGGGAATAATATAATGGTAAAATAATATTGCCTAAAAAGGAAAAAAGGTGTGTGGCAGTATAATATAATTTTCTTCAACTGACACCTTTGAAAAAGAATAAAACCAAAAACGAAAATGAGGTTGTATATTTATAAGCGAATGTTTGTGATGAAAAAGTTTTTCTTTTTTTTTAGATACTTTATTATGTTTAATAGTTCGTGAAAGTGCTAAGAAAATATTAAACACTACATAATTCATGAATGATTTTTTAAATATTATGAGGTTATGCAAGATTCATATACATTCCAGAATGTATCTGGCCCGGGGGCAGTCATTTAAGCACAGATATAGATTATAGTCTGGAATAGCACATAGTTTTCATCACGACAGTACTTATATATCAACTTTGAAGTACTGATGTTTTAATATAATAAAACTAAAGAGTATTTCTATTTGTTTTAACGCGCTAATCTCTAGAACTACCAGTCGGGTCAGAAAAAATCTTATTATGTAAATGAGAGCCAGATTCATGAGGAACAGTAAATTCTACATAACATCACGCTATAATACACGGGAGCGGAGCTGTAAAAAAGGAAAGTTTTAAAATAAAACTCAAATGCGACAAAAATAATCATAAATAAAATATATTCATAATACATATTTTACTACGCAATATTATTTGCTGTTCTGTTTGTGCTGACACTAAAAGGTGAGTCAAGACACTAGCCTAATTGGAAAGCCACTTGAGAATGCACAGCGTCGCTTTTCAGCGATTTTCAAAGATGCTCTTCAAATAAATTATGAAAAAAAAGAACGTTCCATATATTATTATTATTGCTCAACACACTTGTTCGTAAAGTGGCTCTTATTGCACCGCTAGTAGGGTCATATTGGAGTGTTTTTTAAATTAAATTATAGCACAAAAAATGCGGGACGTAGCATTTGCGGCGGAGCGGGCCGCTATGTTTTTTTATACAACGTTCACAGTTTTTCTGTAGTGTATTTAGTATCAGCATTGCACATTTGCACCCGTGCGAAGCCGGGGCAGGTCGGTAGTTACTAATAATACCGTACCATAATATTAAGTACTTTTATGTTTATTCTGTGTTGTAACAATGGACCAATTAATTATTCTTTTGATGGTTAACAATCTCGGGACCCTAAGGTCCCGGACCTTTGGAAGGCGTACGAGGAGCCGAAGCCAACTCGCAGAGGCTTACATGGCTTTACACTGAAATGGAACACCAACCAACAATTATTCTTATTCTTATTTTGATCAATCCTTTGGGAGCAAATTGCTTTAGAAATTTACTAAGTGTATATGTTGCAGTTAAAACTCTCAACCAGTCAAAACTACTATTGACTAGCAAAATCAGTCAAAAGTACTTTTGACCGTATGCTTTAGTCAATAATACTTTTGACTAAAATAACAGTTAAAAGTACTTTTGCCCAATGGAGCTGGTTAAAAGTACTTTTGACTAAGTGTTTTCGTCAAAAGTGGTTTTGACTGCTCGAATCAGCCAAAACTCTTAAAAATCAGTCACTAATCTGCAATAATAATTAATAATAATTATCTATTCTTTATAAAAGTAAATTATAGGATGAAGGAGCGAGCGAAGCGAGCTCGGGACTTGTGGCACCCCGACTCGGACAGGTTAGGTTAGAAGGGGATGGCGGGGTCTAGAGAGCGAGCGAAGCGAGCGAACAGACCCCGCCATCCACTTCGTGGTTATTTTTTTTGTAAACCCTTGAGCCCCGCGAAGCGGGTCTCCTCGACTATGCTTTTCAAGCATTATTCACATCTGAGTGCTTTTGACTGATGCTTTATTGCAGTTAAAACTACTTTGACGAAGAGCGTTAGTCAAAAGTACTTTTAACCGCTAATTTGCAGTCAAAAGTACTAATAACCAATATTTTTCAGTCAATACCACTTTTGACCAACCTGTTCAGTCAAAAGTAGTTATGACTGATTTTGCTAGTCAATAGTACTTTTGACTGGTTAAGACTTTTGACTGCAACATATACCTGTTTATTCCTACTCGAGACTGTACAGGTACCTACTTTCAATATCGTCTAACACCACTTTCTCATTTCACCATTCTTTACGCGGTAACACCACAAGGAAAACTTTTAATTAGAAATTCTGGGATAAGAAACTATTATACCTTTTTGGTAATTTCTCAGTTCTTAGCCCAAGTATTTAAAGTATGCAGCTGAAAACAGCAAGGAGATTACTGTTATAATTGTAATGGAACGCAATCATTCTTTTGTTTTTGTTCTTTTTCTTTTTCGCCACCGGTGGCGCTGCTGTGTCTTTTTTCTTGTTCAATAAATGCTAAGTTGTATCAGCAAATATTTAATTTATTACTACAACCATTTAAAATTACACACATACAATCACGCCTACATTCCCCGAAAGGTTAGGCAGAGGTGTACCAATGCACACCCACAGTTCGCCGGTATGTTTTTTAGGTCCCATGTAATAGGGGGCGAGCCTATTGCCATTAACCGGGCACAAATCCAAACTCCGAGCTTCTACTGAGAAATTCATAGACTCCCACCACCACCATCACTTAAAATTCCTTCAGTTAATATTCAAATACGCAGAAGATATTATAATGCACTAGTGTGTGCGCAATTATAAATGCACATCATCATCCTTATCATCATATCAGCCGAAGGACGTCCACTGCTGGACATAGGCCTCCCCCATAGATTCCCAAAAGTACCGGTTGGAAAGTTAAGTACACTCTCTCTTCCTTAACTCTCATAGTCCGATGGCACGGCAATCCGACACAACCGGGGTGAGATCTGGCGAACAACGCAGGAAAACCTTCAGAAACCTTCAGAAAGCAGGTAACACCTGCTTTCTGAATCACGGGGATGTCACACCACCAACTTCCAAACTCCGGGGTACGGTTTAGAATCGTAACTAAAATGATAATCGTAGACAAGAGGGTGTCATATCACCCACCGAGCTGCTAATGAGAGAAAAATTAAGAAAAATTACTATAACACTTTTTTGACCGACTTGGGCATCGAACTCAAGGCTCCACGGTTCTGGGTTCGATTAGATTAAATTAAAAAAGCACAGAATATTGAACAGCTTTAGGTCAGTAATAAGGTACGTATTGGCAACCACAGCTTTTGAAACCTTAAAAAACTACCAAAAACAACAAAACATTTAACAAAAAAAAGTAATGTACAAAAAACCTTCATAGATTTACTCTAGTTGCAATGAACCCAAAACTTGGCCCCAATAGCGACGTGTTGATTGAGGTAAAACACCAAAAATCTCTTTGTTGATAGAAAAACAGCATCAAACTGAAATATTTCACACTCAACGTTCGAAAACTTACAATTGGGAACTCCAAATAAGGTCCCCATGGAGGAAAATAACTTTTTTCCTCTTCACCTTTGTTTATCCTTAAGGGACTGTCTAAAGACAACCTAATAAATACTTTAAGGGTCTTATCACACCAGCGGAATGCGAGCGTTTTTAAAGCGGAGCGGGCACGTAACGAACACGCTGCGGATGCGCAACGAGATCGCCGAGAATATCAGTGCGGTCGCCATTTTGTAAGACGTTAACTTGCTACAAATATGGTGAACTCATCTAATTCTGTGACTCGCCTAATTCGGTGATATTTGGTTTGAACGCTATATAATATATAGGCTGTACGAGTGAAATCAATTACTTGAAATATAACCATATGATTTGATTATGATTTATTGTGCATATATTCCTCATAAAAGACTGATTAAAACTCATGCTAAGTCTGAATTAAAGTAATTAATATTTTTTTGTTATTTTATTACTCAAATGCTTTTGTCATGAAGTTAGATGAGTTCACCCTACGCTACAAAGAACGTTGCGAATTTGCCACGCGACCGCAACGCATTCGCTGCGCACCCGCCCCGACCGACTCGCACTCGCTCCCAAACCGCTAGTATGATAAGACCCTTAATTCAGTGGTTCTTTATCTTTTAGTGTTAAAGGGGAAAGCCTATACTAATAAAATAGAGCTGTTGACTTTTTGTTTGTTTGTTTGAATTCGCTAATCTCTGGAACTTCCAGTCGGATTGGGAAACTTGTTTTTGTATATGATAGCCAGATGTATAAGGAATAGTATAGGTTTTATAACATCACGCTATGAACCACGGGAACGGAGTAGTAATCAAAGACGTAACTTAACGCGGTCACGGTAATAAAAAGGTATACAGAGACCTCAAACTAGTTAAAAAAGAAATAAAGAGGCTTCCTCAGTAGCCGATTGTGTTCGATTCCCAGATCGAGCGAAGTGTTATTGGGTTTTTCTATAAAATTCTCAGTAGCAGTTCGGAATTAGGATTTGCGCCCGGTTAATGGCAATAGGCTCGCCACCAATTACATGGGACCTAAAACTTACCGGCTAATTGTGTGAGTATATTGACACACCTCTGTCTAACCCTTCGGGGAATACAGGCGTGATGGTATATTTATAATATCACGCTACGACTAACGAGAGCGGAGCTGTAACCAAAGATACTGGGTGACACCGAGGGGTAATAGCTAGTATGAGTTACGTGTAGTACGAAATGTATGAGTAGGTACTTGATAGTCTTAAGTAAAACAAAAGGGGTAAGCAAATACCAAAGAGGTAATGTTAGAATCGTTTTCCGATTTCAAAATTCCATTAACAAAACCTATTTATTTATTTACCTTCGGGTATGAATCTCTTCCAATACAATTATTTGATAACACAGTAATAATATTATAATGTATGTAAACATTCTTATACGTATTGGTGTGAAGCAGTGGTTCTCAACCTAATGGTGTTGTTGGCGATAATAATAATTTTTCATACATACATACATAAACTCACGCCTATATTCCCCGAAGGGTTAGGCAGAGGTGTACCAATGTAGTACACCCACAGTTCGCTGGTATGTTTTTAGGTCCCATGTAATAGGGGGCGAACCTATTGCCATTAACCGGGCACAAATCGCACTCCGAGCTGCTACTGATAATTTCATAGAAAAAACCCAATAACACTTTTTGCTCGACCTGGGAATCGAACCCAGGACCTCTAGCGTAGCAGTCGTGCTTAGGACCACTAGGCTAACGAGGCAGTCATCCGCATTAAGTCCGCCTTTGTACTTTTTTGTGCATAAAGTTTAAATTAAAATAATACATAAATCCGCGGACCACTGTTCAAGAATCACTGGCATAAAGGATTGCGTTTTCCACCTCAGTAGTCTTCAAAAAATGTATCAAAAGGAACGCCCCTATTTTTTGTACGACAACATTGAATGGAAATAAACTCTTTTGTACAGCGGTGGTACTATTTATAAAATGTACAATCCAATACAAAATTCTTGGTATTTTTTTAAAAGAGGGAGTTTTTTTAACTATTATTAAATACTGTGTGTGTTTAATAATAGTTAAATAAAAAACTAAAAAACCCGACTGCTATTCTTTAAAAATCCCTAAAACAAGATAAATTGTAGCAGTCGGGACCCATTCTAGAAATGGAAGATTAGTGAATTGAGAGCACATACTACATTATATATATATATATTACATTGCAGATGGTCCCGAATGGGTCCCGACTGCTACAATTTATCTTGTTTTAGGGATTTTTAAAGAATAGCAGTCGGGTTTTTTAGTTTTTTAAATTACCGTTTTTTTTTTTTTTTTTTTTTTTGTGTTTTAAAAAAGAAATTAATATACCCAGTATCACTCTTACAGTAAATACGACTCTACCGACACCTCTCAAGCTAAAATCCATCGAGCCGTTCAGCCTGCAGAGCGAGCCAAACATTTGAATTTGGCGCCAAAAATCCGCCATTTTGTTTTTTTTATTTTGATATACCCAGTGTCACTCTCACAGTTAATACGAATCTAACGACACCTCTCAAGCTAAAATCCATCGAGCCGTTCAGCCTGCAGAGCGTGCCAAACAATTATACATACATACATACATACATACATACATACATACATACATACATACAAACATACCCTCGAAAAACATAACCCTCCTTCTGTCGCCGTCGGGTAAAAAAATCTCCCTCTCTCACATACCGTCACGTATTTTATATATTCCCCAAAGGGTTAGGCAGAGAAGTATCGATGTACACCCACAGTTCGCCGTTATATTTTTAGGTCCCATGTTATAGGGGGCGAGCCAATTGCCTACTAATATTAAAATGCGAAAGTAAGTTTTATTGTCACCTTTTCACGCCTCAACCAAAGATAGATAAGTCGTGATGGCCCAGTGGTTAAGGCGCCCGCCTCCCATGCACGAGGTTGTGGGTTCGCAACCGGGCACGGGCAAGTACCAATGTGACTTTTCTTAATTCATATGTACTTTCTAAGTTTATCTTGGACATCACTGACATCAGTAACCATGTCAGAGGCCCTTGAGGCGGTTTAGAAACTCTGACACTAGGGTGTGTGGGGTCGTTAGACCTTACTGCCCACACGATAAGAAGAAGAAGACGCCTCAACCACTAAACCGATCTGCATGAAATTTGGCATGTATGTTTTTAGGTATATGGAAACGGATAAAGAGTACTTTTCATATAAAAAAAGTACAATATAAAAGATGGCGCCACGTGTCTTTCGAATTATTATTGAATTTTGAATATAACAGACATTTACGCGGTCTATAAGCGGACAAAAGCTAGTGATTTTATTATCATTTTTCTTACATATTTTTTTTTAATGAACTTTTAAAGCTAGTTAGTAAAAATAATGCTACACCTCACTGGGCAATTAACCCTAGCATAAACTATTAGCGTTATTAGAAGCAATTTTATGAAAAAACTAAAGTAAATATTTATGTTTTAAATTATAAAATTAACTTCAAAATGTATTATTAAAAGAAGGTTATTATAATAATACAAGAATAACCTTTAAGTTAATTGTATTATTCCTTTGTAAAAACAATTTGTGAAACTATTTAGTTTTTGTTTCATACAATTTAAGAGAAGCCTTTCAGTTTTATTGTATTTATATTTCATAGTAAGTTTAACTGCCCCGTTGGTCTCGTGGTCGCAAGTGTGACTGCTGTGCAAGGGGTCCCGGGTTCGATTCCCAGGTCGAGCAAAAAGTGTTATTGGGTTTTTCTATGAAATTCTCAGTAGCAGCTCGGAGTTTGGATTTGTGCCCGGTTAATGGCAATAGGCTCGCCCCCTATTACATGGGACATAAATATACCGGCGAACTGTGGGTGTACATTGGTACACCTCTGCCTAACCCTTCGGGGAATACAGGCGTGATGGTATATATATATATAAATATATATAATATATAGTAAGTTTATAAAGATATTAAAAAGTTGTAGTAGTGTAATTTGACATTAGAACAAAGGTCAGGTTTTAGTTATTAGTTTACCTGCCCACGACTATATAAAAGTTATTTTATTACTTGCTTACGCCCACTGTTTCGTCCGCGTAATTGGCGGGTATACGCGGGGTTTTACTTATTCATATGTACTTTCTAAGTTCATCTTGGACATCACTGACATCGGTAACCATGTCAGAGGACCTTGAGGTGGTTTAGAAACTCTGACACTAGGGTGTGCGGGGTCTTTAGACCTTACTGCTCACACGATAAAGGAGAAGAAGTTATTTCTTATAATATCAACTATTGGCCAGTGAACTGACAAAATCTGTTCAGCCGTTTTGGAGTTTATCCAGAAGTAATAGACAGGCAGCAAACAATTTATGTATCTAAGTCACATTTTTAAATAAAATATTTTACCAAAATCGACCTAGTGCACGTTGGATCGTAATTATTTCGAAAAATACTTGAACCTAAAAAATATGTTTTATATCTTCGACTACCGATGTGTGCGTGAAAAAACGCTCCAATAAAAAACCTTTGAGACAGATATACAAAAAATGACCTTAAAAATCCGTTTTTCCTTATCAATCACAGAACCCCAAAGAGTACCAAAAACAACACTACCATCTCATTTATCTATACTAATATTATAAAGCTAAAGAGTTTGTTTGTTTGAACGCGCTAATCTCAGGGACTACTGGTTGGAATTGGAAAATTCTTTTAGTGTTGGATAGTCCATTTCTTGAGGAAGGCTATAGGCTATGTAACATCACGCTACGACCAACAGGTGCTGAGCAGCGAGGGTGAAACCGCGGGGAACAGCTAGTGTAGTTATATTTTTTCCTCAGCACATTTAAACACAATGTAAATTGTTTTATGAAGGAATAAATTGAAAAAATTAAATAAATCTCACACAAAAACCAAAAAAAAAACAAGCAAAACAATTTTATACGTGAATGTACAACAACACGAGGCTTTTATAAGCAAAGTCTTTCATTTATTCTCGTCTATTTAGCTCACTGAGAACCATTGCACGTAACCACGGTTTGAGGCTCGTTGCAAATGAGGGATGCCTTTATCAAAAGAATATTTAGATCCACAACATGCCTACGGCTGCGTTGGTACTGCTTTATCTCTTATCTAAAATACCATCACGCCTATATTACTCGAAGGGTTAGGCAGAGGTCCACCATTCTACACCCACAGTTCGCCGATATGTTTAAGGTCCCATGTAATAGCGGGCAAGGCTATTGCTATTATAGTTAATGGCATTAGCCTTCTTCGAGATCCGAGCTGCCACTAAGAACTTCATAGAAAAATCCAATAACAATTTTTGCTCGACCTAGGAATCGGACCCAGGACCTCTAGCGTAGCAGTCGCACTCAGGACCACTAGGCCTTATTGCCTTGGCCTTATTGGATTTATATGAAATTCTCAGTAGCAGCTCGGAGTTTGGATTTGTGCCCGGTTAATGGCAATAGGCTCGCCCCCTATTACATGGGACCTATATATACCGGCGAATTGTGGGTGTACATCGGTACACCTCTGCCTAACCCTTCGGGGAATACAGGCGTGATGGTATATTTTTTTTATATCTCAAACTTTTTAAAATAAACACAGTGCAATGGTTAAAAGCTCCACAAAGAAAAATATCTAGTCTGTCCCAGCCATTTTGTAAAACGTACAAGCTAACACAAGTAAGATTACAGAAGGTAAAATTCCGAGACCAAGACGTCAAGATTTCTACTTTATTTGCATTTATTTAACTTTTAAACTAAATGCTAGCTCACATTTTGGCTTTAATTTAAAAGATTCAAAGAATTTTAGTCTCTAAAGACAAGACAAAATGTCTGCTTATATTCTCGTTTCACTTTTATTTCTCGTAGTCTGGCTTAGTAGCTGACAGTTTCGCTTATTTAGGAATTGCTGCGTCGTTTTCCGAACGAATACATACATAATCTCACGCCTTTTTCCCATGGGGGTAGGCAGAAACCTCGGAAAGCCATCTGCTCCATCCTTACATACTCCTTTCGCCTCGTGCACATTGACACATCTGGTCATACAAGCACCCCGGTTACGAGTACTGCGCACCTGACCTTTCTGAAGAAGCTCACCAATAAAGTCAGGGTTCAGGGTAGGTCAAATATTATTGTTTTTTAACACATATACAAGGTGTTGATTTGCATCTTCGTCAAATTTTAGGAGCTTGTCATAAAAATAAAAGTAATCAAATATAATTACGATACCTGGCCAATATCTAATAAATACTTGTTTTTTTAGTTGCGACTATCAAATAACAGTATCCAGAATACTCCTCTTGCAAAATTCAGAACCGCCCAGTTGCGTATGCGGTAGGCAATGTCGCGCGGCTATATCAATGTGTACATAGTGCCTAAACTCTCTGGCGAGATGGCTAGCTCGAATAGGAGAAACGCGTAAAAAAAAAAAATTCGAAACCAATTTATTTTATTATTGATTTGTGTTAAGAATCACGAGCATAGTTAACTCCTTGAATTTGACGAGGATGCAAATCAACGCCTTGTAACTATACACAAGCAGACAAAGTCGTGAGCAAACGCTAGATTTAACAAAAAGGCAACATTCCAAATATAAACGTTGATTAAACCTCTTTTCCTGAAAAGAAAAGTATAAAAGAAAAAAAAGAAAAAAAAAAGAATATTATAAAAAAAGAGAATAAATTCCAGCTTTCATTTATGTTCTTAATTCAAATCCTTTGCTGTTGGCACGGAACAGCAATTATTGAGGTATCCGAGCAAACAATGGGAAGTCTGTTTTGAAATTGACGTTTGGTATTCCAATTTTAAAAGATAAGATGAACAGGGTGCCGAGTGTGAGTTTTTTCAGACACGTTCGATTGCGAGCGCGTTTGAATTTTGTGTGACATATATTAGGTTCCCCTAGTGACCACCAGTTGGCGCTATAAATTTTTCCTATACAAACAATCGAACGTGAATGAAAAAACTCACACTCGGCACCCTGTTCATCTTATCTTTTAAAATTGGAATACCAATATGCCAATGATACTTAAAACTTACGCAATACAAATACCTTTAAAACACAGGAACAATAAAACAAATTTCACAGACAAGAACAGGGAATAAAGTTCCTTTCGAACAGAGAAAATATCGTACAGTTTATCAGGGACACAAGAAATATCGCGTCCGTCCCTCTCTGGAGATGGTACAAAAAATATAGACAGTGACGAGAAAAAGTGTTACCAATGAATTTTTCAGAGACCATCGAATCGAAGAGTCGATTGGCTGTACTTTGTAATAAAGTTTGGTTTGGGTGGTCTTGAAAATTGAGGGGTGGTGTGCGGCTTTTTTTTTGGTATATTTACTACTATTATTGTCTAACTGACAGTAATGTGGAAGCGTTTAATAAGCTTTCCCCTTTCTCTTTTGTAAATATTTTATACCTAATATTTTTTTATAGAATTTTTGTGTTTTGGTTAATAATGGTTTTAGATTTACTCTTATTGAACGACAATATAATATTGCCCTTATTGTTGTAATTTTTTTTTAAATGTTTATGTCACGCAATTTTGTACTTTATCTATTTTAGCAGCACAACTTTAAACTTTCAATGTGACTCGCATAGGACTTACTCTTCATATAATTATGCCCAACAAAAAAAAAAACCACCGCACCTTAAAAATATATTATACCAATTCCGTACTCAACTGTACAAGGAAAGATCGCCTGCCCAAGACAGAAGACGGTCCAGTTTTTGTTCCCTCGTGTGGTTCGCGACTCATTGGGAACTTACAAATTCATTATTTTCCTTTGATAAAAAAAAAAACTTTGTTCGTCTCCCATCTTCTTTGACCTTTGACGGAAGACAACTTGATAATCGAGTGACGTCATCAGAAGTTCAAGTTCTTTTGTTTTGCTCATATTAGTTTGTTCATTTTTTTTTGTTCTTTTTTTGAATTTAGTATGTTAGTGAAAGGAGTTTTAGTTCTTTGAAAGCAAAAGGGTACTGCGTAGAGTATAGGCAGATTATGATGATGGGCTTTTGACTTTGACTTTGTCTGTCAACACTAAACCAACAACGGCTAGGGCTATATTGACACAAATATTTTTTTGTTTAAACTTTGTTGGATGGATTTTGTTGGATAAAACAAGACGATGGTCCATCTGATGCTAAGTGATCACCCCTGCTTAGACATCTCACTGCAGATGTCATCCCAGAGACAAAATTGAAATGTCTCAGTGCCTGTAATTACACCAGCACCCATACCCTTCAAACCAAAACACAGCAACGCTGCTTTGCTTCAGAAATAAGTATGGCGGTAGTACTTTCCTGGACAAGCTCCTTCACAAAGAGTTCTACACCTACTAAAGTTTAAATTACTTCCTTTAATATCAGCTACCCGCCTGGAAAAGTCCCGCCAAAATTGGTTTAGCCTTTTTGGAGATAGTTGGAATAAACATACAGACATAATGAAAAAAAAAAAACAATATTTTTTCGTGTTAGTACCGTGTAAACATTCATAATTTATATTTATTTCATAAAAAGCTGTTGTTGTTAACATTACAAACATACATTTCAATTTGATTTATCTGTACGTATAGATTTGTCTAGTTTTTTTAGTTGTTTATCCAGTCTGATCACGTATTGTCTTGCTGAATTCTTAGAAATGATGTTATTGGCAACGTTTTCAAAACAAAATTCACTTTATTTACCCAATAAATATTAATGAAATTCTAGTAGCCATGTTTTGTATCAAACAATTTAGTTGATTATTAATAATGACGGGAGACAAGCTTGTACGTGACTCTGTATCTGTAAATAAATAGATACTAATATAATAAGTTGAAGAAAATTTTTTAGGTGTTTGTTTGTTTATTGAAACTCACAAATATCTAGAACTTTTTTTACCGATTGGAAATCATCAAATGTCTTGCCCCACGGCGAGGCATAGGCGAGGCGGGAGGAAGTGTCAGCCTTTTACTGACTAAAACCCATCCATGTTCCTTCTTGTGCCCTTTGCGTTCCGGGGGCGCGGTATCTCTTTCAAGCCCCGGCAGGTATCGGTCTTGAGTGGCCCCTCCGATTGGGTTGCTGAGGCTTTTGTTTGCTTTGAGGCGCGCGTGGAACACGAACGCGTCGTTGACACGGTCTGTCGTCAATTGTCGTACGAATGGTAAGCTACCCGTTCACCAGATTCGTGTGAAACAGTAACTAAACGTGAAAAACAACCACGCGGACGAAGTCGTGGGTAAAAGCTATATAGTTTCTAATACAATATAGTTGAGTTCACACGACCGATTGAGACCTATAATTATATTATAAAAATAGCATACAAAAATCGAACATTACATTTTTTATATTAATTGACTTACGCAGTCTTATTCCCACAATTAGAACAAATCTAACAGAACCTCTCAAGTTAAAATATCAAGCCGTTTACACAAAAGAAGCATAACATTCTAGCGCAATCGCCTAAAAAGTCAATGACCTTTAAAAAAAACAATTCTACTAAAGCAGTCAAAATACATTCAAATAAAAACCCAAATACATCAGCCACAGAATACATTACAATCAATCATCATCCAAATTAATATTATAAATGCGAAAGTAAGTTTGTTTGTTTGTTACCTTATTACGCCTAAACCACTGAACCGATCATCCTGAAATTTTGCGTATACGTTGTCAGGTGTACAGAAAGGGACATAAGATACCTTGCCTCCCGAAAAAAAAAACTGTTCCCGAGGAAAACAACAATAACGTTTATATGATAATAGATGGCGCCACGTGGTTTTTTAAATCATGATTGATTTTTTTTGTGGGTGTACGGTCAACAAAAGAGATAAGTAACCGGACCGTCTAATATAGATGAAGTTTTCTCTGAAACCTTCCTGTCCTTTACAAATGAAACTTAATTTAATTAATAAGCTATTTATTTTCTTTTACAGAAAGTAAATTTCATTCAAAAACTTCCATCGGTTTTTAAAACACTTTGAATTCATTAGGCGACTCTGGTTACTTATCTCTTTTGCTGACTGTACATTGGTACACCTCTGCCTAACCCTTCGGGGAATACAGGCGTGATGGTGATTGAATTTTAAATATAATCGACATTTTCGCAAACGAACTCGCGGGAAAAAGCTAGTCAATGATAAAAAAAATGTATAAGGAGAAACGTATTCATACAAAAATTTGAAATTCCTATCGGCTCATTATAATATTCTCATTAAAATTAGCTTCTTTTGGTATCTTGTTTGAATATTTCATCTGTACAAGTACCTGAGTACTTGATTTGAGAGTGTTCAATACATAAGTGACTCAATCTCGTCCCTGTACGAGAATGGGGACGGATCGTGTGATTTATGGTACGGTTTCACTACTGCGACTTTGCGGTTATTTATTGAGTGAGCGAGGTCTGCAGGTTTCTTTTTTGTTGTGACTTTATTCGCCAGTTGAGCACTGTATTGAATTCAGTATAGAAAATAATATAATCATGCAAGTAGTAGCTCGGAGTTAGGTTTTGTGCTCAGTTAATGACAATAGGCTCGCCACCTATTACATGAAACCTAAACATACCGGCGAACTGTGGATAAACATTGGTACACCACTGCCAAACCCTTCGGGGAATACAGACGTGATGGTATGCATGTAGTAGGTAATTTTTTTTCTCCTCTTGAATCCCCGGAAGGCTCTTACTGACTAAATATCACCCCTTTGTTCCCTTCCCACACTTATACCAGAAGAGTACGCTCTTTTCGCGATCCCCGACTGGTGCCATAGTACCGGCCCGCCTATGTCGGATTCCTACCGTCTAAAAACTTACGCTGTTTTTCCTAGGTAGGTAGTAGTGGGCAAGGAGTTTGATAAGGGAAGAATTCCGCACTATGACAGTTATTGATTCACCCACCTACCACTGACTCCAGAAAAGCGTTCGATGAACGTAAAAAAAATCGCGTAATAAATCGAAATCTAACACCGCACACACCTTTATCTCGGATTTTATGTCAATTCAGGCGAAAGACTCACTGCATAGAGACACTTATTCGACAATCGCATCTTACCCAGACTAAATCTTTGTAGTGGAAACACACCTTTTTAAACGCAAAATGAATTCCAAATTTTCTGTCTCAATTCGATAGCATATTGTATTAGCATTCTACTGATTTCATGTATGAATTTTAAATTCAAAAGACTAATATAATACTAGTCTTGTTTGATAATGTAGAACATTGACTTTCCTGTGTTGAATAAAATTGACCTGTTCATTATACAAATTCAAATATTTGCCGTTTTAATTTTGCATTGTATTGCGTGGATTGTAAGACGAATATGGTTCGGCGTAAGCAATACCTGCCTTTAATTGAAATAAATAATAATAATACCAGACTATTGCTGCCCCATTGCAGGGCAAAGGCAGGAGATTCTATTGTACTAAAGATTAAAGATATGAGAGATTTTGAATTTTGAATTTTTGTTAGGGACCTTTCTAAACAACGTAACATACCGGCGAACTGTGTGTGTGTATATTGGTACACCTCTGCCTAACCCTTCGGGGAATACAGGCGTGATTGTATGTTTAACATACCACCAAAGCTGTATTCCCCGAAGGGTTAGGCAGAGGTGTAACCAATGTATCCACAGTTCGCCGGTATGTTTAGGTACCATATAATAGGGGGCGAGCCTATGGCCATTAACCGGGCACAAATCCTAACTCCGAGCTGCTACTGAGATTTTCAGACATATCCAATAACACTTTACTCGAACATTAGGCTAACGAGGCAGTTTTTTGAGAGATAAATTTTTATTAATTATTTAATCATATCAAGGTATGATACAGTGTAGTAAACATACTCCTTTGGAAGATATTAAAACACGCCTAAACTCTACTCCACGGAACAGTTTCAAATAACACAGTTGTGTTCGTTGATATAATTATTATGGAAAATCTCGTATCACTAATTGTACACACACACACACACATACACACCCTCACGCCAGTATTCCCCGAAGGGTTAGGCAGAGGTGTACCAATGACTGCCTCATTAGCCTAGTGGTCTTAAACACGACTGCTACGCTAGAGGTCTTAAGTTCGATTCCTAGCTCGAGTAAAGTGTTATTGGTTTTTTACATGAAATTCTCTATAGCAGCTTAAAGTTAGGATTTGTGCTCAATTAATGGCAATAGGCTCGCCTTCTATTACATGGGACCTAAACGCACTGTTGGATTGTGGGTGTACATTGGCACACCTCTGCCTAACCCTTTGGGGAATACAGGCGTGATGGTATGTATAGGTAATACTGTACTGTATTGTATGTGTACTGTGTATGCATAGTAGTCGGGGCCCGCAGGGGTCTGTGCCTGCCAGAGTTGCCGAATTTGTTTTAAACACAAAGGCCCAAATCCCCTTGCAATATTGCCCTTTGCGTGTGAGGAACACGGATGGGTTACAGTCAGTAAGACTCTGGTACACCTCTGCCTAACCCTTCGGGTAATACAGGCGTGATGGTATGTATGTTACGGTGTAGTAAACAGACTCCTTTAGAAGATATTAAAACAGGGCTAAACTCCACGGAACAGTTTCAAATAACACAGTTGTGTTCGTTGATATATTACGTAAAATCTTGTATCACTAATTATGTACATTTATAATACCACCAAATTATTTTGAATAGGAAACTGCCGCGAATTTGAATTAATTAATTCAGTTTTAGATTACGCTGCGTGAATAATATGGAAATACAGGGTGGTGGTTGTACAGAAAATGTAGTTTATACCGTTATTAGAGATTGCCCTGGAGTTACATAATAATCTGACGTCGATTATCTTGTAGGTCACGCTATAGGAGACAGAGTGTATTGAAAACTGATTTCATTAAAATCTATGTGCGTGTCGTGAAGGGCGCCTCTCATGCACGAGGTTCTGAGTTCGCAACCGGACACGGGCAAGTACCAATGTGACTTTTTCTAATTCATATGTAATTTCTAAGTTTATATTGCTAACATCGGTAACGTAGGCTCGCCCCCTATTACATTGGACCTAAAACATACCGGCGAACTGTGGGTGTACATTGGTACACCTCTGCCTAACCTTTCGGGGAATACAGGCGCGAGTATATGTATGTATATGTACGTAATTACATGTTCCCTATTACATGGGACCTAAATATACCGGCGAACTGTGGGTGTGCATTGGTACACCTCTGCCTAACCCTTCGGGGAATACAGGCATGATGGTGGTAATTCTCAGTACTGTCTTTGCAAAAAGTCAAATATTATCGAGAAAAATCCACAGATTACTCATTTCTAGAAAGACGCGCCAGCTAAAAGCCTGCTCAATCAAACGACAATATTCTCAGAATTATTTTGTAGCACAGACCAGCACCAAAGCGGACCAATACTTGGTAGGGGAAACACAAACTCACAGTTGGCAAAGCAAGGACGTTTGAGAGGTAAATCAATCTGAAACAACTTCTACCTCCAGTTTGGACAGTGATGAACGATTGGCCACAAATACCTACAGCAGCTGAAGGAATAGGATAAAAAATATTAGCCATGAATTTGAATTTTATTTCTTCTGTTCAAGGTGCATTTTTGCATTCTCGTCAAATTTAAGGAGGTAACTATGCTAGTGATTCTCAACATGAATCCTAATCTTCCTTCAATAATATACGTAGAAACGCGAACGTTTGTGATGTTGGATGGATGTTTGTTATCCTTTCACGCTTAAACGGCTTAAGCGGATCTGGATGAAATTGGGCACATAGATAGACTGTAGAAGCGCGGGCAGAAGCTAGTCATTAATAAAATAAATAGGTTCTTTTGTAGGTTATTTTCGAATTCGAAGTAGCCATGATGGTGAACCTGCACGCACACTGTGCGACACTGCCTACCCCATGCGCAACGGAGCGATTCTGTTCTCCGAAAGAGAGGTACCTATTCTAAAATGTTGTCAACCATAAAAAAATAACCGGCCAAGTGCGAGTCGGACTCGCGCACCAAGGGTTCCGTACAAAAAAGACGTATTAAAAAAAAAATTGGTTTGCACGAGACCTAGCAAACCAATTTTCGGTGGAAGTTGCCATGATGACGTACATCATATATTTTTTTTAGTTTTATCGTTCTCTTATTTTAGAAGTTAAAGGGGGGGCTCGTGCGTCAAGTCGTCCCAAAACAAACTCGGACCATTGGGCCGAGTTGACGAATTTCATTGAGGGGGAGGGGGGGGGGGGGCGGCGGCACATTTTACCACTTTGAAAGTGCCTCTCACGCAAACTATTCAGTTTAAAAAAATATGATATTAAATACCTCAATATCATTTAGACCTATCCATAGATACCCCACAAGTATGGGTTTACATTGCACAATTGCCATTTGCCACTAAAGTTCAAAGACCCCTTTTCCAGTTTATGGTAAACAGTGACTGGTTGTATATTCATGCTTATATTCCCTAATGGTCTCTTCGTAATAACCACCTGATTTACGATTACTACCATAACACTACATGGAACTACATTTGCATACATCACGATTAACGTACTTAGCTGTCCTGATTGTACATACTGATCTCGCGGGTAAATGGATGCAGCGGGAATTTAGAGGTTAAGCTGCGCATGGCAGGGTCAGTCTATGGATGGGTGACCACTGACCATCGTTAATAATACAAAAAGTTTGAAAAATATCTCCAGATCTATTTGTCATTGGAAACTAGCCTGACGCTGGAGATAATATAGTGCACAAGTGTGTGCGCAAACAGGTGCAATCGATCTTTCCTAACTCGCATAGCCCGATAGGACGGTAATCCAACACAACCAGGGAGAGATCAGGTGCAGGACCAACGGCTTATGTGCTTTCTAAAGCACGAGAGTGGCACATCATCAGCTTTCCAACTCCTAATGGAAAAACCTAATAACACTTTTTGCCTGGCCTAGGAATTGAAACCGGAACCCCACGCTCATCAATCACGCTTGCGAGACCACTAGACCAATAAGGTAGTTCAAAACAACTACAACCACAATCATTTTTGAGGAGTCCTTTCAATAAGCATAAGACAATATACCTACTACTTTTCCTGTTACGGTGGTCTATTCTGTGAAAATTACCCTTCTTGAATTCAGGTGAAGTGAGTGTGAGATGAGCTGTCATTTCACCCTTGTTTTAAGTTAAAAGCTCACTTCTGCGTTCACTGAGAGTGATTTTTGTAGAATAGTTTCGCTGATTTCTAACAAGAACTGTCTAAAAAATAGAACGAAACAAGTTCATTAAACAGTTTTATTTCTTGGCTAAAGGTGGTTTCACACCGCTGAGGCAAGACATGGAAAGAATGTACTTATTTTTTTATTATCTTGGATGGAAAACAAGCCGACTGCCCACTAATGGTGGGTCCACACGACACAGACTTTTGTCTGTACAGACATCTGCACAGACTATAAAGTCTGAGTAAAAATTTTTACTCAGAGGTCTTTACCAAATGTCTGTGCAGACTTTTCATCAGTTCAGACTTCGATTTTAATGAATAAATTAAGTAATTCAATAGTCATGAGTTTTGCTGCGACAATCGTACAGACATGTACGCAGACTTCCGACTTTTCTGATACACGGACATTTGTCTGTACTGATTTGTTGTACAGACAAAATTCTATAGAAGTCTGTGTTAAGTCTGTGTCGTGTGGACCCACCATAAATGTTAAATGGTCACCTTGTCTATAGACATCTGCAATATCAGAGAACTTGCAATTGCGTTGCCATCTCAGAACCGAAGATGAAATGTCTTATGTGCCTGTAATTACACCGGCATCTATACCGTTCAAACCGGAACAGAGCAACGCTGCTTTGCAGCAGAAATAGGCATAGTGGTATTATAACTTCCCGTACAATCTCCTTCTCAAAGAGTTCTACTAATACTAAAAATGTTACTATGTTATTTTGAAAACAGACACATTTTATTTATTTGTACATAGATATAAGTATCCCCCAAGGGTTAGACAGAGGTGTACCAAATGAACACCCACAGTTCGCCGGTATATTTACATCCCATGTAATAGAGGGCGAGCCTATTGCAATTAACAGCGCACAAATCCTAACTTCGAACTGCTACTGAGAATGACATAGAAAACCCAATAACACTTTGGTCGACCTGGGAATCAAACTAAAGACCTCTAGAGTATTAGTCGCGCTTAGAACCATTAGGCTAACGAGGAAGTTACCTAGATACAAATTTAATTTCTCGCCCATCGGTGTGAATCCGCCTCTAGTCAAGTTTTTCGCTTCGTTGGTCCGAAGAATTGCCGTCGGATCTTGTCGCTTTATTTGTACCTGCAGCAACTAAAGACACTTTTCTGATTAATTATTTCGTAAACAGAGCTTTGAACACTTAAGAGGTTTATACAGAAGACGAAAACGAACGAACACAGTCGCAAATTAATGGCAGAAGGACCAACACTGATGTCAATCAGGGCAGAGTAAATTTTAGGTAAATTCAATGGTTTTTTTCACTTAAAATATTCGTCCTAAACAAAACATTTATTTAGTTTAATTTAAAGTTTTTATTCATAGGTATTTGTGATAGAAATTGTGTAGCGTGATGTTATGTAGTGTATACTATTCTAAAAATAGAAAATCTTTTTTTTTATAAACAAGCTTTTATTTCGAGTTATTCGCAGCAAGCCCTTTCATTTGATACACATATTTTAGAAATGCATTAAAAATAACTAGTCCGCCATCTTGGGTGTTCCGCCATCTTTGATTTAGAATGACGTCACACAGCTAACCATGCAATGTCATCTAAACTTAACGTGTGTACAAAATCTCAGCTCAATCGGTTGAAGATATCTGTTTCAAAATTGAGTTGCAAGGTTTCACCCAAAACATACTCGTACATATCTTTTTTTTTGTGTTTTTTGAAAATAATAGTGCCAATAGCTCCAAAAAGATGTAAAAGTAAGCGTGTATGTAAGTTAATTTAAGATACTTGTATGAAGCTGGCCTTCTCAGTCTACTTATTTCGTGTTTAAGAGCTATTAGCTGCGGACGATTCATCGCCTCTGGTTTTCCGGTGGATTTTTAATCAGCTTCATGCCTTTGAGCAGCTCTGTCTAATTGCAGTGTTGGTGAGATTTTTTGTTAAGTTTAAATTGGCTCTTGTATTTTTAAAGTCCATTATTTTTTAGATCGTAGTGTTTTAACGACAACGCTTTCTTTTGTTTTGGGTTTTTGTTTGTTGGTTTTAGTTGGAAAAGTTAAGTTTACTGCCTCGTTGGACTGGTGATATGTACGCGACTGCTACGCTAGAGGTCTTGGGTTTGATTCTCAGATCGAGCAAAGTGTTATTGGGTTTTGCTATTAAATTCTCAGAGTAGCAGCTTGGTGTTAGGATTTCGGTTGATGGCAATAGGCTCGCTCCAAATTACATGCCACCTAAACATACCGGCGAACTGTGGATGTACATGGGTACACCTCTGCCTAACGGGAATACAGGCGTGATGGTATGTGGGTCATTACGTTTTCTTTAGTTTTATCCGATTATGCGGAAGCAAAAAGGAGGGTTATGATTATGACCGGTATGTAAGTATGTATAGGTGTAGGCATGTAAGGATGTAGATATAGGTTTGGATATGTAAGTAAGTTCATCAGTTCCCTAATAACTTCTAAACAATTTCTCATAATTCGACAAATGAGGTATCATTGGAACCATTCTACCGGTAGAACGCCGAAATTTCAAAATTTTCAAAATCACGTCTCGTTTTCATTGCCCTGCATTTCTAGCTTGCAATAAATTGGACTCGGGTTAAAACTGCTTAGCTTTCAAATCAAAGCGAGCGTGCAAAACCGAAACAAAAAACAAATGAAATAAAACGCAATCACAACGCACAGCGCTGAAAAAACGGCGTCCGTCCAGTTCAGATCATACAATCTATTCCGAAGGGTGCATTCACATTAACGCTCTTTATTTTAGCATGAAAATCGAGCGAAAATCAAGTCAGAGGCCCTTGAAGTGGTTTAGAAACTCTGACACTAGGATGTGTGGGGTCGCTAGACCTTACTGCCCATACGATAAAGAAGAAAGCAAGCGAGAACCGTTTCAGAGGCCCTTGAGGCGGTTTAGAAACTCTGACACTAGGGTATGTGGGATCGTAAGACCTTACTGCACACACGATAAAGAAGAAAGCAAGCGGGGATCGTGTCAGAGGCCCTTGGGGCGATTTAGAAACTCTGACACTAGGGTGTGTGGTCGTAAGACCTTACTGCCCACACGATAAAGAAGAAGAAATAAGAAAGCGAGTGAGAATCGCGGCTTTGCCGATCTATCCTTCAGATGTTTTTTTGTAGTAGTAGAGCTCTTTGTGAAGAAACTCGTGCGGGGAAGTACTACCACCATACCTATTTCTGCCGCAAAGCTGCGTTGCTGTGTTCCGGTTTGAAGGGTATGAGTGCCTTGTGTAATTACAGGCACATGAGACGTTTCAACTTAGTCTTTGGAATCGCCTTGCATTTGCAAGGCCTCTGGTATTGCAGGTGTTTATAGGCAGCGGTTATAGACATCTTTAATACCACTTAGCGTCAGGTGGACCTTCGGCTTGTTTGCCATCCAATGATCCTTATAAAAGAAATACTTTATAAATCGCATTTATTGTACGAGACGCGGGCGCTGCGCGATGCGTACAGAACTCGGTATCAATTAAAAAATTACGTTAAGACAAGAGGCTTAGAAATTAAATTCCAATGCATCTAAGCAACTAGCAAAAAATCGCACTAGTGTGAACGTTGCCAAACTATTGCATTGCGAAATCAAACTCGATCACATGGGAACAAAAACTGGATGCACACTGCCCCAATTCTTGTTTTATGAACCTGCTCAGATATAAAAGTGTTTTTTTTTACCACATTGAACTGAAGTGTCGAGGTCCATAAACTTAGGACTTGGGCCGGAGCGCATTTCACACTATGCTAAAGAAAATTAAGGCTTCTACATAATAGTTAAAGTTTATATTTGCATGGAATTTATAGTGCTTGGAATTACGGACTTAAGCGAGTTCCAAACAGTATAAATGCCATGCAAATATGAACCATAACTATTATGTAGAAGTCTGAATTTTCATTAGCGCAGAGTGAAATGCGCTCCGGCGCGGCCAGTTTGGTGAAAATCGTACATAAGCGTTAGAAGAGGCTACCCGCTTCTTCATAGTAAAAGACAAAATTTGCTGCCCGCCGTCTGTCCCTCTGTACGATTAGATCTTTTCAATTACGCAACAGATTTTAATGCGGTTTTGATCAATAGCTAGAGTGATTTAATAGGAAGGTTTATAAGTATAGAACATCGCACTACGACCAACAGGAAATGAGCAGTAACCTAAAAGGTAGCCTATGTCCTTCTCCAAGGTTTTTTATCTATCTCTGTACCAGATTTTATCAAAATCGGTTCAGCGGTTTAGGCGTGAAAGTGCGTCAGACAACAGACAGACAGTTACTTTCGCATTTATAAATGTAGTAAGATTAAGATCGTTTCTTCACAATTAATTGTGTCATGCTTTGCATGATAATCAAAGCCGCCGTAATTATCTCTTCCACACGATTTTCAACTCTATCTTTACTAATATTATAAAGATTTAAGATTTTTTTGTTTGCATCAAATGGGCACCAAAACTGCTGGACCGATCTTAAACATATTTTCACCAATAGATAGCTACATTATTCCAGAGTAACATCACGCTACAACCCACGGGAGCGGAGCATTCACCAAAGATGTAACTTATGGCGGGTGAAATAAGCCACGCGGATGAAGTCGCGGGCCGTTTGGTAGTTTATTAGAATTGTAAATTGCTATAGCATTTGATACTTTATCTGCAATGACATAAAGCCTAATACAGATTCCGACCCGAACACTACGAACGTCTGCAGAGAAAAAAGCGGATTGCAAGTTCAGCAATATATTACTTTCACGCCATTCAGGCGTTCTAATCGTTTCCCTTGTTTATTCTTTTGTGATACAAGTGTGCAAGGTATGAGTGGGCAGCGGGGGATTTATTCCTTTTCAAAAGTTTAAGCATTTATTTTATACTATAATTATATAAAATATACAAATATAATAACGCGGTTACTTAAGTAACGTCTTTGGTTACTACTATATTAATTGCGCACCGATTAGACAGAGAGATCCGACATAGGATGTGACGTCACTAACACTACGACCATTAGTAGAGCATTTTGTGAAGAAGCTCGTTCAGGGAAGTACTACCATCATACCTATGTCTGCCGCAAAGCAGCGTTCTTGTGTTCCAGTATGAAGGGTATGGTTGCCGGTGTAATAACAGGCACATGTGACATTTAAATTTTGTCTCTGGGATGGCAAGGCCTCTAGCATTGTCGATGTCTAGGGGGCTGTGACCATTTAACATCAGGTGCGAAGTCGGCGTCGGCTTGTTTGCCATCCACAGACATACAAAATAATAAAATCAAAATAAACTCAATCAAACATCGCGAAGTTACTCAAATTTTACTTAAAGATTAAGATTTGATAAACCACAGACCGGTACAGATTAAAGTAAATAAAATCATATAAAAACACAAAAGCTATAGACTTGTACCTCACATAGGTTGTCGACACTTTATTCCTTATCGCAGCGAAGCCGGGATTAAGGAGAATTCCTTTAGAGGAACACTATGTCCAAGGTGCTTTTGATTTAGATGCTGGAAAAAATATACGCGTATTTCGCTTTCGAGTTTTTTTCCTTCTTAGTTTTTTTAAGGTTCCGTGCCCGTGGGTGCGAACAGCTGTGAGATTCTGTAAGACCTCGTTCTAAACTTCGAATCTAAATCCGCTGTGACTTTCCTGATTGGCATTCTAAAAACTCGGTTGATAATTCGAATTTACACCAGCGCCACTCTTGCGAGCGTGTCAGCGAGTTGAACTAAATTGACGGGGAAATTTTAACAGATAAAGTATGAGATGACGTAAGAAGTGGCATTCTATACGGAAATTTACCGTCACTTTGACGCTCACTTCGCAATTTAAAGTGTCAAATAAATCAATGACATTTTGAACCTTAAGCGAAGTGAGGGTGAATAGCGACGTGTGATGCGAGTTCATGTCTGAATTTTACAGAATTGACGTACAGGTCTCTATTACATTACTAAGTCTCCGTCTGTCTATTAGTTGGCTGTATCTCATGAACCGTAATAGGTAGACAGTTAAAGTTTTCAGTAAGTATTTCTAATACTGCTAGATCAATAAATATATGCCATCACGCCTGTATTCCCTGAAGGGCTAGGCGGAGGCGTACCTACTAATGTACACCCACAGTTCGCCAGTATATTTAGGTCCCATGTAATAGGGGGCGATCCTATTGCCATTAACCGGGCACAAATCCAAACTCCGAGCTGCTACTGAGAATTTCATAGAAAAACCCAATAACACTTTTTGCTCGACCTGGGAATCGAACCCGGGACCCCTTGCACAGCAGTCGCACTTGCGACCACGAGACCAACGGAGCAGTTTAATAACAAAAGTATCCAGTTAAATAACAAAATATATTTATTTATTAAAGGGAGCCCCCATTCTAAAAAGTTTTTCTGTAGGTACGGAACCGATCACATGCTTCACCGACTCGCGCTTGGCCGGTTTTAGTCCTAGCAACAACTAAAAGGAAAATATAAAATAATATTCTGAACATATTTTTTATTTCTGCTATCTAAAATATTGTTCAAAACAGCAATGTACGTAGGTATATAAAACTTTTACTGACAAAACAAATTTTAATTTAAGCTTTTTTTTAGGTTTTTTTTCAATAGCAGTACGTCGATTCTGTAAAATTCAGACATGAACTCGCATCTCACGTCGCTATTCAATGACATCAAATATTCAATTGTTTTATTCAGACATTGTTTTATTTGACACTCTGAAGTGCGAAGTGAGCGTCGAAGTGACGGTGGAATTACCGTATAGAATAACACAGCTGGTCGGAGTCTAGATTAATTACGCCAAAAGATTTTGGGGTTCGGCACGTGAGACCATTATCTGCCCCACCCTTTGGACTATAGAAATATAATGTTGTCCTACTGTAGAGCAAAGACCTCTTCTCGTACAGAGAAGGCATGAGCATTGATCACCACGCTTGCTCATGCTCAAGGCGGATTGCCGATTCCAGATGTACAGTCAGCAAAAGAGATAAGTAACCAGGGTCGCCTAATGAAATTAAAGTTTTACAAAAACCGGTAGAAGTTTTTAAATGAAATTTATTTTAATTAATAGGAAATAAACAGCCTGTTAATTAAATTCAATTTCATTTAAAAACGACCAACGGTTTGAAAGAAATCTTCAACTATATTAGACGGTCTGGTTACTTATCTCTTTTGTTGACTGTACAATAATGTCCAGGAATCCTCACATTTGTTTTTCTTCACCGTTGTCAATGATGTCCAAGATAAACTTTTATCATACATTTATACCATCATGCCTGTACTCCCCAAAGGGTTAGTCAGTGGTGTACTAATGTACACCCACTGTTCGCCTGTATGTTTAGATTGCATGTAATAGGGCCTTGCCATTAACCGGGCACAAATCCTAACTTCATAGAAAAATCCAATAACACTGCTCGATCTGGAAATTGAACCCAAGACCTCCAGTGTAGTAGTCACGCTTAGGACTTTTAGGTCACCGAGGTAGTAGGATTAAATATCTTTACAATTTAACATAGCTATCTTTAGATATAAATTAACCTGTGTAGCGATAGATGCATACATCAGGCTTGTTCGACACGACACAGCCTCATACACCAAGGATACAATCAATGACACAAGTACCGAGCATGAGTGGCTTTGAGCATGAGGCGTTATGTGGTTTCTGCCTACCCCCAAGGAAAAATGGTGTGAATGTATGTATGTATCTTTCTTTATCGTGTGGGCAGTAAGGTCTAACGACCCCACACACCCTAGTGTCAGAGTTTCTAAACCGCCGCAAGGGCCTCTGACATGGTTACCGATGTCAGTGATGTCCAAGATAAACTTAGAAAGTACATATGAATTAGAAAAAGTCACATTGGTACTTGCGCGTGCCCGGTTGCGAACCCGCAACCTCGTGCATGAGAGGCGGGCGCCTTAACTACTGGGCCATCACGACACTTCGTATATATGATACAAGTTAAATTACATTACATCAAATTAAAATACCAACAAACCCTGCACCTTCAATTACAAACTTCAAAAATCATTGTTATTCAGAATACATTCAAAAAATACCACGGCGAATCCTTTAAAATACATTTTATGAAACCAATTAGCGTCCCTACCAATTTTCGCTTCTGAATACTCTTGTTAATGTTTATTAAGCCTCTTTGTTTAAATACAAAAGATTTTTCACAAAAACTGAGCAATTTTTTACTTGTTTAACAAATTGTTCTAGGAAGTTTTGCTTCCTGTCTTCTTTTATAATCTTCACCGTTTTGGGGACGCCCTAGATAGACCTACCTTGACCTTATTGGTGAGGTTCTTCAGAAAGGTCAGGTGCGCAGTACTCGTAACCGGCGTGCTTGTATGACCAGATGTATGAATGTGGAAGAGGCGAAAGGAGTGTGTAAGGATCGTAGCAGGTGGCGGTCCGTGGTTTCTGCCTACCCCCATGGGAAAAAGGCGTGAGTTTATGTATGTTCACCGTTTTGTTTTAGTATCTTGGATGGCAAACAAGCTGAAGGCCCCCACCTGATGTTAAGTGATCACCGCTACCTATAGACATCTGTAATACCAGATGCCTTGCAATGCGCTGCAGGCCTTGCAAGCGCGACTGCTGAGCATGGGGTCCTGGGTTCAATTCCCAGGTCGAGCAAAAAGTGTTATTGGGTTTTTCTATGAAATTGACTGCCTCGTTGGCCTAGTGGTCCTAAACGCGACTGCTACGCTAGAAGTCTTGGGTTCAATTTCCAGGTTGAGCAAAAGGTGTCATTAGGTTTTTCTATGACATTGACTGCCTCGTTAGCCTAATGGTCCTAAACGCGACTGCTACGCTAGAAGTCTTGGGTTCGATTCCCAGGTCGAGCAAAAAGTGTTATTAGGTTTTTATATGAATTTCTCAGTAGCAGCTCGGAGTTTGAATTTGTGCCCGGTTAATGGCAATAGCCTCGCCTCGTATTACATGGGACCTAAAAATACCAGCGAACTGTGGGTGTACATTGGTACACCTCTGCCTAACCCATAGGAGAATACAGGCGTGATTTTATGTCAATCCAGTGTTATTTAAATATCTACTTTGCTAACAATGAAACAAAATTTTCTTTTCAATAAAACTTTTAAAACACTACATCTGAAAACTGTTTCATATCCCAGTAGGATGAAGTTTTAAAACTATTCCTGTGTTCTCCAATTTTCTTGGCATAAAAACTAAAAGCAATGGTCTTTATAAAACACTGAGAACTGCCCGCGACTTCATACGTGTAGCTTATTTCACTCGCGTTACTTCTTTAGTTACTGCTCCGCTCCCGTGTGTTGTAGCATGATGTTATACAGCATATGTTACTCAGGAATAATGTAGCTATCTATTAGTGAAAAAATGGTTAAGATCGGTCCAGTAGTTTTGGAGCCAATTTGTTACAAACAAACAGACAAAAAATCTGTTCTCTTTATAATATTATTGTGTAGACTAATGAAAATAGTCCACAAGGAAAATAATAAAGAATTTCCTAGAAATAAGTAAGTACGGCTTTTTTAAATGTCAAAGTACATATTTGTCCCATGCTGCACTGGAGCGAAAAACCTGCGAAAGTGAGTGCGGTTAGATACTGCAGTAGTTTTTTAGTGTCCCTTCGTCCAGCATACTCACCATGGAATCCTGATATTTCATGAATGTCAAAAAACTGTTCTGAAATAGTGCTAAATAGTGCCCAAAGGAAAAAAATAGTGCTCTTGTACTTGCGAAGTTATAGCCATAGTTCGATGAGTATGCTGGACGAAGGTTTCGCCCAGCATACTCACCTCCGTCCGGAGAATCTGTATACGCTTCAAACATAATTCATACTTCAAAAAATAGTTCCCAAATAGTGCCAAACGGTGCCCAAAAAGAAAAAACAGTGCTCGAATAACTTCGGAGTTATAGGCTTCGTTCAGTGAGTATGCTGGGCGTAGGTTCTACGCCCAGCATACTCACCTCAGTGCGCGAATATCGAACGAGCTATAGGTACAATTTACGTCTCAAAAAATTGTGCTTGAAATAGTGCCCAATATCAGTCCAATTTTTGCTTGACTTTTGACTTAGAAAACCATTAAATTTTAATGTAAACTTCTACATACTAACGTAAAATGGGGTACAGTCGTCGACACATGTTTTTGGACAAAAATATTAAACTTTCTAATTGTAGACTTCATGTTATTGGAAATAATTATGGTATTTTCTCACATGTCAAAAACTTTCGATTAAATGCATTATTATATATTTTATAAATAATAATAAATGAATGAAACTTTAAGCGTAAATGAAGTCTATTACTTCATTGCATTGTGTGTTTGTCTGAATAAAAACAGTCATTTGCAGCCAATAAAATTAATATCTTGAAAAATTGTAAAAAGGAAATTATACAGTTTCTTTTTGTATATATGTTGCAGGCAAAACTTATAACCAGTCAAAACTAGTACTGTGACATAGTTATACAAATTTTTAAAACTCTTTCCAATAGTTTCATCAATGAAAGGTTTAGCAATAAAAAACATTTTTACATTTTTTTTTTGTACAGTGTCATATTCAACGAAAAAATGAACGTGTTTTTGTAAAAAACAACTCGCTTGCTACCTAGTTTTACAGTGCAATTAATGAATGAGTGTAAAATCAATTTAGTTAAATGCCACTATTATAAATTGAAATATACTTACTGATTTGGGTGCAGCTCCTATATTGATTACGTACTAGATACACAATTTTATATAGGTAAATAATGACATCACCAACACATTGTTTGGTTTTGCAACCCACTATGTAGTCAAACTCAAAAGCCGGCGTTATTATAATGATGTGCGACGAAGTAAACAAACAAAGAAACTGAGAAGCGCTTGTTCGTTTCGATTGCTTTGTGACACAAAATGGACCCTTATCACCTTCAAAATACAGATCAGTCTTGTCTAATAATCGTAAGATGTTAGGGCAGCGCCATCTAGTATTTAAACATAAACATATTCATTTGCGTCGCGGGCGCCGCGCGTCGTAAGCCCCATACCTATTGACCGTACGTGCATCCATTACTGCCACACTATATTGAACTTTATCACATGAGGAATACAGGTCAATTCCGTAAACGTTGTGGTACCGTCCTTGATCCGGAAAACGATTATTTTGAATAATTTTGTCAGTTGTAATGTAAGCATTAATAACAGCAACTTTATTTTTCATGCATGATTTACTTCATTTGATATCTTAATCCTTCAAGCGCCGTGATCTAGACAAAATATATAAAATCATTGTTCCTAGCTACCGGGGTCCCATGCGACGCGCGAAGGCTTAATCATATTATTATAAAGTATTATTAAAATAATGTGTAATTAATAATATTGCGATTCTAAAGTAAATACTCCCTTACATAGACAATTAATAATTTACACAAGACAAAAATTGTTAGAAAGAAAGTTAATAATATTGTATTCGACTGTACTCAATGTAATGTATGTAGAAGTTTACAATCAAATTTAATGGTTTTCTAGGTCAAAAGTCAAGCAAAAATTGGACTGATATTGGGCACTATTTCAAGCACAATTTTTTGAGACGTAAATTGTACCTATAGCTCGTTCGATATTCGCGCACTGAGGTGAGTATGCTGGGCGTAGAACCTACGCCCAGCATACTCACTGAACGAAGCCTATAACTCCGAAGTTATTCGAGCACTGTTTTTTCTTTTTGGGCACCGTTTGGCACTATTTGGGAACTATTTTTTGAAGTATGAATTATGTTTGAAGCGTATACAGATTCTCCGGACGGAGGTGAGTATGCTGGGCGAAACCTTCGTCCAGCATACTCATCGAACTATGGCTATAACTTCGCAAGTACAAGAGCACTATTTTTTTCCTTTGGGCACTATTTAGCACTATTTCAGAACAGTTTTTTGACATTCATGAAATATCAGGATTCCATGGTGAGTATGCTGGACGAAGGGACACGTTTTTTATGTTATTGGATGGCAAACAAGCCCACGGCCCACCTGATTTTGAGTGCTCACCGCTACCTATAGACATCTGCAATACCAGAGGCTTTGCAAATACGTTACCATCCCAGAGACAAAGTTGAAATGTGTCATGGGCCTGTAATTACCCTACAAACGGGAACACGGCAACGCTGCTTTGCGGTAGAAATAAATATGGTAGTAGTACTTCCCTGACCTGGCTTTGGTGTTTTATTTAAAACCTACTTCAAGCACCAGCTCTCACAATGAACGTGATTTCTAAACATCACATTCAAATATATATATAAATATATACCATCACGCCTGTATTCCCCGAAGTGTTAGGCAGAGGCGTACCAATGTACACCCACAGTTCGCCGGTATATTTAGGTCCCATGTAATAGGGGGCGAGCCTATTGCCATTAACCGGGCATAAATCCAAACTCCGAGCTGCTACTGAGAATTTCATAGAAAAACCCAATGACACTTTTTGCTCGACCCGGGAATCGAACCCGGGACCCCTTGCACAGCAGTCGCACTTGCGACCACAAGACCAACGGGGCAGTCACACACACACCACAGACGCAGCAAAGCAGCCACACTCACATCTACATGTGACGTCATAACTGTAGAGAGAGCAAATTAATTTTTTTTTTTAATATTATTATAATAGAATATTCACAAGACGACGACACGGATGGCGCAGTGGCTGAGCAATTGGTTGCTGTGCTGTCTGTCGCGAGTTCGATTTCCGCACGGAACAAATATTTGTATGGCCTACAGATATTTGTTCTAGGTCGGGCTGTTTGTGTATGTGACTTTATATGTTTATAAACATAATTATAAAGTCACATACATGATCTTGATGTAGTATTTTAAAATTATTGTGAACAGTAAAAACAGGACATATTTTTTATTCATCCTTTTCACTAATATTGTTTCTGGGATATATTTTTGTTAAAAGTATATTTTTCAGAACTGTTTATTCCATGCTTCTAAAGAAATGTATTTAAAACGGCGGTGCTTATAGTGTCCTTTCACTCACTCGCTGTACTGTGCGAGTGAAATCGCATGATAAGATCCTTTGTTTGGTATTTAAAGATCATTTACCATAGATACATCCTATAGATGGAATGATCCTATGGGCTCCTATGGATGGTCGTGATGGCCCAGTAGTTAAGGCGCCCGCCTCTCATGCACAAGGTTGTGGGTTCGCAACCGGGCACAGGCAAGTACCAATGTGACTTTTTCTAATTCATAATAATATGTACTTTCTTAGTTTATCTTGGACATCACTGACATTGGTAACCATGTCAGATGCCTGAGGCGGTTTAGAAACTCTGACACTAGGGTGTGTGGGTTCGTTAGACCTTACTGAAGAAGACATTCTATGGAAAATGATTTTTGAATACGGTGGTATATAAACTTTGCAGGAAAAAAAAAACAATATTTATAAAATAAAATAAATTTATTACAGTGTCAAGCAAAAATCTTTGATTCTACAAGAAAGACAAAAACTTTTTTCGACTGTGTACTACTGGCCACGCGCCAATATATCTGCCGTGTCTCTTACATTTAATGCTGTAGCGATGAGGGATTCTGTATGTTGTACCATTTCGGGTTACAGTTTTGTATGTAGATTTTTTATTTGTTGGTATTTCGTATATTGGGCCAGTGTGTTTCGGTCTATTGTACGTTGTGCCGTTGTGTTTAGGTCTCATGTACGTTTTGCGGTTGAGTTTAGGTCTCATGTAAGTTTTGCCGTTGGTTTTAGGTCTATTGTATGTTGTGCCGTTGTGTTTAGGTTTGTTATAAGTTGTGCCGTTGTGTTTAGGTCGCATATATGTTGTGCCGTTGTGTTTAGGTCTATTATAAGTGGTGCCGTTGTGTCTAGGTCTATTATAAGTAGTGCCGTTGTATAACGGTCTCATGTGTGTCGTGCTGTTGTATGACGGTCTCATGTGTGTTTGGTGTTTGTTTAATGGTATCATGTATGTTGTGCCGTTGTGCATTAGCTTCATGTATGTCGGGTCTGCGTGTGTTGCCGGTAGCGTGAACATTCCAGCGCCGGAAAATAATTTCATAAAATATTGTTTAAAAAGGTTGTCGGTTAACAACGGTTTTGATGTAGTCGTTGTATGCAGTACTATTATTCTTTTCACAGGTTTTCTGCCTCGCTCTTTGAATGCAGTGGGTATCAGATAAAAGGCAACTGAAATTAAGACAAAAATATATAAGAATGCATATTTGATGTGGGCACGACTCAATAGCGGGGGGGGGAGTGTTTACTCTTATAGGAGTGAAGCACGTTCCAACTGTCCCCTCGTTCTATAAGGGGTCAAAACGGGGGGACAAGACGGGGTGTCAGATCGGAATAATCCGTTTGGACGGAGTGGGTGAAGAGGCCATGGTGCCTTCACTTTCTGACTCTCGCAAGCACTTTCTGGATACGGATGCTTCGGGAAGTACCTGCGTCACAAAGGCCGGGAGACGGCGCCTAGGTGTCATCATTATCAGGGCTGCCCTGAGGACACGGGGCAGAATACCCTTATTTTTTGGAGCGCGTTGGAAATCCCCATGGACTTCCTCCGTCGTGGGGGTAACGGAGAGGCATGCCGGACTGTTACCGGCTATAACCACCGCGGTGTTCCACCTCTGCCTATAGTCAGGGTTGCGGGATTTGCATAAGCATTTACCGCTCCCCCGACAGGCTTCGAACCGCTGTTCCCCAGCGGGTCCCTCCTCCCCGTGCAGTCCTTCCCATCATGGCCGCACCTTTCTCGATTGGCACGGGTAGGACACTGCGCCGCTCTCTCGGGCCTTTCTGGTCGGACGACAGACGCTGCTAGGGCACACCCTGGAGGATTGCCCACATCGGGCGGTGCAGCAACGTGATCTCGTCGCAGCGACAACAGTGGGTAGTCTCTTACTCCCGGACATCGTTCTGACCAGGATCAGGAGCTAAAGGCCGCCACACTTTAGGTACCTTCAATTTCTCCGCAACCAGGAACATCCCAGGTATGGTCCAGAACAAAATGATCACGGTGATGGGAAGAACTATTTTTTTTTTTTTACACTTCTTATAATTACCGTTTTGGCAATAGGCTCGCCCCCTATTACATGGGACCTAAATATGCCAAACTGTGGGGTTACACTGTTACACCTCTGCCTAATCTTTCGGGGAATATAAGCGTGATAGTATGTTATAATTACCTTTGTTCTTTCCGAGAGACGATTCCAGTACTTTATAAAAAGTCCCACCACTTCTTGACACAAGTACAGTGATCAAAATCAAAGCCAAAATCAGTCTCATGTTTGTATTGTTCTATGCTATGCTGTTCTTCAATCTGTTATGGGGGAAAACGGTCCGCTCTGCCATTATATACCTCTAAATAAAAGGCCTCACGGTGTTATCAAATCCCGCTAATCTAAATAATAAACTATAATTGTTCCGAATTCGAAAACATGACCCAGGTAATCTATAGAACATGCTGAAATTAAAAATAAATAAGGTTTTTTTTATTGTTTCCATTCTGACAATAGATCGTGATCATATTATTTTTTTATTTATCGACTGCTTAGTGGTCCTAAGAGGGACTACTACGCTAGACGTCATGGGTTCGTTTCAAGGTCGAGCAAACTGTTTTTGGATTTTTCTATGAAATTCTCAGTAGCAGCTCGGAGTTCGGATTTGTGCCCGGTTACTAGCAATAGTCTCGCCCGGTAATACACGGAACTTAAAAACATACCGGCGAACTGTGGGTGTGTAATGTTACACCTCTGGCTAACTCTTCCGGAAATACAGGCGTGAAGGTATGTTTAATGTTCATATTTTGTAAAATAATCGTTGAGATTACCTATGTTATTTTGAGGTAATTTTATTTGGTCCAAAATCCCTAGTAGGTTAACAAGAAGACCTATCTAATTTTATCATAGTAGTTAAGTACTAGTAGAGCTCTATATGAAGGAGCTCGTCCTGCCTTCTCTGTATGAGAAGAGGCCGTTGCCCTACAGTGGGGCAAAAATAAGGCGATATTATTTTTCACATTATCAAGGAAAATTCAAAAGTGAGTTTGTTTATTGTTTAACTAGCTTCTGCCCGCGACTTCGTCCGCGTCACAGTTGATGTGTTATCCTACGGGTACCGTACATTTTCCCGGGATAAAAAGTAGCCTATGTGTTATTCCAGACTATAATCTATCTTTGTGCCAAATTTCATCCAGATCCATTCAGCCGTTTAAGCGTGAAAGAGTAACAAACATCCATCCATACATACAAACTTTCGCCTTTATAATAGTAGTAGGATTCTTTGTTTACTACGCTTTCATAACTAAACTACTGAACCGATTTTGATGATAATATTTGTTACAGAATAAGCGTGAACTCTGAGAAAGGATATAACCTACTTTATAATCCAAGACTGTTTGTATTCACGATTACATTCACACGGCCGGAGTCGCGGTCAAAAGATAGTAAAGATATAGGTAGAACTTAAGTCGGGTTTCCACTACGAGCGGAAAATCAGTAAATTTCACAGAAAATTCCCCTGTCTTGGTGTTAGTAGTTCTATGTAATTTACTGTCCCTAGCTAGCTAAACGGACTTTGAACTGAGTCCGTTCCGCTTGCAGTGGAGACCCGACTTTAGTCTCATTGAACCGTTTATAGTAGAGCCAAGCCAAGCTGCTAACAGCCTTAAGCATAAAGCAATGTCACATATTTAAGAAACAGCTAAATATAACTTAGCGACTGATCAGAAAAAAAAACACCTATAAACGTTAGTTATTGATCATTACTAAAGGGCTTAAGAGTTAGTCAATTGAAAGGTAGCTAAGTATTAGTTAGCGTTATTTTTATAAGTAAGGCTATAAGTGTTTTAAAATGCTATGTGTCTTTGTATTCCTTTTTTTGTCTAGCGTGCTATGTCCCACTGCTGGGGGCAAAGACCTCCCTCAAGTTCTTCCGAATATTCTTTTCTGGCGCCACCTCGAATCTGTATTCCTCTTAATAAGCCCAATATCGTATTGATAATTCTTTTCATTAGTTACTTTCTAAATATTTAACAAAGTGTATTTGGTAGATATTTCGGTTGTCATTCGTAGATCTTTGACAGTCGTTACGGATAGTCAGAAGCCTAGAAGTCTGACAACCAGTCTAACCAAGAGGTATCGTGTTGCCCAGTTACTGGGTTGTGGAGGTCAGATAGGCAGTCGCTCCATGTAAATCACTGGTATTCAGCTGAATGCGGTTAGACTGGAAGCCGAACCCAACATAGTTGGGAAAAGGCTAAGCAGATGATGATGATTTGGTAGATATTTCGAAAGAAACTACATGACTTACTTCTAACCGTGACTTCGTCTGCGAATTATGTTTTTAAAGTGTCATTGAGTAACAAACATCCAAACATAAAAAAAATCAATTCATAATAATATACCATCATCACGCCTGTATTCCCCCGAAGGATTAGGCAGAGGTGTACCAATGTACACCCACAGTTCGCCGGTATATTTAAGTCCCATGTAATAGGGGGCGAGCCTATTGCCATTAACTGGGCACAGATCCAAACTCCAAGCTGCTACTGAGAATTTCATAGAAAAACCCAATAACACTTTTTGCTCGACCTGGGAATCGAACCCGGGACCCCTTGCACAGCAGTCACACTTGCGACCACGAGACCAACGGGGCAGTTCGTTATAAATTAATAAGATTTACAACCTCCTACACCTATGTTTTACAAACAAAATATTGACTTTGACTGTAGCCCAACTATATCAAACAAAGTTATTTCAAAAATAGAACAAAAGAATTGGTAACAAAATTGAATTAACCACAAACAAGACTAGAGGGTACCAAAAAGTTTTTATAAACCAATTACATTCAAAGACAATGAAGACATTACATTTTATTCAAAAAGGTATAACTACAAGATGTAGTTTAGCATCCTCGGCAAATTCACTAAGGTAACTATGATAGTGTTTTTTGAAAATAGTAGGTGTTTTTTAAGTAGTAGTTTATTTACGAATTCATACTTGCTATCTTACCGTTGGGTTTACGCAGTCAACGCGCACACAGAGATATAGTCGCGCGGCAATTATGTCATTATATTTAAATGCGGCGTATTTTGAAATACTGTTAAACATAAACGACAAAAAAAAAATACAAAGTACGCCATAAGTTACGTCTTTGGTCAAGGCTTCGCTCTCGTGTGTTGTAGCGTGATGTTATAACCTATGTTACTCAGGAATAATGTAACTATCTGTGTTGTGCACACACTTGTGCACTATAATATCTCCTGCATACTTGGCTACTCTTCATTAAGATTAGCCGCCGTGGCCGGAATCGGTCTCGAGAATACGTACAAGTATAGATTTAAGTCTTTTAATAACATCCTCCTAAAATATACCATGGATGCTAAACTGGACCTTGTATAAAACATCAGTATCGTTAGGCGTCTAACTACGAAACACCGAAGTTCGCAGGGCCCGAGGAACTTCGTCAGTAATATGACAAGTTTGAACAAAGGTTAGCAGCTTACCTGAATTTACCATGCATTTGCATTTATATGAGCCATCATTATATCTTCAACCCCGAAATTAGGTAAATCTTCTTTTTTAGGGTTCCGTAGCCAAATGGCAAAAAACGGAACCCTTATGGATTCGTCATATCTGTCTGTCCGTCCGCATGTCACAGCCACTTTTTTCCGAAACTATTAGAACTATGCTGTTGAAACTTGGTAAGTAGATGTATTCTGTGAACCGCATTAAGATTTTCACACAAAAAAAAAACAATAAATTTTGGGGGTCCCCAATACTTAGAACTGAAACTCAATTTTTTTTTTAATCTAACCCATACCTGTGGCGTATCTATGGATAGATCTTCAAAAATGATATTGAGGTTTCTAACACCATTTTTTTCTAAACTGAACACACCCTAGTGTCAGACTTTCTAAACCGCCTTAAGGCCTCTGACATGGTTACCGATGTCAGTGATGTCCAAGATAAACTTAGAAAGTACATATGAATTAGATAAAGTCACATTAGTACTTGCCCGTGCCCAGTTGCGAACCCACAACCTTGTACATGAGAGGCGGGCGCCTTAACCACTGGGCCATCACGACTCTCATAAGTCAAATGTGCGCTTCAGATAGATAAACCCGAAAACTGGAACTTCGAAGATGTGATTAGTTTAAGTTAAAGATAAAGTGAAGTCAGTTTTCATGCATGAGAGTTCAAAACAGACTAAGCTAATAGGATTCTGCCAATGCATACAAACACACCCACATAACATCACGCTTTTATTTCTGGAAGGGTTATTCAGCGGTGTATTCGTACACCCACAGTTCGCCGGTATGTTTAGGTCCCATGTAATAGGGGGCAAGCCTGTTGCCATTAACCGGGCACAAATCCTGATTCCGAGTTGCTACTAAGAATTTCATAGAAAAAGCCAATAACACTTTTTGCTCGACCTAGGAATCGAACCCAGATCCTCTAGCGTAGCAGTTGTGCTTAGAACCACGAGGCTAACGAGGCAGTCAAGAGTAAGTAAGAAATAATAAAATTAATTATGTAAATCTATCTAATTAATAAAACATACCGGCGAACTGTGGGTGCCCATTTGCACACCTCTGCCTAACCCTTCAGAGAATACAGGCGTGATGGTATGTATGTATCTATCTAATTATGGAACTTGGTGCAAGAACTCAAAAATGTATTTAAATAGTTCTCCAAACAGAATATCTCGTACCGTATAGTCCTCGGTTTGAGAAGGTTTTGTAGTAAATTCACTTTTAACTTAAATTAGCTTAGTTGGGTAAGTTAACAAGAAAACTAGAGATGTATTACGTAATACGTCTTAACTTAGTGTACCTACTTGAGTTAACTGCCTTGTGGTTGCAAGCGCGAATGTTAAGCGTGGGGACCTGGGTTCGATTCCCAGGTCGGGCAAAGTGGTATTGGGTTTTTCATTACGATATTTTTGGTGAAGTGTTATTGGATTTTTCTGTGAAATTCCCAGTTGCAGCTCAGAGTTAAAATTTGTGCCCGGTTAATGACAAAAGGCTCGCACCTTATTACATGGGACATTGGTATACCTTTTCCTAACCCTTCGGGGAATAGAGGCATGTTGGTATGTCATGTCTCTTTTTATTGTGGGAAATCTTTATGGACTGCTTGCGCCTCCGAAAAGGCGCAATGGTTTGTCGGACTCTTACAGACTAAAACCCCATGACCTAAATGTTTAGGTCATGGGGTTTCACACCCACAGTTTGCAGGTATGTACCTGCAAACTGTGAGTGTACATTGATACACCTCTGTCTAACCCTTCACGGAATACAGGCGTGATGGGATATCTTCTAGGTACTTGTAAACTGCCAAATTTTAAGTCTACAGGGCAATTACTTACAATATTTCTAGTAATTGACCTTTTGCTTTTATAATTTAAGATAGATAAATTCCACCAAAACGTTCTAAAACCATTTTCCAAAATCATACAACAACACAATGTTTTAAAACAATTAACATACAATTAAACTTGAAAATAACATAACATACCATCACGCCCGTTTTAAACGAAGGGTTTGGCAGAGGTGTATCGATGTACACCCACAGTTCACCGGTATGTTTAGTTTCCATGTAATAGGAGCTGAGCCAGTTGCCATTAACCGGACACAAATCCGAACTGCTACTGAGAAGTTCATAGAAAAACCCAAAACCCATGAATGCTTTTTGCTTTTTGCAAGTCGTCTAGCGTAGCAGTCACTCTTAGGACCACTACGCTAACGAGACAGCTTTTACAATATAAGATATATTTAAAATCATACAACAACACATTGCTTTAAAACAATTAACATACAATTAAACTTGAAAATGAACGTAAAAATGTAAATGTAGACTCCCGTACAAGGCAATAATCATTAGGAGCAGCCTGTACATGAAAATAAACAACATGCTGTACTCTTAACAACTTAATTACTTGTAATAAGTGAACATTTTTACTAAACGAGGTGGCAAGGGAAAACGTTGTGTCTATACAAGTCTGTAGTTTTTAATGTCTATGTAAACTAATTCTGTTTTTGATATTTTATTGTACTGTTTTAATTGTTTTATTGTATTGTGTTTTATTGTATTGTATTGTGACGTCGCTTCTAAAATATGTTATTTTTTATCTATCAACGTTAATATGTTCTTTTTAGTTTTTAGATTTTTTATTTTTTATATGTAGTGTAGTTCTTTGAGAGTGCTTGCCGATCGGCGTCTTTCTGTGTCCACAGTTTTTTACTAAAATATTGTTGTTCGGTCTCGGAACTGTGGGTGATGTCGTACTTTATAGTTCCGAGACAGCAACACGCCGGCTGACGCTGAAAACCAGCGCTGTGGTTCCGTGTTTCGTGCACGGACCATGGCTTTAAGGCCTATTCAAACCTGAGCGATATTCGCTGCAGCTGTGGGTAGAGGTACATACCGCGCGGGTTTCGCTCAGGTATTTAGTATCAAGTACCGCGGCTAGAGCGACCTGAGCGATATTCGCTGCCGCTGTGGGTAGAGGTACATACCACGCGGGTTACGAACGGTAGCGAATACCGCTTAGGTCTGAACACTAATATTACCGCATACCCACTGGGTTTTCTCTGCCGCAGGCGGTAGCGAATACCGCTTAGGTCTGAATAGGCCGTTATGCTGAGCGTCAGCCTTTTCGCGCGGTAGTGGCGTATATAGATTATTATTATTGTTATTTTTTATTTGTTTTTTATTTTTTGTGTTGTGCGTCGCTTTCGCAAGAATTAATGGTTTTTCTTTCTTTCTTCTTTCTTTTATTGTTCTACTAAACTAATATATGCCTGTGTCTTCGTTCGCGTGAATGTTGGTTATCGGTGGTGTTTTCTTTTGCACGAAACGGTAATATTTTTTACTGCCTCGTTAGCCTAGTGGTGCTAAGCACGACTGCTACGCTAGAGGTCCTGGGTTCAATTCCCAGGTCGAGCAAAAAGTGTTATTGGGTTTTTCTATGAAATTCACAATAGCAGCTCGGAGTTTGGATATGTGCCCGGTTCATGGCAATAGACTCGCCCCCTATTACATAGAACCTAAATATACCGGCGAACTGTGGGTGTACATTGGTACACCTCTGCCTAACCACCATCTAACCATCACGCCTGTATTCCCCAAAGGGTTAGGCAGAGGTGTACCTATGTACACCTAGAGCTCGCCGGTATATTTAGGTCCCATGTAATAGGAGGCGAGTATATAACATCACGCTACGACCTACTAAAGACTTACGCAGGTGAAATACGCCACGCAAACGAAATCGCTTGCAGTTTGCTAGTTATTTATATGTTCTTTAACTGTTGTTAAAGATTTCTTCGTTTCTTTTATAAAGTTATATAAAAGTCAGCACACGAAAACTCTCCATTTTTGCTGCACCGTCTATATGCCACGAAATGCGGGGCAGCGCTTGTCCCGTGTGGGACATTCAATTTCAAGTTAAAAATCGGAAAGACTCGCCAACATTGAGACGGCTGGCAATGTTACTAGGTATATAGATAGACTATATTCTCTATTTATATTCTAGCTTCTTCCTACGACGGCGTAAGTTCTTTTACGTCTTTGGTTACTGCTATATGCTGTTTGAGAGGAGCTCGTGGCTAAATAATTACAGCCGCATAGACCGATCTTCCGGGTTAGGCCACGCTTGCCGAGGTTGGTTTGTGGATGGGTGACCATTTACCATAGCGAGTTTCCTCCGTGCCTCGGAAAGCACGTAAAGCCGTTGGTCCCGGCTGTCATTTGTAGATCTTTGACAGTCGTTACTGTTAGTCAGAAGCCAGAAAGTCTGACAACCAGTCTTACCAAGAGTATCGTATTACCCATTACTGGGTTGTGGAGGTCTGATAGGCAGTCGCTCCATGTAAAATACTGATATTCAGCTGCATCCGGTTCGACTGGAAGCCGACCCCAACATAGTTGGGAAAAGGCTAGGCAGATGATGAATATTAGTAGGTTTTACGTAAAATAAAAAATAAAACATTAATTTAAGATTTATCAAACCACAAAAGCCTTTAAACTCTCTATCCTAAGTAATAAAGCATATTATTAAACACAGCAAAATTCATGCTCCCTCATACCTCCACTTATAATGAATACCTTCATAATATTCTCATCAAAAGCATTCTTAGTGTTTCTTGTACATATTCTGTCGCTAAAGACACGGGACTTCATTATACGGTAATTAAGACTTCATCTATAAACACGCTCAGATTAGTATTAGTTCTATAGCCTCCTGTGTATGGGACACACTGCTCGAATGTACCTATGGCTAACTTTTATCGAACATTTAAGGAGACTGTACTGAGCTTCGCTTTTTACCCGACTGCGCCAGAAGGAGGGTTATGTTTTTCGAGAGTATGTATGTATGTATAATTGTTTGGCACGCTCTGCAGCCTGAATGGCTTGATGGATTTTAGCTTGAGAGATATCGTTAGATTCGTATTTACTGTGACAGTGACACTGGGTATATCAAAATAAAAAAATAAAAATAAAAAACGGTAATTTAAAAAACTAAAAAACCCGACTGCTTTTCTGAGTATTTATGAAAGATCCCTAAAACAAGAAATTCGTTGTACCCGATTGCACTTAAAATTGTAGCAGTCGGGACCCATTCTAGAAATGGAGGCTTAGTGAATTGAGAGCACATACCTATGTTATATTGCAGATGGTCCCGAATGGGTCCCGACTGCTACAATTTTAAGTGCAATTGGGTACAACGAATTTCTTGTTTTAGGGATTTTTCATAAATACTCAGAAAAGCAGTCGGGTTTTTTATTTGTCAAACATTTAAGGAGACTGTACTTTAGAATTCCGGAGTTTGTTTAAAGGCGTTACCGCGGCAGTTTTCTTTTTGAGGGTGGGAAATCATCAAGCGCTTTAGGCGGAGCGGAAGGGAGTGTCAGACTTTTACTGACACAAACCCATCCGAGTTCCACCTAATGCTTTGCGTTCCAGGTCCGCGGTAACTCTTCTAATCAAATTCTGCAACCCTGGCGGGCACTGCTCCTATCGGTTCCCATCTATTATGCTAACGGCGAGTCGTGTTACTGCCGGCACTGGCATGCAAAGGGCATTATGAGGATCACGGATGGGTTTTAATCAGTAGGAGTCTGACACTCCCTTCCGCTCCGCTCAAAGCGGAAGAAGCCATTTAATAATTTTGCCCGCACGCTTAAACGGCTAAACGGATCTAGATGAAAGGTTTTGGAGATAGATTGTAGTGTGGAATAACACATAGGATACTTTTTATCCCGGATAAATGTACGGTTCCCGTGTGACAATATATTATTTATTTATTTATGTATTAAAACTTTATGCACAAATGTAAAAATACACCGTACAAAGGCGGACTTAATGCCTTGGGCATTTATCAATTTTGACTCGAACGAGCTAGCTACTAGTCAAATAAATAAATATAAATATCTTGGGACAACTCACACACGGCTATCTGATCCCAAGATAAGCAGAGCTTGTGTTATGTTAACCAGACAACTGATATACATACTTATATAATTTATAAATACATACATATTATAGATAAATCACACCCAGACACAAAACAATCATGCTCATCACACAAAGTTTGTCCTGGGTGGGAATCGAACCCACGACCTCCGGCTTAGCAGTCAGGGCCACTAACCACTAGACCAACAGGCCCGCCAAATGTAAATGCTATCCGTTCTCAGAGACCGTATGTTCGCCAAGTAAGAATGTGCAGTACAACATAGTTGCACATAATTAGCCGTGCAGCTTTCAATAGCGACAGTAATGAGCTCATCTGAACTAATGAAGTACCAACGTGTTTACTTACTCGTGTTCATACTAATTTACTTGTACGGGAATTAGACTTTGGTGTTCTGATCTTTGTGTTCAATTTTGATTGAGATCTTAGCTTTGGTGAATGATGAGTATCGTAATGCAACTTTACATCAGGTTTTGGTTTTTTAACTGCCTCGGTGGCCTAGTGGTCCTAAGCGCGACTGCTACGCTAGAGGTCCTGGGTTCGATTCCCAAGTCGAGCAAATACGTTGGTCAAATACGTTGGTCGTTGCGTATTGGGTTTTTCTATGAAATTCTCAGTAGCTGCTCGGAGTTTGGATTTGTGCCCGATGGCTCGCCCCCTATTCCATGGGACCTAAATATACCGGCGAACTGTGGGTGTACATTGGTACACCTCTGCCTAACCCTTCGGGGAATAAAGGCGTGATGGTATTTTTTTTTGTTTTTATATGAGTTTTTTTTTATTTACTATACTTAGCTACTTTAGATTGTATGAATATCACGGTATTATGTTTTTTTTTGGGCGAATTTCTAATTCTTTTACTAAAATAAGAGTAGCCTTTGATACTCTTGCTAACATCAGCTATCAGTCAGAGAAACTCCCGTCAAAATCGATCAAGCCGTTTTGGAGACTAGCAGGAACAATTTTTTGAAGTGAAAACTTCTTTAGCGGCGTTGGGTAAAAAATGTTAAACTCGCGTCAGTACACGTGACCCTGATCGAAAATTTTAAGCGGCGTTGTGCACTTGTTTTTCTCGCGTCAGGACACGTGACCCTGATCGAAAAATTTGCACGATTCGCACGCAAAATCGTGCAAAATCGTGGAAAATCGTGAATGGACGGATGGACGGATGGACGGATGGACGAATGGACGGATGGACGGATGCACGGATGGACGGATGGACTAAATAGTACACGTGCTTGGTTTAATGGTTTCTGTTATATACATAGTACTTTTATAATGATAATTATAGCAATTCGTGCAAAATTATTCCCTAACCATTCCAAAATATCAAAAATGCACAACGTTAATATTCAAGTTTTCACTTCTGCCGGCACTCCCGGAGTGCAAACCGTCGTTTTTTTTTTCAAATTATTTTTAAATTCAGTCATCTTGCCACTAGATTTAAGCTGGCGGGGGCGATGAATTCGCATTTACACACCAATATAGTCGCGCGACACTGCCATACGCGACGAGGCGATACCTACCGTCATTTAAAAGAGGTGTATTCTGAAAAACTACCACAACACAACACAATACAGATAGACATAACAGAGATTGAATCTAAATTCATAAGTCTGTAAAAATCAATGCAGTCAAAAAACAGCTGCTGCAACAATAAAGACGAAAAAACCGAAGACAAGCATAAAAAGACAACAATATTTAAGGTAAGGGGATTTTTATCACCCTTACTCATCTCCCATCCCCATACATATTTACTGATAAACATAGAACCCAAAAGTACATCGGAAGATCTTAGGGGGATAATGATACTTTTTCGAATAAATCTCTTTTGTTTGTCTAAGATAGTTGTTGAAACACTTCCTCGAAGAGAGTTTCGGATATCCAGTAGTGCCTATAGAACACATTCATTTATAACACCATCACGCCTATATTCCCTGAAGGGTTAGGCAGAGGTGTACAAATGTATATCCACAGTTTGCTTATGTTAAGGTCCCATGTAATAGAGGGCGAGCCTATTGTCATTAACAGTGCACAAATCCTAACTTCGAGCTGCTACTGAGAATTTACGGGGCTACCATCAAATGACTTCTTCCTCTCTGGGTGTGTCAGACTCTTACTGACTAAAACCCATCAGTGTTCCTCCTAATGCCCTTTTCGTTTCCGGGCCACGGTAACTCTTTTGATCAAATTCCGCAACCCTGGCAGACTTTGCTCGATCTGGGAACCGAACCCAAGACCTCCAGCATAGCATTCGCGCTTAGAACCACTAGGCTAACGAAGCAGTCATTCACTGACGTCCATGTACTTGAACTTTATTTCTAAATACCGCCAACAGCGTTAGCCAAAATCTAATTTGAGAACAATTTAAAGTTATAATAACACTCCTATCACACAAATTAAATGCAAAGTCGAGTTAAAGTCGACATCTCTTCAGGGATCTCTAAGGTTTGACCCAAAAACGGTCCTACTAACATCTCTTAAAAGATGACTATTTTATATTACTTAGAAATTTCTGTTGTTGGATTTTCAACTCTCGGCTCTGAACCGATTGTTGAAAATAAAACAGTGCGCAAGGCAGAGTATTATTAAAATTATACTGTTTTAAAAGTTCGAATCGAACCCAGGACCCCACGCTCATCAGCCGCGCTTTGTGACCACGAAAACATGAGGCAGCTGTTGTTGACCACCATTATCCTGTACACTCAAAATAAATTGCAATAGACTCTTCCCCTATTACATGGGACCTAAACATGCGACACGCGAACTGTGGGTGGACCTTAGTACACCTCTGCCTAACCCTTCGTGGAATAGAGGCGTGGCAGTATGTAAAATTAAGTAAGTTTTTATTTGAGATCGGTAAGCTCTTGATTCTAGGTCAAAGGCGACCAAGATAAAGTCGACAATTAGTACACCTCTGCCTAATCGTTAGGCGAATACAGGCGTGATAGTATCAAAATAAATTACATCCCGCAAAATTCCACCGTCACTGGATTACGTTGAAAATTTTACAATGTTAATTAAAACAGGGGCGAGAACCGAATTGAGATCACAATTATACGCCAAGACGCTAACGAGTTTAGTTCGTATAGGCCCATTATCTTGCAACGGTACAGCAATTACACGCCTTTTGAACTGCATGAAATTAGTTTCAACATGCAACACACATTGTTAAATAGTTTAGTTAACATGTGTTCTTGATCGTACCTAGTAATTTTGTGGTTAAGCCGAGGAGCTATTTTGATCCATTCAGCGTCGTGGCGACACTAGTTGTGAATATTATTTTTAAAATGTAATTATGTGTTCTTGTAAGTAGTTATTTTTCTGATTAAATTAAAGAGTTATTTTTATCCACTTAACTTAGTAAGTATATTGTTTGCATTGTTTTAAAATAATTTAGAATTTACAATCATTACATACATTATATACCATCACGCCTGTATTCACCGACGGGTTAGGCAGAGGTGTACCAATGTTTAGTTACAGCTCGCCGGTAGATTTTAGATCCCATGTAATAGGGGGCGAGCCTATTGCCATTAACCGGCCACAAATCCTTACTCCGAACTGCTACTGAGAATTTCATAGAAAAATCCGATAACTTCCCTTTGTCTCCAATAATTTCCATTCAGATTGACCGCCGTATCTGGGCAAAGAATACTGACGTTTGCAAGTAATTGTTGACCTCCCGCGAACCCTGTAATGTCCTTTTAATCGAAGTCCCAATGGTACAGTTTAGAAGAAAATCCGTTTTGTTCTAAACAAAATTATACGAATTAAACAATTGCATTGACTACAGGGATCGTCGTACGAACCTTAGTACTGTGTTGTACAGACAAGTTTAAAACAAATTATCGAATTTAAACCTTAAACACTTTTGTGTCGCTAAACTTTTGAAGATTTTAAACATCTTTTAATGAAATTGTGACCACATTTAGAAAACTTTCTTTTGTTACAGTTTAATGTTCTGGAACATTTAAACGGATTTATTTAATGAAATAAATATTTAAGTGTTTTTGAGAAAATTTTAAGTACTTGCTTTTTCCCGCGAGTTAGTCTGCGTAATTAATGTCGATTATCACGAACGCAGAAATACACGTGGAATAAAAAGTAGGCTATTTCTTTTTTCGGGGTTTAAACTTTCCCCGTAAGAAATTTCATCAAAATGGGTTCAGCGGTTTAGCCATGAAAGGGTAACAGACATACAGACAGAGTTACTTTACCATTTACCGAAACTATTGGACGATATTAATCATTTTTTCACCAATAGATAGATAACTTCATTATTCTTGAGTAATATAGGCTATATAAAATCATACTACGACCTGTGCTACGACTAACGGGAGCGGCGAAGTAACCAAAGACGTACCGTAAGGTGTAGTTCACTGGCCTGCCGGGGCTGCGGGTTGTTCGAAAGAGATACCGCGCCCCCGGAACGCAAAGGGCACATGAAGGAACATAGATGGTTTTTAGTCAGTAAAAGTCTGACACTCCCTCCCGCCCCGCCCAGGACGGGAGGGGTCATTTGATGATTTTACCATCTTTAAAAAAAAAAAAAAAAAAAAAAAAAAAGGTGTAGTTCACTAGTATTCTATAAGGACACTCGCTCAGTAAATAAACAAAGCTTGAAATAACCTGTCATCCCACCAAAACAGCACAGCTAGTATTTAAAAACGAAAAACAGTTCTTACTCAACTGTAAATACGGCACAAAATCGCAAAATTTAACATTTAATTTGCACTAAGCACATTCAACTTTTTACGAATAGGTAATTCATGCTTATTCCCACTACACGAACTTCTCAGTCACATGAAAACGAAAAAGCTTGCGAGAACCTTGTTCACATTAAAATACAAGGTGCAGTTTTGCATCCTCGTCAAATTCAATAAATTAAAATTGACGGACCTGTTGGTCTAGTGGTTAGTGGCCCTGACTGCTAAGCCGGAGGTCGTGGGTTCGATTCCCACCCAGGACAAACTTTGTGTGATGAGCATGATTGTTTGTTCTGTGTCTGGGTGTGATTTATCTAAAATTATGTATGTATTTATAAATAATAAAAGTATGTATATCAGTTGTCTGGTTACCATAACACAAGCTCTGCTTAGCTTGAGATCAGCTGATAGCTGTGTGTGAGTATAAAAAAAAAATATATAAAGAGAAAGAAAGAAACATTCAATGAGCCAACTGTGATACTGATTGTCAACACGAATCTTATCTCGCTAATATAAAAAAACGCGAAAGTTTGTGAGAATGGGTGTAACTCTTTCGCACTTAAACGGCTGAACGGATCTGGATGAAATTTGGCGCTTAGATTGTAGTGTGGAATAACACAGGACACTTTTTATCTCTGAAAAATGCAGTTTCCGTGGGATAATATACTAACTTTGACTGCCCCGTTGGTCTCGTGGTCGCAAGCGCGACTGCTGAGCAAGGGGTCCCGGGTTCGATTCCCAGGTCGGGCAAAAAGTGTTATTGGCTTTTTCCATTAGGAATTTCTCAGTAGCAGCCCGGAGTTTGAAAGTTGGTGGTGTGACACCCCCGTGCCTCAGAAAGCACGTAAAGCCGTTGGTCCTGCGCCTGATCTCTCTCCGGTCGTGTCGGATTGCCGTCCCATCGGGCTATGAGAGTTAGGGAAGAGGGAGTGCACCTGTGTTTGCGCACACACTTGTGCACTATAATATCTCCTGCGTACGTGGCTAATCTGCATTAAGATTAGCCGCCTTGGCCGGAATCGGTCTGGAGAATTACATATTAACTTTGTGGATCTAGATGTAATTTGGCACCTAATATGAATAGTCTGGATTAGCATTAATATACTACTTATCATCCCGGAAATAAATCATTTGGTTTTTAATGGAAAAACACAATAACGCTTTTCCCGACCTGGGAATCAAACCCGTCTTGGGTTCGATTTCCAGGTCATTCCCCATGCTCATCAGTCGTGCTTGCGACTGAATTATTAATTAATGACTAACAGTCACAATTTAATTTAAGTAATTATTTATGACTTTTATGATAACCTCCTAAAATTTGACGTGGATGCAAAATTGCATTCTGTATAATACTGTGTAGCAAGTGTACTTAGCAAAAATCGAATCGCATAAGGTCGTGTGGAAGTACCGCCAAGAGTATTATTTAATACTGAGCTTTCAATAGCGCATTTTGAACCGTATTGTATCCCTACTAAAGTTCAACTTCGACTGATACTTCAAATAAAATGTAAGTCTGAAAAATATGATGAAAAAACAACACTATTAGCTACTCTTTTTCTGTTTACGAACATTTTGTTTGGCAACGTGTGTTAAATTGAAAAATGTGATTTATTAAGCTGAGATACGGTTTAGTTTTGTTTATTGTTATGTTATACAGATTGTCTTTTGTTTACATACTAATTTGATAAGATTAATACGATGACATAAAATCTGATCGATTAAGTTTTGAAGCGATAAATACGAGCGATATAGATATATTGCGGTTTCAGAGGAACTTCCTCCTCCTCAAGAGACTACAGCATGGGGTTCTTCAAGAAAGGAGTTTTGAGGTTTTTACGGGGTCGGCAGCGCACGAGTGATGCCTCTGGTGTTGCAAGTGTCCATAGGCAGCGGTAACCGCTTAACATCAGGCGGGCCGTTAGCTTGTTTGCCACCAACAGTGGTATAAAAAATATATATATATATATATATATAGTAGTAGTACCTACCTAGAGCGTTGACGACACGGTTGGCGCAGTGGCCGAGCGTTCGACTGCTGCGCTGCGTATCACGGGTTCGATTCCCGCACGGAACAAACATTTGTATGACCTACAGATAGTTGTTCCGGGTCTGGCTGTTTGTTTATTATAACAAAAACAAAAGATTGAAATGTGTTATACATACATACATACCATCACGCCTGAATTCCCCGAAGGATTAGGCAGAGGTGTACCAATGTACACCCACAGTTCGCCGGCATCTTTAGGTCTCATTTAATAGCCATTAACCGAGCACTATCTTAACTCCAAGCTGCTACTGCTACTGAGAATTTCACAGAAAAACCCAATAAACTTAACACTTTTTGCTCGATCTGGGAATCGTCCCCAAGAACTGTAGCGTAGCAGTCGCGCTTATGACCACTAGGTTTACGAAGCAGCTCTAGAAAGGTCCTACCAAATAAGTACCGTGTAGGTACTTATTTGGTAGGCACATTAAAATATAAACTAGAATTGTTATGTTTAGGGTTTGCTATGTACAATGTGGCATACATACAAACAAAACTGGTATGTTGATCCGGAAATATGGTTTCTATAATTGTTACTAGTTTGAGTTCTGATTTAGCTATCCGCCATTTTGGATGTGGCCAGGAGTTTAGCGAGAATATGTTTTAGGTGTTTGACAATAAAGTTTGAAGTCCAGTTTCACGGCCTTCCTGGACCTCGAGGTCCTGATGTCAAATCATTAAGTTCATTTACACATTTAAAAGAAGTAGTAGTAGAGCTTTTTGTGAAGGAGTTCGTCCGGGAAATTACTACCACGATACATACTTCTGCCACAAAGCAGCGTTGCTGTGTTCCGGTTTGAAGAGTTTGGGTGCTGGTGTAATTACAGGCACATCATACATTTCAACTTTGTCTCTAGGATGGCACGTTCATTTACAAGGCCTCTGGTACTGCAATTGTCTATAGGCAGTAGTGACAACTTAACATCAGCCCCCCTAGCCAAGTCACAAACGATAATCGTAAACGCTCGGTAGGTACCAATAGATTTTCAACTTAATACCCAAGAGCCTTAAGTTGAAAATATATTAAAGATTTCTAAGCGTTAGCGACTGGAACGAACGAAAACGCTATGCAATCTTCATTAGATCTTCAACTTATAACCAAGCTCATAAAGTTGAAGATCTATTAAAGCCTACTCAGCGATTGCGTTTATCGTTTGTGACTTGGCTAGGGGGGCAGGTTGGCCGTCGGTTTGCTTGCCATCTAAAAATGTTAAAGAAATTAAAGCACTTTTGAACGTCTTTTCATAATAGTAATATTACCAGCCATTGTCCTACAGCAGAGCAAAGGCTTTTTCTCATACAATAAAGCCACGAACACTGATCATCACGGGTCAAGGCGGATTAGCGATTACAAACGACATGTACAAACGGAAAATGTATTTGAATCTAGTTGTCCCTTCCAAAAGGTAGTTTCATATGGAGAAGAATGGGCAAGAACCTCTACACTTGCTCTAATCATCCTCCAATTGGGTAGATGACACCACTAATCAATTGACGTACTTTTTATGAGCTGTCAAAACGCCATTCCCCCATAGATTTTCTATGACAATACTCAACTATGACGTCACTTTTTTGTCATCTGAATTCACTAACTATTTATTGATTTCAAAGCAACTAAAAATCGATTTTTATAGTTATTTAAAAAATCATAGGGTTTTTAGTGCTAAAATTAAATGTTTTTTTATGAAGTTGTTTCTTGACATTATTGGTTAGTGGTGTCATCTACCCAATTAATTAAACTAAAACAAACAGGCATGAAAAAACTCCTCCGCATCACTGTTCCCGAGCAGAAAAAACAAAATCCTATGTTCTAAATATTAAAGCATACTTTCGAACTTCAAGCAAAAGTAGTCCTTCTAAGCTTCTACCCCTAAGGGAAAATAGGTTTAGCCTAGTTTGAGCTAAAACACTAAGTTGTGGTAAGCTGCACAACTTTCATAATTCAAGCTAAAATTATTATACCGCGTGCGAGAAATTGCATTTTAAAATCCCGTTACCGTTATTATTATACCTTCGCTATTTTAGAGGCCACATATCATGAAAAGCTGGGAAAATGTAGATAGCAGAGCCCTAAGAAATATTTTTAGAAACGGGAAAATACTAAACTGGGCTCGAGTGTTAGGTTTATTTTTATACTAGGTTTTACCCGCGATTTCGTGCGCGTATGTGATTCAAAAGACACGTGGCGCCATCTGTTATCATAAGAACATTGTTGTTGTTTTCTTCGGGCATAGTTGATAGTAGTGTTATTCTAAAAGTTTATTTGCGAAATGACTTCTGAATCCGCGATGTTTTTTTTTTTAGTTTTTTTATTCGCGATGGTTAAGCTCTTGACTCTAGCCTTGGTCAAAGGTGAACAAGGTTTGTTCATTTGTGAAATCACTTCTGAATCCACGATGATTTTTTTTTTTTTTTTTTATTCGAGATGGTTAAGTTCTTGACTCTAGCCTTGGTCAAAGGTGACCAAGGCTAGTCAATTTAGTTTCGTATTCTGAAAATGAGTGAGTTCGACACTCTATCGCCACCACGTGATGACATATGAGAGAATTATTATATTGAGTGAGTATTTTAACGTTTTTCAATAGGATTTGATATTCTGCGAAGCAAGCGTGACTATCGAGATGACTTGTGAAACGACTCTTGAAGTGATTTGCCTGTTTCAGAATAGCATAGCAGTTCTTTTTTCGGGATGAAAGATACCCCTATGTCCATTTCTGTACACCTGACAATGTAAATGCAAAATTTCAGGATGATTGGTTCAATGGTTTAGGCGTAAAAAGATAACAGACAAACTTACTTTCGCATTTATAATATTATTATAACTAGCTCAGATTTTATTTTTAGCCTTCAGTTTCGGCATGTCCGTCCGTCTTTTTTTTCGTCCGCAGTTTAGCTCAGAGACTCTTAGTAATAAAAATATTTTATTTGGTCATACAAATTAAACGCGCCCCAATAAAGTTTTTTCAATACCTAATTGTAGGGGTTTTATACAAGGTGTAATTGCATTAACTGGAAACGTATAGAAATGTAATTATATATGAATATGAAATGAAAAAAAATATATTCATAAAGACAAGTGTATGTAATTGTTTTTATAAGAATAAGAATAATTTATTGGTCCATTGTTACAACACAAAATAAACATAAAAGTACTTATTATGTTATGCTATTATTAGTTATGTCAGTAACCATGTCAGAGGCCCTTGAGGCGGTTTAGAAACTCTGACACTAGGGTGTGTGGGGTCGTTAGTCCTTACTGCCCACACGATAAGAAGAAGATTAGTTATGTAAAAAATTATATAAAAAAAAAGTGTTTTAAATTGTACGGCGGCGGTCCCCAAACTAGGCAGCGCCTGCATCTTGGGGGCCAGATTTATGAATATAAGCTATCTTTATCATTCCCCAAGCCAACAGAATGAAACAGCACCATTTATAACAATGAAGTGCCGGTGAACCGCAGTCCTTACCGGCGTGCGTACCACCGCGGCGTGCTCGCGTCTAGGGAGGCCTAACCGCTATGCCGCAACGCTGAATAGCGGTCAACCGTACCATACCTTAGGATCCTGTGGTTTTAGGTGATATTCTGCTTGTTCAGTTGTTCTGTAGTTGGTGTGGTGATAAAGAAGGTGCAGTTTTGCATTTTGGTCAAATTTTAGGAGATTTTCATAACTTATATAACATACATACATACATAAACTGACGCCTTTTCCTATGGGGAAAAATATATGAAAAAAATTATAACGATTAAATAAATCATAATTTATATAAATAATCAAATAACTATAAATTAGCCATCCAGTATAGCCGCACGGACAAATATTTGAATAGCCTACAGATAGTTGTTCTGGGTCTGGCTAATTGTGTAAGTGAGTTTGTGTTTGTAAACGCACACCCACGACCCACTAGAATAAATCCCTAGTATGGGACATTATTTTAAAGTATACTACGCAACTCGTTCAATGATTCAACCCTAAATTCAACCCTAAATGATCATTCCTCGTAATTAAAAGCATTCATTCATTTTCATTGCGACTGCTGTGCAAGGGGTCCCGGGTTCGATTCCCGGGTCGAGCAAAAAATGTTATTGGGTTTTTCTATGAAATTCTCAGTAGCGGCTCGGAGTTTGGATTTGTGCCCGGTTAATGGCAATAGGCTCGCCCCCTATTACATGGGACCTAAATATACCGGCGAACTGTGGGTGTACATTGGTACACCTATGCCTAACCCTTCGGGGAATACAGGCGTGATGATGGTATTTAAAAACATTCAAAATTTTATCCCAATTTCATTTCAGCAACAATCAGTATCAAAACCTTTCCAAAAATGTAGGTAAACTAGACGAATTTTTGACAGATTGAGACTGATATAAGTATGAAGAAATACCTTCCCGAAATCCTACTCAAAACAGCTAATAAAACAATCAAAATTTTCAACCCATTGCCTTATCAAAACCTTCACAACTTCACACCTATGACACACAGCGTTCTCGTTAAATCGCGAACCGGAGTTGGCATGAACTCTGATTGTAGTGACGCTTTCAAAAATAGAATAGAAAAACGTTCTCGCCATTCGTAACGAGGAGCCAGTTCATAGTAGCTAGGTACTATTGGTTTCTGAATTGAAGTTAGTTTTTGTTTGGACTTCGTGCTGTTTTCTATTGAAGAGTTGAATAAATATTGTGAATGGTATTTGCACTGTGAATACGCTGCTCTCTTCGCTGATCGGGCGAAGTGTTATTGGGTTTTTAAATTAGGATTTTTTCAGCGGCTGTTTGAAAGTTGATAGTTTGGCAGTAATACTTTTAGATAAAGTCTTTCATATGAATCTTGTCCTATCAATTACAGACACAACAAAAAAGTCATGATCTTTCATACAACTCCTACGACCCTCACGTTCGACTCTTACGTTCTCTCTTCTTCTTTGACGGGCCTGTTGGTCTAGTGGTTAGCGGCCCTGACTGCTAAGCCGGAGGTCGTGGGTTCGATTCCCACCCAAGACAAACTTTGTGTGATGAGCGTGATTGTTTGTTCTGTGTCTGGGTGTGATTTATCTATAATATGTATGTATTTATAAATTATATAAGTATGTATATCAGTTGTCTGGTTACCATAACACAAGCTCTGCTTAGCTTGGGATCAGATAGCCGTGTGTGAGTTGTCCCAAGATATTTATTTATTTTTTTATTTATTTTTTATTTAACTGCTACCTTGATGTCGTGGTTGTAAGCGAGACTGTTGAGCGTAGGGTCCTGGGTTCGATTCCCAGGTCAAGCAAAATGTGCCATTGGGATTTAACATTAGGGATTTCTCAGTAGCAGCCCCGGGTTGAAGTTGGTGGTGTGTCACCCCCTTTTCTCGGAAAGCACGTAAAACCGTTGGTCTCATCTGTCATTTGTAGATCATTGACAGTTGTTACGGACAGTCATAAACCAGGAAGTCTTAGAACCAGTCTAACCAAGAGGTATTGTGTTGCCTAATAACTGGGTTGTGGAGGTCAGATAGGCAGTTGCTTAATGTAAAACACTGGTATTCAGCTGCATCCGGTTAGACTGGAAGCCGACCTCAATATAGTTGGGATTAGGCTAAGCAGATGATGATTTTTCATACCTGAAACAATTGATTTTGATTTAAATCGATTTATTAAACATGGCTAAACTTAACAAACAATTGTTTTTTCTTTTATATCATGGTAGAACAAAGGTGTTTATAGAGCATTGTGTCATAGGCATTGCACAAACGATTGCGCATTTTTTTTTTATTGGGCAGACACGCCACTCTATGCCCTGCCACTGCAACTCCTGAAGCCAGAATCAACCAGTGGAGTCAACAAAAAAGCGCCGAGGCAATGAAGCTCAATGAGTCCCGGAGAAACGTTTCAACTGTCTTGGATCCCGCAACGAAATTAATCAGAAAAGGTTAGCGTTTTTTTTCTGACTTGATAGGTACCCGTACGTGATTTTCATCACATGTCACTGCCCCCCGTTGGTCTCGTGGTCGCAAGTGCGACTGCTGTGCAAGGGGTCCCGGGTTCGATTCCCAGGTCGAGCAAAAACTGTTATTGGGTTTTTCTATGAAATTCTCAGTAGCAGTTCGGAGTTTGGATTTGTGCCCGGTTAATGGCAATAGGCTCGCCCCCTATTACATTGGACCTAAATATACCAGCGAACTGTGGGTGTACATTGGTACACCTCTGCCTAACTCTTCGGGGAATACAGGCGTGATGGATATATATGTCACGTCAAAATATTTTAAACCATCATATTTTTCGCCTCTGTTATTAAAAAATCAGCCCTATTAAAACAAATACATGACACAAAAACCAATGGTAGTGGTAAAATCAACCAGAAAGCGAGACACAGAGAGAGATTACAGGAGCAGCCATCAAAACAGTCAACAGAACGGACCAAGTGTTAGCCAATTTTAAATCTGCGGCGTTCGTCCCCTCAATATTTTTCAATTTGCACCTAAACAAGCCGTTTGGTAAAGATAGGGAGTAACAAACGGGTCCCGTATACTATTTATTGTCGCAGATAGGTGGAATAACGGTTTGTATTTTGTTAGAGATTGTACTTTGCTAGGAAGAAAGGCTAGTATGTCAGCTGTTTTAAGGGGTTAGTACTGATGATAAAGATGTTTTAATGTAGATGTAATGTATGGAGAAAATAGCTGTCAGATCGTGTCATGTCCGCCATTTTGTGTATTAGTTATCTCATTAGAAACATGTCTAAACGGTGGCCATTTTGTGTCCGAATGTTTTATGGTTAAGCCGGTCTATAGATGCATGTCAATGGTATAGATAAACGTATCTATATAGTATTTATACACACATGAATAGTGAAATGTGTTAGTATGCCCCCGTGTTTGAAAAATGTTGTAGGATTTTGTTTATTATGAATTTCTCAAAATGAGCCCAGAGTTTAGTTTCGTGTCTGGTTGACAACAATAAGGGCGCTTTCAATTTAGAAGATCGATGCCGGACAGCTGCAGTCCGGGTATCGTACTGCGCACGGGCGGTTATGATTTTTCATACAAAATAATAAAATAAAATAAATAAATATCTTCGGACAACTCACACACGGCTATCTGATCCCAAGCTAAGCAGAGCTTGTGTTATGGTAACCAGACAACTGATATACATACTTATATAATTTATAAATACATACATATTATAGATAAATCACATCCAGACACAGAACAAACAATCATGCTCATCACACAAAGTTTGTCCTGGGTGGGAATCGAACCCACGACCTCCGGCTTAGCAGTCAGGGCCACTAACCACTAGACCAACAGACCCGCGAAAAATGCCAAAAATGTCTCGACGCAAAGTCGTGCGACAGCAGTGCGGCGCACGTCCGTTGGCGGAACGGCAACAACCAGTCAGTGTCTCAGCTCAGTCGTTGTTCGCTAGTGCTGTGAACGCATCGTGTTTCTTAGAAATTCTATCGGACTGCAGCCGCGTATCTCTTCAAATAAGACGATTTACGTCGTACTGCTGTCGTCCGGCAGCAGTACGGCTCATGGTCGTAACAACCGTGCGGCAGCAGTCCGGCACCAACCGTCTAAATTGAAAGCGCCCTAAGCTTACCTTTTCACCATTACATGCAAAATTAGTTTAAAAAACACATACATACCATCACGCTTGTATTCCCCGAAAGGTTAGACAGAGGTGTATTAATGAACAATTCGCCGATATTTATAGCCACAGAGGTCCCATGTAACGGGCGAGCCTATTGCCACTTACCAGGCACAAAACCTAACTCCGAGATGCTACTGAGAATTTTATAGAAAAACCCAATAACACTTTGCTCGACCAGGGAATCAGATACAAAGCCAAGACCTCTAAATAGTGTAACCTGGATTTTTTATAATATAAGTCTGAAATCGCGAATCCGCCTTGAGTGATCAATGCTCGTGCCATCTCTGTATGAGAAGAAACCTTAGCCTTGCACCATCCATCACGCCTGTATTCCCCGAAGGGTTAGGCAGAGGTGTACCCACAGTTCGCCGGTATATTTAGGTCCCATGTAATAGGGGGCGAGCCTATTGCCACTAACCGGGCACAAGTCCAAGCTCCGAGCTGCTACTGAGAATTTCATAGAATAACCCAATAACACTTTTTGCTCGACCTGGGAATTGAACCCAGGACCTCTAACGTAGCAGTCGCGCTTAGGACCACTAGGCTAACGAGGCAGTAAGGCTTAGCCTTGCACTGGAACAATAATTGGCTGGTATTATTACTTTGCATCCGAAATACAAATCTCTGAAACTTATAACACTGATCATGTTTCATAAAGCCCTATAAACCCCCGTACCCACGTAACATAAATCGGCCGTGAACTGATTTTATGCTTCAATGAACGTGAATATTCCTTTCGTTGCTACTGCCCTACTCTACGTACATATTCTGCATAGATACGCTCTCGTAACATTTAAGATTCCGAGTATTTCTCATGCATGATGTTGTGCCCTATGCTTAAGAATTAAAATAGGTGGATATTCATTTTTGAATTTGGAATTCGTTGACAAATTTTTCTATTGAAATGTTGGCTGGAAATGTTAAGTTAGGAGTAAAATGGAGTGTATGAATAGTGTGTAGAATGGAACGTTAGAGTGTAAGTGAGAAAGAAAGAAAGTAAGAAAGGGGCAGAAAGAAAAATGATGGCGGAGATAAAAAAATCAAATCTAAAAAGATTATAGGATCTTATCTAGAAACGATAAATACAGCTAAGTTTGCTATGTACGCTAAAAATGTCGTGATGGCCCAATTAAGGTTTCCGCCTTTCATGCATGAGTTTGAGGGCTCGATACTGAGCAAGTATCAATGTGACTTTTTCAATTCATTATGTACTTTCTAAGTTTATCTTGGACATCACTGACATCGTTGAAGAAAAACATCATGAGAAAACCAGGACTTAAAAATGAACTAGCTTCCATTCACGACTTCATTTGCGTGGCCCATTTCATCCGTGCAAAATTAAGTCTTTTGTTACTGCTCCGTCCCCGTGTATCGTAGCGTGATGTTTAATAGCGTATTATAATCAAAGATATTGTGGCATTTTATTAGTAAAATAAGTTTTGAAATCGGTAAGTACAGTGATTTTTGAGTTTATTTGTTCCATACATACAAACATAAAAATCTTTCTTCTTTATATTAATAGTATATAATAATATTATCTTATCTTGGACATCACTGACATCGGTAACCATGCCAGAGGCCCTTGAGGCGGTTTAGAAACTCTGACGCTAGGGTGTGTGGGGTCGTTAGACCTTACTGCCCACACGATAAAGAAGAATAATATAAGTCTGAAATCGCCAATCCGCCTTGACCAAGCATTGTAACCAATACTCATGCCTTCTCTGTATTACAAAACGCCTTTGTCTTGCAACAATAATAAGTTAGCATTATTATTATTTTACTAACTCAATAGAATAGAAATCTCTCTTCCACGTATTGTAATACATTTTAAATTTCAATTTTGGAACTACATTTTCCAACACAATAATTCCGTCAACATCCACTATGTACTCATAGTTTTTGTTTGAAACCGGAACAAACACACGAACTCGGGACGAAACTTTTAGTAGCTCGAATGTGACTATTTTTAGAGTAAATAATGTTACTATTTTGTTATTTACTGAAGTTATGTTGTGCTACAAATTTAACGAACTTCTATTAGGTTGGTAATTGGGTTTTTGAAAGTAAGTTTTATGTATCGTGTGTAATTATAACTAATATAGGTTCATTACATCAGCCTGTATTGCCTGAAGTGTTAGGCAGTGGTGTACCAATTTACACCCACAGTTCGTCGTGTTTAGGTCCCATGTAATAGGGGGCGAGCCTATTGCCATTAACCGGTCGCAAATGCTAACTCCGAGCTACTGCTGAGAATTTCATAGAAAAAACCGATAACGCTTTTTGCTCGACCTATGACTCGAATCTAAGACTTCTAGTATAGCAGCAGTTAAAGCAGCGAGGCAACACAAGAAGTATAGTTTCTTCAAGATATTTTCTTTTACCAAAAGTTCTCGAATGAGGACCACGCACTGGTAAGCGCAGCGTAGGACGTCCAACCACAAGGTGGACTGACGACCTTATTAAGACCGCAGGAAGACGCTGGATGCAGGCCGCTTCCAACCGGTCTTTTTGGATATTTATGGGCTAGGCCTATGTCCAGCAGTGATCGTCCTGCGGCTGATATGATGATGATGATTTTCCTTTGCCAGTGATGTCCCAAATAACTCTAAAAACTACATATCGAAGTTAATAATAAAGAAACTGTATACACCTATAATATAAAGTTTCGTTTCCACAAAACAATGGAGGCGTTACAATTAATCGTTATTAGTTATTGCTGTCACTCATTATATTGTTATAAATTGATCTAAAGCGCTTTGTGGGGAGGCAACACGATACGACAAAACCAATTAGTCTTGCGACTTTTAGTCGCTATGATTAATTGTTACAAATATTAAGTTAGTGTTTCATTTTGTTATGTTTTTCATTTAAGATGCAGTTTTGCATCTTCGTTTAACATAAAATACATAAATGATCAAATAAAATTAGGACATGAGGTCAACAATTAATTAAATTGTTTTTTTATTTGTTTGTAATTGACAATAATTCAGAAAACATCTCTTTCAAAGATCAGAATAGCGTCTTTGCGTATAAATAAATAAATAAATAAATAAATATCTTTGGACAACTCACACACCGCTATCTGATCCCAAGCTAAGCAGAGCTTGTGTTATGGTAGCCAGACAACTGGTATAGGTACATACTTATATAATTTATAAATACATACATATTATAGATAAATCACACCCAGACACAGAACAAACAATCATGCTCATCACACAAAGTTTGTCCTGGGTGGGAATCGAAACTCCGGACTTTTCGGGAGAAAGTCTGAAATTGTCAATCCGCCTTGACCAAGCGTGATGTTTAATGCTCATGCCTTCTCTGTTTGACAAGAGGCCTTTGTTCTACAATGGTACAATAATAGGCAAGTATTTATTGATACCGATGTACAATAGAAACTTTGTCGCGTGAATATTGGTCGGGACATTTGTACTAGACTTTATTTAGTTAATTAATAACGTGTCTGTGTGGCCATTATAATTATGAATTGGAACAGAACTTTGGAATGTTTTAAACTATAGAACAAGGCCAGTATGGAATTAGGCTACCAACATTGGTTCATGTATTCTCGATTGGGTACTTAGTAATATATGTATAAAGTGTATTTGTGTGTAAAGTGTTATTGGGTTTTTCTATGAAATCCTCAGTAGCAGCTCGGAGTTTGGATTTGTGCCCGGTTAATGGCAATAGGCTCGCCCCCTATTACATGGGACCTAAATATACCGGCGAACTGTGGGTGTACATTGGTACACCTCTGCCTTACCCTTCGGGGAATACAGGCGTGATGGTATAATTTATGTATTGCCTAGTTTATTGAGCTAATCCATATCGCTCTGTATAGTATTCTCCTGACCGAATTTCGGTGAGCGAAGGAAGCAGAAAATATTTATTTGAGAGAGAACTGGCGCAGAACCAACGGCTTTACATGCTTTCCGAGGCCCTCTGTGCCTTGGGATCACAGTACTAACTTCCAAATTCTGGACTGAATAGATTTTATAAATCTCGAAAGCTAATGTAGGTACACTCTATATTAGATTTAGAACTGTTTTTCAATGTTCCACGAAAAAATGAACACACAAACTTGACCATTGTTTGTTTATTTGTACCGAATAAGCTCCGTAACTCCTAGACCGATTTTACCCATTTTTTAACCCCCGACGCAAAAAGAGGGGTGTTATAAGTTTGACGTGTCTGTCTGTCTGTCTGTCTGTCTGTGGCATCATAGCTGCCGAACGGATGAAGCGATTCCAATTTAGTTTTTTTTGTATTAAAGGTGACCTATGTGCGAGTGTTCTTAGATAATAATATGTTTAATGAAAATCGGTTGAGCCGTTTAAAAGTTGTGGGGGTGAAAGTAGGGAAGAAAAACCGAATGTCTGTAAATATACTCGAGTGGGGTCTCAAACTTAACAAAATTGACATTATAATAAGTAGGTACCTATAAAAAGTATAAAATAAAAAATTAAATTAAAAATTTAAAAAACCTCCAACACAAAAATCTAAGTTCCCTTTAAAAAGTAAAAAAATAACAAAAAAAATACGTCACGTTGGGGGACCGATGTTGCATTTAGGATACGATCGTCCCGAGCGGTCCCCCAACGTGACGTATTTTTTTTGTTATTTTTTTACTTTTTAAAGGGAACTTAGGTTTTTGTGTTGGGGGTTTTTTAAATTTTAAATTTAATTTTTTTCACCAATGGATAGCCACATTATTCCTGAGTAACATAAGTAATGTTACATCTCGCTACATCACACGAGAGCGGACCAGTAATAAAAAACGCGGATGTAGTCACGGGCAGAAGTTAGTATTAATTAAACCCTATCTATTGACTGCCTCGGTAGCCTAGTGGTCCTAAGCGCGACTGCTGCGCTAGAGGTCTTGGGTTCGATTCCCAGGTCGAGCAAAAAATGTTATTGGGTTTTTCTATGAATTTCTCAGTAGCAGCTCGGAGTTTGGATTTGTGCCCGGTTAATGGCAATAGGCTCGCCCCCTATTACATGGGACCTAAAACATACCGGCGAACTGTGTGTGTCATGGTACACCTCTGCCTAACCCTCCGGGGAATACAGGCGTGATGTTATGATGCCTATCTATTGTTATTATCTCTTCCTTATTATCTTCTTACTCAAAAGGTGTTACTTTAACTACCTGTAATAAATGTTTTAATCGTCATAAAATCATTTTAATGGCCGATCTTAGGTACCTATAAAGATTATAATTACTCCTGTTAATCTCTTCTAGTAAAACTTTGGTTTATTTGTTTTATATTATAAGGATTAAATTTTATTGATTTACTAGCCGTTTACCCGCGAATTTGTCTGCGTGAATTTCGTACTTTTCATTGAAAATTAAACTCTTTTTAAACTCACTTAAAGTTGTACTTTAAAAAAACGAATAACGTCAAACTTTAGTGTGTACTTAGGTTTGTATTCGTGCCTAACAAGTCCCTTATTTATATCCGTCCTTTTTTTGTTTCATTAAAATGAAAAGGATAAAAATAGCCTAAATTAAGATTAGCTTGTTTACAAACTTTAAACTGAATAAAACTGAATTCGGATGATTTAAACTCTAAAAAAAGTCGTCGCCGTCGATTCATTGCTCCTAGATTTTGAAAATACTTTTGAATTGAAAAGTAGTCACATTGGTACTTGTTCGGTATCATACATGAGAAGCGGGCGCCTTTACCACTGGTCCATCACGAGATAAAAAAATATTTTTTTACTTGAATTATTTTGGGCTATAATTTTTTTAAATGCTTATAAATCCCTTTAATTTTATTTCATGATTACGTGCGGACGATTAAGAGGCTTCCAACAATACACCATTTGTCGAATTGCGATTATTGTGATTGTGTTATTATGAGGGAAAGATGAACATAAATAAATACATACCCAAAAACATAACCCAAAATCATAACCCTTCTTTTTGCTTTACCGTAATCGGGTAAAAAATAAAACCAATGCCAAAATTAAAGTTCCCAAAACCAATGACCGCATTGGCCCAAGAAATGTCCCTTGTGGAACACTCCCATTGACAATAAATATGAGATGATTCTTCATCTCTCCCGTGGCAGTAAAAATAAAACAAATTGAGGACAGGTCACTAAAATATTTTTTATTGAGAGCATAAACATAGGAACCATGTCAGTATGTCGTGTCAACGAAAACCCCGCGTATGTACAGTCAAACAAAGTATGTGGGATACAGGTAGCTTACTTGCAATTACTTTTAAACAATGTTGAATCGTGTGCTAAGAAGCCAATTATCTTACATCATTCTCTTAAGTGTGTCATAAGCTTAAAAAGTTATTAGGCATACGATACAAATGAATGTAAAAAATATAACTCTCTAGACCGATTCCGGCCACGGCGGCCAATCTTAATGCAGACTAGCCAAGTACGCAGGAGATATTATAGTGCACAGGTGTGTGCGCAAACACAGGTGCCTAACTAACTCTATCCTTAACTCTCATAGTCCGATGGGACGGCAATCCGACACAACCGGAGAGATCAGGTGCAGGATCAACGGCTTTAGGTGCTTTCCGAGGCACGGGGGTGTCACACCACCCATTTCCAAACTCCGGGCTGCTACTGAGAAATTCGTAATGGAAAAACCCAATAACACTTTTTGCCCGACCTGCGAATCGAACCCTGGACCCCTCGCTTAGCAGTCGCGCTTGCGACCACGAGACCAACAGGGACAAACGAATATTGGTATTGTAGTCGAAAGACGAATAATTTTGCCTGTATAGCAAATAGCTTGTTCGACAGTACGCAAGATCTCATAAAACGTTACGTGAAAGAATTATTGTGAGCATAAAATTGGGGCGGACCGTTCTTCACAATTTTTTCTTTGTATTATATCGCTTTTACTCAAAGGTAAGTCGTTGTTTTTATGAAGTGTAGTAGGAGTAAGGATGTTGTAAAATTTTCAATTACACTTTTCTTAATTTGTAGCAGTTGGTACATGTAGATCTAAACTGATTTTTGTTTAAGGTAGGTACGTCGTCTTCACATTTATTAATGTAGTTGTTAATGCGAAAGATTGTGGGGATGGATGGATGGATGGATAGATATTTGGATCGATGGATGGATAGTTTAGAACCATATTTAACAGAACTGTAGAGTTAGGCACTCTAGATTTTTATTTCTTTTCAGTTTTTTATTTTTTGTTTTCTGCTTAAAGTTCACTTTTTAGGCAGTCAGATTTCTAGTAATCACTGTTACAGTGTGCCGTTCGATTGTATTGTATTACAACCTAACATCACAAAAAGATTTAATTCTTATACAAAATTTAGTCATTTTTTTTTGTTTTTATCTTTAGATGACAAACAAACAGGCTCGATCTTGCAGATGCGTAGCCATCCCTGAGACAAAGTTCAAAAACCTTATGTGCCTGTAGTTACACCGGCACCATCGTTCACTTAGACAGGAAAATCCTCCCTTTCAACCAAAGATCAAAAACCTTAGACAAATAAGACAAACAATCATTACAAGACTATGAAACATCGTATAACTTATGACAGTACTAAAAGCAAAGCGTACTAGCGTTTTGTTCGCTCTGGTGATTTAGATTCATTCACAACGTTAAGTCCCAGATTTACCACCGATTTTTGGCTCAGCATTACTCCGGTTATATGAGATTCTTGATATTAATATAAAATGCGAGCTTCCAAGTTTGTGGCGGACAATAAATGTTAGTTTAGGTCTTAAAGAATGTTGCTTTCTTGTAGTTTGGGCAGCAGTCCAAGTTATCCGTGTTGGTATATTGTAGAATGAGCCTGTTTATGGAAATATTCGTATCCTATTTCTGCCGCAAAGTAGCGTTGCTGTGTTCCGGTTTGAAGGGTATGACTGCCGATGCAATTATAGGCACATGACACATTTCAGCTTCGTCTCTGGGATGGCAACGCATTTGCAAGGCCTATGGCATTGCAGATGTCTTTCAACGGTGACCACTTAACATCAGGTGGGCCGTCGGCTTATTTGCTATCCAGATAACTTGCCTGGTGAAAATTATTCTTGAACTAAGACAATGTAATATTTCTAACCACCACAAATATCCACTCCTTTGCAGATATTTCCTCCATCAAGCAATTAACACCCCAAATGGCCAAGAGAATTAAAAATCGTTCCAATAATGCATTTCTCCATTAATAAATACGACTTAGAATACGAAGCCCACAATTTTTTATCACTTGAAAGGTTCATAAACGCATGCCGCAGCAATAAAGATTTGATGTCACCATAAAATGTCATGAAAACCGTTACGATGTTCAGTAGAAATATTTTTTTTATTTTGCCAGAAGTAGGCCGGTCATAATGTAGGATATAGATTATTATCAGAAGCACTCTAGGTCAGCATTTGTAACTCCTATAACTGGGCGTAAGAAACGTTGAATGGCTTATCGAAATGCCAAGTTTATTCGTCGTCGAATTCGATTTTGTTCTGAATATTGAGTTATGATATTTTCAAGGGTGTTGAGATGTCTGGTTGTTGAGAGAGGGAAAGTGAACTTAGGTACTTTCATAATAGAGTTCAGTTTATAATGCAGCTTGTACAGGGAAGTGTGCCATACATATTTTTTCCAGGGTATAGGCTTCAAAGTGCAGGCACATTCTAAAAATTGCTTTATGATGGAATTTGTGTCATGCTTTTGGTTTTGCAGTTGTCCCGATGGTGTTCACATACCTGTGCATCATGAAGGCTACTGCAATTGTGCAAGCTGCAACTTAGAAAGAACAATATGAAATAGAGTAAGTAAGTCACATATGTACAGTAAGCGCTCAGAAATGCATACCCACGCTAAGATTCACTTTCCTATGAACACGGGCGCGATCCAGTCAGCGCGTGCGCATGTGTGTTTACGAGTGATGTCTCAACATTCCACAGATAACACACACTAATGAACCATCGTCGCACTACGCGAAATGGCATTATATTTCTGTTTACCGTACGAGTCCTGCCCGACGCGCGACGTATTCTTACCATTGCATTGCTAAATTTCGCATAATTATAACATGTCCTGGCAGCTGGTTTGGATAAGAAAGGGTTTACGATCATTGAATTCCGAGTTCAAATCTTATACTATGTGTGGCTGTTTTTTGTTTCTTGAAACCATAATAATGTTAGGCAAAATCTTTTTAGGTTTATGTTGAATTATTACGTATTCATGCTTGTTATTTATTTTTTATAAGAAGCAAATATTAGTTATTGTATTATTTATTTAACTTTTTATGTGATTTTATTTTAACTTTTTGTAATTGGAAGTAGGAAAAAAAGGCGTGCTGTGTGATAACAAAAATTTATTTTTAAAATTAACAAACTTATGAGAATTGTAACGTCACATTCCTACCGAAATAAAAGAAGTTCTCTTGTAACTGTTCATAAGATTTTTTGTTGAATACCCACTTAGTCAATAAAATTTATAATAACATAATAAGAGAAGGAAATTTAATAACACAAATAAATTTGGTGATGCTCACGTATTAAGTTTCTGAATTGGTATTCAGCAGAGTTAATTGAAAACTAAACTATAATTCAGACTTTATGAACAGGTTTTTTTATGTAACGTCACAATAAGTAATATATATCACGTATTAGTGAGGTAATAGTTTAATAATTCGTTTTCTTGATGAAAAGAAGATTGAAACTAAACCTCAATTTAAGATCATTAAATAACTATCTTCGAATATATAATATAATGATGACTAAATATTTAGTTACACCGTCTAATTATTAAAACTAAAACATCCAGGTTATTAAATGTTGCATAACACCGTCTAATACTTCTTCATAAGTAGCACTGTTGCACGCCATCCCCACATATTAAAAACGAAACGTATTTTTTCTGGTTTATGATGCAAGCCATGCAGCTGTTGTTGTAAACAGTATGTTATTCAGTGCGAAACCACCAAACTTAATCCACTTCGCTGTTGAGTAGGTAGGATAGGCTATCTATCCTCTTCCTCGTATTTCTTGCTCCGGAGACTAATAATAGTATTCCTCTAAAACAACAAAAAAAGTAATATTAGGCATTTATAACAAAATACTAAAGTGACTTAATTTTTTATATAATTTAATAATATTTATTTAGAATAACAAATTTTAATATATTAAAACTATTTATTTATAAATTCCATAAAAAACACATTTTTTTGGCGTCATTATATATTTAAAAATCAATAATAAGTATTAATCGAAATGCCACCAAATAATTTTAGGTATCTTAGGTATAAATTTCAAATAAAAGTTTAATTTACAATTCGTTAATATAATACTCACATTCAGTCAGGTTTCATAAGATATTAATTGGGACCCCTTTTATGCAGCCCAATAATAGTCGCCCTCGCCTCAGTAATATTATTTGCCTGCGTTTCGAGAATAATTACAATACCACTACGAGTATCTATTAAATCACTCGTTACTAACCAACAACCACAACCAAACGACAACGCTCATTCCAATCAAGTTAAATATGCACAAAACTCATGTCTACCTCACAGAAATCTAAATTCTTTATTAGTTTTCTATGACTACCCTTTTAAATTTACGAAATGTGTGAACAAAGCGAAAAAGATAAAGAATATTATATTTCTGTCCATTTATTCAAATTGAGTAAAAACAAAAAGACAAAAATAATGTGAGATTCGAACTCGCGGCTCATTGAATAACGCCGTCAACTGGGCGCGCTTAACCGCTAGACCATCTTGTCTCATGTAGAAACGTTGAAATTATGAACTACATTCACAACGATGATACATGTGTCTATTCTTGAAAGTAAAAGGTCGTAAGTCAAACTAAACGTCAACCTAATACGTTTTGAGATTGGGTATGCACTTTTGGTCGCCACTGTACTTGACCGTGCCTGCTTCTGAACCCATAGTTCCGTGCATGAGAATCAAGCGCCTTAACCACAAGGCCATCAGTACGTCGATTCTGTAAAATTCAGACATGAACTCGCATCTCACGTCGCTATTCGCTTAAGGTTCAAAATTACATTGATTTATTTGACACTTTGAAGTGCGAAGTGAGCGTCGAAGTGATGGTGGAATTACCGTATGGAATGCCACTTCTTACGTGATCTCATACTTTATCTGTTAAAATTTCCCCGTCAATTTAGTTCAACTCGCTGACACGCTCGCAAGAGTGGCGCTAGTGTAAATTCGAATTATCAACCGAGTTTTTAGAATGCCAGTCAAGAAAGTCACAGCGGATTCAGATTCGAAGTTTAGAACGACGTCTTACAGAATCACACAGCAGGACAATGTAGTACTTAATTATTCTTAAAGACCAAAGTAGCAACGTTTCCACACAACGACAACATTTTCCACCCCACAAGAGCAAGCAGGAAGACAGAAAACCGCGACTCCCTATTAATAAACCCGGCCCAGATTTACACGGAGTAACGAACACATCTGTCGCCCCCTTACTGTGGCCCCCTCGATCTCGCCCCCTCACATTTGAATCACAAATTACAAACTACACCTAATGTTGTGTGTAATTGTATGATTTTTTCCATTTTGGATGGGAGGGCTTGCTGTGGGATTAACTATTTGGATGGAGGGATAGTTAAATGGATAGAAGAAGTAGCTTTTACGTTGGTTTATGGGTTGTGTTTAATTAAATTGGATTCGGTTTGTATTGGTGTTTTTGGGGGTGAATTGTTACTTGGAATAAACGGATTTGATTTGACGTTTTTGATGCTCTTTGAGTAGGTACTCCGTTGTTATTTTCTGGTTAGTCTTTCTTTAGTATTTAACTACACTGTATTACTAGCTTCTGTCCGCGACTTTTATCCGCGTCAAATTAGATGTATTATGTCACGGACACCGTACATTTTTTCAAGATAAAAAGTATCCTATATGTTACTATTATTTCACACTACAATCTATCTCAGTGCCCAATTTCATCCAGATTAGTTTAGCCGTTTTAGCTGAAAGAGTAATAAACATCCACTTATTTATCCATCCTCACAAACTTTGCCGCATTTATATTGCATTTACAATGTTAGTGGGGTAATAGGATTAAATTTGTTGTCATAGCCGGCATAGTAATATTTACTCTGAGGTAATTTTAAGTATCTACCTATAATTATAATTTAAATGATACAGCTTCGGCGATAGGCAGTCAGTAAGAAAAGTAAACAGCAGAGTCTTAGTAATAAGATCCCGTTTGGCAACCTATATATTAGTGTTTAATACCTACTATATCAATAACTATAATCCAAACAAAATCGTTTAAAAAAAAAACAATCCTACTTGGAACCATCATGCAAGTTTTCGTTCCAAAAAAATATCCGAAAAAATATCCGAATTATCTCAATACTGTCAATCAAGATACGTTTATACAGGAATCGGAAACTAACTTCGTTTCTCACGTACAATACAATTGACTCCGTCCCAAACTTTGATTTGAATAATGACGCCGTTGAATCGAGTTATTTTTGGGTAAAACTTTCTGGTTATCGGACTATATTTTTAGGATTCAGTACGTGCTGAAGAGTGCCAACGGAAACCTATTAATAAGCCTCTGCTGTCTGTCAGTCTGTCTGTCAGCGGGTCGTCTCTCATGAACCTTTTCGCAGAGTGTGTATTTCTATTGCCGCTATAAATTTATTATGCTGTACGAGCGCTTGCTTGCTAATTTATAATAATAATAATATACCATCACGCCTGTATTCCCCGAAGGGTTAGGCAGAGGTGTACCAATGTACACCCACAGTTCGCCGGTATATTTAGGTCCCATGTAATAGGGGGCGAGCCTATTGCCATTAACCGGGCACAAATCTAAACTCCGAGCTGCTACTGAGAATTTCCTAGAAAAACCCAATAACACTTTTTGCTCGACCTGGGTATCGAACCCGGGACCCCTTGCACAGCAGTCGCACTTGCGACCACGAGACCAACGGTGCAGTTAATGCTAATTGCTAATTGTTGCTAATTTATACTTATTTAATAAAAGTAAAGTATTTGTTTGTTAAAAATAAAATATACCATCACGCCTGTATTCCCCGAAGGGTTAGGCAGAGGTGTACCAATGTACACCCACAGTTCGCCGGTATATTTAGGTCCCATGTAATAGGGCAATATGTGTAGGTATAGGTGTAATTTGTTTGTTTAGACTCGATAATCTTTAGAACTACCAGTCGGATCGATATATTCTTTTTCTATACGATAGCCGGATTCATGAGAAATAGTATAAGCTATAACATCACGCTACGACATACAGGCGTAGAACAGTAACCAAAGAATTAACTTACCGCGGATAACACTAAGCAGACGAAGTTCTAGGCGAAATCTTATGTCTTATAAAGTTTTTTTTGAAGTGAAAACTTCTTTAGCGGCGTTGTACACTTTTTTTTGTAATGGGTAAAAAATGATAATTTCGCGTCAGGACTCGTGACCTGATCGAAAATTCGTAAGATTCTCGATCAGGTCACGTGTCCTGACGCAAATTGTCATGTTTGTGTACGATAGCGCAATAAATAAATATTGTATTCTACCACATAAATGATAGTACTTTTATACTGATAATTAAAGCAATTCGTGCAAAATTATTCCCTAACCATTCCATAATATAAAAAGTACACAACGTTAATATTCAAGTTTTCACTTCTGCCGGCACTCCCGGAGTGCAACCCGTCGTTTTTTTTTCATATACATGTAATGGTAAATGTGATGGTAAATAAACGGTAATGCTCAACCGATTTCTAAAATTCATTCACCGTTATCCCTTATTTTATCATCAAAAATGAGGGATCCAATATACATAGAATTCACGCGGACGAAGTCGCGAGTAAAAAGAGCAAAAACCAGTACCTATCCAATAAACTCAGATCCCACAATCTCAAAATCTCATCCAAAAACTAAATCTGTCATCATTTTAATTCCGGACCTAGTTGGGCCAGGTCCAAAGTGAGATTGTTAATTGATTAGAGGATTAGATTATCCCAATTCAATTGTATTGGTCAATGGAGCAAAGTTTTCGGAACGAGGTGAATTTATTTTGGGTCACGGACAATTCGGCGCTCAGAGGCGAGGGGCAAAACTGTTCTTTAACACGTTTGAGTGATTTCCTCTAGTATATTGTATTGAACTGCCTCGTTGGCCTAGTGGTCCTGAGTGCGACTGCTACGCTAGAGGTCCTGGGTTCGATTCCCAGGTCGAGCAAAAAGTGCTATTGGTTTTTTTTTTAAATGAAATTCTCAGTAGTAGCTCGCAGTCAGGATTTGAGCCAGGTTAATGGCAATAGGCTCGCCCTCTATTACATAGGACCTAAACATACCGGCGAACTGTAGTTGTACATAGGTACACCTCTGCCTAACCCTTCGGGGAATACAGGCGTGATGGTATGTAACATAGGTACCTCACAAAAAACAAAACAACATCTCAAAAACAAAAATCCATCCGTCTATAAAACTAATCAAATCCTAGTCACATTCGCGTAACGCGCGGACAGCGACATCTATGCGATGTGACGTGAACAACACATCAGGTGCGCGTGTGTTTGTGTGCTCTCGACCGTGTTATGCGCTTCGACAGGCTGTCGGAAAGCTGCTGTGTTCTGTATAACACTATATTGTGTTCATGCGAGCCTGGTACCGGTTCATTAGATTTGAAGGACATTTTGGAATAGTGTTATGATGAATTTACTTCGTAAATCTGAATGACTTTACTTCTTCTTCTTAGCGTATCGATAGCAAATAATAGAATATTAATATTAAATAAATAAGATATTTTTTAAATCCTTTGTTTGGCCCAAAATTCGGCTACGGCAACACCCTCCGCCGACGCAGTCATTAGGTCCTCGTGTGTGCAGGACACAGGGCATGCGGCACAAGATAAAAGGTGGGCCATGGTCTGCGGAGAGGCACCGCACAGGCATTGAAGGTCGGTGCCATTCGCGAAACCCCACCGTAGAAAGTTGTCTTTGCTACGGCCGACTTGGGTACGGAGTCTGTTTAAAGTTTTCCAAGTCGGCCACGGCAACGTGTGCCCAGGTGAAATTTTCTCTGATGGCGCGATAAATTGCTCAGGAGGTTCAAGCTTCTCTCGCCAAAGATCGCACTTTACTTTGCGTGTGTGTCAAAGTTGATATTTCATCCTATGGGAACCATACATTTTTCCGGCATAAAAAGTAGCACTTGTAGTATTGCAGACTATAATCTATCTCCGTGCCAAATTTCATCTGGATCCGTTTAGCCGTTATGACGTGATTGAGTATCAAATATCCGTTCAGCCATACTTTCGCATGTATAATATTAAGATTTCGTCATTACTTGTTCTTATTGTATTTCTAGGCAAGTCACAAATGTACTTTATAAGTTTATCTTGGGCATTTCAATAGAGTACTGTGACGTCACTAATTTGACAACTTAATCGACTTACTATTAATTGAATTCAAAGCAACGAAAAATCAAAATCAATTTTGGTATTTTTGGTCGAGCAGCGTTATAGGGTTTTCCTATAAAATTCTAAATAATGGCAATAGGCTCGCCCCCCCCTTTTATATGGGACCTAAACATACCGGTTGACTGCGGGTGTATATTGGTACACCTCTGCCTAACCCTTCGGGGAATGTAGGCGTGATGGCATGTTATGTTGTTAAGAGCTAAATAAAAGCTTTAAAACTGATAAACGGATGCATACTAAAAACCACCTACATTCACAAAAGATTATGAAACGTCACCGAAATAATTATAACCGTACCAACTGCTATCCCCCAACTATTAAGTAGGGCCATTTACACCGAGTTTCTAAGTCAAATCCCAAGTATTTACTCCAGCTAACTTACATCAACTCAAACCGAACTACTTTGATAGTACTTAAAACTTACTTATGAGTCAAACTTGTGTTACTTAATACCGTACATAGGTATTTAATACAAGTTAAACAGTTCTGCAGAAACTTAATTAGGGGACTGTTGGGATGGTGTCAAACGTTACTGTGAACTGTTGAAGCTGGCAGCCTGTACCTGTTCTATTTTTATATTGACGTGAAACGTCTTACAAAACAGTATAGGGGTAATTTCCTAAAACCGATGAGACGCAAACACGTCACCTCGTCGAGGGCTATAGCTCCGTAACTTCGTGTCGTACGCAATTAATTTATATGCCGTTGGATAGAGCAAAGTAGCCACTACTCAGATCAAGTACATGTGTGTATATGAAACATAAACGTTTCACGTTAAACCAACGGCTGTGTACCACGACACAACTTCACCCGTTTTAATTTATTTATTTTTCATTTACTATGCCCGCCCCTTAAACATGAGGTTACGGATTTGATACGGGCAAGAACGTTTTGAATGTGACTAGTATTTACCCGTGACTTCATCCGCTAAAAAGTTGATATTAGAACAGTACATTTTCCCGGGATAAAAAGTATTCTATGTGCTATTACAGACTGCAATCTATTTCAGTGCTAAATTTCATACAGATTCGTTCAGCCGTTTAAGCTTGAAAGAGTAACAAATATCTACCTATCCTTCTATCCCTCCTCACAAACTTTTGCATTTATAATATTACTAGAAAGTAGAAAGGATAGGGGGAACTAGGATAGGACTAGCGATCTCACGCGACTTCGTCCGCGTGGCTTATTTCACCCGCGTAAGTTGCGTCTTTGGTTACTGCTCCGCTCCCGTGAGTCGTAGCGTTATGTTATAACCCATGACACTCACAAATAATGTGGCTTTCTATGAGTAAAATAATTTTCAAAATCGGTTCAGAAGATTCTGAGATTATCCCCTACAAACTCACAACTTTACCTCTTTAATATAATAATATTAGTATAGATAAGTCTTAAGGCCTTGAGGAAGCGCTTTTTGTATGAGAAGAGGACCTTTGCCTTGCATTGGGATAATAATAAGCTGGTATTATTAATAACATAATCATATAACTATGTAAACAAAAATAAAACAAACTCCAGTAACAATAGAACTTATATTTCATTGCATGTCGTCCATTATTCAAAACTGGAAACCAACCAAAACTGTACAACAATGACAGAAATAGTTATTAGTTGTTCAACATTTAATAGAAAACAATTCGTACGTTATTTACGAGTTGTGTACATTCAGTTAGTACTCTTAGGTATGGGGCACACTTGGATCAATTTGAGCAGATCATACTTATAAGGGTTTATTCAATTAATCTGCTAAAAACCATACGCAAGCTACAATTAATTAGGTTAGGTTAAGTTAAAAGTTTTTATTTTAACGATAAGAAATTTTTAAATGACTTCCCCGCCCTATGTGTCAGACTTTTACTGACTAAAACCCATCTATGTTCCTTCATGTGCCCTTTGCGTTCCGGGGGCGCGGTATCTTTTTCGAACAACCCGCAAGGTTAAAGAATCAGGTTAAGAAAATCATTTCAGTAGTTTCGGACATACGAGGAAATAAAGTTACTGTTATTCAAAAACCATACTCTAGAAACATGCCTCTATGTAGCTTGCAATAGCGATTAGGTTTGTATACTAGATAGCAAACCAACCAATGCTCAACTTGCTATTAAGACATTAAGTGGCCATTAAGAGCTTTGGAGCAGAAGACAAAGCTTCAAACCTGAACATAGCAATGTTTTTTGCGAAAGAAGTAAAATCCACATACACAAAAGTTATACGCACCGCCAATATCGGTGAGTTGGCCGACACATCCTGTCACAACGAAAAAAATCATGACGTTAAATGCGCTATGCTTTATGCCGTTGTGACGTCACAACACTTACGACCGGTAATTAATGCTATACGCGACGCGACGCTGCGCGATGCGTTGCGGCACCGCACCGCATCACTTTTGTGTGTGACAGCTAGTGTTCCCGATTTGCGCGGGACGTCCCGATTTTCAGGGATCTGGGGACGCGTCCCGATTTGTACCTGATCGGGACGCTAAATGTCCCGATTAATAAAAAAAAGTGTTATTGAGTTTTTCTATGAAATTCTCCGTAGCAGTTCGGAGTTTGGATTTGTGCCCGGTTAATGGCAATGGGCTCGCCATATGGGACCTAAAAATATACCGGCGAACTGTGGGTGTACATTGGTACACCTCTGCCTAACCCTTCGGGGAATACAGGTGTGATTGTATGTTTATGTAATAAACACATTAAAAAGTGTTAATTTATGCTACGTAATTTTTTCTACTAGTCTAGCAAGACTGATTACTTGTTATGTAAAATTAAAAAGACTTAAAACCCCTTGTTTATTTTTGTTTACTGTCCCGATCTCCAACCCTAAATCCCGATATTTTTGACCTTATGTACCGATTTACAACAAATCGGACCTGGCAACACTAGTAATACCCCATAGGAAGAGTGGATAGGAAGAGACTACCTACTTTCGCTTCCTAGTTTTTCACAATTTTCCACCAAAAACCCATACATTTCATTCCGAACCCGCTACTGTATCAAGCCAATATAACCCCTATGTACAGCGGTGGTGTGCCTCCATACTTCTGTCGGCGTCTGGCTGTCAAAGCCTTGCTCATTTCCTGTATGAGGAAACGGGATGCGAGGCGCTTCCTCAAGGTCGACGCTTACTGAATTTTGTTCGCATAGAGTAAGTTTGCAGATGTGACATACTAGTAAAGGGTGTAAAACCGTAGTCGTCAAATTGCGGCCCGCGGGCCCCATGCGGCCCTTGGGCGTTATTTCTGCGGCCCGCGGCAAAGTAAATTGCATTAACAGTCAACTATACCTATATTACCGATATGTCATAACCAAAAACAAAATCAAATCCGATAGGATAGTCTCCCGCACACACTCGTCGCGTCGCTGATTAATATACATAATACGAGTACTTTTTTCGACATCAACTCTCTCATGAACAACGTCGCGCCGCGGGCACAGCTAGTGCGAAGTGAATAATTAAATGAGCTGAATACATATTATGTACTTAATAGTTCTCCGAGATTAAAATTATCCTATGTCCTTCCCCCGAATTCAAACTATCTCCATATCAAATTTCATGTAAATCGGTTTACTGGTTTAAGTGTAGAGAAGTAACACACATACAGACAAACGCTTTCGCATTTATAAGATTTGTATGGACTAGTATGGATAAATGTGCAAAGGTTCTTGAAGCGCCTTCACATACTCTGCTGCCCGGCTCTGGCACTCACATTGTCATGTGTGGCCCTTGGCAAATAAAGTGTGACGACCGCTGGTGTAAAAAATGAACAAGCGTACTACGTAAGTATGTAAAGATAAAGATAAAGATAAAGATCAATTTATTTGTTTAACATGAGTAGATCACAGTACAAATGAATGCATGCAATAATGGTGTTAAATATAAGTACGTGCTACATGTTATACCATAGAAGGTGTACAAATCTTGCAGGATTTCAAATACCTACTAGTAGTCCTTATAATTATGAATTATCAATAAACATGCCACAAATTTTAATTTCCACATTTTTCATTTAAAAAGTCAGTTATATTATAGTAACATTTCATGGTCAACATTTTTTTCAAGTTTGTCTTAAATAAAGGTGTATTTAATTGTGTGATATCCTTTGGAATTTTATTATATATTTTAGGTGCCATACAGATTATGCTTTTGTGCAGCATTGCAGTTTTAGAAGGGTGGACACAGAGATCATTGTTGCGTCGACTTCTTACGCAATTATCCGATAACCGCGGAAATAAATACATATTCTGTCTTACAAACAATGCTACTTCAAAAATGTATATAGACGGAAGTGACAAAATTTTGTGCTTAACAAACATTGGCTTACAACTGTCAGTAGGCTGCAATCCAAACATAGCTCGTATGCAACGCTTTTGTATTTTGAAGGCTATGTCTTTATGAGATGAATTGCCCCAAAAAAATGATTCCAAATCTCAGAACGGATTCAACAAGACCATGATACGCTATCAATAAAGTGTCTGTGTTGACAGTGGGTGCCAGCCTATAAAGAGCGTAAGATGAACTGCTAATTTTTTTACAAAGTTTATCAATATGATTTTTCCAATTTAATTTTTTATCAATTATCAATCCCAAAAATCGTATTGTATCTACTTCTTGTATAGTAATATCGCTATAAACTAATTTAATTTCTTGTGCAGGTTTCAATTTATTTTGCTGACTAAAATGCATTATATTGGTTTTACTAAGATTTATTTTTAAATTATTATTATTAAGCCATGTTATTATAGAATTCAATGATTTGTTAATTTCAGTATTATATGAGTTTATATCTTTAGATGCTATGGTTACAGTACTGTCGTCAGCGAATAATGACATAGGTTCAGTGGTGGCATTTGGTAGGTCATTTATATAAAGTAAGAACAAAGGTGGACCCAATACGCTACCCTGTGGTACACCATAAGTTGTAAAACGTTTACTGGAGGAGAAAATATATGTATGCGTTTAGTAATAAGAGGATAATGGTGTTGGTAGTATACAGGATTTTTTTTTAACCAGTGCGTAAATTTTGCCATAATAAACTTCAAAACGTTTTATTAAACACGTATATTTTATTTTGATATGTCTTAGTACTAAAAAAAAAGTTGTCGCTTACGAAACATGTTTACTTAAAAACCATATTTTATTGTCACTCGGCGCTAGCGCATTCCCCACCCCCTCACCCCAGCCATGCGCCCGGGCGGCGGCCGCGAGTTTTCATTGATAGTATGGCGAATAGATTATGTCCATGTTTTGCTTAAATTTAAAAAAATAGACGAAATTTTTTTAATTTTTTTTTTTAACTAAACACGGAAATGTGTTCTATTACTGACACTGAACTACCAAAAAAAAATTACGCACTGGTTAAAAACTTTTCCTCTATATAAAAAGTGTATTGTTTAATTAGTAAAATAGTATGTTCACTGTGTCGTTAGCCTAGTGTTCTTAGGCGCGAAAGCTGGCGACATGGAGAGAACGACTGTCGCAACCTCGTGCAGGGCACGCCTTGATTGAGGCGGTAAGTCCCCTCTTTGAGGAGTGGCTTGAGCGGCGCCACGGCGCCCTCACCTACCGCCTGACGCAGGTCCTCACCGGACACGGATGTTTCGGGAGGTTCCTGCACCTCATCGGGCGGAAGGAAACGCCCGGGTGTCACCATTGTGAGGATCGCCCCGAGGACACGGTGGAGCATACTTTGGCGGTGTGCCCTGCTTGGGCTGAGCACCGCCGAGTCCTCGAGGCGGCCATCGGCGGCGGCGCCCTCTCGCGTCCGGCACTGGTTCAGGCCATGGTCCGGAGCGAGGGGGAATGGGAAGCAGTCGCCTCCTTCTGTGAAGCTGTAATGCTAGAGAAGGAGGCGGCGGGACGGGAGAGGGAAAGGAGGGTCCCCCGTCCCAGCGGCCGCCGCGGTAGACGATCCGGGCGTCGGGAGCCACGAGACGACTCCCGGCCACCGTAGACGCGGGTCTGTGGACGGTGAGCAATGGGTAGCTCACCGTCCGTACGTTCACTAGCGACAGACCGTGTCGACGGCGCGTTCGTGTTCCACGCGCGCCTCAAAGAGATGTCAGCAAAATTGGATGGGGCCACTGAGGGCCGATGCCTGCCGGGGCTGCGGGTTGTTCGAAAGAGATACCGCGCCCCCGGAACGCAAAGGGCACATGAAGGAACATAGACGGGTTTTAGTCAGTAAAAGTCTGACACTCCCTCCCGCCCCGCCCAGGGCGGGGGAAGTTATTTGATGATTTCCAGTCTATAAAAAAAAAAAAAAAAGGCGCGAAAGCTATGCTCTAGCATAGTAGTTCTTGAGTTCAATCCTAGGTCAAGCAGTGTTATTAGATTTTTGTATGAAATCCTCAGTAGCAGCTCGGAGTTAGCATTTGTGCCTGGTTAATAGCAATAGGCTCGCCCCCTATTACTTGGGACCTAAACATACCAGCGGACGGTTGGTGTACATTGGTACACCTCTGTATGTTAATTCTCAATTAAGTGTAAAATTAAGTTTTAGTAGGTACCTATATGGCACGTACGAAATTCGTACAAAATCTATGTGGGAATCGCGCTTTGACAGGTCATAAAAAGTACGTCAATTGATTGGTGCTCTCCGCCTACGACTAACTTTTTGTAGGACCGATTCATTAGATCCATAGTTACGTTGGACCGATTTTTTATGGGACGTGTAAATATGTAAAATTCATTTGTTCCATTCTTCCCAACTAAAAAGTTGGCAAGATTTCTCTTCAAAGTTAGAGAGAACAGGCTCCTTCTGGGTAAGCTCACTCCATCGTAGACTTTGTCTTTGTCACCTTTGAATAAGACTAGAGTCAAGAGCTTGTCTGGCGTGGGCGGGCAGCGTTAGACTACCCGCACACGACCGATATTTGACAGAATGATATCTTCTCACCGACAAAGAATCTGTCAAAAATTAGTTATAAAATCGGTTATGCTCAATTATCATTGAGGGTCTGCCCCCACGACCGATAATCAGCCCGATTATCAGGCCGTTTTTTGACAGATTTCTTCGCCGGCGAGAAGAATTAATGACCGAGAATCGGCCCGATTATCGGTCGTGGGGGCAGACACTGAACCGTCTACAAATGTAACTAGTCTATGCCGCAGTCTCATCTATTTGGATGATATATTTTCTTGGCATCCTCGCTCGGTACTTTGGTGGCCAGTTTGCTGAGCGATTTGTTGCTGCAAATTAATTCTCACTTTATAAACTGAAAGCCAAATCCTTCCTACTAATATTATTATAAACGTAAAGTTCTGCTTGTTTACGAGTTCGTGAATTTGGATGTTTGTTTATGAATTTATTTATTGTTGTTTATTGTTTACCAGCGGCTTTTGTTTATATTAGATTTGAAGTATAACAAACTAGCTTCTGCCCGCGACTTCGTCATTAAAGTTTATATGTTATCCCACGGTATCCATATTTTTTTCAGGATAACCAGCCTATTCCAGTTTACAATCTATTTCTGTGCCAAATTTCATCTAGATCCGTTCAGCCTTTATGGATTGAGCAACAGAAACAATTAAAAAAAATAATCAGTTACTAGAGAAAAGGCACGAAGATTGATCACCGCCAAAAAATTATTGAAATCGGAAATTTACGCAAACGAAATCACGGCCATAAGCAAGTTTACTATAAAAAATCATAAATAATAATACCAGCCTATTATTATCCCACTGCAAGGTTAATGCCTCTTCCCATAACACAGAATGCAACGAGCATTGATAATTACCAAAAAAATATACATCAATCGGAAATTGTCGCAAACGAAGTCGCGACGCAAAAGCTAGTGTATATAGATATCGTCTTCAGTAATGCAAGTCCTACACTAGATGGTCGTGTAAGCGCATACAATATAGTCAGCCATGTTGAATATAGGTCGTGAATTGAATTCCCTTGTAATAGTATCTATGCGGTCTGTTTCTTGGTCAGCCATTGTAATGTAGTATGGCTGTGTGTGGCTATACCACTACAGTGTAAGGTTTAACGTATACAGCAGAATATGCTTCTTTATACAACTAATATAATAAATGCGAAGGTTTGTTAGAATGGATAAATGGATAGAAGGATGGATGGATGTTTTTTACTCTTACACTCTTAAACGGCTGAACTTATCTGGATGAAATTTGGCACTGAGATAGATTGTAGTCTGAAATAACATATAAGATACGTTTTATCCCGAAAAAAATACAGTTCCTATGAGATAATAACTGGAATTTGACGCGGACAAAGTCGCGGACAGAAGCTAGGTTATATATATTTTTAAACGAATATAATGAAGAGTAGCGAACTACTCGCGACTTCGTACTCGTGGCTTTTTTCACGTTAGTTACGTCTTTGGTTAGTGCTCCGCTCCCGTGGGTCGTAGCGTAATGTTATATAGCCTATGTTACTCAGGAATAATGTGGTCAGCCATTGTAATGTAGTACGGTTGTGTGTGGCTATACCACTACAGTGTATGGTGGATTACAAACAGGGTAATATCATCTCTATGTTGTCCTTATTTATTGATGATGATGATGATGATTATGATAACTGATTTTTGTCTGCAATTTCGATCACTTGAATGTCGATTAACCGCGTAGTCTATTTTAGAGCATCCGCTCTAGAAAAAACAACGCTATTCACAGTATAATAATATAGCATCACGCCTATATTCCCCGAAGGGTTAGGCAGAGGTGTAACCAATGTACACCCACAGATCGCCGGTATGTTTTTATTTTAGATCTCACGTAATGGGGGGCGAGCCTATTGCCATTAACCGGATACAAATCCTCGAGCTGCTACTAAGACTTTCATAGAAAAACCCAATAACACATTGCTTGACCTGGTAATCAAACCCAAGTCCTCTAGCGTAGCAGTCGCGCTTAGGACCACTAAGCTAACGAGGCAGTCAACCACCGGGTCAGTTAGATAGATCCATACAAATTTTTCATAAAAGAAACTCCACGAATATTTACTTACATTTACCTTCCTCATTATGTGTTTGGCCTCATAACATAAACAACGTTGATTGCCTCTCATTGCCTCTCATTGCCCTTCATTGCTGGAAGAATACACATAATGGCCCCTAAATCGGTTCGCGCCCTGATTGGCCAATAAACACTCTTCGGGGCACATCAATAAGTTTTAAGTGTGCTCTTAACTTTATCTCGTAATCCATATAATTTCGTATTTGGGATTAAATCGTAAAGCTAATGATACACTGTCTTGGCGAGTGGTCAACGATGGCCATAAAAATATCATAATTATTGCATTTTTTTTCGGTATTTTCTAGGGATCCTTTTTGTTCTCGTTGCTCTCGAGGTCGATTGCGAATGCTGAGCGTGAGGTTCTGAGTTTGATTGCCAAGTCGGGCAAAATTCGGATAGAAAGGAGGTGAGGAGGTCTCGTGATCACAGGCACGACTGAGCAAAATGTGTTATTGGGTTTTTGCCATTCCGATTTTTTATGCAGCCCAGAGTTTGGAAGTTGGTGGTGTGGCACCCTCATTTTTTTTCTTATTTTTAAGAATTAATATATATATAATTATACCATCACGCCTGTATTCCCCGAAGGGATAGGCAGAGGTGTACCAATGTACACCCACAGTTCGCCGGTATATTTAGATCCCATGTAATTAGGGGCGAGCCTATTGCCATTAACCGGGCACAAATCCAAACTCCGAGTTGCTACTGAGAATTTACTACTAGAAATTTGCTACTAGAAAAACCCAATAACACTTTTTGCTCGAGCTGGGAATCGAACCCGGGACCCCTTGCACAGCAGTCGCACTTGCAACCACGAGACCAACGGGGCAGTTTTAAGAATTAATATTTTTCAAATTAGGTACACGCAACATTTAAGTTATCAAAGATTAACAGTTTTTGGCTCCATCATCAGACAAGCTCTTTAGGTCGCTCAGGTCCTTTTGAAAATCTATGGGGGAGGTTTATGTCCAGCAGTGGACGTCCTGCGGTTGATATGACGATGACGATGATGAAAATCAGCCTGTTTACAGACACACATGCTCGTCGCACCCCAAAGCCGTGTGTCCAACATGTCAAGCACATCACATTAACCCGCACACAATACATTGTGCTGCAGCAAATTGATTGATCAATCGAATTCAATACGTGTACTGACGGCAGCAGATCAAATTGACGATTCTTAATCGCTTGATAATTGCGGGCGGTTGAGCGGAGTGGGTGAACGGGAAGTAAATTTATTGTTGTTGAGTGATTTAAAGAATATTTCTTTAAAAATTATTATAATAAGCCTTTATTTGTGGTAAATAGAAATTGGTCAATTGCTGCTAGCATTGTTAATTTATTTATTTACTAGCGAATTGTAGGCGACTTCGTCCGCGGTACTGATTTCACCCGCCATAAGTTAACTCTTTGGTTACTGCGCCACTCCTGTCCGTCGTACCGTGATGTTATATAGCCTACGTTACTCGGGAATAATGTAGCTATATATCGGTGAAAAAATGGTTAAAATCAGTCCAGTAGTTTCGGAGCCTATTCGTTACAAACAAACAAATCTTGCCTCTTTATTGAATTTTTGATTTCCAACAAAAGGTATATACTAATAATGACACACACATAAGAGTAAATAAGTTTATATTGGAAATCACTGACATCGCTAAAGGAAAACATCGTGAGGGAACCTGAACTTTAGGTATAATTAATTTAAGTTTGAAATCGCCAAATTACCTTGAGCAAGCGTAGCCAATAATGCTCTTGCCTTCTCTGTATGAGAAGAGGCCTTTGTTCAGCAGTACGACAATTGTAGCCTGGTATTATTATTATTTACAAACAATAGTCAACAAAAGGTTGTACGTAGTTGTACTGCTTCCTTTCCATCCGCTTTTTTTTACGTCTTTAGTTCCTGCTCCGCTCCTTTGGGTTGTAGCGTAATGTTTTAGCATACACAAAAGATTTTTTCCAATCCGACAGATTAAAACAAACAAACAAAATACTTTTTATCTTTATTATATTAGTATAACACATTATTGTGGTTTGCAAGTACATTTTTAAACCTATACTTTTAATAATTATCCCTTAATCACCTCCAGTAATATTAAGCTAGAAAATAATCCAAAATATAACTATAATAATATTTCTTTTGAATCAAAAAGATTTACTCCCATCCCTGGATAAGTATTTAATAAAAGAACTTCAAGAAAACGAGTGTTTAAGCTCAGAAAATCTTATTAGGTGTTAGAGGGGCGCTTATTATTAAAGTGCACCTCTAGTAGAAGTTTTCTTTGAAACTTTTTCATTTAACACGTTCAGAGTCGATTCATATTTATGTTGGTAGACGATTCAGTTCTATTTGGTGAGAGAAATCTTTGAAAATGTTGAAATAGATACTTTATGTTTAGTGTAGTTATGGACTGGTTTTGTTTGGCAAATACTCACTAGCATATAATATGGTACGTAAAGTAGTAGGAGGTGGGTACAAAAATAAAATACCTAAACATTTAAAATGTATGAAACAGATATTTTTGAAGTGAAAACTTCTTTAGCGGCGTTGTGCACTTTTTTTGGAATGGGTAAAAAATTTTAAACTCGCGTCAGGACACGTGACCCTGATAGAAAATTCGTAAGCGGCGTTGCGCACTTGTTTTGGAATGGGTAAAAAATGTTAAACTCGCGTTAGGACACGTGACCTGATCAAAAATCTTACAAATTTATCATATTTGTGTACGTCTTTAGCGTTTTCACTTCTGCCAGCACTCCCGGAGTGCAACCCGTCGTTTTTTTTTTAATAATCATTGCTCACCACGCTTGCTCAAGATTTTTGTAGTAGTAGAGCTCTTTATGAAGAAGCTCATCCGGGGAAGCACACCATACCTACCTATTTCTATCGCAGAGTAGCATTGCTGTGTTCCGGATTGAAGGTTATGAGTGCCGGTGCAATTACAGGCACATGAGACATTTCAATTTTGTCTCTGGGATAGTAACGCATTTTCAAGGTCTCTGGTATTGCAGATGTCTATAGTCAGAGGTGACCTCTTAACATCAGGTGGGCCGTCGGCTTGTTAAACATCCAATGATATTAAAAAAGACGGATTGGCAATTTCAGACTTCTACCAACTACATATAAGTCAATGTTTTCCTTCACCGATGTCAGTGATGTCCAAGATAAACTTAGAAATTTTATTTTTAAATTACTCATATTTGTATGTCTTACCATAGACAAAACATAGCGCACTGAATTTATCTATAAGACCTTTTTTTTGTTACTTATGTTTTACAAATAATAAATGATTGATTGATTGAAAAAAAGTACATATTATGAATTGAAAAAGTCACATTAGTACTTACCTGGATTTTAATCCACAACCTCAAGTTGTTACTGTCCCTTCCACCGCATATTATTTATTCTATCACAGAAATAGAAAATAGACTAAAGAAATAATAACATAACCGCTTTGTTATTTGTGAAGACATGTTTGCAATGTCGACACATGTCATGTAGACGTTATTACATTTGTCTGGTTTGGAGCACGGAACGTACAAAACTAAAATAATAAAATCTCCACATAATACTATGAAATCTGGAAAACTAGGACACTTAGGGACCTTTCTCAGTAGCAGCTCAGATTTAGGATTTGAACTATTACGTGAGACCTAAATATACCGGCGAACTGTGGGTGTATATTGGTACACCTCTGTCTAACCCTTCGGGGAATACAGGCGTGATGGTATGTTATGCTAAGGGACTTTTTTATTTTTATGAATGGTAAGTCATTAACTGGCTTAACGCTGGGTGGAGCAGAAGGGAGTGTCAGACTTTTACTGACTAAAACCCATCCGTGTTCCTCCTAATGCTCTTTGCGTTCCAGGGCCCTGTTAACTATTTCGAACAAATTCCAGGCACAATTGGCAGGCACTGGCCCTAGCGAGCGCCCGTCTACAATGCTGACTTCCCTTTGAGGCGCGGGTGGAACCCAACGCTTTTCAAGGCAAGGGGGTGTCACACCACCAACTTCCAAACTCCGGGCTGCGACTGAGAAATATTCCTAATGGAAAAATGTTGCGCATCCTGGGAATCAAAGCAAGACCAACCACAGGCAGGGCAGTCATACACATCATCGTCAACGTCACATCAGCCGAACCAGACATGTAAATGTAATTCTCCAGACCGATTCCCGCCACGGCGACTAATCTTCATGCAGACTAGCCACGTACGCAGGAGATATTATAGTGCACCAGTGTGTGCGCGAACACAGGTGCACTCCCTCTTCCCTAACTCTCATAGCCCGATGGGACGGAAATCCGCCACGACCGGAGAGAGATCAGGCGCAGGACCAACGGCTTTACGTGCTTTCCGAGGCACGGGGGTGTCACACCACCAACATCCAATCTCCGGGCTGCGACTGAGAAATTCCCAACGGAAAAACCCAATAACAGTTTTTGCCCGACCTGGAAATTGAACCCAGGACCCTTTCTCAGCAGTCATGCTTGCGACCACAAGACCAACAGGGCAGTTACTGAACATATTTCTCTCGTAAAGACAGTAAACACACGAAAAAATTTATAATTTAACGAAAACACTTCAAGCTTTAGCAATCTAAGTAACTTTATAACTAAAAGTTTTGAACTCCATCTCCCATGTATGTAAACATTTTAATAATTATGCGAGAACTTTGAACGGATTAAACACAAAATTTTGCAACGTGGTAGCTAATGAATGAATTTGAAATTAAAATTACTTGTTATGTGTGAAAATGAATTTGAATAATGGTACTAACCTTAGGCCATTAAAGTTTTTTATTAGCACTGCTTATTCTAAATATTGACAGAGTACCTCAATCAAGCTCATTTAAATTCACAGAGGGAGTTTTTACAGTATACACATAGCATACCACCACGCCTGTATTCTCCGAAGGATAAGTCAGAGGTGTACCTACACCCACAGTCCGCCTATATTTTTAAGGTCCCATGTAATAGGGGGCGAGCCCATTGCCATAAGCCGGCCACAAATCCTAACTCCGAGCTGCTACTGAGATAGATAGGTAAACTAAACAACACTCTTTGCTCGACCTGGGAATCGAACCCAAAACCTGTAGCGAAGCAGTCGCGCTTAGGACCACTAGGCTAACGAGGCAGTTACAGAACAAGCTGGTACTACAGAATAGTCAAAATAAAAATGATTTATCAAGCCAAAGTGCCAAATTATCAAACAAGATAAAGAGTTGCCTATGTACTACAGTTGTAATGTATGTATTCCAGGCTACAATCTAGCTACGGGTTGTTCGAAAGAGATACCGCGCCCCCGGAACGCAAAGGGCACATGAAAGGAACATAGACGGGTTTTAGTCAGTAAAAGTCAGACACTAAGGGCGGGGGAAGTTATTTGATGATTTCCAGTCTTAAAAAAAAAAGGCTACAATCTATCTCTGTTTGTGTAAAAGTGTTATTGGGTTTTTCCATTAGGAATTTCTTAGTAGCAGCCCGGAGTTTGGAAGCTGGAGATGTGACACCCTGTGCCTCGGAAAGCACGTAAAGCCGTTGGTCCTGCGCCTGATCTCTCTCCGGTCGTGTCGGATTGCCGTCCCATCGGGCTATAACGAGTTAGGGAAGAGGGAGTGCACCTGTGTTTGCGCACACACTTGTGCATTATAATATTTCCTGCGTACGTGGCTAGGCTGCATTAAGATTAGTCGCCGTGACTGGAATCGGTCTGGAGGATTACGTTACGTTACGCTATCTCTCTGCCAAATTTCATCCAGATCCGTTCAGCCGTTTATGCGTGAAGGAGTAACAAACATCCATCCATCTGGGACTATACAGGAAAAATTTCAAACCAGTGCGTAAATTTTGCCATAATAAACTTCAACACGTTTTATTAAACACGTATATTTTATTTTGATATGTCTTAGTACTAAAAAAAAAGTTATCGCTTACGAAACATGTTCCTTTACTTAAAAACCATATTTTATTGTCACTCGGCGCTAGCGCATTCCCCACCCCCTCACCCCAGCCATGCGCCCGGGCGGCGCGGCGGCCGCGAGTTTTCATTGATAGTATGGCGAATAGATTATGTCCATGTTTTGCTTATTTCAAACTCGGATAAGGATTTTTTTTTTTTTAATTTTTTTTAACTAAACACGGAAATGTGTTCTATTACTGACACTGAACTACCAAAAAAAATTTACGCACTGGTTAAAAACTTTTCCTGTAAGTCTAGTAGGATATTATCGTCGTAGGTAAGTTTACCCTAGTTCTTCCATAACGATTTCACTTCTTAGAAACTGTCTAAAGGTAAGTACACTTTGCCTTACTTCTATTTGAAATTAATATAGTTAAGCTGTACAGCCTTAATACTCCAACTACGAGTACCATTAGTAAGTATCGCTTTTACGATTTTCATCTTTGTTGTAAATACAAATACCAGGCAGACGTTTCTAGGAATTTACATATCATTCGTCTTATGGTGGGTACATACGGGCAACTTTATTGCCTGATTTTTTACAATGTTGCCCTTTTTCTGGGTTGCGCTTTGATTGGGTGGTTGTTTGGTGACTTGGCCATGGGCTTCTTCTTTATCGTATGGGAATTAAGGTTTGACGACCCCACACATCCTAATACCAGAATTTCTAAACCGCCTCAAGGGCCTCTGACATGGTTACCGATGTCAGTGATATCCAGGATAAACTTAGAAAGTACATAATATATGAATTAGAAAAAGTCACATAGGTACTTGCCCGTGCACCGTTGCGAACCCACAACCTCGAGCATGAGAGGCGGGCGCCTTAATCACTGGGCCATCACGACACCATAGGGCTGTATTTTAGGAATGGCAATGGGGAGGATCTTCTGAAATTTTCACAGAGTATGTATTACAGTCATATTCCAGTCGCTGACAATGAATAAACATTGAATAAAGTATAAAAGTAATTAGTAAATGGAGTGGAGGTATTGATAATAATAAAAGATATCCATAATAGACAGAAAATGTAAAAAATAAAATAAAAAAAATATATACCATCACGCCTGTATTCCCCGAAGGGTTAGGCAGAGGTGTACAGAAAATGTGACAAAAAATATTTAATTGAGCTGTATCTGCCAAACCGTAGTAGGTTGACACTTAATTTTTTTACTGTTTGCCATAATTATACACTACACTACAATATACAAGAAACGTTTTTTTTTTATAGTGTTAAATATTGTTCAGTGTTGGTTGTCAGTTCAACTCATACATAGCCGGTGTTTTTACTGCAATTCCAACATGTAGAAATTTTATTAGTTGCAATAAACGCAAGCAGCATCATCTAATTGAAGTTACCCAATTTCTGGCAACTGTTACCCGGAATGACAACAAAAAATTGCCCGTGTAAGTGAAGAGTTAAAATATTCAATAAAAGTTTCTAAGTATTTTCCGAGAAATGATCTACATTATAAATATTATGTTTCTAAGGTACGTAATATCTTATATTGATGTTTATTTTTAATAAACTCGTGATATTATTAAGGTGAAATCGTTGAGGTATTCGTGAAATTCAATTTCTTTTTCGCCTAGCATCAGGTTGAATAGTAATAATAAAAAAATACGCGATACTAGCATCCCATTCAAATTATAAATGCGAAAGTTTGTGAGGAGGGATGTACGGATAAATGTTATGGTGGGTCCACACGATACAGACTTAACACAGACTTCTATTGAATTTTGTCTGTACAACAAATCAGTACAGACAAATGTCGGTGTACCAGAAAAGTCGGAAGTCTGCGCACATGTCTGTACGGTTGTCGGAGCAAAACTCATGATTATTGAATTACTTAATTTATTAATTAAATCGAAGTCTGAACTGCAGTGTGATTCTCTAAGCCTCACTTCGTAATTCGAAAGCTGAATCCGCAGTGAGATTACAAAATGATATTCTGTTAAACACGATCACGCTGGTGACGTCACCACGGCAAACGAATACTAAACCAATGACAAGTTGGTTCGTTATCGAAGTGAGCGCGATCACTTTAGTGAGACTCGTTTTCGAGTTTGCATTTTAGAGAATCGCACTACTGATGAAAGTCTGCACAGACATTGGTAAAGACCTCTGAGTAAAAATTTTTACTCAGACTTTAGTCTGTGCAGATATCTGTACAGACAAAAGTCTGTATCGTGTGGACCCACCATTACTCTTTCACACGTAAGCGGCTGAGCGGATCTGGATGAAATTTGGCACTGAAATAGATTGTAATGTGTACTCATAGGATACATTGCATCCCGAAAAAATTTACGGTTTCTGTGGGTAAAATATAAAAAATATTGACGCAGACGAAGTCGCAGGCAAAAGATAGTAATTATAAGAGTAGCTAAATACACCGCGGTGTGACCCGCGTGCAGTTACGTTTTTGTTTTTTTTTTTTTTCTTACCACTTTAGGTGGCAATCAAGCTAACGGCCCGCCTGATGTTAAGCGGTCACCGCTGCCTATGGACACTTGCAACACCAGAGGCATCACTCGTGCGCTGCCGACCCCGTAAAAACCTCAAAACTCCTTTCTTGAAGAACCCCATGCTGTAGTCTCTTGGGAAAACCGTAGCAGGGAGCGCATTCCACAACCTAAGCGTACGAAGGAGGAAGTTCCTCTGAAACCGTACCGTACGGGACCATTTCGGTTCCAAGGTGTGAGGATGGGCCCCCTGCCGATGGCGAGAGGTGCGATGGTAAAAAGTGGCCGTTGGCATCATTTCAAATAATTTCGCGGAACACAGCCCAGTGTACAGGCGGTAGAACACACATAGGGAGGCAAAGTCCCTCCTCAGACTTAAAGGTTCAATACCGCCTGTGAGCATGGGATCGTCAATAATTCTCACAGCGCGTCTTTGGACCGAGTCAAAAGGCCCAAGCTGGTATCCCGGAGCTCCCGCCCAAAGGTGGCAGCAGTACTCCATATGGGGCCAGGCATGCGCTTTATACAGCACAAGTCTTTGCCCTGGTGGTTACTGTTCATCTCCTATTGGTCGTAGCGTGATGTTTTATATGTACCAAACCGTCCTCTTAAATCCTCCTTCTCCTCCCATCCTCCGTTCTATCTATTAATTTAAACCGCATTAAAATCCGTTGGTCTCGTGGTCGCAAGTGGTTATTGGGTTTTTCTATGAAATTCTCAGTAGCAGCTCGGAGTTTGGATTTGTGCCCGGTTAATGGCAATAGGCTCGCCCCCTATTACATGGGACCTAAATATACCGGCGAACTGTGGGTGTACATTGGTACACCTCTGCCTAACCCTTCGGGGAATACAGGCGTGATGGTATATTATATTATTTTTATATTAAAATCCGTTGCTAAGTTTAAAAGATCTAAACGAAAACGAATTTGTTTTATACTATGTAGATATAAGGATTTATGTAATTGTCACTCTAAAGTAAGGGTAAATAAGATTCAAACTGCCGTAAATGTAATTCTGGTTCAATTTTAGTAATAAGGTAAAGGAGCTCAGCAAAAAATGTGAACAACTTTTACGTCAACTAATTTCGGAAATTCGAGGAAAAGTTTGTCTTTTATGCAGTACCTTTTTGGGCTTGAGTTAAAAAATGTTTAAGATGGGATAAAAAAGAAACATGAAATGTACACATAGCACGAGATTACCTTTAGTGTATTAACTGCCGTGGTGGTCTCTTGGTGACAAGCACGACTGTTGAGCTTGGGGTCCTGGGTTCGATTTCCAAGTCGGACAAGAAATGGTATTTAATATTTCCATTACGAATTTCTCAGTAACAGTCCGGAGTTTGGAAGTTGATGGTGTATCACCCCCGAGCAAAGCCGTTGGTCTTGATCCCTTCCCGGTCGTGTCGGACTACCGTTCCATCGGACTATGACAGTTAGGGAAGAGGGAGTTCACCTGTATTTGCGCACACACGTGTGCACTATCCTGCGTACTAAGCTAGTCTGCATTAAAATTAGCCGCCGTGGCCGGAATCGGTCTGGAGAATACATACATATACACCACAAAATTTCACACTCCAGGCTACTATTAAAAAATTCGTAATGGAAAAACCCATTAACACTTGTTATTCAATCTGGAAATAACATCCCATAGAAGACCTCTAGGGATCTCAAACCAAAGTAATCTTGGTCGAAGAAATATTTAACGTTTTGAGTTCATGTACAACTCAAAACGTTAAAGATTTCCTTGACCTCATTAAGTAAACCAGCAATTCTTCAGCAACAAAACACAGTGAAACTACAAAAGCAATAAAAAATAAAACTCGCTTTAAATTTTCACTCCATTTATGAGTAAATCATGAATATTTTTATTCTAGAATAAATTTTTAGAAGCATCTCTACTCCGAACAATAAATTACTTGGGCTGAGCAGCGGCGGTGTAATTTCTCCGCGTTATATTTCCGACGGGGCGGACGTCAGAAAAAATGTCCGCGAACCGGGATTGTGGGCGCGTACATTTATCAAGCGCGTTTCCGTACATTTTATATAAAAAAAAATGTTGAAGTTACTGACGAAATCGGAATTCGGGAATTTTGGAAAACGACGAGATTTATCGGATTTGTCGGACGTGTGTTATCAGTGACACAAATTGGTGTGACGTTGTTGTATTGAATCTTAATTGAATTTAAATTGTGACCTATGTTGTCTGTCGAGTAATTTGTGATTTTGTAACCTTGGGTTCGTCAAATTGGGTCGCGTAGTTTATGGGAATATTGTAGGTAGGTACCATTTAGCGGTGTCTGATTCAATTGGGAGCGTAACATGGATAATCTTGAGAATTTAGGCCAAGGGAAATCCTCTTACATACATTATAATTTATTATCTTGAAATAAATGTTAAAGCTGCTAGCAGTATTTATTATTGTGAAGAATTTTTATTTTAAAACTTTAACTAAATTGGTGTTCCGTACATTTTTATATGGCATTTTTTATTAGAACAGCCTGTTGTTTCGTGTCTTGAAATAATTAGTCAGTTGTCAAAACTATCACCATCCTTCTTCCCTTTGATTAGTATGAGGTCAGCTCAGCATGACACTTTCTTTCACATATTTCTTACTTCTTTGCCAGTCACATCATCCTTTATATAATTTACATTCATCATTTTTGTTTATCTTTTCTTCCATCCACATTTTGCCGTATGTCGAATAGATCATGGGTCAGCCCATACTAGCTAGCTAAGCAATATCCTTCCCTATTCCCCATCCCTTTCTCAGCCAGTTCCAAAAAAACCTAATTTCCTCAACTACACTGCAACATATCTGTCAGTTTCATTAACAATGAAGACGACTGTTTTCTTGTGACCCGTAGCGGACACTTCCTAACTGACATCAATTATTTAAATAGTACACGTTACCCACTGCAATGCAGCTGCCTGTAAGCTGTTTGTCCTGTAAAAATATATTTTTATGGGAATGTTGTAACGAGCTTGTCTGTCTATGTGGCTTTAATATATTGGTGAATAATTATATACTGGCTAAAGGTGAAAGGAGTATGTAAAAATTGTAGCAGGTGGTATTCTGTGGTTTCTGCCTACCCCCTTGAGAAAAAAGCGTGAGTTTATGTATGAATGTGTGACATACTGGCTTATTCCCGTGTTTTTTTTTGCACGGAGCCCTATTTCTTTTTCTAAATAAAAGTAACCTAAGTTACTCCTTCTATCATCACCTATCTGCTCTGCCCGACCAGCTGGTAGGATTAACTGGAACATACCGACAGACAGACAGACAAGAATTATATAAAAAAATTGTGCCGTGTAAATAATCACATTTATTTTGTAAAAAGCTGTTATTTTAACATTACAAACAGATGAAAAATCTGCTTTAATGGATAAAATTATTTTTTGCTTCGCCCAAAAAGTCTTACTACTGTTAGAGCTCAAACAAAAGAACGGCTGAACGGATCTAGATAAAATTTGACACAGATATAGATTATGGTCTAAAATGGCACATAGGCTTTTATTCTCGACAAAATTTACGGTTCCCATGGAATAATATATCAACTTCAAAATCACGGGCAGATGCTAGTGTGAAACATAAACTTGTCAAATCGAATATGCGATCAACACGTTCCTTATGATACTATGTGATTCGTGCTCATACACTTATAAAAGTCTATGCATATGCAATCAGCTTATCTAAACTCCATACTAATATTATAAAGACGAAAGATTTTTTTGTTTGTTTGTACCGTGTTAACTCCGAAACTCCTACACCGATTTTAACCATTTTTACACCAATAGATAGCTAAATTATCACGAAGTAACATGGGGTATATAACATCACGCTACGATACACGAGAGCGGAGCAGTAACCAAAGATGTAACTGAGACCCAGTTATACCACAAATCACTTAACTTATTTAGAGCTAAATGTATTTATAATTATTATCATTCTATCTGAGTCACCTTCTAACAATGTGACAGGGATGCAACGATGTTCTAAATACGTTAAGGTACTTCATGCGGGCAAAAAAAGCCGGGTGAAGTCGCGCGAAAAGCTAGTTTGATATAAATATTGTGGTGACAGGTGTTCAAATAGATGATAAATAAATTGACTTCGATTTTATCGCTATGTTATGACGCGAAATGTGGTTCATCGTCAAGGTTATTTTATTTGTGGTTTTGCCTTGATAGTCTCGCGATCATAAGCTGATCGTGAGTTAATGGGATCGATTCCAAAGTCAGGCATAATACACACTTACTTTTACATCGTTCTGGAACCGAAAGCCATAAGCTCTAACCTAGTAACAGAAACTATTGGAACTATTATTTAAGAAAAAAAACACCAAAATTTTATTTGTGAAATGGTTAGAACTCGAAGTAAAGCTTCCTTGCAAGCCCCCACACTACGTAGTAAAAGTCTAGGGTAATAAGTGGCTACCTATAAGGCCTACGTTCAGCAGTGGACGTCATTCGGCTGATATGATTATGATGTTGTTTCATAACAGGCACATGAGACGTTTCAACTTTATCCCTGGGATGGCAACGCATTTGCAAGGCCTCTGGTATTGCAGATATCTTTAGGTAGCGGTGACCACTTAATATCAGGTGGGGCGTTAGCTTGTTTGCCATCAAATGACATAAAAATATTTCATATCCAAATATTTCACTAGGAGTTATAACTGTTCAACAACATCATCATCTGCTTAGCCTTTTCCCAACTATGTTGGGGTCGGCTTCCAGTCGAACCGGATGCAGCTGAATATCAGTATTTTACATGGAGCGACTGCCTATCAAACCTCCACAACCCAGTAATGGGTAATACGATACTCTTGGTATCCACAGACCAACCTCGGCAAGCGTGGCTTAACCCGGAAGATCGGTCTATGCGGCTGTAATTATTTAGCCACGAGCTCCTCATTAATAATTGTTCAACAACGTCACTAAAAAAATATTTCCACGTCACTTAAACTCAAAAAAAATAACATAATATCTTTCAAAATCTTCCTCTAAGCTTTAATAACAGATTACAAAATCCCAGTGACGTCACTCAAACGAAAATGATATATGAAACGTCGTGGAATGCAATCTGTATGAATCAGTGGAAATATTGCGCGCGGGGCAACCGCACTGGGAGTTACTCCAACTCTGAATGCTGCATTCAATGCTGTGGGATTGGAGCGGAGAATTCTGTAAGTTTAATCTTCGAGTCTCTGATGGTTTAATGTGGAATTAGGATGTGGATTTTTCCTGTTTTTCATTATATAAATTAAAAAGGGGAATTTTAGGGTAATGTAAATTTTGTATGTGTAATGTTTTGAGGAGCTCGTGACTAAATAATTATAGCCGCATAGACTGATTTTCCGGGATAAGCCACGCTTGCCGAGGTTGGTCTGTGGATGGGTGATCATTTTCATAGCGAGTTACCTCCGTGCCTCGAAAAGCACGTAAAGCTGTTGGTCCCGGCTGTCATTTGTAGATCTTTGACAGTCGTTACTGTTAATCAGAAGCCCGAAAGTCTGACAACCAGTCTTACCAAAAGTATCGTATTACCCATTACTGGGCTGTGGAGGTCTGATAGGCAGTCGCTCCATGTAAAATACTGATATTCAGCTGATCGCAGGATGAGGGCAGCGCAGGACTGGTCATTGTGGCTATCTTTAGAGGAGGTTTATGTCCCGTAGACGTCGTTCGGCTATTATGATGATGATGATAATAAAAAAACTGAAATACTGTTAAACGTAAACCAGTAAAAAGAAGTATTTCGTATTCAATGACTAGGTGTAGTCATTTTATTTGATAACTATCATCTGCCCTCGACTTTGCCTCGTTAAAGTTGATGCATTATTCCACGAGATCCGCACATTTTTCGTGCAAAAAAAGAGCATTTATATGCTATTCTAGACTATAATCTATCTCTGTACTAAATTTCACCCAGATCCGTTCAGCCGTTCTGGCATGATTGAGACACAAACATCCATCCATCACTTTCTCATTTACAATAGTAGAAAAATCTACGTCTTTTAAGACAACCTCCTGCTTGCGAAGTATACAAAACTGAACCCTATTATAATGACCTTAAGCTAGCTATTTAATCACAAAAAAATTATAAAAGTTCAATTGAACTAACCTCAACAGCAGTGACGTCAGAGTGAGGCGAGGTGCAAGAGATATATCGCGTCCCGTTATTGCCGAACGAACAATGGAACGCGAGTAGTAGCAGATGCACAATTACACTGGAACCTACCGCTGTTCGTGCAAATATTGTCACGGAATACCATTAGTATTGACATTGAGTTGATTGTGTGGAACTAAATCCAGATTTCTCGAGCGAAAAGCAAAGTCAAAGTCAAGGCATTTATTTCGCAGTCGCCGCGGGGGACGCTCCGGGCGCCGGGAGCCACGAGACGACTCCCGGCCACCGTAGACGCGGGTCTGTGGACGGTGAGCAATGGGTAGCTCACCGTCCGTAGGTTAACTAATAACAGACCGTGTCGATGGCGCGTTCGTGTTCCACGCGGTCCTCAAAGAGATGTCAGCAAACTTGGAAGGGGCCATTAAGGGCCGATGCCTTCCGGGGCTGCGGGTTGTTCGAAAGAGATATCGCGCCCCCGGAACGCAAAGGGCACATGAAGGAACATAGATGGGTTTTAGTCAGTAAAAGTCTGACACTAAGGGCGGGGGAAGTTATTTGATGATTTCCCATCTAAGTATAAAAAAGGCATTTATTTCAATTACACCATTTTACAGGCACTTTTGAATTGTCAAGAAGTTACTGTTTAAAGTTGAAGCTAGTTGCTCGTTCCAATACGTAGGTCTCTATGGAGAAGAACGAGCAAGAAACTAAGTCACTCTCTTTAACTAGCTTCTGCCTTCATAGGTATATTATCCCACGGGAATCATCCATGTTTTTTTTCGGGATAAAGACTAGTATATGCACAATTACACTGCCACTTTTTTTTTTTTTTTTATAGACGGGAAATCATCAAATAACTTCCCCCGCCCTGGGCGGGGCGGGAGGGAGTGTCAGACTTTTACTGACTAAAACCCGTCTATGTTCCTTCATGTGCCCTTTGCGTTCCGGGGGCGCGGAATCTCTTTCGAACAACCCGCAGTACACTGCCACTGTGCGCATATTATAAATAAGAAAGATTTTTATGTTTGTTTTGAATAAGCTCCAAAAACATTGGAACAGTTCTAACCATTTTTTGACCCTTAGATAGCTACATTATTCCTAAGTAAAATAGGCTATATAACATCACGCTACAGGAGAAAAGCAGTAACCAAAGATGCGGAAATGCGGGTGAAATAAGCCACGCGGAGCTAGTTTATTCATAAACTGCCTCGTTGTCCTAGTAGTCCTAAGAGCGACTGCTACGCTAGAGGTCTTGGGTTCGATTCCTAGCTCGAGTAAACAGTGTAGGTAAGGATTTAAGGAGGCTTTATACGTATAGAACATCACGCTACGACCTTTATAAAGAGGAACAAAATCAGTGCAGAAACTCCCCTTTAAGCAATAAACGCATTACGTTATGGTCCTGAAATCATTTAAAACATCAATGAACGTTTCCCCTGAACGATTACACAAGACATCTGCGCAAGTAGAAAGTAATAAAAACTTTAACACGCCTATTGTTACAAAGTTACACACATAAAGAGTACATACACGTCGTATTGCTCAAAATTGCTCAAGTTTCTGTGTTAAGGTGAGGTTAGACGGGCAACTTTCTTAGTTTTTTTTTTTCAAGAATGTTGAGGTCGTCTTATACATAAAATCACGCCATTTTCCCATGTGAATAGGCAGAAACCACAGAACGTTACCTGCTACGATCCTTACATACTACTTTCGACTCGTGGACGTTAATACATCTGCCCCCCTAGCCAAGCCCAACCAATAGATTTTCAACTTAATACCCAAGAGCCTTAAGTTGAAAATCTATTAAAGATTTCTAAGCGTTAGCGACTGGAACGAACGAAAACGCTATGCAATCTTCATTAGATCTTCAACTTAAAACCAAGCACATAAAGTTGAAGATCTATTAATTAAAGCCTACTCAGCGTTTGCGTTTATCGTTTGTGACTTGGCTAGGGGGGCTGGTCATACAAGCACGCCGGTTACGAGTACTGCACACCCGACCTCAAGGGCATGTCCAAGGTAAACTTAGAAAGTACATCTGAATCATAAAAAGTCACATTGGTACTTGTCCGTACGCGGTTGCTAACCCATCTTAACTAGCGCCTTAACCACTGAGCCATCACGACACGGCGAGGATAAATTATTTTTGTTAGAGAGAGCAATTTGAAAGTTGCCCGTGTAAGTGCACATTTAGAGCCATGAGGAGGTTCACATTTAATAGGCCTGCATAATTTTGAACACGAGAAACGCTTCTAGTTCAGAAATGTTGCATTGATGTTCATTTTCGACTTATTGTTATTATTATTTCAAGAGTTCATTATTAATAAAACGGTTTTACATTGGAATACTAGAAGGCTATTAGGTAAACAAAGTAGGTCCTAGGTAGCTTTATTTTGCTACTTATTTAGGGATAATCCCAATCTCTCGAAACTAACAGCTGTATTGTAAAAATATTTCTTATATATACCATCACGCCTGTATTTCCCGAAGGGTAAGGCAGAGGTGTACCAATGTACACCCACAGTTCGCCGGTACATTTAGGTCTCATGTAATAGGGAGCAAACCTATTGTCATTAACCGGGCACAAACCCAAACTCCGAGCTGCTACTGAGAATTCCATAAAAAAACTATTCTTATATGGTAGCCAGATTCAAGAAAAACAGTACCGGGTCTATAACATCACGCTGCCAGTCATAGGAGAGCACCAGTAACCAAAGTAGTAATTAAACCACGAAAAAAAAAACCACGCGGTTGAAATCGTAGGCAGAAGCAAGTAAAAGTCTATTCTTACTTAATTACACATCTAATCATGTCACAGTCTAACGGTGTTTCAATAATATGGCGAAATTAGGTAACGCCTTGAACGGTCCACTGAACTGAAGTAGGTCGCTTCCGATCACAGAGTAAATTAATATAGTCAGCAGAGGCGATACTTAGTGTCACCTAAACAAATAGGTAATTAAAATTGAAGTGTCTATTTGTTACGTCAAAATTAATTTAATTACCTTTTACTCTAAACTAAAAAGTTTTTTTTCGTCTATAATAAGTGTCACACTTATTTGAGAAAAAAAAAATATTTGAAATATCTGCCTGTTTGTTTATTCCGGATAATCTATGAAACCACTGCACCTATTTGACGGGACTTTCACTGGCAGCGTTAGCTGATGTTACAAGGAGTAATTTGCTTTTAATTTAGAAAATCTACTACAGTACCGCGTTTCATTCACGCGTACGAAGTCGCAGGCTAGTAAATATATAATAAAAAAATGGAAGTTTGTTTTAGTAGGTACCTACCTAATAGAGTAAGTACACATAAGCGGCATATTCAGTTTGGCATTTTCAGTACCTACAACATTTATTTTTCTCGGATTTCTGCCCGGTCCCTTCGAACTATGAGAGTGAGTGAAGAGGTAGTGCATCTGTGTTTGCGCACACACTTGTGAATAATATCTAGTAGCTAGTTTTCATTCAAATTGGCTGATAGTATATATGTATTATGCCCAAGTATATTTCCGCTACCAAAAATAAATTTCCCCATAGGCCCTCTGTAGCTAAGTACTCTGTGGCTCTGTGATTGTAAGACAAAGGCTACACAGTCTAAGCTTATGTAAACTAGTTAAATAATCTTATTAAACGTGGTACGGGCAGTACGAGTCCCTCCAACGTGTCTCGTTTTTTAACTTCATTTGTTTTGTAGTGTTGGGTAGCGTATCCCTAACTCATTATTATTATACTTTCTATTCATTAAGCAACAAAAACATTAAACCAGCAAATAATTTTATGTATTTCAACTGCATTATGCAGCCTAGTGGTCTTAAGCGTGACTGCTACGCTAGAGGTCTTGGATTCGATTCCTAGATCGAGCAAAATGTTATTGGGTTTTCTTATGAAATTCTTAGTAGCAGCTATTCCGGCAATAGGCTTGCCCCCTGTTACATGGGAGCTAAACCTACCGGCGAACTGTCGGTGTACACTGGTACACCTTTACCTAACCTTTCTGGAAATACAGACACAAATCCTAACTCCGTGCTGCTCTGGGAATTACATACAAAAACCCAATAACACTTTGCTCAACCAGAGAATCGATCCCAAGACCTCTAGCGTACCAGTCGCGCAAAGGACCACTAGGCTAACGAGGCAGTTAAATTTGATTTCTGTGTCGATATACAAAAACATTTCTTGCAAACACGTGTTTCATATCAAATTCGATTACAATCAAATTAAAAGAACACATTTCACAAATTAAGCAATAAAAACATAAAGTTAAAACATTAATTAATGCCTTTTAAATCGTCCATGAAACCCAATTAGTGAGCATTCATAAAATGTCCGCAATGTAACGTTTTCTTGTATTCATTATCGTAATAAACGTCAAAATGTTCCTCTTTTTCTGTAAGTAAATACTCGTGCTTGTTTGATATTTTTTCTGCCCCGTTGGTCTCGAGGGTTCCCGGGTTCGATTCCCAGGTCGGGCAAAAAGTGTAATTGGGTTTTCCTATTAGGAATTTCTCAGTAACAACCCGGAGTTTGGAAGTTGGTGGTGTGACATCCCCGTGCCTCGGAAAGCACGTAAAGCTGTTGGTCCCGGCTGTCATTCGCAGATCTTTGACAGTCGTTACGGATAGTCAGAAGCCAAGAAGTCTGACAACCAGTCTAACCAGCTATAGCTGCTACTGAGAATTTTATAGAAAAACCCAATAACACTTATTGCTCGATCTGGCAATCGAACCAAAACCTCTAGCGTTGCAGTGGCGATTAGGACCACTAAGCTACCAATGGAGTTAGGTACTTAATTATTTATTTTTTATTTCCAGATACAATAATGCTTGCCATAATTTATCATGTCACGGCGCCGAAAACTTTTGATACCTTTAGGTTTCAAAATAATTTGACAGAGAAGGTGAACGGGTCATGTGGGAACTGCTACAGAATATACTTCCCCGTATGTGCTACCGACAATAAGACGTATACTAATGAATGCAAATTCAAATGTCTTCAGTCTCACAAAGGAGTGAACGATACTAAACTTAAAATTCGCAGGTAACTATCAGTAAATACAAGCTGTTGATTTGCATCCTTGCCAAATTTTAGGAGCTTGTCATAAAAAAATAGAAGTAATCAAATGTAATTACGATATCTGGCCAATATTTAATAAATGCTTGTTTTTTTAGTTCCAACTATCAAACAACAGTATTTCAGAATACTCCTCTCGCAAAATTCTGAGTCGCCCAGTTGCGTATGCGGTAGGCAGAGTTGTCGCGCGGCTATATCAATGTGTATATAGCGCCTAAACCCTCTGGCGAGATGGCTACAAGGTTGTGGCCGAAGGGCCACTGAGGGCCGATGCCTGCCGGGGCTGCAGGTTGTTCGAAAGAGATACCGCACCCCCGGAACGCAAAGGGCACATGAAAGGAACATAGACGGGTTTTAGTCAGTAAAAGTCTGACACTCCCTTCCGCCCCTCCCAAGGCGGATGATTGATGATTGATGATTTGATGACTTCCCGTCTTTAAAAAAAAAAAGGTGTTTGGGTTCAATTCCCAGGTCGAGCAAAAGTGTTATTGGGCTTCTCTATGAAATTTTCAGTAGCAGGTCGAAATTTGGATTTGTGACCGGTTAATGGCAATAGGTTTGCTCCCTATTACATGGGACCTTAACCATACCGGCGAACTGTGGGTGTACATTGGTACACCTCTGCCTAACCCCTCAGGGAATACAGGCGTGATGGTATGTGTACGCGTGTGTGTATAAAAAAAAATCTGTTCACAGATTCGGGCCATGCATATTGGGGGAAAGAAAAAAGAGGTTTGCGGATTATATTAAAGATCTGCCGGATAGTGCTTCGTACCTACAACCATTACATCTGAGAATTGATTCTCACCTATAGTACCTACTTCTTTATCGTGCGGGCAGTAAGGTCTTACGACCCTACACACCCTAGCGTCAGAGTTTACGTGGTAACTGCTCCGCTCCTGTGGGTCGTAGCGTGATGTTATATAGCCTATGTAACAGAGTAATAAAGTAGCTTTCTAACGGCAAAAGAATTTTGAAAATCGGTCCAGTAGTTATTAAGTTAATTCGTTGGATACAAAAAAACTAATTCTTTATAATATTAGTATAGATTCCAGATTTAAATCGATAACAAAGAAAAAACAAAATGGATCTAAAATGAACCATTAGGCATTGCTTAAAACTAAAATTTAACTTATTGAATTGAATAGCAGTGCATTATGTTATTTCTTGTCTATTTCATAATATTTACAAGTAACATTGTAATAGTTTTAAGCATTATTACGTAATTGTATGTTCTCCACAAGAAATAAAAATATATAAATAAAAAAATCGAGTTTTGTTACTGAGCGTACCTTATTTTCTAATAAATGTATAAAAATTACAGTCTTGTCCTTTTCATCTTTCAGTTTTATTTCTTACTAGCTTCTGCCCGCGACTTTTCAGCATTTAAGCATGTAAGCATAACATACATCCATCCATCCATCCATCCATCCATCCATCCATCCATCCATCCATCCATCCATCCATCCATCCATCCATCCATCCATCCATCCATCCATCCATCTATCGATCATCGCAAACTTTCACATCTATACTAATATTATAAAGCTAAAGAGTTTGTTTGTTTGAACGCGCTAATCTCAGGGACTACTGGTTGGAATTGGAAAATTCTTTTAGTGTTGGATAGTCCATTTCTTGAGGAAGGCTTTAGGCTATGTAACATCACGCTACGACCAACAGGTGCTGAGCAGCGAGGGTGAAACCGCGGGGAACAGCTAGTTCATAATATTTGTAGGAAGTAGCATAGTAAGAAGGATCGGATGGCAAACAAGCCGACAGCCCACCAGGCCCTCTAGCCAAGTCGCAAACGATAATCGTAAACGCTCGGTAGGTACCAATCGATTTTCAACTTAATACCCCAGAGCCTTAAGTTGAAAATCTATTAAAGTTTTCTAAGCGTTAGCGACTGGAAAGAACGAAAACGCTATGCAATCTTTATTAGATCTTCAACTTAAAACCAAGCACATAAAGTTGAAGATCTATTAAAGCCTACTCAGCGTTTGCGTTTATCGTTTGTTTCATGGCTACAGGGGCTGATGTTAAGTAATAACCTCTGCCTATTAGACATCTGCAATACCAAAGGCCTTGCAAATTCGTTGCCATCCCAGAGACAAAATTGAAATGTATCATGTACCTGTAATTTCACCGGCACCCATACCCTTCAAACCGGAACACAGCAACGCTGCTTTGTGGCAGAAATAAGAATGGTGGTAGTACTTCCCCGGACGAGCTCCTTCACAAAGAACTCTACTACCCACACATACTTTATTACATTGGTACTATCATCATCTGCTTAGCCTTTTCCCAACTGTGTTGGGGTCGGCTTCCAGTCTAAACGGATGCAGCTGAATACCAGTGTTTTACATGGAGCGAGTGCCTATCTGACCTCCACAACCCAGTAACTGGGCAACACGATACCTCTTGGTTATATTGGTTGTCAGATTTCTTGGCTTCTGACTATCCGTAACGACTGCCAAAAATCAACGAATGACAGCCGGGACCAACGGATTAACGTGCTTTCCGAGGCACGGGGGTGTCACACCACCGACTTCCAAACTCCGGGCTGCTACTGAGAAATTCCTAATGGAAAAACCGTAATATACACACCGTTATTAATTCGTCATAACAATATCATCAAATCAAAAATCATTGGCTTTAAAATTTTGATAGTACGAGTATCATAAAATAAGAGTACAAAATAAACCAAAATTTTATAAAGGCCATAACTGAAAATGAACCATAAAGGGTTGCAAAAAACTCGAATGAATGCGTCTAGACGAGACAGGCATAAAAAGGCTATTTTCCAATATCTCATAGACATCGTATGCATAAAACTTTTCTGCAGGGCATAAAAACAAAAGAACGGGAGTGTGGATTGTTTTCAATATTCTAGCTATACAAGGCGTTGATTTGCAAAATCGTCAAATTCAAGGAGTTAACTATGCCCGTGATTCCTAACACGAATCAATAATAAAATAAATAGGTATTTGAATTATTTTTTTTCACGTGATTTTCAAATTTTAGCTAGCCTTCTCGCCAGAGGGTTTAGGTGCTATGCACACATTGATATAGCCGCGCGACAACTCTGCCTACCGCATACGCAACTGGGCGGTTCTGAATTTTGCAAAAGGAGTATTCTGGAATACTGTTATTTGATAGTTGCAAAAAAACAAGCATTTATTAGATATTGGCCAGGTATCGTAATTATATTTGATTACTTCTATTTTTATGACAAGCTCCTAAAATTTGACGAGGATGCAAATCAACACCTTGTATACCCCGGGGTGTCACAAATATTCAGTTACGTTTTTGGTTACTGCTCCGCTCCTGTTTGGCGTAGCGTGATGTTCTATACGTATAAACCATCCTCTTGAATTACTCTATCTATTAATTTGTTGTTTGCCTCCGCATTAAATCTGTTGCATAGTTTGAAGATATTAGCGCACCACGACGAAGAGCGTTTTTTTTATATGAAGAAAAGTAAAAAAATAAAACTTTGTCAAAAATCGTGAATATTTATATGGTTATTATGAATACGAATATGAATACTTTTACTATAGATTTGAAACAATATTTTAAAAACAACAGCTATTCCATACCTGCATTTTGATCGAGCTAGCGTAGCACCTCCACTGAGGGCCGATGCCTGCCGGAGCTGCGGGTTGTTCGAAAGAGATACCGCGCCCCCGGAACGCAAAGGGCACATGAAGGCACATAGACGGGTTTTAGTCAGTAAAAGTCTGATAATCCCTCCCGCCCCGCCCAGGGCGGGGGAAGTTATTTGATGATTTCCCGTCTATAAAAAAAAAAAGCGTAGCACCTGGTTTTGTATTAAAAAGAAAACGTAGTTACACATTTTGAATTTCTCCTCTGTCTTTTTACTTTTATTTTTATAAATTCCATAATTTGACTTCTACCTACATAATCTTCATTATAAATTAAACATGACTATACAATTTTGTTTACGACATTCACTATTACACGCAAGAGAAATTACGCATAAAAACGTAGCTTTTACCATTGTTATTTAGACCTAAATTACTTTGAACACTATTAGTCACAAAAGCGAAGGTCGCCTTTAGCGTTTAGATTGTGAGTTGGCAAAATGACATTATATTCATATAATAAAAAGCTGTGAAGAAACGTCGCCGGAGACTTCGCGTCCTGTTCGTCCCTTAGGTCACTTTAACTAATGCTATCTTGGAGTTATCATGAGGTATGAGGAACAGGGTGTTAAGTTTCTCATCCTCCGTTGAAAAGGAGGATCCTGAGGTGTTGTGTCTGGTGGGTTACTGCCTGACGGTTGTTGACGGGATTTTGTATATATTACGTTAATGTTGCGGAGAACTTTGATAGCACGATCTAGGCAACGTCAGTTTTGTCGTATAGTCCGCATGCTGAGCAATAGATGTCGCTACACCATCAATTAGGTTTAATTGTCCAGATGTGATAAAGTAATCGGTTACTTACAACAGTAACTGTTTCATTAGCCTAGTGGTCCTTAGCGCGACTGCTGCGCTAGAGGTCCTTAGGTCGAGCAAAAAGTATTATTATACCGGAACACAGCAACGCTGCTTTGCAGCAGAAATAGGTATGGTGGTAGTACTTCCCTAGAAGAGTTCCTTCACAAAGAAGTCTAATACTACCCCGTGTCTCAGAAAAGAAGTAAACCCGTTGGACCTGTGCCTGATATCTCCTAGTCGAGTTGAGAGTTAGGGAAGAAGGATTGCACCTAAGTTTGCGCACACACTTTTGCTTTTACATATCATATCTCCAGCGTACTTAAAATTGGCTGCCAAAACCAAAATTCGTTGGGGATGATTTTATTATTACGTTTCAAACAGTTTATGCCTCATTTCTCTTTTGTTTTCTAGACAATAATTTAAGTAAATCACTTAAAATTCTGTAGCAGTAAACAGATACAAGACTTTCTTTCTATTTTTCTTTTGTAGCTTATCAACCAGAACAACACCCAAAAATGTGCAAACGTAACCAAATGTAACAGGCCGCAAAAGCAAAAAAAAAACAATGGCCACATAAAGGCAATCTTCGAACCAAAAAACGTCCACAATACATACATGACAAAAAATACAAAAAAAACAAAACACACTCGAAACGTATTTTGCACAAAATTTCGAAGCGTGCTCCGTGCAAAGTTTCTTTTCGCGGAAATCGAATAACCGCGACGTCAGCGCCCGGTCTAACTTTTAGCAAGCGAATTTACTCATTGTGCTAACAATATTGCACTGACTTGTCGTCGAAATAAAAAGTGGTACTATTTTTTTTTTAACGTTGGGTGATCATCCAATGACTTCCCCCGCCCTGGGCGGGGCGGGAGCGATTGTCAGACTTTTACTGACTAAAACCCTATGTTCCTTCATGTGCCGTTTGCGTTCCGGGGGCGCGGTATCTCTTTCGAACAACCCGCAGCCCCGGCAGGCATCGGCCCTCAGTGGCCCCTTCCAAGTTTGCTGACATCTCTTTGAGGCGCGCGTGGAACACGATTATATTAGGGTAAAGCTGCTGCCCGGGAGTTCGTCACATTACATTTCGTCCTTCTTACTTTACGTCTTTGGTTACAGCTCCGCTCCCGTGTGTCGTGGCGTGATGTTACATAGCCTATGATACTCACAAATAACGTGGCTTTCTATACGTAAAAGATTTTTCAAAATCGGTTCAGTAGATCCAGACATTGCCCCCTACAACCTCACAAACTTTACCTCTTTGTTATACATCCTTACTAATATTATAAATGCGAAAGTAACTCTGTCTGTTTGTCTGTCTGTCTGTCTCTTCTTCACGCCTAAACCACTGAAGCGATTTCAATGAAATTTGGTACAGATATAGTCTGGGACCCGAGAAAGGACATAGGATAGTTTTCATCCCGGAAATCCCCCGGGAACGGGAACTATACCACGCGGACGAAGTCGTGGGCAAAAGCTAGTATTAGTATAAATGTATGTACTCTCCATGCCGATTCCGGCCACAGCGGCTAATCTTAATGCAGACTAGCCAAGTACGCAGGAGATATTATAGTGCACAGGTGTGTGAGCAAACACAGGTGTACTCCCTCTTCCCTAACTCTCATAGCCCGACGGGACGGCAATCCGACACGACCGGAGAGAGATCAGGCGCAGGACCAACGGCTTTACGTGCTTTCCAAGGTACGGGAGTGTCACACCACCTACTTCCAAGCTTCGGGCTGTTACTGAAAAATTCTTAATGGGAAAACCCGCTAACACTTTTTGCCATACCCTTCAAACCAGAACACAGCAACACTGCTGAATTTAAATAACATACCATCACGCCTGTATTGCCCAAATGGTTAGCCAGACGTGTACCAATGTACACCCATAGTTCGCCGGTATGTTTAGGTCCCATGTAATAGGGGGCGAGCCTGTTGCCATTAACCGGGCACAAATCCTAACTCCGAGCTGCCACTGAGAATTTAAATATTGCAACGATATTTTTCAAACTAATATTCATAATTTACTTTCAATAAAACTGGTCTGAACTTTATTAATTTATTTGTATAAGCTAAGCTATTGGCTCAATTTAGCCCGCTAACACCGTTCCACTTTTTAGAGTTCCTCTAGAATCTGATAAAATCCTCGTTATTAGCAGGGTGTTTGTAAAGGAGCCGGCCAAGTTCGCGCCCGCTAAATAAAAACAGCGCAAGTTTGAACCGAATACAAGAAAAGTTTTGAAGTTCGATGATTTGCAGTGCAATTTATTTTTTACTCGCTTCTGCCCGCAACTTCGCCCGTCTGGATAATTTCACCCGCTTTATGTTACGTCTTTTGTTACTACTCCGCTCCTTTGGGCTGTAGCGTGATGTAATATGCTTAATAGCCTATGTTACCTACTCAGGAATAATGTAGCTACGGGCGAAATTTTTTTGAAATCGGTCTAGTAGTTTCGGAGACTATTCGGTACAAACAAACAAACACAAAAATCTTTCGTCATTAAAATATAAGTATAGCGGTTGTAGGATTATCTTTACTACCTATTTTGATTTTTAAAGAAAACCAAGCGGACAATTACTTTAAAAAAAAAAGTTTCGCCATCTGACTTTGTATTTTTTTTTTTCATTTAATGGCAAGGGAGTCTACGGGTACACCTAATGCATATGCCTGTAATTTCACCGGCACCCGACCCTTCAAACTGGAACATAGCAACGCTGCTTTGCGGCAGAAATAGGTATGGAGGTAGTACTGCCCCGGAAGAACTAGAAATTTTGTGCACATACCTATTGTTAAATATTGTACAATGCTACGGTACCCTACGTGTGCGCACCAGACTTGAACTTGGCCGTTTCTTTTTCTAATTTAGAACTTGACTGGACTCACATGCCAATAATATACTTTGAACTCAATTCGTATGCCACACCCGCCATCTTAAAGTTCGACACGGCCAGTTTTCTACAGATTTCCAGAAAGAGAAACTTTCGACTTTTCTAATACGCCCTGGGATTGTAACAACTTTGTTGTGAACTATATTATGTATGTTAATAAAATGCAGCTATGTTTGTTGTTGACTGAGTAAATATTGAAAAAACAGTTATGTGATTAGGAGTTGTTCTTTTAGTATCGATGATACATTTATTAATATACTACTTAGACCCAGTAGCCGGCCAAATAAAAAAATAACAAATTAATCTGGGAAATGGGTCATCATAGACCCGTCTGACACCCAGTGCGATTGCGGAGCTCCTGATCAGACAATGTTCCATATGCTGGAGTCCCGTTTTACTCTTTGGGTACGGAACAACCCTAAAAAGATCTTTTAACCATACAGATTTTCGAGGCCATGTCTTTAACACGCATACGGCATAAGTCAGTCATCGTTCCATGCCTTCCCATGTCTACTCATTTATCTCGCCCAGTAACCCATGATTAGTAAGTAACCCTTACATATTTGAGAGATTTGATCAGACTTTTTATACAAAATCATTTTAGAACGGTTGTATGGATATTCCAAAGCTTGAACGCTGAAAAGATACGCAGGTGATAGGAACGGTCAATTGGTATTCGTTCGATCGTCCCATTGAAAGTATTGAATTGGATTGTCACTGGCGTACAAAAAATATAGGTATAACCTTTATTTGGCTTTGGGTAATGGAGTTTCTAGGCATACCTTTCTATCTTTTCGATATGTTTCTTTTGAAGATGTAGATAATTGTCATGTTTACCTTTAATGCAGCGTAGCAGCCAATAGCTCAGCTACTACACCAAGCGTGTAAAAAATTATGGGACATACAATAACAGATAAATATTTACAGAACTGCCTCGTTAGCCTAGTGGTCCTAAGCGCGACTGCTACGCTAGAGGTCTTGGGTTCGATTCCCAGGTCGAGCAAAAAGTGTTATTGGGTTTTTCAATGAAATTCTCAGTAGCAGCTCGGAGTTTGGATTGTGCCCGGTTAATGGCAATAGGCTCGCCCCCTATTACATGGGACCTTAACATACCGGGGAACTGTGGGTGTACATTGGTATACCTCTGCCTAACCCTTTAGGGAATACAGGCGTGATGGTACGAGTATATTAGCGAACTGGCCGCGACTTTGTCCGCGTCCTTCACTCGCCAAAAGTTACATCTTTGGTTACTGCTCCGCTCCTGTGTATCGTAGCGTGATGTTTTATAGCCTATGTTACTCAGGAATAATGTAGCCATATATTGGTAAAAAGTGGTCAAAATAGGTCCAGTAGTTTCGGAGTCTATTTGGTACAAACAACAAACAAAAAAAATCTTTAGTCTTTATAATAACCTCTCTTTATTTTTCCTCTTTATTTATCGTTCCGAGACAGCGACACGCCGGCTGACGCTGAAAACCAGCGCTGTGGTTCCGTGTCTCGTGCACGGGCCACGGCTTTATGCTGAGCGTCAGCCTTTTCGCGCGGTGTAGCGGCGCATAATTATGGATTATTGTATTTGTTATTTATTAATTTTATTTTTGTATTGTGCGTCGTTTTCGCGAGAATAAATGGTTTTTCTTTCTTTATAATATTAGTATAGATAAAATGGTACAAAAAAAAGTATTTCATACCGATAAATACTTACCTGATAAATGCCAATAATTAAGAGCGCAAAAAAGAAATATCTCTCAAAAAAATTAAACGACGAGTAACTTTGCTCCCTGAACCAGTAATCTAAGCGATCTATGCTCGATTAGAGGAAGGGTGCAAAGGTTAGGGCTAAATAATTTCCCGCGGTACACTGCGCTAATTGCCTTTTAATTATGATTTAAAGTTAACCGGCGATTAACTTTGTCTAAACTCTAGAATCATGGGCCGACCATCGTTAGCAGGTAAACAGTGATTAATGAAAAGGTTTGTTTGTTTAAGCCCTTTTTTGCTAATTGTCCGTTAAAATAACTTTTGAATTTGGTGTTGCAGGAATTTCTGCTTGTAATCAAAGGGGTTTTAGCAAATAAACGATTACATACATACATAATTAAATAAACTCATGCCTTTTTGCCATGGGCAGAAACTACAGAGCCACTTTTTTTCAGAATGGCGTCTCGCTGTTCGACCTAGGAGGTTGTGTACTTCTTAACCGGACTTTCTTGTGGTTGCCTTAGAATTTAAGGCCTCCAGCCAGGAAACCACAGAGTCCCACCTGCTACGATCCAATATTCCTTTCGCCTCGTCAACGTTCATACATCTGGTCATACAAGCACGCCGGTTATGAGTACTGCAAACTCGACCTTTATGAAGAACCTCACCAATAAGGTCAGGGTAGATCTTTCTACGGCGTCCCCTCCCAGCGTTGCTACTCACACCTGCCATATAAATTCCATATGTTAGTCGCCTTTCATTCATCCTCTCAACATGACCGAACCATCTAAGCATATTCTTTTTAACCTTTGTCGCTAAATACATATATACCATCACGCCTGTATTCCCCGAAGGGTTGGGCAGAGGTGTACCAATGACACCTACAGTTCGCCGGTATGTTTATAGGTCCCATGTAATAGGGGGCGAGCCTATTGCCATTAACCGGGCACAAATCCAAACTCCGAGCTGCTACTGAGAAATTCATAAAAAACCCAATAACATTTTTGCTTGACTTGGGAATCGAACCCAGGATCTCTAGCGTAGCAGTCTAGGCTAACGAGGCTGTTCGCTAGCAATCAATTATTTGACTTTGACTTCGATTGCAGCCCGACATAGCCAGATAAATACAGTCCATTCAGAAGTACCATAACTAAAAATCATGATAAGTGCACATGGCACACTTTTGCTCGGAAGCGACGGAAAATTGAACTGTCAGGGGCAGGAAGCTCTCTTGGGTCAGCTCCAACTAGCCCGTGGTGATTAGATGTCCCCTTTTAATGCTTTATATTTAATTTTAGAACGTGGCAAGATATTTCTTAGGTAGGTTTCTGTTTTTGAAATAATGTTAGTAGGTAACTAGTGCGTTTGCGTGAATTTCGGTGATAACTGGGTTTTTTTTTTGCGTGGAATCCTAATTATTTAAAAAAAAATAAAGTAGCCTTAGTTAATCCTTATAGTTAACCACGTATTTATCAGTGAAACTCTCTCAAAATCGGTACAGCCGTTTCTTAGATTAGCCACTAAACGACTGACAAAAAAAAAGTTAAGAAATGTTTTTTTTTTCGTGTAAATTCTGTGTAAACATTCACACCAGGCAGATGGCCGATGGTGTCGAAAAGTGCTAGAGTGGAGACCACGGACTAGCAAGCGCAGCGTAGGACGTCCACCAAAAAGATGGACAGACGAGCTAATAAAGGTCGCCGAAAGACGCTGGATGCAGGTCGCTTCGAACCGGTATATGTGGATATCTAAAGGGGAGGCCTATGTTCAGCAGTGGACGTCCTATGGCTGAGATGATGATGATGATTCATACCAATTATATAAAAAGATGTTATACTGGCATACATATTATAATCAGAATTCAATTTTTTATCTCTGCATTCCAGATAACTTTTTACATCTGCTGTAGAAAACACTCGTATGTAACACACCGCATTATGACCCCAAAAGAGGTGGAATAAGGCTCACATTACGACCAAATAAGTCAAAACTGTAAAACACATTTCTCAAAGAACTTTTCGTACAAAAATTTTGCCTTTCGAAATTCATCAGTTTTACAAAAAACCAGTTTGAAATTAAAAGACGGTAAAAGTATGAAGTGGAAGGCACTAGAGCTGTCTCGAGAGCGAACACGCTTACAGGAACATCGCGATTCTGAAAACGTTTCATGACCGCGCACAAGCTGACTGACTGACTGTGTATCGTGATGGCCCAGGCGCCTCTCATGCACGAGGTTGTGGGTTCGCAACCGGGCACGGGCAAGTACCAATGTGACTTTTTCTAATTCATATGTACTGTCTAAGTTTATCTTGCACATCACTGACATCGGTAACCATGTCAGCGGCCCTTGAGGTGGTTTAGAAACTCTGACACTAGGGTGTGTGGGGTCGTAAGACCTTACTGGTCACACGATAAAGAAGAAGATAAGCTGACTTTATACTATTTTACGGTGAAATTATTGAATTATTAATTTTCTAGCTGACCCTGCGAACTTCGTATCGCCGCAGAATCAATAAATGTAGTATTTGTGATTCCCTGAATTTTATCTATTTTTATTAGTTATTTTGCTATTTGGGGCTGAGACTACTCATCACGGTACGATCTACGGGAGCGAAGCAGTACCTGACCAAAAACGTAACTTAACGCGAGTAACAAAAACACGTAGACGAGGTCGCGAGTAGGTGCTGGTTAAACTTACCATCACGCCTGTATTCCCCAAAAGGTTAGGCAAAGGTGTACCAATGTACATCCACAGTTCGCCGGTATATTTAGGTCCCATGTAATAGAGGGCGAGCCTATTGCCATTTTTTTCAGCCAGACTTGCCAGAATTTCATAGAAAAATCCAATAACACTTCGCTCGACCTGGGAATAGACCCCAAGACCTCTAGCATAACAGTCGCGCTTAGGACCACTAGGCTAACGAAGCAGTAATCATAATTATTGATATTAATTTAATCTCCGACACTTGACTAGTGCGCGCAGTGCCTTAGCTATGCAAAAGAATTCCTCCTAGATTTTCATAACAACGATAGCTGTATTCCAAATGCGACGAGAATTATAAAGAATTCGATTGAGTCTTATTGAAAAACGGGTGGCCACCAGTCTGGAATATTTTAAGGACATCAATTGATTGTTTTTATGGCCACCGCAATGTTGGCGCAATTTCAACTTTATTGCTGTTTAATAAACATTATGATGTATTATTTATGTACATCATGTTTGGGGTTTCTTTTTTAATCGTCAAATAACTATAAAAAAAGAGTAAATGGCAAAAGTGTTATTAATTACTTTTACGTTCAGTAAAAGTAAGTTCGGTCGTTTTTTGAATATTTCTTGAAAGGTTTCATACCTACCACCGTACCAATATTTACTACGATATACACAAAAACACGTTTCTTGTTAATGGACGCGCTTTTATTTTTCTGATTTTTTGTTATAGCTTCCATAGGTACAATACAGGCACTATTTGCACCCGGTTAATGGCAATAGGCTCGCCCCTGTTACGTAGGACCTAACATATATAGGTTAACTGTGGGTATACATTGGTACACCTCTGCCTAACCCTTCGTCGTACAGGCGTGATCGTATGTATGTAGTAATGCACAATCTGTGAAAATTTTAAATGTCTAGGTATTGTGATAGAAAGGTTGCTGACGTACAGACAGACATTAAAGTCTGAGCAATAGGGTTTTGTTTTAGCGCCCTTTAGATACGAAACAATAAAACCGATGAACTACAACCATCAATAAAAAAAGGACTTCAAAAGCTTATAAAATAAAGTTAAAAATTCATTACCTTGAAAAATAAAGGCTTTTATTTCAGCCCAGACTTTACTCAAAGGAGAAGCACCATCGTCTGGAAACGTCGCCGTCGTATTCCATAAGCGTTCGTACGGAGTTTTATAATTTCCAACGTACTCTACCTCTACACGGCTGATCAACTGCAGGCCCGCGGATGTATTTTAATAGGCCCGCGTAAGCAAGTTTTAAAAATCCCGTTGACCAAGTGTTGCTTGCTGCGGACAGAATGAATTGCGTGCGGTTATCGACCTCCGCATCGCCCTTTCGCCCATTTCTTCGATCATAACAGTTACATTCTCCATCAAAAAATAATAGGGTGCGCCATTATCTTCCTCACAATTATGTAATATATATTATACATTCCAATTATATTATATATTCACAATTACATTATGTATTCCAATATAGCTTCTTACAAGTAAAATAGGTGTTTGTACAATAAAGTCAAAGCATTTATTTCAATTAGACCATTTACAGGCACTTTTGAACGTAAAGAAGTTACAGTTTTAAATTGAAGTTAGAAGCTAAACCATCTTGAATGGAACCAAACGATCCAACCCACGCGCCACCGTCAGCAAGACATTAAAGTGAGCATGACAAAGCTCTCAACTGCCATGCTCAGTGTCCAACACATTAACTTAATCACAAAAGTAACTATACTAGAATCGTTAGTGGCCCCGACCGACCGCTTGGCCCGTCAGTTAAAAAAGTTGAGCTTCCTTGCTCTAGTATGTTGCAAGACACATGCTTGAGAACGTTACCTTGCGACGTAAGTCATGAAAAATGTGTATGAAAACGCTTAGCTAGACATTTCTCATAAAATCTTTTGTTAGAATATTGCTCTGTCACTTAGTTTTACCTAGGTTGATGACGTGCTTTTGTGATATTTAAATAAGGGTGCTTAGGCTTGGTCTTGCGACTGATAAGCGTGGGGTCCTGGGTTCGATTTTCAAGTCGAGCAAAATGTATTTATTGGGTTATTCCACAAGGAATTTTGAAGTCTTTGGTCCTGTCCCTGATCTCTTCCTGGTCATATCTAATTGCTGTCCCGCCGGACTTTGAGAGTATTATGAGACAGCGAAATGTAAAATATAGGGGTCACGTAATTTAAATAAATCTATATAAATCCCTAATAAAAAAGTGCGAAAGAAAAAATGCTAATAAAGCTGAAGAGTTTGTATGTATATTTGTTTGAACGGCCCAACCTCCGGAACTACTAGTCCGATTCTAAAAATTCATTCGTTTATCTGAAGCTACATTATCGCCTATTACTATCACCACTTCGTTACCTCGTCGTCCTGCCTCGTTAGCCTAGTGGTCCTTAGCACGACTGCTACGCTAGAGGTCCTGGGTTCGATTCCCAGGTCGAGCAAAAAGTGTTATTGGGTTTTTCTATGAAATTCTCAGTAGCAGCTCGGAGTTTGTATTTGTGCCTGGTTAATGGCAATAGGCTCGCCCCCTATTACATGAGACCTAAATATACCGGCGAACTGTGGGTGTACATTGGTACACCTCTGTTTAACCCTTCGGAGCATACAGGCGTGATGGTATGTATGTATGTGTATTATTTTCACCAAATTTCCAAAAGATACAAAAAAAATAATACAAGTATTTTATTTACAAAATATAACTATGTAGTTTCTTGTAACGTTATAAGATTCCCCTTACCCTCCCAATTTAATAAAACACACTGTGTATTGCCTAACCCTTCGGGGAATACAGGCGTGATGGTATATACATTCTGTGTAAAAAGTACCGGGAATTGTTCAATAAAACCAAAAAAGTAATTTATTCCTCAAAACTTATTATGTCACCTTCAACGTAGGCCTCTTCGCTTACGATACAGCTACGCCAGCGCTTGAACCAGTCCTCCATATTTTTTTTGTAAGCTGATTGAGGTATGGTGTTCGATTCTTTCAGTGAATTTTCTTTTTTAGATTCAATCGACTCGAATCGCGCTATTTTGCTGACTGTTGGCTTGTTTGCTTATCGTACTCATAAACCCATGTCTTGTCGCCAGTTACTATGAAATTCATGAAAGTGAAGTCCGTAGAAGCTCGGGAAATCATGTCTTCAGCAACCTGCTTTCGTTGCTCTTTTTGGACAAAATTGAGCTCTTTTGGCACTCATCGTGCGGCGACGCGTCTCATGCCCAAACTATCAGTCAGAATATTATGAACGGATTTAAAAGATACGCTAACCTCTAGAGCATCATTCTAAAACTGCTATGACAATTTCTAAGTACCAGACTCCTGATTAAAATGATGTTTTCATCATTCGCAGCTGTTGGGGGTCGATTAGAACGAGGCAAATTAACTACCACTTGTCAGCCTTCTTTAAATACTTTATACCGTTCATTTGCCAGTGTTTTTGAGATACACGTATCACTGTAAGACTTCTGCAACATTTTTTGTGATTTGGCACAAGAAATTTCGTTTGAAAAGCAAAACGTAAGGCAAACTCTTTTTGTTTAAAAAATTCTTCCATAACAAAATCGCAGCACGCTTACAACCAAGTAGTACAAAAACGGCAGTTGTAATTACACTGAGTGACATATAGTGCTCAAAGTTACCACGGTAACTCAGAACAGAGCTACCAATTTATAGAAAAAAACAATATTTCGATAGGTTTACCGCGCGTCCTGTAATTTAGGAATTCCCGGTACTTTATACACAGAGTAGTATATCAAAATAGTAGGGATCCGTAAGCAAATTTTTACGGACGTAATCGCGAGCAAAAGTTAATAAGTCATAAAATAAGTTTCCCTAATCACTTTTATACAAGATATTCATTATCTGGGGGGTAGCCAGATCAAATTATTATTTTTTCATACAAAAATTCTGACAGTTCAATATTAGATTCACCCTTTATAAACGGCGGGTCGAATTCCTTCGCTTCCCTCGGGAATTAAATACTATTATCAGAGGAACGTGGGTGTAAACATCTGCCGATGACCTCGGGGACTTAGCGTGACAGTGATGACGTCAGAAGAAAATTGGTTATCAAAGTGTTGGACAGTTATTACTTAACTATAACATCTGGCCGCGACTTCGTCTACGTCAAAGTTAATATATTATCACACTCTCACATTTTTCCGATATAAAAAGAAGCCCTAGAAAGACCTACCTTGACCTTATCGGTGAGGTTCTTCAGAAAGGTCAGGTGCGCAGTACTCGTAACCGGCGTGCTTGTATGACCAGATGTATTAATGTGAACGAGGCGAAAGGAGTGTGTAAGGATCGTAGCAGGTGGCGGTCCGTGGTTTCTGCCTACCCCCATGGGAAAAAGGCGTGAGTTTATGTATGCGTATGTGTGTAAAAAAAGAACCCTATGTGCTATTCCACACTACAACTATCTCAGTGCCAAATTTCATCTAGATCCTTTCCGCCGCACAGACAAGTTTGAGTCACAAATATTCATCCATCCATAACATGTTTAATAGTGTGAGATGGCCATGTCAGAGGCCCTTAAGAGGGTTTACGCCGTCCACGCGCTATTTGCCTCAAAATCAATGATTTTCAAACCTGTTAATACCTATTAATAACTTATCGTACAAACATGCAATTTGTGAATAATATTAGGAAATTTTGTCTTCTAGAGGACGTGAGAGATTTTTTTTTAATTAAATAGCATGCTTGTAAATTATATTAAGATAACTAAAGTGAGATTTGCGTATTTTACGTTCAGAGTCAATTTCGAAGCCTTTAATCTCCAAAAATTGCTGATAGAATCAATAAACAAAAATATTTGCTAATTGGTAATATCCTTAATAATTTTTTTGTCAAGACAGATTCTCTGATTTAGGTTACTTACTACGGAAAATAAAATAAAAACAATGTCTAATTATTAAGAAATTACGCGTAGATAAAATGATCTTTTTCAACGTTTTAACTTGCATTTATCATTATAATAATAGCATATTCTAATAGAAGAACATCTCTTTTAAAACTTACAATTCAAAATTTTCGTGTATTTTTTAATAAATATTTTAAAACTACTATAAGTTGAGGCGCGCGGCCGGTAGCCAATTCAGTCGGCCGTGAGCCTTTACAGAGTATGGTCACGTTCGGCCGTGCTGCGCCCGCGCCTCTCGTAAATACAAAGCCCGTTTCGCTATAGCGCGACTAAAACATTTTAGTACTTTGGTAGTAAGATTTTTTTTTTATAAATTTTAATGACTGATATAATATTAAGAATAACAATAAATTATGTTTTAGACACAATGGGAAAGAAAACCAAGATCAAAAAAAAAGGAAAAGGAAAATTCAGAAACTGAAAATTTTACTAAGGCCAGAAGTTATTTATTTTATACTAATAGGTATATTACAAATATAAAAATATATTTTTTACCCGACTTAAAAAAAGGAGTAGATCGTATGTTTGTATGTACGTCATTTTCTCAAAAACTGCTTATTCTTTTTGAATGGGGATTTCGTAATTTGAGTGTATAATTTCAGGGAAGGTTTTAGTATATAATACATTAGGATCTCTTCTGGAACTCTTCAATAACTAATAACAAATGAACCGAAATTGCTGTGATCGTATGTCTGTTTTGTTTTCACGATTTCATAATATAACATCACGTCTGTACGGTTTGAAGGGGTAAGCAGAGCAAAATATCGAGTACACCATTACCAATTAGAGGGCTCAATGTTTTGTTTTTTTAATTTTTATGAATAAGGAACGGATTTCAAAAACCCTTATGAGTTATGTATGTTTCACCGAATCATAGGCCTTCTTATAGTCTATCCAACATGCCGACAGATCCCTTTGAGAACGACGAACGTGCTGGTTAATGGCCACATTAAAGAGGAGTAGCTTCTTAGTAGTACGGCATTCATTCTTGCAACCATTTTGAGAGACAGACATGATAGCGTTATTATCAATATGTTCATTGATTTTGGCTCTCAAAATAGATGTAGGAACTGTATAGACCGTCGGTTGACATGTGATGGGTCTATAATTCTAATATTATTATTTTTACACAATCGAAAAATCGGATGTTTCGACCGTCCTTTTCCTAAAATCGGATTCTAAATCGAATGGTGTATAGAACATTCGTCCGTATAAACGTCACAGTCATACAAGATCAGCGCTCCAGTTCAGACGTGCCTCTATGCGCATTGAAATGTCATCGGATAGGGAAAGCGATTTGATGTCTGACCGCGACTATTTTGTATGATTTTTGGAGTGTTACAAAGAATGTAGATGTTTATATATTATGTATACTCGAATAGAGACTTGAGAACTAAGTCCTATGAAAGACTTTAATCTTATTTTATCATTAAACTAGCTGTGCCCAGTGGTTTCACCTGCGATACGTTAGGTTTTTGGTTACTGATACGTTCCCGTGGCTCATAGCGCGATGTTATGTAGCCTATAATCTGTTATTCTGAGGTATAAGCTACGGAATATCTCGCAGAGTTTGCTGTGAAGTTATTTTAAAACTGTGATATCTCCTAAGATATTCATTGAAATTAAATGATGTAAAGGGCAATTTTGTTCAAAATAAACACTTGTGATGAATAACGTATTTATGTTGATAAGGATTAATACTATGTTCATAAAAACACCTTCGCAAATAATGCATTATTTTAAAACAAATTGTCTGGCCATAAAAATGCCTATAGTGAGTCAACCTTAAAAGTTAGGCATTTACTATCGCGGACTTTTTTTTTGTGTATTTTAAGAGGAACAATTCTTTCATACATTATTTTTGCGTAACTTTAACCGTTTACGCAGCGCACGCAACGTAAACCTCCGCTCCAATTGGCGTGTGTTATTAGTCTATAGCCTTTCTCGATAAATGAGCTATCCAACGCAAAAAGAATTTTTCAAATCGGATCGGTAGTTCTTGAGATTATCACGTACAAACAAACAAATAAACTCTTCAAAATATTCCTTTTGAGGGCTTTCGTTGCGTGCGCTGCGTAAACGGTTAAAGTTACGCAAAAATAAGAGAGAATGTTTCTCTTAAAATATAAAAAAAGCCCGCGTTAGTAAATGCCTAACTTTTAAGGTTGACTCACTATAGCCATTTTTATGGCCAGAAAATTTATTCAAAAAAATGCATTATTTACGAAGGTGTTTTTATGAACATACAATATATTAATCCTTGTCAACATAAATACGTTATTCATCACATGTGTTTAATTTTGAACAAAATTGCCCTTTACATCACTTAATTTCAATAAATATTTTAGGAGATATATATATATACCATCACGCCTGTATTCCCCGAAGGGTTAGGCAGAGGTGTACCAATGTACACCACACACACAGACACACACACAGTTTTAAAATAACTTCGCAGCAAAATAATGACATTTCGTAGCCTGTACCTCAGATCAACAGATTATAGGCTACATAACATCGCGCTATGAGCCACGGAAACGGTTCAGTAACCAAAAACCTAACGTAACGCGAGTGAAACGAAACCACGGGGCACAGGCAGTTTTTCGTAAACATGATATTATCTTCATCTAAATAAATACATTATTCATCATTAGTATTTAATTTTGAACAAAATTGCCCTGGACATCATTAGATTTCAACGAATATCTTAGGAGATATATCGTTTTAATCAAACATCACGCTATAGCACACTTACCATAAACGCGGATGAAACCGCGGGCACAGCTAGTCTAATATAAGCATATGAAATATTATGTAAAAAAAAATACTATATATCACAAACAAAAATTATCAAATGGATCAAAATCCTTTTTATTCCGACTATAGTCCGTGAGCGAGCGCGCTTCTCTACGCACACAAACGCGCTTGCGTCTGTGTGAGTGAATTTTGCTCCGATTTACCTAATCTTGACTTGCTGCGCGTGTTATATATTATGGCTTTTAATGATAATAATCATTAAAAGTTATAATATATGTACGGTATTTTTAATTGCTAAAGTTGTATTTTGTGATTTGTTGAAACCGGAAGTTGGTTCGGTTATGATTCAAATCATAAAATCATAGCTAAAACCAGTTTTACGTTATTTATATTTTATTATTTATGTCGTTACATAATTATAGCTTTTTATACACATGAATATAATTTCTAGACACATTTGTACAAGTCTCTGTACTAACGACTCGATGACTCACTTGTTTGTCACTGTCTATAAAGGCGAGAGCCCAACGCTTTGAGTGTCATTCTTATCTGAGCTGTCGGACCGAGCAGATCGCTAGTTAAGTATATTTCCTCTTTTATTAGATATTATAATTATATGTTCCTTATATACTTTTGTATTGCTGGTGGCAATATTGGTTATTTACTTTATTTAGTTATATACCTGACATGGTAGCTAAATAATGTTACCAGTAAGCAATGATGTTGTATAAATACTTTGTACGTATGTATATATACATTTATATGTATATATACGTATAAGTAATAAGTGTTACTATATATATACTTTTGTACTGCTGATAGCAGTGTTGGTTATATACTTGATGTAGTAACTAAATGATGTTACTATTGTGTAATGATGTTGTGTACATAGGTATATGTGTAAAAGTATTTTTGTATAAATGTTGGTGTGTATACATGATGATATAGAATCATTGTTTAATAAAGATGTAATAAATGAAATGAGTAATAATGATAAATGACTTTCATTGATACATAAGGTTAGTTTCAATATTGAGCAACTTTAATAAATCGGATAATTGCCATATATTAAATAAATAAATATATTTGATTGAAATTTATTTTAATTATTTTACCCCTTTCTCTATCTATATTTAACATCAGAAGTGGGATCACCAGGTGCCATACCAATATTTATAATAATTATGTTTTTAATTTTATATTAAAATGTAAATAAAATGAGGATTTATTAAGTAAATGAGAATATATTTCCAGGATTTTTGTCACTACCCGAATGGAGACGGAGATTATCCAGAAGCTGCTTACTGCTGACAAAGAAGCGTTATCCAGCAAGAATCGGCAGGATGACGTGGATCTCTCAATATTTGATCCAACCGCCACCGACAGCAGCGGCATGTTTTGCGGATATTGAAAAACTGAGAAAGAATTTGATTGGAGCAACTTAACTAGAATCGCAAAGGCAGGTAAGGCCCTTGAGGGCTCTGCATTATCATGGTACGAGCCCTGGTAACACCAGGAAGGATCATAGGAATATTTAGGTGCTGTATTAATTTCATTATACAACGATTATAACACTACGCAAGAGAGGTTTTAAAGAATACTAAAATTGTATTTTCAATAAAATTTAGTCTAATAAAAATAACTAGTTTGCGGAGGTATTCGAAACAATAATGTGAAAATGGCATCTTTTAACAGTAGTGTAAATACGTCTGAATTAATAGCTTTATAAAAGCCTAAAAAATTACCATTAGATCAATCTTCCCACAATTTACACGGGCCAAGTAAACATTACAAGCCAATGCTAAAAACCGACAAAAAAAAACACATAAAAAAAAAATCGTTACGTGAGGTGAAAAAGAACATTTTTGTACACAGTGCACAAAAACTAGTGAAACAATTTCTTCACCAAAGGACAAAAAAAAAATGTACAAGCGTATATTCAAAAAAAAAAAAACAATTGAACTCTGAGAAAAATCAATGGGTAGATGCTCAAGTCACCTTAAATAACGTTTAAAATTTTAAGCTAATCAATGTCACCATTTGTAACGTGTCTATTGTTTCTATTATCGATACAGAATCAAGTTGTAGCATTATACGGGAATCTATTACCAGACTATAAAATTATAATGTAGGGTACCTACCATGCTCTAATGGAATAGAAATACTTGACTTGCAATTATCACAGTGCCAGTAAAATTTGAAAACGTCTGTATAGAACTAGATTTACATACCCGTGACCAAGATATTCCATATGGTCTCCTTATTGGTAGGAATGTAGTTCGTCATCCTGATATTCAAATTATAGTACTTAGATACTGAAGGTTGTAAGGCCTATCTCCTGTTGCCACTGTATATCTAGTCAATCAGTGTGATGCTTATGTTAAGCTTCAATTCTCAATACAGAATTTGAACACAAACTTATAAGAAAATACAAAAAAAAACAGGCCAATTGATTTGTTTGATTGAAAATAATAAAGTAGTAAATTACAGACCATGTAGGTTAGCCCCCGTTGAAAGACAAAAAGTAAGCATAATAGTTACATATTTGGTTGATAAAGTCAAAGTCAAAACATTTATTCCAATTCGACTATGAAAGGCACTTTTAAAACGTCAATTAATTAAACTATTAAATCTAGTTGCCCATTCCAAAAAGTAGTTTCGTATGGAGAAGAACATGTAAGAAACACCATTACATTATGTTGTACTGTTCTATAAATATACTAATGTCAAAAACAATAAAAGTCACTCAAAGTACTACAATACGCACTAAGTGCTACGAATTAAGAAATGAAAGCTAAACCAATTCAAAATAACCAAGATAAAGATAAGACAAAGATACATTATTGCATAATTGTGTACATTAAGATCTTATTAATAAACATTACATTTTTAGTATCAACAATCCACCCAGGTCGGATATTTTCTGAGAATTAGGTATTTGAAAACTCACAAATATTATTTTTTTATCAAAATACTCATTACATAATTATCATATAAATATTATTTTGAATTTAGATATTCATTTAAATTATAAAATACTTTTTAAATTGAAAAAAAATATCAATTTATATTTGAACATATTTCCAGTTAATTGCTTGATGGCTGATGGTAGGTGGTTGTACACACGAATAGCAGTAACATAAGTACTTTTATAATACATCATATTGTTGACAGCCGGTAGATTAATGTCATATTTATACTGTTTCCGTATGTTTATTTTAGAATCCGATTCCAATTAAATATTTGATACGAATTACCAATGTTGTAATAGTAGATGATCACTTCTAAAATTTCAAAAGACAACGAATCAGTGTGAGCCATATTAACCATAAAATAATAATAATGAAATAAAAAAAAAATAAAAAAATAAAGCATTATTGTTTTAGAGGAAAAAAAATAGTAATAATAATCAAAACAAATAACTTATATACGTATAATTAAATTAGCAAACAGTTGATAAATAAATAATTCGCGAAAGTCACTCCCCATTCGCTAGATCGATTTTGTTAGGTAAGAAAGAAAAAAAAGGGGGCGATGATCGTTCATGTATCGATCATCGTTCACCAAATAAAATATAGAAAAGGACAGGTACTCATTAATCGAGTTGTAGTTCTAGAAACCATTAATCAAAGACCAATTTTTGGTTCCCATTAATGGCAGCATTTGTGAACAGGTATTTGTACCATTGCTTCATTTATGTAGAGCGAAAATTCCATTCTGGCCCAAAAGACGGACACATCCAATATATAAGTCACCATACTATTCACTAGGTTTGTGCAAGGCCTTTTCCCACAATCTACAGACGGTTATAAGTATGTCTTCCTAATTATTGACGACTAAGCCAAAGACCTTCGGGGCAGCTGAGCTAGTATCTATGATCAGAGACACAATTACTCTATTTGGTACCCCATCATTAATAGTCACCGACCGTGGCACAAATTTTAGTTCCAATTTAGTTTGTTCTTTATATCGAGACTTAGAAATAGAACACCACATTATAGTCAACGGAACACCGCGGTAATATGTCAGATTGGCCGAACGAACTATGGAAATGGCAGGAATCCATAAATACCACAGTTCAAAATCTACGGGTTTTTCCCCTATACGACTACTAATTGGTAGTAATGCGAATATACTTTGTGTTCAGCCTCGCTTGAACGAAATTTATGGTAATCATGTTGCGCAATGTGATTTTAACATTCAAACAGGTCGCGAACTCGCTCACAATTGTCTCATGGCTCAAAAATTTAAAGAACGTTCGATGCAGTACCCCCTTAAATATATATAATAATAATAATATATTATTTAATTCAGGTAACAAAGACCCATAAAAAGTAAAAAAATCACATATAAATATATACCACGTAGGGAATATAGTTCACGTTTATCAAGACCATAGATGTCATGAAAAGCTTTAGCTAAAATTTAGGGGCTTGTATTGAAATTCACGATTAGACAGGCTACGATTTTGGCCAGATGAAATTAATTATGAGAATCCTATTGTTGAAGATGCTATTTGTCCCCAAATATTGATAAATTATAAGTTATTATTATATTTGTTAAATAATGTGGCTGTGCCTATAATAAAAATAAATAATGTGGCTGTGCCTGTGGCTGTGCCTATAATAAAAATAAATAATGTGGCTGTGCCCATGGCTGTGCCTATAATAAAAATAAATAATGTGGCTGTACCTGTGGCTGTGCCTATAATAAAAATAAATAATGTGGCTGTACCTGTGGCTGTGCCTATAAAAATAATAAATGTATCAATATAAAAAAAAGGCTGTGCCTGTGGCTGTGCCTATAAAAATAATAAATGTATCAATATAAAAAAAAGGCTGTGCCTGTGGCTGTACCTATAACAACAATAAATGTACTACTTAAAAAGATATAAAAAATATATCATGATTGTACTTCGAGAACGAAGTACTTATCAGAATGGCCGTGTTATATATTATGGCTTTTAATGATAATAATCATTAAAAGTTATAATATATGTACGGTATTTTTAATTGCTAAAGTTGTATTTTGTGATTTGTTGAAACCGGAAGTTGGTTCGGTTATGATTCAAATCATAAAATCATAGCTAAAACCAGTTTTACGTTATTTATATTTTATTATTTATGTCGTTACATAATTATAGCTTTTTATACACATGAATATAATTTCTAGACACATTTGTACAAGTCTCTGTACTAACGACTCGATGACTCACTTGTTTGTCACTGTCTATAAAGGCGAGAGCCCAACGCTTTGAGTGTCATTCTTATCTGAGCTGTCGGACCGAGCAGATCGCTAGTTAAGTATATTTCCTCTTTTATTAGATATTATAATTATATGTTCCTTATATACTTTTGTATTGCTGGTGGCAATATTGGTTATTTACTTTATTTAGTTATATACCTGACATGGTAGCTAAATAATGTTACCAGTAAGCAATGATGTTGTATAAATACTTTGTACGTATGTATATATACATTTATATGTATATATACGTATAAGTAATAAGTGTTACTATATATATACTTTTGTACTGCTGATAGCAGTGTTGGTTATATACTTGATGTAGTAACTAAATGATGTTACTATTGTGTAATGATGTTGTGTACATAGGTATATGTGTAAAAGTATTTTTGTATAAATGTTGGTGTGTATACATGATGATATAGAATCATTGTTTAATAAAGATGTAATAAATGAAATGAGTAATAATGATAAATGACTTTCATTGATACATAAGGTTAGTTTCAATATTGAGCAACTTTAATAAATCGGATAATTGCCATATATTAAATAAATAAATATATTTGATTGAAATTTATTTTAATTATTTTACCCCTTTCTCTATCTATATTTAACATTCGGTCCGACAGCTCAGATAAGAATGACACTCAAAGCGTTGGGCTCTCGCCTTTATAGACAGTGACAAACAAGTGAGTCATCGAGTCGTTAGTACAGAGACTTGTACAAATGTGTCTAGAAATTATATTCATGTGTATAAAAAGCTATAATTATGTAACGACATAAATAATAAAATATAAATAACGTAAAACTGGTTTTAGCTATGATTTTATGATTTGAATCATAACCGAACCAACTTCCGGTTTCAACAAATCACAAAATACAACTTTAGCAATTAAAAATACCGTACATATATTATAACTTTTAATGATTATTATCATTAAAAGCCATAATATATAACACGCGCAACGTTAACGCTCTTAAGGTGAATGCTCCGACCAGCCCGCGAAAATTAAATTTTCTTACGTTTTTTTTGTTGTAGTTAAGCTTCATGTAAAATGTCAAGATTACATGAAATCTTGACATTTTTCATGAACCTTGACTTATGGAGTCATTTTACTGATTTTAATGGTTATAATTTTGAATTTATATACTTCTTACGCCCGCGAATCATACTTTAATCAACATTAAACCTAATACTGACTAGCACATTGCAAAAAACGTAAGAAAATTTAAATTTCGCGGGCTGGTCGGAGCATTTACCTTAAGGCGGTGTAGAAACACTGACACTAGGGTGTGTGGGGTCGTTAGACCTTACTGCCCACACGATAAAGTAGAAGATTTATAATAGTAAGTACAAAATATCACTTTGTATCACTTTTTCAACCATCACCCTCAGCGTTCCCTAAATCTCATTCAAATTAAAACGTAAATAGGTTACGTAAATAATGTAGCGAACGAAGCAATAATTCGGTTACCTACCTTTATAAATTGCCCATCTAGTAGAGACCTATATTTCCTGCCAAGTACGCACTTTATTCTAACAAGGAACAATTTAAATGAAGATTTTCGCTTAAACTCATTTTGGGTTTGAAATCTGTTTTAATGTTTTTTACCCGACTACAGCGAAGCAAAAAGGAGGGTTATGAGGTTGACCGGTATGTATGTATGTATGTATGTATGTATGTATAGATGTTCATCTGTTCCCTCATAACTTCTAAACTATCTAACGTAAATTGACAAATGAGGTGTCATGTGAAGCGTCTAAATTGTCCGCTGGTTACGTTACGTTGCAATAAATTTAATCCGACAAAATAGTAGATGTGTACAGTAATAGAACATTAATCTTTAGCACTAAAGTTAAGGGCAAAGTGGCATACGACCACGGCTTTCAGATGAGAATGTTCTCTTGTTTCATACTTTTTAGAACGTGATTTTTTTGTAGTCGGGTTTTAGTTTTTTAAACTTCTTTTTTTGTACCGTGAGGTGGCTTGAGGTGATAGAAGAGAAGAGTACCTGGATGGATTCAGAAGAGTCGTTTGTCTAGTACTGGGATAGCTAAGCTAGACAAAAAAATACACACGAAGGGTTCTATACCACAGGACAATATTTAATACTACATACAACAACAAAAAAAACTACAAATTACGTTTTTTGGAAGTGAAAACTTCTTTAGCTGCGTTGGGTAAAAAATATTAAACTCGCGTCAGGACACGTGACCCTGATCGAAAATTTTAAGCGGCGTTGTGTACCTACTTGTTTTGCTCGCGTCAGGACACGTGACCCTGATCGAAAAATTTGCACGATTCGCACGCAAAATCGTGGAAAATCGTGGATGGATGGATGGACGGATGGACGGATGGACGGATGGACGGATGGACGAATGGACGGATGGACGGATGCACGGATGGACGGATGGACTAAATAGTACACGTGCTTGGTTTAATGGTTTCTGTTATATACATAGTACTTTTATAATGATATAATTATAGCAATTCTTGCAAAATTATTCCCCAAACCATTCCAAAATATTAAGTTTTCTCTTCTGCCGGCACTCCCGGAGTGCAACCCGTCGTTTTTTTTTTTGTATGAGAACCCATATTTTTTAAGCGGAACCGTAATTTCTTCTTCAAATTTTCAAATAAATGTAGCTTAAGGATGTTATCACACCAATCGATCAATGGTAGAATGGATAAGTCGATGTCGATAAGGTAACGTTACTTCTTATATTAACGGCCATCGGACAGTGCAAGTCCCATCAAAATCGGTCTAGCCATTTTGGAGATTAGCCAGAACAAACAAACTAAAGTAACAACTTTTTGGATTAGTCTTTTTTGTTTTTTTATAAAAATATTTTTTTTTATTTAACTCCTCGTTGGTCTAGTGGTCCTGAGCGCGACTGCTACGCTAGAGGTCCTGGGTTCGATTTCCGGGTCGAGTGTTATTGGGTTTTTCTATGAAATTCAATTCATTCAATTTTTTGAATTCAGTAGCAGCTCGTTCGTTTGGATTTGTGCCCGGTTAATGGCAATAGGCTCGCCCCCTATTACATGGGACCTAAATTTACCGGCGAACTGTGGGTGTACATTGGTACACCTCTGCCTAACCCTTCGGGGAATACAGGCGAGATGGTATATTTTTTTTTAATTTATTTCCGTGAACATTCATAATAAATAAAAAAGCTGTTACTTTACGACATAAAAATAACATCAAACTTAAGGCCAACACTCAAGTACAACAACCAACTAACAGCAATTATTACAACAAAAATACTACAAACACAAAAACTATAAACAAGCGACCACAAAGTATTTCCACGGCATACAAGTCCGTGGTACAAAAAGAAAATAAAAACAAATAAACATCGAACCGAATGAATACTTTGTAAAACGCACTGTTGTTGCTTGTGGCCTTACAATTCCATTATTTTCTAGCCACGTTCATTTTCTAGTCTGTGGCAAAGATTAAGAGCTATTGTCAGTGTCCATTTCAGTAATAGAAACGTATTCCCGGACTTTTGAAATGAAATCAAATAATAAAATGGCAGTAGGCTCGCCCTCTATTACCCGGCGAACTGTAGGTGTACATTGGCACACCCCTGCCTTACCATTCGGGGAGCACAGGCGTGATGGTCTGTGTTCAAATCAAATCATTTATTTCTTTGCAAACAAACTTTATATAGAAGTTAAAGTTAATTCTCCTTATTATGCCCTCATATGAGCATGTAAATCATTATCAATTAATAATTGATATGCTTTTAGTGTATCCATTGACATACTTAATATTGTAGCCTTTAATATTGTGATATTTTAAGTACCTAAATATATATATTTTTTAAACTATTTATTGTGATTTATTTATCTTGATCTTATCCCAAGTAACTTGGGATAAGGGCTGGAAGATGATGATTTATTGTGATTTAAAATTATAAAAATATAAAATATACCATCACGCCTGTATTCCCCAAAATTGTAAATGGGACTTTATTTAAAATGATCACTTACAACTACAACTCTCATTACAGTTACAACCCAATGCAGGATGCGGCCGAAGTCGCGAGCAGAAGCTAGTGCTAAAAATAAGGGTTTCCCTACACTAGAACCGTGTCGACGGCGCGGTCGTGTTCCACGCTCGCCTCAAAGAGATGTCGGCAAACATTCGGAGGGATTACTCAGGGCCGATGCCTGCCGGAGCTGCGGGTTGTTGGAAAGAGATACCGCGCCCCCGGAATGCAAAGGGCACAAGAAGGAACATGGATGAGTTTTAGTCAGTAAAAGTCTAACACTCCCTCTCGCCCCGCCCAAGCCGGGAAAAGTCACTTGGTGATTTCGAATCCAAAAAAAAAAGTACCGACATATCCCAGCGAGACAACCAATTGAAGTGGCAGCGGTCAGGGCACGAAGCACGCAGAGCTAATGGCCGATGGGGCCGCATTTTTCGAATGGAGACCACGCACCGGAAAGCGCAGCGTGGGACGTCCACCCGTCGCGGACGGAAGACCTGATTAAGACCGCAGGAAGACGCTGGATGCAGACCGCTTTCAATCAGTCCTTTTGGAAATGTATGGGGGAGGCCTATGTTCAGCAGTGAATGTGCTGTGGCTGATATGCTGACACTAGGTTTTCGCTAGATGGCGCTGCGTCTAGCTTAATGAAACACAAAACGCTCCGTGTTTAAAATATCTTTAAAAATACTATAAGTGTACAAAAGTGAATAAAAATTAGTGAACTGATACAGGATTAATCAATAACTTAGGGACAGTGTTATCTCCGAGTTTTATACATTAACTGTGAAGTTAAAACCAAAACTTTTATACTCAAAAACCGTACCATAATACCATACCAACAATACAATAACAAGTGAAAACCCTCAATAAACACCTAAATTAATATCCAATAAACATACTGTGAATAATAAGTGTAATACAAACTATAACAATAAAGACAAAGTGAAAAAGTGATCATAAAATTTTTTTTAAACGCCTACCGTCAACTTTGCCGCAACTACTCAAAAAATTCGACAAGCTTTCTAAATACACAGTTGGCCTGGTGGTTAAGACATCCTCCGATTTTTTGCCAATAACTTGCGTCGCACAAGAAGTCGCGAGTTCAAATCTCACTCGAACATTTAATCATTTTTCGGAAATTCCAAAATTCTAATATTTCATAATTATTTGAAAACATAAAATTTATGAATAAAAATAAAATAACAATGTCATCAAATACCATCACAACAAGTAACAGCAGTAGTCGTCGCAAGGTGGCGCCACTAGTTGCATGCCATACTTGTAAAAATAAAGTTGACATAAAAAGTACTGCCTTGTGTTCTGCCTGTGAAAATAGATTTGAATTTGACTGCGTTGGATACCCAGAACCTACTTATCGACTCAAGGATGCAGAAGCGAGAAAAAAATGGAGATGTAGGATGTGTATTAGGAATAAAATCTATGCTCAAGCTACTGATACGTCATCCAACATTACTATACGAAGAAAGCAAACTTTAAAAACCCCGTCGCCGTCGCCTCCGAATCAGGTATTAAATATTCAAGCAAAACTAGAATGTGAAACATTGAAACGTCTTTCCCCGGTTCAAAAGGATATACAGTTGTTTGACTCGCACATACTGACCGATTGTGAAACATCGGATGATGAGCCTTATGTTACTCCCCACAGACTTTCAAGGAGTGTTGACAGAACTGTAACTGACCTGGAAACAACCTCAGAAATGAAGGAGAAAATAGTTCAAATCACTTGTAAACTTGAAAGTACAGAGGTTGAACTGGGAAATATATTATTAGAAAACACCGACTTGCATAAACAAATTGATAAATTAACAACGGAAAATATAACCTTAAAGTCTTTGTGCCATACTTCCTCCATGTTTCGAAATCCTGGTTCAAGTATTAAAGAAAAGAAGCAGGCTCTGTCACAGCAATACAACTCAAGTTCTACACCGTCCTCTCCATCGTCATCGTCATCCATAATGAAAGTCGCCACTAATGACTACGTACTACGCTTGAAGCAGGACATTCAAACTCTAACACAGCAACTACAGATTGCAGAAAAAGAGATTGTTACCCTTAATGAGCGTATTGAGCTATTGGTGCAACGTGGTCACTACAATAATAAAACTTGTGAAACCATGATCCAGGAACCGAAGCGGGACTTTGTGAGCTTTCCCAGTGCTAGGTCTAGCTCTGCTAAAATTGGGCAAAATAACATACCCGAGAGGAAGATGTTCATTTTTGGATCTCAGCGTTGCGTCGGGCTAGCGGCAGCCATCTCTCGTGCTAGAATGAATTCTCAGTACGATACATACAGAGTCATCGCCCAAACTAAGCCAAATGCACCGTGCAACCATATAGTAACAAACTGCGTAGATATCAAGTTGTCAAAGGACGATAAACTCATAATTTGCATAGGCGAGAATGACCAAAATTTGAGCTTCATCTTGTCCCAGTTACAAATTATATTAGAAACTTTCAGTAATAACGCTGTCATTGTTCTTAACGTCCTAAATAACGTGTACCTAGATGTGAATAAGTTGAACTACTCTTTAAAAAATGTATGTCGTAAGTTTAAAAACTGTAAATTCATACAACAACCTTCCACAAAACTATCCGATATTTGTAAGACATTAAATTACCATATAGATTGTAGTGATTACAGCGATAAATACTTAAATCCCAGCGAAATTAGAAAGAGATTAGCAAGTTGCAAAACCAGTTCTAAATCGAACATTCACTTCTACCCATTCTTTTTATTAATATGTGGACAAAGGTGTGGGTTACATGTTTGTAATGTTATGTTAAGAATTTATTGTATTGCTCTTAGCATGTAACTGTTTTTTGTCCCAAATAAATAAAATAAAATAAAATAAAATAAAACATTGATTTACAGGAACCTAAAAAAGGGACAATTCCCTACTATTTTAATGTAAAATGTCATCACGAAAGCACAAATCTTACAGGTTGCGAAACTCGTATGCTCTCCAATACTGGAGCTCAGAAGGGAACTATTCCATACTATTTTTCTGCTCAAAAAGACACGACTAAAGTAAATAAGGATTTTTTTCGAGCCTAACACTAAGCTTAAGTTTCAAATTAGTCATGAAGATACAGTCGGGCATGATATTGCTACTCTAACAATTTTTCATCAAAACTTGTGTGGAATTACCAATAAAAAAGACGAATTAGAACTTTATGCGGAAAATCTCATTCCAAAATTAGACTTCATTTGTGTTACAGAACATTTTCTAAACAAATTAAATGCACCTCTATTTGCTCTGACTGATTACAACATGGTTTCATACAATACTAGAGTTAACAAAAAACGGGGCGGTAGTCTTATCTTGGGACTTAGAAATAGATCTGTTTTAAATTGTATGGCAATAAATAAATTGTATAAATCTGAGGCATTCGAAGTATGTTGTACTATAGATACTGACACCGGATTATACATATGCTGCTGTTATAGAAGCCCAGAGGAAAAGAACTTTAAAATATTTATGGAAAAACTTGAAATAATGCTAGAATATTGTTTTAATAAAAAGTGTATCATATGTGGTGATTTTAACATCGATCTCCTCTGTGAAAATAAAAAACATACAGAGTTTGTTAGGCTTTTGCGATGTTACAATTTTAAAACCTTAATTAAATCTGCTACTTTTACTCGAAACAAGTCATCTTCTTGTATAGATAATTTTATCACCAACTTAGATGACTCGTATATTCAGAAAGTTTCAGTGGATCATAATGGCTTAGCGGATGGACATGCAGGACTTTTTTGTGAATTAAGGCTTCATATGGTTATAGAAAAAAAAGCGAAGAATAACCAAAATATTACTATTGAAAAACGAATGCTCACAAAAAATAACCACGAGACCTTTAGCAAAAAACTGTTAAGTATTGACTGGTCTTCTATGGGAATAAACTCATTTTTAAAGAAATTTCACGATGTGTTTCTTTGCAGTTTCAGAAAGCAAAAAAAACACATAATTTTAAAAAATAACAGTACTGGTATAAAATGGAGCACAAAAGGTATAAGGGTGTCGAGTAAAATGAAGAGATTGTTATGTGTAAATAGTGGAAGTTGTCATGACACCATAAAAACTTATAAAAAAAACTATATTAGGATATTTCGGAAGGTTGTAAAAGGAGCAAAAAGTATTATTAAGTATACTCTACCAGTAGGGTAACAAGTGAAATGTGTTTGCCATCTGTGACTCCTGAGGAAATAATAAAAATTGTGGGGTCAATGGTAAATAAAAATTCTTGTGGATATGATGGCTTGCCAATAAGTATTATAAAGCAACATATAAAAATTCTTGTATTACCGTTATCAGATTTTTTCAATAAATGTTTTAATGCTGGTATATTTCCTGAACAGCTAAAGATAGCGAAAGTAATTCCCTTACATAAAAAAGGTTCACAGACGGATACAAAAAATTATAGGCCTATTTCAGTTTTACCAACCCTCTCAAAAATCTTTGAAAAATTGATTAAAATTCGTTTAGTTTCCCATCTCAGAATAAATAAAGTTATAAATAATAGACAATTCGGTTATCAAAAGGGTGTGGGAACTGCAGAAGCAATTAGCACTTTAGTTAACGATGTGGTTGATAAATTAAATGAAAAATTTAGGGTAGCTGGAATTTTTTTGGACTTGAGTTCAGCATTTGACACCGTAAATCACACTCTCTTGCTTGTTAAAATGGAATATTACGGCGTAAGAGGACAGGCTCTGGAGCTATTTCGGTCATATTTAAAGAACAGGAAAATGTATGTAGAGATAAAAAGCTTGAATAAGAATAATGTTCAACTAGAGTACCATTCAAGCCTACGAAGGGTTTTGACAGGTGTCCCACAGGGTTCGATACTGGGTCCAATCCTTTTTTTGATATTTACGAACGATTTACTTAACCTAGCAACAAAGATAAATTTAAATATGAAAATAATAGCATTCGCAGATGATACAAATGCTATTGTTAGCGAAGATACTGCGGACTCATTGAGCAACACTGTAAACAAGGCTCTTGAATCTTTTAAATCATGGTTTACGGCTAATAAATTAACTATAAACGCTAAAAAAACAAACGTCATATTGTTTAAGTCTACATCACGTGATAGTGATAGTCTAGATGTAATGTTAAATGGAGACAAAATAGATGTTGTAGACTCAGTAAAATTTTTAGGAGTTTATGTTGATTCATTATTAAATTGGAAAAATGAACTTAAAGCCATAGACGGATCAATTTCATCAGCATGCTATGCCCTCAGGAGCCTGAGAGATGAGGTTAGTGTAAATATTTTAAAATCGGTTTACTATGCATTGGTGGAGTCACGTTTGAGATACAGTATTCAACTATGGGGAAATAGCTACAGGTATAACTCTGATAGAGCATTTATACTACAAAAGAGGGCGATTAGAACAATAGTTCGCATCCCCCAAGTCGAGTCCTGTCGGGAATATTTCAAAAGGCTTTCTATCCTTACAGTGCCAAGCCTCTACATATTAACAGTTTTGACCAGCCTGGCAAAACACATAAGTGAATATGAAACGGAGGAAGATAAACACTATAGGGAAAGCACGCGGAACCAATACATAAAGCTTGGAATTACTTCTAAATTGAATATTGTGAGACATTGTGCTAGGTATCAAGCGGTGAAACTGTTTAACTGTTTGCCTAAGGATCTAAGATCTCTATTATATAAAACAACTTTGTTTAAAAACAGGCTTAGGAAGTTTTTATTGGAAAAATGTTTTTATTCCGTTGATGAATTTATGACTCCCCGTAAATGATTGATTTGACTTGAGTTGGGCTCCGAGTAAGAGACAAACACTTTTTTGATGGCATGTTTACATTATTTGAATTTATTTGGATTTTGACATTTTAACTTTAGATGATTGGATTTGACTTATAAACATGGAGTTTGTTAAAACAAGTATCGGGCTAGTTTGATTTACTGTGGTGTTTATCATTTTTGGATTAGGTGCTGAACTTACTGAAGTTGTTGATATGTTTAAATTTTAATTAAATTAAATTAAATTTTATTGATGTAACCAAGTCTTGTACTGAAATGTCTAGATTGTTATTATTTAATTGGTTTGAACTTAGTTGTGCCTTTAGCTTAAGTATATTCTATTCCTTTTTATTGTTATTGTAAAACATTCAGACACAATTTAAAATTGTTATTGAATAAATAAATGAAAAAATGAAATGAAACTAGAAATTTTTACAGTATCGTGAGTACGTTTACATACATAATTATAAATTCACCCATCCCATCTCACCCTTATAGAAAGTATTATACCTACATAAACCATATTCATTCTTAATCTATGCCAGAGCCTCACCAGTCCGCGAATACAATAAAGCAACAGCAGGGTTATTAAGTTAATTAAAATGTACGGGTTGATGTAATGAGGCTCCCATTGAACGGGCTGGTCTTACTGCGTGTTAATTAAGATATTATTATTACCTTTCGGCTTTCATTGTTGATTGTAATGGGATTGTGTGGAGGTAAATTAATATTTGATTATTTTTTTCTTCAAATGAAATATCGCAAAATAACCTTTGTTTCAAGTCCTATACCTAATGTTATTTTACCTACAAGCTGTTGATTTGCATCCTCGTCAAATTTTAGAAGCTTGTCATAGAAAAAAAGAAGTAATCAAATATAATTACGATACCTGGCCATTATTTAATAAATGCTTGTTTTTTTAGTTGCATCTATCAAAAAACAGTATTCCAGAATACTCCTCTTGCAAAAATCAGCATCGCCCAGTTGCGTATGCGGTAGGCAGAGTTGTCGCCCGGCTATATCAATGCGTGCATAGCGCCTAAACCCTCTGGCGAGATGGCTAGTTCGAATTGGAAAATCACGTCAAAAAATATTTTCAAAACAAATTTATTTTATTATTGATTCGTGTTAAGAACCACGAGCATAGTTAACTCCTTGAATTTGACGAGAATGCAAATCAACAGCTTGTATTAATAAAACTAGCTTATCTGTTTGCCACTTTGTTTTTACCCACGTTATGGCACGTCTTTGATTACTGCTCCGCTCTCATGAGTCGTAGCGTGATATTATATAACCTATATTATTCCACATGAATCTGGCTAACACATAAACAACTAGCAATATATAACAACTAGATTCAATATTATTGTTTTTTATCATGTAATTGACGTTCAAAAGTGCCTTTTAATGGTATAATTGAAGTACCTAAATGATTTGACTTTATTTTGACATACGACATATTTTTTCAAATCCGACTGGCAGTTCCAGACATTAGTGCAAGAAACAAAAACTCTCTTTACGTTATTATTTTAGTATAGATGGATGTAAAAAGACGATTCAGGAAATCTGCCTAGCCTTTTCTCAACTATGTTGGGGTCGGCTTCCAGTCGAACCGGTTGCAGCTGAATATCAGTATTTTTCAGGAAATCGATAGTCACATATTCCTCCCATATTTGCAGTCATTTTTGGAACATTTTGGTTACGGAAATACCGAACAACAAAGTTAAATACCAACTTGGTATAGATTTGGGCTTCAGAAAACAACAAAAATATGTTATGTTATGTTACTTTGACGTGAAGAAACAGTTTTTCTTTCTTTCTTTCTTTATGTGTCTTTTCACACCCCATTTATTGCACAAATCTATAAGTTCAGAACTGCTTTACACCAGCTGCTACTTAAAAAAAATTATTACACATTAGACGAGTTTCTGAATTACAAATTTAATTTTTTATTATTTTTTAATTATTAATTTTCAATAATGTCACTTATTTTTATTATATTATTTGTATGTCATTGTTGACAAAACATAGCGCTCTATTTACTATTTCTATGATCTTTAATGTACCTATGTTTCACAAATAAATGATTTCTTTCTTTTTTCTTTCAAAGACTTTAATCCGTTAATAGATATCTACAAAATGCCAATTCTGGACATCGTTATCTCATTAAGCCTTGTCAGCCACCCTTATGACTCCACTATTAAATTGCCGAAATCCGATTACTGCAGAAAAATCTTCGATAAATTCTCAGTGGAAACCATTATCCTTGTATAAGCGTTAACCTTTTACTTAGAGCTGGTAGATAGATTGTTATTATTGTAATGGATTTTTTTAGTGCTAATGGGACTCGGTTACTGGGCGTCTGGAATTTTGTGTTGGTGTGTCTGGTATTAGGGTTGTATATTTAGAAAAATCGTGACCACAGGCTAAGTACTATAAAGTAAATAAAATAAAAAAAGAATTTACTTAAAACAGATTCGGAAAGAAGAAGACCACTAGATCCAAAATACCAATGAACTAATCAAACCACCAGCCAATTAATGAAGTATTAAGTATTAGTATTAGTTACGGAGATATAAAGGTCAAAGTTACAACATTTTATTAGTTTTATCCTTACTAATATTATAAATGCGAAAGTAACTTGGTCTGTCTGTCTGTCTCTTCTTCACGCCTAAACCACTGAACCGATTTCAATGAAATTTGGTACAGATATAGTCTGGAACCCGAGAAAGGACATAGGATAGTTTTCATCCCGGAAATCCCACGGGAACGGGAACTGTTAATCCACGCGGACGAAGTCGCGGGCAAAAGTTAGTATGTTATAATTAAAATTTAAAGACCACCAAGCTCCCTGTTACATGTACGCTAGTAAAATCAATGATCGTGCACACAAACAAAGTTGTCCTTCAGCAATAATTCCTGCTTAAACTTACTTTGTTTGAGGGGCAGTAACCATTATGTAATGTGTCTTTTTACACGCAGTAGGTAAGTATACATTTTGTTTATTATACCATTGGATGACAAACAAGCCTGCGGTTCACCTGATGTTAAATGGTCACCCCTGCTCATATACATCTGCAATACCAAAGGCCTTGCAAATGCGTTACCATCCCAGAAACAAAGTTGAAACGTCTCATGTGCCTGTAATTACACCGGCACCCATACCTTTCAAACCGGAACACAGCAACGCTACTTCGCGGCAGAAATAGGTTCGGATTAAGATTTACTTAACCTCTAAAGTAGACTGGAGAACTCCACAACGGCCTCTAAAAACCCCTATTAAAACCAAACCAGCAAGATAGGCTGTACAAAAAGAGACGTTCAGCATTGTATATCTTCAGAGACCCGACTCATTAAAATCTTATCTAGCCGATCTTCACCTAGCATAAACAAGACTTAAATAAACAAAGCAAGGACACAAAAGGTTGACTCAAGTAAATCCTTAGTAGAGAAGAAAAAATGTTGCTAAGCTTGAATGATAACTTCATAAGACCGGACTCCTTACTAATACTAATATAACTTGCTTTGTGTGTGTTGGTGTAAGTTAAGAACTTACGGTAAGGTACCACAAAGAGTAATTAGTAAGAGAGTTTAGTAGTAGTAGAGCTCTTTGTAAAGAAGCTCGTCCGGGGAACTACAACTATTCTTATTTCTTTGGAATTGGCGATTTCAAACACAATAAATCCAATGATGTCCCCCTATAAACTTAGAAAGTATTACTTCGCAACCGTACCCAGTTACGAACCCACAATCTGGTGTACGAGTGGCGACTGCCTTAACTACTGGGCCAGCACGACATAGATAACAGAAAAAGAGAGAAAAGCAAAAGGCAGTTCGATTCCCAGATCGGTCTTTTTGCCCGATTTCGAACCCAGGACCCCACGCTCAACAGTCGTGCATGCTACCACGACACCAACGGGGCAGTTAAACCATAAACCGTATTATAATACTTACCTTTTTTCAATGAGGGTAGGCAAAACCACAGAACGCCACCTGCTATGATCCGTACTCCTACTGGCAAATGTGAGTGCAACCCTGGAAGGGATTTTATTGGTGAGGTTTTTCAGAAAGGTCGAGAGTGTAGTACTCGTAACAAGCGTGCATGTACTAAGGGATGTTTGAACGTGGTGAAGGCAAAATGAGTATGTAAGGAATCATAGAGTTCTGTGGTTTCTACCTACCCCCATAGGAAAAAGACGCGAGTCTATGTAATGTATGTAAAAAAAAAATCGTGGATTAAAATGTCAACATACCCTTTAAAAAAGGCATAACAATATAATATACCTACATAAAAATAAAACAAACAGTAAAATTAAAATTATTTTTTGACCTCAATCCCGCTATCAGCCTGCCTAAACCAGGGCCTCAACATTTTAGGATTCTAGTCACGAATAAACCGAAGCTAAGGGTTGCTGCGCATAAGTGAGTGTTCATTTCTCTTTTGTTTTAAACTATCTAGTGTACTGGCGAAGCTTAGGCCCGGTTTCCAGTGAAGCGGAGAGGAGAGTAGAGGCGAGAAAGGGAGAGAAAAGGAGAGGAGATGAGAGAAGATGTCTGGAATAACGAATTGGTTTGCGTTATTTGCATGTCTCACCGTTTATACCCTAGACGTACTATTCTACTACAATCCTTCGTATATTATCTTACTAATATTATACGTATAAATGCGAAAGTTTGTGGGGATATAATTATGAATAGTTGAATGTTTGATACCTACTCTTTCACGATGGAACAGGCACTTTTGAACTGTAAAGGAATCGATCAGTTGGTTACACAGTTGAAGCTAGTTGCTCATTCTTAAATATTAGTATGTAGGTCTCTCTAAAGAAAAGAACGAGCAAGATACGCAGGAGATATTATAGTGCACAAACAAACACTCCTTTATATTAAGTTTTTACATGATCCTGGTTACATTCTTGTTGCTTCTATATTGTGAAAACAATGTAGGGGCAGAGCAATTTAAAACAATTTAAAAAATAATAAGGACCTATATTTTTTTTTAACCAATCTATACCTAATTTAATAACGCTATAGATATTTGTTTGTTTGTTCAAATGCGATAATCTCTGGAACTACCAGTTAGGTTAAAAAATATATGATAGCTATATTCATGAGGAATACTACAGGCTATATAACATCACGCTACAACCCACCAGAGCAGCGCAGTAACCAAAAACGTAACTTAACTCGGATGAAAAAAATCCACGCGGATAACGTTAGCTTCTATAATAATTGCAGGTCGCGTTCCGTGCTATCATTTCTGTCTAGGCTCTGGAATCCACGCTTAGGATTCCCGTCACGTCTTTACCCCCATACTAATGATCGTACGCATTAGCGAACGTCCATTTTTCTGTCATCTCATTATGGTCACGTATAGTAGTAATTAGTTGTGTGTGTAAGTACATTTTTTGCACTTAATTCTGGCAAAAAGTCGAAGAGGGACACTGGTTTTTGCTGGACAGGGCAAATTGACAGTTAATAGAAACCGCTTGAAACTTCGCAGGGATATACTTAATTACTACATACATACAATCACGCCTGTATTCCCCGAAGGGTTAGACAGAGGTATACTAATGTACACCCATAGTTCGCTGGTATGTTTTAAGTCCAATGTAATAGGAGGCGAGACTATTGCCTATCGCTATTTACTTCATTACAAAATTATGGTAAAAGTCCAATTAGTTATGATGGTCAAATTTAAAAATTGCATTTTCCACCATTTATTGTTTTCTACACAATTATTTTTTTGATTAAAGAATTGAAAGAACCCCTTCTTTCTGAAAGAAAAGGGAAGGGGTGAAGGAGATCTTAATTATAAATTAAAACACCGCTTCCTACGTATCTTCTTCTTTATCGTGTTGGCAGCAAAGTCTAACGACCCCACACACCCTAGTGTCAGAGTTTCTAAACCGCCACAAGGGCCTCTGATATGGTAATCGCTGTCAATGATGTCCAAGGTAAGCTTAGAAAGTACATATGAATTAGAAAACGTTACATTGGTACTTAACCGTGCCCGGTTGCAAACCCACAACCTCGCGCATGAGAGGTGGGCGCCTATACCACTTTTCTATCACGACACTCGAACAGGGCAAATTGACAGTTAATAGTTGCGTTTCACGGTTTAAAATTCCTTGAAGCTTTTCATTGATATACTTCATTATTCATTACTAAACTACGGTAAAAGTCAAATTGGTCATTATTTTAGTAGGCTGTATACTTGTATAGGTAGGCTGTGTATGTTTAAATTTAAAATTGCACTCTCCGCCACTGGTTGTTTTCTATACAGTACAATTGTTTGGTTTGATTCTCACGTTGAGCAAAGTATTATTGGGTTTTTCTATAAAATTCTCAGTAGCAGCTCGGCGTTAGGAATTGTGCCTGGTAAATGGCAATAGGCTCGCTCCCTATTAAATGGGAACTAAACATACCGGCGAACTGTAGGTGTACATTGGTACACCTCTGCCTAACCCTTTGGGGAATACAGACATGATGTTCTGTAAAATAATATCATCATCTTCCTGCCTTAATCCCATGTTACGTGAGGTCGGCGCAACACGTTTTCTTCTTCCATGCCGTCCTGTCAACCGGCATACTATCACTGACTCCCTTCTCTTTTATATCATTCTTCATACAATGCATCAATAAATCTATCTTTTTTTTGGCCTCCATCTTTATCTCCATGTATTATGGAAAATAATATGGAAATTCAATATTGACAAAGTCCGTCATATTCCGGTGAAAATTAAATCTTTCAGGTGCCCAACCCAACAAAATATTTTCCAATAACCAAAGTTCGGCTACCTTACATCTACCTTATAGTCTAAGAACCCAGGGTACCCAAATCAAGGTCACGTTAGTGTGGATGAATTTTTGAAAAAAGTTGTAGAGGAATAGCTGCCTCGTTAGCCTAGTGGTCCTAAGCGCGATTTTTACGCTAGATGTCTTGGGTTCGATTCCCAGGTAAAGCAAAAAGTTATTGAGTTTTTCTATAAAATTCTCAGTAGCAGCTTGGAGTTAGAATTTGCGCCCCCTACTATGTACATGGGACCTAAACATACCGGCAAACTGTGGGTGTAGGTACATGGGGACACCTCTACCTAACCTTTCGGGGAATACAGGAGTGATGGTATATTATGTTATATATCCACAAAACTCCAACCATCTTACAATGACGTAGGTCTAGCGACATTGAGCTCTTATTCTATAACATAAACGACAAGTTATTTCCAAACTTCGACTTCCTAGTCTAAAAACCAATACTAATTTTGGCAAACAACGCCTCTGCGTAAACAATAAGGGCCCCATTTTAAATGCAATAACACAGCCTCCTTGGTGGAAGTTTAAGAAAGATTTACGATATTGATCAGACATTTTAACATAGAACCGTTACGTGACCTTTGGGCTGAATAAAGGAGAATATCTTTGATTATTCAGAGCACTTTGTGTGGTGTATATGTATAATCTATACGATAAAAAAAAAAACTTATAAACAATTAATCATATTTAAGTGTCTGTTTGTGATGTCAAAGTAACAGCTTTTCATAATTAACCGTCCTTTTGGATATTTATAGGGGAGGCCTATGTCCAGCAGTGGACGTTGCAATTTACAAGAAATCAAAAGGATTGAATTTAGTGGTCCCTTCCAAGAGCTAGTTTTGCATGGCGAAAAATAAATGGGAAAGCTTATTACAGTAATGGCACTGAAAATAATAATAATAATTGTCTGTCTGTTTGTACCAGCTACTCACATAGGTCAGCCGTTTAAACAATGCAATCGCACAAAAAATAAACTACTTAATAACTACTTTTATTTAAGAAAAATAATTTTGGTTCTGCGGTAAAAAAAATAACACCCCTTAGGTAACCAATGTTTTTCATACACGAAGTCGCGGGCATAATCTAGTACAACAATATAAACTGCAGATGTCAAACACGAGCTTAGTAGAGGCTATTGCCCTGGTAAAGCCCAAGTTTCCTCGCGATGTTTTCCTTCAGCGACGTTAATTATGTCCAAGGTAAACATAGAAAATACAAATGAATTGAAAAAGTCACATTGGTAGGTAATTGCCCGGTTTTGAACCCGCAACTTCGTGCATGAGAGGCGGATGCCTTAACCACTAAGCCATCACGTCATGCCAAAACTACAAAACTCGGCCTCTACATTCCCCGAGGCAGATGCAGTAAGGATTAACCCACCAAAAAAAGGACAATTCAATGTGTTGACCACTGGAAAAAGCCTATACCCAGCTATGATCGTCTGGCTCAGTAATAATAATTCAAAACAGATGCTCTATACTCACAAAACAATATGGCTGAAGCTTCGTTAGTTTGGAATAACTTGTATTTAAGGGTGTGCCATTAATACGTAATCACATTAGCATGTCTGACGGATGGTACACACTGTTCAAGCGTTCTGCTTACATCTGTATGACAGGCAAAGCCAGGGGCTCCTGTTGTATCGATCTTCTACTATTTAAATTACATAATTGCATGTAATTATAACACACCATCACGCCTGTATTCCCCAAAGCGTTACGCAGAGGTGTACTTACACCCACAGTTTGCCTGTATGTTTTGGTCCCATGTAATAAGGGGCGAGCCTATTGCCATTATCCTGGCACAAATCCTAACACCGAGCTGCTACTGAAAATTTCATAAAAAAACAACAACACTTAACATTTGACAATCACACTTTTTGCTCGACCTGAGAATCAAAACCAGGACCTCTAGCATAGCAGTCTCGCTTAGCACCACTAGGCCAATGAGGCAGTCCTTTCACTCATTGTTGTTTTTACTTTTCTTGTTTTAAAATATATCCTTAGTTTGTTTTTCATTCATTTAGTGTTCATTCGTTCAAGACTGTGTGTAGGCGGTCTTATAAATCGCAAAGAGATTCCTGAAGACAGAACATGAATTATTCACGACACTATCCACTTCAAAGAGCGATCGCCGACGAGATGCATGTTTTTAATATGTAATTAACTAACTTCTGTCGGCAACTTCGCCCGCTTGGTTTTTTTCAGCCATGTTAAGTTACGTTTTTGGTTACTGCTCCGCTTGAAGCGGTCGTAGCGTGATGTTATATCCATACTAATATTATAAATGCGAAAGTAACTCTGTCTGTCTGTCTGTCTCTCTGTCTGTCTGTCTCTTCTTCACGCCTAAACCACTGAACCGATTTCAATGAAATTTAGTACAGATATAGTCTGGGACCCGAGAAAGGACATAGGATAGTTTTCATCCCGGAAATCCCCCGGGAACGGGAACTATTAATCCACGCGGACGAAGTCGCGGGCAAAAGCTAGTAGTTTATAATTTTCCTCGTGAATCTGGCTATCACATACAAAAAGACTTTTTTTAATCCGACTATTAGTTTCAGAGATAAGCGAGTTTACAAACAAACAAACAAACAAAATAATTACTCAGCGGTATTATGTTAGTATAGATCTATCTTTATTTTTATAACAATGGAAGATGTACGTCACTATATGTTTTTTAAATGGAGCTTGTGTAGAGAAAAGTTGTGGTATCAATTGAAATTCAATATGAGATGTCGTGATAGCCCAAGTGTTTAAGGCGAAATCGAACCCAAAACCTCTAGCGTTCGAGACGCGCTTAGTACCCCTAGGCTAACGAGGCAGTTAAACATTGGTACTTATATATACCATTACGCCTGTATTCCCCGAAGGGTTAGGCAGAGGTGTACCAATGTACATGTACACCCACAGTTCGCCGGTATATATAGGTCCCATGTAATAGGGGGCGAGCCTATTGCCATTAACCGGGCACAAATCCAAACTCCGAGCTGCTACTGAGAATTTCATAGAAACACCCAATAACACTTTGGTACTTAATACGATTAAATAAATTACTTCAAGGGCCACGAAACTCTCCGTGTACACACAGACCAAAAAACTGTCTTTTCAGATTAATTTCGTTACAGGATCCAAGACAGTTGAATCGTTTCTCTGGGACTCGTCGAGATTCATTACCTCGGCGCTTTTCTGGCAATCTCCACTGTTGATTCTGGTTTTCAGGAGTTCCAGTGGTTAGGAATAGTGTAGCAGGATTGTCCAAATTAAAAGACCAAAATACTGTGCAAATACGTAACCTCTCCTTTTTTAAAGTCGCCTAAAAAGACTACGCCTTCAGAGTAGAAGATTTAAAAACGATATCAAAAAGAAAATGCCCAATAATTATCTTGTTACTCTAAAAGGGAATCTACGTACAATAAATTATGGACTTAAGGGTATTACATCGCTCAAGTCCTAAAAACACCTTATGTTTAAAGAAATTTGTTGAGGAATCCTTCCGTACGTTTTCCATATAAAAAATATATGTTATACTTAAAGTCATCCTCAACAGATCGCATTGATTAGAATTGTAATAAACTTGCCCAAATTTGGGAAAAAAAAAATTTAAACAGGTCATTTTTCAATCTAAATTGCAAATTGTTGATAAAACAGCTGAATAGTTCGGCATGAATTTTATACCTAAAGACATGTAATGACATATCAAACAATTCGCATTGTTTACTTTTTCTTGTTTCTGTTAAGGGTATTACATCGCTCAAGTCCTAAAAACACCTTATGTTTAAAGAAATTTGTTGAGGAATCCTTCCGTACGTTTTCCATATAAAAAATATATGTTATACTTAAAGTCATTCTTAACAGATCGCATTGATTAGAATTGTAGTAATCTTGCCCAAATTTCGGAAAAAAAATGTTTAAACAGGTCATTTTTCAATCTAAATTGCAAATTGTTGGTAAAACAGCTGAATAGTTCGGCATGAATTTTATACCTAAAGACTTGTAATGACATATCAAACAATTCGCATTGTTTACTTTTTCTTGTTTCTGTTAAGAATTTGTAATAATAACTAAAAACTCGAAATTTCATCAATTCCCCCCACGAGGCACCCCCGCTATGCCTGAGACGCCAAACTTCAGTGCCTTGATGGCTGTTGTCAAGGGTGGACTACACGCATGTTATTTTTTCCAAAATAAAAACCAAAACTTCATTTTTTTAATAATTTATGAATGAAGCAATATAGTAAATAGTACAAATATAAATATTTACCAAAATAAGAATTGAAATTAAGTTCGTAAATAATTAAAAAGAAATTTGTAATTTCGTTTACTTTTTGAATCTATCATAGAGTAAGCCTGACTACTATGCCTACCTATGTATAAAAACAAATGCTTGTCCGAGCTCTCCAAGATTATTGGTAAATACCTACTCTTTGAGTAGATACATTATTTCTTTGGTGTTTATTTTTTTTTATTGTTCTTAGCCTTAAAAATTTCGTTTGACGGAGAACATAGATTTAGGTTTTTTTTTTTTTAAATTTGCTGACCAAACTTTCAGAATGTATCATGTATGAGCACAACTATTTCCGTGACTGAGATCCGATAAGCACTTACTTAGTCATCATCAGACCTTTAGAATGTACCACATAATAATAAGAATACACGAAGCGTATTGTTAGGAGTTTCCTTTCTCAAAAGCCCTGACCACCGGTGGCTTGAACCCTGTTCCCGACGCCGCCGGTGGGCTACTATTTTTTTATATTTTTAAATGTTTTTTTTTTATTACTTATAGTAATATTTAAAAATGTAATGAAAATGTATAATAAATAATAAAAAAAAAATAATAATAAATAAATGTGTATAATGAATAAATAAATGGAAGAATAATAATAAAATCTTTATTTCAGACCATGTCTATAATAATTACAAAAAGTTTATTTTGTGCACGAATAAATGTTTTCAGGATATACGAGTCCTGTTTAACCGCAATGACCTGTGGGATGCTGTTAGTGCTACCCCGGACACTGCTTAACAAAGAAGCGAGCCGCTTGCGCATGATGGCATGAAAACCGTCTGCCCCGGCTTCCGCAAACATACTAGAGGCACTACAAAAACGAGTACATACCTATGTATGTACTCGTTTTTACGAAACGAGTACATACCTATGTATGTACTTCGGTTTAGCACCCGTGCTTAGTAAGATAGATATTGAAAGCTAGGTCATCCTAACTATTTTCGTTTCCGAGAACCGATAAGCACTTACCTGACCATCATCAGACCTTTAGAAATATCACATGAACACTTCGTACTCAATTAGATAAATGTTGAAAGTTAGGTCAGCAGGCAAAGTGAATATTTTTTTCACGGTTACCTTTACATCGTTCGGGAGCCGAAACACAGGAACTCCAGTAAAGTAATAATTACTATTGGCGTTATTAGTTTTTTTAACACGTCTCAAAGAATTTGAAGTGACTTTTTTTTGTCATTCGAGATGTTAGTGCGTTTCTGCCTGATCGATGAATGGATTTTTCAAAGAATGAATGAATGGATTTTTCATTCGCATGTGCAGTCGATAAGGTTTACACACAAATATGCATGTACTGCAAGGAAGCGTCACTTCGAGTTCTCATTATTTCACAAATGAAACCATCATCATCACGCCTGTATTCCCCGAAGGGCTAGGCAGAGGTGTACCATTGTACATCCACAGTTCGCCGGTATATTTAGGTCCCATGTAAAAGGGGCGAGCCTATTGCCATTTATCAGGCACAAATCCAAACTCCGGGCTGCTACTGAGAATTTCGTAGAAAATCCCAATAACACCTTTTGCTCAACCTAAGAATCGAACCCAGGACCTCTAGAGTAGCAGTCGTGCTTAGGACCACTAGGCTAATGAGGCAGTTTAAATTAAATTTTCATGTTATTTATTGAAAATAATATAGCCAATAGTTTCTGTTACTATGACAGAGTTTATGGCTTTTGGTTCCAGAACGATGTAAAAGTAAGAGTGTATAATAAAATAATATAAATTACGATGTACCAAATAATAAATAATAGAAGACCAAAATGTATCTGTAATATATATGTAATCTCTCAGAGAGCGAATAAAATAGGCAAAAACAATGACAACTCTGCGACACATCTGTGTTCTTGCTTAATGTTAAGTTCCGTTTATCGTAGCATACTGGCTACCGGTAGAGGGCGCGAATTTTAAAAAATAATAGTACAGATGTCAAATCCTCAAGGACATCGGGCGATGTAATAACCTTAAGAATTTGTAATAATAACTAAAAACTCGAAATTTCATCAATTCCCCCCACGAGGCACCCCCGCTATGCCTGAGACGCCAAACTTCAGTGCCTTGATGGCTGTTGTCAAGGGTGGACTACACGCATGTTATTTTTTCCAAAATAAAAACCAAAACTTCATTTTTTTAATAATTTATGAATGAAGCAAGATAGTAAATAGTACAAATATAAATATTTAGCAAAATAAGAATTAAAATTAAGTTCGTAAATAAATAAAAAGAAATTTGTAATTTCGTTTAGTTTTTGAATCTATCATAGAGTAAGCCTGACTACTATGCCTATGTATAAAAACAAATGCTTGTCCGAGCTCTCCAAGATTATTGGTACCTAAATACCTACTCTTTGAGTAGATACATTATTTCTTTGGTGTTTATTTTTTTTTATTGTTCTTAGCCTTAAGAATTTCGTTTGACGGAGAACACAGACATAGGTGATTTTTTTTAAAAAAATTTGCTTACTAAACTTTCAGAATGTATGATGTATGAGCACAACTATTTCCGTTACTGAGATCCGATAAGCACTTACTTAGTCATCATCAGACCTTTAGAATGTACCACATAATAATAAGAATACACGAAGCGTATTGTTAGGAGTTTCCTTCCTCAAGAGCCCTGACCACCGGTTTTTTTTTTTTATAGACGGGAAATCATCAAATAACTTCCCCCGCCCTGGGCGGGGCGGGAGGGAGTGTCAGACTTTTACTGACTAAAACCCGTCTATGTTCCTTCATGTGCCCTGTTCCGGGGGCGCGGTATCTCTTTCGAACAACCCGCAGACCACCGGTGGCTTGAACCCTGTTCCCGACGCCGGTGGGCTACTATTTTTTAATATTTTTAATGTTTTTTTATTTTATTATAGTAATATTTAAGAATGTAATGAATATGTATAATGAATAAATAAATGGAAGAATAATAATATTTTTTTTATTTTAGACCATGTCTATAATAATTACAAAAAGTTTATTTTGTGCACGAATAAATGTTTTCAGGATATTTGAGTCCTGTTTAACCGCAATGACCTGTAGGATGCTGTTAGTGCTACCCCGGACTCTGCTTAACAAAGAAGCGAGCCGCTTGCGCATGATGGCATGATGGCGCATGATGGCTTCCGCAAACATACTAGAGGCACTACAAAAACGACTACATACATAGTAGCACCCGTGCTTAGTAAGATAGATATTAAAAGCTAGGTCATCCTAACTATTTTCGTTTCCGAGAACCGATAAGCACTTACCTGACCATCATCAGACCTTTAGAAATATCACATGAACACTCCGTACTCAATTAGATAAATGTTGAAAGTTAGGTCAGCAGGCAAAGTGAATATTTTATTTACACGGTTACCTTTACATCGTTCGGGAGCCGAAACACAGGAACTCCAGTTAAGTGATAATTACTATTGGGGTTCTTAGTTTTTTTACACGTCTCAAAGAATTTGAAGTGACTTTTTTTTTGTCATTCGAGATGTTAGTGCGTTTCTGCCTGATCGATGAATGGATTTTTCAAAGGCTACCATTCGCATGTGCAGTCGATAAGGTTTACACACAAATATGCATGTACTGCAAGGAAGCGTCACTTCGAGTTCTCATTATTTCACAAATGAAACCATCATCATCACGCCTGTATTCCTGCGGGTTGTTCGAAAGAGATACCGCGCCCCCGGAACGCAAAGGGCACATGAAGGAACATAGACGGGTTTTAGTCAGTAAAAGTCTGACACTACCTCCCGCCCCGCCCAGGGCGGGGGAAGTTATTTGATGATTTCCCGTCTATAAAAAAAAAAAAAAAAAAAAAAAAGAGGTGTGCCATTGTACATCGACAGTTCGCCGGTATATTTAGGTCCCATGTAAAAGAGGCGAGCCTATTGCCATTTATCAGGCACAAATCCAAACTCCGGGCTGCTACTGAGAATTTCGTAGAAAATCCCAATAACACCTTATTATGCTTAATCTAAGAATCGAACCCAGGACCTCTAGAGTAGCAGTCGTGCTTAGGACCACTAGGCTAATGAGGCAGTTCAAATTAAATTTTCATGTTATTTATTGAAAATAATATAGCCAATAGTTACTGTTACTATGACAGAGTTTATGGCATTTGGTTCCAGAACGATGTAAAAGTAACAGTTTATACTAAAATAAATATAAATTACGATGTACCAAATAATAAATAATAGAAGACCAAAATGTATCTGTAATATATATATGTAATCTCTCAGAGAGCGAATAAAATAGGCAAAAACAATGACAACTCTGCGACACATCTGTGTTCTTGCTTAATGTTAAGTTCCGTTTATCGTAGCATACTGGATACCGGTAGATGGCGCTAATTTTAAAAATTAATAGTACAGATGTCAAATCCTCAAGGACATCGAGCGATGTAATAACCTTAAATACATTCGCTTCAATGAATGGAAATAAGGTTGCTAATGTATTTTTAAGTAACCTTCCGTAATTGGAACTTTATCAATATTCCAAATCAAATGAAGTCCAATTTACATTTAAAAATCGGATCCATTTAAAAGCAATTGCGTTGAGTGCGCGAACAGAGCAGACAGATACGAAAAGTAAATGTGGATGAGGTAGTTCATTTTATTTATTCTTCGTAAATATACCCAGTCGGGTCATAAGTTCTGTTAAAACCTTATTATTTTAATTTTCGAATACTGGCTAGATAAGCGTCGACTATTTTTAAAAGTAGATCATTTGCGCTTGCCGAAAATAAAAAAAGAAATTAAATTTTATTCATTTTTAAATATGGAGTGGTCGAAGAAGGAAGATAGAGTCGCTGTTATCGCGTTGCACCGCTGTGGTTACGCGCCAAAAGAGATTTTCAACATTCTACAAAAATTGAAAATAACACTACAGTTTGTGTATCGCACTATCAAACGATACACTGAAGATTCAAGCTTCGAAGATCGTGAGAGGAGTGGCCGACCTCGTACAGTTAGGACACCAGCGGTCATCAAAGCAGCAAAGGCGCGAATTCAACGAAATCCCGTGCGTAAGCAAAAAATCTTAGCCCTTCAGATGGGGTTAAGCAGAACCACGGTCAAAAGAGTGTTAAATGAAGACCTGGGACTGCGAGCTTATCGTAAAAAGACCGGACATTTTTTAAACGAGCGTTTGAAAAAAATTAGACTGGAAAGATCCCGCGCTTTGTTACGGCGGTACGCGGTAAAAAAATACCGCGAAATTTTATTTTCAGATGAAAAAATTTTTACCATCGAAGAAAGTTACAACAAACAAAATGATAAGGTGTATGCCCACAGCAGTGAAGAAGCGAGCGCGCGTATTCCAAGGGTCCAGCGAGGGCATCATCCTTCCTCACTCATGGTTTGGCTTGGAGTCTCATATTCAGGCTTAACTGAAGTGTTTTTCTGTGAAAAAGGTGTGAAAACCAGTGCTGTGGTGTACCAAAATACCGTCCTAACGAACATAGTAGAACCTCTTTCTCAAACAATGTTCAAAAACAGACATTGGATATTCCAGCAGGATTCTGCACCAGCTCACAAGGCACGAAGCACGCAAAACTGGTTGACCGCCCATGAAATTGACTTCATCGAGCATGAAGACTGGCCCTCTTCTAGTCCAGATTTAAACCCGCTGGACTACAAGATATGGCAACATTTGGAGGAGAAAGTCTGCGCTAAACCTCATCAGAATTTGGAGTCTCTCCGAGCATCTCTGGTTAAAGCAGCGGCTGAAATAGATATGAATATGGTGCGTACTGCGATCGATGATTGGCCGCGCCGATTAAGGGCATGTATTCAAAATGGAGGGGGGCATTTCGAATAATGTAAATAAAAATTTATTGTACATTTAATTATCTTTCATTTCATATATAATTTTTAAATCATTCTCAAAAAGTATATCATTAATTACATTGAAAGTTTTTGACAGAATTTATGACCTGACCATGTAGATTATATATACATACTAGTATTAAGGAGGACGAGCTCGTGGCCAAATAATTACAGCCGCATACACCGATCTTCCGGGTAAAGCCACGCTTGCCGAGGTTGGTCTGTGGATCGGTGACCATTTACCATAGCGAGTTTCCTCCGTGCCTCGGAAAGCACGTAAAGCCGTTGGTCCCGGCTGTCATTTGTAGATCTTTGACAGTCGTTACTGTTAGTCAGAAGCCCTAAAGTCAGACAACCAGTCTTACCAAGAGTATCGTATTACCCATTACTGGGTTGTGGAGGTCTGATAGGCAGTCGCTCCATGTAAAATACTGATATTCAGCTGCATCCGGTTCGACTGGAAGCCGACCCCAACATAGTTGGGAAAAGGCTAGGCAGATGATACATACTAGTATTATAAAACCTCGTCAGTGCCTCATTAGCCTGGTGGTCCTAAGCGCGACCGAAGGGTTAGGCAGAAATGTACCAATGTACACCCACAGTTCGCCGGTATATTTAGGCCCCATGTAATAGGGGGCGAGCCTATTGCCATTAACCGGGCACAAATCCAAACTCCAAGCTGCTACTGAGAATTTCATAGAATAACCTAATAACACTTTTTGCTGGACCTGGGAACCCAAGACCTCTAAGTGTAACAGTCGCGCTTAAGACCACTGGGCTAACTAAAGTTTGTGTGCGTGGCACTGTATATAAATAAATAAATAAAACCAAAAAATTCATAAATAATAATTTTATTACAATACCAACAATTCATTTCCAACATCAACATAATTCAAAAACTATTTATTTGGAAAATATCTTTCAAAAATAGAAAAAAACTTTAGACATTTTCAGGACCTGCTGAAGAGTGTCCATTACAAAACAATTTACAGGAATAATGGTGTCTAACAATATAAGAATAAGTGAGTGATACGGAGGCTATACCAATTAAAATTAATACATAAACAAATTGAGAAGTCGGTATATAAGAAATAAAAAGTTCAGAATATTTATTATAAATGTCTATCATTTGCTCATCAGAATACATATTTATATCTTTATTTTTTACCTTACTAATTCAAAAACAAACTGTCATCCGATTTTAGTCTTCGATTACGTCTTTGAAATACTGCTCCGGTCCCGTTGGTCGTAGCGTGATGTTCTATACGTGTGAACCTTACTCTTGAATCACTCTAGCTATTGATGAAAACTAAATTAGAATCCGTTGCGTAGTTTAGAAAATCTGAAGAAAAAGGCTGATCAGCGTCGGAGTATTGTAACTCACCTCCAAACCGAGCATTGAAATACATACCTTATTTCGATTTGATAGCTTTCAAATTCGATTGATAAATCCTTTGCCCCCCTCGACAATCTGCGCAGGCTATAAACGTACAGAGGGACAGTATAAGCGACTTTGTTTACTATAAAGGGATACGAATTCCACACAATATCACTGGACAATTTTAAGTCACTTTTCAACGTTTTACAATTAAATTACTTGTAAAATTATACAGGGTTACAACAGAAGGTGTATTTTTATATTTATTTTTTATTTTGCATTTTATATTTTGATTTTTTATATTTACGTCATTTGACGTTGTATTGTTGGTGACAGCATTTGGGCATAGATAATGGAATGGTTATGGATGCAAGGATGTATTTTTCATTATGGAATTTGGCATGGAATTTGATAGTGTAATACTTAGGTAATTTTGTGTCAAAATAAAAATATGATGAAAATTAATTTTCATTATCAATGTCATTTCACGGATATTGCGATTGTCTTACTTTATTGATTGTCATAATATGAAAAAAAAAAGAACAACAGTCAGCTAAGAGATGACCAATCTTAAGCAGAGGTGTACCAACGTACACCCACACAGTTCGCCGGTATATTTAGGTCCCATGTAAAAAGTGGCGAGCCTATAGCTACTAGCTGCCATTAACCGGGCACAAATCCTAACTCCGAGCTGCTACTGATGAGAATTTCATAGAAAAACTTACTTTGCTCAACCTAGGAATCGATCCCAAGATCTCGACAGCAGTTGCGCTTAGAACCACGAGGCTAACGAGGCAGTACACCGGGCGCCATTTAGCTCAACCATTTTGAAAAAAACCGAATGATTCAACACATCAGTGAAAAAAAACCACGCGAACAAAACCGCGATCAAAAGCTAGTCAAACATATTGTACTAACTAATTCATCTTCTCCCACCATTGTCATGTTAATGTAACACTTAAACATAATAAAACAACTAACTCACCTACACTTTGTTTCAAACCGTATATAAAGTTACAACAGTGTCAAAGAAAACAAAACTTTTCAGACAGCCAAGTCCTTTGTTTTGTAATACTCAGAGCTTATTCTGTGTGGTACACTAAAAATAAACTTTTCTTTATACCTCTACCTATCTACGTGCGAAGAGTCTAACTTTTCTACTCGGGTTCCGTAGGTAGGTACCTCTTTATAATATAATCATTTGCATATGAAAAGAGGAGGTGTACACAAAGGTGAAAATGTTCTTATTACTGACATCGTGCGATATTATTTCTACTGCTATTAATCTTTACATATTAAAAAAAAATATATATATACCATCACGCCTGTTATCCCCGAAGGGCTAGGCAGAGGTGTACCAATGTACACCCACAGTTCGCCGGTATATTTAGGTCCCATGTAATAGGGGGCGAGCCTATTGCCATTAACCGGGCACAAATCCAAACTCCGAGCTGCTACTGAGAATTTCATAGAAAAACCCAATAACAGTTTTTGCTCAACCTGGGAATCGAACCCGGGACCCCTTGCACAGCAGTCGCACTTGCGACCACGAGACCAACGGGGCAGTTACATACGGCAGTTACGGGGTCTTTACATATTATAAAACAAAATCGCTACTCGCCGCATACAAAGAGACAGACCCTTTGTGTGCTTAGGTCTTTTGGAATATGCAACGGATTTCATAATTCATTTTCATTTATTTTATCGATAGATAGATTGATTCAAAAGGAAGGTTTATACGTATGAAACATCACGCTACGATCAACGGGAGCGGAGCAGTAACTGCGAACGTAACTGAACGGGGTATATAGCTAAACATATTATAATAAAATAAAATAAATATGTGTCTGCGCCTTCGTAAAAAAAACCTGGAAGGACATAAGGGAGGCTATTGCCCAGTAGTGGGATAGAGTAGAACTAGTTGGTGGCGCGAATCATACATCAAGCAATTACCGGACCCGACTCATAGTTAAAGAAGAAACCGTGGGGTTTTAGCCGGTCCGACATAACCCTACGTTCTTTCCAGATGGAGAGTATCCCATGAGTACATACATACATAAGGAAATTCACATGAAAAAAAAAACGACGGGTTGCACTCCGGGAGTGCCGACAGAAGTGAAAACGCTAAAGACGTACTCGTAAGATTTTCGATCAGGTCACGTGTCCTGACGCGAGTTTAACATTTTTTACCCATTCCAAAAAAAGTGCACAACGCCGCCAAAGAAGTTTTCAATTCAAAAACAGTCGATTTTTTTTCGATCAACACCAAAATAGCAGCCTTCATAATAATATTCCATTTTAGTTCACCAAGAGTGTTTTGAATAATTTAATAATATTTCATTAACATTATCTCGCAAAGACTGTACCTATTGTTGACTAAATAATAATAGATAAGTTTCGTTTGAGCACAGTTTTACAAACATCTGTTAACCTTTCACAAATATAAGTTTAATTTAATTAGGAGCCGTGTTTGGGACAAAAGTTTTTAGAAGTAAATTGATGAATACGATATTCTCTCCGCTTTTTCGCATACACGGAACAATTTATATGCACGGTGTTTGGCAGAACGTTGAACATACGAAAATGGTGGATAGGTGGGGTCATAAAGAAAGAAAGAAAGAAAAACTATTTATTCTCGCGAAAGCGACGCACAACACATAAAAAAGCAAAAAATAACAATAAGAATAATGTATAAGCGCCACTACCGCGCGAAACGTCTGACGCTCAGCATAAAGCCGTGGCCCGTGCACGAGACACGGAACCATAGCGTTGCATTGGTTGGTTGGTCATCTGCTACTTATACAACCCTAATTTATTTGTCTCTGGGCCCCTGGATATTTTTTTTAATTTTTTGCTTTCACCACTTTCTTAACTTTAATAAAATAAAATTTATCACACGACAAAGTGGACGGGCGACCTTATTAACACCGCAAGAAGACGCTGGATGCAGGCCGCTCCTAACCGGTCCTTTTGTAAATCTATAGGGGAGGCCTATGTCCACCAGTGGATATCCTACGGCTGATATGATGATGATAGGCCGTCGGCTTGTTCACCATCCAACGATGTTGAAAAAAAAAACATCCAAAAAGTACATAGTTCATCTTAGGCCCCCAGAAATCATTATTTGAACAGAAAAGTTTACGGCCCCGAGACTTTCTTTATCGACGAATTGTACAGATATATATTTTGAGGTTGAAAGTAATTTCGCGCAATAAATCTTAGCAACGAACGAGTTTGGAAACTCATTACACGGTTTCGGCAACTCAAAATGTTACGATTGGGAAGAAATTATTAACATTCGCCAAGAAACAATTCATTTTACACATTTTATGGTTGAAATGGTGGTAAAGACCTTGCTTGATAAATATCGGAGTTTTAGTTCATATCATCATCATCATATCAGCGGCAGGACGTCCACTGGTGGACATAGGCCTCCCCCATAGGGTTCCCTATGGACCGGTTGGAAGTGGCCTGCATTCATCATCTTCCTGCAGTTTTAGTCAGGTCTTCCGTCCACCTTGTGGGTGGACGACCTACGCTGCGCTTGCCGGCCCACCTATTATTAATCACCTCTACCTATATACATCTGCAATACCAATACCAGAGGCCTTGCAATGCATTGCCATCCCAAAGATAAAGTTGAAATGTCTCATGTGCCTGTAATGACTTCGGCACCCACACCTTTCAAACAGGATCACAGCAACGCTGCTTTGCGGCAGAAATAGGTATGGTAGTAGTAAAAAGCTTAAGTTTTCCGCCAACGACCGATATTTGACAGATTTCTTCTCGTCGCCTGACAAAGAAATTTGTCAAAAATCGATCAGACAATCGGTAAAAAAATCGGTCGTGTGTGGAGACGCTTAAATTCGCATAATAGGTACGCATTTAGCACTAAATGTCAGACGATTTCCGAATGTCGGGGCCTAGTCGTCCAATAAATCTCTGCCACAGTAACAATGCTCCCGGAACTCTGGACGTCACTCCGTAATGCGTACTTGCATGAATTGGTCCTCTATGAATAAGGCCGATTATATATTAAACTAGCTTTTGCCCGCGGCTTCGCTCGCAAGAAGTATTATTTTTCATCCCCTCTATTTTATCCCCTTAGGGGTGGAATTTATCAAAATTCTTTCTTAGCGGATGCCTACATCATAACATCTACCTGCATGCCAAATTTCAGCTCGATCCATCCAGTGGTTTGGGCTGCGCGTTGATAGATCACTATCTCAGTCAGTCAGTCAGTCATCTTTGAGTTATATATATTTAGACTAGGTTCTGCCCGCGACTTCGTTCGCATCAAATTTGTTGCAATATTTCACGCGATTAACTGCCTCGGTAGCCTAGTGGTTCTAAGTGCAACTGCTACGCTAGAGGTCTTGGGTTCGATTCCCAAGTCGAGCAAAGTGTTATTGGGTTTTTCTATCAAATTCTCAGTAGCAGCTCGGAGTTTGGATTTATGCCCGGTTAATGGCAATAGGCTTGCTCCCTATTACATGGGACCTAATCACCTAAACATACCGGCGAACTGTGAGTTTTCATAAGTACACCTCTGCCTAACGCTTCGGGGAATACAGGCGTGATGATAATGTTATGCCTATTAAATTTTTTGCCACTATACGATATGAGATCTTTTATAATGCGCGCTGCAAAGGAGTGGAACTCTCTACTTGCGTTTGTATTTCCGAACGCAATTAACCCTAATCTCTTCAAAGTTAGAGTGAACAAGCTTCTTCTGGGTAAGCTCACTCCATCGTAGACTTTGTCTCTGTCACCTCTGACCTAGACTAGAGTCAAGAGCTTACCCATCTATACATATAATAAAATCGTAACGAGACCAATTCAATATTTTTATAGAGCGTAATTCTCACATGTTAAATACATTATACTGAACCCAAAAAAATGGGTTTTAGAATTTTTGTCTGTCTGTTTGTTTGTATGTACGCGCATAACTTTTTAGCTCCTGCACCGATTTGAACAAAACTTTTGGCATTGTGTTGGCAGTAACCTGAGTTGTAATCTAGGTACAATTCATCACGCTATGTCACATAGGGGTTAGACAGAAACAGTATTAACTTAAAAATACTGAACGCGAACGAAGTCGCGGGCAACAGCTAGTCCTAAATAAAAAAATACTACTTTTCTATTGAGCGCGCTGTCGTGAGTCTTCTTAATCCTGAAAGGCATAATAAGAGAACAAGGTAATGCCTCGCCTTAAAAGAGTCGAGGCACAACCGGGGCGGTAAATTATTCGTTCTCGCCGTGCTATCCGGCGGACTCCCTGGTTATCCGGGCTGTGTCCGCTGCGAGGTCGGTTGACTGATGCTTTCCGGACCGTGCTACTTAATTGTGGCCTCTGAAATTTGTCCGTTCCAATTGTCGTGGGTTTGTTATATTATATATTTTATGTAGGTAATGTATTCCAATATCGTGATGGCCCAGTGGTTAAGGTACCCGCCTCCTCATGCACTAGGTCGTGGGTTCGCAACCGGGCACGGGCAAGTACCAATGTGACTTTTTCTAATTCATATGTAGTACTCCCAAGTTTATCTTGGACATCACTGACGAAGGAAAACATCGTGAGGAAATCTGGATTTATAATTAATATAAGTTTGAAATTGCCAATCCGCAATTGAAATTTAAAAAATCGCATTCAAATCGGTTCAATCGTTTAAGAGCTACAGTGCCACAGACAGGCACACGTCAAACTTATAACACCACTCTTTTTTAAACTATTTTTAGGCGGACACAAGAGAGGAAGTGTTTTTGGCTCCCGCATACGAGAGTGGTGGATAAAAATCACACCGTATCTAATATCTTAGCCTCAGATGACGAACATGGATAAAAATAGCGTCGAACCCGAATAAATTGAAAAAGTACAAGATGTCAATTTTATTAAAGAAATAAACACAATAAACAAAAACTTGTTGACATATCAATAGACAAACAAGCAATAAAAAAAAGATTGACCAATTTGGAGCGCTTTAAGCAGCACAGCTCAGATATAATAAAAACAGCAAAATAAAAAAAACTGCATAATGCAAATATAGTGCACCATTGTACATTTCGTTGGTTCAACGCTCAAAAGAAATAATCCACTTTTAAACTACCATTTTGGTTCCAAATTTTACCCCATTTTAACAATCAGATACAAAAATCAGAATCCAACTTGACTTCAACTTTCTGAAATTAAAAATAAGTATCGGAAAATTTGGATTACTCGACTGTCAATCATCTTCTAACATACCCAACAATTGTATGATTTTCAGAAATAAATCCACGATGGATGTGTAAAGCATGAAAGCTCCTAGTGCATAATCATCCTCATTCAGCTCGACAGCCTTACCTCCAAGAATCATCTGCAGTTCGATAATGAGCATCTGAAAAACAGTACCAGATAAATTCACTAGCGGACTAGTGGCTGGGTACTCACTTAGCAGTGTAGCACGCAACGTATCAGATACGGTATCAACCTGCAAGTGAGTACGGCTCGTCCACGGCTCGTACGGTTCGCAGTGAAACCGCCACTCGGCGGGTCACTGCGAGCTTACAGCGCTCCACGCGCGAGCGGCTCGCAGCGGGCTCGTGCCTACGTACCTACTCACTTGATGCCGTATCTAATATGTTACGTGCTACACTGCTAAGTGAGTACCCAGCTTTAAGTAGTTTTTTTAACCATTATCATATCAGCCGCAGGACGCCCACTGCTGGTAATAGGCCTCCCCTATAGATTTCCAAAAAAACCAGTTGGAAGCGGCCTGCATTCAGCGTCTTCCTGCTTAATCAGATCGTCTGTCCACCATGTGAGTGGACTTTTAAACATCATTGGATGGCAGATACTCCGACGGTCCACCTTTTATTTGGTGCGCTGTGGAAATCCTCATGGACTTCCTCCGTCATGAGGGTGACGGAAACCACCGTGGTGTTCCACCTCTGCCCATGGCCGGGGGTGCGGGATTCGCATAAGCACCTCTCGTTCGACAAGCCTCGACCTGCTGTACCTCAGCGGATCCCTCCCCCTCGTGCAGTCATTCCTATAATGGCCGCTACCACTCAGTGGCGCGCATGGAACACTGCGCCGCTTACTTGGTCTTTTCTAGTCGGACGACAGAATATGCCCCATAGTCCGCCGCCCGCAGGCTACCTCTCATGGAGGCCGTAGATCATTTTGCACCTTTCTCGGGCACCCAGTGCGTCTCTTACGGGAGGAGAGAGAAGATACGGCTTCTCATGAAATACAGCCCGCTAACAGACAAACGAACATACAAATTAACAGACAGACAGCGAAGGTTTAGTAATAGGGTCCCGATAGCAACCTTGGGTACATAGTCCTTCTTCTTTTCAATTCGATATTAAGTAGGCCATTTTCTTTTTCATTATTTTAAATTACTTGGCCTGTATCGTTTTTCTACGGAACACTAAATGTCTAAACACACTGTGCCGAAGTTACGCGACCGAAGTTTCGCGGCTGATTTTACGTTCCGACGTGTTCTGCTGATATGACACACTATATGTGCCGAACTTACGCGGCAGAAATTCAGTTGCGTTACTTGATGTATGTGTAGTGTCCCCTCCCCCGCTAGATGTTCGTCGGCAATCGAACCGAACTTCGGTCGCGTATAATGCGTCCACTACAGCTGAACGCTACGCTGAACTTACGCCCGACCGAAATTACGTTGCGTTTATAACGCAATGTAACTTCGGCGTAATGTGTCGTCAGTAATACAAATAACATAGCAGGCGTAATCATGCCAAACTTCGGTCACGTACGTTCGGCATAGTGTGTTTAGACACTAAAAAGGTAGAATGCCAAAAAGTACTTACGACAACGTTGAGGAGAGTGCCTATGATGAGAATGCCAATGGAGAGGGGTTTATACCTGGTGTCAGTCACCAACTGTACGATACTGATGACGAGTACCACCGCCATGAACGCCACACTGATTCCAATGATATACAACAGGTAATGTGTGAAATCAAACTGTATAAAAAACAAAGGAAATATTATTTAAGAGAAAAAAAGATTGCTGCAAAGTCAAAGGCAAATCATTTATTGCCCTGCGGGTTGTTCGGACGATATACTCGTACTTCGCCCCCGGAACGCAAAGGGCACAAGAAGGAACATGGGCTTTAGTCAGTAAAAGTCTGACTCTCCCTCCCGCCCCGCTCAGGGTGGCAGAAGTCATTTAATGCTTTCCCATCCGAAAAAAACGTGACGTTCAAATTATTGGTTTAATTGAAATAAGTGTATTTCAATTAAACCAATAATTTGAACGTCAATTACAAGATAAAAAAATAATAATATTGAATTTAGTTGCTCCTTCCAAAATTTAAACTCTTAAAAAAATGCAGTATGTTATGCAGGGGTACCTATTTCAGTTATGAAAACTAAAATGTCTACGGTTTTTTTTTTTTTTAAAGACGGGAAATCATCAAATAACTTCCCCCGCCCTGGGCGGGGCGGGAGGGAGTGTCAGACGTTTACTGACTAAAACCCGTCTATGTTCCTTCATGTGCCCTTTGCGTTCCGGGGGCGCGGTATCTCTTTCGAACAACCATCAGCCCCGGCAGATCGACATGACTTGCGAGATGACTTTCGAAGTGATCTGACTATTTCAGAATAGCAAATGTCTACGGTAAAACTTACGTTATTTTAATTTTATGGTTGGCAATTTTAAATTTTCGTTGTTTTGAACATTGACATTTTACCCGTACTTATTTTCGGCCCATTTTCACGAAAATCACTAAAAATACATTTAGTGCCCCTGACAGAGACAGAATGATAATTTAAACACATTTAACGCTAAAAATATGATTGGTGATTTTGGTGAAACCATCACCATCACGCCTGTATTCCCCGAAAGGTTAGGCAGAGGTGTACCAATGTACACCCACAGTTCGCCGGTATATTTAGGTCCCATGTAATAGGGGGCGACCCTATTGCCATTAACCGGGCACAAATCCAAACTCCGAGCTGCTACTGAGAATTTCATAGAAAAACCCAATAACACTTTTTGCTCGACCCGGGAATCGAACCCGGGACCCCTTGCACAGCAGTCGCACTTGCGACCACGAGACCAACGGAACAGTTATTTTGGTGAAAGTCGCAATAATGTTCGACATTCAAATAGGTACTCGAAATAAATGCTTGATGGTGCTTGCTAGTTTGATGGTGGTTTTCTTTGAGTTAATTTTTGCCATACTTACACTAGTGCAAGCTAAAGCCATGCAAATTACTACCACGACAATTGTTGACAATGCTGCAACGAAAACGACGTCAGTTCGGTACCTGACAGTAATGAAGGCAGCAATCATACTCATGAAAATAACCTGAAAACAAAACAAGATATATTAAAGAAATACTTCATCGTATTTGTCTTTGACACCTTTGACCTAACCGAGAGTGAAAAGCTTAGGAATCTCTAATAACATTAAAAAAAACGTTTCTTTTTCGTGCGAAAAACTACACATTTTCAAAATATCAGAATAGCATCATCATCATCATCATCATCATCATCCAAAAATTTAATATACTAGCATCTGCCTGCGAATTCGTTCGCGTCAAACTTAATTGGTTATCCCACGAGATCGTGCATTTTTCCGGGATAAAAAGTATCCTAAAAGTATCCAGCGTACAATCTATCTCAGTGCAAACGACGACCAGTCGCAAGGGAAACAGACAAACTGATTAAGACCGCAAGAAAATGCTAGATGCAGGCCGCTTCCAGCCGGTCCTTTTGGCAATCTATGAGGCAGGGTAATCCAGCAGTGGACATCCAACGGCTGATACGATAATGATGAAAAAGCTTCTGTTATGACTTTACACACAGGCACTTCAATTTTACTTTCTTAAACTTACCCCTAATATTAAAACTATGATATTGCCCGGTAGTACCCTTGTACAGTGACTACACATCATGGAATAATTTACACACATCAACCCAATCCTGAAAAATAAAACACACTTTTTAATAAAGGTAGCAGTTATTTCAGCATCTAAAAAACAAATTAAACATACCAGCTTGTTATTATCCCACACCAAGGCAAAGACCCCTTCTCTTGCAGAAAAAGCATGAGGATTGATTACAACGCTTACTTAAGGGTGTGATAGTCGATCATGGCCATCGATCGATTGTAGAATGCTTTAGTCGAAGTCGATCGACTAGTTTCTACTATGCCAATTGACCACACCTTTCGATTAACGTCGATCGATGGTATCGAGACGCTCCGGTCGTCGGGAGCCGCAAGACGACTCCCGGCCACCGTAGACGCGGGCCTGTGAGCAATGAGTAGCTCACCGTCCGTACGTTAAGTAACGACAAGCAGTGCCGACGGCGCGTTCGTGTTCAACGCGCGCCTCAAATAGATGTCAGTAAATCGGAGAGGCCACTCAGGGCCGATGCCTGCCGGGGCTGCAGGATGTTCAAAAGAGATACCGCGCTCCCGGAACGCAAAGGGCGCAAGAAGGAACATGGATGGGTTTTAGACAGTAAAAGTCTGGCACTCCCTCCCGCCCCGTCAAGGGCGGGAGAAGTCAACTGGTGATTTCACAACCGAAACAAAAACCCCACGACACAGGTGAAATTCCTAGTGTGGTGCAACGTTTTTTTAAAGAAACAAACAAATAAGAGAGAAAATAGTGAAAGCTAGGTACAAACTTACCCTCCAATAATCATAATCAGAAGCCCGTTATCCTCGAATTTTTCTCTTGTCTCCCTGTAAATAATTAATAAATGTTTAAAAGTGAGGAAAGAACATGAACATTTTAGTTAACTATCCTACTAATCCAACCATCCTTTTTTTTTTGGCGTGGGGACATCCTCATGGACTGCTTTCGCTTCGGGGAAGGTGGATACTCCTACCCGCTAAAACTCCACGGTGTTCCTCCAACGACTATTGGCCGGGGCACGAGTATCGCTCTGAGCATTCTTCCGCACCCCGGCAGGTATTGGCCCGCCACCACCACAAGGCGGGCCCCGTCACCCGGTGCGGCTGTCAGCCACAGGCCGCACTGACTCCAGAAAAGGCGTGTGTGAGGAACACCGCACGCGCCTAACTCTCGGGCCTGTCTCTGTTCGGGCGGTGGACTGACCTTCAGTCCGCCGCCCGCAGGCCCAATTTCACGGTGGTGAATTCAACTATCCTACTTCCTACTATCCTCATTTCATAGAAAAACTTAATAAAATTTGCTCGACATGGGAATCAAACCCAAGACCTCCAGCGTAGCAGTCGCGCTTAAGACCACGAAGCTACCGAGGCAGTTCCGTTCCCTCCCTTGGATTAACTAAAGAACTCTGAAAAGTCTAAGTGGAGCAACTAATGTACTTACTCGTCATAATATACGTATCCCACAAACAAAGCCGTAATGGCAAGCATAACGGCCACTAAAGAAAAGACAATTAGAACGAAGGTATTGTGGCCTGAATCATAGGACAAGGGGCTTGAAGAGTCACCAGCAGCTCTATTATCTGACACAAAACGGTAATCGTTAGATATAATAGTCACTAAATTCATCATAACTACTAATTAGTACGTTGAAGCACAGAATAAATAAGAACAGATACTTCACTTCATTGAGAAAACTTGACACTTAACGCTTTAATTACCTACAAAGCGTTCGTGCGCGCTAAAATGTACTTTACGCAGACGCCCGATGGTTTTGTGCACCCAGGCATACGCGAGCCGTATGCACTTAGAAGCGTAACCTTGAACGAGTGGCGGAGGCCTGGTTGAAGTGTAAGTGGGTCGCTCATATCTGCAGACGAACAGACGGTCGGAGCAGACACGTGGTAGAGTGGAGACCACGTTTAGGGAAACGCCACGTTTAGGGGCGTCCTGTTGCACGGTGGACCGACGATTTAAATAAAGTGGCAGACAGCGGATGGTTGCAGGCTTCCCAGAACCGGGATGGTTGGCGCTCTTTGAAGGAGATCTACGTTCAGCAGTGAACGGCAACAGGTTGGTATGATAATGATCATAACATATAATAATGTCCCTAAAAGGGGTCCAGAGGCTGTAGACTCGGGAACGACCCGAGGCGGTGGCACGCCCCTTTTTGACGTCACTCCTCACTGGGCTAAAGAAGCCCGCAGATGCTGATCGGCACCAGTTGGGGATGCGAGAGGCGCGTACATTCTCGATCGGTGTAAGAATGGGAAGGGAACATCAGGGGTTTTTAGCCAGACTGTCATAAACCCCCAAGTTTCATTCTGATCAGTACAATATTGTGATGGTTTAGAAAGAAATAAAATTAGGCCTCCCCAAGTCGTTACAAGCATTATTTTGTAGGGCCACTTCGAACCAGCCAAAAGATAGTAAGGTCTGCTTACAGCCAAGATTAAGTTGCACCCAGTATTCTGTTGGGAACAATACAATACTGGGTTGTTTGCCCCGACGATACCCCCGAAGCAGATTCTTGAGATTTCTCTTTACAATCATCATTCTGTTTACATTTTCAACAGGCGTGTAAAATTCATTCGTAACATCTTTGTTTCCATTTTCCACATTCATGCATTTGTCATATCCTTCCTGTTCCCCAATATCTTGTTTGAGAATTTCATGAATTTTTACTGGAGTCAAATAGCTCTTCTTTTTAATTTTATTAGCTTTGACTTCATCTTCTATTTCAAACTTGGTAATTTGGTTTTCTAAATTGTGTGTACTAGGAATCATTTTATCCATTTAATTTGTCTTATACAACATTTTCTGTTGTCAGATTAATGTACCTATTCTACAAATTCCTCTTTTAAATGATTTGTGCACATAACGGTTAGTTTTTTAGCATAGTTTGTAAATATCAACTTTAATTCTTCATGAATAGCTCTTCTTCAATAGGCACCGCTGTTTAATATCATATAGATATTATGATTGACCACGAATGCTGGAGATTATTCAGAGAATTTTTAAACAATGCTCCACATTAATATAAAATACTCTCTCTGACACTGATGTAAACTGTCAAATAACTTTAAGTTGCCATTGAGATAGATAAACCCTCTATTATGTCTATGTGCATGTGTTCTATAAATAGACGTGCAACGTCCATGACCTTTAGGCCGTTTGTCCACCGCCGCCGTCACCGTCACGTCAACGAGAACGAGATGACGGCGCCGAAGTACTGGTACATGGACTACTATGGCCGCGTGTCCACCGCAAGTCCGTCACCCGAGCACCGTCATCCCGGCGGCCGAGATTCGAGTAGATCGGCGTGACCTGTGCCGGCAACGCGGCAATACAAAACACTATACTAGAAAGGTTTAGGTAGTTAACTAAAGGTAAACAAATCGTAGAAAGGGATTTTTATAGTTGACACTTTCTTTTTTAAAAAAACTTTTAAACAAAAAAAAAAAGTTTGTTGTTTTGTATTGCCACCGACTTCCAAAGCTAAAGTTATTTTTCACTTTTTTAGTTTTTGAAGGCGGTTGTTTTTTTTTTTGTTTTTTACTATCAACATTTTTTAGTATCATTAGTATCACGAAGGATTTACTAGTCAAGTTAATTTACGTAGTAACACTAAAAACAACACTGACAACACTAAAAAGTCATAAGAAAGCAGAATACTTATGCGATTTCGTTTACTTGGAGGACGAATTTTCGAATACTACTGAATATATCTGTGTTACCCTTTGTAAACAATGCTTAGATATGCTATAGCAACAATCGCGGTTAATCTGCTGTTATTTATTGAAGAGTTCCCTCGATTTCTACAAGATCCCATCATCAGATATTGAAATGGTGACAATGGGACCACACGGAAAGCACCAGCTTTCAAATAAAGAATCATGACGCCTTCGAACGTACAAAAGCAGAGCAAGCAATTGTCGCCGGTTGAAACTAGCCCCTTCTAGTTTTTTTTATTTCTATTAAAAAGGATAATGCGACTACCACCCAATACAAACCTGTAGAAATGAACCAACGATAATATCGGCGCGGTGGACAAACGATCGCCGTCACGTCATCTTAAACTCGGCCCGAAATAATCTCGTTCTCGTTGACGTCCCGGTGACGGCGGCGGTGGACAAACGGCCTTAGGGTCGGACGGGTCGGACCATATCTGACGGATAATGCGTCGCGTATTATCGGTCGCGTAATGCCAAAACAGTCAAATACATAATAAATCATTCAACTTTTCACAACCGATGATGCGTTAGCGCGTCTACCTAAGAGTGACGATACGCTCGACGCATTTTCTGTCAAATGTGTACCGATCCTTACACCGGTTTCACATTTAGGTGTCTTTAGGGTTTATTCCCGGTCGTCCCCACTAGGGACGAGTGGGAAGAAAAAATTAAAAGTTTCGTTCCTTCCCAGTGGTGACGATGTAAATAAAGTTATATTTTGGGTCGCTCTATTAAAAGGTGCGCGCAGCGTCGCGTGTCGCTATAAGTTACGTCTTTGGTTACTGCTCCGCTCCTGTGTGTTGTAGCGTGATTTTGTGTAACCTATGTTACTCAAGAATAATGTAGCTATCTATTGGTGAAGAAATTGTTGAAAGCGGTCCAATAGTTTTTGAGTTTATTCGTTACACACAAAAATACAAATCTTTCCTCTTTATAATATTAGTTTAGATGTAGATTAGTATAGTTTTTTTCTACCGATGAGAAATCATCCAGTGACTTCTTCTGCCCTGGGCGGGGCGGGAGGGAGTGTCAGACTTTTACTGACTAAAACCCGTCTATGTTCCTTCATGTGCCCTTTGCGTTCCGGGGGCGCGGTATATCTTTCGAACAACCCGCAGCCCCGGCAGGTAAACTGACCCTAAGCTGGGAAGTCTCACAACCAGTCTTACAAAGTTGTATGTACCGTGTTGCCCATTTTTAGTTTTTGAAGGCGGTTGTTTTTTATTTTTCGCTTTTTAGTATCAACTTCCTGCCATCCCTATTCATGAAGGAACGGCAATACTGTTAGAAATCTAAAACTGAGAAATTTGCTGCACTCTCGAGGTGCAATCTGTTCATCACTCCGAAGATCCTCATCCGATCTTCACCAATTTTTTATGGGAACCCCATCACGCCTGTATTCCTCGAAGGGTTAGGCAGAGGTGTACGGATGTACACCCACAGTTCGCCGGTATATTTAGGTCCCATGTAATAGGGGGCGAGCCTATTGCCATTAACCGGGCACAAATCCAAACTCCGAGCTGCTACTGAGAATTTCATAGAAAAACCCAATAACACTTTTTGCTCGACCTGGGAATCGAACCCAGGACCTCTAGCGTAGCAGTTGCACTCAGTACCACTAGGCCAACGAGGCACTTTTTTATGGGACCATCTCCCAATCTCCTCCTTTTTTTGAAGTCGGTTGAAAAAAAAACAACATTCAATGTAAAGTCTTACTGTATTATATTTGCATAGGTTGTGATTAAAAAAATTATAACACACAAAATGTACCAACGTCAAGTCATGTTTATAGCATTTCTTTTTTTACTTCTATTTCTAGAAGTTTTAGTAGGGTGTTAGATTATTTTTTTGCCTTTTTAATTTTCAAAGACGGTATTTATTTTATCAGAAATTTTTATTACTTGAAATAGTTGAACCAGAATTATTCGGAAAAAGATAATCTTGAAAACAATCCTTTAGAAAACGATCCCTAGGGTGATAATCCTTTGGGGAACGATCTTTTGGGGTAAAAACGATTGAAGAACTATCACTTGCATAGCAATCCTGGGGATAACAACCCTTTGGAGTACAATCCTTGGGGTAACAACCCTTTGGTGCACAATCCTTTGGATAACAACCCTTTGGAGTACAATCTTTAGGATAACAACCCGGTGGAGCACAATCTTTTGGATAACAACTCTTTGGAGTACAATCTTTAGGATAACAACCCGGTGGAGCACAATCTTTTGGATAACAACTCTTTGGAGTACAATCTTTAGGATAACAACCCGGTGGAGCACAATCTTTTGGATAACAACTCTTTGGAGTACAATCTTTAGGATAACAACCCGGTGGAGCACAATCTTTTGGATAACAACTCTTTGGAGTACAATCTTTAGGATAACAACCCGGTGGAGCACAATCTTTTGGATAACAACTCTTTGGAGTACAATCTTTAGGATAACAACCCGGTGGGGCACAATCCTTTGGATAACAATCTCTTGGACGGCAAGGATCCATTGAAATACAATCCTTTGCATGGCAAGGATCTTTTGGAGTACAATCCCTTGCAAAAAATTTCTTTGGAGAACAAGCGTTCAGAAAACGTTTCTTTGAAGAACGTTGCTTTGGAGGACATTTAATTTTTACACAATTATCTGGATAGTATGATTTTAAACAATGTGAATGCTTTTCAGTTGGCAAACATTCGTTTGTATAACATTTATCGCATGCATCTTTATTATCAAATGAATTAAAGATATCTACGACTTTGAAAAATAAATCAGCGATAGAAGTGTAAAGTATGAATGCTCCCAGCACATGGTTAGTCGCACAGATGTCCAAAATTTTACAGTGCAGCATCATCTGGAGTTGCGTTACCATTATCTGAAAAATAAAACCAAATATTAGCAAACGGTCATGTGATGGATTGTGGCTGCAATATTGCGCTCGAACCACAAAGTAGACCAGCAGTCCTATTATAAAAAGTTCATTTGCGAAATCACTTCTGAATCCGCGATGAGATTTTAGTTTCGTATTCTTAAAATGAGTGAGTTCGACACTCTAGCGCCAATACGTGATGACGTAAGTGAAAAGTATTATTTCGAGTGAGTATGTTCACGTTTTTCAATAGAATTTGATATTCTGCGAAGCAAGCGTGACTATCGACATGACTTTTTTTTTTTAACACGATAAATCATCATATAACTTCCCCCGCCCTGGGCGGGGCGGGAGGGAGTTTCAGACTTTTACTGACACCCGTCTATGTTCCTTCATGTGCCCTTTGCGTTCCGGGGGCGCGGTATCTCTTTCGAACAACCATCAGCCCCGGCAGATCGACATGACTTGCGAGATGACTTTCGAAGTGATCTGACTATTTCAGAATAGCATAGCAGTACATACATTTCAAAATCACTATACAGGGTATAAGAGACATCTAACCGTAAACTTCGGCAGTGCACTCTGAACACTATTCTGACTAAGTCAAAGTCAAAGTCAAAGTCAAAGCATTTATTTCAATTAGACCATTTACAGGCACTTTTTAATTGTCAAGAACTTTGAAATTTTGACTTTGACTTTGAACTCTGACTTCAAAACAAGTAGTTTTTTTTGGCAGGAAAATTATATCATATTCCTGATGTTAAGCGGTCACCGCTGCCTATGGACATTTGCAACACCAGAGGCATCACTCGTGTGTTGCTGACCCGTAAAAACCTCAAAACTCTTTTCTTGAAGAACCCCATGCTGTAGTCTATTGGGGAAACCTTAGCAGGGAGTGCATTCCACAACCTAAGCGTACGCATCATAAAAAAAAACGACGGGTTGCACTCCGGGAGTGCCGGCAGAAGTGAAAACGCTAAAGACGTACAAAAATGAGTGATGAGTGATTGTGTACGATAAATTCGTAAGATTTTCGATCAGGTCACGTGTCCTGACGCGAGTTTAACATTTTTTACCCATTCCAAAACAAGTGCACAACGCCGCTTACGAATTTTTGATCAGGGTCACGTGTCCTGACGCGAGTTTAACATTTTTTACCCACTCCAAAAAAGTGCACAACGCCGCTAAAGAAGTTTTCACTTCAAAAAATACCAAAAAGAACTTACTATAACATTGATGAGTGATCCTGCGACGATCAAGACTATGGTCCCTGGTGCGTACGTGATGTCAAGCACTAGCTGTGTGGAATAGATTATGCAAACCACTGCGCCAACCACTGAGAAAATAGCAATGGGGTATATGCAGAACTCCGTAAAATCAAACTGTAAAAAAACAAAAAGATAAATTAACATACAAAGCATCACACCTGCCCCCCTAGCCAAGTCACAAACGATAATCGTAAACGCTCGGTAGGTAACAATAGATTTTCAACTTAATACCCAAGAGCCTTAAGTTGAAAATCTATTAAAGATTTCTATGCGTTAGCGACTGAAACGAACGAAAACGCTTTGCAATCTTCATTAGATCTTCAACTTAAAACCAAGCACATAAAGTTGAAGATCTATTAAAGCCTACTCAGCGTTTGCGTTTATCGTTTGTGACTTGGCTAGGGGGGCTGTATTCCCCGAAAGGTTAGGCAAAGGAGTACCAATGTTCACCCATAGTTCGCCGGTATGTTTTTCTTAGGTCCCATGTAAAAGGGGCGAGCCCATTGCCATTAACCAGGCACAAATACAATATCCGAGCTGCTACTGAGAATTTTATAGAAAAACCCAATAACACTTTTTGCTCGACCTGGGAATCGAACTCAGGACCTCTAGCGTAGCAGTCGTGCTTAGGACCATTAGGCAAACGAGGCAGCTAAAAAAAAACTTAAAAAAAAACCTCAAAAAATAAATATGCGTCGTTGCGCGTTTTACTTCTTCTTTATCGTGTGGGCAGTAAGGTCTAACGACCCCACACACCCTAGAGTCAGAGTTCCTAAACCGCCTCAAGGGCCTCTGACATGGTTACCGATGTCAGTGATATCCAAGATAAACTTAGAAAGTACATGTGAATTAGAAAACGTCATATTGGTTCTTGCCCGTGTCGGGTTGCGAACCCATAACCTCGTACATGAGAGGCGGGCGCCTTAACCACTGGGCCATCACCACACGACTACTACTAGTATCTACTATGTGTGTCGTAAAATATACAGGGTGTTTTTGCTCGACTTGGGTACGAACCCATGACCTCTAGCGTAGCAGTCGCGCTTAATGCTGCTAGGCTAACGAAGTACTCAATATCTTTATTGCTTTTTCATAATATATGTATTCTTATGTGGCAACATTATAATTGAGAATTGAGAGGTAGTCAGAGAACTTACATAGCCTATGTTACTCTGGAATAAAATAATAGCTTTCAGCTTTAGCTTAGCTTTTTTTTTAGCTTTTAGCTTTTTGTAGCTATCTATTGGTAAAAAAATTGCAAAAATCGGTCTATTTGTTTCGGAGCGTAATCGTTACAAACAAACAAACAAACAAAAAATCTTATCTCTTTAATATATTAGTATAAGTGTAACAGTGTAAGGGACATCTATCTTTAAACTTCGCCAGTGCACTCAGAATACTATTCTGACTTCAGAACAACTGGAATATTTTTCAGGAAAATTTTGAATATTTCCTCATTTTCGACAGATCAAATTTGAAAAATTGCCCTGTTGCTTTTTTAGTCGTCCCTAATGGCAATAACGATATTTGTCGACCTTAAACGGGCAAAATATTCTTTTACCAGCCGCGAGGACGATACGGAAGGAATGAGACCGATTTTTTATTTAGCGGAAAAGTACCTATTAAAAACATCCATATCACTTAATTTATGGATTTCCTATAAAAGAAAAAAAAATTGTCTGATACTTAGTCAAGTAGTCTATTCAAAAAAGTTCATTTGCTAAACCACTTCTGAATCTGCGGTGAGATTTTAGTTTCGTATTCTTAAAATGAGCGAGTTCGACACTCTAGCCTCTCACCACCGCGTAATGATGTAAGTGAGAGTATTATAACAAGTGAGTATTTTGACATTTTCAATAGGATTTAATATTCTGCGAACCAAGCATGACTATTGAGATGACTTGCGTGATGACTTTCGACGTAATTTGACATTTTTTTGCGTTTTTTTTTTAATATTGTTGTTCGGTCTCGGAACTGTGGGTGATGTCGTACTTCATAGTTCCGAGACAGCGACACGCCGGCTGACGCTGAAAACCAGCGCTGTGGTTCCGTGTCTCGTGCACGGGCCACGGCTTTATGCTGAGCGTCAGCCTTATCGCGCGGTAGTGGCGCATGTAGATTATTGGTTTTTGTTATTTTTTAATTTTATTTTTGTGTTGTGTTCTTTCTTTCTTTTTTTCTATTTCAGAATTGCATAGCAAAATAAAGAAATCATGGTTTCTGTTTAAGGATAGATGCCCCTTATACCCAATAGATATAATAGTAACAAATGACGGGCCTGTTGGTCTAGTGGTTAGTGGCCCTGACTGCTAAGCCGGAGGTCGTGGGTTCGATTCCCACCCAGGACAAACTTTGTGTGATGAGCATGATTGTTTGTTCTGTGTCTGGGTGTGATTTATCTATAATATGTATGTATTTATAAATTATATAAGTATGTATATCAGTTGTCTGGTTACCATAACACAAGCTCTGCTTAGTTTGGGATCAGATAGCCGTGTGTGAGTTGTCCCAAGATATTTAATTATTTATTTATTTAAATACCCAATTGTTTGGTTTTCTCTACTATACTTACATAACTTAACGCCAAACAGAAGAACACGAACACAGCAACTATCGTTGTCAATATTATAACAAACATGATCAGGGTGTTGCAACTGACTGTTATAAATACTAAAATTAAACTCATGCAAATCACCTGAAAATAATAACAATATAAAACAACAACATAATTGTAATCCCCGAAGGGCAGGGGCGGATCTATATACAACGTCTTACGGAAAGAGTATATATGTTACGGGTAATGCTAGAAGGTGGAGTAAACCTAGGTTTACCCGGGTTAACTTAGTATTACCCAAGCTTCTTGGGTAAAGTCCGAATAATAAGTAAAACAAATTTTAATTCGGGGTTTACCCATGCTCACCTAGGTCTACCCAACTATGGCTGGGTAATGTTAAAAATTTGTCTATTCAATTAGTTAAATGAAAATCCAGGGGCATTTTAAACATTTATTATTCCAAAAACATACATAAATGCTCTTCAAGCGAACATAATCGCTTGAAGAGTATAAAACTAATAACTCTAATGGCAAAGAAGCTTGGGTAATACTAAGTTAACCCGGGTAAACCTAGGTTTACTCCATCTTCTAGCATTACCCGTAACATATACATATCAATGGTACGGATTCTTTTGGTGTTAACAAACCACATAGCAACATTTTTTAATACCTATACTCACAAAATTATAAAGTTAAGCAAAGCAAAAAACCAAATGTTTCGAATTGGATTCTTCACATCATTACACTAAGTCAGCTGATCGGTGTCAATGAACTACACACTACACACTAAGAAACAACTCCGTAAAAGACTTGTTTCTCCTGACAAGTTTGTTTATGGCTTAAACTGCCGAAATTAAAAAAATATTATGCATTTACAAAGTTATTGCTTTTGAGCTGAAATTTTGTATAGAGACTCAGTACCTGATACACTCTTAACCCCGTTTGTATGGATATACCCTTTCCGTTACACGCTGTATAGGCTTTTTGGGCTGCAGCACAGGGCCCCATGAATATAAGGGGGGAGGGGGTTGGGGCTTATATTCAAAAACGGCAAAAGAATCACGTTTGCTGTATGTACCCTGTATCTTAAATATTTGTTTTATATATTTTTATATAACTAAATATTCTGTGAATATTTCAAGCGTCTACCTGTTGCCGTTATTAATATCGGGCGAAAACAAATTTAAAAAAGATACGTCTGTTGTATGGGAGCCCCCCTTAAATATTTATTTTATTTTGTTTTATAGTATTTGTTATTATAGCGGCAAAAGACATAAATCATCTGTGAAAATTTCAACTGTCCACCTATTCGGTTCATGAAATAGTCTGTCACTAGGCTGATGACAGACGGACAGACAGACAGCGGAGTCTTAGTAATATAGTCCCGTTTTACCCCGTGGGTACGGAGCCCTAAGAGCAAGCATAAAAAACTTACCGTAAATGCTAAACTTGCAAAGTTGCAACGTGGTCGTGTATCACATTCATCAAAGTACATTACGGTGTAAATTAAATACAACATCCCTACTCTGTAAAAAAGAAACAGTATATGTTACGTAAGTAACCACAAAAAAACAAAAAAATGTGTCTTGTGTGTGTGAACTGACACATTAATAGACAACGTAGGATATGTCGAAGGGAGTGTCAGGCTCTTGCTTTTTAGTGGTCACCGCTACTTAAGACATCTGCAATACCAGGGGCCTTGCAAATCCGTTGCCATCCCAAAGACAAAGTTGAAGTTGAGTTGGCTGTAATTACACCGGCACCCTTCTAACCGGCTGAAGGCTTTTGCTGACTAAAACCCATCCATGTTCCAGGGCCGCGCCTACTTTGCTGACATCTCTTTGATTCGCACATCGTGCCGCCAACCCAGGCCTGGTTCTGATCGGACGGCAAGCCACCCAACGCTCGCCGTATGCAGGCGCCCGCCATCCAAATAAAACCCCAATGTTCCTCTTGCTTCTATCAGTCTGGAACCTGGCATTCTCATGACGCATTAGCGCCCTTACTATTAGCTGTTCCGTTAGAACACTCTGTTACAGATTCATCATCATCATCATATTAGCTTGTAATCGTCCACTGCTGTACGTAGGCCTCCCCCAAAGAGCGCCAACCATCCCGGTCCTGGATAGCAGCATATAACCGCTGCCCGCCACCTTCTTTAAATCGTCGGTCCACCGTGCAGCAGGGCGCCCCACACTGCGTTTGCCTAAACGTGGTGTCCACTCCAACACGTGTCTGCTCCACCGACCGCGACAGTCGTCGTTACAAATTACGTGTCTCTTACACACAGGACAAACACTATTAGTCTGCGTTGTCCCACTGCAGGGCAAAGGCCTCCCTTTCTCTTTTCCAATTCTTTCTATCCTGAGCTAGTGTGGAACAAAACCGCCTATAGCCGTCGAGCTCATCCCGCCATCTTTGCCTAGGTATACCGCGATATTGCTGGAGGTTTACCAAAACCCAAATTGTGGTTGATTTAACCCATGAACTGGTATGCAGCAAACTAGGCTAATGTAGACCCATTTAATCTGGGCTGCTTTTTGGGTGATATCAATGAACAACATAAATTCAAAGCTACTTAAGTACTCATACTTACACTCCAACAATTAGAAAAGTATACTCGTATTCTTGAAAAAATTCTGTTACGTCTCTGTAAATAAACAATAATTATTTAGAACTGAGAAAAGGAAAACATTTTTTTCTTGTTACGACTGACGAACCGTCCAAGCTTGGCATGGGTGCAAATTTTCAACTATTTCCGTGGATTTTCCAAAAAATAATCTTTTAAGACTTTTCAAGACGAAGCGCAATGTCACGATAGACGGAAAAAATGGAAAGACACAGCCCAGCAGTGGGATAGTAAGGGTTAGTTATAATAAAATGCCTTGAACTTATTTACCAGCCCCACGGTGAAGAATTACAGGTAGAGAGCACTGGTTAAAGGCAATGGTTTTAAGGCATTATGGGATGCACGTTATTGATATAGTAGTAAGTAAGTAAGTAAGTAAATAGTAGTAATTCTCCAGACCGATCCCGGCCACGGCGGCTAATCTTAATGCAGACTAGCCACGTCCGCAAGAGATATTATAGAGCACAAGTGTGAGCGCAAACACAGGTGCACTCCCTCTTCCCTAACTCTCATAACCCGATGTGACGGAGATCCGACACGACTGGAGAGAAATCAGGCGCAGGACCAACGGCTTCACGTGCTTCCGAGGCACGGGGGTGTCACACCACCAACTTCCGAACTACCACTGAGAAACTGCCCCGTTGGTCTCATATAAAATTGTTATTGGGTTTTTCCATTAAAATTGATATAGTACTTACGCGTCTAAATATGAGATCCCCACAAGGAAAGCTGATACGCAGTACATTACCATCAATGCAGCAAAAACATCTTGAAGAAACACGGCTATCTCTCTTGCATTGCATTTGGGCATTCCGTCACACTTCGCATATCCATGATGACATCCTGGAACTAGGAAACTCAATGTTCATTACCATCACGCTTATATTCCCCGAAGGGTAAGGCTGAGGTGTAACGATGTACACCCACAGTTTGCTGGTATTTATGTCCCATGAAATAGGGGGCGAGCCTATTGCAATTGACCGGGCACAAATCCTAACTCCAAGCTTCTACTGATAATTTCATAGAAAATCCCAATAACAGTATTTGCTCCACCTGGGAATCGAACCCAAAACCTCTAGCGTAGCAGTCGCGCTTCGCACCACTAGGATAACGAGGTCGTTCAACGTTCATTGTTCATGTAAGAAAAAATAGCCCGTACGTTCATCAGATTAGACTTCCCCGCTTTCATGGAAAATCTATACTAATATAATAAAGCTGACGAATTTTTTTAGTTTTTTAAAAACCCGCAAATCTCTGGAACGGATTGAACGAACTGATTGGTTTTTTTTTTTAAACACAGCCTCTCACTATTGAATTTGTCCTGTATCGTGAGTGCGTTTACAAACATGTAAACTCACATTCACAAACAGCCAGACCCGGAACAACTATCTGTACGCCATACAAATATTTGTTCGGTGTGGGAATCGGACAGAGTCCCATTTCAAGAATAAGTACCTTAAGAGCTTCGGCTTACGTCCGTCTTTTGTAGGATCGATTATCGGACCGTTAAATGAATCCACAGTTTTGTGGGACCAAATTCTTTTAGGACGAGTGCTTTGGTATATTAGAATTCATATGTCCCATTTTCTCCGATAAAAAATTGGTCACCGATTATCTGACGTGGGTAGGCAGCGTAATTGCTCGTGTTTGACTCGCAATTGGCTGGTTTTAAGGTATTTACATTTTAATCATCGCTCTACAAAATGATAAAAACTTACTTAAGGTCCGCTTACAATTCTGCACCCAGAAATTTGTTGAGTAAAGTCTTAGAGTGTTACCATCACAAGACAGTTTCTTTACATTTATTTTCAAAATCAAAATACTGTTTAAAAATTGATCTGCATCGTCGATTTCTTGTTCATTCTCTTGTTCATTTGTAACATCTTTATCTACATTTTCCACGTTAATGATTTCAACATCTCCTTCATGTACTTCTGTATTATCCTCTTTAAGAATTTCATGTATTTCTGCAGGAATTAAAACACTTTCCTTTTTAATTTCGGTGGTTTCGACTTCATTTTCTATTTCAATCTGGGTAATATTGTTTTCTGAATTTTGTGTACTAGGGATCATTTTATTTCTTCAATATTCGTCATCTCTCTACATAGTATAAAACAAAGTCGATTTCGGCTGCCTGTACGTATGCTTAGATCTTTGAAATTATGCAACAGATTTTAAAGTGCTTTTCACCAATAGGAAGAGTGATTTAAGAGGAAGGTTTATACGTATTGAACATCACGCGACGACCAACGGGAGCAGAGCAGTAACCAAAGACGTAACTGAACGCGGGTAACAGGCTAATTGTTTACAAATAACGGTTAGTTTGCTGACATCGTTTTTAAATATCTCAACTATAACTGCCTCTTCATTAATGGCAGAAACAAGAGACATCACAATTTTACCAATATCATGCAGGTTGCCCACCCATTGTAATTGACCATCAAATGCTGAAGATTATTAAGAGAATTTAAATAAATGCCCTAAAACCCTCGCTCTAAACACCGGTCGTAGACACTGACATAATTTTGACAAGAATTCAGAAAATGTTGCCAAAAATTATGCTGTCATCCCGATAGGCAGGGATGAAAATAATCAAGAAGATTTTTATTTAATACAGAGTATAACAATTGGTCCCGGCCGTGATTCATAGATCTATGACAGTCGTTACGGATTTGTTACGGATAGTCAGAAGCAAGGAAGTTTGACAACCAGTCTTAATAAGAGGTATCATGTTGCCCAGTTACTGGGTTGTGGAGGCCAGATAGGCAGTCGCTCCATGTAAAACACTGGTAATCAGCTGCATCCGCTTAGACTGGAAGCCGACCCCAACAGAGTTGGGAAAAAAGCTAAACAGATAATGAAATAGTATGATAAATGAACATTTGAAGGATTGGTCTAAAATCAAGTTATCAAGTAATATAATGTAATTCTCCAGGCAAATTCCGGCCAAGGCGGCTAACCTTAATGCAGACTAGCCACGCACGCAGGAGATATTATAGTGCACAAGTGTGTGCGCAAACACAGGTGCACTCCCTCTTCCCTAACTCTCATAGCCCGATGGGACGGCAATCCGACACGACCGGAGACAGATCAGGCGCAGGACCAACGGCTTTACAGTGCGATGTAAACGGTGTCACACCACCAACTTCCAAACTTCGGGCTGCTACTGAAAAATTCCTAATGGAAAAACCCAATAACACTTTTTGCCCGACCTGGGAATCGAACCCGGGACCCCTTCCTCAGCAGTCACGCTTGCGACCACGAGACCAACGGGGCAGTCAAGTATCAAGTAATACCATCGTTTGAACTATAAAAATCCATAAAAGCTTCTGTCAGTGATTTCGTCCGCGTGATTTTAATCACCCGTGTTAATTTACGTTCTTAGTTACTGTTCCGCTCCTGAGTATCGTGGTTGGTGTTATATTCTAGCCTATCATAATATTAGTATAGATTTGTGATGAATAAAATCCTCCCTCCTCCAACTCATAGACATGCTAGGTTCTGCCTGCGATCTTGAAAGCCTAATGGTAAAGGCTCACCGATTTTTGACAGATTTCTGCTCGCCGAGAAAGAAATCTGTCACAATTGGTCAAAGAATTGGTCATGGACAGAGAGCCTAAACCGAAGCATACTTTAAGGATTACAGCCACTGTAAAATCGGGTTGAATTGAAGAGGGAGAATCGGGAAAAAAACTCAGAAATAACGTAGATATACCTACTTAGTTTGTTTTCAATAAGTAAATCTTCACTGAATTATAATTCGTTATTTACTGTCCTTGTTGTAACCAACATGGGCAGTAAATCACGAATTATAATTCAGTGAAGATAACAATTGGTGTAACCAACATATAATATCAAAACATTAAAATTCATTAAGATTATAACATTTAATTTCATTAAGATACGAAATGAGGCACCTCAATCCTCACGGACATAATCACCTTTTGGGCATGGGTCTGCCCCCACGACCAATAATCGAGCTCGATTATCGGGTCGTTTTTTGACAGATTTCTTCGCCGGCGAGAAGAAACGGCCAAGAATCGGGCCAATTCCCGGTCGTGTGGGCACACGCTTTAAGTTTTATCTCGATTAACCCCTGCATCCTAACTCACTCCGTTACATTAAATTCCATAATGCAATTTGAGCTCTAATCATACCTACCGGCACACAAAAATAAAACTCATCAAATAAATCAAACAATTTAATTGCAAAGAAAAAGTTGTTAGCAAAAAAATTAAAAAAAAAAGAACGATGAAGGGATTTTAAAAAAGATAATTTACAACCGTTTGGTTATAAATTGAGAGAACATATAAAGAATTGATGAAGCGATATTTCCCCGCACACGCACCCGCAGTAGTAACGGAACCGCAAGAAGCGTAAGGTCCCCGTCACGAGAAACTATAACTTTGATGTAAAACGTCTTACAAAACAGTATAGGGGTAATTTGCTAAAACCGATGAGACGAAAACACGTCGCGTTGGCGAAGGCTGTAGCTCTGTAACTATGTATCATACGCAATTAACAAAGTAGCCATTACTCAGATGAACTTAATTCGTGCTGCTAGATGGCGCCAAAGTCGCGTAATACATTGCACAGTTTCATCTAAAAACGCTTGAAATAAAGGCCTATTCAAACCTAAGCGGTATTCGCTACCGTCTGCGGCAGAGAAAACCCAGTGGGTATGCGGTAATATTAGTGTTCAGACCTAAGCGGTATTTGCTACCGTTCGTAACCCGCGTGGTATGTACCTCTGCCCACAGCGGCAGCGAACATCGCTCAGGTCGCTCTAGCCGCGGTACTTGATACTAAATACCTGAACGAAACCCGCGCGGTATGTTCCTCTACCCACAGCGGCAGCGAATATCGCTCAGGTTTGAATAGTCCTTAAAGCGCTGTAGTCTAATATTTTGTGGTACTGGAACTAGACTGACTCATGGTACGTAAACATTTTTGAAGTAAGTTCACGCTGTCGCGGATGTTTTGTGTGTGTTTTCGCGGATTAGGATATATTGTTTGTTGTTTTTCTTATTTCTAATAAGTCAAAAATTATTGTATTATTGTAATTTTTTATTACCTACCTATATGGTTGCGAATCCCTGAATGTATGTTTAAAAAAATATAGCATCTCGTGACGGAGTCCTTAGAACCCAGAAAAGGGAGATGGATCGAAATAGGAGAATTCTTTTAGCTACCGCATGCGGGCGCGGCAGATAAGAATCACACTTTAGACTGAGACGGCGTACATATCAGAAGGAGACCAAAAACCCAGCTCCGAATAAATTGGACCAGTACAACACGATGACAATAGTAATATAAAAATATACACAATCAAAAAACTTGTAGACATTGTAAAAACAGGAAAACGAGTATTAAAATATCGGATGTAATGGACACTATCCTTAAACCGAAACAATAAATTCTTTAATGCACAGAGCATCAGACAATAAGATTTTTATCGTAAAACTATAAGTAAAGATATACGGAGGTTTTTAATACTTTTCCGCTAAGTGAAAATTCGGTCTTATTAGATAATAAATAAATATCTTGGGACAACTCACTCACGGCTATCTGATCCCAAGCTAAGCAGAGCTTGTGTTATGGTAACCAGACAACTGATATACATACTTATATAATTTATAAACACATACATATTATAGATAAATCACACCCAGACACAGAACAAACAATCATGCTTATTCCTTTTGTATCGTCCTTAGCGGCTGGTAAAAATTTCTTTTGCTCTTCGTTATTGCCTTGGGGATGACTAAAAAAGTAAGAGACCAATTTTTAATCTTGATCTGCCGAAAAAGGGAAAAAAAACAAAATTTTCCTGCAAGAAATTCCACTTGCTCTGAAGTCAGAATAGTGTTCTGAGTGCACTGGTGAAGTTTAAAAATAGATGTCCCTTACACCCCGTGTAATAATACATATATAAAATTACCAGTAAGCACGCTGTAAGCAGCTCAGTTAGGATATAAAAAAATTGGAAACCCAAGCATAACATAAATATAGTAGAGAACTTAACGTTGGAAGTTTTATCGTTGATTCTCACACTCAAAATGTAACAATCTACTTTTTACCATGTTGGTTTCCAAATCATTCCATTCACTCATCATTCCATTTTAATTTGAAGTAGTAGAATCATAATCATCTCTTGGATACAAATTACTTGGATGACTCGCTAGGATTACAATCACTTGAAGAACCATCATTTTGATTACAATAACTCGGATCACAATCACTCGAAGAAACATCATTTTGATTCAAAGAACACGGATTACAATCACTTGAAGAACAATGATTTTGTTTACAAAAACTCGGATTACAACAACTCGGATTAATAGTATCCTTGGTACTACGTATTTTTGAAATATCATGTATTACAATACGCTTCATCGTAGGTTTAGGCGGACGCTTATTTAAGAAACATTCAGATGAAAACTGGGTATTTGAAAAACAATTAATTGGAAAACGGTTATTTGATAAACAATTGGCTGGGAAACGGTTATTTGAAAAACAATCCATTGGAAAACAATTGCCTGGATAATGGTGACTTGGTAAACAATTGTTTGGATAAGGGTGATTTGGTAAACAAGTGTTTGGAAAAGGGTTATTCGATAAAAAACTGGCTGGATAACGTATATTTGAATTACAATCATTTGGTAAACTCATAGTTGAACAACATTCAGGCGGATAAGGCGTCGGTGGAAAACAACAGTCTGTTTCTGATTCACCTAAATCTTTATCCAACGTACCCACCGCTAGTAACATTTTCATGATTATATCAACGATAGAAGTGTAAAGTATGAAAGCTCCGAGCGGAAAGTTATTCTCGCATATCTTCATAAATCTACCAAAGACTATCATTTTCAGTTCCATCATTATAATCTGAAAAATATTATTCATTTAAATTGTATGCAATAAAAAATACAAATAATGCCTTAGGCATTCTCTACCAGTCAACCAAAGAATGTGAAAAGATGACATGACAGATAAAATTTAATGTAAGCGAGAAAACAAAAATAAATTATAAAGAAAAAGAATCAAATCAATATGAGATATTATTTGAGAGTTGGGGAAGAGGGAGTACACCGGTGTTTGCACACACACACTTGTGCACTACAATATCTACTACGTACTTGGCTAAACTGCATTAAGATTAGCCGCCGCGGCCGGAATCGGTCTGGAGAGTTACATTACTTAGATGAAATACCAGAAAGTACTTACAGCAACATTGATAAGGGAGCATATGACGATTAAGGCTATAGTACTAGGTTTGAATTTAGTCTCCATGGCCATCTGCCCCAGGATGATAATGAGAACCAGTACAATAACTACCACGCCAAAAGCAATGAAGAATATAGTGGAATCTGTGAAATCAAACTGCAGAAAAGAAAAGAATTAGTTTAATATAAGTGTACCAATCTCATCTAGATAGCTCATAATCTCATTTAGTACGAGTAGTAGTAGAGCTCTTTGTGAAGGAGCTCGTCCGGGGAAGCACTACCACCATACCTATTTCTGCTGCAAAGCAGCATTGCTGTGTTCCGGTTTGAAGGGTACGGATGCCGGTGTAATTACAGGCACATGAAACATTTCAACTTTGTCTCTGGGTTGACAATGAGTTTGCTCTTGCAAATGCGGTGCGATATCTGCAATACTAGAGACCTTCTTCTAGTATTGCAGATGTTTAAATGATAAAACTGGTCAATTAACATCAGGTGGGCCGTCGGCTTATCATTTATTAGTATACTTAATCATATACTATATTGCTTGTAAGACCAGACGTATGAACGTGGAGGAGGCGAAAGGAGTATGTAAAGACCGTAGCAGGTGGCGTTCTGTAGTTTCTGCATGCCCCCATGAGGAAAAGGCGTGAGTTTATGTATGTATGTATATAATCATCATCATCATATCAGCCGCAGGACGTCCACTGCTGCACATAGGCCTCCCCCATAGATTTCCAAAAAGACCGGTTGTAAGCGGCCTACTTCCAGCGTCTTCCAGCGGTCTTAATTAGGTCGTCCGTCCACCTTGTGAGTAGACGTCCTACGCTGCGCTTGCCGGTGCGTGGTCTCCATGCATGTATGTAAGTTGTTTTATACTTACATTAGTAAAGGCTATACATAAGAGCATGAACACAGTAATCGTCGTTGCAAGCAATGCCATAAAAACCACCACGGTATCGAACGTGACGGTAACGTATGCCCCAATCATACTCATGAAAACGACCTGAAAACAATAATAATATCAATACTCAATACTAAAAGGTGCTGGTTGGGATCTTGACCGTACTTCCGGGATTGTCCTGATAGCCTTGAAATACCTCTCCACTCCTCAAGCACCTCAGTCTGTGTTGCACTCTTGTCGCTACGTCACTACGTGCTAGCGGCCGTTTTAGGGGACCCATTTATCGAGTGTGCTAGTCACTCCCTGCCATTTTATCTGTGTCATAAAAACATTGATTGGCAGGGGCCATAGTCCCTCCATAGTGTCAGGAAACTAGTCTATTTACGCCACCCAAAACTATAGCCTTATTCTTTATTTCCATATTCTGCAATAGTCCTGCGCCAACCGGGGATTGTCCTTGGGTGCATTTGCACAGTGCAAACAGGGATAATTGTCGGCTGGTGTTCCATTTCAATGTAAAGCCAGGTAAAGGGCAGTTGCGAGATGGCTTCAGCTCCTCATACGCCTTTCAAACGTCCGGGACCCTAGGGTCCCGGGATAGTTGACGGAATCAATACTAATATTATACTGCCTCGGTAGTCTTGTGGTCCTATGTGCAACTGCTACACCTGCTACGACTGTTAAACCCAATAACATTTTTACTCGACCTGGAAATCGAATCTAAAACCACGCCAGGCTTTCAACCACCCAGGGATGCGGAATTTGTTCGAAAGAGTTACCGCGACCCTGGAACGCAAAGGGCATTTGGAGAAACAGGAATGATTTTTGGTCAGAAAGAGTCTGACACTCCCTTCCGCTCTACCCAGGCCGGAAGAAGTCATTTGATGATTTCACACCCTTAAGAAAAAAAGGCCTTCAACCACAAGACGATCGGGGTAGTCTCAGTAATATGGTTCCCGTTTGGCACACTTATCGGGTACGGAACCCAAAGAAAATAAGAAGAAGATACTTACGGCAAATACTAAATCCATCAAATTCCAAGGTGCCGACCTAGCAGTTTCACAAAACATTGTGGCGTAAGTTGAAGTAACCAACCCTAATCTTAAAAAAAAAGAAACAATATTAAGATGAACATCAATCTTCAGTAGTAGTAAGCTCTTTGTGAAGGAGCCCGTCCGGGGCAGTACTACCACCATAAATATTCCTGACGCAAAGCAGCGTTGCTGTCTTTCGGTTTGAGGAGTATAGGTGCCAGTATAATTACAGGCACATGTGACATTTCAACTTTGCCACTGGGATGGCATCGCATTTGCGAGGCCTCTGGTATTGCAGATGTCTATAGGTAGAGGTGACCACTTAACATCAGGTGGGTCATCGCGTCGGCTTGTTTGCCATCCAATGATATACAAAAAAATAAAAAAGGCTAGCTAAAGATATGTAAAAAAAAATGTAAATGTAATTCTCCAGGCCGATTCCGGCCACGGCGGCTAACCTTAATGTAGACTAGCCACGTGCGCTGGAGATATTATAGTGCACAAGTGTGTGCGCAAACACAGGTGCGCTCCCTCTTCCCTAACTCTCATATCCCGATGGGACGGCAATCCGACACGACCGGAGAGAGATCAGGCGCAGGACCAACGACTTTACGTGCTTTCCGAGGCACGGGGGTGTCACACCACCAACTTCCAAACTACGGGCTGCTACTGAGAAATTCCTAATGGAAAAACCCAATAACACTTTTTGCCCGACCTGGGAATCGAACCCGGGACCCCTTGCTCAGCAGTCGCCCTTGCGACCACGAGACCAACGGGGCAGTCGGGGGCGGGGCAGGGCTAGCTATAGAATATAAAGCTAAGTACACATACTCACATTCCAACAATCAAAAACGCTATCCCGGTATCTCTAATCGTTTGCTTTAAATCTCTGTAAATAAACAATATTTTATTAAATTCAGACAAATACATTTAAATTTTGTGAATGCCTTCCTTTTTCAAGGTTCCATAGACAGGAACCCTGTAAAGGATGAGGGCAACGATCATCGTCATCATCATATCAGCTGAACAACGTCCACTGCTGAACATAATATGCCTCCTTCAAAGAGCGTCAACCATCCCGGCCCTGGGAAGCCTGCATCTATCCGCTGCCCGCCACCTTCTTTAAATCGTCGCTGCGTCGGTCCACCGTGCAGCAGGGCGTCACACACTACGTTTCCCTAAACGTGGTCTCCACTCTACCACGTGTCTGCCCCACCGACTGTCTGTTCGTCTTCAGACAAGACCGGCCCTGCGCTGCCGGCATCCATAAAAATACACATCCTTCACGCCTGTATTCCCCGAAGGGTTAGGCAGAGATGTACCAATGACACCCACAGTTCGCCGGTGTGTTTTTAGGTGCCATGTAATAGAGGGCGAACCTATTGCCATTAACCGGGCACAAATCCAAACTTCGAGCTGCTACTGAGATATTCAAAGAAAAACCCAATAACACTTTTTGCTCGACTTGGTAATCGAACCCAAGACCTCTAGCGCAGCAGCCGCGTTTAGGACCACTAGGCCAACGAGACAGTTGCCATAAAAATGTATTTCCAACAAATAAATGTACTTACTCCATAAAATATGTGCTTCCAACAAACATAGTCGTAAGGCTAAGCATAACGAGTAGAACACCAAAAACTTGTCGAAGGTACATGTTCTGCCTTACTACATAGATAGGAACTACATATAATGTGTTACACGTATTACAGCTGGGCTGACCACATCCTGAAAATAAAACAAAATGTAGGATCACGACGAGTAACAATCTCATCACCCCGGCCCCTTCTAACATCGGGTATGTAGACGCACCTCAAATTACCTTGTAACCCCCACCATTAGCTCTTTGTACAGCGGGTCGAGGCCTGTCGAGAGAGCGGTGAAAGCTTTTTTTTTATGGGACAAGCCCGCCACGCTGTTCCCAAACCACTACAACTCCTGTAAGCCAGAGTCAACAGTGGCGACCCCAAGAAAAGCGCAGAGACAATGAAGCTCGACAAGTCCCGGAGAAAAGATTCAGCTGTCTTGGATCCCGCAACGAAATTAATCAGAAAAGATTAGCGGAGGAGGTGAATGCTTATGCGAATCCCGGCCATACGCAAAGGTGGAACACTGCGGTGGTTTTAACCGGTGAGAGTCTAGCATGCCCCTCCGTCACCCCCATGACGGAGGAAGTAAATGAGGATTTCCAACGCGCACCAAACAAAACCCACCTTGTTGCCATTCCATCAATTTGCACTAAGCGTTTCCAAACCTCTTTTATAATACGCGCTACAAAGGAGTGGACCTCAACTTGCGTCTGTATTTCTGAATGCATTCAAGCTTTATATTTTGATAATTTTTTTGTTTAACGATAGATTTTATTTAATACTGCGCAATAAAAAGCTTTATTACCTTGACGTAAGTTTACTTTTCGTTTAAATATAAAGTTTATTTCAAGCCAGAAGGAGGGTTACGATTTTAGCAGTCTATGTATGTATGTTCCTCAGTGTATCTCCTAACCTATTTAAAGCTAAAAGATTCAAGCTACTTACCTATATTTCGGTCACAATTTTGCACCCACAAATTTCTTGCGAACAGTGATTGCTTTTTGCTTTTGTTAAACCTCTTCACTTTCGCGACATTTGCATTCGCGTTCACCGTTTCATTTATATTTTCTTTTTCTTTTTCATTCGTAACATTCTTGTCTACATTTTCCACATTAATGATTTCAAAATCTCCTGCATTTTCTTCTGCATTATCCTGTTTAAGAATTTCATGTATTTTAACAGGAGTTAAAACACTTTCCTTTTTAACTTCGGTGGTTTCGCCTTCATTTTCTTTTTCAATCTGGGCAATATTTTTATCTAAATTTTGTGTTTTTGGGAACATTTTATTCTTTTCGTCATATTGTCAACATAACGGTCAGTTTTCTTACATAGTTTTTTTTATATATCTCAACTTCGACTTCTCAACTCTTCATCAATGGCTTTTGTGCAGGATACATCATAATTTTGCCAATAAAAATCAGGATTGAACATCAAACGCAGGAGATTATTCAAAGAATTTGACACAATGCTCTAAAAATCTCTAGACACTGACATGAAATGTCAACAATTCAGTGTTGTCAAAAAAAGTTGAACTGTCATTTCGATAGGCAGAGATAAAAATCATCAAGGAGATTTTATTCAATAGTTTGTAAAGTAACATTAGAAAGGTTAGTCGGCTTTCAAAATGAATCACGTCGAAATCCAATGAAATAGAGCAGTTTATAGCATATAGTCAAAAATGAGATATACAACATATTAGCTGCTACAGCATAGTCCATTTCAGTTATCTTTATTATTATACCACCTAGCATTAGCTGGATTTCCAATGTGAGAAGCTGCAAAGAAATAGAATAAAAAATATAAATGCCAAAAAAGGTACATTATACTTGCCACAAACTTTGGCTGTGCTATCGTCCCGTCTCGTCCTTGTTATCGTAGTTTCTGGCAAATAAATATATTCTATTTTATTCCTCGTATACCGACATAGCCCAGCGAACCGGCAAGTTGAAGGGGCAGTGGGGCAAGGCACATAGGACACAAAACTGATGGCCGATGGGGCCCCACAGTTCTCAAATGGAGGCCACGCACCGGCAACCAAAGCTTAAGGGTCGGTTCATATCTGACGGAAAATGCGTCGAGCGTATCGTCGCTCTTAGGTAGACGCGCTAACGCATCATCGGTTAGGTGTGAAAGGTTGAATGTTTTATTATGTATTTGACTGTTTTGGCGTTACGCGACCGATAAAACGCGACGCATTTTCCGTCAGATATGAACCGACCCTAAAACGTCCACCCGCAAGGTGGATGGATGATCTGATTAACCTGCCTAAGATCCACTTTCGCCAAAATCACTAAACATATTTATTTAGCGCTAGATGTTTTTAAATCATTCTGTCACTGTCACCTTCTAATAATGTGACACAACCTCAAACTGATTAAAAAATATATACAAGCTGTTGATTTGCGTCCTCGTCAAATTTTAGGAGCTTGTCATGAAAAAGTAGAAGTAATCAAATATAATTACGATACCTGGCCAATATCTTGACGGGCCTGTTGGTCTAGTGGTTAGTGACCCTGACTGCTAAGCCGGAGGCCGTGGGTTCGATTCCCACCCAGGACAAACTTTGTGTGATGAGCATGATTGTTTGTTCTGTGTCTGGGTGTGATTTATCTATAATATGTATGTATTTATAAATTATATAAGTATGTATATCAGTTGTCTGGTTACCATAACACAAGCTCTGCTTAGCTTGGGATCAGATAGCCTTGTGTGAGTTGTCCCAAGATATTTATTTATTTATTTATCTAATAAATGCTTGTTTTTTTTTTGTTGCAACTATCAAATAACAGTATCCCAGAATACTCCCCTTTCAAAATTCAGAATCGCCCAGTTGCGTATGCAGTAGGCAGAGTTGTCGCGCGGCTATATCAATGTGTGCATAGCGCCTAAACCCTCTGGCGAGATGGCTAGCTCAAATTTGAAAATCACGACCAAAAAATAAAAATTCGAAACCAATTTATTTTATTATTGATTCGTGTTAAGAATCACGAGCATAGTTAACTCCATCAATGACGAGGATGCAAATCAACGCCTTGTATTTGGAGTTCAAAAAAACGGAAACACATATAAAGCTTCTTATAATCTTAGATCAAAATCTTAATAATTTATCGTTAAAGACAGCAAGAAGCAAATCATCATTTTAAGATTTTTGAAAATACGCTTGCCACACCCGTGAATCGAACCGAATAAAATCTGAAAAAATTGCTTCCTGTACTTTTATAACACCAATCGATAGGTTCCATCAATCATAAGGATCAAATTTCCATAGCAAACATTAAAGGAGACTTCAAAAATTCAACCCTGTATATCTCACTAATATTATAGAGGCGAAAATTTGCGTGTGTGTATGTTTGTCCCTTCTTCACGCTTAAACGGCTGAACGGATCTGGATGAAATTTGGCACTGAGATAGATTTTAATGTGGAATAACATATAGGCTACTTTTATCCTGGAAAATGTACCTGGGATAATATATCACATTTAGCGCGGACGCGCCCGCGCTAGTATGAAATATTTATGTAATATTCATTAATAACACAAAAAGTTTCAAAAGTGAGGAGCTCGTGGCTAAATAATTACAGCCGCATAGACCGATCTTCCGGGTTAAGCCACGCTTGCCGGGGTTGGTCTGTGGATGGGTGACCATTTACTATAGCGAGTTTCCTCCGTGCCTCGGAAAGCACGTAAAGCCGTTGGTCCCGGCTGTCATTTGTAGATCTTTGACAGTCGTTACTGTTCGTCATAAGCCCGAAAGTCTGACAACCAGTCTTACCAAGAGTATCGTATTACCCATTACTGGGTTGTGGAGGTCTGATAGGCAGTCGCTCCATGTAAAATACTGATATTCAGCTGCATCCGGTTCGACTGGAAGCCGACCCCAACATAGTAAGGCAAAGGCTAAGCAGATGATGATGAACACAAAAAAATAAACTACTTACCGCAACTTGTATGATGTTTAAAACAAACACCATGGTCATATTCATAGTATCAGACATATTTCCTATGAACGCTTGATCGAGCAACACTAATCCGACATCGACATTCAACGCAACAACTATCCCCACTAAATACAGTAAATAACTCCTGAAGTTGAACTGAAATACAAAAAATAAATTGGGTAGCACTCATCATCTACAAGGTGTTGATGTGCAACCTCGTCAAATTCAAGGAGTTAACTATGCTAGTGATTCTTAACACGAATCAATAATAAAATAAATTGGTTTTGTTTTTTTTTTGTTTTACGTGATTTTCAAATTCGAGCTAGGCATCTCGCCAGAGGGTTTAGGCGCTATGTACACATTAACATAGCCGCGCGACAACGCTACCTACCGCATACGCAACTGGGCGATTCTGAATTTTGTAAGAGGAGTATTCTGGAATACTGTTATTTAATAGTTGCAGCTAAAAAAACAAGTATTTATTAGATATTGGCCAGGTATCGTAATTATATTTGATTACTTCTTTTTTTCTATGACAAGCTCCTAAAATTTGACGAGGATGAAAATCAACAGCTTGTATACTTAATCTACATCTACACTAATATTATAAAGAGGAAAGATTTGTATTTTTGTGTGTAACGAATAAACTCAAAAACTATTGGACCGATTTGAACAATTTCTTCACTAATTAGATAGCTACATTATTCTTGAGTAACATATGTTGGTTATGTAACATCACGCTACGACCCAAGGAAGCGGAGCAGTAACCAAAGACGTAACTAATAGCGAGTGAAATAAGTCACGCGGACAAAGCCGCGGGCATTTCGCTAGTTAAACAAAAAATCCTAGGGTAGGGGTAGGGTAGGGTAGGGGTAGGATACCACGCGAACGAAGTCGTGGCGGGTCAGCTAGTCATGTAATACTTTAAAAAAAAAAGAGTATGTATGGAGTTTCTTGCCCGTTCTTCTCCTTACGAAACTACCTCTTGTAATGGCCAACTAGATTCAATAGTTTTAATTAATTGACATCTAAAAGTGCCTTGTAATGGTCTAATTGGAATAAATGATTTGACTTTGACTTTGATTATAGCCGCGGGCATCGACGGTCAGACGCGGTCTTTATTGCTTTGCGGTAACAAAAACTGCCCTTACTTTTTTTTATGTATGGGAAATCATCAAATAACTTCCCCCGCCCTGGGCGGGGCGGGAGGGAGTGTCAGACTTTTACTGACTAAAACCCATCTGTGTTTCTTCATGTGCCCTTTGCGTTCCGGGGGCGCGGTATCTCTTTCGAACAACCTGCAGACAAAGACTGAACTGCCCCGTGGTCTGCAAAGCACCTCAGAATCAGTTGAAAAAATACTTTTGCAAACTCACCAATGTAAACGCCATCATAAGGTAAACGAACACCACTACCGAGGTAGCAATAAATGAATAAAGAATACCAAATGTTTCTTTTTTTGCAGCTAGTACGCTCATAAATATCACCTGAAAAATTACAAAATTATTATTGATTATTTTAAAATTCATCATCTGCTTAACCTTTTCCCAACTATGTTGGGGTCGGCTTTCCAGTCTAACCGGCTGCAGCTGAATACCAGAGTTTTACATGGAGCGACTGCCTATCTGACCTCCACAACCCAGTAACTGGGCAACACGATACCTCTTGGTTAGACTGGTTGTCAGACTTCTTGGCTTTTCTTGATTATTATATAATTATCATTACTTTATTTATTTTTGTTATTTATATATTTGTTCGTCGTACCAGTGAACTGTGGATGTGCATTGATACACCTTAATTGCCTAACTAACCGGGAAGGGATCAAGCGCAAGACCAACGGCTTTCCGTGCTTTCCGAGACCCGAAGGTGTTACACCACCAACTTCTAAACTCCGAGCTGCTACTGCGAAGTTCGTAACGTAAAAGCCCAATAATAACAATTTTTGGCCGACCTGCGAATCGAACCCAGAACGCCACGCTCAATAGCCACGCTTGCAACCACGAGACCACCGAGGCAGTCAAGCGATGACCAATAGTAGGACATACATACATAGATACCACCGCGCCTGTATTCTCCGAAGGGTTAGGCAGAGGTGTACCAATGTACACCCACAGTACGCTGGTATATTTACGTCCCATGTGATAGGGGGCGAGGCTATTGCCATTAACCGGGCACAAATCCTAACTCCGAACTGCTACTAACAATTTCACAGAATAACCCAATACCACTTACCAATAGTAAGAATATGCAATTATACTCACAGATGTAATTAAAAAAATAATGTTGTATGGGATCTGCTGGGCAACCGGTGACATCAGCATGGCAGACCCAAATGAAATTAAAGCAACTCTGCAAATTAATATCGGGTGTAAGGGACACCTATCCTTAAGGTGAATGCCCCGACCAGCCCGCGAAATTTAAATTATCTTACGTTTTTTGCAATTTGCAAGTCAGTAGGTAATAGGTTTAATGTTAATTAAAGTATGATTCGCGGGCGTAAGAAGTATGTATTTTCAATTCGATTTCATGAAATCTTGACATTTTACATGAAGCTTGACTTATGGAGTCATTTTACTGATTTTAATGGTCATAATTTTGAAAATACATACTTCTTACGCCCGCGAATCATACTTTAATCAACATTAAACCTAATACTGACTTGCAAATTGCAAAAAACGTAAGAAAATTTAAATTTCGCGGGCTGGTCGGAGCATTCACCTTAAACAGAAACCATGAATCCTCTATTCTGTACTGAGTATCAGACAACAAGAAGTTTTCATAGGAAAACCATGAGTAAAGAGAGATGGTGATTTTTAATACTTTTCCGCTGAGAGAAAGTCGCTCTTATTCCTTCTGTATCGTCCTCAGCGGCTGGTAAAAAAAAACTCTTGTTCTAGGTCAATAAATATCGTTATTGCCATTAGAGACGACTAATAAAGCAACAAGGCAATTTTTCAAACTTGATCTGACGATAAAAAGGGAAAAAAATTAAATTAAAAATTTAAAAAACCCCCAACGCAAAAACCTAAGTCCTTTAAAAAGTAAAAAAATAATAAAAAATACGTCACGTTGGGGGACCGCTCGGGATAATCGTATCCTAAATGCAACATCGGTCCCCCAACGTGACGTAATTTTTATTATTTTTTTACTTTTTAAAGGACTTAGGTTTTTGTGTTGGGGGTTTTTTAAATTTTTAATTTAATTTTTATTTTATACTTTTTATAGGTACATACTTATTATAATGTCGATTTTGTTAAGCTGTAAATACATAGGTTCCTAATAATTTAATAACCCACATGACAAATCATTTTTCGTTTTTCTTCCCCACTTTCACACCCATAACTTTTAAACGGCTCAACCGATTTTCATCAAACATGTCTAAGAACACTCGTCCATGACGCACCTTTCATACAAAAAAAACTAAATTGAAATCGCTTCATCCGTTCGGGAGCTATGATGCCACAGACAGACAGACAGACAGACAGACAGACAGACAGACAGACAGACAGACAGACAGACAGACACGTCAAACTTATAACACCCCTCTTTTTGCGTCGGGGGTTAAAAAATACAAAATTTTCCTGCAAGAAATTCCTCTTGTTCTGAAGTCAGAATAGTGTTCTGAGTGCACTGGCGAAGTTTAAGGATAGATGTCACTTACACCCTGTATAGTAAAATAATGCTTCCTGACCGAATTTCGGTCAAAGACTTAAATTGACCGATTAAGAATTTTGTGAGTTGACACTCGCGGTATTTTCGCCACGTAATTTACTTTTTACTGAAACTGACAACTCATTTTACGTCGCCGTGTGAACGAAACAGGAATTTAGTATGAAACCGAATGTAGCAGAAATTACTCGGCCGAAATTACGCGACTAACAATTCAAAAAATTACGCTGTTAGAATGAGCGATGACCTTAACGCTGCTGTCCGCCTACGTCAGGCAATCGGTGACCGATATTTTATCGGAGGGAATGGAACATAATTATGAATTCTAATAAACCAATACTGACGCAAACGTCATAAAAATGTTGGTCCTACAAAATCATATAAATCTATTGAACCGGTCCTATAAAAAAGTCGGACTTGGGTGGAGACCCTAAGGCACAACTGTAAACCTTTTTTTTATGTAGTTCAACTTACATGCAAATAAATGATACTAGCCATCTATCTTCTTCGAGATACTTCTTAAAATCAGTGCTGAAATATCGATTTTTTAGATAAATTTGTAAACCATAAAAAGAGGGTAAAATTTCAGAAGACATTTTTAAGTACATTGGTATCACACCACAAATTTCCAAACACCGGGCTTTTACTGAGAAATTCATAATGGAAAATTCTTTTTGCCAGATCTGGGAATCGAATCCAGGACCACCCTCAACAGTCGCACTTGCGACTGTAATGCCAATGGGGCAATCAACAGAAAAAGTAGTAGTAGTAGAGCTCTTTGTGAAGGAGCTCGTCTGGGGAAGTATTACCACCACACATATTTCTGCCGCAAAGCAGCGTTGCTGTGTTCCGGTTTGAAGGGTATGGGTGCCGGTGTAATCACAGGCACACGAGACATCCCAATTTTGTCTATGGGATGGCAAAGCATTTGTAAGGCCTCTGCTATCGCAAATGTCTGTAGGTAGCGGTGACCACTCTTACTCCTCCGCTAATCTTTTCTGATTAATTTCGTTGCGGGATCCAAGACAGTTGAATCGTTTCTCCGGGACTCGTCGAGCTTCATTGTCTCGGCGCTTTTCTTTCTGGTCACCACTGTTGATTCTGGCTTTCAGAAGTTGCAGTGGTTTGGAAAAAGCGTGGCGGACTTGTCCCATAAAAAAAAAAGGTAGCGGTGACCACTTAATATCAGATGGGTTGTGGGCTTGCTTGCCATCTAACAGCATTAAAGAAGAGGTAGTGAATACTTACAATAGCGAGATAACGAATATGAGGATGCAAGTGGTGATATACATTATAAGCGCGATAAATAGCACCAGTCTTATAAATTTGTTGTCTGATCCGCAACCGTATTCCAGTTCTGCGTATCCATCATTATAGGCCCTTGAATTGATATCAACTAAAAGAAAATAAGATACATACATAAGCTCACGGTATTTTCCCATGGGGGTAGGCAGAAACCACACACTACCTGCTACGATCCTTATAAACACTTTTCGCCTCATACACGTTCATATATCTAGTCATACAAGCACACCGGTTACGAGTACTGCGCACCCGATCTTTCTGAAGAACCTCACCAATAAGGTCATGGTAGGTCCTTCTAGGTTGTCCCCTCCCTCCCAATGTCAGTGATGTCCAAGAAAAACTTCTGCACCATTCTAAAAACTAACGGGGTTAGTTGACTTTTTCTAATTCATAATTAAGTACTGTCTAAGTTTATCATGGACATCACTAACATCGGTAACCATGTCAGAGGCCCTTGAGATGGTTTAGAAACTCTGACACTAGGGTGTGTGGGATCGTTAGACCTTACTGTCCACACGATAAAGAAGAAGAGTTGATCGTACAAAGACTATTTAAAGAAACAAGGTATACTGACTGTACTGCGCCCACACTGTGCGCGCTGTACGTTCGTGATGCAAATTTTGACTCGGGAACTTCTTTTTCTGATCCAGCTGAGCACCGACTACGTAGCATGATTGTCCAAATGTAAACTTTCGCTCCTCAGTCCTCCGGTTGTTTACATTATCTTCCAAAACGGCAGAGTTTGTAAATAATTCTGATTCCATTTCTTGTTTTTTATCAGTTAGAGGTTCAATACTATTTTCTATGACATCTATACACAAATCTTTGCTTGGAGCTATCGTTAGCGCTTTCTCTTTAACTGCTTCTTCTTGTTTGACCAAATCCAAATCAGTGGCAGGATCAGAGGGTTTTTGTTTAATAGAAATGCACGTACTCTCATTTTGAATATTGGCTTTATTGAGCTCTGAATCACTCATAAAGCATTAAATTATTGTAAAAATAATAATAAACGGTCTACTAAATCCTAAATTGTATCGAATGTCATACTTCAAAATGACAATGTATTTCTTTTTTGGTTGTCATAAGTGATCTAGTGATTGAAGTTAGGTTATCAAAATGATATGTGAAAGAGTTTTTATGTGATATACCTTCAACGTATTGCACTATAATAGAATTATATTCTTAGACCATTTTGGTTAGTTCTGATCTTCTTGTTCATTTGTAACATCCCCGTCTACATTTTCCACATGAACGGTTTCAAAATCACCTACTTGTTCTTCTGTATTTTCCCTTTTAAGAATTTCATGTATTTTAACAGGAGTTAAAACACTTTCCTTTCTAATTTCAGTGGTTTCGACTTCATTTTCTTCCACTATTTCAATCTGGGGAACATTGTTATCTGCATTCTGTGCACTAGGAATCATTTTTTATTTATTTAATTTATTATGTTGAATTCAAATAACAGTTAGTTTTTTGACGTAGTTTTTATAAAATATGTATACAACTTCAACTACAACTTCAACTCTTCATGGAAGAATTTCAATTTTCAGTCACAATTTTTCCAATATCACGCAGATCACGGTTAATCATCAAATATTAGAGAATATGCAGAGAATTTTACACAATGCTCTCAAAACCTCTCTGTAGACACTGACATATTATGCTGTCAAGAATTCTGAAACGGTTTAAAAAAAATTGATATGTCATCCCAAAAGCCAGAGATAAAATCAGAGCGTTTGCTAGTAAACATTTTTCTGAAGCGTAGTCTTGATTTTTGTTTCTGGATTTTAAGCCTAGACCAATAAATTATTAAAATTTTAAGGCTATCCCTCCACGACGGATTTTTGACAGATTATCGGTCAAAAGAGGAGGAGAGAGGAATCGGAGAGGCGGCTATTTTAAAAGAGCCTAAAAAAAAAGTTTTAATAGCCGGAACGTTGCGGTATGAAACTAATAAAACGTATCCGTGAAGGATGGAAAATCTTTAAATGACTTCTACTGCCCTGGGTGGAACAGAAGGGAGCGTCAGACTCCTACTCACTAAACCCATCAGTAAACAGTATCAGGGCCGCAGTAAATCTTTTGAACAAATACCGCAACCCTGTCAGGCACTGGCCCTAGCGGGTCCAATACGACGATCCTAGAGGCATAGTCTGTTTCCTTGCCCTCTGGTTAGTAAAACAACTTTTGAAATCGAATTAGTTTTGCAAGAGAAAAAAGAAGAATAAGGTACATTGATATTGACGATTTATTTGGCTAATATCGGCCTGGCCTTTTGCTTAGAGATGGGAAACCATCAAATGACTTGCTCTTTGTGAAGCGGAAGGATGTGTCAGACTCTTTCCAACTAAAACTCATCTGTGTTCCTGCTAATGCCCTTTGCGTTCCAAAGCCGCGGTAACTCTTTCGAACAAATTCCGCAATCCTGACAGGCACTGGCTTTAGCGAGCCCCATCTACCTGTATAGGTGCGCGTGGACACACCACGCCGCTGACCCAGGCCTGTTTCTGATCGAACAGCGAGCTACCCAACACTCGCCGTCCGCAGGCCCGCACCTACAGTGGCCGGGAATCACTCTGCGACTCCCGACGACCGGGGTGTCTTGTTCTGTTGCGGCTACTGGAGCTTGGCCTTCGGTTGTACCTTTCGTGTGTGTGCCTCGATACGGGGTAACGCAACAGCAATACGTAACATCCAATACCTTATTTTTCAAATCAGTCGCTCGTGGCAATTCCTCTTAAGAAGATTTTATTCAATAAAGAGTAAATTAACGTTTGGAAGATAAGTCGGCATCCAAAATCGAGTCAGTCATCGAGTAATCCCAGTATTTGGACCATTTTAATGAATATATCGATGATAGAGGTATATACCATATATGCTGCTAAAGCATAGTCAGATTCACTTATCTCTATTGTTTTACCGCCTAGTATCATTTGAAGTTCCATTGTGAGTACCTGCAAGTTAATAGAATAATAAACTTTAAAGCCAAGATAAATATACGTTTTTACCGTTTACTTTGGCTTGGCTATCTTCCCGTCTCTTTCTTGTAGCCTAGGCCCACTTTCACCAAAATCACTAAATATCATCATCTGCTTAGCCTTTTCCCAACTATGTTGGGGTCGGCTTCCAGTCGAACCGGATGCAGCTGAATATCAGTATTTTACATGAAGTGACTGCCTATCAGACCTCCACAGCCCAGTAATGGGTAATACGATACTCTTGGTAAGACTGGTTGTCAGACTTTCTGGCTTCTGACTAACAGTAACGACTGTCAAAGATCTACAAATGACAGCTGGGACCAACGGCTTTGCGTGCTTTCCGAGGCACGGAGGAAACTCGCTATGGTAAATGGTCACCCATCCACAGACCAACCTCGGCAAGCGTGGCTTAACCCGGAAGATCGGTCTATGCGGCTGTAATTATTTAGCCACGAGCTCCTCCAAAATCACTAAATATATTTAGCGCTAAATGAGTTGTAATCATCATTATATCTCTCTTACCATCATCAGTATACCATCACGCCTGTATTCCCGAAAGGGTTAGGCAGAGGTGTACCAATGTACACCCACAGTTCGCCGGCATATTTAGGTCCCATGTAATAGGGGGCGAGCCTATTGCCATTAACCGGGAACAAATCCAAACTCCGAGCTGCTACTGAGAATTTAATAGAAAAACCCAATAACACTTTTTGCTCGACCTGGGAATCGAACCCAGGACCCCTAGCATAGCAGTCCTGCTTAGGACCACTAGGCCAACGAGGCAGTTTCTCTGTTACCTTCTAGCAATGTGACAGGGATACTGGACCGATTGTGAATTTTTTTTTACTCGTAGGAAGCCACGTTATTTGTGAGTGTCCACTAGCGAAATACCCGCGACTTTGTCCGCGTGGCTTATTTTACCCTAAGTTACATCTTTTGTTACTGCTCCGCTCTCATGTCTCATAGTCGTAGTAGGACCAGTAGTGCGATTCTCTAAAATGCAAACTCGAAAACGAATCTCACTAAGGTGATCGCGCTCACTTCGATAACGAACCAACTTGTCATTGGTTTAGTATTCGTTCGCCGTGGTGGCGTCACCGGCGCCGGCGTGATCGTGTTTAACAGAATACCATTTTGTAATCTCACTGCGAATTCAAATTTCGAATAACGAAGTGAGGCTTAGAGAATCACACTGCTGTAAGTTTCCGACCACATGCAAACGGCCAAGCTAAAACAACTCTTCAGTATTATAACAGTAGGATAGATTTACACTTACCACAACTTGTATTATAGTTCCAACAATCAGTATCCCAATGATTAATGGTTTCATCATTACCCCTGTCACCGCTGTTGCGATGAAGATTATCATGACAATGACAGAAAATGCGACAGAAATCCCCACTATATATAGGAGGTAACTTGTGAAATCGAACTGAAAAACAAAAAAATCATGGGTCATCAATCATCCTCGTTGGGGTCGGCTTCCAGTCTAACCGAATGCAGCTGAATACCAGTGTTTTACATGGAGCGACTGCCTATCTGACCTCCACAACCCAGTAACTGGGCAACACGATACCTCTTGGTTAGACTGGTTGTCAGACTTCTTGGCTTGTGACTATCCGTAACGACTGTCAAAGATCTACGAATGACAGCCGGGACCAACAGCTTTACGTGCTTTTCGAGGCACGAGGATGTCACACTACCAACCATATAACCAAATAAAAACATCAAACAATACAAGACACAACTTCACAAAAAAATAATTCGTTAGCTCTGAAATCCAGATGAATTTTTAAATAACTACAAAATTCGATTTTTGTTTGCTATGAAATCAATAAATAGTTAGTGAATTGCGATGACTAAAAAGTGACGTCATAGTTGTGATTGTCATACGTCTATGGGAGAATCGCGTTTTGACAGCTCATAAAAATTACGTCAATTGATTAATGGTATCATCTACCCAATTTCGTCTCCAGCTTTAATAATAACTTTGCAGACTTACTGATGAAAAGGCAAGGATAACGCAGACGAATACTACAGCAGCAGTTGCAACGAATGCATATAAAACAATCTCTGTTCTATAATGAGACGTTATCTTTGAAGCTAGTATACTCATTCCGAGCACCTGAAATGTAAAAAAAAAAATTAGATGACTAAAAAGTCTGTTAGATTCTATTCACATCGGTTTCACACTTTCACAGTTTCACATTAGAACGGCAGGTAACCAATAAATAAATAAATAAAAAACATTTATTTATGTCGTTGTTTGTTCCTAAATAAATGTTTTTTATTAATAGCGCGACATTTGCGAGGCAGAAGCATATGTCTTCACGCTATAAAGCCGTTAGCGAGCTGTTACCGTAACATGCGTGATACAGTACGAGGTGTGTTACACGCTTGTTACAGTTTAGGCTCCCGACGTCGCCGGAACGCTTTCACAGAGCGTACTCATTTTGAGAGCTGTAACTGTAACCAAACAGATACAGTAACGAGGTTCTAGAAGGTTTTAACGTTTTTTTTTTTATAAAAATAGGTGAACGATATGCCAGTTATTCTTACCGCTAAAATTAAACAGATGAAGTTTCCGGGAGGCTGCCTGGAGCACGGGGAGCACATCATAGCGTAGTTAACCCCCATAACAAGGACCCTGCAAATTAATCCAAACTCATCATCATCTGCTTAGCCTTTTCCCAACTATATAAGGGTTAGCTTCCAAATTAATCCATACCATACTTACTATACAATAAAACAATTACTGTCAACTGCCTCGTTAGCCTAGTGGTCCTAAGCGCGACTGCTACGCTAGAGATCTTGGGTTCGATTCCCAGATCGAGAAAAAGTGTTATTGGGTTTTTCTATGAAATTCTCAGTGGCAGCTCGGAGTTAGGATTTGTGCCCGGTTAATGGCAATAGGCTCGCCCCCAATTACATGGGACTTAAACATACCGGCGAACAGTTGGTGTACATTGGTACACCTCTGTCTAACCCTTTGAGGTATACAGGCGTAATCAAGGCGTAATGGTATGTTATGTTATGTTAAAATGTTATGATCCCACTGGTAAGGCAAAAACATATTTTCATACAGAGAAAGCACGAATATTGATCACCACCCTTACCGAAGATGGATTGGCGACCTCAGACTTATATTAATTATGAGTTGGTAGACCTCTGTCTAACCCTTAAGGAAATACAGGTGTCATAGTATGAATATAGACAAATCCTTACCCCGAGCCTGAGCTGCTACAGAGAACTTCATAGAAAAACCCAATAACACTTTTGCTCGACCTGGAAATCGAAGCCAAAACCTCTAGCGTAGCAGTCGTGCTTAGGACCACTAGGCTAACGAGGCAGTAAACGAGGCTATTGTAAACTTATTTACTTTTTATTTCTGAATCAACTTACATTCCAAGTATTAATATCATCCATCCTGCTTGTTGGAAAAAGAGTTTCAAATTGGGGCTGAAACATAGACTTACAGATAAAATTTCTGAACTGGCAAAGTCAAAGTCAAAGTCAAATCATTTATTTAAATTAGACCATTAAAAGTCACTTTTGAACGTCAAAATAATTAAAACTAATGAATCTAGTTGCCCATGCCAAAAGGTAGTTTCGTATGGAGAAGAACGGGCAAGAAACTCCATACATACTCTTTTAAAAAACGTATTACATTATGTTGTACAATTACATGCATTCCATAAAAAAATATGCAGAAAAAGTACAAACTAAACAGAAGATATTTTTAAGTAAACTACTAAAAGACAATCAAAAAGTCAGGAAGGCAAGAAACGAAATGTCATTATTGATAGAAAGAAAGACAGTCAGAGAGGAAGAGAGAAGTTTAGTAGTAGTAGAGCTCTTTGTGAAGGAGCTCGTTCGGGGAAGTACTACCACCACACCGATTTCAGTCGCAAAGCAGCATAGCTGTGTCCCGGTTAGGGTATGAGTGACGGTGTAATTATAAGCACAAGAGACATTTAAACTTGGTCTCTGGGATGGCAAAGCATTTGCAAGGCCTCTAGTATTGCAGATACTGATTATACAGATTTACAGGCAGCTGTGACCACTTAACATCAGGTGGGCTGTCAGCTTGTTTTTCATCCAAAGATAATTCTAGATACTACTTTGTTACTTGGTAGTTAGTACTTTGTTAGCCAGTTGTTAACTTTTTTGAGCATGCTGTAGTCTTCTATAAGTGAAGGAGTACACCTACATAATACTTTTGTAATATTGATTTCATGTCATGATTTGTGTATATCTTTTGTTGGAGATCCTAAATAAATAAATAATTCAAAAAAAGAAAGACTACTTACGTTGCCAAAACAACGGCTATGAAGATTGAAGTCGCAAGTAACATTAAAAAAACTAAGAACATCACAAGTCTCACAAAACTGTTGCGAGTTCGAGGATCGTACTCCAATGGGTCTAGGACAGCGCCCTGCCCCCCTTGCCGAGGGTTCGGATATCTCACGGGATAAGTATGTGCTTGCCCTTGACCTTGTCCTTGTGGTTGGGGGTATCCATAACCTTGAGGGTATCCCTGGCCTGGATAGCCACCGCCTTGTGGGTACCCCCCGCCTTGTGGGTACCCTCCACCTTGTGGGTACCCCCCGCCTTGAGGATACCCTCCGCCTTGTGGGTACCCCCCGCCTTGTGGGTACCCCCCGCCTTGTGGGTACCCCCCGCCTTGAGGGTACCCTCCGCCTTGTGGGTATCCCCCGCCTTGGGGATACTCTCCACCCTGAGGATACCCAGAGCCAGGTTGGTTCGCACCTAAAACAAGAAAATAAGATTTTTGACGTACCAAATGTTATTAAAGGTCTTGTGGATGTCTTTTAAGACGCGATTTTTGTGTATCAGTTTTCTAAATTAATAAAACATTGTATTTAAGCAGCAATAAAGTTCAATATTGTATGAACAAAATATTTCTTGTACGCACGATAATATATTAAAGTGCACAAGTGTGTGTGCGCCAATACTTGTACACTCCGTGTTCCCTTAACCCCAGAGTCTGATGGGATAGCAATCAGACACGACCGGGGAGAGATCAAGCGCAGCACCAACGGCTTTATGTAGTTACCGAGACACGTGAGTTTTACCACCAACTTCCAAACTCCGAGAAACTTGTAATGGAATAACCCAATAACATTTTTTGCCTGACCTTGGAATCGAACCCAGGACATTCAGCAGTCGCGCACATGACCACAAGACCAGACAAGACAGTTGAACTATTCAGGATTTCTTTAGAGTATTTAAACAGACACTATATACTGACCGTACTGTGGTAAAACTGTTTGTGGTGGTTGGGGGGGCGTATCATCTTGACGCCAAATGTTTCTCACAACCCTATTTTGCTTCTGCCCACCACCAACCACATAGTTATACAAATTCGCAACTGTAAACTTTCGCTTTTCAGTCTTCAAATCGTTTATATGATCTTCCAACTCGGCAGTGTTTGCAAATGATTCTGATTCAATATCTTCATTTCTATCAGTGGGTGGTTGGTTACTATTTTCTATGATATCTATACACAAGAAATCTTTGCTTGGAGCTATTGTTAGCGGTCTCTCTGTAATTGCTTCTTCTTGTTTGACCAAATCCAAATTAGTGGCAGGATCAGAGTTTTTTTGTTTAATAGAAACGAACGCACTCTCATTTTGAATATGTGTAGCTTTATTGAGCTCTGGATCACTCATAAAGCAATAAGTTATTGTAAAAATAATAATAAACGGTCTACTAAATCCTAAATGGTAACGAATGTCATACTTCAAAATTATCAATGGTTCTATTTTTTTATTGTCAAAAATAAAATGGCCTAAATTAGGTGAATCATAAATGAGTTTTTATTTGATTTACCTATATCGTAGTATTACTTAGAGTATTAAGTATCTCCTTTTACCATTTCGGTTTACATGGTGTTACAAGTGTTAAAAACCTTTCCTTTTGTAATTTGTATTTCAATCTGTGTAAAGCAAAAGTTAAGTGAAAATAAATAAAAACAAACATGATTCTTTTAATCTTTAATCAAAGCGTAACAATTTATCTTTGGGAATCCTTTGCAATAACTGTTCGCTTCAGCATTGAGACTCCTTACTGATGTGCCAGATTTGCGAATTGAATAATTCAACAAGATAAATTTTCAAAAAAAATGCTCTTAGTAGTTTTGGACAATTTCAAACACTCTCACTGTATTGTCACTTCTGCGTTCCCTCTGGATAACACAATAGTTCATCACTAAGAGTCCTTGTAGGCGCGCGACACTTTGCCTACGACAGAAGGAATTGCAGCCTTCAACACGCCGCGGTAACACGGACGTCCGACTGTGGCGTATAGACTCCAGTTGATCGCGTCCACAGCTGCAGTCTGATCTTCATCAGTGACACGACGGCTACAGTAACCTCGGTCATCGATACAGTTCCACTCGTCCGTAGCAGCCCTTAGTAACAGAAAGTGACATAGTGGTAAGTGACTTATAATAAAAAACAAACAAAGATGGTGCCAACCAGCCCTGGTCCTATGGTACTTAAGTAATATAGGAGTGGTCCTATGTTCCAACCCTGGGGTTAGATAAAGAAAGTGACAATGCTGAAAACCTGTGAATAGACTCTTATAATTCGTTAAATTAATTAAGCAATCATCATCATATCAGCTGTAACACATCCACTGCTGGATATAGGCCTTCCTCATAGATTTCGAAAAAGGACCGGTTGGATGCGGCTTGCATCCAGCGTCTTCCTGCGGTCTTAGTTAGGTCGTCTCTCCACCTTGTGGGTGGACGTCTTACGCTGTGCTAGCCGGTGCATGGTCTCCATTCGAGAACTTTATGACCCCATCGGCCATCAGTCCTGCGTGTCATGTGCCCTACCCACTACCACTTCAACTTGCTGATTCGATGGGCTATATCGATAACCAATATTGTGTCGTTTGCGGATCTCCTGATTTCTGATTCGATCTCTCAGAGAGGCTTAGAGCATAGCCCTCTTCATGGTGCTACTATGAGCTTGTCAATAAGACCAATGGTAAGAGACTACGTTTCAGAGCCATACATCATCACTGGCAACACACACAAGAATGTCGAGTTAAGACACTGAGGTATTTTGGATGAGAAGACGTTACGCAGTTTTCCGAACGCTGCCCAGCCCAGATGGATTTGGCGGTTAACCTATTTCTTAAAGTTGGATCTATCTAGTTGTACTAATAGAGACTACTTACACTGTCAAAATCAACATTACAAGACTGCAGAAACATTATCAAAACGATTATCAAAACTGGTCTCAAAAAATCTTTGCGAGTATTTGGGATCGTATTCCATTTGTTCTACAATAATATAATAATAACTGTATTCGACGCGCCTCGGGACTAAAAAAGGCAATGACATATTGGATTTTGGATTTGGATTGATGTACCTTTTCTTTTGTAGGGGATTATTCGTCTTTACGCCAAATCTCTTTCACAAACGGCTGCTGTTACTGCCTACCACCGACCAAATGGCTATACGAATGCCCAACTGTAAACATTCGCTTCTCAGTCTTCAGATTGTTTATATTAGGGTTCAACTCTGCAGTTTTTGTAAATAATTCTGATTATATTTCTTGATTTTCATCAGTGGGAGGTTCGATACTACTTTCTAAGATATCTATACACAAGAAATCTTTGCTTGGAGCTTTAGCGCTCTCGCTTTATTTGCTTCTTCTTGTTTGACCAAATCCAAATCAGTGGCAGGATTAGAGTTTTTTTGTTTAATAGAAATGAACGGACACCCATTTTGAATATAAGCGGCTTTATTGAGCTCTGAATCACTCATAAAGCAATAAATTATTGTAAAAATAATAATAAACGGTCTTCTAAATCCTAAATGGTAGCGAATGGCATACTTCAAATTAACAACTTCATTTTTTTATGTCAAAAAATGTAATGTGGCTGTCAAAAAATGTAATCATAAAGAGGTTTCGTGAGATTTACCTTCATCGTAGTATTATCGAGCAGCCTGTGAAGCAATTACTCTAACAAGTAATATTTTTTTTTTTATTAACCCCCGGCAGAAGAGTAATGCACCCTACCGCATCTAACAAAAGAGCTTGAAAACCCCCTAACACTTACCAACCGCTGGCGCGCGCCTGCAGTGGCCGGGAATCGCCCTGCGACTCCCGACGCCCGGTGTGTCTCCTTCTGTTGCAGCAGCTGGGGCGTGAGTTTTGCCTCTTCTTCACGCGTTCTGCCTCCTCATACAGTAGCATTACTAATTCGCAGAAGGAGATGACTGCTTCCCATAAGTATCTACCTATTTACTACCTAATTTCGTTGCAGGATCCAAACGGTTGAATCGTTTCTCCCTGACTCGTCGAGCTTCATTGCCTCGGCGCTTTTCTTGTGGTGGTAACTGTTGATTCTGGCTTACAGGAGTTGCAGTGGTTCGGGAAAAGTGTGGCAGACGTGTTTCATAAAAAAAAGTATCTACCTACTAAGGTTATATGGACTTGTAGTACATTATTACAGTGTGCTTGGATTTAAATAATAGAACAAAATATTATTTCCGTTGGTCTCGGCTGTCATTCGTTGATTTGACAGTCAATACAAGCTGTTGATTTGCATTCTCGTCAAATTCAAGGAGTTAACTATGCTCGTGATTCTTAACACGAATCCAAATAAAATAAATAAAATTTTATATTTTTTGACGTGATTTTCCAATTCAAGCTAGCCATCTCGCCAGAGGGTTTAGGCGCTATGCACGCATTGATATAGCCGCGCGACTACTCTGCCTACCGCATACGCAACTGGGCGATGCTGATTTTTGCTAGAGGAGTATTCTGGAATACTGTTTTTTGATAGTTGCAACTAAAAAAACAAGCATTTATTAAATATATTGGCCAGGTATCGTAATTACGAGTATATTTGATTACTTCTTTTTTTCTATGACAAGCTCCTAAAATTTGACGAGTAGCCGGATCTGACAACCAGTCTTACCAAGAGATATCGTGTTCCCCAAGTTACTGAGTAATGGAGTTCAGATAGGCAGTCGCTCCATGTAAAACACTGATATTCAGATGCATCCGTTTAGACTGGAAGCCGACCCCAACACAGTTGGGAAAAGGCTAGGCAGATAATGACGATAACTTTGAGAAAGCTTTTAGTTGTGAACCCCATTCCACAATGGCACTTAAGCCTATAATTAGGGCACAAAACTAGAAGATCCAATTACATTGGTATAAATAGGTAATTGAAATAAAATAGGAAACTGTAAACAGTATTAAGAAGGAAATTGGTAGGGACGGGGAATGTCTTCTGGCAATCGTTAGGGACAATCCTATTACTACTATATTGAAGCACAAACTGTATTTAAGCCTACAATTTAGTTTGGAACGGGAAACGCTCTATTTTAGGCAATAATACCTTATATTTGCACTAGCTTTTGCCCGCGATTTTGCCCGGGTAAATGTAGGTTATATTTAAAACTGGGGAAGTGTCCGCGACTTCGTCCGCGTGGCTTATTTCACCCTCGTTACGTTTTTGGTTACTGCTCCGCTCCCGTAGGTCGTAGCGTGATGTTATATAGTCTATGTTACTCTGTGATAAAGTAGCTTTCTAACGGCAAACGATTTTTTTAAATCGGTCCATTACTTTTTCAGTTTATTCGTTACATACAATAATACAAATCTGTCCTCTTTAAAATATTTGTATTGATATAGATTCAATCATATTTTGAAAGACACGTGGCGCCATCTATCATCGCAAGAACGTTATTAACGTTTTTCTCGGGATGAGTACTGTTTTTCGGGGTGAAAAGTACTCTATGTCCATTTCTGTACATCTGACAACGTCTACACAAAATTTCAGGATGATTGGTTCAGTGGTTTAGGTGTGAATAAGTAACAGATAAACTTACATTCGCATGTATTATATTAGTTAAGATGTTAATCTAGAAATAGGTTATATCTATACAACTAGATTCTGCCCGCGACTTCGTCTACATGGTTATTTTTATATATAAATAAAAATGTTATATAATATAAACGATTTTCACCCGATAGTTACGTCTTTGATTATTGCTCCGCTCTCGTGGGTCGTAGCGTGATGTTATATAGCCTATAACTTTCTGATAATTTAGCTATTTAAAGGTAAAAACTTGTACCCATACAATGCCACGTTATTTGTGAGTGTCATAGAGGATATAACATCAGTCCACGACACAGTGGTGCAGAGCAGTAACCAAAGACGTTACTATCGGGTAAAAATCGGTTGTGGATCAAAATTTCCGTGTATGAAGTCGCGGGCAGAAGCTAGTCTTACAATATCAGTAAGGAACTCAACGATAACACTTCACACTACATACATTACGATGTACTTAAGGCCGCGTACAGATAGAACTCGCAATATAAATCAAATGTAGCTGACTGAGCACTCACTTGGCCCTTTATTAGGTCGTTGTCCGACTCCGGCCTCAATTCCCTAGCTATCTTGCACCACAGTCTAACAATGTTGAGTAGAACCACAGGAATATTATTTCTTTAATAATAAATTAATTCAACTGCCTCTGTAGCCAAGTGGTCCCAAGCGCGACTGCTACGCTAGAGGTCTTGGGTTCGATTCCCAGGTCGAGCAAAAAGTGTTATTGGGTTTTTCTATTAAATTCTCAGTAGCTGCTCGGAGTCAGGATTTGTGCCCGGTTAATGGCATTAGGCTCGCCCTCTATTACATGGGACCTAAACATACCGGCGAACTGTGGGTGTATATTGGTACACCTGTGCCTAGCCCTTCGGGGAATACAGGCGTGGTGGTATATAATATATGTTGTATGTATTTAAAAATAAATTCATACTAAGGATTCTACCTGTATAGGTATTATATAGGCCACTTTAATTTTAAAACACCTACACCAATGTACCTAGAGTTTTTCACTAAAACAATCTAAGGAAATAACAGCAAGCAGCACTACTGCAATCTTACTACTTTTGTAAGTGCAAACGTTTGGATGACTTAATCACGCTAGTGATTGAGTAACAAACATCCATCCATTCCGACTGACTAAAATGATCTGAATTAAATTTGGCACAGGGACCGAGTATAGTCTGGAATAGCACATAGTTATTATGAGATTTATTACGTTATAAGATATTATTTTATTTTATATTATTTTATTATAATAAATAAATAAATAAATATACCATCACGCCTGTATTACCCGAAGGGTTAGGCAGAGGTGTACCAATGTACACCCACAGTTCGCCGGTATATTTAGGTCCCATGTAATAGGGGGCGAGCCTATTGCCATTAACCGGGCACAAATCCAAACTCCGAGCTGCTACTGAGAATTTCATAGAAAAACCCAATAACACTTTTTGCTCGACCTGGGAATCGAACCCAGGACCTCTAGCGTAGCAGCCGTGCTTAGGACCACAAGGCTAACGAGGCAGTTATAATTAGAAATATCTACTGAATTCGCCAGACTGTGGCTTGACCACGAGTTTGTAACGTTTAATGAATTTGTGCCTTATGCAATCGCAGGGGGCGTGTCGACCGCACCATACTTATGTGAACTACGTATACACAGACGGATAGGAGTATAATTATAGACATGTCTCTAACTTTATTTAAAAAAGTACTTACAGGCCGCTGTTTTACCCGCATTCAGTTAAGTCTTTGGTTACTGCTCCGCTCCCATGTATCGTAGCGTTATGTTATTTAACCTATACCCTCTTCGGTAAAACTACCTACTATACAGGAAAAATTTTTAACCAGTGCGTAAATTTTGCCATAATAAACTTCAACACGTTTTATTAAACACGTATATTTTATTTTGATATGTCTTAGTACAAAAAAAAAAAGTTATCGCTTACGAAACATGTATACTTAAAAACCATATTTTATTGTCACTCGGTGCTAGCGCATTCCCCACCCCCTCACCCCAGCCATGCGCCCGGGCGGCGGCCAAGAGTTGTCATTGATAGTATGGCGAATAGATTATGTCCATGTTTTGCTTATTTCAAACTCGGATAAGGATGAATTTTTTTTTATTTTTTTTTTAACTAAACACGGAAATGTGTTCTATTACTGACACTGAACTACCAAAAAAAATTTACGCACTAGTTAAAAACTTATCCTGTATAAGGCATAAAGATTTATTCAAATCGGATCGATAGTTTTCGGGTTTTATGTTGAGTTCAAGTAAAAAAGTGAGATTCTGGGTATACATTGGTTACATCTTTGTCTAACCCTTCGGGGAATACAGGCGTGATGGTGTGAAATACATGAAAACATAATTTAGAAATACGTCTATAAGTAATAACAAAATAAATTGTTTCTGCTAAATCCGCTACGGTTTCGGCGACTTCCTCAAATCAACGCTCAACATATTTAGCCGTGATTCTAAGTGAGCACTAATAAATCTAGCTGAGTAGAGGGTTAGTAAAAATACAGTTAGGTCGGGTACAGACGACACGACAAACGGATGGCGGGTCGAGCGGTCGACAAAACGAAGATTTACTCGCCGTGGACCAAATGGAACAGAGAAATAAGTGGAGAATGCCTTAAGACTTAATATTTTATTTATTTATTTATTTATTTATTTAAACTTTATGCAACAAAAGTACAAAGGCGGACTTAATGCCTTAGGCATTCTCTACCAGTCAACCAAAGGTGGTGAAGAGATATCATGGCAGGTGCAATCGTAAGAGATTAAAACAATATTTAAACAACAAAAAATAAAAAAAAAATACAATTCGATTATATAGACAAACTAATTGTACACAAGTACAAAACAACTAAAATTATCCAAACGAAAATATATACATACATACATACATAAAACATAACTATATACCTACATACATACATAAATACATACATACCTATATAATTAAATACAAATATAAAACACATATCTTATGAAAACAGTAGAGAGGAGGATTATGAGACAACTCTTACTATTGGTTCTGAAAATAACTCCGCAATTTCTGCTTGAAAGCATACCGACTGGAGGCTGTCCTGATATCGAGAGGAAGTGAATTCCAAAGAAGAATAGCCTGGATGTGAAAGGAAGAATGAATGAAATCAGAAGTATGAGAAGGACAGTTAAGCAGAAGTTATTTTGTTTGTCGTAATCACACACACCGTCACGCCTGTATTCTCCGAAAAGTTAGGCAGATGTGTACGAATGTACACCCACAGTACGCCGGTATGTTTAGGTCCCATGTAATAGAGGGCGAGCCTCTTGCCATTAATCGGCCACAAATCCTAACTCCGAACTGCTACTGAGAATTTCATAGAAAAACCCAATTCATAGAAAAACCCAATAATACTTTGCTCGACCTAAGAATTGAAGTCAAGACATCTAGCGTAGCAGTCACGCTTAGGACCACTAGGCTAACGAGGCAGTCGAGACAGGTAATGTGCCATCAATAATTAATAAATAATTACAATAATTTGCACCTGCTGTGTTATCTCTTCACCACCTTTGGTTGACTGGAAGAGAATGCCTAAGGCATTAAGACCGCCTTTGTACTTTTTTTTGTGCATAAAGTTTAAATAAATAAATAATTTGTAAGGCAACTCTACATCCTTCTGTGTTCACAAATTGATCTTCGTAACTGTGATTGCTGCAGATAGGTGCTAGTACCGCCCGCACGCTGTTCCTTACTGAGACAGAATAAGCGCTCCTTCTGATGTATACAGTACTTAGTTGTACTGATAGAATGTAAGAGACTGTTTCCTTGGAGCCTTAGTTAACCTTTAAAGTGGAATATAACATACCATTACGCCTGTATTTTCCGAAGGGTTAAGCAGAGGCATACCAATGTACCCACACAGTTCGCCGGTATGTTCAGATCCTATAGGGGGCGAGCCTATTGCAATAACCGGGCACAAATCCTTATCTATGGGGGAGGCCACACTCGGCAGTAGATGTCCTGCAGTTGATAAATGATGATGATGATGATGATGAAATCCCAACTCCGAACATTTACTGAGAATTTCACAAAAAAACCCAATAACACTTTTTGCTCGACCTGGCAATCGAACCCAAGACCACTAGCGTAGCAGTCGCGCTTAGGACCTATGGTCCCAAATATTCCTGATAAGAAAAAATCCTATACTTATCAATGTCCCTTTTCGCAACCAGTTTTATTTATCACAACAATGTACCATCACTAAATCGTAAGTCAACTCTACAGCCTTCTCTATTCACAAATTGATCTTCGTAACTGTGATTGCTGCAGATAGGTGCTAGTACCGCCCGCACGCTGTTCCTTACTGCGACAGAATAAGCGCTCCTTCTGATGTATACAGTACTTAGTTGTACTGATAGAATGTTAGAAACTGTACTTTTTTGTTCCTAAGTTAACCTTTAATGTTCCAGTGCTGATCAAAAACAGTGGAATATAACATACCATCACGCTTTTATTCTCTGAAGGTTTAGGCAGAAGTGTACCAATGTTCATTCACAATTTGCCGGTATGTTTAGGTCCCATGTAATAAGGGTGAGCATATTGCTATAATGTACCGAATAGGCTTCAAAACTACTGGACCGATTTTAACCGTTTTCTCATCAATACATAGCTATTCTGTTCGTGAGTAACATAAGCAATATAACATCACGTTACGATTCACGAGAGCGGAGCAGTGACTAAAGACTTGACTTAACTCAAAACAACGGGTGATGTAAGCCACGGGAACGAAGTTGCGGCAGTTGGCTACTATCTAATACACATCTAACATGAAAACCATTTTTAAAATTTCAGCGTGTACTTAAGTACATTGGCCCAGCATTGAACCTAGTAAGTACCTATTCAACAACATTTTTATCTACCTAGCCTTAAAATTTCAGCCTTACTAAAATGACATAGTTCTGCCAATTCAGGGACCTAAACCCTCATTGCCAAAAAAGTCTTTAATTTTCACATTGGTAGGTACAAGACTCTGAAAAAAAAACTCAATCGACACGTCGATTCCACGTGAAACCGGCAAGCTAAGTAAACGGTAACCCGACAAGCAATAAGCTGGAATAGATTGCTGTTCCATTCCTTTTTCCATTTGCAATTGTCGGTTATTTCGAATAATCACCCCCGGTTTGTGTTAAGGCTACGGACATGGTGAAATTGTCAGGTTTATGAAGTGAAAATTTGTGAATTTTTGGCAGGGGTAAAACTTATGTGACTTTGACATGAGCATGACGGTAGCGCGAACGTTACCGTCATGCACATGTCAAAGTCAAAGTTAATATCTGTCTCAGCGTTATCGACATGCAAATGAGACGCTTTTACTTCCTCCGGCAATTCTGCTACCTTTTTTTATATTTCCGAGTTGATTTAATGAACCAAAATAGTGTAAAAGTTTTTTTCATATCCACGTATACATACCATCACGCCTGTATTCCCCGGAGGGTTAGGCAGAAGTGTACCAATATACACCCACAGTTCGCCGGTATGTTTTTAGGTCCCATGTAATAGGGGGGGAGCCTATTGCCATTTACCGGGCACAAATTCTGACTCCGAACTGCTACTGAGAATTTCATAGAAAAACCCAATAACACTTTTTGCTCGAAAAAAAATCAAGGAAAGTCGTAAACAATCCATAAAACGCTCAGCTAATCGCTCCGCTCATCACCCTACACCTCTTATCGACTGACTGCCTTCCCGAGCGATGTCAAAACTGGTAACGCTTACGTGTTCGTTTCCAGAATTTGTTTTAACAGTAGGTACGCGTATTTTCCTGAAACGAATGTTCTAGACAATGTGTCAAACTTTCGTTTAAGTGGTCCCCGTTCTTTCCTATAAAATAAAACTGAAGAGATTTTTTGTTTGTTTGTCTAAGCGCGCTAATCTCTGGAATAACTAGATTGGAAAAATCATTTAAGTATATAGTAGCTAGATTCTTGAGCAATATAGTAGTATAGTATAGGCTGTAAAACATCACGCTACGAACCACGGGAGCGGAGCATTAACCAAAGACGTAACTTAAGGCGGCTGAAAAAAAAACACACAGAGGCAGTCACGGGCAGAAACTAGTACTAATATAATAAAACAGATGTGTTTTTTGTTTGTTTATTATATGATACTATCTGGAAGTTCCGGTAGGATTAGAAAAAATATTATTAATTTGTATATGGTAGCCAGATTTAAGAGGAATAGTATTAGCTAAATAATATGACGTTACGACTCATGGGAGCGTAGCAGTAACCAAAGACAAAACGTCGAAGACGGAGGACGAACAATTTTACTGTACAAGTCTTTAAGAAAATGCTTTCAGTATTATTGGAAGTATTTTTAAAGAAAAAAATGCTTTGAGTAAAAAATACCTTTACTATGTGTGTTTTAGTTCAAAGTTGAGTTGAGTCCTGTCAAAGATTTTTTACTTAAAAGGAAAACATACAAGTTAGAGTGTTTATTTTTGTCAAAATTCATAGCTATTGATTATTACTAGCTGTCCCGGCAAACGTGGTATTGCCATATATTTATTTTAGGGATTTGAAAAATAGATGTTGGCCGATTCTCAGACCTACCCAATATTCATACAAAATTTCATAAAAATCGGTCAAGCTGTTTCGGAGGAGTATGGTAACCAACATTGTGACACGATAATTTTATATATAAGATATAAGTCCAGGTTTGATGAACCGAGAACCGAACTTTTTTACGGGATAAAAAGTAGCCTATATTTTTATTCCAGACTGTAATCTATCTCGGTGCCTAATTTCATCCAAATCCGTTCCCCCGCACTGACGTTGTAAAGTAACAAACATCCATCCATCCAAACTTTCGAATTTATAATAGTGGTAAGCTATGTGAATGAGACAAGTAGCTCTGAATACCTCTTTTGTTTCTGTGCCCAAAGGTGTGACGTCACCACGTCAGAACGGATGCGACGGATGGCCGCGCCCGCGCCGCATTCCCGTGCGGTTTCCGCCTTTGTTGGCCGGTACAAGTCATCAGCGTTGGAGGATTTTTTACCTTATTTCTAAGGTAATACGGGTGTAGACACTAACAATCAATAATTGATAAGCATTTTATGAGCTGCAAGAATTCCATTCCCCATATATAAAAAAAAAAATCTCCAGACCGATTCCGCGACGGCGGCTAATGCTGATTGCCAAGTACGCGGGATATATTATAGTGCACAAGTGTGTGCGCAAACACAGGAGCACTCCCACTTCCCTAATTCTCATAGTCCGATGGGAAAGCAATTCGATACAACCGAGGAGAGATTAGACCAATCGCTTTAACTGCTTCCCGAGACACGGGGGTGTTTCACCACCCACTTTCATACTCCGGGCTGTCACTAAGAAATTATAAAACCCCAATAACACTTTTTACCAGATCTGGGAATCAAATCCAGGACTTCACGCTCAGCATTCACACTTTCAAATACAAGACCAACGAGGCAGTAAAAATAATATTACATAACTAAAACCCGACTAAAACCACAAAATCTACAAGAAACATGCACCGTTCATCTCAAAACAATTAAGTTACTATGTAAAGATAATGATCTGTCTAAAATTAATTCCATTAGTTTAAGTGAAGACGCATCAGCAAATTACTTGCGTGTGTACTCAGAGTATTAACAGCACGCAAGCATCGAGGGTCACTGGACCTGACCTTTTAGAGGTCGGCTGCAAACTTCATTGCACTAAATTAAGCCTGTCACAGACTTAGCTATCTATATTAATAGTAATCCTACTAATATTATAAATGCGAAAGTTTGTGAGAATGGATATTAATATTCATAATTATTTATTTGCATCATATTTATTCATATTCATATTTATTGGATAGATAGATGGATGGATGTTTGTCATTCTTTCACGGCTGACCATTTTTATAGATTTTACAATTTTTTAGCTAAAAGATTGCTACATTATTTTAATGACATGGCGCAGTGGCCAAGTGTTCGACTGCTGCGCTGCGTGTCGCGGGTTCGATTCCCGCACGGAACAAGTATTTATATGACCTACAGATAGTTGTTCCGGGTCTGGCTGTTTGTGTATGTGAGTTTATATGTTTGTAAACTTTTTTTCTTTTTATATCCCGAGTAAAATATACTGTATAACATCATGCTACGACACACGGAAGTGGAGCGACCTAAGACGTAACGCGTGTTTAATTAGAATACAAAAATAATAACTTTTCCGTTTCACAGCGATGCGGAGGAATTTTTTGATGCCATATTTCAAGGTTGTAAATATTTAATAATGTAAATCATCATATCATCACTCCTATATTTCCCGAAGGGTTAGGCAGAGGTGTACCAATTACACCCACAGTTCGCTGGTATGTTTTTAGGTCCCATGTAATAGGGGGCGAGCCTATTGCCACTAACCGGGCACAAATCCAAACTCCGAGCTGCTACTGATAAATTCATAGAAAAACCCAGTAACACTTTTTACTCGACCTGGGAATCGAACCCGGGACCTCTAGCGTAGCAGTCGCGCATAGAACCACTAGGCTAACGAGGCAGTTAGAATATTAAAAAAAAAACTTTTCCATTTCACAGCGATGCGGAGGAATTTTTTGATGCCATATTTAAAGGTTGTAAATATTTAATAATGTAAATCTATAGAAATACATAATATTATCTAGTCAAATCATTAATAAAAAAAACTTTTCCTATATGTCACAAGTTGTATTCTAATCCTAACTCTCAATAATCCAAACAGTCTCTCATACACTCTCATACAGTCAAACTCATCCCGAATTGATGTGACGTCATCAATACCTGAACGCCCCAAACTTACTGCTTCCCAAACAAGTGATCGGCAATCAGTTAGTTTGAACGCTGAGAAATGTACACACATTTGCTACTCCAGTGTAAACCTAAGTTTAAGTTGGTAACGCTGCGATTTGCGTTCGTAATCGGCTTTATATAAGGCTGATTTTGAATTTGATATGTTAGTAGATTTTGCCCGCGATTTAGCCTGTATGAATTTTTGTCCAGATTTATAATTATTTTTAACCCCCGATTCAAAAAGAGGGGTGTTATAAGTTTGACGTGTCTGTGTGTCTGTCTGTGGCACCATAGCTCTTAAACGGGTGAACCGATATGAATGCAGTTTTTTTATTTGAAAGCAGGTTTCTTAGTGATGGTTCTTAGATATGTTTTATCAAAATCGGTTCAGCCGTTTCAAGGATCTTTTGTTAGCTGCGTTAGGGAGCGTTATTATTCTACCGGGGGTTTCACTTTTATTACCTTCTTGTTAAATAAAATATATCGTATATTACAAGCGTTTCATAGGTGTAAAAATATTATAATCTGTTGTGTAGTTTAAAAGATCTAAGCGTACAGAGGGACCGACGGCGGGTAGCTAATTTGTTTTATTATATGTAGAGATGATCCTAAATTTAAAAAACATACCATCAAGTTTGTATTCCCCGAAGGGTTAGGCAGAGGTGTACCAATGTATACCCACAGTTCGCCGGTATGTTTAGTTCCCATGTAATAGGGGGCGAGCCTATTACCTTTAACCGGGCACAAATCCTAACTCCGAGCTGCTACTGAGAGTTTCACATAAAAACCCAATAACACATTTTGCTCGATCTGAGAATGGAACCCAAAACCTAAGCTAACGAGGCAGTTATTTATTATATCCTCATCTTTCTTTTATTATACTATAAAAGAGAGAAAGGGACAAAAGATATTTACGGATTTACTCTTCAAAGGGATTTGGATGAAAGGAATCTGGATTAATTTATGAGAGATGAAGACGTTTTAGTAAATATTTCTTCTATGAGACGGAACTACGCATTACAATAGCTACCTATTTTGTGTTTGGCTATTTAGAATTGACATTAAAATATTAATTTTCGTCAATAGAAAGACATACCATCACACCTGTATTCCCAAACAGGTTAGGCAGAGGTTTCACCAAGATACACCTGCAGTTCGCCGGTATGTTTTAAGTTCTATGAAATAAGAGGCCAGCCTATTGTCATTAACCGGGCACAAATCAACTAGGTACAACAAACGTACTAAGTATTTCATAGGAAAATCAAAATAGCACTTTGCTCGACCTAGGAATCGACCCTCTAGCGACCTCTAGCATACCAATCGCGCTTAGGTCCACAAGGCCAACAAAATAGATTGCAAATAAAATCAAAAAATCATTACAATTACTTTAAAAAACTGGAACAATTGACAGAACTAATCCCATCTCCGAATATAACACAATAATCTCCGAACAAAACGAAAAATAAATCTGTTATCACAAATTCCCTGTGATACACGCACATACACACGAACTTATCAAACAAAAACATGACTTCGCACTCATAAACTGATTACATGAATTATTAATCGGGAAATAAATTGAAAAGCACAGGCTGTGTACAGATGAATACATACATATGTAATCAGGTACCTACAACAAAATTGTTATGAACGCGGGCTTAATACATATATAACCGCGGGTCTGTGGGCGGTGAGCAATGAGTAGCTCACCGTCCGTACGTTAACTAACGACAGACCATGTCGACGGCGCGTTCGTGTTCCACGCGCGCCTCAAAGAGATGTCAGCAAACTTGGAAGGGCGATGCTTGCCGGGGCTGCGGGTTGTTCGAAAGAGATACCGCGCCCCCGGAACGCAAAGGGCACATGAAGGAACATAGACGGGTTTTAGTCAGTAAAAGTCTGACACTAGGCGGGGGAAGATATTTGATGATTTCCCGTCTTAAAAAAAAAAATACATATATAACTCAAATCATGTTTATGTATTCTTCAAACCAATTCCGTGATGGCCCAGTGGTTAAGGCGCCCGCCTCTCTTGCACGGGGTTGAGGGTTCGCAACCGAGCAAGGGCAAGTTGTGATTTTTCTGATTCGTATGTGCTTCCTAAGTTTATCTTGGACATCACTGACATCAGTAACCATGTCAGAGGCCCTTGAGGCGGTTTAGAAACTCTGAGACTAGGGTGTCAGAGTTTCTAAATCGTTAGACCACACTGCCCACATGTTAAAGAAAGAAGAAGACTAATTCCGGCCACGGCGGCTAATCTTAATGCAGACTAGCCAAGTACGCAGGAGATATTATAGTGCACAAGTGTGTGCGCAAACACAGGTGCACTCCCTTTTCCCTAGCTCTCTAAAGCCCGACGGGACGGCAATCCGACACGACCGGAGAGAGATCAGGCGCAAGGCCAACGGCTTTACGTGCTTTCCGAGGCGCCCGGGTGTCATACCACCAATTTCCAAACTACGGGCTGCTGTTGAGAAATTCGTAATGGTAAAATATTATAATTCCGGCGAACTGTGGGTGTACATTGGTCCACCTCTACCTAACCCTTTGAGGAATACAGGTGTAATGGTATGTTATGGTGTTGTAATACTTTTTTCCCGACCTGGGAATCGAACTCAAGAAGTACTTATTGGTATCTGCCTGTACAACTAACTCTTTGCACGACTGTACATATGTAACCTTCTAATGTAATGCCAAAAATGTTTACATATTTATGATACATACAGAGAATATTTTTTTGAAATGTTTTTGTTAGAAAAAGCCTACCTTTTGCCCGCGGTTTCACTCGTATCCTATGGTAACTCATTGATCACTACTTTTGTTCAAAACGGATTGGCAATTTCAGGCTTACACTTACATCTACATACCATCACGCCAATATTCCTCGAAGGGTTAGGCAGAGGTCAATTTACACCCACAGTTCGTCGGTATGTTTAGGACCCATGTAAGCCTATTGCCATTAACCAGGACCAAATCCTAATTCCGAACTGCTACTGAGAATTTTATAGAAAAACCCAGTAACACTTTTTACTCGACCTGGGAATCGACCCCGGGACCTCTAGCGTAGCAGTCGCGCATAGGACCACTAGGCTAACGAGGCAGTTAGAATATTAAAAAAAACTTTTCCATTTCACACCGATGCGGAGGAATTTTTTGATGCCATATTTAAAGGTTGTAAATATTTAATAATGTAAATCTATAGAAATACATAATATTATCTAGTCAAATCATTAACAAAAAAACTTTTCCTATATGTCACAAGTTGTATCCTAATCCTAACCCACAATAATCCAACAGTCTCTCATACACTCTCATACAGTCAAACTCATCCCGAATTGATGTGACGTCATCAATACCTGAACGCCCCAAACTTACCGCTTCCCAAACAAGTGATCGGCAATCAGTTAGTTTGAACGCTGAGAAATGTACACACATTTGCTACTCCAGTGTAAACCTAAGTTTAAGTTGGAAACTGCGATTTGCGTCTATAATCGGCTTTATATAAGGCTGATTTTGAATTTGATATGTTAGTAGATTTTTCCTGCGATTTCGCCCGTGTATATTTTCGTCCAGATTTCTAATTACATTATTAATTTCCTGATTTCTACATATCATTACGCCTGTATTCCCCGAAGGGTTAGGCAGAGGTGTAAAACACGGTGTACACCTACAGTTAGCCGGTATATTTAGGTCACATGTAATAGGGGGCGAGCTTATTGCCATTAACCGGGCACTAATCCTAACTCCGAGCTGCTACTGAGAATTTCACAGAAAAACCCAATAACACTTTGCTCGACCTGGGAATCGAACCCAAGACCTATAGCGTAGCAGTCGCGCTAAGGATCACTAGGCTAACGAGGCAGTTATTTATTATATCCTTATCCTTCATTTATTATAATGTAAAAGAGAAAAAGGGACAAAAGATATTTACGGATTAACTCTTCAAAGGGATTTGGATGAAAGGAATCTGGATTAATTTATGAGAGATGAAGTCGTTTTAGTAAATATTTGTTATATAAGACGGAACTACGCATTTTAACAACTACCTATTTTTTGTTTGGCTATTTAGAATTGAAATTGAAATAATAATTTTCACCAACAGATAGAGTGATTTAACATACTTACATACCATCACGCCTGTATTCCCCGAAGGGTTAGGCAGAGGTATGTTTAAAGTTCTACGAAATAAGAGGCGAACCTATTGCCATTAACCGGGCACAAATCCAAACTCCGAGCTGCTACTGAGATTTTCGTAGGAAAACCCAATAACATTTTGCTTGACCTAGGAATCGACCCTCTAGCGTACCAATCGCGCTTAGGACCACCAGGCTAACGAGATAGATTCCAAACAAAATCAAAAATCATTACAATTACTTTAAAAAATTGGAACAATTGACAGAACTAATCCCAAATCCGAATATAACACAATAATCTCGAAAAATAAATCTGTTATCACGAATTCCCTGTGATACACGCACATACACACGAACTTATCAAACAAAAACATGACTTCGCACTCATAAACTGATTACATGAATTATTAATCGGGAAATAAATTGAAAAGCACAGGCTGTGCACAGATGAATACATACATATGTAATCAGGTACCTACAACAAAACTGTTATGAATGCTGGCTTAATACATATATAACTCAAACCATATGTGTATATATGTATCTTCCACCACAAACACTACCACACATTCATACGCTCACCCAGTATTATAATAATAATAATCATCATCATTCTATCATCACTGACAGGACTATTGTTGCCAATAAGCCTGACATAGTGGTGGTAGATCGATTAGAGCGTCGCGCAGTGATCGTTGATATTACTGTCCCGCATGACGAGAACCTCGTGAAAGCTGAGAAAGATAAACAAATTAAGTATCTTGATCTGGCTCGCGAGGTTGTCGACATGTGGGATGTGAATACGGCAATCATTGTGCCGATAGTCGTGACGGCCAATGGCATAATAGCCAAGAGCCTCGACCAACACCTAAGGAGGCTCTCGTTGGGCGGTTGGATCAAGGGCTTGATTCAGAAAGCGGTACTCCTAGACACGGCACGTATTGTTAGGAGATTCCTTTCTCAGGAGCCCTGACCATCGGTGGCTTGGACCCTGTTCCCGATGCCGGTGGGCTACTATTTTTTATATTTTTAAATGTTTTTATTTTTTTTATAGTAATATTTAAAAATGTAATTAATATGTATGATAAATAAATAAATGGAATAATAATAATAATAATGCTTTATTTCGGACAACATAGGATCCCTTGTGTTAGTAAATGTCTTATTAACTACTCTACTATTATGTACTCCTTATATAATTGTTATCATTACTTTATTTTATTTTTAGTTTATTTTTTCTCTTTTGTTTCACCTAGTTTAATTGTAAGACTGATTTATTTTATTAATTTACCAGCCCTTTTTTTTTTTTTTTTTTTATAGACGGGAAATCATCAAATAACTTCCCCCGCCCTGGGCGGGGCGGGAGGGAGTGTCAGACTTTTACTGACTAAAACCCGTCTATGTTCCTTTCATGTGCCCTTTGCGTTTCGGGGTGCGGTATCTCTTTCGAGCATCAAGCAGCCCCGGCAGGCATCGGCTCTTAGTGGCCCCTTCCAAGTTTGCTGACATCTCTTTGAAGCGCGCGTGGAACACGAACGCGCCGTTGATAATCTTAATGCTACGGCGTAACTTACGCCGTAGCGTTCCATTAACACACTTACGCCGCGTAAGTGTGTTAATGGAACACCGGGGTGGTTTTTAGTCAGTAAGAGTCTGACATACCCCTCCGCCCCAAAGGGCGCGCGGGCGGTGGACATCCATGAGGATTTTCTACACCGGCAAAATAAATTATAGCCAAGTACGCAAGAAATATTTTTGTGCAGATGTGCAATCCGACCGAGGAGAGATCAGGCGCAGGATCTACGACTTTACGTGCTTTCTGAGGCACGGGGTGTTACACCGTCAACTTCCAAACTCCGGGCCGCTACTGAGAAATTCCTTATGGGAAAACCCAGTAACACTTTTTCCCCGACCTGGGATTCAAACCCAGAAACCCACGTTCAACAGTCGTGCTTGCCACCCGAGCACTAATGGGGCAGTTCGGGGAATCCAGACGTGATGGTATGTTATGTTATGTTAAGTGTAAAAATACTTTTTGCCCGACCTGGGAATCGAACCGAGACAAACATAGTAAAAAGTAGTTATTGTTATCTGCCTATACAACTAACTCTTTTAATGACTGTACATATGTAACCTTCTAATGTAATGCCAAAAATGTTTACATATTTATGATACATTGGTACAGAGAATATTTTTTGAAATGTTTTTGTTAGAAAAAACCTACCTACCTTTTGCCCGCGGTTTCATTTGTATCCTATGGAAACACATTGATCGCGACGTTTGTTCAAGGTGGATTGGCGATTTCAGGCTTACACGTACATCTACATACCATCACGAAAATATTCCTCGAATGGTTAGGCAGAGGTGTACCAATTTACACCCACAGTTCGTCGGTATGTTTAGGACCCATGTAAGCCTATTGCCATTAACCAGGACCAAATCCTAATTCCGAACTGCTACTGAGAATTTTATAGAAAAACCCAATAACATTTCCTCGACCTAGGAATCGAACCCAAGACGTGCAAAACATGCTTGGAAACCATGCTGGTCTTGCTCCACTGGACAATTTAGACTTGACAAAATCAACTGGTTGCTAATTTAATTATATGAGTAAATTGTTTTGATTATTATTATTGCTATTTCTTATTTCTGTAAGACAATAATGCTACATTTGGTGATTACTATGGCTCAAACACTGATTCGTTGTCATTTGAAATGTTAGAAGTGATCATCTACGATCACAATATTGGTATTATTACAATTGGTTTAGCTTTCATTTCTTAATCCGTAGCACTTAGTACGTATTGTGGTACTTTGAGTGACTTTAATTGTTAATAGATCGTTTTGACATTAGCATATTTTTTATGAAATGGATGGAACTGTACAATATAATGTAATACTTTTTTTTAAAAAAGAGTATGTATGAAGTTTCTTGCCCGTTCTTCTCCATACGAAACTACCTTTTGGAATGGGCAACTAGATTTAATAGTTTTAATTAATTGGCGACGTCTAAAAGTGCCTTTTAATGGTCTAATTGGAATAAATGATTTGACTTTGACTTTGATTTTGAACACCCACTCGCGCTTAGGACCACTAGGCTAACGAGGCAGTAAAGAATTCTGTGTGAAGTAACGTACCTAAATACATAAGTCAAGTGGAAAAATGACAGGGAAAATAACCATACAAAAAACTCCAAAGCGTCAAATTATAATTACCATTTGTTTAAAAATCCCCTTCACAAGACAAGGGGTATCTCGACACGTCTCCGAGCAAAAGGGGTGCAATTCAAAGAAAAAGGGGAGACTTATCTCGTCCTATAACGCCGACAAGATAAGACAGGGGGTAAGCAGAGAGGGCGATAAAGAATAATTGCGTAATTACGTTGAGATATAAATTTACGTCGATTTAGCAACTCTTTGAGGGGGGAGTGTATTAAGCTGTGGTCATACTCTGGCTGAAAAGGTGATGATGAATGGATAAAGAGACGACTTTACGAATTTTGGATATTTGGAGATAAATAATCATCATCATATCAGCCGTAAGACGTCCACTGCTGGACTTAGGCCTCCTTCATAGATTACCAAAAGCATCCAGCGCTTTCCTGCGGTCTAAATCAGGTCGTCTGTTCACCTTGTGGGTGCACGTCCTGAAAAAGCCTATAATTTTGCAAGGTATAATACCCTCTTCTCATACGGAGAAGGCACGAATATTGATCACTAAGCGCGCTCAAGGTGGATTGGCGATTTCAGACCTATGTTAATTATAAGTCCGGGTTTCCTCGCGATGTTTTTCTTCAGCAATGTCAGTGATGTCCAGGATATACATTAATTTATAATGAATGCCCCATTAATACGAATTTCAAAACACGCAACTTAATGTATTAAAGGCCGACCATCACCACATTTGATAATTAAAATGTAAAAGCAATTCTGGTAATTTTAAAACTTTTAAATTATTTGCTTTCCAAATTTTGGTCTGACTACATGAAATAGTAATTGCTTTGAGTCTAGTTTACTAAAAGTTATGCCCTAAAGGTGAGTTTCTAGGTAAGCTAGTATTATACTAAAGCCCTAAAATTATATATACATTTAGGATTTATTAGGATTCAGAAGCAGAAATCGTTAGAAAAGAACAATTAACGTACATGTTTAATAACAAAACAAAAGTTACAAGGGAATAACCTGACTGAACTGGACTTTTACACAACCTTAATGATAAATAAAACACCAATTAGTTCTACAATCATCATGAACTTACAAGCAATTCAAATCATAATTACAACAATTCACAAGTCGCGCCAATTATTCCTTACCAAAACCAACGAGCAAAATGACAGATGCTTGACATACATAAACCGCCTTTTTTAGACCTACCATAGACAACGTCATAGAAAAGAGTTCCTAGAAAAGAGTTTCCTAAATATACCTATATATCAAATAAGAAGTACTAGTTTCTGCCTATGACTTTGTGAATCTGGAAACACATTTACACATTTTTTTCCGTATTTCGAAAGCAAAAATTGTACATACCTATTTTTCTTTCTTTCTATCTCACCATAGGATCGGAAAACCGGCAAAAGTGGGAGCTGCAAGCCCAGCTCCCACTTTTGCCACTTATGCGAAGGGTCCCGTACCTTATAATAATAAATAATACTACATAGAAAAAATACACTTTTTATGTATATGGGATTACCTTTAATTCTTAACTTTATTTAGGATTATTTTTTATTTTTGCTGTTGTAGCGGCCACAGAAATACACACTCTATGAAAATTTCAACTCTCTATATTTTACGGTTTATGAGATACAGACAGACGGACGGACAGACGAACATAGTGACGGACGGACAGAAGGACTATCAGACGAGCGGACATCACAAGCTTAGCGATAGGATTTTTTACCCGACTGCGCCAGAAGGAGGGTTATGTTTTTCGAGAGTATGTTTGTATGTATGTATGTATGTAAGTATGTATAATTGTTTGGCACGCTCTGCAGCCCGAATGGCTTGATGGATTTTAGCTTGAGAGGTGTCGTTAGATTCGTATTTACTGTGAGAGTGACACTGGGTATATCAAAATAAAAAAAACAAAATGACGGATTTTTGGCGCCAAATTCAAATGTTTGGATCGCTCTACAGCCTGAACGGCTCGATGGATTTTAGCTTGGGAGGTGTCGATACATTCGTATTTACTGTGAGAGTGTCACTGGGGATATCAAAATAAAAAGCTAAAAAAAATTTAAATAAAAAACGGTAATTTAAAAAACTAAAAAACCCGACTGCTTTTCTGAGTATTTATGAAAAATCCCTAAAACAAGAAATTCGTTGTACCCGTTTGCACTTAAAATTGTAGCAGTCGGGACCCATTCTAGAAATGGAGGCTTAGTGAATTGAGAGCACATACCTATGTTATATTGCAGATGGTCCCGAATGGGTCCCGACTGCTACAATTTTAAGTGCAATCGGGTACAACGAATTTCTTGTTTTAGGGATTTTTCATAAATACTCAGAATAGCAGTCGGGTTTTTTAGTTTTTTAAATTACCGTTTTTTTTAGGACATCTTTCGGGTACGAGCCCCTTCTTCTTTTCGAGTCAATAATAATCTTCATAATTTTTAGGCCCAGTAGATGACCACGTTCATAGCGGCATAAGAAGCGTTGTTAATCTCCTGTAAAGTACACTACGACCCCAAAAACAAAGAAACTTTACCTCTTTATAATACTCGTTTAAAAGCATAAATAGATTAAAAATATATAATACAAGTATTCCAAACATACAAAGGTTCAAATGACAATTTAATTCACGATAAGCCACAATGAGCTTAACATTTTATGAATCCTTAATCCTGCGTTACCGAGAATCCTTGTAAAATGAGTTTTTTATTGTAACACAGTAAACACACATACACAGCAATGGACGTCAAAGCAAGAAAATAAATGCAATGGATAGGCTATTATTTAATTTTAATGGTGACTTTTAAGTGGTCGTTAGGAATTTTTAAATTTTCGTTTTCGATAGTTTGTTGTGATTTTTTTTTTTGTTTCATATCGTTATTTTGTCACGTAAATTTTAACTGATTTTATGATTCCCAGATTCCTAGATTCTGGGCTCTTTATTTAGTTAAAGTTTTTAGGTAAAGCAAGCTTGACACCGTAATGGTGTCACGTAAAAAGTAGATTTTAAGATTCCTAGTAGTCACGTCTGCTATTTATTTATTTATAATTAATTACAACGGCTTGCACCAATGTCAGTAATTAATAGGTAAAACTAAACACCAAACTAAACAGACATCTGCAATACCAGAGGCCTTGCAAATGCCTTGCCATCCTAGAGCCAAAGTTGAAATGAATCGCGTGCCTGTAATTATACCGGCACCCATACCATACCCTCCCAACCGAAACAGAGCAACGCTGCTTTGCAGCAGAAATGGTGGTAGTACTTCTCAGGAAGAGTTCCTTCACAAAGAGCACTACTACTACGAAAAATGACTTAATAATTTAAATGTGACTCAATCAAAAGTATTTTTACCTGTGATTTAAAAGCCTTGAAGTATGATTCAAAAACTCTGCTTAGCCATTTGAAGATTATCAGCCCTTTTCTAAACGACTAATTTTGTTTTTATGTCACTTCACGCCAAAAAAAGACCATGGACAGGACAACCCGAAAAAAATTAAGTCATTTACAAAATTCCCACATCCAAACACGTTCCGGAAGCGTTGGTGTCCGGAATTAGGAAGTGGGCGCGGTCAGGTGGACGGCCGGACGCCGGACAGCCGGACGGCCGGACAAACGAAACAATCCGTGCGCTCTGTTTACAAATGAGCCCCTGAGCTCAAAAGATGTGGAATTGATGGAAGTGGAATGATTTTGTCTTTTATTTTTGGACTATTCTGATGTTCGATGTTTCGGAAAAATCGTTTTTGTACCTGCTCTGAATACGGGTGTGTTTACTGTGACGGTTTTTTTTGGATTTTAGTTTATGTGTAGAAAAACTTCGTGAGGAAGCCTGGACTTAAAAGGAGATTTTTTTTTGTTTGCAATAGGCTTCCAAACACCTGGACCGGTTTAAAAATTTCTTTCACCAATTGATAGCTATATTATTCTTGAGCAACATACGCTATATAACATCAAGCTACGGCCCATAGAAGCGGAGCAGTTACCAAAAACGTAACTAAGAAATAAGCCACTGTAATAACTTGACAAGTACCAAAATGATTTTTCAATTCATAAGTTTTTTTTCAAAGCAACAAATAAACCGAAACTATTTTTAGTATCTACTTTCTATCATTCAAATCCATGACGAAACCTTCTCTTTTTTGAAATCGATTAAAAAAGGTAGCGTTAACACTAGCAGAACTAACATTCTAAAATACCACAAAACAAACCAGTTAAAAAACCTACAAAAGGAACAATTAATTTCAGACTAACTTAAGTTACACAATTCCATATTTCTACACACCCTGAACACAACTTAACTAAATGTTCTAATAACTCTTAATGAACTTACAAAACATAGTTAAACACAGTTAAATTAACTACATGTTTAACGTTAGTTAACTTAGTTAAAATATGGCTTACTGAGTTATCTGTCGTAAGATTTATTATACAAGGTCCAGTTTTGCATCCTCGTCAAATTCTAGGAGGTAACTACGCTAGTGATTTTCAACTTAAATCAAAATAATTTTATAACGAGAAAAGCTGGGTAAGCTCACTCCATCGTAGACTTTGTCTATGACACCTTTGAGAAAAGAATAGAGTCAAGAGCTTACCCATCTCGAATAAAAAAATAAAAAATAAATACTTTTTTTGTTTGTTTGTTTGTACCGAATAAGTTCCGAAACTACTAGACCAAGTTTATCCATTTTTTCATCAATAGGTACCTACATAACTCTTGAGTAACATCACGCTACTACTCACGGTAGCGGAGCAGTTACCAAAGGCGTAACTAAACGCGTGTAAAATATGCCACGTGGACGAAGCTGCGGTTAGAAGCTAGTAGAAAATAAAATAAATAAAATAAAATATATAAATATACCATCACGCCTGTATTCCCCGAAGGGTTAGGCAGAGGTGTACCAATGTACACCCACAGTTCGCCGGTATATTTAGGTCCCATGTAATAGGGGGCGAGCCTATTGCCATTAACCGGGCACAAATCCAAACTCCGAGCTGCTACTGAGAATTTCATAGAAAAACCCAATAACACTTTTTGCTCGACCTGGGAATCGAACCCGGGACCCCTTGCACAGCAGTCGCACTTGCGACCACGAGACCAACGGGGCAGTTGGTAATAAAATAAATATATATATTTTTTTTTTTTGTTAATGATTTTCGATTCGGACTAGCCATCTTGCCTCTAGGTTTAGCAGGTCTGGGAGTCTGGGGTCTGGCAGGCGTGCGACGAGGAACCCACACGTATATAGTGATACACTGCCTACTGCATATGCATTCTGTTTCAAGAACGGTATTAGAAATACTGCCAAATATAAACAACTAAAAAAATAATGATTAATGAACAAGTGTCATAATTTTATTTAATTAAGACAAGCTCCCGAAATTTTACGTGGATGCAAAACTGCACCGTGTAGAGTAGATTATTCTATAATTTTCTGCTAAATTCTGCTCTAGACGTGAAAGAAATACGGCTCATTATGCATTGCGAGTTATTAGTTTAACTACTGAGAAATTGTCCAGCATCTGTGCTTTTGCATAATTATGAGTTAAGCTGCTTCATACAGCTTTATTAAGCTTTAAAATATGACTGCCTCGTTAGCCTAGTGGTCCTAAGCGCGACTGCTACGATAGAGGTCTTGGATTCGATTCTCTGGTTGAGCGAAGTGGGGATGGGTTTTTCTATGAAATTCTCAGTAGCAGCTCGGAGTTAGGATTTTGCCCGGTTTGTGGCAATAGGGTTGCCCCCTATTACATGGGACTTAAATGATATGACTCGCACACTGGTTCCTTGTCACAGTTTTGGTGTTAATTATTACAATTAATTTTGCTTTCATTTCTATTTTGTAGCACTGAGCACATACCTATTGTAGTACTTTGGGTGACTTTTATTTTTGACAGATTAGTTTTTACATTAGTATTATTAGAATTAATGTAACTGTACTTACAACTTATTGTAAGACATTTTTTAAAAGAGTATGTATGCAGTTTCTTGTTCATTCTTCTGCATGCGAAACTACCTTTTGGAATGGGCAACTATAGATTTAGTAATATTACAATTTTTTTCATGTAATTGACGTTCAAAAGTCCCTTTTAATAATTGTTTTTAATGCATTGATTTATTCATATAACTGTAAATAGACATAAAATTAACATAAATAATAATAATTAAATTACAAACTATACACAAACACACACACCCTTGTTTGTACAGACACCCTTACGAGGACCTTGTATGTACTTGTACGAACCGAGGACCCTCCAAAAAACTGGTTTAAATACGTCGCAGGCCTTTTTCAATAAGATAGAAAGGGAGAGGTGAGTAAATCTATTGTAATGAGCGCATCGAGATAGTGCTATCTCAAAAAAAATCTATATGAATTACGGCTATCGTACCGAGGACCTGAAATACACAGCTAAATGTGACCAGCGATGCACATACGAGGACTTTGTGTAAGTTAACCGAGGACCTCTTACGTAAGCCCTGGGACGCCCTTCCGAGGACGTACTTTCACACAATATTTCTTATTTCTTGTACGAAGCGCGGACGCTGTGTTAGACTTTATTTCACCTTACCGAGGACAGTTTTCCTGTAGAACTTGTATAAACCGAGGACTTGGAAAATCTACATACCTAAACCAATTTTTACGTTTAAGATAATTTATTAACTTATTTAGAATGTTCTGATTTATTTCTAACACACATTTTCTAAAATGAAGTACCAAGCGAGGACGAGTTTATGTCTTTACGTTTTTCGGTGCTTCCCAAAGAGAGGCTTAAAATAATTACTTATAGAAAGAGAGTCTTCGTACAAGCTCTTTTCGCGCTAACAAATATGCCATACGCATAAGGATTATCTAGTGATCCAGTCACCAGTCAGTCTCCAGTTTGAGCTGATGCTGCATCCAGGTCGTTTCTTCATGAGGGAACTCTTCAAAAGTTGATAGGGTCGTCTTGGTATTTGGCATATGCGTTAGGATTACATAGTATAACAAATATAATAACCAAATTGTGCTGAAGCTGCAGCCAAGGTGGTTTCTTCATGAGGGAACTCCTCAACAGTTGGTAGCACAGTCTTCAAATTTGGCATACGCGTTAGGATTACATAGCCTAACAAATATAATAACCAAATTGTGCTAATGCTGCAGCCAGGGTGGTTTCTTCATGAGGGAACTCCTCAACAGTTTATAGCATCGTCTTCAAATTTAGCATACGCATTAGGTTTACATAGTATAACAAATATAATAACCAAATTGTGCTGAAGCTGCAGCCAAGTTGGTTTCTTCATGAAGGAACTCTTCAAAAGTTGATAGGGTCGTCTTGATATTTAGTATATGCGTTAGGTTTACATAGTATAACAAATATAATAACCAAATTGTGCTGATGCTGCAGCCAGGGTGGTTTCTTTATGAGGGAACTCCTCAACAGTTGGTAGCACCGTGTTCAAATTTGGCATATGTGTTAAGTTAACATAGTTTAATAAATATAATAACGAAATTGTGCTGAAGCTGCAGCCAGGGTGGTTTCTTCATGAGGGAACTCCTCAACAGTTCATAGCATCGTCTTCAAATTAAGCATACGCGTTAAGTTTACATAGTATAACAAATATAATAACTAAATTGTGCTGAAGCTGCAGCCAGGGTGGTTTCTTCATGAAGGAACTCCTCAACAGTTTATAGCATCGTCTTCAAATTTAGCATACGCATTAGGTTTACATAATACAACCAATATAATAACCAAATTGTGCTGAACCTGCAAGCCAGGGTGGTTTCTTCATGAGGGAACTCCTCAACAGTTGGTAGCACCGTCTTTAAATTTGGCATATGCGTTAAGTTAACATAGTTTAATAAATATAATAACGAAATTGTGCTGAAACTGCAGCCAGGGTGGTTTCTTTATGAGGGAACTCCTCAACAGTTCATAGCATCGTCTTCAAATTAAGCATACGCGTTAGGTTTACATAGTATAACAAATATAATAACCAAATTGTGCTGAAGCTGCAGCCAGGGTGGTTTCTTCATGAGGGAACTCCTCAACAGTTTATAGCACCGTCTTCAAATTTGGCATATGCGTTAAGTTAACATAGTTTAATAAATATAGTAACGAAATTGTGCTGAAACTGCAGCCAGGGTGGTTTCTTCATGAGGGAACTCCTCAATAGTTCATAGCATCGTCTTCAAATTAAGCATACGCGTTAGGTTTACATAGTATAACAAATATAATAACCAAATTGTGCTGAACCTGCAGCCAGGGTGGATTCTTCATGAGGGAACTCCTCAACAGTTTATAGCATCGTCTTCAAATTTAGCATACGCGTTAGGTTTGCATAGTACAACAAATATAATAACCAAATTGTGCTGAACCTGCAGCCAGGGTGGTTTCTACATGAGGGAACTCCTCAACAGTTTATAGCATCGTCTTCAAATTTAGCATACACAATAGGTTTACATAATTTAACAAATTTAATAACCAAATTGTGCTGAAGCTGCAGCCAGGGTGGTTTCTTCATGAGGGAACTCCTCAACAGTTGGTAGCACCGTCTTCAAATTTGGCATATGCGTTAAGTTAACATAGTTTAATAAATATAGTAACGAAATTGTGCTGAAGCTGCAGCCAGGGTGGTTTCTTCATGAGGGAACTCCTCAACAGTTTATAGCATCGTCTTCAAATTTAGCATACACATTAGGTTTACATAATTTAACAAATTTAATAACCAAATTGTGCTGAAGCTGCAGCCAGGGTGGTTTCTTCTGCGGGTTGTTCGAAAGAGATACCGCGCCCCCGGAACGCAAAGGGCACATGAAGGAACATAGACGGGTTTTAGTCAGTAAAAGTCTGACACTCCCTCCCGCCCCGCCCAGGGCGGGGAAAGTTATTTGATGATTTCCCGTCTATAAAAAAAAAAAAAAAAAAAAAAGGGTGGTTTCTTCATGAGGGAACTCCTCAACAGTTGGTAGCACCGTCATCAAATTTGGCATACGCGTTAAGTTAACATAGTTTAATAAATATAATAACCAAATTGTGCTGAAGCTGCAACCAGGGTGGTTTCTTCAGAAAGAGAGAAAATGAAAGGTTGATTGAATCCTTAAACAAATCGTTAGTAGCTACTCCTATGTACACGCCTGCTTAGATTACACAACATTATGATTTTCTTTTCACCATAAATTGTTGTATTGTCATGGGTGCTTAATCCGTGTGCTCTTCATGAAGAATAAAAAGTAGAAATGTCTTCCTAGGTGAAATGACGGCAGCAAAATTTGAAACAATCAAAAAGTACAATGAAAAATACATAACAAATAATATTAAATGACAAACTTGAGAACGACGCTATCAACTGTTGAGGAGTTCCCTCATGAAGAAACCACCCTGGCTGCAGCTTCAGCACAATTTGGTTATTATATTTATTATACTATGTTAACTTAAGGCCAATGCTAAATTTGAAGACGGTGCTACCAACTGTTGAGGAGTTCCCTCATGAAGAAACCACCCTGGTTGCAGCTTCAGCACAATTTGGTTATTATATTTGTTATAGGTACTATGTAATCCTAACGCGTATGCCAAATTTGAAGACGGTGCTACTATCTGTTGAGGAGTTCCCTCATGAAGAAACCACCCTGGCTGCAGCTTCAGCACAATTTGGTTATTATATTTGTTATACTATGTAAACCTAACGCGTATGCTAAATTTGAAGACGATGCTATAAACTGTTGAGGAGTTCCCAGTGATAGCACACTACACACGAGGGAAACTGTTAAAGCGAGGACTAAAATACACACTGTTTGGAAAATCTAGCAAACCGAGGTCTTAAATACACATTGCGTGGAAAAGCTGCCTAACCGAGGACTTAAATACACATTGCGCGGAAAAGCTGCCTAACCGAGGACTTTTGTGTTAAAGTTAACACATAGGTCCTCGTATAATACAACAAACGTGAAATGAGTGTAAAGAGGCTGTGTGTGAGGCGACAGTGGCGCCACTAAGTGGATACACAAATCGAGTGTAAGATTATGAATATTTTTGATCAAACCGAGGTTCAGACAACTTTTTCTTATTAAGTATACAGAAAGACTCAAAATCGCTCGCAGAATACGAATCTTTGGTCAAGTCAAACCGAGGACCCTCGAAAAAGTCCTCGGTTTGAAAAGGTCCTCGGTCGTGCCTTGTGTATTCATACGCACGTCCTCGGATGGTACTTAAAACAAACACACAAACACACTACACAAACACAAACACACACACTACACTATTACAAACTATGTTAATAAAAATAAAAAAGGAAGGTCATCAAAAAACTCATCCTCATCGCTGTCAATGAGACAAGTGCCCAAAAGACTGGCAGCATTGCCACGTGCTCCCAAAAAAAGCCAGCTCTCTGATCACGTGAAGAATCGAAATAAATGATTTGACTTTGACTTGAAAAATAATACTAAAATTCAACGATCAAGCTAATCGTCAAAACGCCCCATCATCACATTAAGTCCGATGTCCTAATGTGTTTGCGTCCTAATTGCTCGTTTCAGCTTTAACCAATGTTTAAGCGTCCGTCTAATGTTTAGTTAAACGTTTACCTGAACGTTACCAACATCTGTCGTGTTCGCGTTAATTTTAAATTAGTTACAAATATGTTTGTTGTGCTTTTGAGTTGTAGACTAGGATTGACGTGAGGTCGATGAACAACGACATTTTAGTTTAGCTGACATTTGGGGAATATGTGTCGTTCAAAAGCAGACAAAATGTGTTATTGGATTCTTCCAATAGGAATTTCTTAGTAACAGAGCTGAGTTTGGAAGTTGGTGGTATGACACCCCCGTGTCTCGGAAAGCGCGTAAACCCGTTAGTCCCGCGCCTGATCTCTCCTCGGTTGTTTCGGAATACCGTCCCGTCCCATCGGACTATGAGAGTAGAGAAGAGGGAGTGCACCCGCGTTTGTGCACTATAATATCTCCTGTGTACTAGGCTGGTCGGTAGTAGGAATCGGTCTGGAAACATACATTATAATAATAATAATAATAAGTCCAAGTCCGCAGGGCAGCTTGTGGCGAGCTGTTGGGCAGTAGCGACCCCACGGACCTGACCTGTGCTAGCGGCCGTTTAGGGGGCCCATTTATCGAGTGTGCTAGTCACCCCCTGCCATTTTATCTGTGTCATAAAAACATTGATTGGCAGGGGCCATAGTCTTTCCATAGTGTCAGGAAACTAGTCCATCTAAGCTACCCAAACCCATAGCCCTATTCTTTGTTTCCATATTCTGCAATAGTCCTGCGCCAGCCGGGGATTGTCCTTGGGTGCATTTGCATAGTGCAAACAGGGATAATTGCCGGTTGGTGTTCCATTTCAGTGTAAAGCCTTGTAAGGGGCCTCTGCGAGTTGGCTTCGGCTCCTCGTACGCCTTTCAAAGGTCCGGGACCCTAGGGTCCCGAGATGCGTAACATAATAATAAAAATAATAAGTCCAAGTCCGCAGGGCAGCTTGTGGCGAGCTGTTGGGCAGTAGCGACCCCACGGACCTGACCTCCCGGGAGAAGTCTTGTTCTTCATCTCTGGCTTGCCTTTATTGGCCGGCCGGAGTGAACACTGACGAGGAACAGAGCTCCCACCTCTCTCTTGCCTTCATTGGCCGGTTTGAGTGGAGATTCGCAAGAGCATTCGTGTTCGGGGGAAGGAAGTGTTTCACTAAGGTGCTGGTAGGGATCTTGACCGTACTTCCGGGATTGTCCTGATAGCCTTGAAACACCTCTCCACTCCTCAAGCACCTCAGTCTGTGTTGCCCTCTTGTCGCTACGTCACTACGTGCTAGCGGCCGTTTTAGGGGGCCCATTTATCGAGTGTGCTAGTCACCCCCTGCCATTTTATCTGTGTCATAAAAACATTGATTGGCAGGGGCCATAGTCTTTCCATAGTGTCAGGAAACTAGTCCATCTAAGCTACCCAAACCCATAGCCCTATTCTTAGTTTCCATATTCTGTAATAGTCCTGCGCCAGCCGGGGATTGTCCTTGGGTGCATTTGCATAGTGCAAACAGGGATAATTGTCGGCTGGTGTTCCATTTCCTTGTAAAGCCATGTAAGGGGCCTCTGGAGTTGAGGGGAGTTGGCTTCGGCTCCTCGTACGCCTTCCAAAGGTCCGGGACCCTAGGGTCCCGAGATACGTAACCATATAAAAATAATAATAATAGGCTCCTCGTACGCCTTTCAAAGGTCCGGGACCCTAGGGTCCCGAGATGCGTAACGTAATGAAAATAATAATAATAATAATAATGGATCTTGTGTGATCTTGATCTTTGGATCAAGTGGTTCCAAAGATCACACGCTCGCTTGGCATCCCAGTTCCAGTCAGCCTTAGAGTCTGGATCGTTGCCCCAGTTCTTAACAACTGGTATAACCCACCTGCTCCATAAATCGGGTAGTACTACGGAACCCAAAAATTATAGACCGATCACATGTCTACCGACGGTCTATAAAGTTCTTACATCTATTTTGAGAGCTAAAATCAATGATCATATTGATAACAATGCTATCATGTCTGTCTCTCAGAATGGATGTAGGAACGGGTCCCGTGGTACTAAGGAGCTACTCCTCATTGATATGGCCATTAACCAGCAGGTTCGCCGTTCTCGAAAGGATCTGTCTATATGTTGGATAGACTATAAAAAGGCGTATGACTCGGTGCCACATACATGGCTCATGAGGGTGCTGGAATTGTATAAAGTAGATACAACTCTGCGCACCTTCTTGATGTCGTGTATGGGGCAATGGAGGACGGTCTTACGCTATCCAGGATGTCGGCAAATCCGAGAGAACAGTGAACCAATAAAGATCGAGCGTGGTATATTTCAGGGCGATAGTCTGAGTCCACTGTGGTTTTGTTTAGCCTTGAACCCTCTAAGTACACTGCTGGAGGGTTCGGGGCTGGGTTATCGGTTGAGAAGAGGTGGTCAGGTCATATCTCACCTCCTTTACATGGATGATCTGAAACTCTTTGCCCCCAGCAATTTGCGACTGATGGAGCTACTGAAGGTAACAAAAACTTTCAGTAGTGCCATCAGGATGGAATTTGGTGTGGACAAATGTGCAGTCATGCATGTAAAGCGAGGAGAGATTATGGAATCTGTGGGAACCCAACTCTCAGATTCCATAAACCTTAGATCCCTTTCCTCAACTGAAACCTACAAATATTTGGGTATGTCGGAAGCGTTAGGCATCAATGCTACTGACATGAAGCAATCGTTGAAGGAGCGCTTCTTTGGCCGCCTAAATAAAGTTTTAAATAGTCTTTTATCAGGCGGTAACAAGGTGCGCGCCTTCAACGGTTGGGTCATGCCGGTTTTGATGTACTCTTTCGGTATACTCAAATGGACTCAGACAGAACTTGACGCCCTGGATAGGAGGGTTCGCTCACTATTGACCGCAAATCGGATGCATCACCCAAGGTCGTCAGTAATGAGACTGTATATCCCGCGGAAATGTGGTGGTCGAGGCTTCTTAAATGCTAAGACCATGCACAACCGAGAGATATGCAGTCTCAGGGAGTACTTCCTGGAAGCCGATGTGGGGATGCACCGAGATGTGGTCTCAGTGGACAAGGGCCTCACCCCGCTCTCTTTAGCGAACGAGAACTGGCGCAAACCTATGGTATTAGATACTAATGATCGCACGGAAGTATGGAAGAGCAAGGAGCTTCACGGGCGCTACTACCGGGCCCTACATGGGCCGGATGTTGACTTCAAGGCGTCCGTATCCTGGCTGCGCGTTGGTGACCTCTTTGGGGAAACTGAAGGTTTTGTCTGTGCTATTATGGACGAAGTTATGATGACGAACAATTACCGGAGATATATTGTGAAGGACGGTACGGTTGACATATGTCGGGCATGCCATCGTCCCGGGGAATCAATCCGTCACATTATATCTGGGTGCTCTCGTCTGGCTAACGGAGACTACTTGCATAGACACAACCTTGTAGCCAGGATTATCCACCAGCAACTTGCTCTGAAATACAGTCTTGTGGAATCGGAAGTACCATACTATAGATATGTGCCCGATCCAGTTCTTGAAAATGGGCATATCACGTTGTATTGGGACCGGTCTATCATCACTGACAGGACTATTGTAGCCAATAAGCCTGACATAGTGGTGGTAGATCGATTAGAGCGTCGCGCAATGATCGTTGATATTACTGTTCCGCATGACGAGAACCTCGTGAAAGCTGAGAAAGATAAACAAATTAAGTATCTTGATCTGGCTCGCGAGGTTGTCGACATGTGGGATGTGAATACAGCAATCATTGTGCCGATAGTTGTGACGGCCAATGGCTTAATAGCCAAGAGCCTCGACCAACACCTGAGGAGGCTCTCGTTGGGCAGTTGGATCAAGGGCTTGATTCAGAAAGCGGTACTCCTAGACACGGCGCGTATTGTTAGGAGATTCCTTTCTCAGGAGCCCTGACCGCCGGTGGCTTGGACCCTGTGCCCGACGCCGGTGGGCTACTATTTTTTATATTTTTAAATGTTTTTTTTTTATATTAATATTTAAAAATGTAAATAATATGTAATACAAAATAAATAAATGAGAATAATAATAATTTATTCAAATAAAAATGTTTACAAAAATAATGTTTATTAAAATGTTTACAATAATATATACCTACATTACAATTTTATTTTATTTTTATTTTATTATTACTAGTATGACGAATATGAAGATGAAATGTCTGTATAATTTTAGTAGTATGAAGGTGATGTGACGATCTGGTCTTGTTTGCGGGGCGAGCATGGCCAGACATCGCACAAGACAGAGAGGTTTGGAAGGAGAAAGGGGAGGCCTTTGCCAAGCAGTGGGAAAAATGATAGGCAATAAAAAAAAATACTAGTATGGCTGACATTTGGGGAATATGTCGTTGAAAAGGTAATTTTATTTGCTAGTTTATTCAATACTAATATCATAAAGCCAAAATTTGAATGTTAGTTTGTTTCTTTAAACGCGCAAATCTTTGGAACTGCCAGTCGGATTGGATTTGTTATTGCTCGTAAGCTACAACAAGTCTCAGAGCCATTCTGTATATAGCACATTTTCGGGTTATACTGATTCAGACACTACCTAATGTTAATAACTTTACTGAAAAAAATTGTGTTAATACCACATACAATTCGGATCGTAAGTAAATTTAAATTTTGCGGGCAACGACTTACCTTAAAATCAAACCAAATCAAGCACATTATCTCTCAACACCAAAAAAATACAAGACCCATTAAAAAATCACCGTAGTACTAAAACTAATGCCTTTACTCCCTCCATATCGTAACTCAAAAGGAACAGGAATCATACACGAGCAAGCCCGTTCGTGTATTAATGCAGTAGAAAATCCAGCAAAGCATGAACCATTTCTTCGACTTAGTTGAAGTCGTACCAACGACAGAGCCCCTATATTATTTTCATGAGGCAACTTTTTAGGGTTCCACAGTAAAATAACAAATCTTTTCAATTCAATTTATTTATTGCATCAAATATAGTGGGTATATGAATTCCTATATAAAATAAATCAATGCTTGCTGCAATAATCTTCACAGGTTTACAATGAAACCTGTATAACTGAGACCTCAGACCTTTCATTTACCCAGTTTCTGAAAAAAGCAAGTTTAAAATGTAATTTGGATTGTTTGTAGATTGTCCTGCTAAGAGAGGTCGAAATATACTATTTTTTATTTATAGATGTAAAAAATTTAATGAAAAATGCATATTTAATGTTGTAATTATGTATTCTTATTTACCAAAACAATACAAAAAAAAAGTTTGGAATTCCCAGTAGCACAGGTACCTATTTCAAATAGCGGTTTTTTTTTCTAAAAATACTGATGCCCTAGAATGTAAAGGGTATTAGAAGGAACACGAATGGGTTTTATTCAGTAAGAGTCTGACAATCCCTTCAAAGAGGTATTTCAATACAAAAGCTTCGAAACCTTATTGTAATTATCAGTAGCAGAGATTTCCACCATACCCAAGGCCCACCTAACAAGATTTAACTGTATTTTGATCAAGCTGAACACAGCATGCCAAAGTTCTGTACTGACCGTGCAATAAGCGGCCTTTAATAATTATAGCACGCTAATTGCACCCTGCGGCTTCGCCCGCGGGGAATTAGTAATTTCCCATTTCACCTGAATTTATAGCTTTTGCGTAATTCTGATGTGTAAGCTATATTATTGTAAAGTTTCATCAAAATCTATGAAGCCGGTTTCGCGTGAAAGAGTAAAAAGTAAAAAACATACATCCAAACTTTTGCGTGATGATAAATGTGTCGTTGTTACGTGAAGTAAATCCTTATTTTTAACCGACTTCAAAAAAGTAGGATTCGGTTGTTTTTTTTTATTAATCTTAAATTAATAAATACAATAAATAAATATCTTGGGACAACTCACACACGGCTATCTGATCCCAAGCTAAGCAGAGCTTGTGTTATGGTAACCAGACAACTGATTTATATACTTATATAATTTATAAATACATACATATTATAGATAAATCACACTCAGACACAGAACAAACAATCATGCTCATCACACAAAGTTTGTCCTGGGTGGGAATCGAACCCACGACCTCCGGTTTAGCAGTCAGGGCCACTAACCACTAGACCAACAGGCCCGTCGAAATTCTTTTGTTTTGCCATCCTCCAACAACACAACCAATCCTGGTTGGCAGCGAGGGTTCGATTACCGCATGGAACAAATATTTGTATGGCTAGTTGTTCAAAATATTAAAAAAAAAGAAATAATAAATACAGGATTTTTTTTTAACCAGAGCGTAAATTTTGCCATAATAAACTTCAACACGTTTTATTAAACACGTATATTTTATTTTGATATGTCTTAGTACTAAAAAAAAAGTTATCGCTTACGAAACATGTTTACTTAAAAACCATATTTTATTGTCACTCGGCGCTAGCGCATTCCCCACCCCCTCACCCCAGCCATGCGCCCGGGCGGCGGCCGCGAGCTTTCATTGATAGTATGGCGAATAGATTATGTCCATGTTTTGCTTATTTCAAACTCGGATAAGGATGAATTTTTTTTTTTTTTTTAACTAAACACGGTAATGTGTTCTATTACTTACACTGAACTACCAAAAAAAATTTACGCACTGGTTAAAAACTTATCCTGTATAAATAAATGCACGTACACAAACGTGTATGTGCATTTATGATGTTTGCAGACGAGTCTAGGATACAGGAGAAATTAATAGAGCCGGGCACCGCTTTAAAAAGTGAGTGAAGAAGGTTGTGTAGTTAAAAAAAAGTGGGAAAAAATTTAAATAAATCTTTTTTTCATTTTCTTTCTTCTACAAAACCAAATTTCTTAAGCCTATGTGCCTACCGTTCATCAACAAAACATTTCTAATAATAATAATAATATACCATCACGCCTGTATTCCCCGAAGGGTTAGGCAGAGGTGTACCAATTTACACCCACAGTTCGCCGGTATATTTAGGTCCCATGTAATAGGGGGCGAGCCTATTGCCATTAACCGGGCACAAATCCAAACTCCGAGCTGCTACTGAGAATTTCATTGAATATATTTTAAGGCTGTTAATATTAATTTATTTCTTTCGTATTCTTCCTTCAACAAAACCAAATTTCTTAAGCCTATGCCTTACCGTTCAGTTCATTAACTAAACATTATAATTCGAACAAAATATTTCTACGGAACCTCCAATACTGAAACGCTCTTGGCAGGTATACATAAACCACTGGGTCTCCGAGGGAATCTTTGTTACGTTTATTTTATTTACTTAGCTCTGTTGATAATATTATTTTTAGAACCTTGTCGTAAATAACTCGGGGTTGTCGTAACATTTTGCTTTGGAATACTCTTTGAGCCGATAAAAAATATCGACTGCTGCGATAGCCTAGTGGTCCTAAGCGCGACTGTTATGCTAGAGGTTTTGGGTTTGAGTCTCAAAGTAAATAATAACCAGTAATTAATTATTATTATTGTAATTATAGTAGTAATTACCTACCTACTGTATAATAATTATAATTTACAAGTGCTTCCTCTCTCCTAACTCACTTATTTGCTGTGCCCGACAGGGTCCATGTGATCTAATTTTAAGTTTTTACCACCTAAGTACTACATGTGGAATGCAATAAAGTATTGAGTATTGAGTATTGAGTATTGAGTAAATAAATTAAAAAAATATATATAAATATCTTGGGACAATTCACACACGGCTATCTGATCCCAAGCTAACCAGAGCTTGTGTTATGGTAACCAGACAACTGATATACATACTTATATAATTTACTAGCTGTTCCCCGCGGTTTCACCCTCGCTGCTCAGCACCTGTTGGTCGTAGCGTGATGTTACATAGCCTATAGCCTTCCTCAAGAAATGGACTATCCAACACTAAAAGAATTTTCCAATTCCAACCAGTAGTCCCTGAGATTAGCGCGTTCAAACAAACAAACTCTTTAGCTTTATAATATTAGTATAGAAAGTATAGATAATACATACATATTATAGATAAATCACACCCAGACACAGAACAAACAATCATGCTTATCTCACAAAGTTTGTCCTGGATGGGAAAGTGTTATTGGAAGTTTTCTATGGAATTCTCAATAGCACCTCGGAGTTAGGATTTGTACTCATTCTTTCCCATATAAAACTACCATGTGGAATAGCAACTAAATTCATTAGAATTAACTTTTTTCTAAGTAACTGCCTCGTTAGCCTAGTGGTCCTAAGCACGACTGCTACGCTAGAGGTCCTGGGTTCGATTTCCAGGTCGAGCAAAAAGTGTTATTGGATTTTTCTATGAAATTCTCAGTAGCAGCTTGGAGTTTGGATTTGTGCTCGGTTAATGGCAATAGGCTCGCCCCCTATTACATGGGACTTAAACATACCGGCGGACTGTGAGTGTACATTTGTACACCTCTGCTCATATTGGGTTTTTCCATTTCGAATTTGCATTCCGGGATAGCCGTATTAATTTTTTTAGAGTAGTAAGCTTGCGTGTACGTTTGTAAAATGTCTATGTATGCGTTCGTAGTTAACTCAAATTTCAAAATAAATTATCTTCAAAGAGTAGCCCAGCCCGTGTTATAGGGACGGCATAGAAAGCTGCCCGTTCTTGCTCGTTCTTCTCCATAGAGACCTACGTTTTGGAACGAGCAACTAGCTTCAATATTAAACTGTAACTTCTTGACAAATCAAAAGTGTCTGTAAATGGTCTAATTGACATAAATGTTTTGACTTTGACTTTGCCCACGTGATCAATTTTTTGTCGTTACAAGTAAAAGTTTCTAGATCATTCTTCTCCATATGAAACTAACTTGTGAAATAGGCAACTAGATTCAATATATTCCTTTTTCTTTCTTGTAAATGACGTTCAAAAAAAGGGCTTTGATGCCCTAATTGAAATAAATGCTTTGACTTATGAAAACCCACAAACGTCCAATGACTCTTATAAACACTACAAAAAGGTTCAAATTCCAATCACACCCAACTAAGGTAACCTCCACATCAGGTTACTATATCCCCACACCCAAAAAACCTCTAATCAACGCCACTAATTTGAAGAATGACGGTAATTTGGCAGAGAAGTCACAAGCGTTAGTTAAGAACAGGTGATTAGCAATTACCGGCTCGCCTGGCCTCATTGAGTGGTGCCGACGTACCCTCGATCAATCATTCCGTCGCGGAGTAATTATAGCATTCATGTTTTTCATAAATTAGCTGCTGGCAAAAAGAAAAATATGTTTGGGGAGGAAACATAGGCTTTAGATATATACCATCATCACGCCTGTATTCCCCGAAGGGTTAGGCAGAGGTGTACTAATGTACACCCACAGTTCGCCAGTATATTTAGGTCCCATGTAATAGGGGGCGAGCCTATTGCCATTATCCGGGCACAAATCCAAACTCCGAGCTGCTACTGAGAATTTAATAGAAAAACCCAATAACACTTTTTACTCGACCTGGGAATCGAACCCAGGACCTCTAGCGTAGCAGTCGTGCTTAAGACCACTAGGCCAACGAGGCAGTTCTTACTACTCTTATAAATGGGTAAGTTTGGCAGGAAAGATTTTTGTTACTCAATAACATAATCACAACTTCACAAAAAATAACAGTTTATTTCAGCCCTGAAAACCCGATGAATTTTAAAATAACTATGAAATTCGATTTTAGTTACTTTGAAACCAATAAACAGTTAGTGAATTGAGATGACAAAAGAGTGACGTCATAGTTTTGTATTGTCATACAAAACCTAGGGAGGGCGTTTTGACAGCTCATAAAAGTGTGTCAATTGATTAATGGTATCATTTATCCAATTCTGAAATCTACGCAGACAAAATCGCGGGCAGAAGCTAATTAAAATGTACCTAAACTTTTTTAAATAATTCTAAAAAGATATCGGAAATATTGTGCTAAGGGATGCCTCCACCTGCCGGGGCTGCGGGTTGCTCGAAAGAGATACCGCGCCCTCGGAACGCAAAGGGCACATGAAGGAACATAGACGGGTTTTAGTCAGTAAAAGTCTGACACTCACTCCCGCATAAAAAAAAAATGTGATGCCTCCAACAATACATGGGTCGTAGGGAGGATTTAAAATTTAGTTATAACATTTAAAACTTTGCAATGCCTGGAAAACCGTATGACTTTCGGTTTCGTTATGTCTTTTTTTACACTCGTTGTATTTGAAAACGACTAACAAAAGGGATTTATATGACAGATGTGAGTAGCAACGCCGGGAGGTGACGCCCTAGAAAGACCTACCCTGGCCTTATTGGTGAGGTTATTCAGAAAGGCGTGCTAGCATGACCAGATGTATATATGTGGGACGAGGCTAAAGGAGTATGCAAGGATCGTGGCAGGTGGCGTCCTGTGGTTTTCATGTGTGCCTCATGGGAAAAAGGCGTTAGTTTATATATGTCATCATGTCATGTATCAATCAATCCAATTTAAATATCCACCAAAAAACACAAAACAAAAATTTTGTTAACCACACAAGTCTCTAACAAAATTTCCATACAAAACGCGAATCATATCACGTATTCCCATTGAGTGACCACAAACCAACTTATTTCACCACCTCCCAAACCAATTCTCAAACAATAATGGTCCTTACGACTTTGTAATAAATGTGGTGGAATTTTGGGCTAGTGGTAAAGGTATTTTGGTACATCGAAGGCGACCACATTGAGGTTTCGATTTCTCTTACAAATTAAAAGGGGACTCATGGATCCCTGAAGGTCTACAGTTATAATAGACACGTTTTGCGAAAACTGACCTTAGTGCTATTAGACCTTCTTTTTCAGTTAGGCCGAGCTCACACAACTCTACAAAAGTGTATTTTTTTACCGATAGGAAATCATCAAATGACTTTCTCCGCCCTGGGCGGGGCGGGAGGGAGTGTCAGATTTTTACTGACTAAAACCCATTAATGTTCCTTCTTGTGCCCTTTGCGTTCCGGGGGCGCGGTATCTCTTTCGAACAACCCGCAGCCCCGGCAGGCAAGGTGTGTGGGGCTGCGATTTTTAAGACTGTAAGTGAAACTTAAATCATTTATTCCAATTAGACCATTAAAAGGCACTTTTGAACGTCAATTAATTAAAACGATTGAATCTAAGTACTTCAGTTTGTATCCTAACTAATATTATAAATGTGTCAGCAAGTTTGTTTGTTTGTTACCTTATCACGCCTAAACCACTGAACCTATAATCCTGAAATATTGCATATACGTTGCCAAGTGTACAAAAATAGACATAGGGTACCTTTCATCCCGAAAAAATTTACTGTTCCCGACGAAAACGACAATAACGTTATTATGTTTACAGATGGCGCCACGTGTCTTTCGAATCATGATTCAATTTTAAATATAACCGCCATTTGCTGACGACGTCGCGTGCAAAAGCTAGTTCAAAATATTTTTAAAATAACAACCAACCGCCGTACTGTTATTCTATTTCTGCACCGATATAGTTTTTTATCTTTTAGTATCTACATCCGCGGACGCGGATGTGAGTCACATCCGTACGATTCCTCGTGCAGATCTGTAGTGCGATTCTCTAAAATGCAAACTCGAAAACGAGTCTCACTAAAGTGAACGCGCTCACTTCGATAACGAACCAACTTGTCATTGGTTTAGTATTCGTTCGCCGTGGTGACGTCACCGGCGTGATCGTGTTTAACAGAATACCATTTTGTAATCTCACTGGGGATTCAGCTTTCGAATTACGAAGTGAGGCTTAGAGAATCACAAGGCTGCACCTAATTCACCACTCGCGTAGACGCGTCGCCTATCGCACCGGACCGTGTACACCCCACCTTAAGCCTTAGCACAGAAGTGTGTTACCCAAATAGTGCGGCACGCGACCTTTTTCAGGTGGTTTCGTCATAAAGGTAGATGACGATTCCAAGGTAGTATTCGAAAACGAAAAATGTGTAATGTGTTCCTTACAAATTGGTTGGGTCGGTAAGACCCGTATGTTTTGGTTACCTCTGTTGTATTTACATTAAGTTAATATTTTCCGGTAATACAGTTCCGTTTTCGTTACGTTTTTATGCGTGCGACCCTGTAATTTGGTTCCGTAGTCTGGAAAATCTATTTTCGTGAATTTTTAAAGTGAAGTGAGCTTGAAATGTGTTTACAATCCTTAGCATCGTGCATCCCTGTCAAACTTGCGGAATTTGTTCGAAAGAGTCAACGTGGCACTGGAACGCCAAGGGCATTGAATTGATTTGATTGGGCATTGCGGATGGGTTTTAGTCATTAAAAGTCTGTCAGTCTAGATAAAGAAGCTAGATAATATTACGCATACTTAAAAAAAATGATTTTCAGTTGGTTTTTTTTTCTTGACTCTAGTTTAGGTCAGAGGTGTCAAAGACAAAGTCGACGATGGAGTGAGTTTACCCAGAAGAAGCCTGTTCACTCTAACTTTGAAGATATTATCGATGTATGCGTTCGAAAATACAGACGCAGGTAGAGAGTTCCACTCCTTTGCAGTGCGCAATATAAAAGACATTATTCAAAGTTAGTAGAATCCCCCCCCCCCCCCCCCCCCCAATCTTAGTCTAAGGCGTTGTCCTAATAGAACGCGACTACGCGATCATCGCGCGAGTAAGCGATGCGACCATCGCGAATAGCTAACAAACATTAAAGTGGCACGATCGCATCGCGCGGTTGCCAATTCGAACACCCTATTCGGCATCAGTATGTTTGATCGCGGGTTCGTACGACTTCAATTCGCGCGAACTTGCGATGATCGCTTAGTCGCGTTCTATTAGGACAATGCCTTAACCATAAATTCAAAAGTGTACACCCAGCCTTACAACAGTAACTCAAATCAAAATATGGAAATAGTAAATATACCTATTTGGTTGTTATAATATGAAACGTAACTGTCATTTCACATCAAACGTCAAAGAGATAATTTACTACTGACTGAAATATTCTATATTTTATTAAAAGTTCCCTAAAATTGAATATTACTAAGTAAGTCGACATACGTTTCTAAAATAGATGTGCTGTGGTTATCATCGGTATAATTAAGACATACCTATTGTAATACTTTCCTAGAAGAGGGTTTATCTATACTAATATATTAAACTTGAACAGTGTCTTTGCTTATTTGAACGTGATAATCTCTAGAACTACTAGATGTATTGGAGAAAATATTTTGTATAAGATAGCCAGATTTGTGAGGAATGGTAAAAACTATATAACATTACGCCACGATTCGAGGGAGCGGAACAGTAACCATAGGTGTAACTAAATGCGTGTACGAAAAACACGCTGACGAATTCGCGATAGAAGCAAGTGAATTTTAATTAGGGTGAGTTCCGCCAAAACAAACAAACTCAAATCAAGATTTCTCCTATATTTACTTCAAAAGTAAATAAATAAAATATTGATACTAATTGAAATATCGATGCACATCTCTACATATATCCGTACTAATATTATAAATGCGAAAGTAACTCTGTCTGTCTGTCTGTCTCTTCTTCACGCCTAAACCATTAAACCGATTTCAATGAAATTTGGTACAGATATAGTCTGGGACCCGAGAAAGGACATAGGATAGTTTTCATCCCGGAAATCCCCCGGGAACGGGAACTATTAATCCACGCGGATGAAGTCCGCGAAATATAGTATATTGTGTATAATAATAAATTAATAAAAAAATAATATAGTATATAAAAAATATAGTATATTGTGTTATTTCGTATCTATTTCAATGGTTTCCAAAATTAACAGTGTTAACCGACTTTTGCTGCTGACCGTACAGATATAGTCTGGGACCCGAGAAAGGACATAGGATAGTTTTCATCCCGGAAATCACGCGGACGAAAAAGCTAGTATTAATATAAAACAAAGTCGTTTCTAGCCGCCAGTCCCTTTGTACGCTTAAATCTTCTAAAATACGCAACGGATTTTAATGTGGTTTTTATCCATAGACAGGGCGATTCAAGAGGAAGGTTTATACGTGTAAAACATTACGCTATAACCATCGGGAGCGGAGCAGTAACCGAAGACGTAACTGAACGCGAGGGATATATCGCTAGTTTTCTTATTATATTCAGATACGATGGATTCGTTGAGTACGATTGATATAGTTATCATAATCCTTGCTGGAAGCATAGCGTCTATAATCATTATGTTGTTTTTGTACTGGCTATACATAAAAACAGGTATTTTTATTGTGCCTTGATTTTCTTTAGTGCTGAATGTTCTATGGTGTGGCTTTAAGATAAGCGTGTTGTATTTTAATACAATATAATTATAATATCAGCCTTTTATTGTTCCACTGCAAAAGAAAAGATGGATGGATTGTGTAAAGAGTGATATGGAAGAGAAAGGAGACGACGGCTGATAGGACGCCATGGAAGAAAAAAACGTGTTGTGCCGGCCACAACTAACATGGGATAAGGGCAGTCCCACTGCAGGTCAAAGACCTCTTCTCATACAGAGAAGGCACGACGATTGATCACTCTGCTTGTTCAAGGTGGATTGGCGATTTCAGCCTTGTAGTAACTATAAGGCCAGGTTTTGCTCATAAGGATTTCCGTCATCGATGTCAGTGATGCGACAAGCTCGCCACACTATCAAACCACTAAAACTCCTGGAAACCAGAATTGGCAATGAAGCTTGAGTCGACTGCCGATCTGACCTCCACAACCCAGTTACTGGGCAACACGATATCCCTTAGGCTGGTTGCTGACTATCCGTAACAACTGTCAAAGATCTACAAATGACAGCCGGGACCAACAGCTTTACGTGCTTACCGAGACACGGTGGTGATAATGTGAACTTCCTATTGGAAAACCCAATAACACTTTTTGCCCGACCTACCCATTAAACCAGAAATCTACTAATTACACTATTGTACAGAAAAACAGTCCTGAATTCTATTCATTCGCCGTCAATTGCATGGCCCCACACGTTCACCGGTAAACGCAACTGACGTTTGAATGGCGCTATCTCAAATGAGTGTCTGAAGAGTGGCAGCGAACCAAAATAAATAAAATGCAACCTCCTTGCAGCTCGGTCTTGTAAGTATTTAAATCTTTGCGTTCGTATTTCAAATGCCACTGCGAATGGAAATGGAAGAAGATTGCAAGATGTTTGTTACAAGAAGAATACTCTAGAGAAACTCTTGACTCTCACGACTGTTAAGCGTGGGGTCCTGGGTTCGTTTTCCAGGTCAGGCAAAAAGTGTTATTGGGTTTTTGCCATTAGGAATTTCTCAGTAACAGCCTGGAATTTAGAAGTTGGTGGTGTGACATCCCCGTGCCTAGAAAAGCACGTAAAGCCGTTGGTTCTGTGCCTGATTTCTCCCCGGTTGTTTCGGATTGCCATCCCATCGGACTATGAGAGTTAGGGAAGAAGGAGTGCACCTGAGTTTGCCCACATACTTGTGCACTATAATATCTTCTGCGTACTTGGCTAGTCTGCATTAGGATTAGCCGCCGTGGCCGGAATTTGGAGAATACATTTTACGCTCTTAAGAATGGTTATGATGCTCTTTTTACATATCATTGGATGGTAAACAAGCCGGTGGTTCACTTAAAGTGACGTAGTGACAACAGCCTATAGACATCTGCAATACCAGTGGCCTTGCAAATGCATTGCCTAGAGACAAAGTTGAAATATCTCATGTGCCTGTAATTACACCGGCACCCTTCAAATCGGAACACAGCAACGCTGGTCTACGGCTTAAATAGGTATAGGTGGTACCTCTCTGGACGAGCTCCTTCACAAAGAGCTCTACTACTACACTGAGCGAACGTCGGAAGGGGACGCCCTAGAAAGATCTACCCTGACCTTATTGGTGAGGTTCTGCAGAAAGGTCGGGTGCACAGTACTCGTAACCGGCGTGCTTGTATGAATGTGGATGACGCGAAAGGAGTATGTAAGGATTGTAGCAGGTGGCGCTCTGTGGTTTCTGCCTAGCTCCATGGGAAAGTTTATGTATGTATGGTTTTTTTTTTCAATTAAGTCTTTATGTTGCTGTACTTAATTTAAATAAAATAAATATATAATTCTTAGTACGAGACAGAAAAATATTCTATTTTTTTTTTCAATATTATATTCCTAGAAGATATAAAGCCGTAAATACATGAATCAATCGTCGGCTAATCTTAGCTAAGTCTCGCTACCAACGAAGCAGTATTTATTGAGATACGGATATTAAAGTGTCCGCAAAGACGAATGTTTTCGCTGGATTATGTAGGATATCCCTGTAAGATAGGATTTCCTTTTGCCCCATATATATTTTATCAATTTGAGTGCTGTTTGGTGTATATTTTCTTTTTTTCTGTTATTAATAAACAAAAAAAATATCATATCGCCTGTATTCCCCGAAGGGTTAACCAGAGGTGTACCAATGTACACCCACAGTTCGCCGGTATATTTAGGTCCCATGTAATAGGGGGCGAGCCTATTGCCATTAACCGGGCACAAATCCAAACTCCGAGCTGCTACTGAGAATTTTATTTATATACTGCCTCGGTGGCATAGTGGTCCTAAGCGCGACTGCTACGTTAGAGGTCCTGGGTTCGATTCCTAGTTCGAGCAAAAAGTGTTAATATTGGGTGTTTCTATTAAATTCTCTGTAGCAGCTCGGAGTTTGGATTTGTGGCCGCTTAATGGCAATAGGCTCGCCCCCCTATTACATGGAACCTAAAAATATACTGGAGAACTGTGGGTGTACATTGGTACACCTCTGCCTAAGCCTTCGGGGAATACAGACGTAATGGTATGTATGTATTATTATTATAATAATTCTGTTTTATTCTCAACCACAACATACAGTCCACTCATCGAATACAGCAAGATTTTAAGATTTCCTATTTTTAATTTTCAACTCCTTACTAAAAAGCCTATATCCAGATAAAACCCGGTACATCTAACAAACATAATAAAAACATTTGCAGCAGTTGTGGAGCGTTCGTAAATCTTCTGAGAAACGTTTGAACGACACTATCTAAATAGAACGGCGAAGGGAGCCGCAAGCTGCCTGTCTGTTATGTCATTACGCTTTTTAACTTTCTGGGGTAAACAGTGGTGTAGGAAGTTGCGAGGTGTTGGATGTTAACTTATGTGCTACTGTTATAAAACTGAAAAGTTGGTTTGTTTGCTTAAAAGTGCTTTTTTCGGGAACAGCATAGGAAATATATTTTGTTTTATTGCGCAACTGCTACGCTACAGTTCTTGGGTTCGATTCCCAGGTCGAGCAAAGTGTGTTTTTCTATGCTCGGATTTGTGCCATGGCAATATGCGTGCCCCCTACTACATGGAACCTAAACATACCGTCGAACAATGAGTGCACATTGGTACACCTCTGCGTAATCCTTCGGGGAATACTTTTTTTTATATAGATGGAAATCATCATATAACCTCCTCCGCGCGCTTCCTTCGTCCTCTTTCCCTGGGCGGGTCGGGAGAGAGTGTCAGACTTTTACTGACTAAAACCCATCTATGTTCCTTCATGTGCCCTTTGCGTTCCGGGGGCACTTTATCTCTTTCAAACAACCCGCAGTTCGGGGAATACTGGCGTGATGGTATAAGTGTGTGTAATATACCTCTATTTTCCCCTCAAACATAATTTCTACCTCCCCTCCATCCCCTTTTAAAAACATAAAACAATAATTAAAAAACAAAATGGCCGACATTCTTCTCCATGTGATTAAAAAGGCAGAACTTCTGCAAACATTACGTAGTCATTAAAGCTCTGGACATTAGGGCGGAAAAATGTTCCTAATTACTTAGACTTTTTGTGTTTCATGTCATATGTAGGGTAATTAGTACTTAGTATTGTTACATGTGGTATGAGACCTGACGTGGATTCTAAATTAATGTTGTACGTGGATGACTTACAGTTTTTAGAAAAAAAAATGGAAAGATTTATTTATTTATTTATTTATTTATAGTTAATTAAAACGGTTACAAACCAATTACAATAATTAACCTAGAAACACAATACTAATATTATTATAAAATCTACTACACACTTAATAAATAACAGTGGATATTCTCTCATACTTTCTCTCGCAAAACTTCAGACACACTCGCATTATCTCTCTCCATTCATCGGCAAACAGATCACAATCAGGATTGATTGAAGGTGTAGATGAAGATGAAGCTTGAAGATGTAGTAGAAGAGAAAGAAAGAAAGAAAGAAAACAATGTTTATTGATACAGAACATGTACACGGGAAATAAAAAAAAAGCTATTCAATAAAAAATAATTACAAAAAAGACGACCGCTCAAAACCGGCTTTGGTTCTGTTAGTCGTTTTGTATTGCCACCGATTTCCAAAACTTTGGCGGTTGTCTTTTTTGTAAATCAGTTTTTAATTTTTCGCTTTTTTATCTTCTTCTTACCAAATCCGTGAAGGGCCGGAAATACTACGTAGATTAATAAGATAAACACCACTGAAAAGTCATAAGAAAGCAGAATATGCAATTCCGATTACTTTGATGACATATTTTTTGAGTTATTTTCACATATAATTGTTTGGCACGCTCTGCTGCCTGAACGGTTCGATGGATTTTAGCTTGAGAGGTGTCATTAGATTCGTATTTACTGTGAAAGTGATAATGGGTAAATTAAAAATGAAAAAAGAAAAAAATAAAAACGGTAATTTAAAAAACTAAAAAACCCGACTGCTTTTCTAAGTATTTATGAAAAAGCCCTAAAACAAGAAAGCAGTCGGGACCCATTCTAGAAATGGAGGCTTAGTGTATTGAGAGCACATACCTATGTTATATTGCAGATGGTCCCGAATGGGTCCCGACTGCTACAATTTTAAGTGCAATCGGGTACAACGAATTTCTTGTTTTAGGGATTTTTCATAAATACTCAGAAAAGCAGTCGGGTTTTTTAGTTTTTTAAATTACCGTTTTTTGCCCCACTGCTGGGCAAAAGCCTCTTCTCATGGGAGTGTCTGTATTTGTATCTGGTCTCCAAGATATATGCACTGCTTGGGGATCACTGTTTTTTTACTATAAATGCGGACCGCTAACTATTACCGAATATGCTATTTTAACCTAATTATAAAGAACCTCTTGAAGATTTGATCCTTATGATTGACCCTATCGATTGGTGCCATAAAAGTACAGGATGCTATTTTTTCGGATTTTAGTCGGTTCGATTCCTGGGTGTGGCAAGCGTATTTTCAAAATTATTTAAATGCATTTTTGTTTCTTTAAAAAAATTTAAAAGGAATGTTTCCTTTGAGTAAAATTTGCTAACTTAAGTATTTAGAGTACTTTCCTTCCAGGTAGCATAATAAAATTCCACCCTATATACTAATATTATAAAGCGGTAAACTTTGTGAGGCTGTATGGTGTAATCTCTGAATCTACCAAAATTATTTTATCCATGGAAAACCACGTTGTTTGTGAGTATCATAGGCTATATAACATCACGCTAACACACAGGGGAGCAGATCAGTTATCAAAAACGTTACGGTAAAAATCACCACGCGCTCGAAATCTCAGTATAAAAACGCAAGCATCTATGCAGTATCTGCTTCCTCATTAGCTGGTGACCGATTAAAAGCAACTAGGTAGTTCCGCTGCTCACCGCATTGGCAGCACAGTTCAAGGCGCCGCTCTTCATCACAGGATACTCGTGTCGCCCCGTCTCTGTGTGTGTGCCTCTGCTTCATCACACTGGACTGAGGTATGAACTGAAGCGATTTTAGTGTTAACATTATTTCCTACTGCTGGGAAAAGCCTCTTCTCATACAGAGAAGATATGAGGACTGGTCATTCCGAGATTGGCGGTTTCCAGCTTTCCTCCCGATGTTTTTATACTAATATTATAATAAAGTATTATAAAGAGGAAAGACTTTTTTGTTTGTTTGTTTGTACCAAATAGGCTCTTCAATAAATGGACGAATACTAACTATTTTTACACCAACAGATAGCTACATTATTCCTGAATAACATAAGCTACATAACATCACGCTACGAGCCATGGGAGCGGAGCAGTAACCAAACACGTAACTTATCGCGGATCAAACGCGGACGAGATCGCTGGCAGTTCGCTAATAATCAATATTATTATGAAAGCATTTCAGTGCTCGTATTATAATTATAACACAATCCGTACTAATATTATAAATGCGAAAGTAACTCTGTCTGTCTGTCTGTTTCTTCTTCACGCCTAAACCACTGAACCGATTTTAATGAAATTTGGTACAGATATAGTCTGGGACCCGAGAAAGGACATAGGATAGTTTTCATCCCGGAAATCCCCCGGGAACAGGAACTATTAATCCACGCGGAAGAAGTCGCGGGCAAAAGCTAGTTTTCTAATAATTGGGGTTGTGAATTATTTCAATTACATGTTGTAGACGGACTGAACGTCCACATAGCTTTCACCTCTCCCCGCTTATACCTTAAGCCGCTTCGTTAAGACGCAGCATAAAATCTAATCCAGGGAAACACGTCCTCAGGCAATCTGACTTGAGAGGAACTTAATTCCTCACTAATTCCGAGTCAGTTTTGCTGGGAATTGAATCGGAATGCCTACGTGAGGTGCAGGCGTGCCTAATGATTACATCGATACAGCTGTGCGACGCTTGCTTACTAAGCAACTGAAATGCCTGGTAATGACTACAATAGAATTTGGAATTTCTACTACATGGGACCTAAATATACCGGCGAATTGTGGGTGTACATTGGTACACCTCTGCCCAACCCTTTGGGGAATACAGGCGTGATGGTGATGGTAAAATTTGGAAGTAAGATAGTTGGAAATACGGCAGTGTGTCAACAAAGTTCTGAACGAAAAGATGCGAATACTGAAGTGTCTATTACACGCGCGTTAAAAAAAATACTACTCCGATTAGAAATTAACTGTTTTGAAATAGCAGCAAAGTAGGTACAATCGTCTTAATTTTTGTGTTTTTTTTTTTCAAAAATGAGCTTGATCAGCCCAATTACAAGACTGCATAAAAAATATTTCACTTTTCAAAATAATCAACAAATTAATACAGAAGGTTATTTTAATATATTATGGAAAATTTCATGTAAATGGATGATTAACTCTCAAAAATAAAACTCTCCTATAAAATATCGATGTCTGATCTGTGTAGGTACTAAATTGATTAAAATCGGCTCAGCTGTTTAGGCGTATAAACGTAACAGACAGACAGATAGATTTACTTTCGCATTTATAATATTAATACAGATTAAAATAGGGTTGCAGGAAAATGTGAATATTAATATAATATAAATTAAATTGAGGTTTTCGGAAAATAGAAGAGTAGGGATTTGATAGTCAGGCAGTATGACTGACAGGCAGTTTCTAGGAATCCGTACCCAAAGAGTACCAAATGGAACCCTCTAAGACTCCGCTGTCTATCCATCCGACCGTCAGTCTGTCTGTATCTTTTGAACCGAAATAGGTAGACACTTGAAATTTCCTACAGTGTTTAATAATATATATAAATATACCATGACGCCTGTATTCCCCGAAGGGTTAGGCAGAGGTGTACCAATGTACACCCACAGTTCGCCGGTTTATTTAGGTCCCATGTAATAGGGGGCGAGCCTATTGCCATTAATTGGGCACAAATCCAAACTCCGAGCTGCTACTGAGAATTTCATAGAAAAACCCAATAACACTTTTTGCTCGACCTGGGAATCGAACCCGGGACCACTTGCACAGCAGTCGCACTTGCGATCACGAGACCAACGGGGCAGTTATTTATTTGTACAATGTTATAATTGTGTTTATAGCCAACACAGTTTCAATTTATACAAAAGAACATCATCTTAGAAGCTCGTCAATTTCAGTAACATCTTGACGCCACAGCCTAAACAGGGTCAGTAGGACAGCTTTGGGTGCAGACTCTGTGGTCTGCCTAACTAGTTTCTGAAACATAAAGCCGGCTATACACTCTCGAGCTATCGTCACGACGCTCGAGCGGTTAGGAAATTGTCAAATAAATTGCTTAGCGTATGCACGTGTGTTCAAAACTGAATGTTGTGGTACAAGTTTCGAAAACATGTGTTTATTAATCTAGTTGCTTTTGCCTACGACTTCACATACATACGCCTGTATTCCCTGAAGGGTTAGGCAGAGGTGTACCAATGTAGACCCACAGTTCACCGGTATGTTTTTTTTAAAATGTATGGCTATAAAAGATTTGACTTTGAATTTAAAGTTCTCAGTTGCAACACGAAGTTTGGAAGTTGAGTGACACCCCCGTATCTTAAAACGCTATTGGTCCTACGCCTGATTTTTCTCCGGCCGAGTCGGATTGCCGTCCCATCGGGCTTTGAGAGTGAGGGGAGAGGGAGTGCAACTGTGTTCGCGCACCGACTTGTCCACTATAAAAGGTTTAAAGATATTTATTCTCAAAAAAAGACACAAAGTCACTTACATGAGAACAGAGGACCTTATGCTAATATTAATAATAGGTTCATCACTGCATTAGATAATGTTCACGGTACACCCATTCAATACGTTCAGTTTTTGAGAAAGGTATTATTTGCTGTTAGATATTCAACTAACTGAGTCTTGAATACATTGAATGAGTGTTTATTGTTGATACAAGCGGGTGTGTTGTTGTACAACTGTGCTCCTTTAAATGTCAACTGTTTTTTGCCAAACTTAGTTCTCATTTTTGGTAAAATTATGAAAAAAATTATGAATGATATCTCCTGCATACTTAACTAGTCTCCACTAAGCTTGGCGATCAAAATTCCTTCAGGAGAAAATTACGCTGTCGGTCAAATCCAATTTAGGACAGCACCCTGACATACATAAAATTAGAATGCTATTCATTTCATAAAAGCATTTTCCTGTTTGTGTTTGCCATTCAAGAAACTTTCCGCTCCCAACGGCTTCCTCAAACTAAATGGCCTGCCAATTGCCACTTTAAGTGGCTTACCTTAAGAGCGAATTCGGTAAATTAATTTTGTTTCGGATTTCCTCATTCCTCTTTCAGAAGACGTCGATTATATAAATGTCTTGTGTAGGTAGAAATAATAAAATTATTTTTCTGCTTTAAAACTAGATACATAAGTTACTGAACCTTCGTTTCTCCTTATTTATGTTACTGTAAAAGCCCAAATGTTGGTAAATCTTAGATTTTACAGTAACAGGTTCAAATTCCTACCATTGCGATCATTTGTTTCTTTTGGACCATAACTAGGAAGATTGAAGACATTAAAGGCCAAAGTGCCACATATTTTATGTCTTTTAGCGAAAATAAGTTTAGTTATAACTAAACTTTAATCGTACCCTCTGTACTGTTGAATGCACCCGTAAGAACCATGTTTCTTTAGCATTATTTTGCGCAATACCAAAAACTGATAAAAAAGAAAAGTTATTTCCCAGCAAATATTTTTACTCTAATGGTGGGTCCACACGACACAGAATTAACACAGACTTCTATAGAATTTGTCTGTACAACAAATCAGTACAGACAAATGTCGGTGTACCAGAAAAGTCGGAAGTCTGCGTACATGTCTGTACGATTGTCGGAGCAAAACTCATGATTATTGAATTACTTAATTTATTCATTAAAATCGAAGCCTGAACTGATGAAAAGTCTGCACAGACATTTGGTAAAGACCTCTGAGTAAACATTTTTACTCAGACTTTATAGTCTGTGCAGATGTCTGTACAGACAAAAGTCTGTGTCGTGTGGACCCACCATAACTCTAACGTTACTTTGTTTGATAGTCACTATGCATAATAAACGGTTTTGTGATGTTTTTTTTTGCATTTATGTCATGTTTCTAATATGAAATCACAAGAAAAAAGATCAAACACACAACAAAACAGTTCGGCAATTTCCCATAAAAACAAATTAATCTCAGATTTTATTAAACAATCTTAGAACTTACCTTACTTTAAACTTTCACAGTACCATATCGATTTATAGACAAATAATAAATAATAATCCTCGTTCATTTTACAAGAAAAGCCTACTTAATACTCCCATCAAGCATTATGGAATGTTAAGAAAAAAAAACCGACAAACTGCGAGTTGGACTCACGCAGCGAGGGTTCCGTACAAAAATATTTTTATATGATATATATATACCATCACGCCTGTATTCCCCGAAGGGTTAGGCAGAGGTGTACCAATGTACACCCACAGTTCGCCGGTATATTTACATCCCATGTAATAGGGGGCGAGCCTATTATAACCGGGCATAAATCCAAACTCCGAGCTGCTACTGAGAATTTCATAGAAAAACCCAATAACACTTTGCCCGACCTGGGAATCGAACCCAGGACCTCTAGCGTAGCAGTCGCGCTCAGGACCACTAGGCCAACGAGGCAGTTAAATGAGTTATTAAATGATGTAACCAAAAATTTACGGTATTCGCATTTTTTTCTTTATCTGTGCTATAAGACGTTGCTTCGTACCAAATTTCAAGATTTTAAGTTCACGGGAAGTACCCTGTAGGTTTTGATTCCCTTGTGTCGAAAATTTGCGGCATAAACGGCTGTATCTTTTGATAGCGTTGGCGTAGAAGTTTGATATTTTCACAGCTCTAAGGGACAGTAGACCTAAGTATTTGATATAGATTCCAGCTTGATACCTCCTCGCGTTCCTGAGAAAAAGCGTCTTGACAGACAGACAGACGGACAACAAAGTGAACCTATAAGGGTTCCGTGTTTTCCTTTCGAAGTACGGAACCCTAAAAAGTACGTAATGTCAAAACAAACTGCGAAATTAATATTCGTCAGTGGAGCTCGCCCGCGGGGGGGCTTCCAAGGAAGGAGGGCTATAAACATGTTTAATGTTGTCATGTTCTGTGGAGCAAGACAAATGTCTTACAGTATTAACAGACATGCTTGCTTTTAGTCTTTATCGTAGTTGCTTTACCGTTTTTGCGGGTTTGCGTTTAGTCGTGTCGCTGTATTTCGTCTTGGCGATTAGTCGCATTGCGATTATTTTGATGTTTTTCTGTTTTTAGGGGCTTGCTGCTTTGGCTGCCTCATTATCCTTTAGTTGACTGGTAGAGAATGCCTTAGGCATTAAGTCCGCCTTTGTACTTTTGTTGCATAAAGTTTAAATGAATAAATATCCTAGTAATTATAAGCGCGACTGCTACGCTAGAGGTCTCGGGTCGAGGGTTCCCTGTTCGAGCATAGTGTTATTGGGCTTTTCTATAAATACTCAGTAGCAGCTTGAAGTTAGGTCTTGTGCCTGGTTAATGGCAATAGGCTCGCTTCCTATTACATGAGACCTAAACATACCGCCGAACTGTGGGTGTACATTGGTAAACCTCTGCCAAACCCTTCGCGGAAAACAGGCGTGATGATATTTATGTACTTAGGAAAATAATAAAGTTAAGATTTCTCGCAAAAAAACACGACTGAAACACAAAATAACTCTTTGAATCCCTAAAAAAACTTTTATATAATAAATAACATAGCCATAAGTTCATAGTACATCTATTTGATATAGTTCTAGCCATGTTTCTCGGCTGACATAGGGTTGAAAGAAAAATTGGGCGAACGCGTGCCAGCTTTGAATTATTATAGGAACTTATGGCAGGCGAAGAAATAGTTTTCACAAGTTATAACTTTGTATTTTTTTGTAGTAAGCAGAAATATTTGACACGTTTGCTGAACCTATGTCTTGGTGATATAAATATTCTGTTGGTTGAGATGTTAGTATTAATCGAGATGAGTGTGACATTTTAAATCAGATGTTTTTAGTTTATATGCACGTGCGCTTGGGAACGTATGAACGAACAAATTTCAGTAGGTTATCGTATAAGACATAAATACCATACCAGCACGCCTGTATTCCCTGAAGGGTTAGGTAGAGGTGTACACCCATAGTACACCGGTATGTATAGGACCCCTGTAATAGGAGCAAGCCTATTGCCATTAATCGGGCACAAATCCTAACTCCGAGTTGCTACTGAGAATTTCATTGAAAAACCCAATAACACCTTCCACGACCTGGGAATCGAACGTAAGACCCCACGCTCAGCATCGCACTTCATACCACAAGACCAATAGGGCAATTAGTTATATTTTTATACTATTTATTTTTAATATACCAGTCATGCTAAAATTAACACAATTCGACACTGGAACGTCAGTCCAATACCTTTACAAAGTACAGGTCAATAGTACAAATACTCCGGGCAAGTAAACCTAGATAGAGAGATATCCGACAGATACTATATCCTTTGGTAACGGAATATTTGCCGGCATTGCAGTAAAATAAACACCAATACTGTGCGCCCTGTATCTCAGAAACAGAATCCGCAGCACTGCTTTATAGAATAGTTATAGATAAGTTACGCCTAGTCAGATGCCGACGGTCAGTTTACCCCTATTTAGGGTAGAAAAGTCTAACTAATTCTACATCCTAAAAATATCGTAAATGTGAAAGTTTGTGAGGATGGATGTATGTTTGTTACTTACTTAATAATTTTATAACTGCCTCGTTGGCCTAGTGGTCCTAAGCACGACTTCTACGCTAGAGGTCTTGGGTTCGATTCCCAGGTCGAGCAAAAAGTGTTATTGGGTTTTTCTATGAAAAAAGCTCGGAGTTAGGATTTGTGTCCGGTTAATGGCAATAGGCTCGCCCCCTATTACATGGGACCTAAATATACCAGCGAACTGTGGGTGTACATTGGTAAACCTCTGCCTAACCCTTCGGAGAAAACAGGCATTATTTTTATATTAATCATTTTTTATTTTATCAACATTTTTTAGCTACTTCCAAAAATGTACGGATAAAAACACACACACATACATTTTTCAGGGGTAAAAAGTATCCTATGTGTTATTCCACACTACAATCTATCTCAAATGCCAAATTTTATCCAGATTTATTCAGCCGTTTAAGTGTGAAAGAGTAACAAACATCCATCTAAACTATTCCCATTTATAATATTAAAGTAAGATCCATCCATTATTCACACAAACAAAATAATCAACTCTCCACCATAACGCAATAAATTGTCTCCTCAAAAAGATAAAGATTTCAATTAAAAACTCAAATAAATTAAGATCCAGCGATAAATTAAAACGAGTCGGTTAACTAAGTCACTGAGTGTGATACCGTCTTGATCACGCAGCAATCACGCGGCAATCACGTAGCGATCACGTGGCGATCACGCAGTGATAACGCAAAGTTTACGCGGTGCACCTGACTAAGTGAGGTGAAACACGCAAGTTCGCCGTTTCACTTATGTAAGTGGTACTAGATTGTAGTGTTATATCCAGTTTTAAAGCAGAATGTATGTTTGTATCTTGCAAAGAGTTTTCTGTAACGATAAATTCTAACTTTCAGTGGAGATGTGCATTTTGTGTTCATGTTTTCTCTCACGCTAGTCTTGAGAATATTCTATTATCATCTCGTTGGGCAAATTGATTAGAAATCAAGTTTGCAGAAGAACTAAGGTTATCGATATAGCTCTCCAAATTGCGAAACTCAAGATAATAATAATGATTTTTATGAACTAAAGACATAATTACCTATCTATAAATTATTCCATTAGGCTTTGTATTTTTTTCTCAATTTAATAAAATTATATTTATTTAATCCAAGTAACAGGACTCTTTAGTGTTTGTAACAATATGCCTTACTATGTCAATGAAAACCTCAAGATTTCTTGATTTTGATGGTTAATCAAACAAGTCGACAAATATATATATACCATCACGCCTGTATTCCCCGAAGGGTTAGGCAGAGGTGTACCAATGTACACCCACAGTTCGCCGGTATAATTAGGTCCCATAGGTCGGCAAATAAGGTTAAAAAAAGCGATGAAGTTGTATTAACTTACATCGCTATTTTGAACCTTATTTGTTGCTGCGATGTGTTTTTGTCTCATTTGCTTACCTTAGGGCCTTATAGTCGTAAGGCGAGTGGCGCAGTGTGGGAAGGCCCCCCTCGAGGTGGATCGACGTCCTGGTAAAGATTGCACCGCAGGACCGGTCATTGTGGCTATCTTTAGGGGCCGCCTATGTACAGCAGTGGACGTCGTTCGACTGATAATATAATGTTGGCAAATTGGGAATTTACTTAAGTTTGAATGAAAAACCGTTGATGCTGCACCTAATCTCTTCTTGATCGTGTCAGATTCCCGTCCCATTGAGCTATGAGAGCGAGGGAAGTGTCTGTCTATCTATCTATACCTACCGATTATGATGACATTTGGTACAGGATAAGTTTGAACCTTAAGAAAGGACACAGGCTAATTTTTATTTCGGGACTACAACTGCATCTAGTAACCGACAATTACACAGACAAAGTAACGGACAAAATCTAATCTATACTATTACTCATCATCTGCTTAGCCTTTTTCCCAACTATGTTGGGGTCGGCTTCCAGTCTAACCGGATGCAGCTGAATACCAATGTTGTACATGGAGCGACTGCCTATCTGACCTCCACAACCCAGTAACTGGGCAACACGATACCTCTTGGTTAGACTGGTTGTCAGACTTCTTGGTTTCTGACTATCCATAACGACTGTCAAAGATCTACAAATGACAGCCGAGACCAACGCCTTACATGCTTTCCGAGGCACGGGGGCGTCACACCACCAACTTCCAAACTCCGGGCTGTTACTGAGAAATTTCTAATGAAAAAACCCACTAACACTTTTTGCCCGACCTGGGAATCGAACCCGGGACCCCTTGCTCAGCAGTCGCACTTGCGATCACGAGACCAACGGGGTCATATAATATAACTATAATTTATATAACATTACGTAAAACTCCATAAAACAAACAAATCCAATTTGTCGTTCGTCTAGAGTCTGGAGAAATGTAATAATTCTAGGACAGCACGGCAATAACTACTAAAAGGCAATAAAACTAAAGTTATTAAATGCTTATCATAAATTCCGTTGAGCGTAATGGCTTATAATATAACTGGAATTACTTCTAGTTCTAGCAATCTCACAGGCCGAAACTCTTTTAATATCTGGCCAAGAACACCAAATGTGATGTATGACTTCGTATAAAATGTCTTGGAACATTATGGCAGATAGACAATATGGCATAACATTGCAGACGTTTAGAATAATAGTCTGAGAGCTGTGAGTCGTCAGAAGTACGTCATTTTACCATCTAGAAATATTTTTTATGTTAGTTTATTTTTTATTTAGGGCCTAGCGTTAAAAACAAGCACTGGATATAAGTTATACACGGGATATAAGTTTATAAGTTACTAACTTATTCCCGGAATTCCAATTACCTGAATGTCGGTTATAACGGGGTATTAATTTTATTACGTGGAACTTTAATTATTTTTGTAAATAAAAAGTTTGTTACGCCATATACCGTCAATTTTCCGCCACAAGCACACATACCAAAAAAATCGTGCAGGTACCGTGTGAACATTCATAATCAGTTTGTTATTTCGACAGTAAAAAAGACACTTCAATGCCGCAAACCTCTAAGGTAATAAAGGTACACAATCAGATGTACTAAACCAATCCGGGGGATGTCCAACCTAGATTACATTGTCTTTAAACACCAGATGGGAATATGATTGTGTACCCGACTGCGGCGAAGTATTTATTTTTATTACTAAAACTCTCCGCCCACGACCAATTTTTTGACCGATTTTTTTTCGGCACACGACCGAGAAACGATTGGTGTGCGTTGGTGTAATGGAATTCATAATATGGAACATATGGATTCCAATATCTCTCGCGGGCAAAAAAATCGAGAGGCTAAAACGAATTTTCTTTTATCATAAAACGATACCTATTCCTCCCACACTTAAATAAAAATAAAACAGTTTTGAATTGAACCACAAATACTTATTATTTTAAATCTCCCACAACAATTTACATCAAGAAACGACCGGTTTTATTGTGATCTACGGATTCCACCGATTCCAAGAACAAAGCAACGCTTAAACAGATCAAAAACTTTGACAAGAACTCATAAAAAGTAAATGGTAAACTCGTAAAAGAAAATGAATTTAACTTCTGTGTATAAGCTGTTCGTGCGAAGAATGAAGAATGAGTGTGGAGAATTTGGAGAATAAACTGGAGATTCAATTTGTGGGACACGTCATTGTAAAGATCATTTGAATTGTTGTTTTTTTTGTTTGAACTAGCTTTTGCCCGTGGTTTCGCTCGCGTGGTTTATTTTCTCAAGAGTTTTGTTACGTCTTTGATTATTTTTAGGGTTCCGTTCCGTACCCAAAAAGTAAAACGGGACCATATTACTAAGATATCGCTGCCTGTCTGTCCGTCTGTCACGAAGCTGTATCTCATGAACCGTGATAGTTAGACAGTTGAAATTTCCAAGCCGGGTTTTTTTTAAAGATAATGGCACGGGATCATTCCTGCGCGAGTCCGACTCGCACTTGACCGGTTTTTCAAATATGACGGTACGGTTGGCGCAGTGGCTGAGAAATCGGGTAGGTACTGTGCTGCGTACCGTGGGTTCGATTCCCGCACGCTATAAATATTTTCACGGCCTACAGTCCGAGTTCCGATTCTGGCTGTTTGTGTATATGCGAGTACAAATAAGTTTGTACACACGATACAGGAGAAATTCCAAGCCAACACTAGAAATTTCTTGTCAAAATGACGTAAGTCTCGCAACTATGGGGATCTTGGACTATAATAAAAAGCAATCAATGCCGCAAACCTCTAAGGTAATAAAGGTACACAATCAGATGTACTAAACCAATCCGGGGGATGTTCAACCTAGATTACATTGTCTCTAAAGACCACATGGGAATATGATTGTGTACATAACTGTGCATTTATAATGCGCGTCTGGAAGGACCAACTGTAATACGATTAATTTTGAAGTGTATACAGTAATGTACTGTTTGGAATGAAAATATATGGGCATTTTAACAGCACCGTAGTGGTCGGGCCAGTATCCATGTGAAAAATCCAATCGTCAATTGTTTTATCTTGTCATTAAAACGCCAAAAGGCTCGACTGGCTGTGTATAATGGCGTGCGTAAGGATCGTAGCAGGTGGCATTTTGTGGTTTCTGCCTCCCCCCATGAAAAAAAGGCGTGAGTTTATGTATGTATGTATGTATTAAAATATATATTTTACCAAATACGATTTTAAAACGGAATTTAAATAGCAAATTATTTGCTGCGCCGAAAGTGTGCCGTTATAATGAGCGATGCTGCATTGACAGTTCAACAACGATTGCAAATAAAATTAAATATAGAAAATAAATAAATGGTTTGTTTTTTTACGAAAATTTGTAACAAGGCTTAGTACTTTCAAACCCCTATACACGAAATTTCACACGAAGTAATTTCGTTTGCCAGAAATATTTTTAGCCTAATGTAACTACTGTTACTGTTTACTGTTACTATGTGTGTATGTTACTTAATTCGATGGACAGTTATAATGCATAGATAACGGTTATATTACGTGTCTTCTTACATCTATCTAAACACGAATTGCTACAACGTTTGAACGTCTATGAAGTTTCGTAATTACTGAGCCAATTTTCCTACCGCTGGAATACGGTACTTCATAGTTCGACTCGCTCGAGATTGCCGATATGGACGTGACAAGTTTGTTTGACAACTTGTCAGCACCACAAATGACACAGTTCACTTGGTTGGTTAGTCAGACGTAGGTATGTTATTAATAAAGTATCTTGGTGACTAGGAGAAGTTATAATAATATACATCTTCCATTAGTATTTAAATTTTTACTAATATTATAAAGAGGTAAGATTTTTTGTTTGGTTGTTTATAACGAATAGGCTTCAAAACTACTTAACCGATTTTAACCATTTTTTCACCAATAGATAGCATTTCTTCACCACGTTATTCCTAAGCAACATAGGCTATTTACAGGGACTTTTTGGTGCCCTAATTCATTTTCTAAAATAACAATGACCTGAGTTCTTATATCATCAGTTAGTTGCCTGTGAAAATCCTCTCAAAATCATTCCAGCCGTTTTGGATAACAGCTGGAACAAACAGAAAACAAATAAAAAAAAAAAACATGAGTATGTCATATACCGTCAAATGCATTGAGTAAAAAGCTGTTATTTTGATATTACAAACAGAGACTTTAATTTTATTTATTTGTATACTAGCTATATACACCGCGGTGTTACCCACGTTCTGTTACGTCTTTGGTTATTGCTCCGCTCCCGTTGACCGTAGCGTGATGTTCTATACGCATAAACCTTCCTCTAGAAGAATCTTCTATCTTTTGATAAAAACCAAATTAAAATCCGGATAATTTAAAAGATACCTACAGAGGGCAGATGGCAGCAAGTGACTTTGTTTTTAACCCCCGACGCAAAAAGAGGGGTGTTATAAGTTTGACGTGTCTGTCTGTCTGTCTGTCTGTCGGTGTGTCTGTCTGTGGCATCATAGCTGCCGAACGGATGAAGCGATTTCAATTTAGTTTTTTTTGTATTAAAGGTGACCTATGTACGAGTGTTCTTAGACATGTTTAATGAAAATCGGTTCAGCCGTTTAAAAGTTGTGGGGGTGAAAGTAGGGAAGAAAAACCGAATGTCTGTAAATATACTCGAGTGGGGTCTCAAACTTAACAAAATTGACATTATAATAACCTACCTACCTATAAAAAGGTACCTATAAAAAGTATAAAATAAAAAATTAAATTAAAAATTTAAAAAACCCCCAACACAAAAACCTAAGTTCCCTTTAAAAAGTAAAAAAATAACAAAAAAAAATACGTCACGTTGGGGGACCGATGTTGCATTTAGGATACGATCGTCCCGAGCGGTCCCCCAACGTGACGTATTTTTTTTGTTATTTTTTTACTTTTTAAAGGGAACTTAGGTTTTTGTGTTGGGGGTTTTTTAAATTTTTAATTTAATTTTTTACACTATGTAGAGAAGATTATTCAAAATCAAGATCATAAGGACCAATTTCGCACCCATAAGGACCAAGATTTTAAGATACTACCAAAAGATCTTTTATCTCTCGGGACAGTAATAAATTTATCTTTCAGGTCACTCGAGAAACATTAAACTTTTTCATTGTACATTTACTACCTTGTCTTCATCATAAAACTTGACACTTGATCCAATAAAAACTGAGGGGAAATTCCGGAGATTTTATGCCATTTAAATAGGTGACCCCCTAATTCGAAGTTCAAAAGCTATAAACTTAAGCTTCCGAACATTTGGAAGAGGCATCAAACATCTTCAGGTCAGCTATTTAACTGCCGAAGTGCCCCGAAAACTTCCGAACAGTTGCCGAACTCGTCAAAATGGTGGAATTGCGTCACAAATGAGCGCTGTCGTTTGGAGGCGAAACGATATCTGGCCAGTTAAGATTTATATGGACCGTGGACGTGGCTTGCTTTTGTTTTTTTTACAGTTTTTTCAGGACTGCCTCATTAGTCTAGTGGTCCTAAGCGCGATTAGCTAGAGGTTGGGGTTTGATAACTAGGTCGAGCAAAGTCTTAATGGAGTTTTCTATGAAATTTTCAGCAGCAGCTCGGAGTCAGGATTCGTGCCCGGTTAACGGCAATAGGCTCGCCTCCTTATTACATGGGATCTAAAACATACCGGCGAACTGTGGGTCTACGTTGGTACACCTTTACGCAACCCTTCGGAGAATACAGCCGTGATGATAATATGTGTGTGTAATGTTTAGGATGGCAAACAATCCGACGGTCCTCTTGATGTTAAGTGGTCACAGCTGCTTAAAGACATCTGTAACTCCACAGGCCTTGCAAATGCGTTGCCATCCCAGAGACAAAGTTGAAATGTCCCATGTGCCTGTGATTACACCGGCACCCATACCCTTCAAACCAGAACCCAGCAACGCTGCTTTGCGGCAGAAATAGGTGGTAGTACTTTTTCGAAGCTCCTTCATCAAAAGCTCTACTACTACAGGTGTTTATTGTAGCCCCAAATTATGCCACAGGAACCTAAAAACAGGATAAAAACTATGTGGTATTCCAGACAATAATCTATCTCTGTGCCAAATTTCATCGAGTTCCGTTCAGCCGTTCTGGCATGATTAAGGCCTATTCAGACCTAAGCGGTATTCGCTACCGCCTGCGGCAGAGAAAACCCAGTGGGTATGCGGTAATATTACTGTTCAGACCTAAGCGGTATTCGCTACCGTCGTAACCCGCGTGGTATGTAAATCTGCCCACAGCGGCAGCGAATATCGCTCAGGTCGCTGTAGCCGCGGTACTTGATACTAAATACCTGAGCGAAACCCGCGCGGTATGTACCTCTACCCACAGCGGCAGCGAATATCGCTCAGGTTTGAATAGGCCTTTAAGTAACAAACATTCATCCATGCAAAATTTCGCTTTTATACCTAACTAGCTTTTGCCCGCGACTTCGTCCGCGTGGATTGATAGTTCCCGTTCCCGGGGGATTTCCGGGATGAAAACTATCCTATGTCCTTTCTCGGGTCCCAGACTATATCTGTACCAAATTTTACTGAAATCGGTTCAGTGGTTTAGGCGTGAAGAAGAGACAGACAGACAGACAGAGTTACTTTCGCATTTATAATATTAGTAAGGATATAAGTAAGATTATCTTGCAAATGAGTGACAATATGGGTGAAATCTCTAGAGAGTTTAATATAATTTTAGTGCACCTAGGTACATTAACAGTACTAGCTTTTCACAAACGTTAGGTATCAGATTTTAATGTAATTGAGAGCGAACCTATCAGAGTAACAATCCAATCTCTAAAAATAATTGAGTTTTTATCGATCTCCAATTCTAACAATTCTAATAGTTATTTTGTCTGGCGTCTATATTCGTTCTTCTGACCTTAAAGAATAAAACGCTTTAAAGAATATAATTTTAATGCGTCTAGCTGAAGTTATGACTACTGTGGCTAATCTGAAAATCTCTTAACCAGACCCAGGTTGGCCGCTGGAAACTAATTTGGCCAAATGGGACATTCTTCACTCGCCGTAAACGCAGTACCAGTGTGCAGTGTGGAGCTGCGGGTTGTTCGAAAGAGATACCGCGCCCCCGGAACGCAAAGGGCACGAGAAGGAACATGGATGGGTTTTAGTCAGTAAAAGTCTAACACTAGGGGCGGGGTAGCTTGGGTTCGATTCCCAAGTCGAGCCAAAAGTATTTGGGTTTTTCTACGAAATTCTCAGTAGCAGCTCGGAATTAGAATTTGTTTCTGATTAATAGCAATAGGCTTGGCCCCTATCACATGGGACCTAAACTTACCGGCGAACTGTGTATTTTGTTACACTTCTGCCTAAACCTTCGGGTATGTTAAATTATGTTAGTAAATCATTCAAGCCGATGAAGTCGCGGGTTTTTATTAAATAAATAATTGGGCTTTAACTTAGACTTAGTTTTAGGAGTCTATAAAACCAATTTTATTTCTAGTGTATTTGACCCAAAAACTACTCCTACAAGACAATTCAGTGTACACGTTATAGACCGTTTACGACCATCCATAATATTAACTACCCGATTCAATCAAGGAATTAAAAGCCTAACTATACGAGAAACAACTCTATGCTTCGGGAAATAAGCAGTGTTTTAGCTTGATGAGGAGATATCCAGTTACATAAGCGATTACTCAACGCCTACCGAAGATTGGTGTCATAAAGTAAGACGTCTTAGTAAGTATTGGTTATCAGTCAGTTAGGTATGGCCATAGAACGGGAACAAAATATAGAAAAGAGCTAAAAAAAAACACTGAATGAAAGTTATATTGGGTGTAGATCTGCCAAAAAGAAGTCAACCCACAACCATCATCATCATCTGCTTAGCCTTTATCAAAACTATGTTGGGGTCGGCTTCCAGTCTAATCGGATGCAGCTGAATACCAATGTCAACCCACAACCGTTTATTAAATAAATTAAAGCAAATAACATTGTTTCTGCTTAAACTTTTCCTAACCATGTTGGGGTCGGCTTCCAGTCTTACTAGAAGCAGCTAAATACCAGTGTTTTACATGGAGCGACTGCCTATCTGACCTCCACAATCCAGTTACTGGGCAACACGATACCTCTTAGCAAGACTGATTGTCAAACTTCCTAGCTTGAGTACCCGTAATGACTGTTAAAGATCTGCGAATGACAGCCGGGACCAACAGCTTTACGTGCTTTCCGTGACACAAAGGTGTCACACCACCAACTTCGTACCCAGATGTGATTTCACATCTGGGTACGAAGTCAAAGCATTTATTTCAATTAGACCATTTACAGACCTTTTGAATTGTCAAGAAGTTACAGTTAACATTGAAGCTAGTTGCTCATTCCAAAATGTGACCTCACTATGGAGAAGAACGAGCAAGAAACTTCATGGACACTCTTTTCTTTCAATTTGGTTTATACAAAATCTTGGCCACAAAATTCTTGTAGCTTCTATATGTGGAAACAATGAAGGGGAATATAAAATAATTAAAATAATAACAATAAATATGTAAGCCATGGCAGTTAAGAGATGACCGATCCCAATGATTGATTCCTGATGATGTTAAAAACTTTTCACGTCAAAAAAACTCTTTTACAAAAAAATTACAACCGCCTTCAAAAACTAAAAAGAGAAAAATAACTTTAGCTTTGGAAGTCGGTGGCTTTATTTCTGTTTGTTGTTTTGTATTGCCACCGACTTCCAAAGCTAAAGTTATTTTTCTCTTTTTAGTTTTTGAAGGCGGTTGTAATTTTTTTGTAAAAGAGTTTTTTATTTCTCGCTTTTTAGTATCAACTTCTTGTCATCCAAATCCATGAAAAAACTGTCATGTTATGTAAATTAACGAGACACCACTAAAAAGTCATAAGAAAGCAGAATATGCGATTTCGTTTACTTGGATGAGAAATTTTTAAATACTACTGTATACATCTGTGTAACCCTTGAGTACAGGCGTGATGTTATATTGTATGATGGTGTAAACAATGCTTAAATATGCTATAGCAACAATCGCGGTTAATCTGCTGTTATTTATTGAAGAGTTCCCCCGATTTCTACAAGATCCCATCATCAGATATTGAAATGGTGACAATGGGACCACACGGGAAGCACCAGCTTTCAAATAAAAAAAGAATCATGACAATCGGTTCACCCAGTCGGGAAATTCGAGGTAACAAACATAAAAAAAAAAAAATACAGTCGAATTGATAACCTCCTTCTTTTTTTGAAGTCGGTTAAAAAAGAAAACAATTACAATTTGATAACCCCCGACTTCTTAGCTTCACAAAGCTAAGTTACACACGACATAAACTTGTGCTTACAATGTTACCATCATAAAATTGATCCGCCCCCGAATCGGGACTAACGCTAAGACTCACTATCACAGAAAACTATTACATGAAGCAACTAAATCACTAGTTTTATTTCTACGACACTCATATTGTTTTATGGGGCACGCAATCTGGTGTAATGGATAGTGTTGGGATCTCGATTTAGTCGATTATCGACTACACGATTTATTGGGGGTGAAACGATTAGTGATGCGTAATCGTTATGGATTACGGAAAGATTGGGTTGGAGTGTTTGATTAAATTAACTGGGGATGGATAGATGGAGTTTTTGGTGCAATTCTTTATCTTATGAGTTCACTTTGTAAGAAGAGTAAGGTAAGCAAAATGTCTGAAGTTTAATACCGCCCGGGTACATTAGGTATCTGAATTCTGCTTCAATGACATATCACTATAAAGATTAATTTAAATTTAATTTAACATACCATTACGCATGTACTCACCGAAGGTTTAGGCACAGGTGTACCATTGTACAACAGTTCGCCAGTGTTTTTAAGTCCCATTTAATAGGGGGCGAGCCTACTGCCATTAATCGGGCACAAATTCTAACTCCGAACTGCTACTGAGAATTTCATAGAAAAACCCAATGCCACTTTGCTCGACCAGGGAAACGAACCCAAGGCCTCTAGCGTAGCAGCCGAAAAGCTTGAAAATGATAGGTGATTTAAAGATCCTAGAAGAACCTAGTTTTTCTTATAGCGAAATATATATCCTCCATTGGTTCAACATAAATCCACCATAGTTCTCAATATCGGCGTCACGTTTTCCATTTCGTATTCAAATCATTTCCGTATAAGAGCTGATATAGAAAATCAAATTCTGCGCCTATGGAAAGACACGATATATATTTATTACTTTGATATTCAAGCGAATTCTGTATTCCTATAATAATATTATAGAGCGGAAAGATTTTTAGTTTGTTTATTCATTTGTACTGGTTGTGCTCCAAAAGTACTGGACCAATTTTAACCATTTTTTCACCATTAGACAGCTACATTATTTCTGAGTAACAATCAAAATCAAAATCAAAGCATTTATTTCAATTAGACCATTTACAGGCACTTTTGAATTGTCAATAAGTTACAGTCTAATATTGAAGCTAGTTGCTTGTTCCAAAACGTAGGTCTCTATGGAGAAGAACGAGCAAGAAAGTCCATGGACACTCTTTTCATTCTATATACAGTCTACATAACATCACGCTATGGCCCACGGGAGCGGAGCAGTAACCAAAGACGCAAAACCAAACTTATCGCGGGTGAAATAAGCCAAGCGGACGAAGCCGCGGGTAGTTCGCTAGTCTATACTAATATTATAAGGAGGAAATATTTTCTTTGTTTGTTCGATTTTAACTTTTTATTCACCAAAAGATAGATTTTTGTAAGACATCTTTGGATGGTAAACAAGCCGACGCACGGCCCACCTGATGTTTAGTGGTCACCTCTGCTTATAGACATCTACAATAACCAGAGGTCTCGCAAATGCGTTGCCACCCCAGAAACAAAGTTGAAATATCTCATGTGCCTGTAATTACACCGGCACCCATACCCTTCAAACCAGAACACAGCAACCTTGCTTTGCGGCAGAAATAAGTATGGTCAGGCCTCCGTCACTCTATGTACTTGCGCGCTATAATTGCCTACCGCCCGGCCGAGCGGTCTCGGGCCGTTTGCGAACCAAATTCAGTGCGGTTTTTGCAAACGAAGCGCACGCACGTTATTACATTTTAATAGTTCCATTCGTTACCTACGATGCCGTCTGGTGCCTTATGTGCTGTAGATGGGTAAAAATATTTTATAAGCATTTACGATACAATTTTAAACTGCCACATATAAGTCAGAACATATTCACAGTTCTCAATAACATAGACACAAAAAGTTATGTTAATTTAATTTTATCGAGGAGGCGGCCCTACGATTGTTGTGGGATCGCGCGGTGCGAAGCGATCACAACTGTACGCTTGAGTATTTAGGCACATTTTAGTTTGCAGTGGTTGCTGACGCGAGTTGACGCGACGGAGTAGGCTATTATAGCAGTAGGTATTGGAAATTTTCTACTGAGTGAAGTATCTGTACTTATTTAATCTGTGGTATGGTGGTACTACTTCTTTATGAGATGATAAGCTCCTTCACAAAGAGCTCTACTACTGCTACTAGCTACATTATTACTGAGTAACATAGGCTATATAACATCACGCTATGAACTACAGGAGCAGTAACCAAAGACGTAACTTAACGCAGTGAAATAAGCCACGCGGACAAAGTCGCGGGCAAAAGCTAGTTTTTCATATTCGTGCGTTTTGTGAATAGGATTTTTTTTGTTCTAAATTGGTTCGTGAATAGATTTGCATGGCTCGGGCCACATACAGAAATCGTTCTCGTGAGAAAGAGGAAGTTTTTCTGTGAAGTTATTTGTCCTTGGAACATCGGCGTTTTTATAAATGTTTTTAACAAAACGAAAGGTCGGGTGCGCAGTACACGTAACCGGCGTGCTTGTATGACCAGATGTATGAACGTGGATGAGGCGTATGTAAGGATCGTAGCAGTTAATATTAACACCAGCCATACATCCCGCGCTGCTAGGTACTGAGCGTTCAGTTCAAACTTTGGTTACAACTCCGCTGTCGTTTGTCGTAGCCTGATGATGTATACGTATAAACCTTCCTCTTGAATCACTCTATCTATTGACGAACATCGCATTAAAACCCGTTACGAAGTTTAAAAGATCTAAGCGTACAGACGGCGGGAAGCGTCTTTGTCCTGCCCTTCCTACTTACATAATTCTACTAATATTATAAATGCTAAAGTTTGTGGGGATGGATGATGATGAGGATGGATGGATATACGGATGTTAGTTACTCTTTCACACTTAAACGGCTGAACAGATCTGGATGAAATTTGGCACTAAGATAGATTGTAATGTGAAATAACACATGGGATACCTTTTATCCCGGAAAAATTTACAGTTCCCATGGGATAATATACCAATTAATGCATGTTGAGAGGATGAGTGAAAGGCGACTAACAAAAGGAATTTATATGGCAGATGTGAGTGGCAATGCCGCCACGATGGAGGGGACGCCCTAGAAAGACCTACCTTGACCTTATTGGTGAGGTTCTTCAGCAAGGTCAGGTGCGCAGTACTCGTAACCGGCGTGCTTGTATAACCAGATGTATGAATGTGAACGAGGCGAAAGGAGTGTGTAAGGATCGTAGCAGGTGGCGGTCCGTGGTTTCTGCTTACCCCCATGAGAAAAAGGCGTGAGTTTATGTATGTATGTAACGCAGACAAAATCGCGAGCCGAAGCTAGTTCTATGTAAAGATTATCGTCTCTACGTAATAGCCGCCACCAAATCCACGAAAAAATAAGCACCATAAAACAATCACACATAAAAGTATCAGTAAAAGAATAAATCGTAATCAAACTACGCAACTGAAGGGTTATCCTGTTATACCAACGTTATTGCGTTACAATGGCCCTTCAGCCCCCAATTAAGGCAAAGGGTTTCCGTTCGCTACAAACAATAGTAAAGCCTTTGTAACACGGGGAACCCTTTCTGAAAAAAATTGGGGAGATTGAAGATCGCTGATAGGTTAATCTGAAAGCCAATTTGTGATATATTTATTTTGTTAACATAGTAGTTAGAGCCGGATTCTCATGTATGTTTTTGTGGGTTCGATACCAGGTAAGTTACAAAATTGGACTTTTTCAATTTATATGTGCGTTCTAAGTTTATCTTAGACACCACTGATGATGATTTATTTTAATTCCTGTATGCCTTTTTTTTTCAGGATAAAAGTTAGCCTATATTCTTCTCCAAGGTCTAAGCTATCTCTGTAACAAACTTCATCAAAATCAGTTCAGGTGTTTAGGTGTGTAAACGTAACAGACAGACTGACATATATAGACGTACTGTAATTACCACCCTTACCTTGTTGCCGTTCCATCAATTCGCAGACCCGGAACAACTATAAGTAGGTCATACAAATATTTGTTCCATGCAGGAATCGAACCCGTGACACGCAGCGCAGAGGCCGATTGCTTAACCACTACGTCAACCGTGTCGTCAACATCTCCGTCCGTGTCATTTCTGCCTACAACCATGGAAACAACGCATGAGTTTATATACTAGCTGTTGATTTGCATCCTCGTCAAATTTTAGGAGCTTGTCATAAAAAAATAGAAGTAATCAAATATAATTACGAAACCTGGCCAATATTTAATAAATACTTGTTTTTTTAGTTGCAACTATCAAATAACAGTATTCCAGAATACTCCTCTTGCAAAATTCAGAACCGCCCAGTTGCGTATGCTGTAGGCAGAGTTGTCGCGCGGCTATATCAATGTGTACATAGCGCCTAAGCCCTCTGGCGAGATGGCTAGCTCGAATTTGAAAATCAGGTAAAAAAAAAAAACAAAACCAATTTATTTTATTATTGAGTCGTGTTAAGAATCACGAGCATAGTTAACTCCTTGAATTTGACGAGGTTGCAAATCAACGCCTTGTATGTATGTGTACTTTCGCAGATAATCCTGGAAATTCAGAAGATTATATAACGGAACCTAAAAAGTTGTCTGTACAAGCATATTTTCAGAGCTGAGTCTGTTGCTGTGAACAGTTCAGGTGTGTTTTACAAAGTTATACTTTACCTGGGAACAGAAACAAGCTGCAATGTTGTTTGTTTCTCTCGATAGTAGTACAGTCATGAGCAGTAATATAGGGGCTGACTTTTTATACTGTCTTGAAAAAATAAGGTATCATAGGTGAACATAATAAAAGCAACAAGAATATTGGAACCAAGATTTTATAAAAACCAAATTGAAAGAAAAGAGTGTCCATGGAGTTTCTTGCTCGTTTTTTTCCATAGAAACCCACAACACTCAACTTTAAGCTAACTTCTTGACAATTCAAAAGTGCCTGTAAATGGTTTAATTTACATAAATGCTTTGACTTTGAATGGAATCCCGCGACACAGACATTTCAGCTTAATTTTATAAATTATTATTTTTTTTCACCTATCAATAAATAATAATATTGATTTAAGGTAAACTTAAAACTTAAACAAAAAATAGTACCATCATACATACCATCATGCCTGTATTCTCAAAGGGATATGCTAAAGCGTACTAATATACACCGATAGTTGGCCGGTTTGTTTAGGTCCCATGTAATAGGGGGCGCGCCTATTGCTATTAACACCGAGCTGCTACTGAAAATTTCATAGAAAAACCCAATAACACTTTGCTCGACCTGGGATTCGGACCCAAGACCTCTAGCATAAAAGTCGCGCTTAGGACTGCTAGGCTAACGAGGCAGCTATTTCGTGTGTTTTACTATAAAAATATTACCTATCTACCTTTGTAGTTTCTTTATTTTTGCTCCTCACTGTACGTATACATACACTAGCAGTTTGTTTGTCCTTCCTGTTAGAACTGCACATGTTTGTGTGTAAGTAAAATCTCTGCTAACTTTGTGATGTAAACGTGTCTCTGTCTCTCGACTTTCGCGATGTTTGATGTAGTTGGGAAGAAAATATTGATGCCAGCAAAGTAGATATGGGCATCTACATTTTTGCGAACATAACCATATCAACCCTAAATACATACATAACATATAAACATATCATATAAACCGTAGATACAGGTAGGTCATACAAATATTTGTTCCGTACGGGAATCGGACCCACGACACGCGGCGCAGCAGTCGGTCGCTCGGCCACTGCGCCAACCGTGTCGTCAAAATTGGCATATTTGGGGACGAAGTCACAGGTAAAAGCCAGTATTATAATCCGGTTTTACCTCACCTATTCTTGACCCTGCGGCTTGACCGCAGCCCGCGCGACTTCTCAAGTAAAACTTAAACTCTGCATACTAACATAACGCAAGTTAAACTTGTACAAAGTTACGGAACTTGGGAATTACTTAGACAACTTAGAACGACTTAAAAACTTTGAATCGCCATTAAGGAAAAGACTTGAAATGTGGGATGCAACTTGGATATGCTTTTGAGGTTCCGTATTTAAAAGGTGGTACACGGAACCCTATTTAAAATAATTAAATAAAACTAAACCATAAAATAAAAATTAAAAAAAATCTCATCCGCATCGTTGTCAATGGGACAACTAGCCAAAAGCCCTAGACTGGCAGTATTGCCCCGTTGTATTGCCATACAACGTGGCAATACTGCCAGTCTTCCAGGGTTCCGTATGCTATCATTTAAGTACGGAAAGAGCCAAAGAATCAGCATTGCCATGCTGATTCTTTGGCTCAAGAAAAGACCAGGTCTCTGGTCACGTGAAGAGACGAGTCTGTCTCTTGGCGATGTACCGAAAAACTAGATGAGCGTTCGGACCCCATGGCTCTAGTGTGATAAATAAAAGGCTTTTTTCACCGATGGGAAATCATCAAATGACTTCCCCCGCCTTGGGCGGGTCAGACTTTTACTGACTAAAACCCATCCATGTTCCTTCTTGTGCCCTTTGCGTTGCGGGAGCGCGGTATCTCTTTCGAACAACCCGCAGCCCCGGCAGTACTTAACCTTTGTGGTATTTAACAACTTTATTATTTTATTTGCGAACTATCCGAGACTTCGTCCGCGTTAAGTTACGTCTTTGGTTACTGCTCCGCTCCCGTGTGTCGTATGCCTGATGTTATATAGCCTATGTTACTCAGGGATAATGTAGCTTTCAAACGGCAAAAGATTTTTTGAAATCGGTCCAGTAGTTTTTAAGTTTATTCGTTACATACAAAAATACAAATCTTTCCTCTTTATAATATTAATGTAGATGTAGAAGGTTAGATGTAGATTAACTAACCAAAAACCCATCTCAACCCATTTCTCACTGCGGGTTGTTCGAAAGAGATACCGCCGCGCCCCCGGAACGCAAAGGGCACATGAAGGAACATAGACGGGTTTTAGTCAGTAAAAGTCTGACACTCCCTCCCGCCCCGCCCAGGGCGGGGGAAGTTATTTGATGATTTCCCGTCTATAAAAAAAAAACCCATTTCTCAAGACAAGACACGAATACACGACCAAATAAAATCACATTGCTCGAATCACCTACAATCCTACATACTAGGAATACTAACGAATATAAATTCCGCTTAATTAAGTCTGCAAGATGCAGATTTTAATTAAGTTCTATTCCACTCTTACCTACACTGTGTACAGTCGAGGGCAAATGGCTTATTCTGTTAAACGAATTTCTTTGGAAGTCTTTTGCTCAGCAGTGGGATTCAAATTAGGCTGATAATAAAGGTCATTACAAAAGCCTATTTGTGCTTTATTGTGTATTATATTGGGTGTAAAAAGACACTTGTAAGGAGGTATATTTCTCTCAGGGCGTTTTGGGAGCTTCTTCAATGAGTTCGACGCACGATTATCAGTAAAAGGTATATTCAATAGGCGTACACGATAAAACATAACAAAAACAGGTAGAAAACGGTAAAACAAAATTAGGTTCGCGTATTCGCGGCAGATTGTACCGATCGCTCGGAGGCTAGTCGTCCACTGTCGGTGGCGGGGGCGCGGGGTGCGTATGCGATCTCCCGCGCTTACGGGTACGTTCGAGCACAAGTAGCGCGTTCAAAATAATGCCGCGTTACACACTTAATTAGGTAAGCCGAAAGTTTCCTTTCAATTTCTTTTTTTTGTGTTTTTTTTACGCAGTCACTATTCCGCCAAAGGCATCTGTACTGTTACATTAACTCATAAGCATATGTATGCTTGTATATTATTGTTGTAAAAAATCACTGTTGTAAAACATCAGTGATTTTTCACAACAATAATAAAAGTAGATTCCCAACGATATTTTTTATCCAATGTTACTTAGTGTGACGGACAGCATGCGTAATTTATGGCCATAATGTGATATATTACATCCTTTATTCTTCTTCTTCTTAGCGTGTTAATGACACCGTGTCGACGCGTTCGTGTTCCACGCGCGCCTCAAAGAGATGTCAGCAAACTTGGATGGGGCCACTGAGGGCCGATGCCTGCCGGGGCTGCGGGTTGTTCGAAAGAGATACCGCGCCCCCGGAACGCAAAGGGCACATGAAGGAACATAGACGGGTTTTAGTCAGTAAAAGTCTGACACTCCCTCCCGCCCCGCCCAGGGCGGGGGAAGTTATTTGATGATTTACCGTCTATAAAAAAAAGCGTGTTAATGACGAAAATAAAATATTCTGCTTTCTGATTGGCTGAAAATTTTACTGTCTGTTATGACTACGTAGGTACATACCGCTTTTATAGTTAAAATAATATTTAAATTTTACATCTATTTTTCCAGCTGCATTTGAATTATTTATAATACACACATATTTCTGCCTCCGACTGTACAGAGAATGTTGGATTAGTAACATTCATGTAGTCTTGCTCGCACACTAAACTATAGCGTTTCATAGCCTATACCGTTGAATAGCATCCAAAGCGGATTTAAGACCTATACCTACATGTATTTGTCGGGGCGTATGCAGAATGTAAATAGGACTGTTATGTATCCCGATAAATAATGTATTCTTCAGACCGATTTCGGCCACGATGACTAATCTTAATGCAGACTAGCCAAGTACGCAGGAGATATTATAGTGCAAAAGTGTGTGCGCCAACATAGGTGCTCTCTCTTCCCTAACTCTCATAGCCCGATGGGACGGCAATCCGCCACGACCGGGGAGAGATCAGGCGCAAGACCAACGGTTTTACGTGCTTTCCGAGGCACAGGGGTGTCACACCACCAAATTTCAAAGTCCAGGCAGCTTTCCTAATGGAAAAAAATCCTAATGGAAAAACCCAATAACAGTTGCCCGACCTGGGAATCAAACCCATGTACCCCTCGCTCAGCAGTCGCGCTTGCGACCTCGAGACCAACGGAGCAGTTGCATAAATAAAAAAGTAAGATCATAACACACAAGTTTAATTAAATAGGGTGTTGATATTTACTAATAATCTTTATGCATAAAAATCTCGCGCCGCAATGTTTGTCCCGAAAAAACTCCGGAACTACTAAACCAATGTTACGAAGTTTGGCTTATTTTGTGTAATTTTGTCAAACTTAGGAAATAAAAAACAGACGGCGGGAAACAACTTTGTTTTACAATTTATTAGCGAACTGCCAGTGACTTCGTCCGCGTGGCTTAATTTACCCGCGTCAAGTTACGTCTTTGGATACTGCTCTGCTCCCGTATGTCATAGCGTGATGCTTTACAGTCTATGTCACTTTCTGATAATTTAGCTATCTATTGATAAAAAAATGGGTAAGGTCGGTTCAGTAGATCCGGAGATAACCCCCTACAAACTCACAAACTTTATCTTATAATAAATACTCAATCGCTACGACAAATTCATTCCTTTTAGAACACTGCATCAGGCGTAGCGCTCGCTACGCCGTAGCAAGCATAAATTATGCTTGCTACGGCGTCGTATGCCGTAGCTGTCGTAACGTTTTTGCCGCTGGCATAACTATGACAGTTATTACATATTTTATCCTCACCTGTGATAAACACACAAAAACAAACTTCCTCAAACTTACAAACTCTTGTTACCATAACAACGTAATCCAAAAAACTTATTTATCTCAAAACGTATAGAACTAAAGGAACAATTCCGAGTTCCTTCTTTGCCCGATGGGACACAACTTTGCCCGGTGGGACACAACTTTGCCATTGTTGCCACCCTGGCTTTATAAACTTTTCACAAAGACTTGCATTCAGAGGTTTACTTACTACGAGTAGTTTAGTAGGTACTAATGCAGGGGTGGGGAACCTTTGGTGAAAATAATATCAGCCTCTTCTCATATAGAGAAGGCATGAGCACCACGCTTTCTCAAGGCGAATTGGTTATAATTAAAGGTTGCCGCAATTCTGTTTGTTCTGGGCAATATTTGATAAAATAGCTAATTAGTGGCTCTACTAAACACACATACGCACACACATACGAATAAAATGTTTACTAGAATTAATACAATTTGGTCGTTCTAAAAAGAGGTTATCGGTGAGTGCCTCAAAAATACAAAAGATATCCACTGCATAAATAAGTACTCCTAACTAATAATAAAAATGCGAAGGTAAGTTTGTTTGTTACCTTTTCTCGCCTATATATATTTTGAAATACCTACATATCTAAGAAATATTTAAGAATCTTAGAAGCATTTAAAAATATGAAAAACAGTATCCTACCGGCGGCATCGGGAACAGGGGCCAAGCTACCGGTGGTCAGGGCTCCTGGGAAAGAAGTCTCCTAACAATATGCGCCGTGTCTCTATTATTTATTATCGTTATGGCTGACACAGTATGAAAAGGTTTACAACCCCTGCACTAAAGTATTTGCCGTCCACTGTGGGTCCTTAGAGTTCGGTTCAAGAACTCTTTCGCTAAGTTTGTATGACAAGTACTTCAAATGTACTGCTATATTTTGTTGCCTTTTGATTGTTTCTTAATCAATGTATTTATTTACTAGCTATAGGTGCCCCGCGGGTTAACTCGTCACTGCTCCGCTCTTGTGGGTTGTAGCGTAATGTTGTCAGCATATAACCTTCCTCGATAAAAGGCCCGTATTACGCAAATGACTTTTTTCAGATCGAACTATTCGTTTCAGAGATAAACGCTTTGAAACAAAGAAACTCATCAGCTTTTCACATTTAATGGTAAGTGAGTAAGGTACCTTTTATGCCTGACTAGGCATACCCCTGGTTTCACCCGCGTTAAGTGACGAATTTGGTTACTGCTCCACACCCGTGCATCGAAACGTGATGTTAATAGCCTATAGTATAGGCCCTATACTATTCCTCCTATTGAATCTGGCTATTACAGAAATTATGAAAGCTAAACTTAAAATCGCCAATCCGCTTTGAGCAAGCGTTCTGATATATGTTCGTGCCTTCTCTGTATGAAGAAGACCAAAGAGACCAAGAATCGGCCCGATAATCAGGCTGATTTTGGTCGTAGGGGCAGACCCTTAGCCTTGCAGTGAGACAATAATACGCTGTTATTACTGCATACAGCATCCTCATTTTTTAGAAGGTCGGTCAAAAATGCGGGTTGAATTTTTAACTAAAGGGACAAGGATTTTTAACAAAGTTCTGGGCAAAGTTTAAATAGCTGCCTTATTACAAGGGCCCTCCCTACGGGTTATTATTGTGATAATTAGACAGAATAATTTATTGGACGCACGTACAATTTTATTCCCACCGTGTTTTGTGGTAAATAATTATTATTTTGAACTTTAAAGTTAGGGGAAATGTTGTAGGATAATATCATAAGGCCAGTGCGAAAGAGAGAAAAATATACCAATATTATAAAGAGGTAAGTTTTTTTTGTTTGTTTGTATTGAATAGGTTCCGAAACTACTGGACTGATTTTAACCATTTTTCACCAATAGATAGCTACAGGGAGGGGACGCCCTAAAAAGACCTACCCTGACCTTATTGGAGAGGTTCTTCAGAAAGGTCGGGTGTGCAGTACTCGTAACCGGCGTGCTTGTATGATCAGATGTATGAACGTGGACTAGGCGAAAGTAGTATGTAAGGATTGTAACAGTTTATGTATGTATGTATATAGATAGCTACATTATTTCTGAGTAACATAGGCTATATAACATCACGCTACAAACCACGGGAGCGGAGTATTACAGTTTTTTTTTTTATAAAATTCTCAGTAGCAGCTCAGAGTTAGGATTTGTGCCTGATTAATGGCAATAGGCTCCTCTATTACATGGGACCTAAATATACCAGCGCCGCTTCCAACCAGTATTTTTGGAAAGCCATGGGGGAGGCTTATGTCCAGCAGTGGACGTCCTGCAGCTGATATGATGTTGATGATGAAACATACCAGCGGACTATGGATGTATGACTTTTGACGGCACGGTCAGCGCAGTGGCCGAGCGATCGACTGCTGCGTTGCGTGTCGCGGATTCGAATCCCGCACGGAACAAATATTTGTATGATCTACAGATAGTTGTTCCGGGTCTGGTCGTTTGTGTCTGTGAGTTTATATGTTTGTAAATGCACCCACGATACAGGAGAAATTCCTAGGGTTTTTTTTTTTTTTTATAGACGGGAAATCATCAAATAACTTCCCCCGCCCTGGGCGGGGCGGGAGGGAGAGTCAGACTTTTACTGACTAAAACCCGTCTATGTTCCTTCATGTGCCCTTTGCGTTCCGGGGGCGCGGTATCTCTTTCGAACAACCCGCAGAACGATACAGGAGAAATTCCTAGGATGGGGCAATGGTTTAAAAAAAAATGTTCATTGATCCACCTCCGCCTGACCTTCGGGTAATACAGCGTGATGGTCTTAATACATACCTTTACATTATATTCAACGAACAGAGATCCCAAACCTTCGGTCGATCCTCGGGGCTCTTCCGAACTGTTAATTGGAGCGCTTGTCTAAGCCGTTTAATAAAGCGATTCACAGTTTGTCAACAAGATTTGTATGAGATTCCATCCTGGGTGGAATTTCTGGGAACTTTACTTAACTTACCTTGTTATCGCAGGTATTGTTTGAACCGTAGGACGAGGCTAAATTAATCTTTGGCCTCAACTTTGTTTTATTAACTTTGGAAACAACCTCTTGTAATTACGTCGAAAACTCGACAACATGTTTGTCATTTTGCAGGTATGACGCATATTGTTATGTATGGGGTCGTAAAAAGACACGTCATAATATGACTGTCTGGAGAATATGCAGCAATATATATTCTCCAGCAAACAAAGTAACATTGAGCAAAAAATATGTCTGAGAAACGATTTCCTTTTTTAAGAAAAAAAACACTGTTAAAGATACTACGCAATATAATACTCGTTTCTTCACCGAATGTTTGTACTTATGGGTGCATAACAGTACAGGAGTCGTAGGCTTATTTAAAGTTTAGTTATAACATTTAATTGACCTTCGATATCTCTGTAACTAGAAGGTTCCCAGGTACAGTTCAGAACACTGACTGAAAAGCTTTCGTTTGTTTGTTTGGATGCGCTAATCTCTGGAACTACCAGTCGGATGGAAAAACATGTGTCATATATGAAAGCCAGATTCATGAGGAATAGTATAGGCTATATAACATCACGCTACGATCCACGGGAGCAAAGCAATCACCAAAGACTCAAAGGGTGAAAAAAAAAACACGCGGATGAAGTCGCGGGCAGAAGCTAGTAGTTCTATATAGTTCTACAATTTCCAAACTAAGTAATACTGTTTCTAAGAAATGAACACATTAGGGACAAGTGGAGCAATTCGAAGAAAAACAAACTATGTTTGTAAAAGAATTAGGTTGAAATTCAAAAAGTCTTTAATGAGTCAGTCATAAGAATAGACTGTTTGAGTTCTATTCAAAAACATTAGAAGCCTCTGTGACTTATAAGATTTGGGTTCGAAACTGCCGGCTTATTCTGTAAGAAATCTCCCTCAGTGAATTAAGGTGAAGTGAGCTAAAACTGGGCTGTCACTAGACGATGCTAGGGATTGACAAGTCGCCACACGCTCACTTCACGGAAGGAGGGTTTTACAGAATAACACCGCTGCACAAATATCAATGTGACTTTTTCAATTTATACATACATACATAAACTCACGCCTTTTTCCCATGGAGGTAGGCAGAAACCAAAAAACGCCACCTGCTACGATCCTTACATACTTTTTTCGCTTCGTCCACATTCATACATCTGGTCATACAAGCAAGCCGGTTACGGTGCTTTTTCAATTCATAATGTACTTTCTTACATCGTTGAAGGAAAACATCCTGAACAAACCTGGACTTATAATTAAGTCGGAAAACGTCAATATGTCTTAAGCAAACGTGGTGATGAATAGGTACTGATGTTTTCTTTGTAAGAAAAGAGAACTATGCCCTACAGCTGTAGGACATAATAATCACAATAATAATGTGCTAGTATTATAATCTTCTTATATTTTAGGAGCCACTGCTACTTGCAGCTTAAACTCAAATGTCAATGTCAAAATCAAAGCATTTATTTCAATTAGACCATTTACAGGCCCTTTTGAATTGTCAAGAAGTTACAGTTTAAAATTGAAGCTAGTTGCTCGTTCCAAAACGTAAGAGAACTCACCGATGACGAAAATTATTTTTTCTTGAAATACACAAAGAGCATAGTTATCATCATCAGCCACAGGACGTCCACTGCTGGACATAGAGCTCTCCTATATATTTTCAAAAGGACTGGTTGGAAGCGGCCTGCATGCAGCGTCTTCCTGCGGTCATAACCAGGTCGTCCGTCCACCTTGTGCGTCCTAAGCTGCACCTGCCGGTGATGAATAAATAAATAAATTCAAATAAAATAAACACACGGAAAATCTAACATAACCTGGGTATCAAATCCAGGATTCAAATAACGCAAATACTGGTCAAAAATGCAACTATTTTTTAAATCTGAATAAAACTTCACGTTCCCATATGCACGCTAGAGTCTAGTTTGGTTTAGTCTGCTTTTACGCTGTCCAATCACGAGATGGGTGCAATTTGAAAATGGAATCCATTACCGTTGTGCGTTATCATCGCATAAATACTTGAGGGTAGTCTCAAGTTCGCATTTAAATAAAAGTATATTCTTTTTACTGAATTGCAAAGACAAGACGGACTATGTTTAAATTGATGATTATTATTCCACAGCCCCGTTGGTCTCGTGGTCGCCAGCGCGACTGCCGAGCGAGGGGTCCCGGGTTCGATTCCCAGGTCGGGCAAAAAGTATTTTTGAGTTTTTCCATTAGGAATGTCTCAGTAGCAGCCCGGAGTTTGGTGGTGTGACACCCCCGTGCCTCGGAAAGCACGTTAAGCCGTTGGTCCTGCGCCTGATCTCTCTCCGGTCGTGTCTGATTGCCGTCCCATCGGGCTATGAGTTATGGAAGAGGGAGTGCACCTGTGTTTGCGCACACACTTGTGCACTATAATATCTCCTGCGTCCTTGTCCAGTCTGCATTAAGATTAGCCGCCGTGACCCGAATCGGTCTGACGAGTTACAGATTGTTCCACTGCAGGGCAAAGGCCTCTTTTCACACAGAGAAGGCACGAGCATTGATTACCACGCTTCGTCAAGGATTGGCAATTTCAGACATACGAGTATATCCATACCTCCCCATATTTAATATTTTAAATGCATAAGTAACTCTGTAACTTGGCGAACTAAAGTTTCCTTCGGGGAATACAGGCGTGGCTCACCCATAGTTCGCCGGTATATTTAGGTCCCATGTAATAGGGGGCGAGCCTATTGCCATTAACCGGGCACAAATCAAAACTCCGAGCTGCTACTGAGAATTTCATACAAAAACCCAATAAAATTTTTGCTCGACCTGTCCACTAGACCAACGAGACAGTAAATCTTTTAATTGATTCACTTATTTTGAACGATTAAGTACAGTCACAACTGTTTTGTTTGAAGATTATTTTAATGTAACAGAACAGTGGGACCCTTATATTCCGTCTACAAAATTCATGAAATGAATCTTTTTGTCGGGAAACGGGTCTTTTTCGCTCGCGATCTAAATTGGAATGTTTTGAATAGCTGTAATCCGGCCGCAGGTGCGTTCAAAGAGATTCCTTAATAAACCATTTCCGATAAAATGTAATACGTATGTATGTAAATAGAATCATTTTGGAGCTAAATTAAAAGTTATTTAAGGTACTGTGGATGAAAATTAACTAAGAATACCTGACGTAGTATCACGCCTGTATTCCGTGAAGGGTTAGGCAGAAGTGTCAAAATGTACACCCATAGTCTACTGGTATGTTTAGTGGTCATTTAATAGGGGGCGAGCCTACTGCCATTTACCGGGCACAAATCCTAGCTCCGAGCTGCTACTGAGAATTTCACAGAAAAACCCAATAACAATTTTTGCTCGACCTGGGAATCGAACCCAAGACCTCTAGCGTAGCAGTCACACTTAGGACCACTAGGCTATCGAGACAGTTCGCTTTACATAGCACCTATAGGAAGTCGCGAGCAAAAGCTATTACAATACCTATCTCATAAAAATAATCGATACCGGTAACATAACGTAGACTCACGTTTCACAATGAAACTTCTTAGAAAATAACAAGTGAAAACCCGACTCCCGGGGGTCGAATAGACCCTGTCGAAAGGAGTGTTAAACGAGGCCGCAAAAGATGTTTATTCGCTTACATTTGCACCCTTTTCACCTTCCTACAGGTCATTAGACCGCGTCGCAAAAACACATTAAGTGGGATATTTAAGTGTTTTTCAACCCCACTAATTACTTATTTAGGGGCCTAACGGCGTTCCCAGATTAGGTTGTATAAATCGTCTGCTACAGTGAAGGGTTATTTTTGAAAAGCGTTTATTTCGCGCTTTTTTTTTAAGCTGCCGCTGTGGTAAGGGGAGTTTGTAAGATTTAAGTCTTTGTCTGTCTGGCTGTGTGAGTGGTTATCTGTCTGTGGTGTCGAAGCTTACAAAGGGATGGGTCAATTTTAATGCGGTTTTGACTAAGTACCTATTCAATTGGGCAGTTGACGCCAATATTTCCAAAATGCAATTTTCTTAAGAAGAACACTTTATTATACCTAATTATGGAACATCCTTGGATGGCAAACAAGCCGAGGGCCCACATGATGTTAAGTGGTCACCGCTGCCTATAGAAATCTGCAATATCAGAGGCCTTGCAAATGAGTTGCCATCCCAGGGACAAAGTTGAAATATCTCATGTAATTTCACCGGCATCCAAACCTTTCAAACCGGATCACAAGCAACCCTGGTTTGCGGCAGAAATACTTATCACAATTACTCACCTACCTAGACTTTTTTTAAGGATAAGCAATCATCAAATGACTTAGAGAATGTCAAACTCTTACTGACTAAAACCCATTCGTGTTCCTCCTAATCCCCTTTGCGTTTCAAGGCCGCGATGACTTTATGAATATATTCCGCATCCCTGGCAGACCTACCTAGACTATCTTTGGCACACATTTGAAGCAAGTTGGATGCAGCACTCATTTAGCAGAGGCATACAACATGTAGGCATGCCGGTAGTAAACGTTGTTTTTGTACTACGCTACACTCAGCGCATGCATTTTTTACCATCTATGCCGCCTATTACACTGAAGCGTATCCAGAAAACACCAAACAATACAATTCAGCTGTAGTAGAGCTCTTTGTGAAGGAGCTCGTCCGGGGAAGTACTATCACCACACCAATTTCTGCCGCAAAGCAGTGTTGCTGTGATCCGGTTTGAAGGTCTTCTTCGGTTAACTCAGATTCATTATACTTCCACAATAATTTCATATAAGTAACTAATTCTAAAGATTTAAGTTATTTTTATCACAAAATCAATTTACAATCACCAAAACACATGTGTGTTTACATTCGAGAATAAACAAATTAACAAGCAAATATGGCGCGGGGCACATGACGTTTAACCAATCAGCGTGCGAGGTGATTCATTTCGATAGATTATAATCTATCGACAAATAATGCGTTAAATGAGCAGTATGTTACAGTTCAATCTTGCGACAGTTTGCAATCACGCGAGTTACCTAAATCATAATCTAACTGGTTTTACAATTATACGGTAACATATTTATAAGATCCAAATAATTAAATATCTACTCATTCGGGTACTATACATTACAATTCGGTGTAACAGCCCCCAGTTTTCAATCGTCGTGAAAATAGTTGCGTCGATTCGCGTCGACCCGCTCCGTTCCTCTCTTTATTTATTTAAACTACAAAAGCTCCGTGCAATCGTTTGTGCCTAACGATGGCACTATTGACTAGTGCTTCACTAAAAGCTGTCTCTTGAGCTTTATGCTTTACAAAGCTCTGTTAAAACTCAAGTTTTAGGAGTTTGTTGAATAGATTTTGACGAGATTTTCTGTTGGAGATAATTGAATCAAATAATGAAAAAATTGTGGTGCTAAGTACGGCTGCTACGCTAGAGGTTTTGGGCTCGATTCTCAGGTCGAGCAGTGTTATTGGGTTTTTCCCATTGGCAGTTTGGAGTTAGGATTTGTGCTCAGTTAATGGCATTAAGCTCGCCTTCTATTACATGGGACCTAAACATACCGACGAACTGTGGGTGTATATTGGTACACCTCTGCCTTACCCTTCGGGCAATACAGGCGTGATGGTACGTACTTTTTTTTTAATTTATTTACCCGTGTACCTACACAAGTCAGAACTCGTAAGTACTAGGCTCACAGAAACAGAAAGCACAAACAAAAGCGAAACGAAATACCTACAACTGCCCAGTGACAAAAACAAACGCCTATAAAAATACGAACCATTCTTGAGACACAAAAATTCCCAAACAGCCTCAAACCATGTAGAAAACAAAAGGAAAACAGGTCAAAAAGGTCTAGTTTGAAGCTCCTAAAAGCGGAACAATTGAAGGTAGTAGTGACGTGTAGTCAAACAACTAGGTAGTAGCTAGGTAACAAGTAAACAGAACTGGCTTTAGACCAGTGGTAGGTACTCAAAGTAACGACCCCCGGGGGTCAACGACGGGGTTGGTGTCAGCAAAAAGAAACCTTGGGAGTCCATGAAATGGAAATGCGGTGCACGATACCACGATAGTGAATCTATATTTTATTTTATTTTTATGAATGGAATTATTTACGGTAGGTAAGGTTTTCAAAAGTTTTTAAGTGAGTAGTGAATAGAAAAAAAAAATTAGTAAAGGGTCAACCCACAACAAAAAAAAACATGACAAATGGCCTACAAAATGCCATAATTAAGTATATTAGGTGTGCAACAATCACTAAACTACGAGTATATTAATTTTATAGGGCATGGGGTGCTATCCTGTAAGAAAATGTTACACTCTCCTACATTATTTGATAGATATTACAAAACTAATTACAATGTAGGTAATTACTATTTGCAACGTAAACAATTGTTGCTTGGCCAATAAAGGAAAATAAAAATAAGATAAAACAGTTTGGAAACCACTGCCTCAGACAGTTGCACTCCTAACTACGTAACTCTATCTTAGTAAACTGGAGAGAAGTGAATTAGCCTTAGGAGCGAAACTCACGTCTTGGTTGAAATTGGAATATTTTCACAAAGGAACTACGTATGACACGCGCGTAGTAATTATTTCGAGGCCCCGGGACGAGCGATCTCGGATACGATATCTTAATTATGTGAGGGTTCGCGTTTCAAAATTATGGTTAGCGGTATGTATTCATGTGGATATGAATAATGGCGTTTGAAATTAATTCAAGCGCAAATCGGTAGCACGAACTCAGGGGCGGACTAGGAGTTTTTTGGGGCCCCGGAATACTTAGGGGCCTGCTTAATTAATTGAACTACATAATTAGCCGTTAAATAAAAAAAAACTGTTGGCATCAATAGATTGGTATCAATAGGAAGCAATCGTGGAAGCAATCTAGAAAAATAATAGTCTCTTATACTACAAGTGACCTAAGTTTGTTATTGCAGCAAATGCGCAGTGATTTTGAGTTACTACTAAATAATTATACTAGTAACCAATAATACCAATCTATTATTGTCCCACTGCGAGGCCAAAGTACATAATTATTATGAATTGAAAAAGTCATATTGGTACTTGCCCGGTACTACTACTGAAATTTAATACTAAGTGAAATTTTAGTTACTTCCTTTAATGGGGGCTGGGGGCCCTTTCTTTTAATGGGGCCCAAAGAGCCTATACAATCCGGTCCTGCACAAACTACTAACATTAATGAAGGACAAGTTTATTCAAGAGCTAATTTTAGCTGTTATAACCGAGCTAGTTTTCCGAAAACATAACACGGCTATAAAAGGCACAGCCTTCACAGCCCATGTAAATTTTCAAATAGATAAGATTTTACTTTGAAATAGTTGAATCTAATTTTGCACAACATTGTTTACTATTTTAACGTAATATTAGGTAATGGTGTCCGATGGTGTGGTGTGGTGTGGTGGTGGTGTGGTGTGGTGGTGGTGTGGTGGTGTCTGGGTTGTGGAGGTCCGATAGGCAGTCGCTCCATGTCAAACACTGGTATTCAGCTGCATCCGGTTAGACTGGAAGCCGACCCCAACATAGTTGAGAAAAGGTTAAGAAGATGATGGTGTCACGTAAAATAGAGAAAGTAATAAGCGAAGATAAGGATGATGATGGTGATAGGGATGTCTTATTAATTTATAAACAAAAAAATAGTTGGGAAAGTTTGAAAGAATGGATGAAATGAAATCTAGATGAAAGAAAAAGCTTAAATTTTAAACGCACCCACAATACAGGAGAAATTCTTGGTGCTGGGCAGCTTTTCTACCTAGAAAGGGTAGCAACGGTACTCTATCACTGAGCGGTCTGTATCTGACGAACCGTAATAGAGTTGTTTAGAGTGTGTATTACTACGACTGTTATAACAACAGATACCTACTAAAATAAAATTAAGGACGGTATACAAGAAGTATTCTCGGAAAGCACGTAAAGCCTTTAGTCCCGGCTGTCATTTGTAGATCTTTGACAGTCGTTACTGTTAGTCAGAAGCCAGAAAGTCTGGCAACCAGTCTTACCAGGAGTATCGTATTACCCATTACTGGGTTGTGGAGGTCTGATAGGCAGTCGCTCCATGTAAAATACTGATATTCAGCTGCATCCGGTTCGACTGGAAGCCGACCCCAACATAGTTGGGAAAAAGCCTAGGCAGATGATGATACAAGAAGAATTCTCTTTACGTAATTATTTAGCACTAAATTTAAAATGTAGTGCTAAATAACCATTCACGTGAGGCTCTCAATTGACCGGCTTTTATACTTTTTCTGATCTGGGCGAAACTGAAGAGTGTGTCAGACTCTTACTGACTAAAACCCATCCGTGTACTCGTGCCTTTTACGTTCCAATTCCGCAACCCCGGTTTTTATACTATCGCATAATTACCTACAGCTAATTTAACCTCAACTCGCTGTTTCAAAGGCCCCAAAAACAACAAGTACTTAATCCTAACACCGTAGTATTTAACTTGTTAGCGCTATTGCTAAGTAAGTGCGTGGGAGTTACCTTGTTCAGAACTAGATTGTTGTTCCTTTGAACGCTTACAGTTACCTTATACGTGCTATTGTAGCTGTTAAACTGAACATTATGAAGTTAGGTATGTAGCTCTGTCTCAGTGCTATTTATTTAATTGTTTTATATGAGGTGCAGTTTTCAAATCTTCGGCTTTTAGGAGGTTGCAGGTTGCAAATGAGTACCATATTGTGATCTACAATATTTTTAATAAATTATAATTTGAATTTGTCAGTTAGATTTGCATACCATACCTATTTGTATTTGTACGCACCTTGGCATAACATAGCGCTTTGCTTATCAAACAAGATCTGTATTTTATTCCATATGTTAAAAAAAAGTATTTTATTGTACTTATAAGGGGGTTGGAGTCAAAAGGTTGCTAAAAATATCAAGTGATCTGTGGGGCACACGGCCGTTGGTTTAACGTGAAACGTGTATGTAAGCGAGTCGCTTTTAGTGTTAAAGATTGAAACCTATTTCGTTACAGTCAGCTTTTCTGCTTCGTACTGACAGCAACAAAAGTACCTAGATTAACATTTCAGATTGTTTATTCCTTATTATTGAGCACAACATCAAAGTAAATACAATATGGATTTAAAAATGAACTCTTAGGTATTGTCTAAAATCCTGAATAGCAGTGAATTGTGTTATTTTGTGTCTATTTAAATGATAATTATACATATAATCGATTTCTGTTGCTGACCGAACCAGTATGTGACTTTAAAGACGCTACACGTAAAAACATCACACGATTAGTAATTGATCTCTTTTTGTTAAAGATGGGGAATCATTACACGACTCCTTCCGCTCTGGGCGGATGGAACGTGTCAGTCTTTTACTGACTAAAACCCATACGTGTTCCTCCTAATGCCCTTAACGTTCCAGACCCACGGTAACTCTTTCAAACAAACTCCGCAACAGTAGATGACCCCTTAGTCGGTAAATTACAAAGCCGAAACTCTGTCCGATAGACAAGGTATCCCAAAGTGTGTTTCTCGTCTATCGTATACTGTTAGTACAAGTTATTCTCAAACTTGCTAACTAACAGTCTCGATTCGATCCTTGCTACTATTCAACTTGGCACCTAGTTATTCTGCTTGTAGAATATCTTGCTGTAGTTTGGTTGTTCAACCGCAGAACGTTGTTTGCGATTAACTTTCTGGTGTCTGTGCGATAGGCGGTTGTAGAAATTGTGAATTAGTTTTAGTCGTTTTGAATGATGGGTGTTAAAAGAGGCTTAATTAAGCCGAAAGTAACATGTTTTTCTCATTATTTCGGTAATGTTTTCGACCATACCTGGGAACATGAAGATATTTCTTGGGATTGAAGGTCAAAGTTAAAGATTATCTTCTTAATTTTTTACGATGTGTCTTTTCTACAACGACTACTATGATGTGTCTTTTTACAACCTGTAGGTACCTTTATTTGATAATTTTATCAGTGGGAGACATCTACTAAGAACGGATTTTACTTTGACGGCCAAGCGAACGAATTCATGGAAAAAACCTAAGAAAACCGAAGCATAAATCAGTCTAAATCGAGCATTTGAGCTAATATTTCCCCAAAAGGCATTATGAAATTACAGTAAGCCAAAAGCTCAAGCAACATAGGTACTTATCTATGTTGGTTCATGGAACACTAACATCTGCCCGCGAGTTCATCCGCGTCAAAGTTGATATATTATCCCGCGGGACCCGTACATTTTTCCGCGATAAAAAGTATCGTATGTGTTATTCCACACAACAATCTACCTCAGTGCTAAATTCCAATAGAGTTTCTTGCTCATTCTTCTCCATAGAGACCTACGTTTTGGACCGAGCAACTAGCTTCAATTTTAAACTGTAACTTCTTGACAATTCAAAAGTGCATGTAAATGGTCTTATTGAAATAAATGCTTTGACTTTGACTTTGACATCAAGATCCGTTCAGCCGTTTAGGCGTGAAAGATTAACAAACATCCATCCATCCATCCTCCCAAACTTTCTCATTTATAATATTTGTAGGAGTAGCATTTCTCGTTAAAGTCAGTCTGATAACTTGAAGGAAAGACTTTGAAGCCATATTAAAAGGTCTACCTCCCAACCCAACAAGTGAACAACGGAGGCTAACCCACATGTAGGCTAAATAAATACAAGTTCAAAGTTCTGCGGAGTTTCGTGTAGAGAGTAAAGGCAACCACGAACATAATACGGATTTATCCCGTAACGTTAAGGGTTAAATAACAATGATTTAGACAGGCGCTTGTTAATTGGGTGACGACACGGTGATTTGTGACGTCATAGTTTAGTATTGTCATACAAAATCTACGGGAGAATCGCGTTTTGACAGCTCATAAAAAGTACGTCAATTGATCAGTTTCATCTACCTACGTCATTGGTCATCTTTAAAGGGTTAAAAGTACTCATAAATATGAACAAACTTAGGGAAGGAGGTGGACCGACGACCGATGCGGGCAGCGTAGGACCAGTCATTGTGGCTATCTCTAAGGTAGGCCTATGTCCAGCAGTGGGTGTCGTTTGGCTGATTTGATGATGAACAACTTATTAAGATTCAATATAGTTCTTAGATAATTCCAAAACGATTAATCGGCGCAACGTTTTAATAAGTTAAGATTTTGCAAAGATTCCAAAATTTACCTAAACTTCTATTTATGTTATTTAAACTTCATGCAACAAAAAGTACAAAGGCGGACATAATGCTTTAGGCATTCTATGACAGTCAACCAAAGGTGGCGAAGAAATAACACGGCAGGTGCAAATTATTGTCCTAGGGGAAACCAACCTGCGGGTTGTTCGAAAGAGATACCGCGCCCCCGGAACGCAAAGGGCACATGAAAGGAACATAGACGGGTTTTAGTCAGTAAAAGTCTGACACTCCCTCCCGCCCCGCCCAGGGCGGGGGAAGTTATTTGATGATTTCCCGTCTATAAAAAAAAAAAAAAAAAAAAAGTGGAAACCAACAAAAGATTTGAACTGAACAAAAACTTTAAATAATGATATCAAAAAACCTTGTTGTCCTTCTGCTTACACCCTTGTCGGTAGGTACAGCAAGTAAGTAAACGCGTTAGTATTCAATAGGTACAACACAAACTAGCCAACACTTAGATTGGCCAAGTTGACGCTAAAACAATTTCAACTCTCGGGGTCGTGCTCAAACTTCGATGCAGTTTCAATACAAGTATTAATAATTTCTATTGCAATCAACCTTACAGTTTTGAAGTCAATAGGATACGCGTGGTCTTTGCTGGAAAATGGAACTAGTAATAATATTAAGTTTTTGTCGCTCGAAGGGTAAAGACTCCACCAAAGCGGAGAGATGTCTCGTGAACAACCAATAGGGTATTGTGTTGTGTTGTGTTGAAACTAAGAGGTGAGCTGTGAAATAATATAAGCCGATTGGTTGTACGCGACATCTTCTCTCCTTTCTGCTTTGCTGGAGCCCGGGCCTTAGACTCAATCACACCGCCGCAGCACGGAACGCGGAAGCCAATGCGTAGATTTGATTCTCCGGCATTCCTAAAAATTTGTTGAAAAGCAAGCAATCAGTAAATTGTTTGTACGTGCAACAATGTACACAAAGTTCATTATGTACTGCATAATTTTTTTTCCGACGAATTCCGCGGCGTTGCGAATTGAGCAGGTCCAACTACAGTACGTAGGTACCATATTGTTTGGGTGGAAACTTTCATAAGGCGCCGCTGTCCTTAGAGATAGAACCGGGGAGTGCGGGATTAGCCTATCTATACCATCACGCCTGTATTCCCCGAAGGGTTAGGCAGAGGTATATATTCCCTTTATATTCATGGGGCCCAAAAAGCCTATACATTGATCCGTTACTGCAGAAACTACTAACATTAATGAGGGACAAGTTTATTCAAGAGCTAATTTTAGGTGTTGTTATAACCGAGCTAGTTTTACGTTATTTATGTTATTTAAACTTCATGCAACAAAAAGTACAAAGGCAGACTTAATAGCTTAGGCATTACCTAACAGTCAACTAAAGGGGGTGAAGAGATAACATGGCAGATGCAAATTATTGTTCTAGGAAAAACCAACAAAAGTAGATTAAAAAAAAAACCTTTAAATAATTACATCAATAAATCTCGTTGACCTTCTGCTTACACCCTTGTCGGTACAGCAAGTAAGTAAACGCGTTAGTATTCAATAGGTACAACACAAACTAGCCAACACTTAGATTGGCCAAGTTGACGCTAAAACAATTTCAACTCTCGGGGTCGTGCTCAAACTTCGATGCAGTTTCAATACAAGTATTAATAATTTCTATTGCAATCAACCTTACAGTTTTGAAGTCAATAGGATACGCGTGGTCTTTGCTGGAAAATTGAACTAGTAATACTAACATATAACTTACAATCACGTCTGTATTCCCCGAAGGATTACGCTGAAGTGTACCTACCCACAGTTCACCGGTATATTTAGGTCCCATGTAATAGGGGCGAGCTTATTGACATTAACCGGGCACAAATCCTAACTCCGAGCTGCTATTGAGAACTAGTAATAATATCAAGCTTTTATCGCTCGAAGGGTTGTGGACACAATTCGAAACGCCGTGGAACGAAACTCGAATTTAGAAGGATTTCGTAGAATTCGATTCTCCGGAATCCGTGAGAATTCATCGGAAAATAAGCGATGTTTATACGTGAAACAATGTATGTACAGAAAGTTAATGAATTTTGTTAATTCAAATGTACAAAATTCTATTGAGTCGATTTTCGCCGTGATGTCAATTGAGCTTTCGAGCTGTGGTGGAGAGGAAATTCAAGTACAGGGTCCCATTTCTTTTTTTTTTTAGGGAAGCCTTCAAAGGGCGCCCTTTTCTTGGGGATAAAACCAAGGAATGTTAGATTCGTACCTCATTAAAACCACCCCAGTACACCGGGGTACCACCATCACCGCGGCGATCTCCATCCGCCCATTAGGTGGGTTCTGTGTTTCTTCGAGGGCTCAAATCTTCCATAAACGTGATCGCCAACATGATTATGCATCTTGCCGTACGCGGAGTAAAGATGGTTTTATGAATGTATCTACAACACTGGTCTCTATTAAAAGCACACTGAGAAATAATCTGTGAGGCGTTTTTGTTTTCATGTGGAAATCCTCATGGATTGCCTCTGCCTCGGGGAAGACGAAGGCGTGTGCCGTTCCCCGGCCAATTGTAGTTGGAGGAATACCGTGGGGTATTTTAACATATATGAATTCTAATATACCAATGCATACGTCCTACAAAACGTCGGTCCCACGAAACTATACAGGAAAATTTTTTAACCAGTGCGTAAATTTTGCCATAATAAACTTCAACACGTTTTATTATACACGTATATTTTATTTTGATATGTCTTAGTACTAAAAAAAAAAGTTATCGCTTACGAAACATGTTTACTTAAAAACCATATTTTATTGTCACTCGGCGCTAGCGCATTCCCCACCCCCTCACCCCAGCCATGCGCCCGGGCGGCGGCCAAGAGTTTCCATTGATAGTATGGCGAATAGATTATGTCCATGTTTTGCTTATTTCAAACTCGGATAAGGATGAATTTTTTTTTTTTTTTTTTTTTTTAACTAAACACGGAAATGTGTTCTACTACTGACACTGAACTACCAAAAAAAATTTACGCACTGGTTAAAAACTTATCCTGTAGATCTATTGAACGGTCCGATAATAATCGGTTCTATAAAAGTCGGACGTGTGCGTGGCGATCAAATGCACACTGAGAAAGTAATCTGTGAGCCATTTTTTTTTCGTGGGTAAAACCTCATGGGCTCACTCCACCTCGGGTAAGACGGAGGGGTGTGTCGTACACTTACCGACTAAAACCCCGCGGTGTTCCTCCAACTACCATTAGCCGGGACACAAGTATCGCTCTGAGCATTCTCCCTCACCCTAAATCTGTGAAGCTTACAGTAGACGTCACGAGTCTTCATCTGGAATAAGCACTTTAGGTTCTATAAAAATCTCCCTCGTTGAATTAAGGTGAGGCGAGTTTGAGGTGAGGAGAGATTACACCAGCCGATCCATTCTTTAAATAATTGGGTGTGGCTGTGTCGGGGCACACGGCTGTTAGTTTAACGTGAAACGTCTATGTCAGCGAGTCGCTTTTAGGCGATTCGCACACTGCTGAGCGCTACGCTCCGTGCTGCCGGCTTATTCTGTAAGAAATCTCCCTCAGTGAATTAAGGTGAAGTGAGCTAAAACTAGGCTATCATTATACGATGCTAGGGATTGACAGGTCGCCACACGGTCACTTCACGGAAGGAGGGTTTTACAGAATAACACCGCTGCGCGGCGGCGGAGCTCTAGTAATCTGCAACACTGCGCGTGAACGCGTTTTCTGTGTGTTGGATTACGCGTGTTTTCTCTACAAACACAGATACTTGCAAACAACGTACTCGCGCTACGCTACGTGATGCGGAGCAGTGTGCCAATCACCTTAGTGTTCAAAATTTAAACCTATTTCGTTACTTTTCGCTTTTCTGACTTGGTATATGATTTTGAAGACGTTTCATGTCAAAAAATTACTTGCAAGGATTATGATGAAGTGAGCTTAAAGCAAGCTGTTTATCCCTATCTTTGGGACTTTAACAGCTCACCTAAGGCTCCTTTCACCTAAATTGGGTTATTTTGCCAAAACGAACCCACAATGTCAAAATTTCTCCCATTTTTTCAAAGAATAAGTATTTAACGCTGTAATTAATTCTAAGCATACATTCCATGTATGTATTTTGAACTGTTATTACTAGAGTTAACATAGTTTTTGAGATAGTACGTGCGTTTGTTTTGGCAGAAGTAAGGCCAAATCACTAAGGAAGATACTAACAGAATGGATCGGCAAGTGTGACCTGTTGAGTAGTGCCACGGCAAATTGCCTTTACTGCGTCAACGCAAAAGCGCTGTCGTTGTGTTACTATATGCATGCGGTTGACTGTACATTAAAATAGAAACTCGCATTTCTCGTAGTTGACAGTACATAGTGTATTATAGGGATTTTAATTCAGTTCATCTGGTTTTTATTCGCTTAGTACCTACCTATGCTAATATTATAAAGCTGAAGAGTATTTTTTGTTTGTTGAAACGCGCTAATCTCTGGACTGAAAATGCTTTTTATATATGACAGCCAGATGTATGAGGAACATAGAACCTACTGAAGTGAAGCAGACCAAAAACAAAACGCAGGTAAAGCCGGAGGGTAATAGCTAGTTACAAAAAAGAAGCAAACAAAAAATTACATGTGTTGATAAAGATTTCCTGGTATGTCATGGGATGTAAGTTTTTATCGGAAAAAAATCCTAATTCCATGAAAGTGCATCTCATTTATCTACAAGTTTTACTAAGAGCATAACCTAAAAAGTATACAACGTGTAATTGAATGAACTGAAAACTTGAAAAGGGATACTTGAAGTCATCATTATGAACCTTTTAATACGGGACCAACTCTAGATTAATGAAAAAAAATCTGCCGTGCCATACATTTGGTTTGGCAACTGCTTCTAAGGAAGGAATCGATACAATCAGTGGATCGCGGAAGACGCATACGTTTGTTTGTATCCAATTGTTTTTTTCGTATAAATGACGTTAGATACTGCCTTTTAATGGTCTAATTGAAATAAACATTGCCTTATGGTCTACTTAATTGAAATAAATGATTTGACTTTGACTTACACACAAAAATAAAACAAAATTGATCATAACCTTTGATCCATACATTTTTAATCACTAATCTCAATAAAATGTACGAAGCAGTTGATTCTTTTTTCAGGATATTGAGTTAGCCCCATAGTAAAAGATATTCATAATGAGGACTACAATGACTTGTTATCGGGTTTATAGTTTATTTAATTACATGTTGTATAATTATGGTGTAAATAGGAGACCTACATTTCAACTGCAGTTTGAGTCCGGCCCTGTGCCCTTGTATTTTGGTAAGATGGAAAAGCGTCACTTCCATTTAGCTTTCTGAACGCCTACTGCCAACTCTTAAAACAAAACTATTTTCATATTTAGCTTTGTCTGGAGCACTTGGATTTACAACTCTAGGTTCACCGTCGAGAGTTGAAAATCTATGTGTCAATTACAAAGTAATATTGGAATTATACCTTTTTGAGGTTAACGCGTTATGGTAGTAAGTTCGAAACTCAAATTCTCTTAGATTATTTGTAATTTTCAGCTCAGAATCGGGCTGTATGGTTATAAAGAAAAAATGGCGCGCCTGTAAAGAATTACAGCCCATTAAGGAATTGTGATAGGGTAGGATAGGTAGATTTACATCGACCCAGTACCTCGTTCTAGAGCTAAAATCCAGTGATACTGGATAGCCACGAAACGACTCCCGGCCACCGTAGACGCGGGTCTGTGGACGGTGAGGAATGGGTAGCTCACCGTCCGTACGTTCACTAACTAACGACAGACCGTGTCGACGGCGCGTTCGTGTTCCACGCGCGCCTCAAAGAGATGTCAGCAAACTTGGATGGGGCCACTAAGGGCCGATGCCTGCCGGGGCTGCGGGTTGCTCGAAAGAGATACCGCGCCCCCGGAACGCAAAGGGCACATGAAGGAACATAGACGGGTTTTAGTCAGTAAAAGTCTGACACTCCCTCCCGCCCCGCCCAGGGCGGCGGAAGTTATTTTATGATATCCCGTCTATAAAAAAAAAAAGTGATTATGGATTGATTTTGTCGACTAATGTAAACACTTTTCAATTTAGTCCAACATCCAATATACAACGTATTTTTTAATGGGACAAGCCCGCCACACTGTTCCCAAACCACTGCAACTTCTGCAAGCCAGAATCAACAGTGACGACCACAAGAAAAGCGCCGAGGCAATGAAGCTCGACGAGTCCCAGAGAAGCGATTACAACGCAACAACACGTAAAAAACAACGAACGTACGTTGTATCGTGAATATACAACGTATAACAAATTAAATACACTACCTGAAATTAGGTTTTTAGAATCGAATTCAACTATTTCTAAAATGGGTAACATGGGACCTAAACGTACCGGCGGACTGTGGGTGTACATTGGTACACCTCTGCCTAACCCTTTGAGGAATACAGGCGTAATGGTACCTATGTATGTAATTTTGTTTCCTAAAATAATTACACCAGTCACCCTTCCGTTGAACAGTAAAATCAAACAATACTTAAATTTGAATCAAGGCAATAAGGCTTTTTAAAACATAGTTGTAAATAAAATCTGTCATTTAAACATGAAATAAATGAAAAATAACCTTGTGTAAAAGAGCATAAGGTTTATTTACGAAAAGTAATCCGAGCGACTTCCACAAAGGAAAAAATAACCTATTTTAGAAATAGCTGAAATCGATTCAGTGGACCATTCTAAAGAAACTACTTTCAGGGTGTGCGTTTAATATGTTACACATTGTAGTAGTTGATGGTTAATTTATATTCCAACTATGTTCATTAAAATGGAGAAGGCGTAAGGAGTACGTAAGGATCGACCCAGGTGACGTTCTATGGTTGCTGCCTACCCCCATGAGAAAAAAGGCGTAAAGTTATGTGTGATGATTTGTGCATGCAGTGGCCAAGGTGCAAACATCTGGGAGGGCCGCAGGAGGAACTGTTACTGCAGGGTGACGGTGGTACAGGTTGAAAGAACCTACCATCTTTAGAGACTACGCCTACTAGACATTAGAAGAACCGGGATTGAGGGATCAAAAAAAGGCAGCAATAATTGAACTTCACTAGCGATCGCTGGTGTGGAAATGGCCAAATTCTGAGCCGCAACAATATTATGTATATTTAGTTTGTAATTGAAACGCTAAGAAGATGCGAACGTTCGCTTAACGAAAGAAGCAACATTTATGTTGTTGAAAAGTATTATTATACCAAACCCAGTCGACATGAAGTTTGACAACACTAGAACAGATTTTCAGATACGCAGGCTCAGGTTATATGAGATGAGTATGTCGGTAGGTAGCTACGTGCAGACGGCGTCAAAAAAATCTGGTCGGACGCAGTTCAAAATGATCGTTACCAAGAAAACTCAACTTTATTTCAACTGGATAAAATTGCTAGTAGAATATTCTATACATTCCAACCGTGTAGATATTACACAACTCGATTTATTTTGTAATAACAGACGAAAAATGTATTCCCTTAGGGTCTATAATCTTGTAGGTAAGCTGTCAAATTTAAAATAACTTTTCATTACAATGACCTTTCAACCCAACCCATATTTTTGACACAGACTGCGACTGAGATTCAAATATCTGAAAGTTTGAAATTTAGGACTATGCTAAATGCAATTTAGAGAACTAAAGGACCATTGTTGACCTAAATTGCAGTTGAAATGTAGTTCTTCAATACACACATTCCCTTTGAATATCCCTTCTTCAAAATCATCTCAATGCGATTACTCAAAACATTTTAATTCATCAGGTAGGGTCAACTAAGTACTACAATACGAATTTAAAATCTTTTCTCACACAAAGAATTTATTAAAAATAATTTTGATATGTTTCGTTTTATCAAAACATGGCTGAAACGGATGTTTCCTCAGCTACTTTTACTTTATGGCGCCCAGAGACAAAATAACATACAACCTTACTATTAAGTTTTATTAATAAGCAAAAAAAGGAAAATAGCTAAGTATTTTATTTTTAAATTCTAACTATATTACTGTCAACCTACTTTTATTTATTACGAGACAAAAGCGAGTTTCTATTTTAACGTTATATTAGTTATTAATAATTAAAAAAAAACAACTTGTCTGTTTTAATGTTATACAAAACTTTTTAAACTTTATATTTAGTAGATGTGCTAACTTAAATGAATAAACGAACAATGGACGTTATTAGAGTTCCGTAACGCAAGAGAAAAAACCAGAACTCTTATTAGGTCATTTTATGTCCGTTTATAACAAAGGAGTATTTTTGTAGGCATTATAATAACGTTCTATTTTCGAATTAACAGCCTCTCATAGACAATACAAAAATATCAACTCTCACATAGAACACGTTATATTTAAAATCGTTAGCACATCTCCCCAGCGTTCTTTTTTCAAAATTCGAGACGGATAAACAGTCAAGTTGTTCACTACACATAATAGGATGATTACAGACTAGAAGAAAAAGATTATATAAGTGTGAAACGATCTTTGTATCACACAAAATTACATAAGACATCACTATTGTGACTCTATAGATCTCTTTACATACATCAATGCATTAAAAAATATATACAATACAACAATATTGCCATTATGTCGCCGCCGAGACAAAGTTACTGCGTGCGGTGACGAACGGACGCAGTGACTTTGTTTAGGGGCAATTTGGGTAGATGACACCACTAATCAATTGACGTACTTTCTATGAGCTGTCAAAAGGCGATTCCCTCATAGATTTTGTATGGTAATAGTGAACTGTGACGTCACTTATTTGCCAACCCAATTGACCATCTATTTATTGATTTTAAATCAACTAAAAATCTAATTTGACAGTCAACTGAAAATCAATCGTATTTTCAGGGCTATAAGTCTTGGAATTATTGGTTACTGGTGTCAATTACCTAATTGTTTTAATATGCATACAGTTTATGTGTTAATATGTAATTTAAAGATATTTTTTATCAACTACACTATGGAAGACGCATTTAAACACTACAGAGCAAAATTATTTTGCGACGAAATAAACTGTAATTGAATGATCTGAATTCGGAGCAAAAATTGCATACTTATAATACGAACGAGGCGAAAGGAGTATGTAAGGAACGTAGCAGGTGGCGTTCTGCTGACTACCCCCATGGGAAAAAGGCGTGAGTTTATGTATGTATGTTTGTATCGTATTTCTTTCCAGCAATCTTAAATTACAGATAAAAACATCAGCTGTATGCATACTAATCAATATATTCTACCAAAGTTGCCAACAAGAAAATACATTTCAGAATTGAGCAGCATTTGATCACCTCAATATTAATTTCTACAGACTACAATAAAAACTCACACGACTCAGTTCCAAAACGTCGTAAGTCTCATTAGCAACTAACGGTACAGTTAAGGTCCGCAGACAGAGGCGGCATTGCAAGAGATTTAATTTTTACCAATGGACTGTGTCGTATTTCTATACTGATACGTTTGAAACGTATCAGTATAGAAATACGACACAAATTGCTATGCTTTAAAATTATACATCGACAAATCCCATTCAATGCCACGGCATCATTTTAAAGCATAGCAATTTGTGTCGTATTTATATATTGACACGTTTGAATGTCCATTGGTTAAAATTTAAAGGCCTTGAATTGCCGTCCTGGTCTACGTAGGTTAGTAAAACAAATGCTCTGTCATTGAGTGAAAGAGACAAAACACTTGATTACATACCATTCATACCTTGGAAGTACATTTTTGTGTAAGAATTTATTTACATCTGTACCTTAACGGTACTAAATGCCAACAATAATTGGGCAACACTTCAGTTTACTTGAATAGTTAGTAAAAAATACCAGAAAATATTGATGTCACCCAGTTATTGGCAACATTATACAATGTGGTCCTTTTGATATACCATAACTCTAAGATGTTAATAAGACTACTTATGTCAAAAAATCAACTGGCATAAGTTTATTTTTCCGTTTTCCTTGAGAAAAGACGTCCTTCCTTTCCCTTCATTTTTCTTAATTTTTATTTCAAAATGAATACAAATAAAAAATGGACTATAAAATCGACCTTTGACGGTTAATTTATTAGACTGTTCATGTACTTTTGTATACTAATTTTATCATGTATTGACCATAAATAAATGAGTTTGCTTAAATACTTATTAGGACACTTTAAAATTATTCATAGTATAAATATGTCAGTTGATTCTTTGACATGGTCTCATTCATACCCAAAAGTTATGAAATATCAAATGGAACACTTTGTAGAATATTGAAATGTTCATATTCACATTTTCTTAATACTCCACTCACAATTTATTACAACAGTTGAATGTTCGCTAAATATAAACAGTCTAGAACATTCTGACGCACTCGTAACATTGTATACATCTTACGCAAATGTTTGGACAAACATTTCTTACCAATCTTCGTCTTCAGTGACAAATGTTGGGCAATAAGTTGGAACAAACAGCTGAATTAACAGAACGGCTAATAACAACGGCTGATAACATTAAAACCCTGATAGTTGTCATAGCAACCCATAAGCGATACAGTTAGCCACGCCCACTTCAGAGGAACGGCAACAGTCGACGATTAACTTTCGCGCTGAACGGCAACAACGCGTCAAAACTCTCGAGGTGCTTACTGCCCAAAATTTGTCACGAAATAAATAATACACGGTTTTATAATACATATATAATATTCACTCGCGTCACATTTTCAACCAATAGCTGCAACATACCATCTTCAATATAAAACAACTGACAAACATACCGATTCTTTCAATTTTTATATACGAACTATCGATTTATCGAATACATTGTACAGTTCATATAGAAAAAAGTTGCAGATTAAACTCTTTCATAACCAAACTTTAAACATTCCTATTTACAAAACTTCGATTACCTTCAGTGTGATACGATTCAAACTTAATGACAGCTCCGAAGTTAGCTACGAGTGTAGGTTCGCGCAGGTTTATTCAAGATAATAGTAATTTAAGCTCTATTTAATTACTTCTTTAATATGCACGGTTACTTTAACATCGTTCTGGAGCCGAAACTCAGGAACTCCAGTCGAGTAATAGGTACTATTGACGTTATTATTTTTTTAAGACGTCTAAGAACTTGAAAACTTATCATATTTTTTTTTAATTTCGATTTAAATGTTAGTAGCTCTTCTGTCTGATCGATGAATGTATTTTGCAAGGGCTACAGTTCGGATGTGTAGTCGATAAGGTTTACACACAGAATTGACTGCAAGGAAGCGTTACTTCGTGTTCTGGCATTTTTTTTTTTTTGTTATTTTTAGACAATAATAGTGCAAATAGTTTTTGTTACTATGTTAGAGCTTATGGCTTTCGGTTCCAGAATGATGTAAAAATAAGCTTGTATATCTATAAATATTTAAATGGAGCCCAAATTATAATTAATTTTAACAAACCTGCTCAAACCTGCATTCGCAGCTAACTTCCGACCATTAAGTTTGAATCGCATTACATCTAATCCTAAGAACACGGCATGTCTCTTCAAAACATGTCTTTTCTACACATTTGCGTCTCATAATAACATAAAAATTTCAATAGATTTTCTTTACATTGTACTAAAAAAATATGAGAAATTCTGTGCTATTGCATTTTCTAAGGCACACTATTGAAAGGAATATCATGACTACGCAGGGGCGGACTAAGCAAGTCGGGGGCCCGGGACGGAAAAACTAAATGATATACTAACTGTATTTTGGTTAAAATTATAAATAACTCGGTTTAGGTTATTTTGTATTTGTATCAATGGAGCCTCCAACTGACTCCAAACAACCTACTTGATTAAGATAACTTTCATGACTTGGGGGCCCTCCGAGGAATCGCGGGCCCCGGGGCGGGTCGCCCCCTCCGCCCTCCCTTAGTCCGCCACTGTGACTATGGCTATTGAGTACTATTCGCGTCAAAATCCTCTAAAACACTAAATTTTACTGTGCAGAGGAGTTTGTAAAGGGTTTAAACGGACCTTACCTATTGATATGGAACCTAAATTATTACGTCCTGTAAGAAAATAGCTAGAGGACTATTAGGCTATATACATTATGCTATGTTTAGCAATATGCTCCTGGATTGGTCTGCAACACGGACGATTAAACAAATGGAGTGTTCACCGCGATAATACTAACACCAGCTTATTGTCACACTGTGAGCAAATGCCTCTTCTTATACAGAGAAGGCACGAGCATTGACCACCGTACTTGATTAAGGCGGACATACATAATAAGTATAGGTTGCCTCACGGTGTTTTTCTTCACCGTTGTCAGTGATGTCCAAGATAAACTTAGAAAGTACATATGAATTATAAAAAGTTACATTTGTACTTGCCCGTACCACAGTTATGAGAGAAAGGACACATTAACCACTGGGCCATCATGACAATAAGGAAAGAATGCGATGACGATTCTCAGAAAAAAATCGTATGAACACTCCATTCACTTACTCATCCGTGGTTCTACTGTAAAAATGAAACTCACTGACTGCCTTAACCTTGTCTTTTATATACTAACAACACTCACACACTGACACTTCACCAAAACCGCGGCCTCGGTGGCCCCATCCATCTGTTCGGAAGTCGAGGGCCATTCCTAGGCCAAGGCTGGGGCGAAAACCCTTGCAGCCTGAAATTAGTCCTGGGACCCCAATTTCTGGGGAACCGTGGGTTCATGAACCTCTGTTGTGGTTGCTGCCACTCATCGCTCGCGAAGTCCTCGAATGGCGGAGATGGGTTCCGTATTTCCCTGACCGGAGCTTTGGTTATCACTCTGTTTTTTAGGTCATCTTCGTACGCGCTGTCGTTCGAATTGTCTTCTGTTAGGTCGAAAGTTAATGGGAAGTTTGCAGGTTTTTGAAAGTTCATATTGAAGTTTTTGAGTGAGGGTGGCATGGCGTCGAAGGGGTTGACCATCGGGGGTACTATGGGGGCGGAGTGCGAGTCTTTCTTGTCGCTGTGTATCTGTATCAAGTTGGTGTGGTTTTGGTCGCTGTGGTGGGTCTTCCCGTTATCGCCGCCGACTAGTACTTTGTTGTTGTTGTTGAAGCTGTGCCGCCGCTCCGGTTGGCTCGTGTTTGTGTACATACCTTCTGGAAATTTGGAGATTTTTTTTGTTAGGACGTATGCTAAATATTGTAAGACTGTGTGGGAAGAATTGGGTTTCCTACAAGAAAAAAAGCATTAAAAGGTACAGACCGTCTAACTGCTTTGATAGCCGAGTGGTCTTAATCTAGGCTGCTACGCTAGAGGTCATGGATTTGATTCCCAGATAGAGCATCAGCAGATACGAAATTCTCAGTAGCAGCTCGGAGATAGAATTTTTCCCCGGTTAATGGCAATAGGCTCGCCCCCTGTAACATGGGACCTAAACGTGTGAACTGTGGGTGTACATTGCTACACCTCTGCCTAACCCTTCGGAGAATACAGGCGTGATGGTTTGGATAAGGATATAATTAGTAACTCACGTTGATCCTCGTCTTCAGACAGATCCATGTCGACGCTCTCCACGATGTCCGTCGGAGGCATCATGGGGGGTACCCTGTAATCCTGTTCACAGCGAAACATATTAGTGTCTTATTAAGAAACTAGCAAACCGCCCCGGTTTCACGCGGGTGCAAAAATCCGACTTTTCCGGTAGATTTTCAAAAAAAAAACTTTCATATAAACCTGGCCCGGGAAATTACGAACACAACAAACAAAGAATCAGCCAAATCGGTTCAGCCGTTCTCGAGTTTCGCGCCATTCATTTTTATTTATATTTATTACATTACCTCTGCCTAACCCTTCGGGAAATACAGGCGTGATGGTATATTTTTTTAAATATTTTATTACATTATAATTATTTAATAATGATTGTCAAAATTGGCTAGATGACACCACTAATCAATTGTATGTGTGCATACAAACAATTGATACTTATTGTATGTGTGTTACTTTTTATGAGCTATCAAAACGCGATTCCTCCATAGATTTTGTATGACAATACTAAACAATGACGTCTCTTTTTTGCCATCTAAATATTGATTACAAAGCAAAAATAAACCATTTTTATAGTTATTTAAAAATTCATCGGGTTTTCAGAACTAAATTCGAAAAAAAAACATGCATATTTATATTCCTGAAGCAAAATTTTAAAAGGGATTTTAATAAATAAATAAATATCTTGGGACAACTCACACACGGCTATCTGATCCCAAGCTAAACAGAGCTTGTGTTATGGTAACCAGACAACTGTTATACATACTTATATAATTTATAAATACATACATATTATAGATAAAATCACACCCAGACACAGAACAAACAATCATGCTCATCACACAAAGTTTGTCCTGGGTGGGAATCGAACCCACGACCTCCGGCTTAGCAGTCAGGGCCGCTAACGACTAGACCAACAGGCCCGTCTAATGTTGTAATAATATAGTTTACAGTCGCGTAACTTACCGGATTTTCAAGTATTTTCAAGTCGCGACGATCAGGAACACTGCTAAGCCTTTATTCAATGTTAGAACCAAGCCCCTAATGGTATGATGACAATGGTGACGATGATGATGAATTTAACAATCTTACATCATCATCACCATCATATCAGCCGCAGGACGTCCACTGCTGGACATAGGCCTCCCCCATAGATTTCCAAAAAGACCGGAAATAAAATCTTACATGCTAAAAACTTACTTGATCCATTGAGATAGAGTTCATTGGCAGTGGCACGGACGGTTGATGCGTTAAAGGTATTAAATTCCTATGGTCTACATCTGAAAATAGTAAAGGACAGCTTTATCATCCTACTGCGGCTAAGCCGAAATTAGTATTATGTTTTTTTATTTATTTAGGACCTTCAACAAAATATATACACAAATCATGACATAAATTGATACAATAGGTGCCATAAATAGACGTGCTTGTCGTGCTTTGTAGGAATAAGTGTAATTTATTGGTCCTTGGTGTGGAAATTGGTGTCTTAGCAGTGTAACAATAGAGTATAATTTACCTTGATGTACAATGGGATGCCTCAGCGGCGTGGAGGTGACGACGGGCATCGGCGGCGGCGGTAGCGCCGGTAACATGCGGTGATCCACGTCTTCTAACGCTGCAAGTAGAACAAAAACCGTAATATAATAAATGCGAGGGTTTTTGAAGATGGATGGATGTTTGTATAAAATTATTTACAGTCGAACGGGGTGAATATGGGCGATATTATAGAAGGGAGGGACAAACTATATTCAGTTTTACCTGTGTCTACGACACATTCGTTCAAGCTTCTTAATATGTTGTTCACTGAATCATATACTCACACATTCGTTCGCGGCAAGTCATCTGCCTATTTTGTTCATTACTCTTAAGACTCAATAATTGATTTGTTAAAAAGGTCCAAGTAAAACCTACTTTTCTATAAAAAACTCTTTGTTTGATTTATCACAAACAACCTGTTAAAACAATTGTATGTGTTAATAAAAATCAATATTATTTCAAAGTTAAAATCCCTTTGAAAAATTCGTTCCAATTCACCCTTGCGACCCGATTCACCCCGATTGACTGTACTGAAACTATAAAAATAAATATGTAAATGACGTGTGTTTGATTGTCTGTTATTCGGCAATCTGAAATGAACTTTATCATCACGAAAATATAGTTCATATTTATTTAATTACAAAACGTATCACTTACGTCCTAAAAGCGGTAATGTGGGCGGCGGCGGAGGTGGAGGTAGTATACCTCTATGATCCACATCAACTGGAACCTCCTGAAAACGAGAGAATGATACATTTAAATACATTCGTTCATTCTTTCAAACATTCATTCCTTCTAAGGCAATAACTTAGGTACAACGTAGACTGGTAGAAAATGCCTAAGGCATTAAGTCCGCCTGTGTACGGTGTATTTAACATTTGTGCATAAAGTTTAATAAATAAATAAATAAAATAACTTCAAACATTAATTCCTTCGTGGATATCTAAAAAGAAAGGGACAATTGGGTAGTTGACACCACCATCAATTGACATACTTTTTATGAACTGTCATAACGCGATTCTTCGAAAGATTTTTTTTGTGACGTCACCTGCCTGCTCAATTGACTAACTATTTATTGTTTTTGAAGCAAGTAAAAATTGAATTTTACGATAAGTTGAAAATTATCAGTTTTCAGGGTAAAAACAAAATGTGTTTTTTTTTTAAAGTTGTGTCTTGGAATTATTGGTTCCTGGTGTCAAGTACCCAATTGCCCAACCGATGAGGTGCCAATGCCAACCGGTGAGGTGTTTTTTTTTGGATGGCAAATCATCTAATAGCTTCTTCCACTCTGGGTGGGGCAGGAGGAAGTGTCAGACTTGCACCGACTAAAACCTATCCATGTTCCTTCTTGTGCCCTTTGCGTTCCGGGGGCGCGGCAATGGGTAACTCACCGTCCGTATGTTAACTAACGACAGACCGTGTCGACGGCGCGGTCGTGTTCCACGCGCGCCTCAAAGAGATGTCAGCAAATATTCGGATGGGGCCACTGAGGGCCGATGCCTGCCGGGGCTGCGGGTTGTGACCAAGAGATACCGCGCCCCCGGAACGCAAAGGGCACAAGAAGGAACATGAATGGGTTTTAGTCATTAAAAGTCTTACATTTCCTGTCGCCCCGCCCGGGGCGAGGGAAGTCATTTGATGATTTGTCATCGGTAAAAAAAAAGGCCCCCGTCTACGGCGGCCGGGAGTCGTCTCGCGGCTTCCGACGCCCGGAACACGAGCGCGCCGTATGTGTGTGTGCAGTTCGGTTGTTTACCTGCGGGTACCGCACGGGCTCGGGCGGCGGGATGGGGCGGGGCGCTGGGGGCGGAGACTCGGGCGTGTCCGCGAAGCCCGCGCCCAGCGCCGGGACCACGCGCTGCGGCAACCACACGTAACAGTCACACAACCATACAGTAACAAACATAGAGATGGAGCGCCGAAAAACATTGGTGCATTAAGTTGAAATCGGGCATCGTATTTTTGTTTTCTTAAATTTTGCCCCACACTAGGATTTTCTCCTGTATCGTGTGTGTTTTTAAAACCATATAAACTGACTTACACAAACAGCCAGACCCGGAACAAGTATCTATAGGCCACACAAACATTGTTCCGGGCAGGACGAACACGCTACACGCGGCACTGCGTCAACTGTGCTACTGGCATTACTACATTTTTATCAGACCGTATAAATAAATACCCTTTTTTTGCCGAGTACTTTATTTTTGTTCTTCCAAAATGAAAAAATACTTTATTCTCCCTTAAAAAATGTGACAACCCTACTTGCAAATGTGTTCCAGAGACAATGTTGAAACGTCAATGTCAATGTTGAATTTGTTGCGAATTACACAGACAAACAAACAAACACACAAGCACACACCTTCATCGTTCCGTCGTAGGCAATAAACGCTTCGACTGTGTCAGACTAATAAAGCAGGTAACTTACAGGTACGGGCCAGGCACTACTCCAGGGACTCGTCGGCTCTGGGTGATATGGTTCCGGGTCATCTGGAAACAAGACATTGTATGAACTATGGTGCAGCGGGGCAATCTCGACTGCGGGAAATTTCAACTAGTCTTAGTAAAATGTAGAAGTTATTAAGATTAGAACTCGAATCTGTACAGTGCAATGTACTCGACCTAAAAAAAAAAAAAAAAAAAAATATACCATCACGCCTGTATTCCCCGAAGGGTTAGGCAGAGGTGTACAAATGTACACCCACAGTTCGCCGGTATATTTAGGTCCCATGTAATAGGGGGCGAGCCTATTGCCATTAATCGGGCACAAATCCAAACTCCGAGCTGCTACTGAGAATTTCATAGAAAAACCCAATAACACTTTTTGCTCGACCTGGGAATCGAACCCAGGACCTCTAGCGTAGCAGCCGCGCTTAGGACCACTAGGCCACCGAGGCAGGGAGGGGGGGAGGTACTCGACCTTTGTGGTAATAAACAAATTATTATTATTATTAGTTAAAATTTGAAGCTGTCGAGATTGTGTCGAGATTGCCCCTAACCGATGTCGTTAAGCTGTGTCCAAATTTGTGACATTTTATGATCGTGACCAATGGATACGCGTGATACGTGAAGGTCGATTCGACTAATTAAAAACGTTCAAAATCTAGCCGTAATCTGTTTTCTCTGCATTGGGGAAAAATTAAGGTAAAATAGAGGCAGTTTAATTAAATTGTACAATTACCCCCATTTTTTAATTATTTCCCATTTTCCTCCACATTTTTGAATTATTTCCCATTTTTCTCCCTATTTTTTAATTATCTCCATTTTCTCCCCATTTTTAAATACTTCACCCCTTCTGTTACTACGCATCGACCCATTTCGAGTAGGCTTACCAACCGTCCGAATATTACCTCAAGGCCTTGTTATTTTTCAATGAATATCTTCATGGATTCTTTTATCGACGTCATAAAAAAAAGTCCTACATTTTTTCGCAAATATCTATCATTTTGTCCTTGCTTTAAAAATGTCTAAATAGTTGCGACGCAGCAGCAGCATTGAGACCAAGATATTTTCTCACATAATTCCTCCCATTACAAGAGTAGAGGTACATAAATTAAAAATTTAAAAACCCCCAACACAAAAACCTAAGTGCCCTTTAAAAAGTAAAAAAATAACAAAAAAAATACGTCACATTGGGGGACCGATGTTGCATTTAGGATACGATCGTCCCGAGCGGTCCCCCAACGTGACGTATATTTTTTGTTATTTTTTTACTTTTTAAAGGGCACTTAGGTTTTTGTGTTGGGGGTTTTTTAAATTTTTAATTTAATTTTTATTTTATACTTTTTATAGGTACCTACTTATGATAATGTCGATTTTGTTAAGTTTGAGACCCCACTCGAGTATATTTACAGACATTCGGTTTTTCTTTCCTACTTTCACCCCCACAACTTTTAAACGGCTCCACCGGTTTTCATCAAACATGTCTAAGAACACTCGCACGTAAGTCACCTTTCATACAAAAAAAAAACTAAATTGAAATCGCTTCATCCGTTCGGCAGCTATGATGCCACAGACAGACAGACAGACAGACAGACACGTCAAACTTATAACACCCTTTTTGCGTCGGGGGTTAAAAATAGCCCATACCAGTGAGATCCATGGTGCCGTAGAACGACGTAGGTGGCGGCGGATTGCCCGGCGTGCCCGGCGTCAGGAGATCTAGCCCGGGCAATGTGTCCTGTGACTTTTGAGACATCGACGCGCTTGTTACTGTGAACAAATGGACATTTGCCCGTTTTAGCGCAGTAGTCAGATAGAGAAAGAAGGAATTCTGTCCTAGTTAGGAGGGGCGTAGGGTCTTTTTTCGTATGGAGAAACAAATATTCATATTTCTATGTCTGATTGGCTAACAGGTTGGTTACGAAGATATTAAAGGGCAAAGTTACAACTATTTTCTAGGTTTTTTCATGAAAAGTTCAGTTCAGTTTTAAATGGTTCAACTAAACTTAAAATACTCCTAAACAGCGATTTTTGTTTATTAAATTTATTGGCCGGAGAGTTACATACACTATATTTTATACCGGAAAAAATCAAGATACTCCAAGGAAGGAAGCTGCGCGTAAGAGCTACTATAACAAGAACTGTGAACTATCACAGTTCGCTTTTGCTTTTTTGTGCTTGTTAATGTACCATGTTATAAGCTACTAAGCTTATAACATGATACATTATGAAATGGACACATTTTCTTATCTTTTATTTTCACTAAAATTCCTAATCATGATCTGATTGAAATATAATTATGATTTTATGGATCCTTCGCATCCCGCTGTCTGCTACGCTTAGGACGCCTACGCAACGCATTTTAATGCGGTTTTCATCAATAAATAGTGATTCAAGAAGATTTATACGTATAGAACATCACGGTACCACGAACGAGAGCGGAGCAGTAACCATAGTCGTAACTGAACGCGGGTGAAACCGCGGGGTAAATAGATAGTCTATACTAATATTATAAAGAGGTAAAGTTTGTGAGGTTATAGGGGGTAATCTCTGGATCTACTAAAACGATTTTGAAAATCTTTAACCCATAGAAAGCCACGTTATTTGTGAGTGTCATAGGCTATATAACATCACGCTACGACCCACGATAGCGGGCCAGTAACCAAAGTCGTAACAACGTGGGGGATTAAGGTAGTAAAATTTAAACTAACCTGAGTTATTGTCAGAAGTGTTGGCATTGTTGTCACTCATTAGGTTTTTAAGTACATCGTTTATGTTGAAGTCTTGCTCGGCTTGCTTGTTTGGTCTACTGTTTATCACTTCGATTTTATTGGCTGAAACAATAATAACATATTTGTAGTACTTTGACAGTCATCACCAGTGTTCGGATAATCGGATGCATATTTACCTAATGTGTAGGTGTTGGTTAGTATGGAAAGCAATTTTGTATCGAAAAAATTCGTAATTGTCAAATTTAGTTTTATTACTATAGAATCAAATCGGGTGTAAGAATATTTTCTTAGTTTAAGGTGTTGGAAAATATTATGGAATGCACTTTAGTATCGAAAAAACCCGGGATTTCGGATTCAACAAATTTACTATTTTTATTATAGAATGAAATCGGGTGTAGGTTATATTTACTTATTTTAACTTTTATATTAAAAAAACTAGAAATAGTAACTTCCTCTTAATTTTTCTAATATTTATGTACTTAGTTTTTTTTTTTAATAAATACCACATGCTAAAGACGACGTTTCTTCACTATGTTACAGACTAGTTTCGCATTGAACTTTAGGTAAATATGCATCCGATTATCCGATCACTGGTCATCACAGATAGTCAGAAGCCTGGAAGTCTGACAACCAGTCTTACCAAGAGGTTTCTTGTTACCCAGTAACTGGGTTGTGGAGGTCAGATCTCGGATTTGAATGCTTTATTCAATAGACAGTGATTCAAGAGATATTGATACATACAGAAACTCATGCTACGACCAACAGGACCAGAGCAGTAACCAAAGACATGTAATGTAATGTAATCCTCCAGACCGATACCGGCCACGGCGGCTAATCTTAATGCAGACTAGCCACATCTTAATGCAGATATTATAGTGCACAAGTGTGTGCGCAGACACAGGTGCACTCCCTTTTCCCTAACTCTCATAGTCCGATGGGACGGCAATCCGACACGACCGGAGAGAGATCAGGCGCAGGACCAACGGCTTTACGTGCTTTCCGAGGCACGGGGGTGTCACACCACCAACTTCCAAACTCCGGGCTGCTACTGACAAATTCCTAATGGAAAAACCCAATAACACTTTTTGCCCGACCTGGAAATCGAACCCGGGACCCCTTGCTCAGCAGTCGCGCTTGCGACCACGAGACCAACAGGGCAGTCAACCAAAGACATAACTTACCGCCGAAGCTGGTATAAATATTACAATGTAAAACTTACCACTAGTGAGAATATCATTGGACTCGTTGAACAACGCCATAGGGTTTTCAGACGAGGAGAGGAACGATGTGAGCCCCAAGTTGTACAGAGATCCGTCGGCTGCTATTGAAGAGTTGAATGTCTGGTCGATGTTGTACGCAACTGTAACATGATAAAACACTTCGTAAATAAACTATTTACTTAAACCTTTGTATCCTATGAACTTAATAATATGTGGTAACGTTGCGTGTATTCGTTTCTTTCTTTCGTTTACTTGAATTACGTTTTATTTCTCAATTTTTGGAGTTCTAAGGTAGATAACATGAAGTCGGTAAAAAATAGTCAATTTAAAATATCAAAAAATGAGAGTTCATGTTTGTAAATGCACCTACGATATAGAAGAAATTCTCAGAGTGGGGCAATGTTAAAAAAGGAAAAGAAAGAATAATTTTCTAAAAAGACAAAAGACATCAAATGTCTCACAGCTAGGAACAGTATCTTTTGGAAAATTAAATTGTCGTTTTTAGTATTTTCATTTACTTATTATTTATATTTCTCACCGTTTAAACCATAAGCTAAACTGTCAAATTTTAATAAGACAATGGAATACGAACTTGAGAGGTTGAGAGGGACCAACAGTTGAGAAGGAACGCATTAAGAATTTAAGATGTACTCACTATCATCATCATCCACAACATCCTTAGGCACAGGCAGGTCTAGATCCTCATCGGGCCCCGGGGACGGTACATCCTCGTCTCGCTGCGGCGGCGAAGGGGCAGCGTTCGGTAGGTTAGGCGTCAGCTCATCCAGTTTGCGCTTTAACGCTCGCACTCGGGCTCCGAAGTTTTTGTATGCCTGAAATTGATTGATTGGTTTTTGATTTTGACTAAAAGGTCAACAATGACCTGGTTGCGGGAATAGAGAATAATAAGTATGTGATTTATATAATTTATGAGAGTCAATTTTTTTTTTATAAGCTATATTACCTCAGAATTATGCCTCCATCAATATTTTTCACAATAAATTCTTTTGAGCAAGAAATTAATCTTAAAAATCGTGCAAAAGAATTGTGGAACATTCAAATATTTGAAAAGCGTCGCGTCGATAAGAGCGAATCTAACGTAAAAATGTAAATTCTTACATCACATTCAAATGTGAATGTTAATTTGGAGTGCGTAGTTAGGTGTTCTCTTCGCTATTTTGTTTGTTGTCTTAAACTATGATCCTTACCAAAATACTTTGCCCTGTATGTAGCTACCTGAGAGCAGTTAAGAAGCGCATGGCAGTCATGTCTTCCTCCACAAAGGCACAGTGGGCTGTCTGTAGAAGTTGTAGTACATAAAGATGATTATTAAAATGAATGTACTCACGTAAGCAACCACTTTGACTTCTCCCCTCTGCGTTGAGTAGTACTGTGAGGCCGTAGCAAGCAACGCTAGCAAAGCTTCCCTTGCTACTATTTCTCTTTGTAAAGCCGCTGTATATCGTTCAACGCAAGCTATGCCATCGTTCAACTCTTTCTCAACATCATCTTTGTTACCCCTTTCTGGAAAATAAGAAATTAGTGAAAGAAAACTATTAAAAATTTTAGGGCTATTAAATATTGATTCTGGTGAAAATAAAAAATGTACTACTTTGCAAAATATTTGTAACATAAGCTTTTATACAAATAAAAATGGATACGAAATATCTTTTGCAATACATTGGCCGACATTCTTAAAAGATTTTATTCCCCCATAAATTTTATATGACAATACTAAACTATGAAGTCACTTTTTTGACATCTCAATTGACTATTTATTTAAGGAGGAAAAAAAATATGTTTAGTTATTCAAAAATTAATCGAGTTTTCAGGGGAACAATAAAGTGTTTTTTAGAGAAGTTGTGTCTTGGAATTATTGTTCAATGGGGTCTACTCTACTACCCAATAATAGCACTTCTGTGACTGCTAGATAAGGCCTCTCCCAAAGGCGTAAAGTAGACAGAGGCTGTATTTATTCAAACTGCAGTAAGCCTATCCACGCTAAGCAGCCAGCCATTGCCCACAGGATAAAAATTACAGAGACTTACAGAAATATTTGGCATTCATGACAGACTATTGCCAGATGCCACATCTTGTACTGCTTTTTTTCCAAACTACAGGGTTCCTATGCACAGGTGATAAATTGCAACAAAAAATAATAAAGGTTATAAAATATAAAATAATAAAAAAAGCATACAAAGCGAGCAAACCTTCATACAAACCCTTCAGGTTGGCCCGCAGTAATTCTGCATCAGACAGTTCTAAATGACTGTCATGGATTTCTTTTAGCCTCAAATCGGTGTCCGTTTCTAAGACTGAACATTGTTTTATCTTGTTCACTAGCTGGGTAGGCTGAAAATTAAGTTTTGTTGATCACGCACAGCGTTTTGCCATATGTAATGACAATTTGTTTTTATTACGATTCAAACTTAATAGCAGCTTAGAAGTTAGCTGCCAGTGCAGGTTCCCACACACATGTTCTACGAATAAAACCTAAATTATTTTAGAGCCTAATTTATTATTAACTTGACTGTACTTGCACGAAACTGCACTCACAGCTAATTTATTATTAACTTGACTGTACTTGCAAGAAACTGCACTCACAGCTAACTTCCGAGCTGCCATTAAGTTTGAATCTCATTATACTATGGTAATATTTTCACATGGTCTCTTGAAATGCTCTTTGTATGTATATTTAGCTTGTAGCAGAAACAAAACTCAATTATCAAGTAATTTTAACTAAAAAATGAAATCAATAAACTAATATGTTGGAAAAAAATATGCTATAAACAAAAACTTTATTTAATCTGTGTTATGAACGTGTAATGATTTATAAAATTTATAAATCACCGTTTGCTTTGCAAAAAACTGTTCATTTTCATAGAAACTAATTTTTAACAGAGACGTTTATTTTGCAGACGTCTATAGGAAGATAATCACCTAACATCAGGTAGGCCATTGGCTTGTCTGCCATACAAAGAAATTTAAAGAAAATATTTTTAAAAAAATTCATAGTCTACTATTTCTAATTTTGTTTACTTTGAACGACGTCCACTGCTGGACATGGCCTTCCCTATAGACAGCCACAATGACCAGTCCCGCACTGCCCGCATGAATAGTTAGTGTAATATTTACTTGGAACTCTCCGTCGTCATCTGTTTTCTTAACCGCACCAGCACTGAGCAAGCCAGTGAGATCTGATAGGAACTCATCATCATACACTGATCTTTGTTCCCATATTTTGAATATTCTCAGGATTTTTGGTCGTACTTTATCATCCCTGCAAGAAAGAGACAAAGAAACTTGTAGTAAATATTAATATTAAATTAACATAGACTGATTTTAGATTGTCTATAGACATTTTTCATTTGCTATTGAAATGTTTAATTTGCTCTACAAAGAACCTTTTTTAATAAATAAAATAGAAAATCAGTTTGTCTTAATTTTTTATTAGATACATTGTAACATTTCTATCTATCTGTCCGTGAGAGCTTCCTTGGTACCTGCCTCTCTAGGTTAAGCAAGTGTTTTTACACAAGAAATCAATCTCCATAAGGAACATAGTTTTTATAAAACATACTTTAGTAATTTGGTAAGGGACCATACTCGTAACTTTGAAACAGTTTGACAACAAAAAAGAAGCCTTGGCTGTGACCTTGAGTCACAAAATGCTTCCGGTCAAAGTATTAATCATTACGTTTCATTTCTGATTAGTTTTGATAACTGTAATATTTTAACAAATAGCAGTATACATAAAGGAATCTAACAACAGCTTTTCCCCCTACAAAAACTTAATAGTAGTTAAAATTTAGGTAGTTATTTTCATAAACTTATTTAAAATACCAGGATAAAAATAAAACAAATGTTTTGTTTTTAAAACATTAATTTTACCATTTTCATAGGTTATATTTTATGGCTCATGTAATAGGAATCCTATTACATCAAGAAAACTCAATTTTTATGACCGCTTGATACTGTTTTTATGTTGCGATAATATACTATTTAATTTTTTATGAATAATTCTTGCAAACAAACCCCTTAAATATTGGTATGTAATAAAAGTAAATATTTGTAAACTGAGTACTCTTGTCAATTAGACTAACCTGACCAAAGGAGTAGCTTTCTGTAGATTGAGCCCCCAGCTCTCGACAAACTCGTAATTCTTCCTTTTGCTGTACTGAATCACATCGTTGGCCAAATAAAACAACACCAGCCTCTGCTCCACCTTCACCCTTTTCAAAACATTCAGCCAACTTGAAACTATCTTTTTGTGGTGCGGCCTTTGTTTTAGGCACCACGACGACATCCCCTGGATACATTCTTGAGTATCCTTTAGCTGACTCAAACGTTTCTCAAACGCTAAGGTGTTAAAATCTTCAGTTTCACCCATTGTTATCAAACTAACAAAATATCACTGACACATAATTTTTCAGCGTCCTATAACATGACAGTCAATAATTTTGTAGCACTCCTTCCGTAAACACAACCATATTTATAACAAGGGATAAACGTACAAAATCGATACACAGCACAACAACAATTGCGAACAAATAAACTAAGAAAAACCGCGTTGTTAGGCACTTCGCACGCACTGCAGCTAGCACGTCTTACACATATTTACTCGTAAAATGTTATTTTACTTTATTTTTAATTAATTTAACTGTATCATACAGTATTATTTCAAAGTCTTGACTTGTTATTTGCAAACAAATACAGAGAAATAGGAAATTATTACGGAACTATATTGCCAAAGACAACAACCGCCATTTTCTCTCTGTCTCTAGAAGTCAATTTAGTCTGTGATACTGCGTCAGGCATAAGCATTCCGCATACAGCCTGTGGAAGTAAGTATTGAACTTTGTAATTATTCAAAACCAAGCAGTACTATCCCAACTAAATTTAAACTGTTGATTTTGAAAGTAATCTCTGGCGAAAAGATATTAAACAACTGCTGCATTTACTGCTGCTACATTTATAAATTCTGAGTGTTTCGTTTATTGTAGACAGACCATTTTTCAAATTATTTATTTATTAATAGTGGATAATCATATAAAATTACTTTCGGTCAGTGGGTCGTCTTAGGTTACTTTCTATTTTATTTGTTTTCTTTCAAATTGGATTTGTCTCCACTTTCACGAATGCTGTAGGTATTTGCTACTTCGGTCCGCGACTTCCACAAGATCACGAACTCGATTTGTCAATTTAGACCTAGGTCTTCTTCTTATCGTGTGGGCAGTAAGGTCTAACGACCCCAAACACCCTAGTGTCAGAGTTTCTAAACCGCCTCAAGGGCCTCTGACATGGTTACCGATGTCAATGATGTCCAAGATAAACTTAGAAAGTGCATATGAAATAGGAAAAGTCACATTGGTACTTGCCCGTGCCCGGTTGCGAACCCACAACCTCGTGCCTCGGCGGGCGCCTTAACCACTGGGCCATCACGACACTACTCACTACTCGTCACTAGACCTAGGTGTAGTCTGTATATGTGCATGACAGCATTTATTACGCAAACGCGCACGTAGTAGCACCAATCTCCTACAGAGTTTTATATGCGAATTCCTGCAGTTCGGTACACATTATACGCTCGCACCCAGTCCAGCCTATATTTATCACTGTAACCTGCTAATGTAGTTTTAAAAGGAATAAACTAAAAGTATAGCTAAGTGTCTCAACAGTGGTTATATCCCGATTAGACTAAAACTATTGCCTGAAAGTCACTATATTTTTAGTTCTTAAAATGCCGTCAGATTCTGAAAAAAATATAAATATACAATATACACAGTTGATAGTCTCTGTGTATGTATGTTGTAGATGAAATATAGCAGTTATGTTGTGATGGCAACATTTACGTTGGCATAAGTGTAACGTTACACTCCTACAAAGTTGGTAGGGCTGTACAGATGATTTTTGTTGTTTGTTTTCTGTCAATGTAATTGTCAACTGTCTAAACTGTCACTTATTGGCAGTCACTCCCTCCGCCCTCGTTGTAATACTTGTAATCAGCCAGTCAGTGGTGTGTTGTGCACAATATGTAGAGAGAGTAGAAAACATCTTTCTTCTTCTTCTCAATCCTTTTTAACTACGATTTCGATATTTTATTTTAGTTTATTTTGATACTGTGTATATTTTCATACTTCAAGGAGCAGTACTTCTGTAAGTATTTAACCTATCTTTCAGTAGGCAATTATTATACTTTCAATGAATAACCAGAAAACATTGTTGTGACTCATACTTATTAATTAACTTATCTTAATTTTGGCAATGAATTCGATAAATAGGTACTTACTTGAAACAGGCATAGATAACGACTCATAAGCATGTAGAATTTGAAATAAGTATTTATTTCGTGGATTTCGTAATTCGAATGTAACTTTATCACTGCATTGACTGTACCTACCTACCTGTACAAGATGACCGGTGCGCGGCGCACCGGTACTTGCAGTTTCTATAATCCCGCCAACTTTTCCCTGTTTACTGTTTCTGACGCTCTTGTGCATTTGCGTTTAGTGCGAGAGGAAGGCCAAATAACTCGCTCGGAAGCTTGTATTGATTCCTGCGTCGGATAAATAGATGTAGATAGATAGGTTAGTGCAGATTCTAGACAACGATGAGATTGAATTTTTCCAAACTAGTGTAGTCTAGTCGCGAGGTTTTGGGGCCAGTGTGGGTGTACAAGCTCGCTGGGCCTTTGTTCAAAGTCAGTCTAAGTCGTGAACATTTTAATGTAGGTAGGTATGTAGTTATTTGTACTGATTCACTGTGCTATCTAGTTATTTCGCTAAAAGCTTTGCGATTTGTTTGCATTCGTTTTAAAGGCGGCGCGGTCGGCTGTTCCGCCCACATTTTTTAGCGAAGTTTTTCGTGTGACGCTACTGTTTTAGACACTTCTGCTCAGTTTAAAACTCATTATCATTTACTTTGTTTTCTATTTATTTAGATTTAGCTTTTGCCCGCGACTTCGTCCGTTTGAGTTTTCTTTCGGATCTCATTTGTTTTTAGAAATAGAATAAACCTATGTTACTTGCTGATAATCTAGCTTTCTCTGCTTCCCATAGGTGAAATATTTGAGTTTATCCATTATAAACAATAATTAAATATCCATAAAAACATAATAAAAAATATTTATAATATTAGGTGCTAATAGATATACAATTTCTTCCTTGAGTAAATTAACACCGAGGCAAGTTGCCATTAGCTTTTTACATATTAAATTATGTGCGAATTACATTACCTACGCACTGCAAAGCAAATTATGCCCAAAAGTATTTTTTGATTAAAGACAATCTTATCATACATTCATAACAATGCGTAATCTAAATAGTAATTAGCAGTTCTATATCAATATCTTTGATGTTGTTTTGATTTGTGTGACACACCTAAAAATTGCATTTGCAATTGTGCATTGCATTGCAATTGTGTTTTAGAACCTGAAAAGAATCGATTGTTGACCGCCACAGTCACGTATAAATGACACACCAAAATGTGCCCAGCATGCCACGGTCATGATAAAATAAAAGTCATAAAACAACATCGATATAATTCCGAACACACTAGTGTTTTGTGGTATTAAAGCATGAATTCGTTCTTGGCGCTGAGGGTGCATACTCCTTTCGCCTCGTCCCCGTTCATACATCTGGTTATACAAGCACGCCGGATAAGAGTAGTGCCCACCCGACCTTTCTGAGAATAGATAAAAAAATTAACGACCACTATTTCTTTTTTTCAGATCCAACAGAAATCAAAATGATAATTCTCACGGGGGATAACTTAGGAGAGCGACAGCGAGATTTGAACGCTAAAGTGAAAGAAGCTGTTACACGGTTTGTGAATTTTGAAGACACGACTGAGGAGACCGATGTGGACAAGTTATTTAAAATTGACCTTGCGGCCAAATATGGAAAGATTCATTACATCATCGAAATTCTAAAGTCTGGAGATAGTTTACACATATCCAGGGCTCTTAAATGTAGCTTTATGTATGCTGATATTTACTCAGATATCATCAATGCAGAAAACCTTCAAAAAAATGTCATACCGTTAATGTCTAGTAAAATGAAAAAGAAGCTGCTAACAGCAATTTCCGCAAATGTCAGATGTGAAGCAAGGGCAGCAGAATTTTATAAATACTGCATGGATATCAAATTAACAGCCATTGCATTAAAATTCCTTAACTTTACTTCTGATAAGTTTAAGCTAGATGTATTGAAGGACGAGTCTATACGTAATAATATCGCTTTAGAATCTGGCAGCGAATATCTTAAGAATTTTATTGGACTTTCGTTCACTTTAGCAGAAGCATATGTCGATGCATATTATGAAAATAATAGAATTGAAGTGTTTCGGGGGCTTAGTTATTTATACTCAGTATCCGGAGTAAAATATCTAGACTTGTTGGAAAAGTATCTTGTGGTAGGTCAATATAGCAATACTTATTTAGGCCTGCGTATTTCAAGAAGCATAATGAAACAGCATAAGGATAGAGTTCTCAAAAACCCATCACTATATGTGAGGATATTGAGTAAAAGTATTTTAGTCAGGTATAGTACGGCGGAAGATGCAAAAATTTACGTAACCGCTGTATTGCCAGATACAGCCGGAGATTTCTGGCAAGAAAACTTTTGCAGCAAATACGAATTCATCCTCAATAAAATCATAGTTGGAAAGTTTCCATTTGTAAAACAAATATTCACAGCAAAGTATCCGGGAGAAGAATTTGAAATGACTTTAAACTTTTATCAGAAACAGTACTATAGATTAATGACACCCGAGGAAAAAGAAGCTTGGGCTCTAAATCAATTGGCCAGTGAGACTGAGATTCTAGGCATGGGCAACGACTATCTATGGTACAAGTATTGCAGCTTTGAAAAAGCTTTTAAGGAGCTCAAAAAGCAAGTGATGGTCACTACGGATCACGTCAAACGAGCAGAAATGATGATCATTTTAGTAGAATCTGCAAAAAATCAACGCGATGTAGAAACACTGATGAAATATTATTACGAGAGACATATCAATGAACAAAAATTCATGAAAGAGAATTTCCTTGATAGAGTATTGGAATACTTTAATGTTTTCAAATTTGATGAAGACTGCTGGTCGGCTTTTAATAAAATATTTCACAACTTGGATGTTTACAGTGCGACCGATTATCACGGTAAGAATGAATATAGATTAGTTGCTCTTGTATACTGTATCGTTAACCACAAGGAGGTTCCCAAAGCCGTAAGAACCAGCATTAAATCTCAACTGCAATTTTATGCATTAAAAATATACACAGATAAGTTGACAGAAGAGCAACAAGAAATGGTATTTAATTATTTGTTTAATTTGTATTTGAAAGAAATTAAAAAATTTGAAGATGTACCTTACGGTGATGAAGTTAAATACAGTCTGAGAAAATCTATTCATTTCATTTTGGATGTATTGGCCCATTTCGAGAAACCCAAAGAGGATTGTCCCGAAATTGTTAACGAGTTTATGAAGTTGGACTGGCCGGAATTTGAATTCCATAGATTGATACGCGATCAAAGCAGACAAGAATTCACCCGGATTGATTTGTTCCGTGATCTAAAAAAAGACGCAAAAATTCTTATTGAACGCCTTCCGCACGTTAAAAGGAGTATTGAAAGCTCTTACACATACAACATTAGTACGGTATTAAAGAAGTTAAAAATATATTTCCCAGACGACATTGCGAAGGACTATCTTCAATTCTTCGAAACAATATTAACTAAAGATCAGTTGTGGCATAAAACATCGCAAGCTGCAGCTCATGGTATTTTTCTACTGGGAGACGACGATTTGAAAGTAAATTTTATGGCGAAGTACGCCCCAAAAGGACCTGTAATAAATCACAGTGAAGTTGATCAAAAGATTTTACGAATCCAACAAGCTATATGCGCCCACGCAATCTATTCGCGCCCTCCAGTCCCCCTGAAGTCCATGCTTATGTATATAAAAGGAGACTACGTGCAGTTTTGTTTACCAATGTTTAATTCGTACTTGGCGAACCTACCACTGCCACTTTGTATGGAATTCGTCGAAGCAATATTAGATACTCCAGTATCGATCCAAAAACACGGAATACGTCTCGCTTTCCAATGTTTCAACGCAGAAAGTTTAAATACGCTTGTTTTACGCGCTTGGAAAAAGACGAAAAATGTTTCGCTCAGGATGATTATTTACAAAGCAATTTACAAGAAAATTTCTCAAGTTTCGATTGGACAAGATTTATTATTTGATACATTGAAAAAGTTGTCATTGACTCTACAACCAGATGATGACGAAGAGATATTCAATCTTCTAATATCGCGTGAACTTCCCGAACATTTGACGCTACAATGTATTGAGATGGCTTGGAAGGTGGTCAGCCATTTTCCGGCAAAATCGGTAAACCTTACTCGCATGCGCAATGTAATAATGTGCATTAGTAACAAAATCGACACAATCCGCCAAGAATTTGTTCGCGGCATTATAGAAGAATTCATTGCATCGGTCTTCAATCATGTAGAAGAAAACAAAAAACAGAAGTTAAGTCCTGAAGCTTCTGCTTTGATTGATGCTAAATGGAAACTTACTGCGACATACATCATAAATGTTAAAGGCAAAGAAGAGATTGGTAAGAAAAAGGAATTGACAAAGCTCATACTGAAAAAATGCTTGGATCAGAAAGACGCCAGAATACGCGACAAAAAGCGAGTTTTACTTAGAACTTGCTTTAGCTTCATCCACGATCTTGAAAACAGAAGTTACAGCCAAGACTTTCATCGGTATGAGAACGTCAATTTGATAATGCAATTGATACTTGAAACTTTAGAAGAGTCTTTAGCCATTGAAGATATTTATATGGAAGTGTGGGAAATAAGACTGGGAATCGCGGCTAGAAAAGTGATAATCGGCAGTAAAATAAGAGTTGAAGAAGAAATTGGTAGACGCAAGCTAAAAGAGATCGCAAACAGTTTCGCTTATGAGATCGGACTCTTAGTGAAAGAATTCGTCGATAAAGAACTCTTCTTTCCCACATTTTATACAGACATTCAAAATAAAATCATTAGCAAGACACAGACAGTAAAGAATCTAATGAATTCGACAGCTAAATTCACAGATATGATGACAAACGTATGTATAGGACTAATGGCATTTGATATCACTCAAATATACTTACTCTTATTAAATCTGTTACCGGCAAATTGTCACACTGACAACGAGGAAGAATTTAAAGCGCTCGTTAAGAAATTTTATAAAATGGATAATAAAGAAATACGGTGCAGTCTTTTTAAGAAACTTGCTAATTCCGACTTTGATGCAGTGCATTTATGTAATCAACTTTAGGTCTTAAGATTGTTGTCATAAAGTGTGTATTATTAGTCTGTAAGCTGTTTAAACTAAGGGCGTATGCTAAACGCGCGGGTACATGGTCTTGCCTGTATTTATGAGGAGCATGCGAAGGGTATTTAGAGTCCCGTACCCTAATTTTGCTAACGGGACCCTATTACTAAGCCATCACTGTCTGTCTGTATTTAACCTTTTAACCGCTTGTGTCACATTTATGCAAAACATATTTCCGTGCCCCTACCGCGCGTGTCGTATTTCTGCGACAGAGAACACGCATGATTTTTCGATCTACTTTTGTCCTATTAACTGCCTGCCTGCAAAGGTATTATTTTGTCAAATTTGTAGCCGCGCGCTAGGGGCACGGCGACTGATATTTTGCCAAGCGGTTAAAAGGTTAATGAACCGTAATAGGAATACACACTTTAAATTTTCGCAGTGCGACCACTGTAACAGCAAATAATAAGAATAAAATAAAATGAGAATTAAATGGCGTCCCTGTACAAGAAACGTGTTATTTGTTGTAAGTACTGTTAAATATTCTACGGCCTATGTATTATAACGTGTTATGGAAACCTTTGGGTGCGAGTCCGATTTGCACATAGCCGGGAGCGGAGACCCGCTCCGTGCATCCGCGCATTTTGGCATACGCCCTAAAATATGTGTATTTAATGGCATTAAACATTAACTAGTATCATTGGAGTGTTTAATTTACTTATTTCTTACAGGCCCTTGACGTTAAAAGTTAGTTCAAATGCTGGTTTTTGTGTTTTTTACTTGGATTGTCGTATAGAAAAGTTACATTTGTCGGAGACTTTTGCTCTGTGCATTGAACTTTCCTGTGCAAATATTATATTATGTTGCAAGCGTTTATAATAAAACAGTTTTTGAGCTACTCGAGTAATTAATAGTAGTAGTTATTCAAGTAAATGCACCCAAATGGATATTTTTTTTCCAGAACATACAGATTACATATTTAGCTTATCATTCAAAAAACTATTCAAAAACTTTCACTTAATTCGTGGATTTTCTTTTTAAAACGCCAGATATATATTATTTAGTTATTTTAATTGACATAAGACTATCATTAAAGGGTAAGTAACTATCATTAAGGGTGTCATTAATGGTCTAATACAATGGTGTAGTTATAAATGATTATAATGACTAAATTTAATAGAATGGGGCCCGTTTGAATACACTCAGAGTGCGAATACAGATCAGACACAGAGATCAGAATATGTGATTATCTAAAAGGCAGAAAATAATACAACATCAATTTTAATTCTGCGAATTTAATCTGTAATCTACACAAAAATGCAACATTTATCAATATCCCGTATAAAAAATAAGTACAACAACAAATTTAATATCTACGACACATTACTAGTTAGAATCAAGCTTCTTTACTAATTAATTAATTAACATCGTTTAACATATTAATATGAAGGATTAGTATTTACATAATAATTTCGCGCAGATACTTTTACCTCTAAAAAAAAAGCTATTCATTTTTTCGTTTTTATTGACGGAGAGCAATTTGAAGTGGCAGTGGGCAGGGCGCATGATACGCAGAGCTGAAGGCCGATGTGGCCGCAAAGTTCTAGAATGTCGACCACGCACAAGGTGGACAGACGACCTGATTAAGACAGCAGGAAGGCGCTGGAGGAAGGCCGCATTCAACCGGTCCTTTTGGAAATCTATTGTGGAGGCCTATGTACAACAGTGGACGTCCTGCGGCTGGTATGATGATGAAATGAATCTATAATAAAGCAAGTCCTTTAGTGGGCCAACTTCCACCAATCTCATAACAGATATGAGACTGATGGAAATTGGCCAATCAAATGAGATTCGAGGGAAGCTTAGGATTCTCTGCTTTCGAGTTGTCGCATTTCATGATGACAGCGATGATTTGACTACAGATTATATAAAAAAGTAAATTCAGCCACTCCCGGTATTTTTTCTAAATAGCTTTTGCTTGCGACTTCGTGCATGTGCAAAAGTTGCTACCGCGAGTGAATAAGGAGTCCATGTCGTTAATCATATCCCAAGCTACATATTTATCAGTTTAGTAGGTCTGTCGCGAGACAAAGTTACTTGTGAATATATGATATAGTGTGGCATGACGCGCCTATGTAGATATTAATCCTTCATAATAATAACAAATAGTTATCTTTTGTACCGCAAGACTTATAAAATGGAAGAATACTTAGGAAGAAGAAAAACATTTAGGTTTGAAAAGTAGAAAAAATAGAAAACATTTAGGAATAAAACTATAAGTAAGTAAAAATAGACCGAAAATTGTAAAACACTTAAAAAACATTGTGTTTTGGTCGTAGTATGTGGCAATGTTAAGAACTTACTTATGATGTAAGTTAGCACAATGCCAAACAGAAAAGAAGAATACAATATTGGATGGAACAAGGCTTAGCGTAATAAGAAGATAAGTAAAGCCAGACGAGCGTAATTTTTTAAGTTGTGCGTCGCGTATTTTCTGCTGCATTCGGTTTCTACAAAACTCCTGTTTCGTTCACACGGCGACGCAAAATGAGTTGTCAGTTTGAGGAGAAAGTAAATTACGCGGCTCAAAAAACGCGAAGCTCAACTCAGAAAATTACGTACGTGTAGTCTCACCCATAAAGTTTCAAATACAGCAGTCGATTTGATAACATATTGTTTACAAAATAAGGATGCTTTTCAAAGCTGCAAAATTATGGTTACTTTCAAGTAAGTATCTAACATTCTTACTTGCAAATAAATCAGTTGTAGGTAATAAATATAATAAATAATTTAATAATTTAATTTAAATTGATAAATATATATTTTTAATTAACCGTACATACTCAAATGTTTGTCTCTCATATAATAACAATATATATTTTTAATTGTTTTTAAACACATGTTAAAAAAAGGTATTTAAATAAAGAACATGGAATAATCGTATCAATTTCGCTACTGCTGTATTTGAACAACAAGATAAGTTATCAATGAAGTTCGAAATAAATGTCCGAAGTAATAACGCAAGCCATTTACAAGCTTCAACACTGGACGTCAAGTTTCAATTTCTCATAACTTACAATAGCAACGCAATATAAGTTTTTAGATAGTTTACTGACGTAAGTGTATCATCTGCCAAAGGGGATAAAGTAATTCTAACAGGACGGTTCTAGTAAACAATTTGCCAATCAAGTTAGGACCTTAAATCGTGTGCCTTTAAACCTTTTTGTAATGACAAGATTAGAAGGTGACGGCTCGCGGGCGGTGCACTGGCAGCTAGCGGTTAAATTGTTCGAGGCGTTAAGTACGGTCAACAAAAGAGAAAGGTAACCGGTGTTGGTAGGTTAGTCTTTCCAGAAAATTACGGATGCATTTAAATAAAGTTTAATTAAATCAATAAATTATAAAAAAAAATGTGTTCTTGTGTATTTCATTCGAAGTCCTCTATCGCCTTTAGAGAAAAATTCAACTATATCTTGCGACTCCGGTTACTTATCACTTTTGTTGACTGTCTATCAAAGGCAGAAAAAATGTATATAACTATTTGATATTTTTAACAGACAATACAAATACGTCAATAAACAATAACAATAAAGTACAACGCTACATACAAATACACTAAGCTAACGATATACAAAACTCTTATCTATAAAAAGCTCAACTAAATCTATATAGTCTATCATAAAATACAATAAAAATAATTACTCTCTTTTGAAAAACAGTATAATATATTAAAGAATTGTTGATAACGGAGTAGGGAGAAATGGAGTGCTAGGAACGTTAAACACATTTGTATAAAAGGCTATAGCTCAAACTAAGGGTTAGTTCACAACGAGACGCGACGATGCGCGTTAATTTTAACGACATAATTAATCAGTTTTATATTGATGCAGCACAGCACGCAACTGTCAAATATGTAGTAGTTGTGTTGACCATAGATTTGAAAGTTTATTTAAAATCACGGTAACCGAAAATTGGCCTCTTCGTTGTTGCAACTAGAAAACTTTAATAAAGCTGATAGTTTCTTCATATAAAGTTGGTATCTCTGCGGAGCACCTAAGGCATGCCTCATCTGAAGTTTACTGTAGATAAAACTAGGTATATTTTCATAGAGGAAAGTGACGTGATGGCCCAGTGGTTAAGGCGCCTGCCTCTCATGCACGAGATTGTGCGTTCGCAACCGGACACGGGCAAGTACCAATGTGACTTTTTTTAATTCATATGTACTTTCTAAGTTTATCTTGGACATCACTGACATTAGTAACTACGTCAGAGGCCCTTGAGGCGGTTTAGAAACTCTGACACTAGACTGTGTGGGGTCGTTAGACCTTACTGCCCACACGATAAAGAAGAAAAAATTGAAGAAAATTTTGTATAAATGCGTCTGAGCACTCCATTTCTCACTACTCCATGACCACGATACACATGACAACGTTAGCACGAAAAGGACTAAACAAGACGACAACCTATAATAATACTTTGTTAATACAATTACAATGGCAGTAGCTAGAAGGGGAATAGTTACATGTTAATTGACGGCGCTATGTTGAGCGATTTGTAACCAAAATAGAAAGTATAGGAGCTGCCTTCGACTACAAAGTTTTAGTATATCGATAAGTACCTAGGAACTAATTTTTTTTATAACAATTTTATAGTATTGTTTGTATGGGTGTTGGAATTAAAAGACGTGCTGTTTTAACTCGTATGAGTTCTAGGTCAAGCATCTTGAACCAAATATTGAAAAATTCGATGATGAAAAAAAAAACAAATTTCTTTACGCATTGTACAGTCGAACAAACTATTTGGTATACCGGCAAAATTATTCGTCCTCCTATCACACTGCAAATTTTCTTTTTTATTCTGTGCATAATAACTTTATAAGCTTATGACACACTTAACAAGTAATGTCAAAGAATTGACTATTGCACACTCACAAAACATTGTTTAAAAGTAATTGCAAGTAAGCTGCCTGTATACCAAATATTTTGTTTGACTATACTTAAAGGAAATAGACGGTAGTATAGAACGGCATTACAATAAATATTCTAGTCAAAAAGCATGTCTTTTAATTCTAAAACCCAAGTTTTAGTACGAATAATCGTATAAAGACATGTCACAACAAAGTATTGCGAAAACAAAATGGAAGACCTTCTTAAATGTTGTTGAGTTGTTATTTAATGGTGTAATTGGATACTTGACACCATCAAACAAAAATTCCATAACATAACTTAAAAAAATCACTTTATGTTAGTCCTGAAAGAGGTGGTGTCAAGTACCGTACCCAATTATAGCAGCTTAAGCGCGCTTCAGGGCCTATATTTCTTTGTAATTTCAGCTGTCGGATTTTCAACCCTCAGCCCTGAGCCGAACGTTGAAAATCCAACAGTGTGCAAGGCAAAGTAATATTAAAATTATACTGTTTTTGGGGGTAAAGTATCACAATTGTGACATGTCATTATACGTAAAATATCCTACATACAATAGAGAGTGAAGTTAGTTCTAGCCGTGTTTAAAAAGGGGTACTAGAGTGGTACACATTTATTAATAACTATATCTATTTACAGACTGACTGGGACCTGAAACTGATTAACAGAATATTCTAGAAATAAAGTAATGTATTTTAAATGAGTTAATATACCTGCGTGCTCATATAAGGAACCTTTATACTTCATTGTCATGCAATGTGAATATGTATTTAAAATTCCAACTAAATCGAACACTGGGAAGTGGTTCAAATTTAACTTGTAAGATTTGATTGAGCCACACACACCGGGACAGTTAAAAGTAAATAAAAAGCTTGTAAAAATAATATAACATTAGGCTGGAGCTTGCATAAACCCCTATATTATTGTGTAAACTTCATAAAGTATTTTATAAGGTGCATTAGTACATTCCCATAGCATCTTGATAAGGCAAGAAGTTGTATGCATCTGTGATAACATTTAAAGGCATCGTTCATTATAACAGCACTGCCCCGACACAGCAAATACTTTGCCATTCAAGTTAGGGCTTTAAGTCGTGTACCTAAAAATCATTTTTACATATTATAATGACAAGATAAAAAAGGTGACACCTTGCGGGCGGCGTGCTGTCAATTAACAGTTGGATTTTTAAAGGCAATTCTGGACGCGTCGTCGCCTCGTCAAACCGGTGCTGTGGTATTGAGTGATGATTATTAAAGAATAAGATTTTGTTTGTTTATGTAGAATATTCAAATTCCAGTCAGATTTAAAAGCAAAACAATGAATAAACACACATCACAAGTACAGAGAGCAACTCGAAATTATTGTCAGACGATTGCTTTTAATGAGATAAGCTTAGGAAACTATATTGCGGTACGAACCTTAGAACGAAAACATCAAGCGCCGAACGTACTGGCAGCTTTTGTTTGTAAACTGATGTTCAATTTAAATTTGGAACAATTGACTTATCTGTGGAAGAAATTCCAGTTTCTTGTTGATTGCGCTGTTATTTATAGGAAACAAAAACTGTGCGACTATTTTTCAGCAGCATGTTTTTATGTTTTAAAACATTTTGCCAGCACAACATTATGTTATTCAGCTTTTGCTCATCATGAAACAAAAGATTTCCAACAATGTTTCAACAACATTTTTTTGTTGTTTTAACAACATCATGGAACAAAACTTGTCCAATGAACAATGTTTAAGCATCATGTTTTTGCGTGTAAAGAAACATGTCGCCAACAAAAATGTTGTGAAACTTTTGCTCATTATGAGTAGGACGTGTTGCATTCGATTAGTTTATATTATACAATATTATTATATTTGATACAATTACATACATAATTATGTTATTTACAAACAAAAGTTGCCAATGCGCATTAGGCTTATAACATCGAAAAATCTTTATCGAAACACGTAAAAATACATCAAAAAGCCTTCACGAGCCACACGAGATGTGTCTGATATCTTTCTCTTACAGTATCACAAATCTTTTACTTTACTTCCATATAAATATGACGCTACTTCCAGTACTTTTGTTGGAAATTGATAGTTAGTGCGATGTCAATAAAGTTTTCATTTGTTTGACACTAATGATCTTTCCAAAGCAATCCATATGAAGTTCGTTTGCTAAAATGACACTGATTAAATTAGTGTTAAAATCTGTATATTTTCTCTTTTCTTACGCTTTTAACCAACTTTCTTCTTTGTTCGCTTCTAACCGGTTATTAATTTGGTTGCATTTTTTTTTTTACTATGTCTGTTACCTCAAAACTCTTTCATTTATCAAACGATTTGGTAAAATTCTTAGGTAGTTATTTATTTGGAATCTCTAACAAAACATAAAGATACGTGGCATACTCATTCACTTATAGGAGACCACACGATTCTTCTTTTATTTAAATGGATCTACTTTATTTCCAACAGTACTGGAAGCGACATCTAAACTCCCAAGCAAAAACACGCTTACAAAATTTGTACTTCACAAAATAACGGTCAAAAAATTCGAATGTAACAGAATCAACATTTAAACCTGTTGTCCTCTACACTATGTCAACGAATAGAAAAGGAATCTAAAAGAATATACTACTTTAATATACATTGTATGTCTATACTATGCTATGGTCTATAACAGGCGTTTTCTAGTCTGGCTATGTTGTACTCCGTTCTGTTGGCATATCCAGTTGTTGTATGTACGCGTTTTTTGTGTAAAATTAAATATTAATAAGTTTTATCACGTTGCAGCATCGATTAAAGGCAAGTTTCAGGTACCAATGTAACTTTTTAAAATCATAATAATTAATAATATTAAATTAACTGCCTCGTTAGTCGAGTGGTTCTAAGCGCGACTGCTACGCTAGAAGTCCTGGGTTCGATTCCTAGGTCGAGCAAAAAGTGTTATTGGGTTTTCTATGATATTCTCAGTAGCAGCTCGGAGTTTGGATTTGTGCCCGGTTCATGGCTAAAGGCTCGCCCCCTATTACATGGGACCGAAATATACCGGCGAATTGTGGGTGTACATTGGTACACTTCTGCCTAACCCTTCGGGGAATACAGGCGTGATGGTATATAATAAATATTAAATTATATAATACTAATAACACTGCGTATATTCAACAACTGAACACCAAATCTACCAGGGGAGCATGTATAAAAGGATGTAGTACCATTCTATGTGGACCGCGGTTTGACGTCCTCCACTTGTATGAGCTGCTCTATCGGGATTAGGGACAGCTCGCCGCCTAACATCGGCGCTGGGAGGCCCTGAGGAGGGAAATTGGAAAATTTAGATGAGTTAGTTCTGTGATAAAGTCCGTGTCGTGTGTCTGAGAAGACATCGGAATGCACTCGGTCCGAGCCAACTCTCACTGTGAGAACCCGGCTTTAGAGCTGATGAAATGAATGGCGTAAAAAATAATTTTCAAAATGGCAATGGTAATAATAGCTGCCATTTTGAATTTTATTTTTGATTTGCGAATTTTTCTTCAGTTTCTTTCGCAGATATCGAAAATCTAACCAAACCTCCAAAATGACGAGACAATTGCAGTCGCACCGTTTTCAAGGAGATACCGCGACAAGGTAGGTGATGCTAAAAAAGTAGTTAAAACACAAAATTCAAAATGGCGGTTATTTTGCTATTACAACTGTCATATCTCGGTACGCGGTGACGCGACAGACCTGCGACTTGTCGGGCGTGTGCGGCGTGTGCGCGTGCTTGTCGTGCGCGGCGGCCTCGCGTGCTCGCCGCAGCCCCAGCGAGAACACCGCCACCGAGCGCACGCGCTTCACCAGCGCTGCTTTAGCTCGGGAACGACCTGCAGAGAGATACTGTGTTTAAACCAATCTGATATAGATATACAATAGGGAATATGCATGTCCTTCAAATAAGAGCCAAATTCCGAAGTAATAAAAAAAAATACTTCTGAATTGTGGCTCTGTTAATATTTTTCACAATAGAACAAGAAATTAATTTTGAAAAAATGTGCAAAAAAATGTAGATCATTCAAATATTTGAAAAGCGTCGCAATTGATCAGAGCGAATGGGACGTATAAATGTAAATTCTTACGTCACATGAAAATGTGAAATGTCAATTCCAAGTGCGTAGTTAGGTGTTCTCTGCGCTTTTTTGTTTGTTGACATAAACTATGACGTCACACGAAGCGCCCCAAAATGGGGGGCGCTTAAAGTGACCGTGTGGGCTGGTTATTTTTAAATTATTAAAATTACTGTATTGGTGTTCAGTATTTCTTTTGTACGTGTTTTAAATTGGACATTGTAAAGAAGTCAACATATTAAGTCGGTTATCAAAAAGAAATCATCTGTTCTATACCAGCCAGACTTATACAGGAAATTTTTTTAACCAGTGCGTAAATTTTGCCATAATAAACTTCAACACGTTTTATTAAACACGTATATCTTATTTTGATATGTCTTAGTACTAAAAAAAAAAGTTATCGCTTACGAAACATGTATACTTAAAAACCATATTTTATTGTCACTCGGCGCTAGCGCATTCCCCTCCCCCTCGCCCCAGCCATGCGCCCGGGCGGCGGACAAGAGTTGTCATTGATAGTATGGCGAATAGATTATGTCCATGTTTTGCTTATTTCAAACTCGGATAAGGATGTTTTTTTTTTTTTTTTTTTTTTTTTTAACTAAACACGGAAATGTGTTCTATTTCTGACACTGAACTACCAAAAAAAATTTACGCACTGGTTAAAAACTTATCCTGTATACGGTCAAAATGTATGTAACATCAGATTATGTATTTCAACTCACTGCCTTTATCCTTAGGTTTGTCATCCTCACTGGAGGTGGCGCTAGCGTCGACGGAGGGCGCGACTGACGGCACCGCGTTTAGGTCCGGCTCCGAACCGCCTGCGCTTACACTGCCCGACAACTCCTGTAATAACAACAGACCATCACGCTTGTATTGCTTGAAGGGTTAGGCAGGGGTGTACCAATGTGTAGCCACAGTTCGCCGGTATGCTTAGGTCTCATGTAATAGGGGGCGAGACAGTTGCCTTTAACCGGGCACAAATCTTGAGTCCGAGCTGCTACTGAGAATTTCATAGAACAATCCAATAACACCTGGGAACCTGGGAATCGAAACCAAGACCTCTAGCATAGCAGTCGCGCAAAGCACCACTAGGCTAACGAGGCAGTTTAGTTGTACTCCATTTAGTTGTTCACGAAGCCAACTTAACTTTCTGACTCCTAAGTCACAGGCCTACACCTAGATTAGGAGTCAAAGTTTCTAAAATATTTGTGACCTAGTAGCCGGAAATGTTCCTGCTTTTGTTTTGATATTTTAATGTGATGGCTTGTTGTCATCATCTGCCTAGCCTTTTCCCAACTATGTTGGGGTCGGCTTCCAGTCGAACCGGATGCAGCTGAATATCAGTATTTTACATGGAGCGACTGCCTATCAGACCTCCACAACCCAGTAGTGGGTAATACGATACTCTTGGTAAGACTGGTTGTCAGACTTTCTGGCTTCTGACCAACAGTAACGACTGTCATAGATCTACAAATGACAGCCGGGACCAACGGCTTTACGTGCTTTCCGAGGCACGGAGGAAACTCGCTATGGTAAATGGTCACCCGTCCACAGACCAACCTCGGCAAGCGTGGCTTAACCCGGAAGATCGGTCTATTATTATTATGCGGCTGTAATTATTAAGCAACGAGCTCCTGATGGCTTGTTGTGAAAATAAAAAATATATTTATTAAACTGTAAGCTTGCGATCTTACCTGCAACGTCGGGTTGACGAGTGGCCTGTGTTGTGTGGGATGTGGGATGCAGTGAGCCGATCTATGTAGCGGCTCGTCTCTGAGCCCTCGAACACCGAGCAATGATAGCGGAGCGCCCGGCACTCCTTCCTGTGGAGAATGTTTTATATAAACTTAGTGTTTGGGTTTTACACTAAAATTGAGAAGGAATGGTGAGAAAAATTATCGGCTGCAGTTGTTTTTTTGACGGGCCTGTTGGTCTAGTGGTTAGTGGCCCTGACTGCTAAGCCGGAGGTCGTGGGTTCGATTCCCACACAGGACAAACTTTGTGTGATGAGCATGATTGTTTGTTCTGTGTCTGGGTGTGATTTATCTATAATATGTATGTATTTATAAATTATATAGGTATGTATATCAGTTGTCTGGTTACCATAACACAAGCGTCGTCATGACATGTGAGTTGTCCCAAGATATTTATTATTATTTATTTATTATTTATTAAAGAACTTTCATGCATATTGTTTCCTTCTGAAACACGGCAAGGCTTTAACCTATAAGAGTATTATCAAGTTGAAGAGTTTCTTTGAACGCTCTTATCTCAGGAACTACTAGTTCTTTTTGAAAAAATCCTGTTGCGTTACATATCCTATTTATTGAAGGTTAATCATACATACATACTAATATTCTAAATGCAAAAATTTGGTACAGACCTCATCAAATTCGGTTCAGTGGCTCTATTTCTGAAGATAGATTAAATTTGGAGAAAGACATGGGCTACCTTTTGTCTCGAGTAAATGGCTTAAAGGGGTTGAAATAGGTGATGAGAGTTTGTATGGGAATTGACAGTCTTCCCATATTGAAGATAAAACCATGAAAACGGGAACAAAATTAGTAGGCTATATAATATCACGTTACGACCCACAAAAGCGGAGCAGCAACCAAAGACGCGCGTAGATACGGGGACCCTAAAACCCTTTGAGGATAAAGTACAAAAATCGCCATCGCCAACAGGGCCCCCGGGAGGTCAAAAAAATTTAGATTTCTCTCTAATCTGCAATACCCTTATTATATCTAGCTGAAGACTTTATTTGACGGCCCTAATGTTAGGAACTACTGCTCCGATTTGAAAAAATCCTTTTGCAGTATATAGCCTTTTTATGGAGGAAGGTTATAGGCGACTGTTACTCCATATGCGTGATTCTTAGATATTAGACTATTTACTTTGAGTTTTATTGAATTTACCAGCCACAGTCACGTTGTCGGTTGTCTACGCTACGTAGAAGAAATTCTGCGCGGCGCTAGTATCGCGCGCGTTCATACAAACCGCGGCCGCTAGATGGCGTTGTGTTTAATTGGATGAACCAAAGACTCGCGTAGATACTGGGAACCTAAAAACCTTTGAGGATAAAGTACAAAAGTCTGTACCTTACGTCGCATAGGCTTCGTGGGGCTGACATCTTGTAAGGTCTGCAGCGAGCCCGTGACAGTCACAGGCGGTTCCGTAGACGTCGTTATAGACGCAGCTTTAGGCCTGAAATGTTACACAATATCAAAGTAACTTAGATGTTATAAGAGGCATAAGTAAGCGGTAGGTACTTTTGGTTTACGGATGAGATAGTAAATGGAGAGCTTTGTGTGACTTCTTTTTGTTGTGAAACATCTTTAAATATCTGTGCATACTGGTACCAAGTCGGAATAGCGGAATGTTACGAAATACGTTTTAATTTTTAACACTAAAAGCGACTGCCTGACATGGAGGTTTCACGGTATACCAACGGCCGTGTGCTACGACGCAGTTCAACACGTTTTTTTTTATTATTCTCCTACACCCTATTTTTAAAAGTACTAGAAATACGGTCACATAACGGTAGTGTCGTAGCATAAATGTTTTTTTTTTAAATAGTATAGTGTAGCTACCAGCTTCGTTAAAGCGTATGTCAGTACGCTTAGCTGCCAAGATATGCCAGCCGCTTAGATGTCATTTCGGCAGGTGCACATTATATCTCATATAATATTTTGAGATAGATTACTTGTATATTATATTTTAGGTGCGCTACTATAATAGCCAGTGTGGTGTTTAGTGGTTCTCACAACGCTTCTGAATTTGTTTTTTTTTTTAAATTCAATGGCTCAATACACGTTATATTTAAAATGACACATGCTTATGATTTTGTACCTTTTGCACTCCATTTACTTTCTAATCCGTATCAAGGGAAACGTGAAATGTGCTCAAAATTAGAATGGTGTTAAGGGTATGATGAAATCAACGCAAAAGCACATTTATTATTACTAAACATAAAACACAGTTTACGCAGTACGCGGTCGTGAATATGAGACGTCGAGTTTAAGAAGCAGTTTGGTGCTGAATAGTGTTGTTACAGTCAATCATAACTATAGGTCTCTTTCTAAAATTCAATGTCAACGGGGTATAAAAAGACAAATCACATAGCCGTTAACTTCGCATACTATCGATGAAACTTGAGCAATCATTATTGCTGGGAAAAAGTTTCATTTTGGTGTGAAAAATCACTGATTCTGGTAACATATGCAAAACATTGTACTTACGTGGGCGTATTTAAGGCCCGAGCAGACCGGATGCGTATGAGTGACTACGACGTAACCACGTCGTAATCACGCGCGTGGTTACGGCGTAACCCGATGTCACACCGGGTTACGCATACGCATGTGTACGCTTACGCAATCAAGCTGAGCAACGCAAGCCCATTGCGCGCTCGACTGCGGCAGCCAAATTTTATTCGGATGAAGGCACGGCACAGTACAACAGAAAAAGAGTGAAACTTTCGGCTTTGTGAGGTGTCTCTTTACACCCTTTATATTTACGTCCGTGTACTATACACACATTAGCACACAGGATGTATCATCGAAGTAGTATAAATAATTATAAATCTATCATCGAAACGAAAAGAAGAAGCACACAGGATGGCAAAAGATGGGTGAATGGTTACAGCAAGGACACAGTACAGACGCACACATCAGTGGTGTATATTATTACCTTTTAATATGTAGCGATATTGTCGACAAACACCCTTTGATGGAAGAATAAATATTATGAATAATTGACGAATCTAAACTAAAGAGAAAAAAAATGTATTTTTGTTTGTAATGGATAAATTCAGAGTTAAGAAACTACTTGAGAAAATTGAATAATAACACATGTTTTCACACATTTACCAGATATAATCGATTTATTATATTAAATGAAGTAGAAAATTTTCAAAAAATTCGTTGTAGGAGATGTGACTTTTACAGAAGTGGTTTATCTCCTACTTCCAGAATACCTATTGTATTTTACCTGTCGTTGATTAATCAGATAACAGATTGTTTTTTTCCGACAGATTATGAATTTAAAAATAACATCTCATTAGATAGCAATTTCTGTCAGGGTTTTAAAGTAAGAGTTCAGTCGATTGGTGGTCCGTAATCATCAATCAAGATGTCGGGATGGATCATTAATTTTCAGAAATAATTTATTGAATTTTTATATTGTTTAAATGATATTTACACATAGATAAGTTTCATACATGAACCCTGCTAGACCAAAGAATTTAAAGTTCGGTTCTGATAAAATAGTAATTTGTTATTTTGTGGTTATCTACTGCAGTATATAGCCTAATATCCATATTAGTCTAAATAGTCTATAGACATTCAAATCTAGGAATCGTAAAGAATAAAACTTAAATTACCGATAAAAGAGAGATTTATTGCAAATAAAAACTTAAATATTAAAAACAAGCGTAAAATACTGTTAAGGAATAAAACTTATATTTAAATAATATTTCACTACACACCCATCCACTTAATACTTGTGCCAAATTAACTGAAAACAAAAAAATAAAAGTAAATTAAAATTTGAACGTTAGCCGAGTGCAAGTAGACATTACCAATCAAAATTACTTTTTATGAGATGTCAAAACGCCCCCATAGATTGTGTATAGGAGTAACAAATTATGACGTCACTTAATTTTCGACTTAATTGATTATATACTCAGTTCGAAGCAATAAATCATCTAATCAAATAAATAGTTTTTAGGGCCAAAAGACACATGCTACTTTTAGCATCGGCGACCTTCGATTTTGCAACTGCATCGCGTTTTAGCGAGTCTCTGCGTTCTACGTGGATGCAAAACTGCATCTAGTTGAGATGACAATAAAGTTCAAAATTAAATCTTTCAGGTAAAAAGCTAATTGCACTCGGCTGGGTAGCGAGCAAGCCATATTTACTGCCAATGATTGATTCGCGATATGACCAATGTTACTAAAAAAATCTTTTCGTGATTATTAGACTAGATTTTGTACAATATTGGTTATCCAATCGGTGCATTCTGTAAACATCTTCTTCGTTGCTAGAGATTGACAGGTCTTTTCAAACCTACTACACCAGAATTCAGCGAAGGAGATTGTTTACAGAATAACACTATAGAACTAATAATATAATTACTACTAATATAATTTTTGGATTAAATCATACAATCCATTAAACCATTGTCTGCGGAAACCCTAAAGAAATATAATTTCGAAGGCTGCTCGTGGTACAATATCGGGTGTAAGGGACATCTATCCTTAAACTTAAACCATGAATTCTCTATTCTGGACTGAGTATCAGACAACAAGATTTTTTTTAGGAAAACCAAAGGTTTTATGAAGGTTTTTAATACTTTCCCGCGAAGTTAAAATTCGCTCTTATTCCTTCTGTATCGACTTCAGCGGCTGGTAAGAATTTCTTGTGCCCTTATTTTAGGTCAACAAATATCGTTATTACCATTAGGGATGACTAAAAAAGCAACAGGCTAATTTTCCAAACTTGATTTCCCGAAAAAATTTCAAAATTTCCTGCAAGAAATTCCACTTGTTTTGAAGTCAAAATAGTGTTCTGAGTGCACTGGCGAAGTTTAAGGATAGATGTCCCTTACGCCTGGTATATTTTTACAACAATCAAAGTCAAAGTCAATTTGGCTTTGACTTTACAACCAAACACATATCCAGAGATATCGCGCGACGTTCCAAGACATCGGACGACGTTGCCAGACTTCGCAAGAATATCGACGTCAATTTTCATATATTTTTTTATCGATATTGGTAAGCTCTTGACTCTACTCTCGGTCAGAGGTGACATAGACAAAATCTACGTCAAAATTTTGTACTTTTCATGAATACAAGGCTTCATATCAAAAAACCTGAGTTCTGACTACCATCTATTATGATGAACAGAATCTCCCACTTACCTGAAAGGCGGTATTTCAGGTATCTTCCCAATGAACGCTTTCTTCTTGTCGATAGACTTGTCGCTACCCGGTTGCTTCGGTGTGGTGGGTGTGACCGTACGTGGAGTGTTGCGGGCTGAAGGACGGATGTCGTCTTGACTCGTGCATTCGGACTTGAAGAGAAGTATGTTTGTTAGTGGTAGGATATGTCGGTTTAGACGAAGTATAAATACGTATTTTATTTATTTTCTAGCTTCTGCTCGCGACACCCACAGTTCGCCGGTATATTTAGGCCCTATGTAATAGGGGGCGAGCCTATTGCCATTAACCGGGCTCAAATCCAAACTCCGAGCTGCTACTGAGAATTTCATAGAAAAACCCAATAACTGTGGGGGTACATTGGTACACCTCTGCCTAACCCTTCGGGGAATACAGGCGTGATGGTATATCTGCTCGCGACTTCATCCGCGTTAAATTTTATGCATCATTCCACGGGAACTGTCATTTTTTCAGGATAAAAAGTATCCTATGTATTATTCCACACTGCAATCTATCGCTGTGTCAAATTTAATCCTGGTATGGTCCAGCCGTTTGAGCGGGAAGAAGGGACAAACAAACATACAAATTCGCCTATATAATATTAGTGTAACAAAGCTTACAAGCTAGTAACAACCTTAAATATCATACATAAGTAGGGATATTGTGACTTATTACAAGCATTCACATGTATCAAGACATTATTGAATCAATTTCAACGGGACTCTATTACTGAGCCTCCACTGTCAGTCTGTTTGTCAGCGGACTGTATCTCAAGAACCGTAATAAGTTAGAATTGAAATTTTACATAGTGTGTGTTACAATGGCAGCAATAACAACACAATTTGATTTATAATATGACCATCACCATCACGCCTGTATTCCCCGAAGGGTTAGACAGAGGTGTACCAATGTACACCCACAGTTCGCCGGTAATATGAATCATATTTTTTTAGGAATCATCGCTAGGAAACCTGCTTTCAAATAAAAAAACCGCATTGAAATCGGTACATCCGTTTAAGAGCTGCAGTGCCACAGACAGACACACAGACACGTCAAACTTTAACAAATACAACAAAACTACAGCTTGCATACTGTACTTGTCTGCAAATACTTACCATAAGCGGAGCATGTGCGTTCTTGATAGCTTCTCGCCTTTGGAACTCGACCTTCGCCATCTCAGTAGCCAACCACGCTGGGATCTCAGGTATTGCTATGCGAAGAGCTACTACTATCACCAGGATCACATGCTGAAATAAATAAATATATACAATTTTATCAATATGGTTGGTGGACAAGCCGACTGTCTACCCGATATTAATTGGTCATTGTAATGGGTTTCTACCTACTAAACCGTGACGTTACATTTTTGAAAACTCAATTGTTCTATTGATTCTGTATTTATTGATGTTAATGAACTTGAAAATTGATTGGCTTTTCAGGGCAAAAACAAAGTGGGACACTAAAGAATTTGAGCCCGGAAATTATTGGTGAGTGGTGTCAACTAGGTACCTAATATGTAATAGTAAAAGGGTGGGTGGGTGGGTGGTAAGGTGGGTTAAACAAGGCTTAGTCGGCGGGTTTCACAGTTTAAACAACTTCAAAAACATTGAAAAGTCTCCAACAAGAAAAAAATATTTCAGTACAACAAAAACTAATAAGTTCTTATAACATTAAATAATTGTGCTGATATGTAAACACAAAAGAAATTGCACTTTACCTCCAAAGCCACAATGACGAGAATAGTCTGCGCAGGCGTGGCGTCGGGCAACATCCTATGCACAGGTCCTGACAGACCAATCAGAGCGCAGTTTACAAGGACTGCCACCGCTACCATGGTTTCCATTGCATGCTGAAAATAATGAAGGTTTTGAGGTGAATGAAGCATGTCTTTGGGGATTATAGTAACAGACCAGTAAGAAAACAATACAAAAACATGATTAATGTTGATAAATATGACACCGCATTATTAAAGAAAAGTGTTTTATGTATGGGCCCGATAATATTTAATAAAATACCAGATAACATAAAAACACAGACTACTCAAGTCCTTAAAAAGAAATTGACAGATTTGTTAATTAATAAATGTTATTACTCAATTTGCGAATTTTTAAATGATCAATACTTAAATCAATTGTGACATTTCTGTGCATCCTACTCGTCACAAATTTCTATTTGACATAACAATGCTAATTTAGATTTTGACTTATACTGTTATAACTACCGACTAATGTAATGTAATTTTAATAATTGACTAATAATTTATTTGACATTGTATTTGTATTGCGTGTCTGTGTCAAGCATGCCTGTATCTGTATTTGTTATGTAAAACTATTTTTGCATGCCTAAGTTAAGGTAGAAAGTATAAGGATCACTCAATTTGTCACATATCATCATAATATTGTACCTACTTTCTGTGCAAATAAACAATTATTCTATTATACCTAACTATACTAGTGCCTGACCAAAGGTCGATTGCTGTTCGGAGCTAAAGGCTTAAAAACCCTAAGAGTATTAGTTCAAATTGGCAAGATTGATTGAAATCTATACTAATATTTTAAAGCTAAAGAGTTTGTTTAAAAACGCTAATATCAGTAACTACTGGCCCGATTAAAAAAATAAATATAATCCGCAATCTTGGATTGGCGGCCATATTGAGATTATTTCAAGATTTAATATTGGACATTGTATTGCCTCTAGAACTAAAGGTGTATGCAAAATTTTTGCTCAATCGTAATGTCTATAATATCAAACTATTGTTATGTTAGTGCTGCCACCTATAGATTGTTCTATGTATTAAGCATTTAAAATAAAACTCTTTCATTCTTGCTCTGGATACAATGTGTGTTTTACTTATAAATCGGATACCAACAAATCGGTCGAAAAATAGGTAGTTGACCCAAAAAAAAAATAGACCAAAGTTTTGGCCGAACATCGTATCTAAAACCAATTATGAGTCACGGTCTTTTAAATTGACGTATAGAGATGAGATTGCGACTAGCTTTTAAGTATTTAAACATGTGTATTTAACAACGAATATTAGCTTTACACAAAACCCCACATACCTGCCAACTGCCAATACTCTTGACCCGCTCCCCGAAGGGTCTCTGCGCGACGTGGCACAGCTTGAAGGCGTCGGCCCGGATCTCCGCCGCGTTGTTGAGCAGCGCACACACGCCGGCCAGCGGGAAGGCCGACGAGAACAGCACCACGTGACCTAGCTGCGTCAGCATCTCTAGGTACTCCGCGAATGTGCCGTCGTACTGTGGGCAGTGGGATAATGCTCGTTTATGTATAGAAAGACACATCAGATAGCGTTAAATACACCCACAGAAACTCCTGGTGTGGGGCAAGAGAGAAAACAGTCAAAAACAAAAATTAATGTAAAAATGTAATTCTCCAGACCGATTCCGGCCACGGAGGCTAATCTTAATGCAGAGTAACCACGTACGCAGGAGATCGTTCATACATCTTTTCATACAAGCACGCCGGTTACGAGTACTGCACACCTGACCTTTCTGAAGAACCTCACCAATAAGGTCAGGGCAGGTCTTTCTAGGGCGTCTCCTGCCGGCGTTGCCAATCTTTCTTAGTCGCCTTTTACTCATCCTTTTCTAAGCATACTCTTTTCAACCTTTGTCACTACATCCTCTTTTATTTCGTTTCTTCACAAACAGCTCTACTAACCTTGAACAGCTGTGACTCCAGCTCAGCCTGGTGTAACACCTTCTGTCTCACAAGAGGCTCAGAGTCTCTCCTATCATCCTTCTCCTTATCAATGCCTCGCTTCACACATTTCTTCACAAAGACCTCTCATCAACATTATCATCATCATATCAGCCGCAGGACGTCCACTGCTGGACATAGGCCTCCCCCATAGATTTCCAAAAACACCAGTTGGAAGCGGCCTGCATCCAACGTATTCCTGGTGGACGTCCTACGCTGCGCTTGCCAGTGCGTGGTCTCCATTCGAGAACTTTGCGGCCCCATCGGCCATCAGCTCTGCGTGCCATGTGCCCTGCCCACTGCCATTTGAACTTGCTGATTCGCTGGGTTATGTCGGTAATTTTAGTTCGTCTGCGGATCTCCTCATTTCTGATTCGATCTCGCAGAGAAACTCAGAGCATAGCCCTCTCCATAGCTCGTTGGGCTACTTTGAGCTTGTTTATAAGGCCCATGGTAAGAGACCACGTTTCTGTGCCATATGTCATCACTGGCAACACACACTGATCGAAGACTTTCCACAAAGAGCTCTACTAACCTTGAACAGCTGTGACTCCAGCTCAGCCTGGTGTAACACCTTCTGTCCCACAAGAGGCTCGGAGTCTCTCCTGTCATCCTTCTCCTTATCAGTGCCTCCGTTCACGAGGCTATTTTCAGGAGGGTCGCCAGAAGAGTCTGTCTTCTTGTCGAACAGATCTGTCAGTTGGGCTGATGTTGGTACTGTAAGTGGAATTGTTATGTTTGAATGGCGTAAATAATAAATAAAATAAAATGGTTTGTTGCAGAAACTTGTACAGCTTCTACAGTAAATCTTACATAAGAACCTCCTTTTAAGTAAAAGATATACCCCTATTACATGGACCTACAACATACCGGCGTACTGTGAGTGTACATTGGCACACCTCTGTCTAACCTTTCGGGGAATACAGGCGTGATTGTATGTATGTGTATATACCTGTGCTAGGAGGTCCCGCTCTTCAATAACAAAATTACATAAGATTAATTGGCAAGTGCTTTTGACGGGGCGGAAGAAGTTATTTGAAGAGATTCCCATCCGAAAAAAAATGGGAGCTGTGAATGCTTATGTGAATTCCGCACCTCTGGCCATGGGCAGAGGTAGAACACTGCGGTGGTTATTTAGCCGGCACAACAGAGGAAGTCCACGAGGCTTTCCACCGTAACAAAAATAAATATAAAAAAAATAGATTTTACCATGGGCCCTTATAACATTACGCTACGACCCACAAGAGCGGAGCAGTAATCAAAGACGTAATTTAACGCGAGTTAAAAAAAAACATAACAGACAAGTAAAAGCTAGTACATAATTATAAAATAGACTTACTTTTGCTCGGACTAATGGCTCCAAATACATCAACGCATATCCGGGCCAGTCTCAGGTTTTCAATCAAATACGGAAGCACCGACTCTTTGACATTTCCAATCACTTGTCGCGTTATCAACAGTACGGCTAATTGCTGTAAACAAAAGTTAAACAACGGGTTTAGTACGTGGATTAGGCCTTAAGTGAAAAGAATAAAGTTTATAATTGTATAAACGGAAGTTACAAAATGTTTCATGCTAATATGAACATTAACTATGTAAGAATAAGGTTCATATTTGTACGAAATGTTAAGTACTTATAGATATCAGCCTTTTATGGGTGGATCTATAGTTGTATTTTAATTTACGAGTTACTTTACTAAAATGAGCTATTATGTATGGAATTTAATTTTTTTATTTAACCTCACGTTAGCAACTACCTCTAAATTAGATATTTAGCAAAAATAAAATGAAATAGAGATCAAAAGATCTTTAGAGATTAGGTTAGCCTGTGTGTGTAAAATTACACCGACCCCTTCGCATTTAGGCTCTCCGCCCACTACCGATTTCTGACAAACTTATTCTCGCCGATAAAGAAATCTGTCAAAATCGGTCAAAAAATCTATCGTGGGCGGAGAGCCTTACAACTTTACACACCGCAACAAAAAAAAGGCATGTAAAATTCCTTACCATCCAGATGTTTTTTGAGATTATCAAATTTTGATACTTATATATCAATAAAGATAACAGATACCAACCTCTTTTAACTTATCCATATCCTGTAGGTAGAACGCAATATAGAACAAACTCATGAACGAGTTTAGGAATTGAAACTGAAAACAAAACGAAACATTTTACTTATACAACCTTATTTAACTAGAACTACATCAAAAGCGATAACTATTCATACGATCTACGACAACAATGGAATTATTTATGATTTTAAAATATATATTAGTTAGTGTTTAAAACATAAATCAAATATATTTAAACTAATATCTAACGTAAATTAAATTTTAAAGATGTCAAAAAAAGATGTTACTATTTATTGAAGGGTATATTTAGTGTTGTCGGACGGCTGTTAGGTACAATGGCGGTAAACCAATTTTCAGCCTTACTAATTTAGTAATAAAGTTGAAAATCAGTCAACCGTCATTGTTCTCTGTTGTACATAAGGCCAAAAGATTTTAGTTATTATACATAGTGCATTTAAAGCCTAAATAAAAGTGATTGTTAATATTGCAATGACGCCATTTATCAATACTCAATACCCAATTAAATAAGTATTTATCTATACCCACTAGTGAATTTTATTAAAATGGGCAAGAATTAAAAAGACAACAAAAAGTATGAATCAAACAAGGTTGAATTACTTAAATGTCAAATGTACAATTAACAAAATAGTTTGGTGTTTAGGCTAGAAATAATTATTTCTGCACTGCGTTTAAAAAAATCACAATTTTTTAGCTATTTTTTGTTTATTGATTTTCGTTCCGGAAACGGAGCGTAAGTCACACGCAGTAGACCTTATACCACAACTTAACTATAAACAGTCAAGTTAAGTACACGTTTTACTCATCATATAGATTTAACTGATACTAAAGGTGTTACCACACCGATCGATCGACAGTCGATTGATGCCATCGATCGATTGGTGTACTAACCCCTCCTAAGCCGACCGGTTAGTAATCTCTTTTGTTGTATGTACAAGCTACAAGAAAAATTAACAGGAACTTTATACTCCGCATGCAAGCGAGAAAGAACAGCGTGCAAGCTAAACCACTGTGCCTTCAGATTAATCTTCCATTTACCAATCAGCTTGGTTAATGACCTCCTTTTACTTTCTAGAAGCAAAGCGTGAAAGCTGAGGCATTTGATGGCGTTAGTATGTTTTTTACAGCATTTTTAAATACAAACCAATGCTATTTTCACAATCAGGTGGTTTTCATACTTTGTCTCAAGTCGGTAGTTCTCTGTTAAAGAATGACGTCATGATTTTCAGTGTTACCATATATTATGTTTTTTTTTTGTTTTTTTGTAGTGTCCAGTCCGGGTTTGGTAAGCAGTAAAGAGAAAAATAATATGCGCTATAGTTATATTCTCTACACACGGTGTTGTACTACTTAGTATTGTACTAAAAACTAAATGTGACTATTTAAATTTCGATTAATCGACTATTTATTAATATTGTTTAAAATAATTTGTTGTCTAAATATTGCTATACAAAGAAAAATTCTCAATATATTCAAAACTAAATGGCATGCAGAACTTGTGAAGGATTTTGTTTCCTTTTGCATATATCTTTGAAAAATAAAATTAAATGAAAGAAAGAAAATAAAACGCGTAACAAATTAAACACACATCCTGAAAATAGTTTGCTCAGAAGAGGCTCCTGAATCGCTTTCAGCTATTTTTAAATAGCTAATTTTTTTATACTTAAATAATTATACCATCACCTCTTCATTGAACAGAATCAAACGAAATTTTGAGCGGAATCAAACGAAAGGTAAACTTAAGTCAAACCAATACGGCTTTTTAAAACGCAATCGTAAATAAAATTTATTGTTAAAGAAAAAATGACCTTGCCATAAAGAGCATAAGGTTTATTTACAAAAAGTAATCCGAACGCCTTATACAAACAAAAAAAAAGGCTATTTTAGAAATAGCTGAAATCGATTCAATAGCTTTTTCTGAACAAACTACTTTCTGGGTTAGCGTTTAATATATTACACGTTGTATTATTATTTTGTCTATTTTAAGACTTAAATGCCGGATCTATGCAAAAAGATCACCCGTAACATTTTTTCCAATGGAATATTTTTTTAAATATAGAATTATTTGAAAACAGTAGATAATAAAGGACACCAAACTAATGTTACGGGCTGTGTACGTTAGAATCGCACCTCATTTTGATTGTTATTGAAATAACCAAACAAAAAGAATTGCACACAAATGAAAACCTCACAGTAAAAAACATTTTTAGGACAGTGGTACATGTTTTAAAAGTTACTAAAACAACAAAATTCCTTTATAATAATCTCGTTCAACAATAAACGCAATTTCAATAAATTATCCAATCGTTACGTTTATTTTTTTAATATTTTTAAAGAATGGCGGTGGGCTTCTAACCAGAGAAAACCCAACTCCAACAGTCTCGGACAGTACTTTGTTTTTAATTCTTCTTCTTAGCGTTACGATGGCAAATGAAATATTTTATTATAAAAAATTTCATATTTTTTTGTTTAAGAATTGTTTTTTAAATTAAACTTAATTTATTGAGCCTTATCTAAGGCTCAATAAATTAAATAATAATGGAAATTCCATAAACCACTTATGGCTTGGTTAAAAAACAACATAAAACCACTGTCCTAAAAAACCACAGACAAAAACAAAAGAAAAACTCAACCGCTTACACACAATTCTTTATTTAAAATACATTAAGCTATATTACCTTTGTCGTTGAGCCACCTCGCTATTCTAGCGTAGACTTCTTCCTCCACCGCGATTATAATGGCTAGTAGAGCGCGCGGTATCCACGTGAAGTATACTATGTTTGATTCCCACCAGTCCTGTTGACACCATTTTGTTTGGTATTAAAAACTAATTTTGCATGTGATTTATTTAATCACTGTTTATTAGTAGTATTTTTTTTTTAGTAGCACGCAATGTAACGCACGTAAAATATTGTGCTTACGGCTTGAACATAGCTTTTAACCACGCATATTGCTCAGCAAACTAAGTCACATTGAACTAAAATTATTGCTGGAAAACGGTTTTGATATTTGGTTTGAAAAATCACTGTGTAACGCACGCAAAACAGATAGATTAGGTTAGATTTTTGTCCTTCAATTACCCGTGACGCCCGTGACTGTAGGTCGCAATGATGAATGGTTTCGTTAAGTACTTTTTATAGTGTCTCGAAGGCCCAGTAGCTAAGTCACCCACCTAAGCAAGTGCACGAGGTTGTGTTGCAAACGCATAACTTCGTGAGCGTACGGGCACACGCCCGTGCATAAAAAAATAGAAAATTTCATATTTTTATTTCTATATTCCTTTTAAATTTTTTATGCATTTTCTGAATTCATCTAAGCTTTCACTGACATAGTTGAAGGAAAACATCGTGAGGAAACCCGGGCTAACATGTATAACCATAACGCCTGTATTCTCCGAAGGGTTAGGCAGGGGCGTACTATGGTACATCCACAGTTCACCGCAAACTTACATTTAATGTTAGTATGAAATCGCTGATCCGTCTTAAGCAAGCGTGGTGATCAACACTCGTGCCTTTTCTGTATAAGAAAAAGTCTTTGCCCTGTAAGACCATAGACTAGTATTACTACCATACCTGTGCCCTCAGTAGCGCGAAGGTGGCGCAGGCGGCGACGCTGAGACACACGCACATGAGCGGGAACGACACGCAGTGCCGCCACACGCGCCGCCGCCACGCCGCGTACACCGGCTCCGGACGACCGGTCACTGTGCTTGTACTCATCTCGCCCTGGGGACACATAATTGATATGATAACTTCTCACCTGTATAAGTGTATAAAACTAAGCCTAAGGGGAAACAACCTGATGAAATTAAAATATCTGATTTATTATATTTGAATTGTATTATTATTTGAATTAAAATATCGTTTATACTGAAAGACGTGTATACAAGATGCTTAGAAAAAAACTTTTTTCCTGTAAGTCTGTCTGTTTTTTCCGGGTAATCTCCGAAAGGGCTGGATCGATAAATACGTGACTTTCACTGGCAAATAGCTGATGTTATAAGGTACAACTTATCTGCTGTACCCTTAGGGTACTTACTCAAGAATAAGAATAAATATAATTCGTACAAAAACATTAAAATCCCGGAGACATTTGCTAGATTCAAATAAACTATTTAGGCACAAGCACTTTTGATTTGTCAAGGAATCAGTCAATCAGTAAGTTACAGCTGCTCGTTACAAACAAAAGATTTCTATGCAAAAGAACGAACAAGAAACTCCATGAACACTCTTTCAAAATCATTACAATATTACAAATTTAGGTTACATCATACATATTGTATCGACGGTTAGGCAGAGCTATAAGAGAAAGTAATTAATTACCTGAAATAATGGTCTTGGTTCAACCAGCAACTCATCTCTCTGATCCAATGTTCCCCATTTATATGCTAGCACATTGGAATATCTGTAATCAAACCAATACAGGGTGTAAAAACACACATCCGTACGAGTATACTGCCCATCAAAGTACAGACATTGAAGAAAAAATATTGTGTAAAAATGAAAATACCAGATGACGGTTACGAAATTCAACAAAATATGCATCTTGGGTGTAATTTAAATGGTTTTCAAGGGCGCTGGTCCCGGAAAAAATATCAAAGGCAAAATCCAAGATGGTAGCTGTAAAATTTTACAAAATATTCGGACACGAAATTTAATGCGTTTGCGGTTTCGTTTGTGGTTTTCAGCATCACCAGAAAACCATGGATAAAACAGGCCAACCAAATGACATGAACACGCCAATTCAACAAAAGTCTCTGTACCAGAACTAAATAACAATTTATATAATAAATATGTTAACCCAACATTTGTTGGTAGTTATTATTATAAGCCGATCACCGATATTTGTTGACTTATCATGTTTATTGTATTGTGTGCTTCAGGTGTTAACGTCAGTTTTATTGCTGACTGTACTGTACATACCTTTTCCACGTCTCTAAATATACACACGCCCATAGAACGTTGAACAGCGAAAACAGTACATAAGCTATATCTTTCCAATTATCGTTTGCTGTGCCAAGCCAAATCTGAAAAGAAAATATTTGCAATCAGTCTTTATGAACGACTTTATAAGGTTGAAGGTCGGCCAGGACCGGATTATCCATTAGGCAGTGTATGGAATTGCTTAGAGGCCCCACATCGGGTAGGGGCCCAGAGTCCGAGAAAAAGGAATGAAATTAAGAGATTTGTAAGTAACAAACCCTCAATTAAGAAACTTTTTTTTCACTTGATATGGTAATGGTTTACCTGCGTAATGTAGTTTAAAAAAAAAACAGCATAATCTATACTAATAATAATTATACAGCTGAAGAGTTTTTTGCTTGTTTGAGCTAATCCATCGAACTAGAAGTCTGATTCGAAAAAATAAGTTTGTGTATGATAGCTAGATTTATGCGGAATAGTATAGGCTATTCAACATCACGCTACCAACGAGAACGGAGCGCAGTAATTAAAAAGGTATTAACTAAAGGCGGGTGAAAAAAAACACGCTTATGAAATTGTGGCCAGAAGCTAGTTACGAATAAAATTGCGTTATGGCAAAAATAAATGTTTCCAGGTTAGAAAAGTGTTAAAGGGCCCCGGTACTTGTATAACCAGGGGCCCCGTCATTCCGAATCCGGCCCTGACGTCGCTTATAGCGAGCTTAGACGAAGTCATATATAAAAATGTTTTTACACAGATCCCCAAGCTACCTCTTTGTCAAATTTCATTACGATCGTATAAGTGGTTTTACCGCGATGAGGTAATAAAAACAGACAGTTACGACCATCTTTCGCATTTATAATGTTAGTGCGAACAATCATCGTAAAATTGATGGAGAAAAGGGATACACGATAAGGTCATGCTGTAGGGTTAGACAGAGATAAATAATAAACCCACATATTTGTAAGTTATGGTTTAAGTCCTATGCGGGGTTCTTTATGGAGACACGTCACATAGAACTTAACTACGCATATTGCCCATCAAACTAAGTTATGTTTTTTTTTTAATTCTCCAGGCCGATTCCGGCCACGGCGGCTAACCTTTATGCAGACTAGCCCCGTACGCAGGAGATATTATAGTGCACAAGTGTGTGCGCAAACACAGGTGCACTCCCTCTTCCCTAACTCTCATAGCCCGATGGGACGGCAATCCGACACGACCGGAGAGAGATCAGGCGCGGGACCAACAACGGCTTTACGTGCTTTCCGAGGCACGGGGGTGTCACACCACCAACTTCCAAACTCCGGGCTGCTACTGAGAAATTCCTAATGGAAAAACCCAATAACACTTTTTGTCCGACCTGGGAATCGAACCTTGCACAGCAGTCGCGCTTGCGACCACGAGACCAACGGGGCAGTCCAAGTTATGTTTAAGCATGATCCAGAACAAAAACATGATCACAATGAGGGAAACAACGTGTTACTTTAAGCTTTGTCAAGTGTCTTTTTCGAGTGAAAAAGAAACGAAACGAGTGTTTCCATAGGCTTGACTATTGTCAGTAACCTGACACAAATTCAGATTCCGGGCTGCTACTGAAAAAATACTGATGGACTTTTACTTTTCAATGGGAAGCCATCATATAGGTAAGTGGTTTTACCGCGATGAGGTAATAAAAGCAAACAGACCATCTTTCGCATTTATAATGTTAGTGCGAACAATCATCGTAAAATTGATGGAGGGAAGGGATACACGATAAGGTCACGGGTCTGAATAATACACCCTCATATTGTAAGTTATGGTTTGAGTCCTATTATAAGGGGTGTTAAAAGACACTTCGCATTGAAGTTAACTGCTGTATTGCCCATCAAACTAAGTTTAAGCATGGTATGGTCCAGAACGAAAACGTTATTATTATTTATTTATAGTTAATTAAAACGGCACAGGCAAAATGATCACAATGATGGAAACAACGTGTTACTTTCAGCTTTGTCAAGTGTCTTTTTAAACTCGTTACAATAGGCTTGACTATTGTAACGAAAGATGTATTTTCTATGGGCCTCGATGCCTGATTTAAATATGTACTTAAATAAATAAATAAATTGACATTAATTTCGACCAATTGACCAATTTAGACTCCGAGCTGCTACTGAAAAGTTACTGATGGACTTTTACTTTTTCATAGGAAATCATCATATGACTTCTTTCGCTCTGGGAGCGGAAGGGAGTGTCAGACTCTTACTGACTAAAACACATCCGTGTTCTTCCTAATGCCCTTTGCGTTTCAGGGCCGCGGTGACTCTTTCAAACAAATTTCGAAACACTGGCCCTTTTCCCAGCCTAGGAATCGAATCCAGAACGTTATGCTTAAGACCATTAGACGAAACAAAGCTGTAAAATTTAGTAATAAAAGAGATAATTATATAGTTTTTAATAAAACTTACCCAAAATATAAATCCTACAGCTGCAGGCACGATCAACGATTGTGTATAATGTCCCAGCCAAGCGAAGTACATTGCTATTTTAACTCCAAAATATTCGCTTATCTCATCTGAAATGCAACAATGAATACTATTAGTAACATTGAAATTTTATATTAGACCATTAAAAGGCACTCTTGAACGTCTTAAACAAGAAAAAAAATGAATCTAGTTGTATCCTCCAAAAGGTAGATTCGTATGGAGAATAATGGATAAGATATAATCTTTGCTATTTTAAAGTAAATGTTTTGCATTATTGTTTTTGTTTACAGAATCATGCAGGATTTCACGTATGAAAGTATACTTTATTTTAATGTAATGTTGATGTCGTTGCATTAAATGATTGGATCAAACTAAATAAAACCCTATTTCTTTATAAATTAAAGAAATTTTTTAATAGTGTTTGAGGTGTGATTCATGAAGCTGAGATTCTATTCTACGGCATTTATTTGACGCAATCATCAACTCTATTTCTGTTGTGTTTAATTGATTTTTAATTATTTCGGCTTATACAGCATTTATTCATTTGCCTGCTGACATCTAATTACATTGCTACTCTGTCAGCCAGGATCGTATTGGTGCCATTTTTCATTTAGCCCATTTATTCTGAAAAGGACATTTTAAAAATATATTTTTTGTTTAATGTCTTTTGTTGGCGTACTAGCCGATAAGATATTAAGTGGTCACCGCTGCCTATAGACATGTGCAACACCAAAACTATCCACATCTTCTAATGTTCTTACCTATAGGCTGTGGAGCAAACAATGTCTTCACCCATTTCCTTCTGAGGTTTTCCAAGGCGTTTCTCTCATGAAGAGGGAACATACTGGCTACCACTCCTCTGCTCACACACGCTGGCACTGTTGACAAGACAAATCATTATATTTTTTATTTTATTCGTATACGTGGATGACTTGGGTTCTTACAATTTATGTTTTTGGTGCCAGACTGTCGAGACTGCCACTGGGGCAGTGTGGGTGGAGGACTGCACACCAGTTATTCATTTATATTTTTTATTCAGGCACCAACAAAGCTTTTAAAACAAAAATCGATTTTAAACAGAGTGTAAGTTAACAGTTGTTCAGAACTTTAGGTATGTCGGAATAAAGTTCAAAATACAGTATCTGGCTCGAAGGTTGGAAATAATTTTGTGATAGGATGTACTTCATTTATTCCCTCGCAACAAAAGGGCATTTCTAGTAACTTTTAAAAATGTTCGCATTCTAATTTCAATCCATCAAAAATGCTTGCAAAAAGTATTTCACCAACTTCATCGACCAATTTTCGACATTGATTGTCACCGACATCAAATTGCGACTAGATTTTTTACGAGTTAACCACGAAAATTGGCCTTCAGTTCCACAGTAAAACAGGCCATAAGGCCTATATTAAAACAAAAACAAACAAAAGTACAATACACTCCAGTTTGTCCTTTACAAAGTTCAAATACAAGAGAAAGTGACCTTCACGATGTACTTGTGAGCTAACAGTTCAAGGTCACACCTCTATTAGAACACTGCTGTGTTATTTCACCCCTTTGTATGTCAGAGTTGGTTTACGAACTAATACTGTTATTTATTTACGATTTGGGTGGACTTGCTTTGAAAACTTAATTCGGAGTGATAGATTGCATCGGGGTTCAAGCGTATAGCCTTTAATTAAGACACATTTTTAACCCCCGACGCAAAAAGAGGGGTGTTATAAGTTTGACGTGTCTGTCTGTCTGTCTGTCTGTCTGTGGCATCATAGCTTCCGAACGGATGAAGCGATTTCAATTTAGTTTTTTTTGTATGAAAGGTGACTTATGTGCTAGTGTTCTTAGACATGTTTGATGAACATCGGTTGAGCCGTTTAAAAGTTATGGGTGTGAAAGTGGGGAAGAAAAACTAAAAATGATTTGTCATGTGGGTTATAAAAAGTATTGAATAAAAATTAAATTTAAAATTTAAAAAAACCCCGACACAAAGGGAACTTAGGATTTTGTGTCGGGGGTTTTTTAAATTTTATTTTTGAATTGCGTGGTAGAAATATTATCATCTTACTGCTATTATAAATTCGAAAATTCGAATGGACGGAATGAAGGATGATTGTTACCTACTCTTTCACGCTTAAACAGCTGAACGGATCTAGATGAAATTTGGCACTGATATAGATTATAGTGTGGAATAACACATAGGATACTTTTTATTCCGGAAATATTTATGGTCCCCGTAGAATATGACTAACTTTAAATAAAGTCACGGGCAGAAGCATTTCAACTATTACATAATTCTTTTACCGGGTGTAAAAGACACTTATCGAAGCCCAGCATTTTCTGGATAATACCTGGGAATCTTCTGTTTACAAAGATATCAATATGAAGGTCAAAGTTACAACTTTACAGTTACCAGTTACCACAAGTGGTCTGGCATTTTTGCTGAACTGAGCTTATTTGGCGCAGCTGTGGGGCACACAACAATGTTTTTTTGTGTTTTTTTACCAAATAACCTTTTATTATTTTAGTGTATTACAAGCACTGCGTTTAATAAAAAATAAAACTTTCTTTCTGTTTATAATTCGTAGTGAAACTTTGTATAATAATATAAGAAACAAGACTCTGTATGGCGTAAGCTGACCTTCATCATCATCATTATCTCAGCCATAGGACGTCCACTGCTGAACATAGGCCTCCCCTTTAGATGTCCACATATACCGGTTAAACTGACCTTACTTAATTCAAATAACGCTAAAAGTCAAATATTAAGCTGATAAAAAATTTGCAAAAATACAAAAGAATTGAATTGGAATTACGAAAAACTGCAAGAAAATATGAATTTCGCGAACTTTTCTAGCGCTTGAACAGGCGTTATTTCAAGTTCATGACCTTATTTTAATCTTCTTTTTGAATCGATGGTTAAAGTAATTTATTTTTTGTTAGAGTTCATGGACAATTAGGCAGCCACGTTTAGACATCAGTGACGTTTTTAATGCCCTCCAAAGTGCAGGTCACCTTGGGCACTGCAGAAAGGAGAAGGGAGAGGAAAGGGAGCCCTCGTTTAGTCAGGAGCACTAAGCTTTTCTTATATCAATGGAGAGTAAAAAAGTCAACGGCCCACCGTTAAAGTCCGCTGCGTAAAGACATTTGCAATAACAGAGGCCCTGCAAATGCGTTGCTATCCCAGAGACAAAGTATATCAGTTGTCTGGTTACCATAACACAAGCTCTGCTTAGCTTGGGATCAGATAGCCATGTGTCAGTTGTCCCAAGTTTTTTTTTTTTTTTTTTTTTTAAGTTGAAATGTCTCATGTGCCTGTAATTACACCGGCACTGGCCCTTCAAACCGGAACACATGCAGCAACGCTACTTTGCAGCAGAAATAGGTATGGTGGTAGTACTACCCCGATCGAGCTCCTTCACAAAGAGCTCTACTACTACTAACTGCCCCGTTGGTCTCGTGGTTGCAAGCGCGAATGCTGAGTAAGGGGTCCTGGGTTCGATTCCCAGGTCGGGCAAAGTGTTATTGGGTTTTTCCATTAGGAATTCCTCAGTAGCAGCCCGAAGTTTGGAAGTTGGTGGTGTGACACCCCCGTGCCTCGGAAAGCATGTAAAACTGTTGGACCTGCGCCTGATCTCTCCGGTTGTGTCGGATTGCCATCCCATCGGACTATGAGAGTAAAGGAAGAGTGTGAGTTAAGGATGTGTGCAAACACAGGTGCACTCCGCACCTGTGTTTGCACACATACTTGTGCTCTATAATACCTCCTGCGTACTTGGCTAGACTGCATTAAGATTAGGCGCCGTGGCTGGTATCTGTCTGGAGAATACATACATACTACAGTACTACTAAACTTGAACTTACCAATACTTTGTCCAGGCCGCAGCGTGAGTGCTGGTTCTAAAGCATGCTCATCGCCTGGCTCTGCTCGTGCAGACTCCAGTGCATGTTTGACTAAGGTGCCTCGCTCTTGAGAGTTTAGTAGTTCAGCTGCTGAAGAACCCTGAAACAACGGAGTACGTTTCACATATGTATGAAGAACATTTTGACTGCGACTTTCTCAGAGTCGATTTCGAAATACAACTATAAATTAAAAAAAAATATTATGTATACTTAGGTGGTTGATCAACCCAAGAGATTTTAGACATGAAATTGACACAAAATTCCAAGTGAAAGTGCTGGAAAGGCAAAAACATTGAAAGTAAATGTTTTGTTATGTAACATTAAGGTTGTAAATAAAATCAAAATGCTGTGCCTCGGAAAGCACGTGTCGAACTGCCGTCCCACTGGACTATGAGAGTTAACGAAACGGGAGTGCACCTGTGTTTGCGTAAACACCTTTGCACTATAATATCTCCTGCGTAGCTGGGTAGTCTTTTTTTTATAGATGCGAAATCATCAAAATAACTTCCCCCGCCCTGGGCGGGACGGGAGGGAGTGTCAGACTTTTACTGACTAAAACCCATCTATGTTCCTTCATGTGCCCTTTGCGTTCCGGAGGCGCGGTATCTCTTTCGAACAACCCGTAGCCCCGGCAGGCATTGGCCCTTAGTGGCCCCTTCCAAGATGCTGACATCTCTTTGAGGGCTAGTCTGGGATTAGCCACAGGGACCGGAATGGTATCGGAATCCCTTTCCCCCCTTTTTTTTTATAGATGGGAAATCATCAAATAACTTCCCCCGCCCTGGGCGGGGCGAGAGGGAGTGTCAGACTTTTACTGACTAAAACCCGTCTATGTTCCTTCATGTGCCCTTTGCGTTCCGGGGGCGCGGTATCTCTTTCGAACAACCCGCAGGTCCCATTCCCCCCTAAGGGTAGAATTGAACGAACATGACGACACATAAACACCCCAAAAAGAACACAGATAATAGCGTAACATAAACGCATATATTCTTGTTACGTTTTATTCCGTGATCAAGATACACGTCTCAAAGTTAGAGAACAAATTGTCCAAGCCAACTTTATAAATCCTTGACAGTTTAGCTGCACAAAAGATAAGCTTTTGTACGCTTCCTACTATCCCGCTATAATAATATTATAAATGCGAAAGTTTGTGAGGATACCAAGGATGGATGGATAAATGGATGTTTGTTAGGTACTTTCACACTTGAACGGCTGAACGGATCTGCATGAAATCTGGCACTGGGATAAATTGTAGTGTGGAATAACACATAGGATACTTTTAAACCCGGAAAAATGTTTGGTTCCCGTGGGATTATATCAAATTTGACGCGGACGAAGTCGAAGGCAGTAGCTAGTCAAAGATGAAAAGATAATACAACCATTTTAGGTAAATCCATAATATATACCACACGCCTGTATTCCCCAAAGAGTTAGGCAGAGGTGTACCAATGTACACCCGCAGTTCGCCGGTATATTTAGGCCCCATGTAATAGGGGGCGAGCCTATTGCCATTAACCGGGCACATATCCAAACTCCGAGCTGCTACTGAGAATTTCATAGAAAAACCCAATAACACTTTTTGCTCGACCTGGGAATCGAACCCAGGACCTCTAGCGTAGCAGTAAATCCATAATTCAAGCACCAAACCGTCAACTTCTCATGAATAAAAATGTTTTATTATTTGAGCAAACAATTAGTAACTAAAGATTGTTATAAGTTTACGAGGGGTTTTAACGAGCAAGAGATAAAGTTAACTCGTAAAATTAGAGCTGTGAGTCGTCTTGTCATTTGGGATGACAAAAGCTTTCAGATTTACCCAGCTGTTTCCTCTTGTGCTTAGTTAGGTCTTTGGTTATTGCTTCGCTATCGTATGTCATAGCGTGATGTTATATAGCCTATACTATTCCTCATGAATCTGGCTATCATATGTTATAATATGTTTTCCAATCCGACTGGTAATTCCAGAGATTAGCGCGTTTAAACCAACAAGAAATCTCTTCAGCTTTATTAGTTTAGCATAGATTATTATTTCAAGTCTCTGTTGTCCCACTGCAGGGCAAAGATCTTCCTTTTTCCTTTCTAAATAACCTCTTTATTTTGAGCAAGTCTGGACCAATCCCGCCTTTAATATTCCTTTCTACATAGATCTACTTATCTTACTAATCTATCAAAAGTGCCAAATAAATGGTCTAATTGAAATAAATGCTTTGACTCGGATTTCTGTAAGCATCAAGCTTATCCTGCCATCTTTTCTTGGGGTTGGCTCAATATTCGCGAGTGTTTGACTTTATTGAATCTTATTTTAGGGCCATCCAATATTGACGCTGACATCGACAAATATTGGAACGAAGATGGGACCCAAAACAAACAATCAAATGCCTCAAAAATAACATTGCTATATCCATCAATGTTCTGATGATCCAGTAGTTAAGCCACCCGCTTGTTATACATGAGGTTAAGGGTGTAAATCCGAAAAAAATACGTATGTGCCTCTTTAAATTCATATATACTTACTTTCTGAGTATATCTTGTGCATTGCTGAAGGAAGACATCGTGAAAACCCTTGTGATGTACTTAATTTAAGCTAAAAATTAAAATCGTTAATCCATCTTGAGCAAGCGTAGTGATCAATGCTCGTGCCTTCTCTGTTTGAGAAGAAGCCCTGCAGTGTTACAATAATTGGCTGGTATCTATACTAATATTATAAAGAGGTAAAGTAAGTGTGTTTGTGAGGGTGTTGGGGATAATCTCCAGATCTCCTGAACCGATTTTGAAAATTCTTTTAAACATAGAAACCCACGTTATTTGTGAGTGTCATAGGCTATATAACAGCAGGCTATGGCCCACAGAAGCCAAACAGCAACCAAAGGCGAATTAACGCGTAGTTTATATTATTCAACAAACATCAGTTCCAACAGTGCGTGCAAGAAATAGGAAGGCGTATGCGTGTCAGAAACTATTGTACTGTGCATTATATAAATTATTCATTGCTAATATTGATTCGAAGTGATATGCGTCGCGGTTTCGCAATCGATAGCCGCCTGCGGAAATGTTTTGACTTGTCTTTATTGTGGCAGTTATTTTTTATCATGTTTTGCAAAGAACTGGAGTATTATTCTGTGAACTGCCTTACTGAATTGAAGTAACGCAAACTTAAGATCTGCTGCCGCTGTCAATCTTTACCGTGAAGTGAGATCACAGTTCACCTTTAACTGGAAGTGAGTTCAGTATCAAACATAACGAAGAGTTTACAGAATATGTAGGCAGTTTAATAGACATTGTTTGTAGTTTATTTGAATGCGTTTGGAAATCTATGGGGACGCCTATGTCCAGCAGTGGACGTCCTGCGGCTGATATGATGATGGTATATGAGTTTAAGGGTTTTTGACTGCAGCCTCAATGGTCTAATCAAGTAGTCATATACCTACTTGCAAGAGTCTACTCCCAATTTGGATACCTATCAATATGACGTTTTTTACTGCCAATATTTCACAACAAGTGTGATGTCGATACGTTATGCTATAAGAAATATTTATATCTTTAGCGTTTCCAGGGTTATTGTTAGTACATTTATAGATAAGAGGGAATGATCGTAAAATATTCCTAGTTATGCTCTTCATTGGCTTCCCCAAATGGCGGATAAATATATTAAGGTTAGATACGGAAATATGTCTGACGGAGGGAAAAGTTTCTGTAAGTATCCCGTTTATATAGTGTTTTTTCTTTCCTTATATCTAAACACTAGCTTTTCGACTTAATCCGCGTGGTATTTTTCACCGGCGGGCGTTCCGTTTTTGGTTACTGCTCCGCTCCCGCGTGTGTGTAGCCTGATGTTATATAGCCTATACTATTCCTCACGAATCTGGCGTACTTGCGAGATAAGCGCATTTAATCAAATAAAAAATCTCTTCAGCTTTATTATATTATAGAATAGCTTTTTTATTTTTTCTCTGGAGGTCCGACCAATACAAAAATGCTTAGCCCTTTCAATCTTCGATCAAGGAAAAGGCACATCAATCATAGATTTGGCCACGGCGTAATAATGTCGCGCGAAAAACTGATAATACTAAGATCAGCTTATACAATTCAAATAAAATTGACGATTTTATCACAAACTAGCTGACCCAGCAAACGTTGTTTTGCCATTTTTTTTTTTTTTTTTAGGTATATGAAAAATAGATGTTGGCCGATTCTCAAACCTACTCGATATGCACAAAAAATTTCATCAAAATCGGTCAAGCCGTTTCGGAGGAGTATGGCAACGAATACTGTGACACGAGAATTTTATATATTAGATTAAACAAAGTGTGTCATCATAATTTAACGCAACATCTTTCGATTTAAATCTTTGATAGAATGAATGTCATTGTATTTTTTTATCATTCAATGACTCAAGTAATGCGTAATATGTTTCGCCAATGATTTCATACTTTGTGGATCAACACAGAGCGTACTATATTACCAGCTTATTATTTTCCCACTGCAGGGTGAAGGCCTCTACTTACACGGAGAAGGCAGGAGGATCGCACGCTTGCTTAAGACGGATTAGCGATTTTTGACTATTACATGTACAAACTCCAGTTTTCCTTCACCAATGTCCAAGGTGGAGTTAGAAACATACACATTACATATGAATTGAGAAAGTCACATTGACACATGCTCGGATTTGAAGCTACCACCTCATTAATAGACACTTTGACTTTGAATCAAATCTATACTAATATTATAAAGAGGAGAATTTTTGTTTGTACCGAATATGCTCCGAAAATACTGATTCGATTTTAACAATTTTTACAACAATAGATAGCTACATTATTCCTGAGTAACATAGGCTGCAAACCATCACGCTACGATCAATGGGAGCGGAGCAGCAACCAAAGACGTAACACGGGTGAAATAAGCCACGCGGACGAAGTTGCGGACATTTCACTAGACTCAAATAAAACCGATTACTTGCCGAAAATCTTTGCACAGAAAGAGGTCACTGATTCAGGTATACAGGATGGAATTTTATAATGCTACCTGGAGGGAAAGAAATAAATACTTAAGTTAGCAAATTTTACTCAAAGGAAACATTCCTTTATTTTTAAAAAGAAACAAAACTGCATTTAAATCATTTTGAAAATACGCTTGCCCCACCCAGGACTCGAACCGGCTAAAATCCGAAAAAAATTGCATCCTGTACTTTTATGGCACCGATCGATACGGTCAATCACAAGGATCAAAATGCATTTTTTTAGGATTTTAGTCGGTTCGATTCCCGGGTGTGGCAAGCGTATTTTCAAAATTATATAAATGCAGTTTTGTTTCCTTTTAAAAATAAGGGAATGTTTCCTATGAGTAAAATTTGCTTACTTAAGTATTTAGACTACTTTCGCTCCAGGTAGCATTATAAAATTCCACCCTGTATAGCCTCGCTTATTTAGCACAGTAGCTACGTAACATCTGCGGGTTGTTCGAAAGAGATACCGCGCCCCCGGAACGCAAAGGGCACATGAAGGAACAGAGACGGGTTTAAGTCAGTAAAAGTCTGACACTCCCTCCCGCCCCGCCCAGGGCGGGGGAAGTTATTTGATGATTTCCCGTCTATAAAAAAAAAAAAAAAGCTACGTAACATCTGTTCGCTAACCTGCCTTGATACAACTACCTACTATTGTACGCAGAGCTTTCGTACACGATACTGAAGAACTGAGCAAGCCTTGAATACTGAATACAAGATTGGGGTACCAAAATGTACATTTCTGAGCAAATCAGTTTATATTTTCTTGTAGTGTTCTTGAATTTTAACTAAGTTGGTTGTTATTTTAAAACTAAAGTAGGTTAGCGTTGGCAATGTTTTGGTTCTGTGTTTTAATACAAAGATTGGTCCTTGTCTCCTGAACTTTTTTGGTCCTTCGAGTCATTCATGCAGTATGACGTATTTAAAGGCGGCAAACTCTAACCCAATCTTATAACAGATGCTATCATAACGTACTAATCTATACAAAGTGGTCCTAATGGACGAGAATCATTCACATTTCTTGTCCTTGAACAACCGTTTTCCAAATACCTATACATCGCACTTATATCATAACAGGGTTGTTTCTATAACAAACATGATGACTCACGCAAACTCAATTCAGCCCTAAATTATCTTCGGTTCGTTCCTGACAAAAACGGGTCATTAATATTTCAAGTTCGACGAGCAAATAACGCTTCATTCACGCAGGGTTGTTTTCCAACGTGTAAACAATTTTCTTTATTTTATGTCCATTTACTTGACATTAACTGCTTCGTTGGCCTAGTGGTCCTAAGCGCGACTGCTACGCTAGAGGTCTTGGGTTCGATTCCAGGGTCGAGCAGAGTGTTATTGGGTTTTTCTAAGAAATTCTCAGTAACAGCTCGGAGTTTGGATTTTTGCCCGGTTAATGGCAATAGACTCGTCGCCTACATGGGACCTAAAAACATACCAACGATCTGTGGGTGTATATTAAATTGGCACACCTCTGCCTAACACTTCGTAGAATACAGGCGTGATGGTATGTATGTAAATCCATTTACAGTAACGTTTAACACACGCCCAGTAATGGAATAATCTAAAACCTACACCCGTAATCAAAAACACAAAACGCTCAAACATTACGTAATTCTATAGCTATTAGGCCGAATTTCCATTAACTTTCGCTCCGATATCTACACTTAACATCAAAATCGATGGAGCATCGTGTGTCTGCCAATTACGAAAAATCTTTACGATTGGTGTAAAGAATTGAGGAGCCGTGAAAGCAGTATTTGATACCTTCGCCCTTTGGAAAATTGAATTTGTTAGCTCTTCGAATTACGTAATTAATTTAATACAAAGACTGGCGTAGTAGAAATAACAAGCAATTTGAAGCTATGCTCCAAAGGACTAGAGTTACTTTTGGTCCTTGGGTACGATTACAATTTTCAGAGCCAAGCGAAGTGCTTATAATTAAGAGCTCTGGTTGCATGGAAGCTTTCGGAAAGTTTGTCGTGAGTCATGAATTATGACGTTGTTACATTATATCACAAATGGGGAAGTTTGAATGTTCGTTACCCAATCTCGGAGTAACTTATAGTATGTGAATGTTACTGTGAACAATGGAAACATGGGTCTGAATATGCTTGAGCCGGATATAGGCATACCCCCCCCCCCCCCTCTGACCGCAATATCCATTAGGCAGTGTAATTAATAGCATAGGGGCGATAAGGCCGAAAAAACAAATTAAGTGTTTCGTCTAGTGAAAATAAAATTTTAAGATTTGTACGTAACAAACCCACAATGAAATATCGATTAGAAAAATACGCACAAGTATTACCTATAATCCTTTCATTTGTTTTACTGAATAGGATAATGGCATACCTTCGTAATGTTGTAAGAAAAATAGCGCAATTACGAACAAAATTGCGTTGCGGTAGAACAATTTTTTTTTGGGAGTCTGAAAAGTGTAAAATTGTCCCAAGTATTATATACCTTTCATTTGTCTTTATTTCTTTTATTGAATAGGATAACTGCGTGCCTTTGCATTGTCATTAGAAAAAAAATGCAATTACGAACAAAATTGCGTTGTGGCTTGTGGTAGAACATTTTTTTATTTTAAATCATAAAAGCGTAAAGATGCCGTTTTGGGGCCAAAACGGTTCATCCGACCCTGGCTGGATAGTTGACAATGCCGAAATAAATAAAGCTGACACAGTCAGTCAAATATCCATATTCTTGCGGGCCTGTGGACGGTGAGCAATGGGTAGCTCAGCGTCCGTACGTTTCCTAACGACAGGCCGTGTCGACAGCGCGTTCCTGTTCTACCCGCGTCTCATAGATATGTCAGCAAATCGGAGGGGCCACTCAGGGCCGATGCCTGCCGGGGCTGCGGGTTGTAGATACTAAAGAGATACCGATCCCCCGGAACGCAAAGGCCACAAAGAAGAACATGGATAGGTTTTAGTCAGTAAAAGTCTGACACAGGGCGGAAGAGATCACTAAATAATTTCCCAAGCGAAAATAAACCCTATTCTTGAAAGAAAACCACGAAAACGCATAGCACATTTCCTTACAGCTCTCGCCATATATCATGAATGGAGGCATTAGAACTCTCGCTTAGTAGCGCGCTGCCATTACTTCGAGTATCGCAAACTGTGACAATAGGCCGGGGAACACATTAGCAGGAGAAGAGGGCATTATACGTTGTATAAGTAGTCTGGAAACCAGTATTATTTGAATACGGATTTTTCTCGCTATAAATAAACGGTAGGTGTATTGAAAGGCTTTTAGGAGCGTCTGGATTACAGAATATTATAATAGACTGATGTGTTTGTGTTTTTCGGTTAAGCAAAATTTTTATAGGATTTTGGTCCTTGTTGTATGGGAATAAAGTGTCTTGAAAAAGTAACAAATATTTCTCATGCCGGTTCAATCCCGGTTATAGCATTTATCACGTGGAGTCTGTAAAAAAATTGGCATTAGAAGCTTCTACCCCATACAAATATATTGAGCCTTAAATGTTCCTACTACTGACACAGGCCTGCTTTCTGGGTCGTTATTTTCCTCACGATGTTTTCCTTCAAGTGGCGAAGGGTCAATTTTCTTCAGAAGAAAGGAAAGTCGGTATGAATCGAGTTGGATGCAGTCATCGCCACTAATTCTTGCACCTACTGTACCCTGTGTATTGTGTGTTACCTGTTTACTTTTACAGAATATCTTACCTTTACTTCTTCATCTTCCTCTTCTTTATCGTGTGGGCAGTAAGGTCTAACGACCTCACACACCCTAGTGTCACAGTTTCCAAACCACCTAAAGGACCTCTGACATGGTTACCAATGTCAATCTTACCTTTTGAAAACAGTGCATATCTCGTACTGTGAACTCCTTGTAACCGCCACCGAATTCTGGCTTCAGCTGCTTCGGAAGATGCATCTCTTCCGCAGTTTGGAGGAGGCTATAGAGGAAAATTTTAGATATTAGTTAAACACAAGTCAGGTTACAGTAGTTGGAAATACATTAAACAAATGAACGTAGCGGAAAAGAGAGCTAACTTAAAATGTACTGAAGTTGATAGCTTTGGTGTCATCCATAAAACACGTTATGTTTTTAGCCAGTTTTTAACCTTACACAAAGGAGGTGTTGTGATATTCCCCTCATCCTAACTAAGAACAAAGTATCTTAAAATATTATCTTCACAGCCCCGTCTTCCCTGTGGTATTTCGTGACTTTTCTGAAAGCGGATGCCCTCCAATTTTCGAGTCCCTTTTTGACATCTCCCTTGACGAGAAGCACCTTGTATATCGTACTCAAGTTTTGATATTGACCATTATTAGGAAAAGATCTGGCAGTAGAATAGAAATTGAACTAGATCACCATTTATAATTCCATAATACCTATATCCTTTAGTATAGCTAGATAAGGCACCTAAACACTTTTGTATAATTTTAAACACCTACGTTAACATGATATAGATAAAACGCAGACCGGTGAATCACTCGATGACCTCAGAATATTTGCATTTTTAAATAACTTGGGAAGAGCGGAATGAGTTTGACTGTCTTAAACTTAATTATAATTAATATTATAAAGAGGAAAGATTTGTATTTTTATTTGTGGTGGGATAACTCGAGAACTACTAAACCAATTTTAAATATTCTTTTACCTTTGAAAAGCTAGTTTAACAGGGAGTAACAAAGGCAATACTTATTTTTTTTGTATTGGTGAAATGGAAAGAAAATCCGTGCGGACAAAAGCTAGCCATTTATAAATTAAGTACATTGTGTTACGGGGTTCATGTATGAAACGTATCTACATTTAACATCTTGTAAACAACATGAAAATGCAACAAATTACGATTGTGAACAGACTAGCCTATATTTTTGCATTCAATAGAATTCAAAATCGAAAAGCAGCGTTCTATTTGACAATTAAACTGCTAAGTATATGAAATTTCAAGAATAAACGAAAGAAAATTAAACAGTATTTGTACTCGTTAAAAAAGTTTTGTAACCATTGCGATGCGGGCTCGCGACATTCAAAGCTCTTTTTTTGTGTGGCAACCCAGTGTTTATTTTTAAAGTTTGTTGCCAGAATATTTAATTTATTAGTAAGTATACTAAGCTCACTTTCGGAGCGAACCTTTTTTTTGTTGTATTGCGTTACGAGTTGGTTATGACTTTAATGATTTAAAAATTGTAAGGGTCGCTGTAGATGGAAGTTGACTGTGTAAACATGATACAGCATTTTGGTCTTCTTCTATATCGTGTGGGTAGTAAGGTCTTACGACCCCACACACCCTAGTGTCAGAGTTTCTAAACCGCCTCAACGGCCTCTGACAAGGCTACCGATGTCAGTGATGTCCAAGATAAACTTACGACGATAAGGATGATAGTAAATGACTGGAATTAACTAGTTAGGTATTTTGTTTTTTTTAAATCCCTAATATTGTTATTTTACCCTAGCATAATTTTCACCTGTCATGTTATGCCTTCATCATCTTAAGTTGAGTAGTAGAAAATGCCTAGGCCATTCGCTGTTGTGCTTTTTCTTGCATAAAGTTTTGGTAAATAAATAAGCTTTACTGACTCACTTGATACTCGTATAAATCATTAAAACTTAATAGTCCTAGCGCCTAATTTCCGATTTCATTCTGACTCCAATTCATAGTACCTACTACTATGTAATTACACTTTGGTACTACCTACTGTAAAAACGATTAGATTTTTATCACACGCAAATATTACTCCAATTTCTTACTCACTGCCTCCTTAGCCCAGTGGTCTTAAGCTCGACTGCTACGCTAGAGGTCTTGGGTTCGATTCCCAGGTCGAGCAAAAAATGTTATCGGTTTTTTTTTATGAAATTCTCAGTAGCAGCTCGGAGTTAGGATTTGCGCCCGGTTAATGGCAATAGGCTCGACCCCTATTACATCGGACCTAAAACATACCCACGGCATGTGGGTGCTAGTACACCTGTGCCTAACCCTTCGAGAAATACAGGCGTGATGGTATGTATGTATGTTTCTTACTCACACATCGTCATCGGCAGTGATGTAGAAGGCGGAGCACTGTGAGGAGGCGTGCTGTCGGACGCACACACGCAAGCGCGGTCTACTCCCACGCAGCTTCTGTAGTAGCCATAGTAGCATACTGTCTGGGAGACCTGTGAAACAACTGAGGGTTAATTATACACATACAATGACACGTGCATTCTTCGAAGGGGTAGATTATGTTTGTATATTCGTCACTGGAATAGAAACAGGCCCAAGAATAAGGCGCGCGATGGGTTAATAGGACGTCGTTCTGATGTTGGAGTGGTTGGTGGCTAACAGCATGTGCAAATTGCAAATTAATGTAGAAATAAAAACATAAAAAAAAGAAGTTTAAAAAACTAAAACCCGACTACAAAAAATTCACGTTCTAAAAAGTATGAAACAAGAAAACATTCTCATCTGAAAGCCGTGGTCGTATGCCACTTTACCCTAAACTTTAGTGCTAAAGATTCATGTTCTATAACTACATACATACAGTTTTACCTGAATTAGGTGGCATACGACCACGGCTTTCAGATGAGAATGTTTTCTTGTTTCATACTTTTTAGAACGTGAATTTTTTGTAGTCGGGTTTTAGTTTTTTAAACTTCTTTTTTATTTAAAATATTTTGGGGTTTAAATTTAGACATTTATATGCGTAATATTATTGGAACTGCAACATATATACACAATATATGAAATAATAATCTATTAAGTCTCCCAAACGAAATATTGGTTAGTTAGATAGGTTTATGATGCGTTCTAAAGGGTGCTATGTACAATTTACTTATATAATATATATATATATATTTGAAATGTGCTAATTAAGCCCTTTAGTTTGATATGCAACACGACCATATTTGGAAGAAAAAAATTTTTTTTTCACATCTTCTTGAGCCCCAGAGGGCGCCACATACAATTTATTGCAACATAATGTAGCCTATAACCAGCGGACGATCAAGACGCTTCTAATGACACCTCATTTGTCAATTTACGTTAGACGGTTTAGAAGTTATGAGGGAACAGATGAACATCCATACATACATACATACATACATACATACATACATACATACATACATACATACATACATACATACCGGTCAACCTCATAACCCTCCTTTTTGCTTCGCCGTAGTCGGGTAAAAATAGTAGCCCACCAGTCATAGAAACAGGGTCCAAGATACCGGCGGATAGGGCTCCAGAGAGAAAAACCTCCTAACAATACTGACTACTATTATATGCCACAGCAGGGCAAAAGCCTCCCTTTCTCCTTTCCAACCTTCTCTATCCTGAGCTAGTGTGGACCAATTCCGCCTGTAAGCGTAAAGGTCATCCCGCCAAAACCACCTGGGTTAACAAAGATGTTGCTGGAACCATTTCCACTTGGATTTACCACGATGTCGCTTGACGTTTTTTAGGACCTACATTGTGGTTGATGTTGCCCACGATCTGTTAGACATGCTTAAACTTAGCTGCTTTTTGGGCGACATCAGCAATTCGTGAATTCCTTAGAAGCCTTTGCACTATTTTGCAGCATAAACTTTAAATAAATAAATTCGTGTCGATCCGTGTCAACAGAGTTGTTGGACCATTGATTCTATCCAACCTTTATCACCAACAAGCGAAAAAATCGCGTCCAATTTTTTTGCGAAAACGTAAGGTAGTTTATTACAGCGTACTCGAGCTAAATCTTTCTTTTTCTTGATTCGATTTGTTGGCATCTCGCCAGTTTCCGCTTTACATAAAGGATAGGGTCGAGAGCTCATTAGCAAGTTCATGACCAGTACGTTCATCTGTGATATGACGTGTTCCTTTAAGGAAACCTTTGGACATGTTTTGGACATGTGCCAGTACATCTATGAAGTAAAGATTACCGCAATTTTGTTTGATAGAGCTTGTAATCGTGATTTGATGTGAAATTGGTCTCCTACGAAGCGAACCGGATTCTTAGTAGCAGCTCGGAGTTAGGATTTCTGCCCGGTTAATGGTAGGCTCGCTCCCTATAACATGGGACCGAAACATGCCGGCGAACTGTGGGGTGTACATTGGAACACCTATGCCTTACCCTTCGGGGAATACAAGCGTGATGGTATGTTATGTTATTCGTGAGAGAATTAGTGTCCTACGTTCAGATAGTAGCCAAAAACGGTACGCATGGAACGCTATAAAATATTTCAATGAATTTCGTGCCAACTCCACCAACATTTTGAACGCGAATGTGTGTCTGTTTTCAAAGTTACGGAAAGTTATTTTGGCAGCGCGAAACCTGGAAAAGGACATTACTCGCCTCGCCAAATTCAAACATAGAAGAACCCGTTCTAATTTAATTAATTACACCTTTAATAGACGCGATCTCTCCAAGACTCCACCTTACATCCTAAAGCACTGACGCGAAAATTGTATGTTTACAGGTCAGCAACTCAAGCTGTCCCAATCTGACAAATTGCTGTGATAGTTTTTAACTTTATTACAAACTAGCTGTTATCCGCGACTTCGGCCGCGTAAATGTCGGTTAAAATCAAATCGCATTATAAAAGTAGCTTAAGTAATTTTTTTGGAGTTCAAACTTACCCTGGACCAAATTTCATCAAAAACAGTTCAGTGGTTTAGGAGAATACAGCGGGAGCGACTTTGTTTTATCCTATGTAAAGAAGAGTAAGGTTCACATCCAATTGGCAAAATTAGACAGCTTAGGATAACTTTCAAAGTGAATAAAACGGGTAGCAGTTAACACGAACATAATAATATCTGCCTAGAACGGAGTACGTCGGACAAAATGTAAAGGCTTGCTGAATAAGAAGCCTGGCGCTAGGCCAAAAGTTTTATACTGAAAAGAACAAAAATATTCCAGCCAACTTGGTATCTAAGATAACATTTGTTTCAAAGGAGAAGCGAAGGCATTTCTGGACGCGTTTCAAAGCAAACAACGCGTATAGGAAGTGGTTATAAAGATATTAAACTTAAAAGACACGCGGGAATACATTTTCTTCTTTCCTATGGTTTTATCTATATTTCTATTTTTTTTTGGTATTACTAGCTGCTACCTGTTACGTGTTTGGTTACTGCTCCGCTCCCGTGTGTCTTAGCGTTGTGGTATATACCCTATACTATTTCTCGTAATCCTGGATATCATATGCAAAAATATTTTTTCCTGTCCTACTGGGAGTTTTGTTTGTATGCGCGTTTAAACAATCATACATACAAACAAAAAAGTTTTCCTTAAACGATGTCAGTGATGTCCAAGATAAACTTAGCAAGTAGGTACATATATATGAATAAAAAGAGTTCTGCGACCTGGTAAAGGAAAATAGCTGGATGCAGGCAGCGCAGGACCGATCATTGTTGCTATCTTTAGGGAAGGTCTATGTCCAGCAGTGGACGTATTTCGGCTGATATGATGATGAGAGGCTCCTTAAATCACTGAGCCATCACAACAGCACCCCCCTATATTTTTAATTTTACCTTTAGACATTGCTCTAACAGTTATATAAGCTGTGTTACAATTCTGTGTACAATAATATTCTCTCTACATATTGAAGCAACCGCCTAACCTCGTGTAACCCTTGGGAGAGTAGATGAAAATAGATCTTTAATTAAATTAGTGTCTGGTTGTATACGCACGACCTCTATCACTTCATATGAGTTGATTTACTCACTTGTAAGGATAGGGATAGGATATTCGATAGTTACGTGGAAGGTCTTCAAGGGTTTGGGAAAATGGAATCTGATCTTTATTCCTATATTAATTAATTCTAAGATAGTTATATGGGACTCAGGTGTGCGCGAATTTCGGTGATCTGTAGAGTATTTTTTGCGCGGAACCCTCATTATTTTCCTAAATAAAAGTTACTTCCTATAACATTTAGCCAGTTAAGGTCCCGAAAAAATGGATTCACCCGTTTCGGAGATTTGCAGGAAAAACCAAACAGATGACGTCTATTATATTGTATATTTGTTTAGATATCTTTTTTTATGTATGGGAAATCATCAAATGATTTCTTCCTCTCTGCTGGGCGGAGCTGGGGGTATCAGACTTAGGTACTGACTTAAACCCATCCGTGTTCTTTCCAATGCCTTTAGCGTTCCAGGGCCGCGGCGGCTCTTTCGAACGAATTCCGCAATGTATAGATATCTGGATTACAAGGCTTATACGTCAGAGATACGATAGGAGAAATGAACGCAGAACACATAGCTCGAAAATGCGTGACAGATAATCAAACGAAACTAGCACCTATTACAGTACATTCAAAGTCGCATCTTACGTCACACCCTATTAAACCCAATCTACTCTACCAAATCATTACCAGTGACTTACCTGACTATTCGTGCTCAATATCAACTGCGCAGCCCAAAAACTCGCAAGACATTAATTTCACGTTTTACCTTTCGCCTTCGCCATACATTTCCAAGTTAAATATGTACTTAATATTTATACATTCATGGAGGTAGGTACGCGGCAGAACCGATTATCTTATCAATTCATTCGATATAGAACTGGAGAATCAATTTTCTGTCGTTTCCTAATGGGAGCAGTTGAGCCTTGGATTTATAATTTGGACACGTAATATGACATCTTTGTATTTGGGTGAGGTTTTGGTAAGGTCCGCTTGTGCCAAAAACTTGGTTTACAGTTAGTTGGTAATACGAGGTCAAATTAGTAGGAGAGGAGCTCGTGGCTAAATAATTACAGCCGCATAGACCGATCTTCCGGGTTAAGCCACGCTTGCCGAGGTTGGTCTGTGGATGGATGACCATTTACCATAGCGAGTTTCCTCCGTGCCTCGAAAAGCACGTAAAGCCGTTGGTCCTGGCTGTCATTTGTAGATTTTAGACAGTCGTTACGGATAGTCAGAAGCCAAGAAGTCTGTCAACCAGTCTAACCAAGGGGTATCGTGTTGCCCAGTTACTGGGTTGTGGAGGTCAGATAGGCAGTCGCTCCATGTAAAACACTGGTATTCAGCTGCATCCGGTTAGACTGAAAAGCCGACCCCAACATAGTTGGGAAAAGGTTAAGCAGATGATGATGATGGCGAGGTCAAATTAGTGAAAAGAATAATATTAGTCTATTATTGTCCTACTGCAGGGCTAAGGGCGATTCTCTAAGAGGCACCAGAATTGATCACCACGTTTGCTCATGGCAATTTCAGGCTTTTACGAGTATTAACTGTAAGTCCAGGTTGCCTCACAATGTTTTCCGTCACCGATGTCAGTAATCAAATAAAACTTAGAATACGTATTTTAAAAATCACATTGGTATTTGCCCAGATTTGACACTACAGCCTAATTATGAGAGGCGGAGTGCCTGCCGGGCCCTCACAACATTCCGGTATTTCATAATGAAATATATTTTTTCAAACATCGTTGAATGGCAAACAAGCCGACGGCCCATCATGTTAAGTGGTCACCGCTGCCTGTGCAACACCAGAAGCCTTGCAAATGCGTTGCTGTACCAGAGACAAAGTTAAAATGTCTCATGGGCCTGTAATTTTACCGGCACCCAAACCTTTCATACCGCAATGCTGCTTTACGGCAGAAATAGGTATGGTGGTAATATATCCCGGGACGAGCTCCGTCACTAAGAGCTCTACTACCACTAAAGCCTATTGGGCCCTCCCAGAAACAAAGTTGAAATCTGTCGAGCTCCTTCACAAAGAGGTCTACTACAACAAAATGTCACATACATAATTTGCAATTTAACCTCGTGTTACCATAACTCTGAATTAAGTTCTTGGCACAAGTCGGCCTTAGACTACCAAGCTACATAGATTTATGAGGATTAGGGTGAATAACGGTACATTTCTGAGCTGCGCATCTCTTTATTCAGGGTACAGTACAGATAAATTGGTAGCTTTTATTTATGGTCCAAATTAATGTAGACGGCTAATATTGTTATAGCAAGCGAACAGCATTTTCTTAAACGGAATACCATTTTTTGTCTCTGTTTTTATATCCATGTAATTAATGATGCTCAGACTTTGCTGACATCACACAGGTTAGGTACCTCGTAGCCAACCTAGAAACAGGTTGATCTACCTACTAACTAGATTATGAAACATTATGCCGGGTGCTATATTTCTATAAACTGATCTAAGTAGTAAGTTTATCATAGTTATCATTAAGCGAAAAGTCGTGTAAGTGAGAGTCGGAACATAAAGGTACCAGCGTACAATATCCGATCCGGCGAAAAATGAGGAATAAAATCCCTTTCTTGTATGGAGAGCCATGTATTTTTACCATTATTTTATTTTTATCAATTGTTGTTATAGTGGTAACAGTCGAAGTGGCCAAATTCTGGGCCGCAACAATATAATATACCAGTTTGTCATCGAAACGCTAAGAAGAAGAAGTGGTAACAGTTAACAGTAACAAACACTCTGACTCGACTCTCTACCCTCTACAGTTCATGACTGACAGACGGACGGAAGCATTAAGGTAAGTATTAAGGTCCCGTTACCAACATACGGAACTATAAAAACAGGATAAATGATCTCAGACGTCACCTTTTACAAGTACGTACTACTCTACTACTACTCTACTACTCCACGTACCTTTTATAAGTATTGGAAGTTTGGGGCAGACAGACATCTGGATTGTATTACGTGAAGTGCCCTACTTAAGTGCAGTAAAAAACTTCCCAAAAGGCGAAGCGCGAAGTGGCCCTTTTCCGGAATTTGAGACCCACTTAGAGGCTGTCAATTCTGAAAGTACTTAGTACTTGTGCCAGTTTTGCTGAGTCTCTTGTTTTCTCAACTAGCTATACCTACTACACCTCGCGGTGTCACTCGCGTTCAGTTACGCCTTTGATTACTGCTCCGCTCTCGTTGGTCGTAGCGTAATCTATACTAATATTGTAAAGACGTAAATTTTGTGAGGTTGTAGGGGGTAATCTCTGGATCTTCTGAACGGATTTTGAAAACTCTTTTACCCACAGAAAGTCACGTTGTTTGTCAGTGTCATACTAGGCTATATAACATGTTCTGCCAGGGCTGCGGGTTGTTCGAAAGAGATACTGCGCCCCCGGAACGCAAAGGGCACATGAAGGAACATAGACGGGTTTTAGTCAGTAAAAGTCTGACACTCCCTCCCGCCCCGCCCAGGGTGGGGGAAGTTATATGAAGATTTCCCGTCTATAAAAAAAAAAAGGCTATATAACATCACGCTATGGCCCACGCAAGCGGAGCAGAAACCAAAGACGTAACGCGGATGAAACAAGCCACGCGGACGAAGTCGCGGGCATTTCGCTTGTGTTCTATACGTATAAACCACCTTTAATCACTCATCTATTAACGAAAACTGCATTAACACCCGTTGCGTAGTTTAAAAGATCTAAGCGGACAGAGGGACAGACGGCGAGAAGCGACTTTGGTTTTAACCTACGTAGAGAGGCTTTTGAAGCCCGACATGAATCGACCGAGCGCTTGACCTCACGTTCTGACCGGGCATACCGTTTACTAAACAAAGAAAAGGTTATTTCTTTTACTGAATTGGTTAAAGAGGTCAGGTAAAACCTATTTGATTAATTTTATCAGCTTACTAGCCGACCTGATAATCTTTGTTCTGTTCCAAATCGCAATCTAGTTATCAATGTGCATTGATAATAGCCAATTGACTTACAAAAATACCAATTTCGATTTTTATGCCGTTCTACCTATCTGCTGCGATTCAAGGTTGCTTTTCCATGTTACGGTGTATTGTGTTCTGCATTTTGACTATCTAATCGAAACGTTTACCTATGTGCAAAAGCGATTGAAGAATAATTTCAAGGCCGTACCATATGTTTCGTAGTTCGACCTTCGAAATTGCATAAAGGGCAAAAGCTTTGTTCGATAAACTAGTTCTTCTTTTGAACTTGAGGCAAAAACAAAGGTAGACTCACATAATGTGACCTTCTATGAACTTTATGAAATAGGTGAACTGCTTAATTGGCCTAGTGGTCCTAAATACAACTGCTACCCTGGAGGTTTTGCGTTCGAATCCTAGGTCGAGCAAATGTTGCTGGGTTTTTCTAAGAAATTCTCAGTAGCAGCTCGGTGTTAGGATTTGGGCTCGGTTAATGACAATAGGCTTGCCCCCTATTACATGGGACTTAAAACATACTGGCGGATTGTGGGTGTGCATTAATCATAAATACACCTCTGCCTAACTCTTCGGGGTATACACATACCGGCGTGTGGCGTATGTATGTGAATAATTGAGCTTAGTTCTGCCGTTGAAATTAATTAATAGCATTTTTTAGGAATGACGTCAAGCTTCTGAAATTTGCTAAACGTGCTACATTAGTCTAGGAATAACATGAATTTTAAAATTAACTACGTAAGACCTACGTAATAGGTACCTTTTGTTGAACATTTGGTACGCCATACCCAAATGGCAAAACTTGTTAGTGCTACATACTGTAAATTTTTTAAGAACTTATTTACTCATGGCGGTTTAGGCAGACGTGTACCAATGTACACCCAGAGCTCGCCGGTATATTTAGTTCCCATGTAATATGGGGCGAGCCTATTGCTATTAACTGGACATAAATCTCAACCCGGAGCTGCTACTGAGGATTTTATAGAAAAACCCAAAAATACTTTTTCCCAATTGGACCCAAGACCTCTAGCGTAGCAGTCGCTTAGAACCACTAGGTTAACGAGGCAGTCAACAGATAATTTTGCAATTACTTTAAATGTTCTGTCATTTAAGCTCAATTATTCTAAAATATTTTCGCACGAAGAAAAAACTAAGCCCAGAATACTGAAACCAGTTCCAATCCTTTTCAGAAACATATGCTTTTTATCTTCAGGCGAAACAACGGCGTCGGATCATAAATCCTAAGGGTACTCCCTAAAGAAAAAATCTTCGCAACACAGAAACTAAAATATTAAGATACATAACGGGGAATACAGGCGTGATGGTATATTATTATTATTATATTATTATAACGTAAATATGATGTCTTCACAAGCTTTCTACCCGCGACTTCATCTACGTATTTTTTTTTAAGAAGACAATCAAGCATCTGTCCACTTTATGTTAAGTGGTCACCTCTACATATAGACATCTGCAATATCAGAAGCAATGCAAATGCGTTGTCATTCCAGAGACAAAGTTGAAATGTTTCATGTGCCTGTAATTACACAGACACACAAACCCTTCAAACCGGAACACAGCAACGTTGCTTTGCGGCAGAAATAGGTATGGTGGTAGTAGTTCTCTGGACAAGCTTCTTCACAAAGAGCTCTTTTACTACTAAAGCCAATGGTATTGGGCTTTTAAAGCATCGTGATTATTCATAAAATAATTATTAAAGTGTGACTACAAATTAAAACCATAAAGGAGATGGCTAAATTGAAGTATAGACCACTGCCCCATGTGCCAGGTACCATGTATAAATATGGTACTAGGTACAATGTAATGCTGAATGGCTAAATATTAGTATTTCATGTAAAAAAGATTCAGATACTTTTTGGGAATAATATAATGGTAAAATAATATTGCCTAAAAAGGAAAAAAAGGTGTGTGACAGTAGGTATATAATTTTCTTCAACTGACAAAAAATAAAACGAAAAAGAATAAAACTAAAAACGAAAATGAGGTTGTATATTTATAAGCGAATGTTTGTGATGAAAAAGTTTTTTTTTTAGATACTTTATTATGTTTAATAGTTCACGAAAGTGCTAGGAAAATATTAAACACTACATAATTCATGAATGATTTTTTAAATATTATGAGGCTATGTAAGATTCATATACATTCCAGAATGTATCTGGCCCGGGGGCAGTCATTTAGCCATCACCTTTGTTCATAGTCTAATATTATCTCGTGATAGTTTGTGATTTATAAAACTTCTCTGCCTGTGTCTTAATTCGAGCGATTTTTTCACCCGCGTTAAGTTACGTCCTTGATTACTGCTCCGCTCCCGCTAATCGTAACGTGATGTTATATACCTAGCCTATACTATTCCTCATGAATCGGCCTATGACACACAAAAAGATTTTTTCGAATCCTTCTGTTAGTTCCAGAGCTAAACGCGATTAACCAAACAGACACACAAACAAACAAATAAACGCTTCAGCTTTATTACATTAGAATATTCAGAAACAATAAAGTCTAGCCAAGTTACAACATCACTCTATCAAAGAGCTTCATTAATAAATGTCAGCGTTGCTTGATTGATTTTAGTGGTAATTGAAGGAATCAATTTAGTGGGTCCTGCCCACGTTCTATTAGATTAAGTTTGACTTGATTAGGTGTAAATAGATTTACGCGTAGCCTATAATATGTAGGGCTGCCATCCGTCCGGGTTTCCCCGGATTTCTCCTAGTTTTGGGACAAATGCGGTTTAGTTTAGTTAGAGGGCATCCGCGGGACGTCCTGGAGGGTTTGTCAAAAAATGTCCGGATCAAACTCGGATATTTTAGTGTCAGGAGAATCCCGATTAATTGAAAAATAAGCGATAAATAAAATAATAATCCTAGGATATCCGGGAAAAGAACTAAATTCCACCCAAATGTCAAAACCCCAGTTTTGATGTTTTTGCCCGGCATCGGCAATTTAGCTGATGGCAACCCTGCCTATAGGTCGGAAGGACACGCTCTTGGTTTGCTTAGCTGTGGGATATTATTTACCTACCCTAGGAAACAAAATACCTCTCGGTTAGACTGGATGTTAGACTTCCCGGCTTCTGTCTTTCCGTAACGATTGTCATAGATTTACGAATGATAGCCGGGACATCAGTAGGATATTATAGCTAAAAACAATAGACACTTTTTCCTTGTTTAGCTTGGTTACTTGTTAAACGTTGTTTATAGCAACTTTTCGTAGTTTAGTAAAGTGTAACTTCAAGTATTATGTTGTTTTGTATTATTAAGGGGACTAAAAACAACATTAACGTTGTCGAAAAATATGAATTAGGAAAAATTACTAGGTGGTACAAAGTTCACCGGGTTACCTAGTAAAACATAATTATGACAATAAGTTTTTTAACCACTCACAAACTTTGCTGCAAGCTATTATTTTCAAGCTTTATATCATCATATTAGTCCAACAACGTTTGAAGTACGTAAGGGTACTAGGTAAGGGCACTGCCGGGGCTGCGGGTTGTTCGAAAGAGATAACGCGCCGCCGCGCCGCAACGCAAAGGGCACAAGAAGGAACATGGATGGGTTTTAGTCAGTAAAAGCCTGACACTTCTTCCCGCCCCGCCCAGGGCGGGGGAAGTAATTTAATGATTTCCCATCGGTAAAAAAGAAACCCAACAACGTCCACCACTGGACCTGGCCTCCACTAAAGATAGCCACAATAACCGATCCTGCGATATTGCTTGCGATATCCTAAATTCATATGTAGAACGCGCACCACTATTTGGCAATAACTACTTAGGGTTTAAATTACCCTGCAGTTTCATGTATTTATACAGACATAACATAGACAGAAGTTAAGTAAATTGGCTCGGCAACTGTACAATGTGCTGGCAACATCCCAACATGCTAATGTGAACCTTACATCAATAATAATAACAATGGGAGCAACGTTCGTATGCGTAAAGGCGCTGCTCCAATATGGCACACGAGCACGTTGCGCACGTTGGCTATGTATAAAAATACTAGAGTAACATATCATCACGCCTGTATTCCTCGAAGGGATAGGCAGTGGTGTACCAATGTACACCCACAGTTTGCCAGTATGTTTAGGTCCCATGTAGTAGGAGGCGAGCCTTTTGCCATTAACCGGGCACAGCAGTCACGCTTAGGACCACGACGCTAACCGAGACAGTTACCACCATAGCGATTTCTGCCGCAAAACACCGTTATTTTAATGCGGTTCGAAGGGTATGGGTGCCGATGTAATTACAAGCACTTGAGACATTTCTACTTTGTTTCTGGAATAACAACGTAAATGCTTGCATATGCGTTGGTATTGCAGTTGCCTCTGGTATTGCATATGTCTATAGACAACGGCGACCGCTTAACATCTGGTGGACTTTCGACTTGTTTGCCATCCAAATATGTAATATGTAAAAATTAACATCGTGCATTGCATGTGCACCACACCACGTGCACCGCAGTGAAACAGAGCCTTAACAGTTAGTCCAGTCATATCATAGTACATTAGGTCGTGTGAATGTACGCTCAGAGTTCAAATTTGCATTTTTACTGTAATTTTATTAGTAGGAAAATGTTTCATGTTGCTTTCCACTCCATGGTACAGAAATAGCTTGGTTCTCTATTACCTAGATTATTATTGGAATGTTCATTTTAATTAATATTGATTTTAATTGGTTTTGGTTGCTACATTAACGAGTATAACCGCGGTTTTATTTGTAGTGTTGATACCACTGAAGAGTAGTAATCGTGATCATCCAGGTTTCGGTTCAATACTAGATACCTAATAACCAAAGCGTTTTTTTCTTAATTCATAATTGCAGTTTATCTTAGGCATCACTGACATCGGTGATGCAAAACATCGGGAGGAAACCTGGACTTACGTGATCAGTGTGAAATAGCCAAACCGCATTGAGCAAGCGTGGTGATCAATGCTCGTGCCTTAACTGTATGAGAAGAGGCCTTTGCCCTGCAGTGGAACAATAATAGGCTGGTATTATTAACTGCCTCCGTTAGCTTAGCTGGCCTAAGCGCGACTGCTGCGCTAGACGTTTTGGGTTCGATTACCAGGTCGAGCAAAGTGTTATTGGGGTTTTTCTATGAAATTCTCAGTAGCAGCTCAGAGTTAGGATTTGTGCCCGGTTTATGGCAATAGACTCGCCCCCTATTAGATGGAACCAAAACATACCGGCGAACTGCAGACTGAGAACTGTTTATTGGTACACCTTTACCCAACCCTTCGGTGAATACAAGCGTGATGGTATGTTGTGTTATGTTATTATTATTTAGGTGCCACCCTGTGCTTCCTTACCCAAACATGTCAGTATGTCACGCTAACTAAACCGAAAAGCCTACAGTACATAACATAGCCCTCCTAGGAACGACTTGGCACATATTTTGACAGTGTTATATACCTTACTATCTTTCATAACATGCGATGGTTTATACAAGGTGTAAAAATACACATCACATACCCGTTACAAACATACAAAGAAGCAAATGTTGCCTTTGATATTCATTATTTGGCGTGCGCTGAACCATTTTCATCAATAGATAGCTGAATTATTCCTGAGTAACATAGGCTATATATCACGCTACGACGGATAAGAGCGGAGCAGTAACCAAAGAAGATACTCAACGCGAATAAAACAAAACAAATAAAATTGTTCTTCGATAATTTGAAATCAAAATATAGGTACCATTTTTGCGCTGTTTCATGAATGTAGTATTCCTCTGGTAGCCAATAACATTCGTCGCAATCAGTTCTTGTACTTATTAACGTTGAAGGCGATGCGGAAGAGCTTTTTCATGTAATTTAGTTATTTTTTTTTATTAAATAAATAAATAATTACTGAAGTAACCATCAAAAATTTTAACAAATTATTGTTTTTAAATAACACATAGTGTCTGTACGAATTTTTTTTTTTGTCTTTTTGTTTTGGGTTTTCTTTGAAAGGGTTGGGCTATTTTTTAGGGTTTATTCACGAGCAGATACCTGATGTTATAAAAAGTAAATTAAGCTACTTTTATTTCACAAAAATATTTAAGAGTTCTGTCCAGAAAAAAAAAACCAATGAAATCGTAAACAAAATCCAACATTTAATCAGATTTTGTTTAAAATTTCATGGGATTTTTTATTTTATTTTTGGTCCAGTATTATTGGCAAGTATTACAATCTATGAAAACTAACTTAGGTTTCAACCGCAACCACGATAACCGACATTCACGCGGATTAAGTGGCGAGCATAAACACTAGTTTATGTTCGCTCACTAGTTTAATAACGACTACATTATAATTGGAATATTAAAGTACACACAAACAAAGGTTCTAATAATAAAAATGTAATGTATTTTTGTAGTTGGCTACACTTATTTTACTTTTCATGCTGTTTATGTTGGTTTAAAAATTAATCCACATTCACTCAAGTATTTTTTAAATAACAATGAAATTAAAAATGATAATATATGCCATCGATAGATTTACTATCTCTTTCTAGCAAAACGAAATTGAACACGGATTTTATATGGCCTTAGTGTTATGTGACATCACAGTTCATGTCGGATCTCTCTGTCTAAAGGTGCGTAATTAATAGTTTTAAATGCTTATAACGGTCGTACCTATTTCTTGGCAGTCTTTAATTTTTGTCATCCCTCCTGCGCTATTTTCATATTTTAAAAATAAATGCGATTGAAAAAGTTCACGCATTTTCCCTATTCATTCCATTTCCTGTACAGATAATGTTGGTTCAGTTCCCATCCTCAACGGGCATTAATTAAACACTTATTAACAAATTATGATCACTGCTTATATCTACACTTTGCATAGTAAGTATATCAGAATTGTGTTAATACATTCATGAACTGACGTAACAGAGTCAATTGGATCAATTATCATGTCAGGCATGAGAATTACAAATGTAGGCTAGATATAGATGAACACTGGTACTGTTACATTCTAAAAATAGGTATTAAGTATTTTTTTAAGTTCCATTAAAAATTGAATATTGAAGAATATTGTAACCAGGATTTTGTAAAAACTTATTAGAAAAGAGTGTCCATGGAGTTTCTTGCTGGTTGTTCTCCATCAAGGCCTAATTATGTTTTAAAATGAGCAACTAGCTTAAACTTTTTGACTAACTGAACTGACCAACTCCTTGACTTGAATGCTTTAATTTTTTTTCTAACAAAAATTAAACGGTTTTGGAGTGTAAACACTGCAATAATAGCTTAATAATGTTTAAGATAAATAACTACTAATATTGTATACAATCTGAAGGTCAATTCCCATAATTAAAATGCTGAAAATCTCATCACAATCTTATCTCAATATCAATGGAACACAAAAAATTTAGGTAAATTTGAAGTATTTTTGACATCGTGAAACTGAGAATAGAATGATGTTTTACAAATGTGTTTGTTTAACCGTTTCAGTTAGCAGATCAAATACATATAGGTAGATACGAAATAATATAATTTTGTTAATTTTTTTGTTTAGCCCAGAGTTCAGCTACATCCAAACACCATCCACTAACGCAGTCATCAAGTTCTCACAAAACACAAGTCTTACCTTTAGGGAATATCAACACAACATCTGTATGTTGTGTTGGTGTGGAATGCAGGAGTAGGCGGCGAGGATGCATCAGATGAGCACCTAGCTGTCCAGCCATGGGGAGACGACGCCGAAGCTCACGGCCAGCTGATAAAAAAATAAACATTTGTTAATTTAAAAAAAACTTTTTTTTTCATCATCCTCATCATAGCAGCAGCAGTATGTGCACTGCTGGACATAGGCCTCCCAAATAGATTTGCAATATGACTGGTTGGAAGTAGCCTGCATTTAGGGTCTTCCTGTGGTCTTCATCAGGTTGTCAGGTAAATTTTTTTTCTTGCAGAATTGTTATTAAAGTACAAAAAAAGCTTAATATTTTAATTAGAATTATATATCAGATTCGTATTGGTTTGAAAATAATTTTTTTTTCCTTCCTTCCTATTATTTATATTCTAAATAATTTTGCCAACAGCTAAAATTCTGTATCACAATATATTTTATAAATAGTCAAACAATTTAACACGAAAAATCCACCCGGAACCTTATTGCGATACTATTTTTTTGTTAAAGAAGGACAACTGTTTACATTTTTCAAAAGGAGAAATTACGCACCGCTATCCAGCTTGTCTTTCGCAAACTCGGCGAATGATCTGTGTTCTTGAGGAGTTGAATGAGCACTGCTCTCATAATCATCTTTTTCAGGATTCCCCACACTCCCGTCTTCGCCTTCCATGGCGAAAATTTTTAAAACAGTCCTCGAGACAATAACAATAAAACTAACACACACAAGATTTGTGAGACCTTCAGTTTCTTACATCATCGACTATTATAGTAACTACGATCATATGTTGGAACTATAGCACATTATTAAACAAATAAAGTGTTACGCCCCTTTAGGAGGACAAAGGCGACTAACATTTTCAGTTGTTAAACCCGAGAACGCTCTTTATTTACTTGATAAATAATTTATTTTGTGACAAAACTGCGGTCACTGCTGTCACAATTCAAAATTGATTTTTGGCCGCCATTTTTTTGACTTGGTGTTGCAAAAATAATAAACCATAAATGCGTATCACTGCCATACGTACGGTATTTAAAAAAAAACAACTATTTATTTGAAATACATCATTCAAACCCGATGAAGTATACAGGTATTTTACTGTGCCATTCTAATGTCTTCTACTTTGATTGCATTTCATATCTTTTTCGTTTTCTAAACTAGTAACACTGGTTCAGAAATGTCAAAACAAGGTGTCAAGAAGGAACGTTCGGATACTCGTATCAAAATCAATGTAAACAAAATAAATATAAACTGTAAAAAAAAAAACTGAAATGGATTAATAAATATGCAATATAATGCTTTAGCTTGTATTTATTTATATATTTTTAGAATGTAGCTTAATTAAATACTTTGTATGCATTTGCGCAACTGAAAAGTAAACACTATTTATCATGAATAAGGGCAGTCCGTTGTGAGAATCCGAACGCAATAAAATATTCGACTTTTCTTTCTGTCAATCAATTCATTTGTAAACGTTCGTTAATTTGCGCGATAATACAAGTCACAATGGACGTGTAAACGAATATAACGTCGCGACTTTCTCTTAATTGTAATAGAAGTGAAATAAACGATAACATTCGCGCAACGGTGGAGGAGAAATAATCCAAAGCCGAATAGAAGACTTGTAAAATTACAAGGTACGTAAACCTGTATACATCATGACCTTTCTTTGTACCCATGTAATCGTCGCAATTTTCTAAAATTACATTTACACATAGACTTTTTGATGTAAAACTGCACATCTGAGTAATAAAGTGTCTGCTGAGCTGAAGTAAAAGGATATATTGTGTTTTTGGGGGTGTAATTTTTTGTATTTGCGTTAACCCACTTTCCCTTAAAAAAAAACAGCTGTTAGGTCGACACGCCTAAATATTTTAACAGCTGAGCTGTGTCATCAAAATACGGCGGACATCCTTGAAATACTTTCTTAAGATTTTATAATAAGGTTTGTATTACCTTTTTTATTTTTAATTAAACTTTAAAGAAGGTATTTTAATATTTGTCAAATCTTTTTATAAAATTTTATTTTTTCTATACTTATATTTGTTTAAAATCCAGACCTAATAAACTGTGTCTTATTATTACACCTTGAAAGAATGAGCCTTATTCAACATTCTCAAAAAAAATATTTCCTAATATTTTAAATAATTTATAGGCGCTATGGGGCTTGCCTTCGCTGCAAATACGTTTTTTAAAAATAACAAAATCATCAATCAATTTTTTTTTGATGTTATGTCACTTAGGTTTGCAATTTAATTGCAAAAACTAAGTAGGTTATGTTTGTTCAGACAATACTTAATCCTGTATGATTTGTAGCATATGGTACGCCAGCTGATTTCCATACCATGGGTGAATCAAAGGTACAAAAATATTCATAAGATTTTTTTTTTTTGAAGTCATATTTTGAAAATTTGGGAGGTTTGTTCTGGCTAAGCTGTGTACCTTACAGTCTCAGTTTGGTGGTTACTGCTGCTGGTGCCACATCATGATGTTTGTAAAGAAGAAGTCTTATTCATAGCTAAATTCCTAATTTTAGAGCCAGGTCATAAGAAAGGCTATTCCCTTAAGAGCGTGCATCCAGAAAGTTGGCAACATCGCAAACAGCTGTCAAATATTTCCCTGTTTTGATTAATTTGTCAATATTACTGTATGAAAATAAGAAATATGGCTTACTAATGCACTAGAATATTAATAATGAATTGCAATTAAAACACTGAATTTGATGCTGTACCCGTTTTAGGTGTAAAAAAGGCATCTGTAAAGTTTCCAAATACTTTTTTTACATCTAAAACTAAATATTCGGTGTTACGATATTAATTATTGCATTTCATAATGAATATTCTAGTGCATTAGTAAGCCATATTTCTTATTTTCATACAGTAATATTGACAAATTAATCAAAACAGGGAAATATTTGACAGTTGTTTGCGACGTTGCCAACTTTCTGGATGCACGCTCTTAATTAAAACATTCTAAATCTAGTTGCAATTTCAATTGAGTCAATCAATCTAATTTAATGTATTAAAGTTGAAGAGGATTTTTGTTAAAACATGATATTCTCTGAAATTACTAATCAGATTGGGATTATTCTTTTTGTATGTGATGCCTGGATTCATGGGTTGTAGTGTGATGTATTTGCTATATAATATTACACTACAACCCATGGGAACAGTGCAGTAACCAAAGACGTAACTAAATACATGTTAAACTGCATGGTACAGTGTTAAATACATGTCAAAAATCTGCCGTCCTTTCGAAAAGTGCAATAACTCAAGTTTTGCACCAAATTGAGATAAGTACATATTCGGAATTAGCAGAACGAGATCTATATATTCTTTTTACGTATCTATCTATATACTTAATATTAATTATAGATACGTAAAAAGTGTCTAAAAAGAATATATAGATCTCGTTCTGCTAATTCCGAATATGTACTTATCTCAATTTGGTGCAAAACTTGAGTTATTGCACTTTTCGAAAGGACGGCAGAAATGTAGATCAAAGATTTTTGCACTTACAAGAAGCTACTTTATTGCTAAGTGCCAGAGTCTATGTTTAATTGCACACTAGTCAGCCACTCGGAGAACATGACAAGGCTTGTTAGTATGGAAAAATTATATGGTGTAGTACTTTAACGCTTAAGTCTGTTAGCTAATCAACCTTGATTTCATGATTATTTATCTCATATTTCCTTTGTAAAGTGTTTTATAACTCATTAATTGATGTGTTTGACCTTATGCAATACATAATGTTAAACGATGATGGTATCTAAATTATATTAGTAAACATTATGAAGTTATTAGGTCATCTTAGAGGTGTTTGTCAGCAATAATTTCTTATCATTTAAGATTCAACACACACTTGAAGTTTTCACGGAGGGTGTGGCCTCTGGCTAATTTGACAGCAAATGCAATAAAAATAAAATATATTGAGTTTATACTTTAAATATTATAAAGTTGAAGGGTTTCTTTGAATATGCTTGTCTCTAGAACTACTGGGCCAATACTGATTTCTTTTTCTAATAAAAGAAAGTTACTTTATCTCTAAGTACAATATGCTATATTTAATTTTTATTATTAAAGAATTGGGATTTGCAAGAACATTCATATGGACATAGTCATGGGCAAAAGCTTATGTTAATTATTAATATAACAAACATAAACTTTCTGGTTTTGATTTTGATTGGTAATCAACCATGCATTACATAATTGAGAAAGAGGGTGGATGACTTTCAGTACAAGTTTTTCTATTATGACTCATCTATATCTTACATGCATCAGATGATGTATTAGTTATTGTTTTGCACAATCATCAGTGTTGCATATTATACTGAATCAAAAAACAAACAATAAACAGTTGTATAATATGACTTAACCTTTTGAACGCCAGAGCGTAAACACATCGGCGCCACTGCTACGCCAAGCTACAAATTCACCATTTCGATTAGCAATTTTTGATTATTGTTTTTTTTCTAGTGAAATGTAAGAAATGAACATATCTTTGTGCTACTTTACAATATTTCATTAATGTAGTTTTAAATAATAGGAAAAAGAAACACTAAAAACTTAATTTAGGACATTTTTAAGTAGAAAATAAGTACTTAAAAATGTCGTTTTCTTGACGTCTATAGACGTCGGTGGCGTGTTTGGCACGATTTCGTTAGACGTCTATAAACGTCCGTGGCGTTCAAAAGGTTAACAGACTGACTGTGTTTTTGGTTTAGCGGTTGCAAATGTGACTGCTGAGCAGGGCCGCATTAACCCTATCAGGGCCCGTAGACAAAGCAAGTGGCGAGGCCTCCTTTTTATAAATTGTAAAAATCGTTGTTTTTTTCTACCATAACGCAAGTTCATGCTAAATGTTACGCTGTTTTCTTACAACATCTTTTCTTTCTTACATCTTATTTAATGAAAAAATGAATGCATAATAGTAATGTGTATTTGCAAGATTTTTTTTGGCACTTCTTTAAATTTCATTTAATTTTTTTTCTCACTGGCTTGGGGCCCATTCCCGTTGTGGGGCCCCTAGCCAATCAATAAATAATCCGGCCCTGTAGTAGACACTAGTGTTTGGTACGAAAATTTTATCTTAGTTCTTTTTTCACTAGATGACTGATTGGGGTAGCATACCGCTTCTTCCTCTGAGGTGCATTCTGAATTACCTCAGTCCGGAGGATGCTGTTGCTGCGATGTCAACCTGCAGGCACTGGCGGAGCGGTGCCCTGCTTTACGTAGGACACAAGTGAGTGGTCTCTTCATGGGAATATTCTGATCTGCCACCGCTTTGTTCCCTTATGAGGACAGATCAACGAGGAGGCAGTCAATGAGGGGACAGTTCGAACTTTATTATATTTAATAAACTCCCCCCGATTCCCAAGATGCTAACAGTGGGACAGATAAAATTCTTTTTACGATCTGTCTCTATAAGGGGACAAAACAGGGTGACAGATTGGAATATTCCTCTTCATGTTTGTCCCGTTTTTCAACTGATAATTAAGATTTTGTGGTAGTTAGGTATGTATACTGGGCTACTAATGAACTGGTTGCTAGCTTTAAGTTTTTGACTTACCGGCTTTAAGTTTTTGACGTCCCTTTTTTGACATTGCTTTACATATTTCAATCAATTTATTGATTTAATAGCAACAAAAAATCGAATTGCACAGTTATTTAAAAAAAAAAAAACAGATTTTCAGGAATAAATATACTTAGTGTTGTCTTGGAATTATGGTTTAATGGTGTCATCAACTCAATTCAAAAGTAGTAATGTTTTATCCATACTAATATTATAAATGCGAAAGTAACTCTATCTGTCTGTCTCTTCTTCACGCCTAAACCACTGAACTGATTTCAATGAAATTTGGTACAGATATAGTCTGGGACCCGAGAAAGGACATAGGATAGTTTTCATCCTGGAAATCCCCCGGGAACGGGAACCATTAATCCACGCGGACGAAGTTGCGGGCAAAAGCTAGTTTCAAATAAATGATTTAAGTTTGAGCCATAATAGAATGAAGATTTCATCACCAGTTTTGATACAATTTTTATAATGTATTCATTTCCAATTAGAAAAAACTCAATTGTCATCATAATGTTAATGTAGGTATATGTTGTTAGAAAAATTCGATTAGTAAGTGCGGTTACCAATTATTATTGTTTTATTTCAACTCGCTCTGATTTCTTTGTGCTTACTATTAAGTGTTTGTCACTAGTGTGTATCATTGCTATCATTGGCTCACACTCACTTACACAGCAATGATGTCAGTTATTGCTTACTGTTACTTATACCATTACATAAAGCCAGGGTGTATAGGGGTAGAAGCCGACTAGTAACACAGTAGAGTACTTACTCGTCATTTAGGTAGATGACACCATTAAAAATTAATTCCAAGACACAACTTCACAAATAGTTAGTGAATTGAGATGACAAGAAAGTGACGTCATTGTTTAGTATTGTTATACAAAATCTATGGGGGAATCGCGTTTGACAGCTCATAAAAAGTATGTCAATTGATTAGTGGTGTCATCTACCCAATTTGTAATATCTTTGTAAAAATGACATGGGCGCCGACAGTACTTGCACCTGTCTGGCAAGGAAATCCAAAGAAAAGATTAATATTTTTTTTATTATTTTATACTCCTACTTTGGGAATTGCTAATCTAATGGTAACATACTATTGACAAAATAGTACTAAATTCATGTAAACTAGGTAGTTTCTAAGGTAAAAACCAAAAGGACCAAAATAATAACAGAATAATAATAATTGATATTCTTTGTTATTTTTTACTCCTCCTTTGGGAATTACTGATCTAATGGTTACAGTAAAAAAACAGAAGTAAGCTCGTGTAAACTTGGTCCTAAGGTCCCTTAAAGGACCAAAATAATTATAATTCTAATCCTTTAACATTTTCTATTCCTTAGGGAAACATTGAAACTAAACATCAAATGTATCGACAAATGCGACTTCCTTGTCCGCTTATTCAAGAAGTACGCGAGGAAAATACATCTATACATAGACTGCAATGAGCCAGAAATCGAGAAGTTCATGAATCTGGTATTCCCACAGTAAGTATTTATTTTTTACTTGTTTTTTTTTTTTGTGTGTTTTTGGAATTGCCAATCCGCCTTGAGCAAGCGTGGTGATCAATGCTCGTGCTTTCTGTGTATTAGAAGACTCTGTTGCTCTACAGTGGAACAATAATAGGCTGGTATTATAACATAGCTTCACGCCTGTATTCCCTGAAGGGTTAGGTAGAGGTGTATCAATGTAAACCCACAGATTGCCGGTATATTTTAGGTCCCATGTAGGGGGGCGAGTCATTATTGCCATTAACCGGGTACAAATCCTAACTCCGAGCTGCTACTGAGAATTTTATAGGAAAACTCAATAACATTTTTTGCTGGAGACCTGGGAATTAAGCCCAAGACCTCTAGCGTAGTAGTCGCTCGAAGGACCACTAGGCTAACGAGGCAGTCGAAACTAATATCATAATGTTTAATTAATACTGTATTGGTATTGTATTTTTAGACACAAATCCTACATGTCTAAATACTTAAAGGTAGGCTTATAGATGCCAAGAAACATAATTCGAATTCAGTAGTTATTACATTGTTTCTTTATTGGAAGTACCTATTGTTAAGACTTGCGCACACAAGTTTAATTAAGCTTAGCCTTATCCGATTACTTAATAAGAGGGGAAGTGCCTACATTAAGACTGTCCCTTTGGTCTCGGTCGTATGCGCGACTGCTAATCGTGAGGTTCTGACGTCGATTCTCAGGTCGAGCAAAAAATGTTAATGAGTTTTCTGTAAAGTCTTTATCAATGGTAGCCTGCAGTTCTACGTATAGTTTGTGGTTGACGGTTGGTCCTGCGACTGATCTAGGCCTTTTGTGTGGGATCGATGTTCCATCGGACTATGAGAGTAAGGGAAAATGGAGTGCACCTATGCTTGCGCACACAATTGTGCACTATAATATTTTCTGCGTATTTAGCCAGTTGCCGTTCAGACTGGCCGCCGTGACGGAAATCCGGTCCAAAGGATTGTATTACATTGAGCCTATAACAAACACCCTGATTATATAAATGTGTGATATCTAACTTCCCGAACGGCGAATATATATTGTATATTTATCGCTTATATAAATGTCCCCTTGTTTGTAACGAACAAACCTTCTTTGTCAGCATTGTTTAGAAGTTAGAGCTCAGATTGCTTTCGAAGAATTAGACCTTTGCTGATTTAAAGCTTACGCAAACCGGGACGGCTCGTCAAGGGATTTAAATTTTTACCAACGGACATTCAAATACGTTTGAATGTCCGATTTTGAAATACGACATAAATTGCTATGCTTTAAAATGACGACGAGATGCATCGAAAAGGATTTGAAAGCATAACAATACAATCATGTCGTAATGAATTAAATCCCTTGCTACGCCGTTACACGGCCCATATTTTGAAATAGGTACTTACGAGATTTTAGAAAAATGATCTTTACGGATCTTGCTTGATCTTAGTGTCAAAATTAAAATTCTTTCTTCTTTCTTTATCGTGTGCCCACACGAATAAGAAAGAAAAAAGAATTTTAATTATGGATCTAACTGACAAGGCCTGACGAACCCATACACCTTAGTAAAAAAAAACTGCTATAACTATTATTAACGCGAATGTTGACCGATGACCTGGTAAAGGTCGCAGGCAGCGCAGGATCGGTCATTGTAGCTACCTTAAGGGCTCCCACACATAACTGCGAATTCGCATCGCATCGCAAATACCTGCGAGCTAGTTCCTAGATAGTTCATGCAATGCGGCATCGTATCGCATCGCATCGTGGTTTTGTGTGGGCGCCCTTAGGGAGGCATATATCCAGTAGTGGACGTCTTTCGGCTAATATGATGATGGTGATAGTGAAACGCGGAAATCAGTAAGAATGGATGTATAGAGAGGTGGATGATTGTTAAAATTTGCTGCCCCATGCTACGTGACGGGGCGCGTTGAAGTGTGTTAATCGCCTTACTAGTTACTTAGTTTACGTTTAAGCTGTTGAATAGAATGAGCTTAAATATGGCACTCAGCTATTGATCTAGCTTAACACATAGGTAGGAATCATTTTTAACCCGTTTTTTTTTGTTCCCGTATTCTTATTAAGAACTTTCCCGTCTAAGGTTACGCAGACGAACTCGCGGACAGTGATCTCTCAGTCTTTTTTACGTAAACATTTAGACTAAAGATCCTTAATCTCGATTGTTTTTCGATATGACTAATAAAGACATGACGGACTATTGTTAAAAAAATAGGCTTGGTTACGACAGAATTCAATGAGCATTGTAATGATTGGATAACAAACCGAATCATTCAATACGAAATTAATGACCAATCCCTGATATTATAACCTTGACCTATTTATTGATGTGCTCCAATAGCGTTACACTCCTGCAATATTGATCGGGGGTCTTGTCTGGGCTATAAATAGAGCTCGCTACTGCGAATGACACCCACGCTCCATATAGATTCATTTCAAACGAATTCGCAGTATTTATTCGCCCTGTGCTTCAAGAAATCATGTTGTAAAATTTACGTGGGCGTTTTATAATGTTCGATTTTTGAAAATTCTGGTATTTCGATATATTGTGGATTGAATTTGGTAGATTTAGGCTTGTTATAATAATAGGCAGATATAGGTAGGTTTAGGTAGGTAACATAAAAATTGGTCCTGCACCTCATCATACACACAATCACGCCTGTATTCCCCAAAGGGTTATTCAGAGGTGTAACCAATGTACACCCACAGTTGGCCGGTTCGTTTTCAGATCCCATGTAATAGGGGGCGAGTCTATTGCCATTAAAGGGGCACAAAATCCTAACTCCGAGCTGAGAATTTCATAGAAAAACCCAATAACACTGCTCGATCTGGGAATCGGAACCGAGACCTCTAGCGTAGGAGTCGCGCTTAGGACCACTAGGCCACCAAGGCAGTTCACACACCATGGCTGCACCTCATCATAAAATATTAGGTATTTGTTTAAGAAGCAAGACATTTAAAATCAAATGTTGGAAAGAACATAAAAGTGCAGTTAAATCAACGTATGGGACAATAATTACTACTAATTATTTATATTAAAGACCAAGCCGACTCATGCAATTCAACCACACACATCGCTAGACTACACGTCATCGCAAGTGTCCAGTTAATTATGCCCGATATCGATCGTTCACTACACACAGCTAGACACTCAATATCACCTCTAAACTTGCACATCGATTGAGTCTTATATTAGAACGTGTTTTATCAATACACGCGGTCGCATAGCACCGTCTTTCAAGTGATGTAACAATGACACAACTACGGACAATATATGTTTACGAAACCATCTCGTAAGGTTGAAAATATATAAACCTGTTCCCATCTGTTCGCACTTGACTTTCCCACGTGTGAAATGGTAGGACCATTCTGCTGAACGAAGGACCAATAACCTTTAGTCTTTGATGCTCGGTTCCTATATGCAAAACGGATAGTTTTTCTTACCAGTTGTAATAATTCTTTTCAATGCTTGACAGGTCGGTAGTGTGTATGTTTACAAAAATTATGGATATAAACATACACGTATGCTGAAATATATACTCCAATAACAGCGAAGGAATTTAGGAAAGGATTTAGGAATCGGGCGTAAGTGGTAGCCATACTCCAGAGCGAAGGACCAGTTTCGAACATGTAGAATTTATGTGGTAGGACTAATTCGTGGAGCAATTCCAGGCATAATATTGAAAAATAAAAGTTTGATATAGTCTCCCTTAATTAGCATCTACTTTTACTTCTAAAGATAGAATAGTTCAAAAATAAATTACATCTGTAGCATAATTGGGATTCGATTATTTATAGGAATAATAATTATATTAGTTACATCTAATAATCGAATTATTTTTTTTAATCTCGACCTCTCCTAAGTATTTTCTGGTTACTGAGATATTGAAGGTCAAAGTTCTAACAAAGTTTCACATTTACTTCGAGAACAAGTTTGAAATTTTCCAACTATAAATACTCCTACGTTTTTGTAATATTTTATTGATTTCGAAGGAGTCTTCATGTAGTTTCTTGCCCGTTCTTCATACTGTTTGGAACGTAATTTTATTTGCCTGATCCCTCGAAAATTCAACATTTGATTGCGTAACCTTTTGACTAATATAACACAAAGGTTTTATGCTTTATTGTTGTTTAATAATGTAACAATGCCGGCTACTGAGAAGGTCGGGCCCAGGGACACGTCAAAGACACCAGTCTACAAGTTAGAGCGTCGCAGCGCCGCCTCGTTCGATAATACATACTACGCACCAGAATTTGCGAAGCGACGGGGTTGGCTCAAATGTTTAAATGAGAAATTTATTATTTATCGCCATCCTTTTGATCCCTGAAGGGCTAGGCAGAGTTGAGTAAAGTATTAAGTTTCAGGCTCGAGTTTACATCACTAGGATGTAGCGGTCTAATTCCCAGCTGAATAGAACATTGTTTTTTACTTTTATCCTGTTGCTGTTATGAACGCGAAAGTTTTTGAGGATGTATGAATGTTTGTTAGTCTTGAACGCTGAAACGGCTGAACGATATTAGTTTTAATTTTACACATTTAGGTATGGATCTAACTTAACACACAAGGTATTTTTAATCCATTTTTTGTGTTTCCGTCGGACAATTTAGGATTTTGACTTAATTCTGAAGTCTACGGAGATGAACTCCCGATAAGATGCTCAGGTCATAAGGCTTATTCTTCTTAGCGTTTCGATGACAAACTATAATATAGGTATTATAGTGTTGCAGCCCAGAACTTTACCACTTGGACTGTGTTGTCGGTGGCAGCCATCTTCCCGCGTGCAGCCGTTAGGGGGCAGCAGGGCACGAACAGCTCAAGTCGCACGTGCTTTCAGTCATAAGGCTAAAACAAAAGCACGAGAATTAATTATAAGTTTGCCTAAAAGGACCAAATTCACATCAGATTTAAATCTAAGATCCTTAGGGACACAGCACACACGCTACTTTTAGTAGCGCGAATCGGCGATCAGCCGCTTTTCGGAAGCGCGATTCAGCAACTAATCGCTACCCCCCGCACACTTGAAATCGCCAATCGCAGCGATTTAGTCGCTTTTCGGAAGCGCGATTCAGCGACTAATCGCTACCCCCCGCACACTGTAAGATGCCGATCGCAGCGTTTTGACATAATTAGGGTCTGCCCCCACGACCGATAATCAAAACTAACAAAAAACTGTCCCACTGAAAAACTGAAAATCTGTCTGTGCTGTCTGTGTGTAAAAAAGAAAGAGAGAAAAACCATTTATTCTCGCGAAAGCGACGCACAACACAAAAATAAATATAACAAAAACAATAATCTATAATGCGCTACTACCGCGCGAAAAGGCTGACGTTCAGCATAAAGCCGTGGCCCGTGCACGAGACACGGAACCACAGCGCTGGTTTTCAGCGTCAGCCGGCGTGTCGCTGTCTCGGAACTATAAGGTACGACATTACCCACAGTTCCGCGTGTGTGTGAGGGTGTGTCAGGGTGTATGTACTCAAAAAAACTTTCAAAAATCGGCCCGATAATCGGGCCGATTTTTTACAGACTTTTTTGCCGGCGAGAAAAAACGACCGAGAATCAGCCCGATTATCGGTCGTGGGGGCAGACCTTTATGTGGAACATAATGCGACTAGTGTTGTGTTGTGATTTTGACGAAGCTACACACTTACGATAGATTCTAATGAAGCTGCACTGCTGCCTGCAATATTGATAAACCGAAAATGTCAATCGCTCCGGAGGCGGTATTGGTTACATCCTATAACCAGTTCACGTCTTACATTACGCAAACATCCATCCATTAATCCAACCGCACAAACTTTCGCATTTATAATATTAATAGGACTTTAAATGCGAAAGTTTGTGAGGAGGGATGGATGGATGGATGAATGTTTTCATCCATCCAGGATGAAAACATCCATCCATCCATTTTATTGTATTCATAATATAAAAAATGCGAAAGCTTCTGAACTCACAATCTTTGGCATTTTGAGCATGGGTGGATGGATGGTTCCATCCATCATCCATATATCCCTTTACACAAACGTTTGCATTTATAATATAAGTAGGATTTTAAATACAAATGTTTGTGAGGAGGCATAGATGGATGATGAATGGATGGATGAAAACATCCATCCATCCATTTATTGTAATTGTAATGTAAAAAATGCGAAGTTTCTGACCTCACAAACTTATGCATTTTGAGCATGGATGGATGAATGTTTCCATCCATCATCCACCTAACACTTAACCTACCACCTAACTAACCTAAAACATGCGCATTTATAAAATTAGTGGGATAGACAATACCATTGCAAATCGGCAAACTATCGATAATCGACAATGGATCAGCAACACTACAGCCGACCCGATCTAACATCGGAACAGTTCGGGATTCCGATACTGCGTCCGAACGCAGTTAGTCGCCAAAACGCGATACAGCATCGCTAAATCGCGCGATTTGGCAGCTGCGATCGAACGCAGAGAGTCGCCAAAACGCGATGCAGTATCGATACAGTTGCAAATTCGCCGATTCGCGCTACTAAAAGTAGCGTGTGTGCTGTGTCCCTTACGCACGTGTTTGGTACAAATTCAGGCCTCTTCCGTGATACTCGTGGTTCCTTTTATAAGTAGCTAAGTATTAAAATGTATTTGAGTCAACCGAAATACTTAGCAATGCAGCGTCGTAAACCAAAACTTTCCAAAACTTGCCGTTCTCGGTATGTGCATACATAAATTACTTACACCTTATTACTTGTAACGAAATTCTACGCATACTCCGTTTAGCATAAATAAATAAAATAAAATATCAGCCTATTCCTGTCCTACTTTAGGACACAGGCCTCTTCTCATACAGAGAAGGCACGAGAATTAATCACTACGCTTGATCAAGGCGGATTGATGAGTCGTATTCAATTCATAGTTTATCTTGGTCATCAATCACGTCGGTGATGGAAAATATCGTGAGAAAACCTGGATTTATAATGAATAATAAGCCTAAACTCGGCAATCCGCCTTAAGCAAGCGTGCCGTCTCTGTATGAGAAGAGGCCTTTGCCGTACAGTGGGACAATAATAGGCTGGTATTCATCTGCCGGGGCTGCGGATTGTTTGAAAGAGATACCGCGCCCCCGGAACGCAAAGGGCACATGAAGGAACATAGTCGGGTTTTAGTCAGTAAAAGTCTGACACTCCCTCCTGTCCCGCCCAGGGCGGGGGAAGTTATTTGATGATTTCCCGTCTATAAAAAAAAAGGCTGGTATTCATCATATCAGCCGCAGGACGTCTACTGCTGGACATAGGCCTCCCTTAAAGATGGCCACAATGACCGGTCTCGCGCTGCCCGCTTCTAGCGATTTCCCGTGACCTTTACCAGGTCGTCGACCCACCTCGTGGGGGGCCTCCCCACACTGCGCCTTCTTTCTTTCTACTATTTTATCTTAATTTGGGGGCCTATGAGGTGAAGAATGTTGGCCCAATTAGGAAACGCTTTTGGCAGTTACTTCGATAGCCCAGTTAAAGGGGAATGTGGCCGTTGCTCGTAATCAAAATAAACCATCACGCCTGTATTCCCCGAAGGGTTAGGCAGAGCTATACCAATGTACACCCACAGTTCGCCGGTATATTTAGGTCCCATGTAATAGGGGGCGAGCCTATTGCCATTAACCGGGCACAAATCCAAACTCCGAGCTGCTGCTGCTCGTAATAAAAGTTATACAATTCTGTATATTATGAAACAAACAATTTACATGTTGTATAAATATGTATGTATGTATATGGAATGGTGTTCACCGCTTACTGCTTACCCAACAAACCGGAATAAGTATTTTTATTTGCTGTTAAGGAGTTTTTTTACTTTTAAATTGAGCGTTACGCGGTAAATGCGTCCGGTATTTTGAAATATAAATGAAGTCGGTGCGGCCATTGTGATCGATAATAATGATTCAATAAAATATGAGTCAATTGCTTCGAGTCGCAGTACAATGTCATGTGCAGTCGAATAATATTTTGTTATACAGTTTTAGAGTACGGAGTAGAGGGAAAAAGGACCAGTGTTTGTGCTCACACTTTGTACTTTAGTCTAATAATAATACCAGTCTATTACTATCCCTCTGCAAGGGCTCTTCTCAGACAGAGTGTGAAAAATTGACAAATACGTAAAAAAGATAAAATTTTGAACGTCTTCTATTACGGGTCCCCCGCCCCGTTGGTGTCGTGGTCGTAAGTGCGACTGCTGTGCAAGGGGTCCCGGGTTCGATTCCCAGGTCGAGCAAAAAGTGTTATTGGGTTTTTCTATGAAATTCTCAGTAGCAGCTCGGAGTTTGGATTTGTGCCCGGTTAATGGCAATAGGTTCGCCCCCTATTACATGGGACCTAAATATACCGGCGAACTGTGGGTGTACATTGGTGCACCTCTGCCTAACCCTTCGGGAAATACAGGCGTGATGGTATGGTCTATTACGGGTATTGACCTTCAGGTGGCAATTCTACTAACTATTAGGAACGATTGCAATCTAATCTTAGCCTCAATCTGTCAAAAATGGCTCTTATTTACATTTTTTTTTAATATTGAGATGAGACCATGACTTCTTGAATGTTTTTGGTTACGGGAATTGGTCTGTTGGTCCTTATAGTCGGAACTCATTTGTGTAATAATTATGTTATTTTTTCAGCTTTTTTGACACAATGCATCTGCAAGAGCTATTATTCATTGGACCAAGCTACATACAGCAAAGTAACCACATACCATTAATAAAACTGAGGAGGTAAGGAAAACTACTTTTTATTAATTTTTTCAACTTTTTCTGTCCTACTCCTTTTTTATGTTTTGTTTGAGATGGAGTAAGCTCTTGGTGTAGGTCAGAGATGACTAAGACAAAGTCGACGATAGAGTGAGCTTACCCAAAAGTTTGAATTATTTCAAAAGGTATAAACTAAAGTATCTTAAAGTCATAAAATCGGTTTATAATCCTAAAAAAACCGTCATTCGTTTTACTCCGTCCTTACTTTTTAAAATGGCATCCGATTCTGTTAGACCTATAACGGTTTTCTTAAGTGTCTTCTTACACCCTGTGTAATATCTTTTTTCCGCTCTCATCTGTCGCCCTCTTTATAAAATCAAGTTTTGCTCAAACGTTGATGTTAATAATTTACAGAATAACAATCGAGAGTTTGGTATACAAGAATGCGCACAGCCTGCTTAAGCTGGGATTCCTAGGCTGCTGCTTGGACACACCAAAGAGTGAGAATGAAAGATATTGCGTGAGTACACAGCCTTTTCCCGTATGTATGTCGGCACGAGCTATAGGTATGAGGGACGAGATTATTCACTACCGATTCCAGCAAAATACGCAATTGTGTTTATTTAGACGACATATTTTTTTTAGGTTATTTGATTTAAACACCAAGCTGCCTAGCCGTTTGATAAATTCTATATGCTATGGGACCAACCTAAAAATATACCATATCTTATTAAAAAAAGAAACAAATTAGTCGATAAATGACGAAGTTCGTAGGTGACAAACATAGGTAGAAAACAAAATATAGGTACCTACAAGCGAAGTGAAAACCTCCTTTTTTAAGTCTGTTAAAAATACGCGTGTACGTTACGAATGGATTAGCACAGTAAAAAAGGCCCGTAGCACAGCAAAAAAGGCCCATAGCTCACTCGAAAACATGAATAAAATTTTAATCTTTTTTTTTTTGATTATTTCTGAACGTAAAGTAATGTTTTAAATATTTCGAACTTAGACAAAGTAATTAGACATTCTAAACAGAACCTTCAGATGACTGACAGCAAGAAGAACTGTAAAGGTCATACGTCTAAAGGTCATCGCTTACTATAACAGTACCGGTCTATCACAGCAAATGACGTGCCATTCAAGTTAAGACTTTAAATCTTGTTCATTAGAGTAAATTTTAAAATCTCTACTAAAAATAAAACTGTCGAGATTTTTTTGTTTTAATTTGAATTGGAAAAACTGCTTTTATATGATAGCCAGTTTCAAGAGAAATAATATAAGCTATACAAGAAGGATTTTTGAGACAGGTCACTTAACCGTTATAGTTACAGGAAAACGTACCTAGGAGACCATCCATATCTTTTTGAGATATTCTGACCTGCATTTACAGATTTTGGAAAAAAATTATAGTCAGCGAAAAAACTGATAAAAAACGAAAAATATTTTTTTTGTTTCTATTTCGTGTAGGGATCAAAAGACAGAAAATTACAGAAGTCGCTAAAAACTTTTCCTATACATTTTGTACTGAAAACGAAAATATATTGGGAAGTAATTTGCCGTGTCTAAGACGTACTGATAATAAGCAATGACCTTTACTAAGACCAGCTTTCTTCCTTTTGCATCATAGACAAGTATTAACATTTAAAGGTCTTTACGTTCAAAGTTAGAACCGCTCAAACTTGTTTTGTTCACTGTTTTATTAAACAAAACAAGTTCTAAGATACTATTTATTGATAAGGTCATGAAACTTTGTTGTTTGGAATGTAACGTAATTTTAAAACTCGTTCGAAATTTAAAAATCTTTGATCTGCTCAACAATGGTCTAGTTGCTCTTGATATACAGGGTGGATTTTTAAGACTGGTCACTAAGGGCAGATGCGGTCAGCAACAAAAGTCGATTAACAATGTTACTTATACATGCCATTTTAAATAGACACAAAAAAACACAATTCACTGCTATGCAGAATTTTAACCAATACCTAAAAGTTCATTTTGTTTTAATTTTAGATCCATTTCGTATTTCCTTTAATATTGTTATCAATAAAATAAATATAAAATATACCATCACGCCTGTATTCCCCGAAGGGTTAGGCAGAGGTGTACTAATGTACACCCACAGTTCGCCGGTATATTTAGGTCCCATGTAATAGGGGGCGAGCCTATTGCCATTAACCGGGCACAAATCCAAACTCCGAGCTGCTACTGAGAAATTCATAGAAAAACCCAATAACACTTTTTGCTCGACCTGGGAATCGAACCCGGGACCCCTTGCACAGCAGTCGCACTTGCGACCACGAGACCAACGGGGCAGTTATCAATAATAAGGATTTAAAAATCTGAAATGCTAATCTAATTTTTTTTTGTGACTATCTTAACCGAAAACGAAAGCGTTCTTAAGAGAACATCCATAACTTTTTGAGAAATTGTGAAGTGCATTCACAGATTTGGAAAAAAGTGGACAGTCAGCGAAAAAAAAGATAAAATACCAAAAACATTTTTTTATATCCCAATCGATTCTATTTAATTTAGGGATCAAAAGACTATAGGACCACTTAAGGTATGAGTACAAGAATTTACAGAAATCGCCAAAAAGAAAATCCCTGCATTTTAACACTAAGAATTAAAAAAAAACCAATAACACTTTGCTCGACCTGGGAAACGAACCCAAAACCTCTAGCTTCTCCTCTCGCTAAAGTTTGTTTTTACATCCTTTATTCTCTTCCAGCACAAAGCCATCGAGAAGTACTCTCGGCCTCTGAAGTTTGGATCAACCCCATGTATAGGGGACACAGTCTTGTCTAGAGCCAACCAACGTCTGATGGGATTCTCAGCACTCGCTGTAAGTATCAATGGGAGTGGAGCAGTAGTAGAGCTCTTTGTGAAGGAGCTCGTCCGGGGAAATACTACCATCATACCTGTTTCTGCCGCAAAGCAACGTTGCTGTGTTCCGGTTTGAAGGGCATGAAATTTCAATGTTGTCTCTGGGATGGCAACGCATTGCAAGGCATTTTTTTTATCTGTTATTGCAGATGTCTAGGCAGCGGTGACCACTTAGCGCGAAAGTTTGTGAGGATGAATGGATGTTACTCTTTCACGCTTAATCGGATCTGGATGAAATTTGGCACGGCGATAGATTGTAGTGTAGAATAACACATAGGACATATTAAATAGATTTTATTTACAACCATACCATCACGCCTGTATTCCCCGAAGGGTTAGGCAGAGGTGTACCAATGTACACCCACAGTTCGCCGGTATATTTAGGTCCCATGTAATAGGGGGCGAGCCTATTGCCATTAACCGGGCACAAATCCAAACTACTGAGATACTGACATTAAAATCTAATTCCAGCACATAATAATGGACTACGATCAGATCAACTCGTGCACACTGATCACTGTGTCGCATCTCAACAACCTGCAGTATCTGTCGATGAACGTGGTCAATAAGAAGCTGCCACACGCCATAGAGCCCATTGACTGGGAAGGTCTGGACGACTTCTACCCGGTACCGCTGAAAGTCTGCGTGAATATTGTGAGTATATTTGGATATTTAAGGTTTTGTTGGTCATAGGTACTTAGTCTTAGTGATTTTAGATAGTCACTGCCCTGTTGATCTCGTGGGCGACTGCTGAGCGAGGGGTCCTGTGTTCGATTCCCAATTCGGACAAAAATTGTTATTGAGTTTTTCCATTAATGGTGTAGTGTCGTATAATAATGAGTTCGAAGCGCGGTATTTGAGTATTATAAGTATTATTAGTAGAGTTAGTGGTTAGTTGGTTGGTGGTTGGAGATGGTGGTGTGACATCCCCGTGTCTCGGAAAGCACATAAAGCCGTTGTTTCCGGCTGTCATTCGTAGATCTTTGGCAGTCATTACGGATAGTCAATAGCCAGAAAGTCTGACAACTAATCTATCCAAGAGGTATTGCCCGGTAACCGGGTTGTGGAGGTCAGTTAGGCAGTCGCTCCATGTAAAACACTGGTATTCAGCTGCAACCGGTTAAACTGGAAGCCGACCCCGACATATTTGGGAAAAGGCTAAGCAGATGATGTTTGTCATACTTGTTAATAGTGTGTATGTTGTTAGTAGTTGGAAAAAATGTTATCTCTTGTAACATGTTAATGTTTTATGTTTTAGATCGGAGTGCCATACAGGAGATTCACTGATATCATGCAGAAAGTTCTGGTGCATGGAATGCATGTAGTATCGATCAAAGTCATGTTCTGCAAGTCGGTAAGTAAATAATTATAATATCACCAGCCTGTTGGACCGCGCCTATTAGACCGCGCCTATTGGCGGCACGGCATTTTTTGGCGACAAATAAAAATATAACTTATTTGTATGTGCATAAACTTGAAAGGTGATGGCTAAATGACTGCCCCCGGGCCAGATACATTCTGGAATGTATATGAATCTTACATAACCTCATAATATTTAAAAAATCATTCATGAATTATGTAGTGTTTAATATTTTCCTAGCACTTTCGTGAACTATTAAACATAATAAAGTATCTAAAAAAAAAAAAGAAAAACTTATCATCACAAACATTCGCTTATAAATATACAACCTCATTTTCGTTTTTAGTTTTATTATTTTTAGAAAGTGTCAGTTGAAGAAAATTATATACTGTCAAACACACCTTTTTTCCTTTTTAGGCAATATTATTTTACCATTATATTATTCCCAAAAAGTATCTGAAACTTTTTTACATGAAGTACTAATATTTAGCCCTTCAGCATTACATTGTGCTAGGTACCATATTTATACATGGTACCTGGCACATGGGGCAGTGGTCTATACTTCCATTTAGCCATCTCCTTTCAATGTTAACAGTCGTAAGCTAGTCAACGGTTAACGTTTAAATTTTTAGATTGATCCCATAGAAATGCTAGCCAAATCGATTTTTATTCCGCTACTTCGTATGCCCCTTCGATAACCGATATTAACGCGGAAAAAGTCGCTGGCAAAAGCTAGTCAACTATAATCCAATATACTTTGTTACAGATATTTACTCCTTTAATATCTCACGTGGCGCGCGTGTACCAGGACACGCTGAGGGAAATGGTGTGGGTCGACAGCCCCTACGAATCGAGGGACCCGTACCACCGGGTCGTGCGACCGATGCGACAGCCACATGTAGGTTTAAAAGCTTTTATTTATTTCCACCAAATCTTACAAGTTAAATTTTACCCTCTTCCCGGTATTCGATTGAGCTGAAATTGTGCGTGAATGTGCCATTTGCATGACAATGCAATGTACTGATGTCACAGAGCTGGTCTGATGATGAAGCAGGAAGGTGGCCATATAATCATAATCAAATCTTACAATTTAAAGACCCCTTCTGGTGTTCGATTGTGCTCGAATTTTAAATCTGAATGAATGCCAATGCAATATATTAAAAAACTAAAACTAAATAGAACTCGTTCATCGAAACTTGAACGTAAAATCAAGTTAATTCTCGGTTCACAGAGTTTGTAATCACACTCCTCCGAAACGAGTTTACCGATTTTTATGGCATTTTTGTGTATGTATTCAGTTAGGTCTGAGAATAGGTCGCAAAGTTTTATATAGCAAAACAACCTTTACCGGGGCAGCTAGTTATCATATAAAATAAGATTCTCCGTCGTAACCGAAATCGGGTTGCATAACTTATTACTATTATCAAAAAATCTCTTACTACTATAACATTTGTCCCGCAGCCCGACTCGTACGCACACGTGAACCCGTTCGTGCTGCTATGCTGGCAATGCAGTGAACTGCGGCGGCTCGTTATACATGGTGAGTTTAGCAATTGAAAAAAAAAAAACCGTTAGCTCGCCGCCTGCGAGTCGTCACCTTTTTATTTCGCCACTGTGAAAAAATCTTTTAATCCACGATTTAAAGCTCTTATTTGAATGGCACATTGTTGGCTCTGTTGGTGCTATGTTTTTATTATAAGGGATTACCACTACTGTTGTACTAAATACTTATACTAATATTATACAGAGGTAAAGTTGGTTTGTAAGAGATAATCTGTGGAAGTACTGGTCCAATAACTAAAATTATATTACAGATAGAAAACTAAATAATTGCTTACTGCCATAGGCTATCTTCATTTTATACTTGCCCGCGATCTCTTCCTCGTGGACTTTTTAATTATCTGCCTATAAATTACTTGAGGTACTTGCCAAATGTTAGCGTCATAGGTGAATACATAGAAAAAATCGTTTTCAAGAGTTCATGTCCAGAACAGTCATTACATAACAAAAATAACTCAATTCCAGGTTACTGGGTCTGGCAATACGACGTGACCGGCTTCGTGCGCCTGCGCCAGGAGCTGTCGCAGCTGGAGCTGTCGGCGGTGTACGACAAGCAGGACCGCTTCCACAGCATGCTGAACCTCAGCGAGGAGGGCGCCGTGCGCGTGCTGTGCGGGGACCTGCCGCCCACGCACGACCATGAACACTCACGGGTGAGTTGTATGACATAACATCACGCCTTTTCTCCATAGGGGAAACCACGGAACGCTGCCTGCTGCGATCCTTACATACTCCTTTCAAACTCACGCCTAAATCCTATGGGGTTAAGCAGACACCAAAAAACGTCTCCTGCCACGATTCTTACATACTCTGTTCGCCTCGTTCGCCTTCGTCGTGTGTGGTATGTTCATACAATTGGTCATACAAGCACGCCAGTTACGAGTACTGCGCATCTGACCTTTCTGAAGAACCTCATCAATAAAGTCAGGGTAGGTCTTTCTAGGGTGTTACCACTGCAAAACTGGTATTTCTATGCCATAGGTTTTTATTCCGTTCTACTATTATACCCTATTTTATCTAGGCGCAAAAAAAGTCCACCAGTATATGCTAATGTCGCGGAGACCTTGAAAGCACGATGTAGAAAACATTACTTTTATTTAATAACAGCAAGGTACCATTGTTGCAGGAGGTGAGCGAACTGATAGAGTTCCCGTGGGTGCCTACTCCGTGGGCCAAGCTTCACCCCGCGCTACGCAGCCGCGCCACCAACCAGCAGCGTGCCGACTACGTGGTGGCAGAGACGCGCCTGCTGCCGACACGTAAGAGTTACATCACTTCCTATACATGTCACCGGAAAATAACAAGATCCGTAAGTTTATCAATTTACTAGGAAGTTTATAAACTTTCGTAAGATTCTAAACGGGAGATAAATTGTAATATTTTACGTCCACATTTTCGTAAATTGATAAACTTACTGAACTCACTCGTAAAATAATAAGTAAGCAGTAACCAAACGCTACGCGCGATCTGATTGGTTGGCTGTCACGTGTCACTTCTCCTTCCTCGCGGCCGCCAGCTGGACACAAGCATTGCCACTATGAACATTGACCAATCAAAGAGCAGAGTCGAACCATATAACATCTTACGAATAGATATTCGTTAGTTTATAAATTTACCGTATGACGTCGGAAATTGATAAATTTACGAAAATGTGGACGTAAAATATTACAATTTATCTCCCGTTTAGAATCTTACGAAAGTTTATAAACTTCCTAGTAAATTGATAAACTTACGGATCTTGTTATTTTCCGGTGACATACATACCCTTCACCGTGAAGTGACCATGCCGTGATGTTGGCACTATTACTTACTGCACTCGCAAGGCACGGTGAACGGTGTGTAGACACCCCTAACCCCAATCTCTTCAAAGTTAGACTGAACAGTTTAGTAGTAGTAGAGCTGTTTGAAAGAGCTCATCCTGGGAAGTACTAACACCCGTACCTATTTCTGTCGCAAAGCAGGGTTGATTGGTTCTGGTTTGAAAGGTGTAGGTGCCAGTGTAATGACAGTGAGTTGTGTAATTACAGGGAACAGATAAAAAGTAGCCTATCTACTCTGCCCTACTAATTGTACTTGCAGTAATCGTCATTTTTGAGAATTTCACTTTTTTTGCAAAAATGGCATCCTAAGGATATGTTCTATAAGTACGTAAAAAATATATTTAAAAGTTCTTTCTTATAATAAACGTGTTCTTCTTCTTAGCGTTTCGATGACAAACTATATTACAATAAATAAATATACTATTATTATAAACGTGTTTTTTAACTAACATGAAACGCAGTACTTGCACCTAAATGTTACTTTTACTAAAAAGATCTCGAAACCGCCATTTTGCAAGTACTGCGTTTGCAATAAGCAGGGCAGTACTGTTCCAGGTAATAATCTATCCATCCAGATCAAGCATCTGGATGCACAAATCATAGGATCGTTCAGCCATTTTGGCGTGTCTGAGTAAATTTGTTACTCATCATCTATCCATTCAAACTTTTACATTTATGCTGTCCATCCACGTCAGACAATTTTTTTTGTCAGCGATACTTATTCTTACTTGCTTTCAAATGTGTACCCTATTAATAGTGTCTGTAAGTTCATTTTAGCTTATAATATTTACACAGGTCGTGGTAAGATCGAATGGTGAACTGCAATAGCAGAATAAAGAAGACTCATATCTGCTAAGTATTATATTTCGATAGAACACCTTGTGATAATTGGAATAAAGTCGAAATTACGGTAAATGGAGGGTATTGGATTAGTCTGAGTTGGATTACTACTTAAGAAAAAGCTTTCGATGCTATTGTTTTTATTCTTGACTGATTTTTGGAGCATTTGCATAATAATTATATACAACGTGTAATATATTAAACGCACACCCTGAAAGTAGTTTGTTCAGAATCTGCTACTGAATCGATTTCAGCTATTTCTAAAATCGGTAATTTTATCCTTTAGTCTCCGTTGAACAGTTAAATCGAACTAAAGTGAAACTTAAGTCAAAGCAATAAGGCTTTCTAAAACGCAGCTGTAAATAAAATCTATTAAAAACATAAAATACTGCGTCTATGCTTCTACTATCGCCTAAAATGAGTACCTATAACAAATTATATAAATAAAGAATATTTAAAAACACATAAAAGTAAAATTTCAGTGATTGTGTTATGCTTGTAACTTAATTTTCTTATTGGGGTGTGCGTTATTCCAGTTATATGTTGTATATTTAACATCTACAATATATAAAATATATTTTTTCGTTATATACCTACTTAACTAATTACTTTGAATATTGCTCATACAAAAAAGACAGAATCTCACTCAGTATTAAAAACATATAATCCAATTTAGATGAATCCTAAAATGTTTGATAGAAAAAATTTACAACCGGTATGGAGTTACTTTCAATATAATAATATACTTTTTACTGGGGGGTATCAGAACAAGATTTTAACAGGGACATTGAAATAATATAGTTTGTTACCGAAAAAGGACACTAAATCGTAAATTACAATTCGATAAAAATAATTTGAGTGCTTTTTGGAAACAAAATATGTATTTTTAAAACTGAACGCCCTTTTAAAGTGTTATTCTGAGTCACCCCGTGTGTTTCTTTTCACCTCGTTTTACGATAACCCTTTCAGTGCGGGCAACGCGTATACGGGTCAAAATAATGCACATGTGCGTCGCCCCGCACTGAATGGATTAATAATGATAAAACGAAGAAAACAAAAAAATCTTCAAATAAACTCTATGTTATTATCATATTGAAAGTAGCTAACGACTTTAGATAAACGAATGGAATGGATTCCTAAGTTCTATAATTTCTTTCTCTTGAATTATACCCGTAGCTATAGGTAAAATATAAAAATTATAAAAAAAAAATATATAATGTTTTTCGCTCTATAAATGTAAAATTTATCGAATTTAGAGCCGAATGTTTAATTATCTCAAAATTAACGGCCTAAGGGTTTCGGAAAAATCTCTACTGGGCATATTTCGTTTTATTATAAAGCTAGTTCTAACTTTAGATCAAGCTTAAATTTTTGAGCCAGAAAGGTTATAATTTTAGTAGTCTTATTTATAGTATGTTCATCTATATGCTTACATCTCCTACAAAACTCGCATCGTTGGAATAATCATTATATTCCGCTGCTTATACAGTCTTATGACGTCACAGAAAGTTCAAAATGGCGGCTTACAGCTGTCATAAAACACGTCTTCAAAAAATAAAATTAAAGTAATTATATCATGTTTGGTGTCTAATGAAAGGTCTTAACAAGCAATTTTCAGAAATGTAAATAAGTAAAATAAAATACTTTGTTCTAAAGTCAGTTTTGCTGTCAAAAACTTTATCGTAGTCAGAATAAAGTTCACAATAAAACAACCAGCTCAAAGAAGTAAGCTTGCAAAAATTTATAACACGTTTTGTAATGAGACGAAATATGTCAACAATTTTATTAATATCTAGATGTAAAGTGATAAAAAAGTATATATCTTAAGTATATGAATATGATCGCATATCTAATATCTGTTACCAAAGTGTGAGCGATCTGATTACATATATAGACAAATACATAATTATACCTATATAAATATCACTGTCATCAGTATTTTAAGCGGTAATCAAACGAAGCGCGGGCGCGTTGTTATATATTAAAATCTTTTATTATCAAATTATAAATGCTTCAACTGTGATCTTTAAGCGCACCGTTATGCAATTGTTTTCTTCTACCGCTGAAATGTCGTTTATACGATGGGAGTTGATCGAATCGAGACAGCGATTCGATTGTCTATTCGAGAAAATCGCGTCTCGATACCTATAATCGTGTTCCGAGTTTTTGTATCTGATTCGAATGAGGTGATAGGTCAATATTTATAAAAGGAAAGCCGATAGGCACTTGGTATACTTTTCTGGATGTAACGCCATCTATCGTCAAAATAAGACAACAAAACCGAACAGTGGTTTCAAAATGTTTTTATTCGATGATGTATTTTTTTTAATATCTACAGTGTCACTAGGTATATTATAATTATAGCAATAATAGATAGCACTAGAGTCTAGAACTCTAGAAGTAGATAGTTACTACTCAATGTGACATTTTTCAACGGCTGTATTATAGTTTTTGTTACGTTACGAATTCACAAAGTCCTCGCCACTAGGACTTACAGTACTGCCGACGGTATCTTTTCGGTCCTGAAGTTACATATAAACTGCGCAATGGATATTTTAGGAACAAAATTATCTACTGCGCAGTTAATCGACGATCTTCAGGTTTTTAGGATTTTTTTCTTACTCCTCCGCTAGTCTTTTCTGATTAATTTCGTTGCTGTATCCAAGACAGTTGAATCATTTCTCCGGGACTCGTCGAGCTTCATTGCCTCGGCGCTTTTCTGGCGGTCTCCACTGTTGATTCTGGCTTTCAGAAGTTGCAGTAGTTGGGAACAATTTAACGGGCTTGTCCCATAAAAACAAAAATTCTTTAGGACCGCCAAGATTTGCCGGCACTTCTATATATTTACACATAGTGCGAAAACTCGGTCTTCGATTTTTACCATTCGATTAAAAACTCCCGTCGTGTAAACGACGCTTAAAACAAGTACCTGATCAAAAGTACTGGTTTCAGAGGTATACTGTTACATACATACATTCGAAAATAAAAAATATTTATTATCAAATAACAGAAAAAGTTCCTGATTCAAATATACAGGGTTACTTTTCATTCATCTGCCATCTTTCAGGAAATGAAATTACTTAAGAATATTAACAACTTTCATAATGGAACCATCATCTGCTTAGCCTTTTCCCAACTATGTCGGGGTCGGCTTCCAGTCTAACTGCTGAATACCAGTGTTTTACATGGAGAGACTGCCTATCTGACCTCCACAACCCAGTAACTGGGGTCAGACTTCTTGGCTTCTGACTATCCGTAACGACTGTCAAAGACCTACGAATGACAGCCGGGACCAACGGCTTTACGTGCTAATTTTCATAATGAAACCATATCTGAAATATGAAAAAGAAATCAGCATTACAATACGATCAGAATGTACGGAACAGCGTTTTTTTTTCTATATTTCTTAGTCCTTTAGCTAGAGTTGTTCGTATTCATAAGTATTTTCACCCCTGAAATATGGCAGTTGAATAAAAAGTAATCTTTTATACAGCATGTTTATTAAAACGAATTCATTAACTTGATATTATTAAGTTTTCCAACAATCACATAAATGTATCTAGTTGTGAAAAAATAACTACACGCTGTAAATAAGCTCTAAGTGTAGAATTTCTCTCTAATAAGTATTAACAGAACGATTTTTCTGTATTAATATAAATAAATAAATGTGTAAAAGACGTTTCTATACTATAAGAATAATTCACAAACAAACAAAGTTTATACCAAAATTCTCATCTGAAATAATATTGTAACCATATTTATAAATAAGACAATTTTTCCTATAATGGTTCTTTTACGCCAGTCGCTATATTGACGTTTTCCATGGCGCGGTATTTAAAAGCAATATTCTTGGATTGGGTGGATGACACCATTAAACAGTAATTCCAAGACATAACTTTACGTAAAAAACAGTTTATTTCAGCTCTGAAAACCCGATGAATTTTTAAATAACTATAAAATTCGATTTGCTTTAAAATCAATAAATAGTTCGTGAATTGACACGACAAAAAAGTGACGTCATAGTATAGCATTGTCATACAAAATCTATGGCGGAATCGCATTTTGACAGCTCATAAAAAGTACGTCAATTGATTAGTGGTGTCACCTACCCAAAGAAATAAATGTGCGCGACTGAATTACCGCATTTTTTTGTATAAAATATTATAGTTACTAGTCCACGCGATATAACGACTGGTGTAAACACTACATTTATTCCCCACCTTGCCTAAAATGAACATTTTATAATTTGATTCAATTTTGCTTTAATTTTGTTTCCTTAGTAATAGATCTGTAATAATATAGGTAACATACGGGGGTAAAAAGATACATCACATAGCTGTTTAACTACATACTGCCCATCAAACTAAGTAATATTTAGCAAAAGTTCTTGCTGGCAAAACACACTTTTCATCATAGTGCGTAATGTAATGCATTCAAAACATTGTACTCTCTACACTGTCTTGACAGTATTTAAAGTTTAGTTTAAAGTATTTTAATCTGGTTTCCATAAAATAAAAACGTTGTAACTTTGACCTTAAATATAACCAGATTCTCTGATGTAACCAAAAGGTTCCTAGATACGGTCTAGAACAAAACTGGCCAACTGTTTTCCTAGGCGGGCCAAATTTTTAAACTCTAGTGCTTCTGGCCCCTACATGTAGTGATAACTACTTAAATTATACACAAGAAAAAAAAAATGCTTTGTAATTGATAAAACATCATATTTTGAAATCAATGGCAGCCTTGATATAAAACAAAAATTATCATCGTAAAGATGGGAAAGAATATGTAGGAAAAACAAAGAACTATCGGCTACGTAAAGTTTCTTTTTACACCCGTTAGAGAAAGGCCGAATGATATGTTTACCGGCAACATCTCTGAAAAAATATCGCGAATTTATCATGTAGTTGTAATAATTGCAATGTTAGAAGAAAAGAGTTTTTTTTTATTGTAACACGTCATTGTTGTAATTGAACCTGCAAGAAGTATTGAAATGTAGATATGTTGAACTATACTACCGGATTTCTAATATGAGCTATCGTGCATTTCCAAAGGCCTAAGAACTAAAACACATGCTTACGATAATAATAGGAATTACAGCCTCCTATTTCTACTTCTTTAACTTTAAACCCGACTCGTGAATACTTGGCTTAAGCCCGTGCCATCAGTTTTATCCGGCTCAGCCGAGAAAAACAAATGCTTAAACCAATACAATAAGAATATTTATACATAGTTTATTTATCCAAAGTAATATAAAGACACAGGTTCAACTGATAGGCATACAATAGTATGCCTATCAGTTGCCTATAACAATATGACGGTATAACTGTATTTGGAAGATTTTATTTACTTTCAACTGTGTTTGATCAAATCCTACAAGTTAAATTTGAGATACTTCCCGATATTCGATTGAGCTGAAATTTTGAATACATGTGCAAATTGTGTGACAATGATAAAAAATATTTTGGTACATAAGTAAGGTTACAAAATCTGTGTAAAACAAAATAAAAACTGCCTCTTAAATTAAGAGACCTGTATCTTAAGAGGCAGCAATACGACATCCCATCGTGGTACGTTGCAGCAAATTTCTTTGCGGGCTAGACTCTCTAGCCATATCGTGGTATCGTGTGTTTGTGTTTTGGCCCAAAAATATCAAAATAAAGATAAGTCAAAGACAAAGTTTTTTATACAGTTTTGGGACTAACATAACATACTGGTCATTATTTTAGTGCCATCGTTGTTTCAAATTTAAATTCACAACCATTCATTTTTGTTAATTGTAATTTTTGATTTTTCCTACTGGTAGATAATGCCTAAAGCATTAAGTCTCTCTTTGTGTAAAGTGTAAATAAATAAATAGACTTTTATATTTAAAAAAATGCAGTGTGGCTCGACTTAGGAGTCCGGGAGTTTCTATATTGTTAGAAAATTGTATAAATATTTTATAAACATTCCTTACTTAAAGACAGTTTTTATTATATACTGACAAGTTATTGCGCGCTCACATTCTTATTTACTGCGTAACAGGACAATATAAAACTGATTATCTCTAAAAAGTATTAAACATGCAGGTTCGACTACAACTTTGACAGTCTTCACGCGCCAAAGGCGAAGTCGCCGACCTATAAATCGCACAAATGGAACATCGTAGCGACAATGACCAAATATAGGGTTGCCAGATCCTAAATCTGCCAGTTAAAGCCGGACTTTTAGGTAAAAAAAAGCCGGAGTTTATATAATGCCTGCATTTTAAAATGATAATATTATTCTATCACATTTTTTGTATCATGAAACCAACTCCATTTGTAATGAATTAAATGTAAAGCTGGAATAAGCCGGTTACTGACTTATTTGTCCGGACACGCATCCATGAAACCTAACTCCGGCTTTTTCTGGACACCTGGCAACCCTAACCAAACATGAACAATTTTTGCGAGTCATGCATACCTTTGGTGTGAGTTAAAAGTGAGAATGATAATAACTATCTAAAAGAACGTTCAACATCTATCTAGTCAAGGGGCCCGTAGAAAATTGTACATAAGATAAAACCAACGGGTTCACGAACATTGCACAAAACGAATAACAAAGTATTACAAATACATAATTTATATCAACGTAGAGCTTTAAGCGTAAATCGCGATACTGTATCAAATACAGTGATTTTTAAATATACAAGTGCCACTTCTAGTGTGAACTATAAAACAAGATTTGAAATGTAAAAATGATAAAAACGAATATAGGAATATTTTATTAGAGAATGAAAGACAATTCTGAAACAATGCAGCTAGAATCTAGTTTGAACAAATATTAAAATATATGCATTTTTCAACAATTGACGAGACAGTTCGCTGTTACGAAAAGCGTTTTTACAATTAAGAGTAACGATTAAAACGAACGATTTACATAATATACGACGGCGTGGGCGTGGCTTGGGTTTAAATTTCGAACGAAAACGGGATAAGGCAACTTCTGTGGAGCAGCTATAAGCTAAGATATGGAAGAAAAGGGGGGCAGTGATAGTATGACACGTCTTGACAAAACGAAATAGAAGAAGAAAACGTGTTACGCTGACCCAAAGTTACATGGGACGAGGGCAGAAAGATTTTATCAATCGATTAATAAGTTGTGGTAAACAATTCAAAATCGGTTTATCAACTTTCGATTTATGTCAAGCCAAATGTAAAAAAAAAATACCATTTGACAGCTGTCATGCACACCATCTTTTTTTGCACAGACTATAATCGGCCATTTTATTTTTTTTAAATATGTTAGAGCGATCCCAAGCTGCGTCTATGTCCGTGCATTCGCGATAAACCTCCGCAATATCCGAATGAAGTGACATAATAGTCCGTCCCTCGACATATTCAAATGCATTTGAAAGTATAGACTGACACACCGCTCGTTCAGCGAATATAGATGCAGTATTCAACTAACCTAAAAAAACCTCTATATCAAACCGCTGCCGTTCTATTACACCTTAGTTTAATGTATTTTCAACCCAATCTGATTGCCTGAATGCTTAATTTTAATTGTCAAGTAACCCACTTTCCTTAATTATTATTAAACTTGTTTAAAATTTTAAAAAAGAACCAGTATGTATAATGAAACATCAGGCTTCCAGAATAGGTATTATTAATATAATTATTCTAATAAAACATCCGATTCTTATAATCAAAATAATAAGTTGAAGTCAATAATAATCTCAAAAGTATAGTCACGCACAATCTTTGTGATCATAATAACGAACAAAAAGACAAATGTCACTTATGCCTTTAAACTGTAACATTACAACCATAACATTCGAAATTCGAAAATATTTTCAATTTTAGATTATATAATATTAGTATAGGTAAGTCTTGTTTGATTGGGACAGTGTTATAATATTAAGAATAACCTCTTTTTACATTGTGCTTAAGGGCCTACCACCATTTCCTCTAACAGTATTATTTCAATGTTACTTTGTCTTGCACACTCTTCTGTGTGACTGTTGCGTGCGATCCAACAACTGAAATGACAAAGTAATAATAAAACTGAAATTAATAGTACTGTTTTAAGGCCCTAGTCAGTGATAAAACTCGTATTAATGTCAGCATTGTCTTGTTTGACATTGACAGTTAACCATTGGTAGTAAGGAAGTATTTAAACCTATTAATGTCACTAAATTAAATTTACAGTAGCTCTCTTATGTATTTAAGACAAGTTTGTTGTCTTTGAAGAAACTCATCGATTACGAAATATTTGTGAGTTTTAAACAGTAGTAAATATACCTCCCTGTCTCAATCGCACAAGACCAATAGGCCAATATATGAGGCCAATAAAATTATTGCTTCAAATAGTTTGTAGTACTAAGTACTCTTTAACTTAGAGCACGATAAAAATTATATAAAAAAAAAAATGTTTAAAATAATTTCCTTCAAATATTTTTTATGACATTTATAAAAGTTCGAATGCATATGAACATAATTTGTAAGGCAACGAAGAGACTTACCAACATACATTCCCTGAGACTGAGAAATGTATAGACGAGGCTAAGATCATAATAACAACGTTATAAATATTAATAAAAACATAATAATATTAAGAAATCAGGTCGTATGGATAAGAGTTAGTCGAAAAAAGGCGGTAAAAATAAACCAATGGCGCCAAGTAGCATTTGTAATTTGTACTAAATAATTCTAACCTACCAAAAGTTGACATTTATAAAAAAAACAAATGGCGCCAAGTAGCATTTTGTACTAAATATTTTGACATTTGACACTCATGACAGTTAACATTTTCTAAAAAACAAAAAAAAAGACTTGGCGTTCCATGCCCATAGATACTCGTAGTCTATTCAAAATATAAGAATGCCAAAAGATACTAGAAAAAAAAACAAAGTGCCAACGTGCAAAAGAAAGGTTATTAAAATATTTGCTTTTTTCTTAAAAAACAGTAGCTCGTGTCCATACGGTCTGATATTAAGAACTAAATGACAACATTTTATTGTGACGAGGTGTGGTCACACGTTGTGCTAAAAACCAAACTGAACATCTTTTTCATTCCCGTTTCTTAGTTTATCAAATAATATTATTATTAAACTCTGTCCTATAAACTGTTATGATCGTTATAGTAAATAATACATAATAAATGAAGGTTAGAAAAACTACATACAATTTTTTGAATTTGCTCAATACTTTTATCATAAAATGTATTAAATTGTAATTAAAAATTTATAAAACCTTTCAGAATGAACGAATAATATTGCCGATTAACAAACAATAATATTTTTTTATATCGATACTATAGTCTAATAACGCAAGATATACTGTACAGTTTGAATAAAAATAATCGATATTTTCGGCACTATAATCGATACAAATTGTTAATAAAGAATCGAATATAACATCCTCAAATTTTATTGTAATGGATTCGAAATCCTATATCGTTATACTATTAATAAATCGACCTTCCCAGGGATAGCTCTGGTGACAAATAAAACAAATATTTACTAGAAAAATAGAAGTATTTAATGAGGACAGAGTTCAAAATAGCAATTTTTATACCACCAAGACTCAATAAGGCTGTGAAACAACTTGAAATCGGTTTGGCATCTTATGATGAACAAATATCAATTTATATAAATAGAAAATAAAACATTGTAACATATTATCTTACACGGAGAGTTACAAACTCTGACATTTGTTACTAAAAATAAAGCCATTTATATACAGCGGGTATTATTTTTAAAATATTAATAGAAAATAATGAATGTTATCACCTTAAAATGGGTTGTAATTCGCCTCAGAATTTATAACTTTTCGTGTATTAAAAGCGTACATAATGCGATTTCTTACATCACTCTTGTACTAACGGTTTTTTTAGAAGTACTTGCCATAAAAAAGTGGCCTTTGAAATCGCACTCTGTAAGCATACTATCGCTAAACCGAATTGCCTAGAATTAGACGAATTGTTGTACTTATCCATCTTATAGTGATATTTAAAGGGAATGTCGGAGGAGGAATAGAGAGAAGTGATAAAAAAGTTGTGTATAAGGTCCATTTTGGTTTAACTTGATTGTTTTGTTAACGTGTTAGACGGACCTTGAATATTTTTATCTATTTTGAGAGTCTAATTGAGTTTAAAATATTGAAATTTGATTATTTCTGTTTCTATGAATGATACGTTGATCGAGACAGTTTTAAATTTTTTCAAATTTAAATATTTGTAAGTCTATGTATATTTATGTCTAAGTAATGTTTTGAGATTTAATCGTTTCTATGGAATGTGTAATTGCATAGCTTTTGCATGAAATAATAAAATTGAATAATGAATATTGAATATTTTAATAGTCTATTATGATGTGTAGTGATGTACAACCTTCTTGCCTCACACCGCTTTTATTGTTATGGTAGGCAAACTTCTATGTAATATTGTATGTAAGTATACAAATTCATAGATGTTATCACATTTTTCAAATTTCTACATGTTTTGACAGTTACATATTTTTTTTAAACATCACTGCCTTATTTACAACTAATAATATTTTACAATAACTAATTTATACAGTAAAAAGTCTGTAAGACTTTTGACAGCTAACTATTCTACATTATCTGTGCCCTGTCAGAACTGTCAAACATGTGAAATTGCACTGGGAGGTCTGTACTTACTATGTTGAATGAATGTTGTGTATCTGAATTATGTACTATCTGGATCTGTTTATGATATATATTTCACGATTAAATAAATATTCATATGTGTAGTAGTTATATTTTGTTTTATTTTTTTTCGGCGAAAATCCTAACAGCAATTTCTTGGCTACGCTACGGCGTCTAAGGGTGGATCCAGCGGGGTCATTGAATCGCATGGCGACTCGTGGTAAGTTAATGGTCAACGAAAGGACCACGTGTGGTAAATAAATGGACTGCTTGCATGTAATCGGGTGAGGTCAGAGAGTTGATAAATGCATAAGTATTGACTGACTGACTATGACTACCCCGTTGGTCTAATGGTCGCAAGTCCTGGGTTCGATTCCCAGGTCGTGCAAAAAAAATATAGGATTTTTCCATTAGGAATTGCTCAGTAAGTTGGTGGTGTGACAGCCCTGTGCCACATAAATCGTTTGGTCCTGCGCCTGATCTCTCGTTTGCCATGTCTGACTGCCGTCACATCGGACTATGAGAGTGAGGGAAGAGGGAGTGCACCTGTGTTTCCGCACTCACTGGAGCACTATACTAGCTCCTGCATTCTTATCTAGTCCCCATTAAGAATAGCCGCCGTGACCGAAATCTTTTTGACAATAATAATGGTAATTAAAAAGAAAACCGCACGCAGGATAAGAGGGTGACGACCTGAAATAAGCACTGACCCGAACATAGAGTCATGTCAGGTGAATGGATACAGACAGATCAACGTTACCTCATAATAATTGATTACACCTTAAAATCGATTATCATGTTATGATATTACTAATCTAAGATTACGTTGCGTGACGCTAATTTCACACTTCACACTTCTCTTGAATAATAAAAACTTATTGAAAGTAAGTACCTATCAGTTTGTTTTCGACTGGTGATAAAAAAAAGCAAAACAGATTAGGAAAAGTAATCGTAATATGTATCATGTTTTTTTTTCTGGAGAGTTATCTAGCTTATTAGTGTCACCTCTCCTGCACTTTTCTTGGTACGCAAATGGACAAAAACTAAGTACCAGTTTTACTTTTTTAGTTCATTATGTATTTACTTTCTAAATTTGTCTTGAATCAATGTTTATTGTGTTCTCTGTATGAAAAGAGTCCTTTGCCTTGCGGTGGGACAATATTATAAGGCAGGCATTATTATATTAATTAGCTTATAAACTGATGCTTAGGTACTGGTGACCTCCTTTCCTTTCAATTATGGGGCCACATACATACCATTATGCCTGTATTCTCTGAAAGGTTAGGCAGAGGTGTACCAATGTAAACCCACAGTCCGCCGGCAAGTTTTAGGTGCCATGTAATAGGGAGCGAGCCTATTGCTATTTAAATATGGGCCCATCCAGAAGTATGAATAAAAAGAACAATTTCCATCCATATTACTTATAGTGCATTTTTGTAGAAAACAGCTGAGTTAAACCAGTAATAAAAGTTATTCAAATTCTAGTTCTTTTAGCTATTCTAGTACATTTTCAAGGAGTTAATGTACTTAACATTAACTCCTTGAAAAAATACTAGAACAATAAATGCCAGCCCAAATAAAAGGCTAAATATTCTCGTCTTCCGACGATAACATTTCGTAATTCCATTGTTTAAAGTTTTAATTACTCTGTAGGCGTGTTTCTGGCAGCTATCACAGGAGAATGTCAAGATGAGTCAACGTCGTGCATGTAATTCTTCATTACGTGATATTATGCGCCCACTAACACGGGTTAAGGTTATAGCACACAGTTATTAACTGTGATATGTAATTGGAAGTCCGTGGGTTGGTGTATTGTTTGAGGATATGGTTGGTGCAGTGGTACAACGATTGACTGCTGTGCTGCGTTTTGCGGGTCCGATTTTTGCAAAGAACAAATATTTTGTTATGGATAGTTGTTCCGGGTCGGACTGCCCCGTTAGTCTCAGTAGCTGCTTGGAGTTAGAATTTGGGCCCCATTTATGGCAATAGGCTCGCTCCAACATGGGACCTCAACATACAGCCGAAATGTGGGGTTTTTTTTTTCGGATGGGAAATCATCAAATGACTTCCCTCGCCCTTAGTGTCAGACTTTTACTGACTAAACCCATCCATGTTCCTTCTTGTGCCCTTTGCATTTCGGGGGCACGGTATCTCTTTCGAACAACCCACAGACACGGCAGGCGGCGAACTCTGGATATACATTAGTACACCACTGCCTAACCCTACGAGGAATACAAGCGTGATGGTATGTGTCATGTATTTGTAAAAGAGATAACAATGTGAGACTCGGCTTTCGCTTTTAGTTTAAAGGGGAAAGTTTACGGTACCTACCTACTTGTAGCTACCTATACTATGAGGGTATCTATAGGCGTAGCAGGAAAACACGTACGACTGCAATATTGTCTCGACTTTAACCGTTAGTGCTAAAGTGTGTTAGCTTTACTAAGCAGTGAAGAATGCTTCCTTTTACCATGAAGCAACTACTGTTGTTAAAAGAAGTATATTTATAACTGGTTAATAGCTTATGAATGCGAATTCGTCAGCTTGAATGTTGGATGTCGGAGATGTTTTTGTTTATTTCACTTACCGAAGTTACTCCTTATGATATCGGCAATCTGCCAGTGAGTCTTATCAAAATAGATCCAGCATTTTAGGAGATTAGCTGGAAAAAAGACAGACAGTATTTTTTTTATAAATTGTTTTTTTCTGTTATTAATACCGCGCTGTTCACACCAGTTTTACATCCCATTCATCAAATGACGAACGCATAACAGGACTTAATCCCAAAAATTCCAGAAGGTTTATTTATTTACTTTAAAAAAGTACAAAGTCGGACTAAATGCCTTAAATCCATTCAGTGCACTGAATGGATTAAGCATTCTCTACCAGGCGTGCAAAGGTATTGAAGAGCTAACATGGCAGCTGTAAATTATTGTACAAGAATAAATCTCTTCTCACTCACTTCCTTTCTTTGAAGTTCTCTTAGTAGAAAATAAACTCCTTGCACAAACTTGAGTATCGCAGGTCACTCTACTTCAAAAGATACAAAGTACACTACCTAGTCCTGGCAAGTAGGTAGCTACGTGCGTCCACCAAACATCCGTTCTACTATGCCATTCGCTAAAGTAAAAGTATGTCCCATTTTAGTTACAGAGTACACTATGTAATACACAAGACAAGGCATACATAGGCAAGCTAAATCCCACGGTAAATCACTTCAAAAGTGAAGATTAATGTTTTCTTACACACCAAGGCTGTTTGTTCTGTACTAATATTTACGTTGAAGAGTTTTTTTTGTCTGTTTGTTTGTATAAAATGCGCTGATCTATGGAACTACCAGTCGTATTGGAAAATATATTTTAAAATGTGACTAGCTATAGGTATGCCCTGCCGTGTCACCCGTGTTCATTTACATACACAAACATACCATCATGCCTGTATTCCCCGAAGGGTTAGGCAGAGGTGTACCAATGTACCTACACCCACAGTTTGCCGGTATGTTTAAGTCCCATGTAATAAGGGGCGAGCCTATTGCCTTAACCGGACCCAAATCCTAACTCCGAGCCGTGTTCATTTACGTCTGTTGTTATTGCTTTACTCCCGTTTGTCGTGTAGCGTGATGTTATAATTTACAGCCTAATCTGACTATTAATGTGTTTATCCAAACAAGCATGCAAAAAACTCTTCAGCTTTAATATATTAGTAGGTACAGATAGCCAGATTCATGAGGAATAGTGTAGGCTATTTTAACATCACGCTACGAAACACGGGAGCGGAGCAGTAACCAAAGACATAACACAACACGGGAAAAAAACCACTCGAACGAAATCGCGGGCAGAAGCTAGTTCTACATAACCATGTCCTACAATCGCTCTGTCTCTTTCTTCACTAAGTGTTGGACAAGGACGAGAGATGTATTGTTCTAAGCCGTGGGAAATCTTCTGAGTCATTGCTCTGCTTGTTAGGAAAACGACCCTCAGATGTACTGTTTATTGTAAAGACTTGAGGATTGCCGTTTTCCTGTGATTGTTAAAAATAACATAAAACAAACATAACAGACCATCACGCCTATATTCCCGAAAGGGTTACGCAGAGCTGACCAATGTACACCCACTGGTCGCCGGTATGTTTAAGTACCATTTAATAGGGGGCGAAAAAAAAAAGAAATATAAAAGTACATAATTTTTATTCAAAGGAAAACGGGTAAGAACTTACCCAGATACAAACTTAGCTGTAGTATTACGAACTAGATCGGTGTTACGCGGTAAAATGTTGAACCATTATTATTTTTGTTTCTGGCTAGCTCCTGTTCGCGTGGTTACTGCTCCGCTCTCATGGATCGTAGCGTGATGTTATATACCTTATACTATTCCCCATGAATATATGGCTATTATATAAGTATAAAAATATTTTTCACAATCTGACTATTAGCTCCAGAGATTAAGGCAAGAAACTTTTCAGCTTTTTTATATTAGTATTAAGACTCTTTCATCAGCTCCAAGTGTCGTAATGGCCCAGTGGTTAAGACACCCGCCTCTCATGCACGAGGTTATGGGTTCGCAACCGGGCACGGGCAAGTACCAATGTGACTTTTTCTAATTCATATGTACTTTCTAAGTTTATCTTGGACATCACTGTCATCGTAACCATGTCAGAGGCCCTTGAGGCGGTTTAGAAACTCTGACACTAGGGTGTGTGGGGTCGTTAGACCTTACTGCCCACACGATGAAGAAGAGATCTGCTCCAAAACAAGTCACCAAGTTCCTAGATATAGAACACAAAGGCAAGTACACCTAAACCTCTAGCTTCGCACTCCATGATTCACTGGCTGAATACTAACCACCCGAGCACAACCAACAAATCAAACCGTTGCTATTTTTATTGCTAAATCTATGTTTTATTTATGAACTAACATATGGGTGTGCCATGGCATGGCGGCGTCGCTTTGTCTGCAATATGGTTGTGTATTGAAATAGTTGAATTGATATTTGAAAATTTAGTTTCTATAGATACCTAGGTACGTGTTTTTCGAGACACGGGAGCACGTAAAGCTGTTGGTCCTGCGCCTGGTCTCTCCCCGGTCGTGTTGGATTGCCGTTTTTTCAGACTATGGGAGTGAGGGAAGAAGGAGTGCACCTGTGTTTGCGCTCACACTCGTGTACCTACTATAATATCTTTTGTGTACTTGGCTAGTCTTGTTTGAAATCGACCTATATTTTGGACTGTATTATTTACAAAAGGTATCTAGTTCGTTTTGTAAATCAATAAATTTTAAATCTCCACATGTCAATGTTAACGGTATCAAACGGTAGATAACTATGTTAACTTCCTCGGTCTGCCTGTGTCAGCAAATCGGAGGGGCCAGTCAGGGCTTATGCCTGCCGGGGCTTCGGGTTGTTCGAAAGAGAGAGAGACATGGATGGATTTTAGTCCGTAAAAGTCTGACTAAAACATTTGATGATATCCCATCCGAAAAAAAAGGTCGAGCAAATTGTTATAACGTGTATGTTAGAACTAAGTTGTTGTTCTATATTTTACCCTTAATATTCTCTACGGCATATTCATGTTCCTATATTTGCATATACCATGTGTATAAAAGATTCAAGCCTTCAAGCTAAAGTACAGTTACAGACCCTGGTGGGGCACAGCTTTTTTATCATTTTGACTCGAGTAAGTTAAATTGAATGTTTCATTTAGTCTAGATAGTATTAACCTCAGTCGCATCGCGCAATACCTAGAAATATCGGCCGCTTTCGCTGCCTTCACAAAGCATTCCTAACCGACACTCGTTGATCGATAATTACAAAACTGAAACACTGGACGCTCCATTTAGATCAAAAGCAATTCAGTCCGCGATTGCATTCAACGATAAATTAAATGAAAATAATATTGCGCCATGCATTTGCATAGCGAACCTGTTTGTATACGTCATTTGACATATATGCGTTCCCGCGCTTCGAACGCCAATCACCGGCCAGTATCGCGCTGAATGCGTGCGAGAGCGCGCGTTCCACTTTCAAATTTAAAATCACGTTCGAATTTATAGCCAGTGTTATTTGAAATAGTGTTAAGTTTAGTGTTTATTTTTTTTATGAATTATTGTTGTGGATATTGAACCTCTTTGGTGGAACGGAATTGGAATTTCTAATCGAAGGTTTGTTGTTCAGTTATTATTGTTTGTGGTTTGAGTGAGGTAATGGTATATAAATAATAATTCATTCCAATCGTCTTGCGAAATGTTTTTGTTGTGATACCGGACTGGGTCGGTCATATAAGTGACTTGTTTATAGGTTTGTTGAAACATTGCAACAGTTCCTTTGTGTCAAAGGTAAAATATTTATGGGAGTTAGAAATATTTATGTATGAACTATGAAAATAAAAATGATTTGTACGCGTGATTCTTTAAAGACATTTACTGACACTGATCTGTAAGATAGGTACAAGGTCACCCCTAGTTTGAATCTCTGGGGTTGATGAAGTTAGTGTAGCAAAATCCACGTAGTTATAAAATCACTTTGTATCAGTATGAAGGTTTTTTTTTTGATAAATAACCATTTTTTATGATTTATTTAGTATCGAATTTTTAATTTATATTCCAAAGTTCAACCGATAAACTCATTTGATGTAAAAAAAACTCAATTCACAAACCTTTAAATATGGGTTAGATGGACAAAGATAATCAATATACATACGTAATTAAAACGCTTATTTAATCATTATTTCGTACATTGAATAAATTATTTTATTATATAATACTAGCTGTTCCCCGCGGTTTCACCCTCGCTGCTCAGCACCTGTTGGTCGTAGCGTGATGTTACATAGCCTATAGCCTTCCTCAAGAAATGGACTATACAACACTAAAAGAATTTTCCAATTCCAACCAGTAGTCCCTGAGATTAGCGCGTTCAAACAAACAAACTCTTTAGCTTTATAATATTAGTATAGATTTTTATCCATCAAAATCACGTCTCGTCAGCTTTCGTAGCTGGCTGTCAAGTCTGTCTTAATTTCAACACACTTTATATCTCATAGTAATCTTACTACTATTATAAATGCGAAAGTTTGGATGGATGGATGGATGTTTGTTACTCAATCACGCTTAACGGTTCTGGATAATATTTGGCTCAGAGATTGTAGTTACTATTACTTTTTATCCCTGATAAATAAACGACACACATACGGTCACGCCTGTATTCCCCGAAGGGTTACGTGGCGAGTCTATTGCCATTAACTAGTCGCAAATCCTAATTCCGAGCTGCTGCTGAGAATTTATAGAAAAACCCAATAACAATTTGCTTGACCTGGGAATCGAACCCAACACCTTTAGCGCAGCAGTCGAGCTTTGTTCCACTAGGCCAGGGATGGCGAACCAATGGCACGCGTGCCAGTAGTGGCACGCGACAAAATAATTCGGGCACGCCAATATATGACAACTGTATATGTATTTGATCGAAAACAATTTACAACAGCAGAAATCACACTAACCTTTTATTACAATAAACATAAAATAGTAAATATTACGATTCTTGTACAAACTAGTTGCAAACAAAGAGTGTTAACAGCTTTTCTAGTTGTATTTTTCTCCATTCAATGACTAAGCCAAGATTCTTTGATGGCACGTCATAGTCACATTATTATTTTTCTATAAAAAATGGCACTATCACCGATAAAGGTTCGCCATCCCTGCACTAGGCTAACGGAGCAGTCCAACATAAAATAAGGTGTGATATCGCTAATCCAGCTGTAGTCTCTACAGTACACACTATTGTAGCAAACCGACCTTACTGTAGGTATGTAACTTAACTTAAACGCAGTTTACATGCTCACACTTAACTTGTACTTACATTAACTGACTTGACCTAGTACACTATATAAGTAGCTACATATGCCTACTACATACCAATTTGAATAATTAACTAATTATGAATATAAATGGGCATTTTTAATGTCACAACGATGTTGTTTTAGTGAATTTTGTGTTGCGACTAAATAGAACTTCTATTTACATACAAAAGACATCAACGAGTGCACACTTTTAGGAACTTACTAAATATTATAAAACAGTTATTATAACGGCATGTTTGGCGCAATGGCTGATCGATAGGCTGCTGCGCTACGTGTCGCGGATTCGATTCTCGCACGGAGCAAATATTTGTATGGCCTATACTACAGATAGTTGTTAAAAAACAGTAATTTAAAAAAACTAAAAAACCCGACTGCTTTTCTGAGTATTTATGAAAAATCTCTAAAACAAGAAATTCATTGTACCCGATTGCACTTAAAATTGAAGCAGTCGGGACCCATTCGGGACCATCTGCAATATTACATAGGTATGTGCTCTCAATTCACTATTTCTAGAATGGGTCCCGACTGCTACAATTTTAAGTGCAATCGGGTACAACGAATTTCTTGTTTTAGAGATTTTTCATAAATACTCAGAAAAGCAGTCGGGTTTTTTAGTTTTTTAAATTACTGTTTTTTTTTTTTTTTTTTTTTTTTTTTTTTAATTTTGATATAGCCTGTGTCATTCTCACAATAAATACGAATCTATCGACACCTCCCAAGCTAAAATCCATCAATCCGTTCAGGCTGTAGAGCGATCCAAATATTTGAATTTGGCGCCAAAACTCCGCCATTTTGTTTTTTTTATTTTGATATACCCAGTGTCACTCTCACAGTAAATACGAATCTAACGACACTTCTCAAGCCAAAATCCATCGAGCCGTTCAGGCTGCAGAGCATGCCAAACAATTATACATACCTACATCCCCTTACCATCCTTCTGGCGCAGTCGGGTAAAAAGAGTAAGTATGGAGTTTTTTGCCTTTTCTTCTCCGTACGAAACTACCTTTTGGATGGCTATTCAATTCTATTATTTTTTCCCAATGACCTTCTAAAATGCCTTTTTAATAAAACAAGAGAATGCAGTTGTGCACTCGTTAATACTTAGTACGTATAGTACGAGAGCCCACGACCAAAACCATGTCTCATAGCAATACGGCAAAAACCCTATAAAATCGTTAGATTGTATGATTCTGAACCCGACTAGGTGTGTAGTAACGGTCGAAAGTGTAGCAACTGCGTGGGAGGCCATTTCTGCTGTGTCAAAAAAAAAAGACAGTCGGTATTATAGCAATACGTCTGATAGTGAAAATGTACATAGATTTTATAATTGTATTACGAAAAAGTTTGTTTTCAGACATTTTGCGCGTAGCATATAGCCTGAGCGCATTTTTGAAAATGTCAACAAATTTAGCCGACCTGTATCATAGCAATACGGATATTTTTTTTTTTCAACTTTTCGTATTGCTGCCATGATTACCAAAAACCTGTTTTCAGACACTTTAAGTGTAGCATATACTCCCAAAAATGATTACCAAACACCTGTTTTCAGACACTTTAAGTGTAGCATATACTCCCAAAAACGAAAATAATGTTACGGTTTCGGGTAAATTCTTTGTTAATTATCATCTAATAAATTCAGGGTCGCAACGTATTCATTGGTTTGTAACAGAAAATTCAAGATGCCTCAATACGATTTTTAAATGATATCTGAGTATCGAAAAGTTGTCTGATAGAGAAGGTGCTACACTTAATTTGTCTGAGATAAATTTTTTGCACATGTGGATAACTTATTTTATCATGTCCAACAATTTTCAGACATATTGCTATGATACCGATCGGTAAAATTTGTTAACATTTTCAAAACGGTCTCAAAATTTAATGCGTTCACATTTCCGTCTGAAAATTGTTTTGTTCGCATCAAATAACCAAAATTTACTAATAAAAAAGATTTTCAGACGTATTGCTATGAGACATTTTTTTTGTCTCATTTTTATTTTTTTTAAGTGATTTTACGGGTTTGCGCTACACCACTAACGTCTGAAAAATATGTTTCCGGTATCTCTGAACTATCATTCAACTACAGTCTGCAAATCAGACATATTGCTATGATGCAGTTCGGTAAAATTCTTTGACAATTTTGAAAATTCGGTCAGATCAAACGCTACGCGGAAAATGTCTGATATTGGTATTTTCGAGTTCAGGATAATCGTATCTATCGATTTGATGCGGTTTTGGCCGTATTGCTATGAGACAAAAATTTTGGTCGTGGGCTCTCGTACAATCACCTAATTATGTAATATTAAGTGAAAAGCTACTTACTTTGGTGGACTTGGCGATTTAATTGTTTAAGAGAAATGCAACCAATATCTGCTCATCGTGATTACAAAGTCTTGGAATTTGGTTTGACCTAGAGACAGTTTTACATACTGGGGATTCCAGACAAAGATCGGGCCGGGGCTGCGGGTTGTTGCCGGGGCTGCGGGCTGTTCGAAAGAGATACCGCGCCCCCGGAACGCAAAGGGCACATGAAGGAACATAGATAGGTTTTAGTCAGTAAAAGTCTGACACTAAGGGCGGGGAAACTTACTTGATGATTTCCCATCTATGAAAAAAGACAAAGATCGGGATCAAGATGACAGTGATGGTTAATCCACTTTTCACTTACGCCTCTAGTAATAAGGTTCAAAATCAGTCAACTGCCATTGTCCTCGATTGTACATTATCTATTAATTTTAGCCGTAAATCAACAAAGCAATGTCGTAAGACACATAGCCATATACTTATAAGTCATTTATTTACTCATTTGGACGCAATAAGGAGTAATAATGTTGTGTTTGTAATGTTAGAAGCCTTAAGAGCGTGCAGAATAATCGTAACATAAAATCGATTGTTAGAAATACCCTTTTTGCCCGACTGCGGCGTAGCTTAAAAGGAGGGTTAAGCTGGGTCCACATTTGTATCATATCGGTGTATCGTATCTCCGTTGCGTGGACGCATTTTTTACCAAATACGCCTTAATAATACACATGGACAAAATGAGCGTCTATATTTATGATAAAAATACTCGATACGATACGACTGATCGGGATACGTCAAGATGCTACAAATGTGGACCCAGCTCAACGGAGATACGATACACTGAAATGATACAAATGTGGACCCAGCTTTATGTGTTTTTTATATACAGGATGTTTGGCAGAACTTTGAGCAACGAAAATGGTGGATAGGTTGGGGTCATCTGCTACTTACTTAACCCTAATTTACTTGACCCCCTGGATGATTTATCAACCATTTTCGTGTGTTCAACATTCTGCCAAACACCCTGTATTAAAAATAATTTTAGGTAACAGTTAGTTATGTGATATTACACTAATTAAAAACAATTAATTAGAGTTATTCGTATCGCTGTAAATTATAACTTTCGATGTAACACTTTGTAGATCAGTTACGCTCGAAAGAGAACTCATAACATCACTCCTAATCAAATGTTTGCCAAGTTATGAGATACTAGCTTTTGCTTGTGACTATTCGGATGGCAAACAAGACGGAGACGGCCCACCTGATGTTAAGAGGCGGCCGTTCCTTTTTTTTAAAATTGGGACAAGCCCGCCACTCTTTTCCCAAACCACTGCAACTCCTGTAAGCCAGAATCAACAGTGGCGACCACTAGAAAAGCGCCGAGACAATGAAGCTCGGCGAGTCCCAGAGAAACGATTCAACTGTCTTGGATCCCGCAACGAAATTAATCAGAAAAGCTTAGCGGAGGAGTAAGAAAAGTGGCCGTTGCTTATAGACATCTGCAATACCAGAGGCCTTGCAAATGCGTTGCCATCCCAGAGACCAAGTTGTGGCTCATGTGCCTGTAACTACACCGGCACCCATACCCTTCAAACTGGAACACAGCAATGCTGTTTTTCGGCAGAAATATGTAGGTATAGTGGTAGTACTTCCCCGGACGAGCTCCTTCACAAAGAGCTCTACTACTGCTACGTGCGTGTGAATGTGTTCTTACGGATCCCTATTTTTAGGCCAGATTATATCAGGGCTGTATCTTTTGAACCATAACAGGTAGACAGTTGAAATTCTCACAGAGTTTGTATTACTATGGCTTCTATAACAGCAAGTAATAACATTAAAATAAAGAGAAAATAAAGCAGATCTCCATAATAAACTTAAAGAATCTTTCCGTTGTGTGAATGACGTTTAAACTCGTTAATCTTTGGAACTACCAGTCGAACTGGAAAAAATCGTTTTGCTTATAATAGCCAGATTTATGCAGATTCGTATAGCCTCTATAACATCACGCTAAGACACACAACGGCGGAGCAATAACCAAAGACGGAGGAAGCCGCAGGCAGAATCTAGTTTCCATATAATGCAGGAAAAACGTGCGTGATTGATGTAAGTCTAAGATTTGTTAACAGTACTAGAAGTATAGCGGGCTGAACACCGTATGTTACAATACGGTAAGTACCGCAAACCCGTAATATTTTATGGAACATGTTATTTTGTTAGAAGCAACAAGAATATTGTAACCAAGTTTTTGTAAAAACCAAATTGAATGAAAAGAGTGTCCATGGAGTTTCTTGCTCGTTCTTCTCCATAGAGACCTACGTTTTGGAACGAGCAACTAGCTTCAACTTTAAACTGTAACTTCTTGACATTCAAAAGTGCCTGTAAATGGTCTAATGGAAATAAATGCTTTGACTTTGAGTTTGAGTTTATTAGTACGAATTTCACGGAAGAAGTAAGAATATCACGGAAATATGTGTCGTTATGGGCCATAGGTTAAATTCTGCTCGTTATTCCGATCAAACTTTTTTCTAGTTTTGCGCATTTTACGTTACACGTTCTATGTGTACAGTACATCGATTCTGTAAAATTCAGACATGAACTCGCATCTCACGTCGCTATTCAATGACATCAAATATTCCATCAAATTCAAATGACATTGTTTTATTTGACACTTTGAAGTGCGAAGTGAGCGTCGAAGTGACGGTGGAATTACCGTATAGAATGCCACTGCTGGTAGGTTGTTGTAGCTATCATCATCACCATATACCGTACGATGTTCAGTGTTGGAAAAAGACCTCCCCTAAACATAGTCTCTGTGACCCAGGGCTGCCAGCAAATAAATCGCGGCTATACCTATTAGTATCTGCAGTTATACAAATTTTGATCGCATTATACAAAACTATTCTATAAATAGATTTTTCTTCATAATTTCCTAAAACGAACATATTTACCTGTACTTTAATGCTGATTCTTTTTATTTATTTCTTTTATAATCTCTAACTGAATAGTCTTGTAATCTCAAGCAAAGCAAAGCTCAGATGATAACTTATTGACAATTATGAAATAAAAAACCTAAACAAACTACCGAACTAAACCTGAACCAACCCACTCAAGTAGTCACAATCAGGAACTTAGCCACACGAGTTCACACGACACTCCCCTGTATCATAGTTGTCACGTTGGGAATACTTTATTTGCATCTATGTTCATCCCATACAGATGAGAGATTAATTTAAAAAAAGCAAGAAGTGAACTCACGTTCCATTTCATGCCGTATGTTTTTGTATCGTATTATACGAAATGATCATGGATACAATACACCGTCCGATTATACAGATTTTGTATCCAATTATACAATCTGGCAGCTCTGCTGTGACCGGCCCTGCGATGTCGATCTACAATCTTAAAACATATCGTACATACCTGTACAAGCTAAACAAAGCGAGCGAAGGCAACGAGCTCAAGGATACCATGAGAGAATTGTGAGCCTTGGACCACGTAAGGACATCGATAAGATATCGCTAGTTCATGATACCTGTAAAAAAAAAATGTAATCCTCCAGACCGATTCCGGCCACGGCGGCTAATCTTAATGCAGACTAGCCACGTACCTACGCAGAAGATATTATAGTGCACAAGTGTGTGTGCAAACACAGGTGCACTCCCTCTTCCCTAACTCTCATAGCCCGATGGGACGGCAATCCGACACGACCGGAGAGAGATCAGGCGCAGGACCAACGGCTTTACGTGCTTTCCGAGGCACGAGGGTGTCACACCACCAATTTCCAAACTCCGGGCTGCTACTGAGAAATTCCTAATGGAAAAACCCAATAACACTTCCCCCCCCCCCCCCTTTGGACCAATAGGCTCGCCTCCTATTACATGGGACATATACATAATTATATATCGGTGAACTGTGCACCCCTCTACACCTCTACCTAACCCTTGGGGGAATACAGTCGTGATGGTGTCTTTTAAACTACACGTCAGACATAATATTCTTTTAAAACACAATAATCGTGTAACTAATCAACTAACAAAACATTACAACATAGATGGACGTTTACGACTTTCTTGTGTCAATATTTGAAGAACGATCACTGTCAATATTTAAGCATTGCGAAATTGTGTGGAAGTGTTTGTTAACTTAACATTCAACACAATTGTGTAATGTGTTGATCAATTCTCAAAATAACTTGAACTTATTGCTTAATGTTTTAAATATAGGTTTTGAATTGCTTAGTTTTCTTGTTTACCCATTTATGTTATAAATAAGCTTCCCGCCGCGGTTTTCCCTAGGGACTAGAATATGGGGTTCTTCAAGATGGGATTAAATTAAATAGATTCTTCAAGAGTCTATAGGCTACGGTAACCGTTTACCATCAGGCGGGCCGCATGCGTGTTTGACACCATAGTAATGTAAAAAAATATTAGATAGAAAAGGCGTACCCCTAGCGTGAACGTGAACGTATCTCTAGCAAATAAACATTTGATTTGATTTTGATTTTTGATTTGACCCTAAGTTTTAAAGCTGAGCATTCCACTATTGAACTAAAATTGTATCTATACAAATAAATAAAATTAAAGTATCTTTTTGTATAGTCAAAATTAACAGCTTTTATTACATGCATATGCCAATTTACAGAGTACTAAATATACCCAACAAACAATTTCAAAGTAATATCTATCTGTTTCAACTAATCTCCGAAACGGCTAAACCAATTTTGATGGAACTTTCATTGGCAGATAGTTCAAGCAGTGCGTTAACAGTGGTGGTATGGTGGTAGTGCATCTCGAAAAACTTTTTCTCAGTGGTGTGTCTTGCTTTCTTCTTTCTTTCTTCATCGTGTGGGCAGTAAGATTTAACGACCCCACATACCCTAGTGTCAGAGTTTCTAAACCGCCTCAAGGGCCTCTGACATGGTTACCGATGTCAGTGATGTCCAAGATAAACTTAAAAAGTACATATGAATTAGAAAAAGTCACATTGGAGAGGCATGTTCACAATCACGACGCAAGTGGTTTGTCTATTGGTCAGCCACAAAACTGTTTTGTAACAATACATATAGGTACTTTATTGTCGTCTCATTGTTAATTCTTAATAACGCAGTCCTCATGTTGAGTCATCGAGTTGATTATAATGTTAATTATGACTCAACGTTTTGCGTATAATTAGTTTTGAGTACGTAGCCCTCAGCATGAGACACGGCCTCCAACAGAGACCCGTCGAATGATCGGAGGGTTTCGGAGGATCTTTAATTATGAAAATCTCAAAATCACTCTAATATGTACGGTGAACAAAAGAGATAAGTAACCAGACCGTCTAATATAGTTGAAGTTTTCTCTCAATCGAGGGGTAGTTTTTAAATGAAATTTAATTTAATAAAAAAACTGTTTATTTTTGATGAATAGAAACAAAATTTATTAAAAAACTTCTGTCGGTTTTTAAAAAACTTTGAATTTATTAGGCGACCCTGGTTACTTATCTCTTTTGCTGACTGTACATCTATAATATTTGAAGCAGTTTCCTCGGAAGACCATACCATGTACCTACCATAATAAAATGCTTGTTTCAAATGCTTTGGTAATGAAATAAAATGATAATTTCAAAATCGCTTTATGTATACCTACAATATTTGAGTGGTTTCCTCAATTCCTCATAAGTCCTATCATCAGTACTGGATTGGGATAAAAATGGCGCCAATCTGGAAGTACAGTGCATGCCACGAAAGATGAGCCTTGACCTCCAACTTTATTATTTTGTAATAAATATTATGAAGAATTTTTGTATGTTGTTTTAATTCCAATGTCATCGAAAAATCCCTGAATAGATATACACATTATGGATAACTATTTCGTACACTTAGTACCTGCGCAAGCTCCAAATACTGACACTCGCCAAGTCTCATCTTTCGTGGCACGGACTGTACTTATATATTCAAAAAAAAATCTAAAAATTGTTTCACTGGTAGAAACCTACATTATTCGTGAGTGCTATAGGCTATATAACATCACGCTACGACCAATTGGAGCGGAGCATCAATGAAAAATGTGGCAAAAACGGGGAATAAATATTATTTTTGAGGGCTTTTGTTGCATGCGCTGCGTAAACGGTTAAAGTTACGCAAAAATAATGTATGAGAGCATTGTTCCTCTTAAAATATTCTAAAAAAAAGTCCGCGGTAGCAAATGCCTAACTTTTAAGGTTGACTCACTATAGCCATTTTTATGGCCAGAAAATTTGTTCTAAAATAATGCATTATTTGCGAAGGTGTTTTTATGAACATAGTATTAATCCTTATCAATATAAATACCTTATAATAAATATCTTAGGAGATATCACAGTTTTAAAATAACTTCGCAGCAAAATAATAACTCTGCGTGACATTCCGTAGCTTATACCTCAGAATAACAGACTATCGGCTAATAACGAGCCACGGGAACGGAAAAGTAACCAAAATCCTAACGTAACGCGGGTGAAACCGCGGGGCACAGCTAGTATCAAATAAACATATAACTTATCGTAGGAGTATTGATAAAACAGCTGTTGTTTTGACATACAGAATCTACAATTTTATTTATATGTATAGACTAGCTTCTGCCTACGACTTCGTCCAATATATTATCCCACGAAAACCGATCATTTTTCCAGGATAAAAAGTATCCTATGTGTTATTCCACACTACAATCTATCTTAGTGCCAAATTTCAGCCAGATCAGTTTAGCAGTTTAAGCGTGATAGAGTAACAAACATCCCTCCATCTATCCATCTTCACAAACTTTCACATTTGTAATATAAAGTAGAAGAGTACTATTGTTTAAATTAAGTTATGCAAAATTCTTCTGCCCTAAAATACAAGCGGTATTGAAAAAATGTCTCCACTAATCTATCGAATTCCATCTGCATTTCTAGGGTAATCAAAACGTCACCTTTACTAATAGTATTCGAAGATTCTAAGAAGTACCATTCATTCATCTCAATCTGTCGTAGTTTTTCCTCTCCACAACTCATTGTATCCTAGTAAAAACAAAAAAATACTGACGTAATTCCCGAACAAGTATTGTGGTATTAAGAAATGCAAATATTTGTTGACTCACTACATTAGCATGCGGTCTGCGTAGGCGACAGTGCTGTGTCCAAATTACATTGAGACTTCACTTGCAAAGAGACTCGAAGATCTTATACTTGGTTGGTGTGCCAGGATTAACTGGCCACTGAACACGAAGGCTTTATAGAACTTTACCATTACAAACTCCTTTTATTTGTTGCATTACGAATCATTTGCTTGTTTCACGTTGCATTATTTAATGAAATATTGGCTGTGAACTGCCTCGTTAGCCTAGTGGTCGTGAGCGCGACTGCTACGCTAGAGGTCCTGGGTTCGACTCCCGGGTCGAGCAAAAAGTGTTATTGGTTTTTTCTATGAAATTCTCAGTACCAGCTCGGAGTTTGGATTTGTGCCCGGTTAATGGCAATAGGCTCGCCCCCTATTACATGGGACCTAAATGTACCGGCGAACTGTGGGTGTACATTGGTACACCTCTGCCTAACCCTTCGGGGAATACAGGCGTGATAGTATATTTATATATTTTTTATATTGGCTGTACTTTATTTGTAAGTCTCAGTTGGGGCCGTTGGACATTCCATGATGTGATAAAATTCTTGTACGTTCAAGATTCGATCGTAATTTCTAAGTGTTATGGTTTATTTTCGTATGCAAAGTGGGTTGTGGTTCTTTTGGAAGAGTATGCAATGTCCAAGGACTGTTATTCCTTTTGGCAATTACTGATTTTAAGAGATAAGGTTCATTAAGATATGCAAAGTTAATGTTAAATGTACTTTATAAGTTTATCTTGGACATCACTGACATCGGTGAAAGAACACATCGTGAGGAAACCTGGACTTATAAGTTTGAAATTGCCAATCCTCGTTAAGCAAGCGTGCTGTGTACTCGTGCCTTCTCTGCATGGCAAATTTTTAAGATGCATTTTGTAATTTAAAGAAAAATTAAATACACACACACACGTCACACTTATTACACCGCGCGCGTTGTTATTTCGCCCATCGTCCACTGCATGCTTATTTTAACTTATTTTATTTTATTTTATTTTAGATTTTATTTTAGATTACCTTTGTTTATCAGATTTTATACTTAGTATTTGTAAGCCGGAAGAGCGGAAGCACCTAACACAAGCATATTGTTGCTTAAAAGGTGCTTCCACACGCAAATTATGTAAAATGTATAAGTTGATGAAATAAACATTTTTTTTTTATTAATGCCTTTACACGGGAAAAAAAATACATAAAAAATATTTTTGCTTTAGTTTTTCGATACTGAGCATGTACTCAAAAAGAATGTTGATTTTTTAACACCATACCTACATAGCTCTAATTTTGAAGGCCCTACATAAATTTTAAAGCAATAACCAATTATTTTTATCGCTATAGTGTACCGAAAGTAACATTACGACCCGCATGCAGCTATAAATTATTCCAAACAATGTTTTTTACATAAAGGCCGACATTTTATGCGTTGATCTAAAACGTTGTGTTTATTACTTTAAAACTAAAATGTTGCTTCTTTGGTGTAAAGAGTTCTTTAAATGTATACATACAACATACATACATACAATCACGCCTGTATTCTCCAAAGGGTTAGGGTTAGGCAGAGGTGTACCAATGTACACCCACAGTTCGTCGGTATATTTAGGTCCAATGAAATAGGGGGCAAGGCAAAAAAAAAACTACTAATAAAATAATAACTGCCGCGTTAGCGTAGTAGTCCTAAGAGCGACTGTTACGCTAGAGGTCTTGGGTTCGATTGCCAGGTCAAGCGAAAAGTGTTATTGGGGTTTTCTGTGAAATTCTCAGAAGCAGCTCGGAGTTAGGTTTTGTGCCCGATTAATGGCAATAGGCTCGCCCCCTATTATGTGGTACCTAAACATACCGGCGAACTGTGGGTGTACATTGGTACACTTCTAACCTAACCTAACCTAACCCTTCGGGGAATACAGGCGTGATTGTATGTTATGTGTGTAGAAATAGACATATTTAATACATACGTAAGTACATACATGCACTACGCACACATTAAACGCATCCTATAATCATTTAATTCACATCTGCATACCCAGAATGTAGTGAAACTGGTTTGTACTCGTAAAAAGACGAAATAACATTATCACCGTTCCCATCTGTTTCGTAGTTGACTGCATAAAAACGCAGCTAAACTAAAGGTTTTACACGGCCATTAACATTTACTGCTACGGTAAAATCAACCTTAAATGTTAAGGTATTTGCGATATGAGGAAAATGGGTTTTTAAATATCTATTTCAGTGCTTTTTGCAGTGTTTTGGGTTGCAATCTGAAATAATATTATTATAATATTAAAAAAGCAGATTTATTGTTCTACTGGTGAGCAAAACCCTCTGCTTAAGGCGGATTTTAAACGATTGAGGATTTGTATTATGCTAATATTATAAAGATGTAAAGTTTGCAAGGTTGTAGGGGATAATTTCTGGATCTACTGAACCGATTTTGAAAATTATTTTACCCATAGAAAGCCACGTTATTTGTGAGTGTATCATACGCTACATTTATAACATCACGCTACGACACACGGGAGTAGAGCAGTAACCAAAGACGTAACGCCTTAGGGTGAAATAAGCCACGCGAACGGAGTTGAGGGCAGCTCACTAGTTAATTATAAGTCCAGCCTAGGTTTCCGCACGATGTTTTCTTTTACCGATGTCAGTGATGTTCAACATAAAAATTTCGTATATATAATACATGGCAAACTAGCCGACGACCCACCAGATGTTAAGAGGTCACCGCTACAGACATCTGCAATACCAGAGGCCTTTCAAATGCATTGCCATCCCAGAGACGAAGTTGAAATGTCTCATATGCTTGTAATTACACAACATCATCATCATTTATTGTGCATTTATTTGTTACTAGTTTCTGACCGCGGCTTCGCCGTAATCGCCCGTGTTAAGTTACGTCTTTAGTTACTGCTCCGCTCCCGAGTATCGTAGCGTGATGTTATATAGCCTTTTGCCTTCCTTGATAAACAGACTAATAAACACAAAAATATTTTTTCAATTCGATCCACTAACACTCGAGATCAGCGCGTTCAAACAAACCAACAAACAAATTCTTCGCCTTTATAATATTAGTGTGATTATGAGTCGTATTGTGTTATATGTAGTAGAATAGGCTTATATTACTCTGCTCTAACTCCAATAGGCAACCTAGATCTTCGAAATGAAGCTCAGATAGTTACTCCACATACACATTCCAACCACGTCCCTCCCTGAGGCATCAACCATTGAACTCGCCTCCTCAAACCCAACTCACGCACAGGGCCATATCATCACGCCTTCAAAAACGGTGCTAACTGTAAACTGACCGGCAATGCGAAAAGGACTCTATATTAGTTGTAAGTAGGTTGATTATTGAGGTTATTGTGGTGTCGTGGGTTTACCTGCTTCCGATTTGAATGATAATATTTGATTTTTGTAGCGTTTGAGATGTGTTTAGGTGTATTGTTTTTTTATAGAAACACCGTTGTTTTATCGTGTTTTGTTTAACAGTTATAATAGTGATGTAGGTACTCATACGGTTTCCTGATTACGTAATCCTGCTATCCTAGTAATATTAGTTTGTGAGGATGGATGTAAGTTTATCACTCTTTCGCGTTTAAACGGCTGACTGGATCTAGATGAAATTTAGTACTGACACAAATTGTAGTGTAGAATAACTTTTTATTCAATGAATAAGCACTAAACGTTACCAAATGACTTATAATGAGAACTGCAATGGAGTGAAACTCTCTTCTCTCTTCGTGCGCATTCAACCCTAATCTCTTAAAAGTTAGAGTGCACAGACTTCTTCCGGGTAAGTTCACTCATAATCGTCAACTTTGTCTTTGTAACCTCTGACCTAGACTAGAGTCAAGAGCTTACCCAAATAAAAAAAAAGTCCACACAATGCTAGCCAGAACCGGCACAACAAGGAACATGGATGGGTTTTAGTCAGTAAAAGTCTGATACTCTCTAGCCCCGCCCAGGGGGGGTGAAGCCATTTGATGATTTGCTATTCGAAAAGAAAAATGCTAGCCAGAAGTAATATTCATTTTTAACAGGTTAGAACGTAATTTTCTTAGAACTTGGAGCTCCCCTTAGTACCGTATATTACAAAGTAATGCATTACTTCACACAGTACTCGGAACAACAAAGTAATTCAGATTGTTTGTCTTAGGAATGTTGTTTATTATAAAACTGTCATGGCTGCTGGCGTTGCATTACCTTGGTTTGTTTTATGATATTGTCTGTTAGTGTTCTAGAGATTTAATTAGATTATCTATTGTTATTTAGTACTGGTGTTGATCTTAGAGGTAACACTGGTTGTAGTGGTCGAGGGGCCTACTTCAATATTCATTATTATCACATACCATTACGCCTGTATTCCCCGAAGGGTTAGGCAGAGGTGTACTAATGTACACCCGCAGTCCGCCGGTATGTTTAGGTCCCATGTAATAGGGGGCGAGCCCTTTGCCATTAACCGACCACAAGTACTAACTCCGCCAAGTTGGCACGGGCGTCGGCCGCTCTTAAGCGGCTCTTGCCCAATTTGAGGGGGCCAAACGCCTCCTGCCGGAGGCTCTACGCCGGGGTCGTGCGTTCGATGGCCCTTTACGGGGCCCCGGTGTGGGCGCGGGGCTTGAGGCGGCTTGCCGCCCACTACCTGAACGCGTCCCAGCGGGTGATCGCCATAAGGGTCATCCGCGGATACCGCACGATCTCCGGCGAGGCAGCGAGCCTCCTTGCCGGATTGCCGCCATGGGATCTGGAGGCGCTGGTCCTCGCGCGCCTACACGAGTGGCGCGCGGAGGCACTGGGCCGGGGCGAAACTCCGCTGCCGCGGCAAATTGCCGCCCTGCGGACGGAACTCCGGCTCGATCTCATGGCGACATGGAGAGAGCGACTGTCGCAACCTCGTGCAGGGCTCGCCTCGATTGAGGCGGTAAGACCCCTCTTTGAGGAGTGGCTGGAGCGGCGCCACGGCGCCCTCACCTACCGCCTGACGCAGGTCCTCACCGGACACGGATGTTTCGGGAGGTTCCTGCACCTCATCGGGCGGGAGGAAACGCCCGGGTGTCACCATTGTGAGGATCGCCCCGAGGACACGGTGGAGCATACTTTGGCGGTGTGCCCTGCTTGGGCTGAGCACCGCCGAGTCCTCGAGGCGGCCATCGGCGGCGGCGCCCTCTCGCGTCCGGCACTGGTCCAGGCCATGGTCCGGAGCGAGGGGGAATGGGAAGCAGTCGCCTCCTTCTGCGAAGCTGTAATGCTAGAGAAGGAGGCGGCGGGACGGGAGAGGGAAAGGAGGGTCCCCCGTCCCAGCGGCCGCCGCGGTAGACGATCCGGGCGTCGGGAGCCACGTGACGACTCCCGGCCACCGTAGACGCGGGTCTGTGGACGGTGAGCAATGGGTAGCTCACCGTCCGTACGTTCACTAGCGACAGACCGTGTCGACGGCGCGTTCGTGTTCCACGCGCGCCTCAAAGAGATGTCAGCAAAATTGGATGGGGCCACTGAGGGCCGATGCCTGCCGGGGCTGCGGGTTGTTCGAAAGAGATACCGCGCCCCCGGAACGCAAAGGGCACATGAAGGAACATAGACGGGTTTTAGTCAGTAAAAGTCTGACACTCCCTCCCGCCCCGCCCAGGGCGGGGGAAGTTATTTGATGATTTCCCGTCTATAAAAAAAAAAAAAAAAAAAAAAAAAATGTACTAACTCCGACCTGCTACTGAGAATTTCATAGAAAATCCCAATAACACTTTTCTCTACTTGTGAATCGAACCCAAGACCTCTAGCGTAGCAGACACGCTTAGGACCACTAGGCTACCGAGGCAGCTGCCCTTGCAGTTGAGTTGTTTTTGAGGGACCTATTACAGTATTAACCACAACCAGAATACATACATATATGCGAACAAAACAAAAACAAAAAATTCTAATGGGTCCAGCCATTTTCGAGATTGGACGAGACGGCGATTATTTTTCTCCAAAATACAATTCTCATAACAATAAGCTTTATTTCCACTTAATCACAAGCCCAAATATTCAGGCCAAACTTACTCAACCCAACAAAACATTAGGACTTGGAACAAGGAACAGACACACCATACCATTTGTGTAAACTAAACCGCTTGTTCCACTTACACAGTTTCACGCACAAACAATGGAACATCGAGCCACTCCACACGTAACTAAGTTTAATAACAAAACTAGTTATTTAATCATTAATGCGTTGCGCATCCTTCCGTGTTTTCTGTAATTAAAACATTTTCGTTGCGTTTTTGTGGCGTTGCATCGGCAGTGATGGAGTGGTCTGATTGATGCGGGCAATGTATATTGGTGGTAAGTGGGTAGGTAATGTTAGAAGGAAGTGTTACTTGGACTGTTCAAGAATTGTGTTTGAGGAAATCTTAAAAATAATAATAAAGTAGAACAGGCTTCTTCTAGGTAAGCTCACTCCATTGTAGACTTTGTCTTTGTCACCTCTGACTAACACTAGAGTTTAGAGCTTACCCATTTCGAATAAAAAAAAAGTCTGATATCGGTGAAGAAAAACGTCGTGAGGGAACCTGACCTCTTTTATTTTAGTATTTCGTTGGATGGCAAACGAGTTCATGGCCTACCTGATGTTTAGTGGTCACCGCTGCCTATAGGCATCTACAATACCAGAGGTCTTGCAATTGCATTGCCATCCCAGAGACAAAGTTGAAATATCTCATATGCGTGTAATTACACCGGCACACACACCCTTCAAACCGGAACACAGCAAAGTCGTTCCGCGGCAGAAATAGATATAGTGGTAGTACTTCCCCGGACGAGCTCCTTCACAAAGAGCTCTACTAGGTACTACTAAACATTGTCTAAGATTTTCTGGGCCTTCTTTATGTGATCAGCTTTCTTTAGCCAGACTCTAAGAACAGCCTCTTGTCAAAGAAAAAGCCCAAGGTAAGCGGAACAGATCGATGTAGACGCTTCTTGACAAATACGTGCATAGAATATTGACAGTCAAGCAACTGTATCAACAGATTTGTATGGCGTATTGTTGTGGCAGTAAAGGTGTTAGATTAGTATGCAAGACAGGTGTAGTTGATTCATTTAGTTAGGTACATCCTGTGATTGCCTGGTAAACGAGGATGATTCGGTAGGGAAAAGTGGAGCTGTACGAAAGAAGTTGTATTGAATGCAAACAGCGGTTAATTGTTGACAGAATGCCTATTGCCATAATTGGATCTGTTGATCGATGACTTATTTATTTATGAGTTATGAAAGACTTACAGCTAAACAAAACAGAATATAAAATAGTAGGTGAAACTGGCAGCTAATTACAAGTCTTCACTTATAAAAAACAGACTGGCAGAGATGGTGTGAACAACACCATCATTATATTTTGCATCTTAAATATTTACTATGGTTCAAAAAAGTTCGTAGATAGAATGATTCCCCGTAGAATCAATAATGTGATTGCAGATCCGAATCGGGACATTCGGATTCAATATGTGCAGACACATTGGATCCGAATGATCAGATTCGGATCTGGATCAATGTAGATTGAATTACCAATAACTAGAACATTCGAAACCTAATGGGAAAATCTGATAAATTAAGTTTTTTTTTTAACTTTAAATACGAGATGCAAAAAGACACATCATATAGCAATTAAAACGCGTCAAACTAAGTAACTTTGAACAAAAACGATTGCTGAGAAACGACTTCTATTTCTGGTGTGAAAAATCACTGTTTATAGTCGCGTAACATAACCACGCAAAACATTATGCTTACCGGAAGATTAGTTATAACATTTTAAAAGCCTTGGGACCGGAAATATTTCCCTAAACAGGAGTTCCCCAAGTATAGACAAAAACAAGACTGCAATGATGGAAAGAATATACCAATAACCATTTAATTAATAACCATTTTTTCATCAATAGATAGCTACATTATTCTTGAGTAACATGATCATCTTCTTAGCCTTTTCCCAACTATGTTGGGGTCGGCTTCCAGTCTAGCCGGATGCAGCTGAGTACTAGTGTTTTACATGGAGCGACTGCCTATCTGACCTCCACAACCCAGTAACTGGGCAACATGATACCTCTTGGTTAGATTGGTTGTCAGATTTCTTGGCTTCTGACTATCCGTAACGACTGTCAAAGATCTACGAATGACAGCCGAGACAAATGGCTTTACGTGCTGTCCGAGTGCTGTGGAGTGACATCCCTGTGCCTCGGAAAGCACGTAAAGCCGTTGGTCCTGCGCCTGATTTCTCTCCTGGCGGATTGCCGTCCCATCGGGCTATGAGAGGGAAGAGGGAGTGCACCTGTGTTTGTGCACACACTTATGCACTATAATATCTCCTGCGTACGTGGCTAGTCTACATTAAGATTAGCCGCCGTGGCCGGAATCGGTCTGGAGGATTACACATCTGTTATTCCTTCTTTCAAAAATACCAATCTATGGAAACAAAAGCTCGGAGCTGCATTAGGTACAGCTTGAAACAAATTCCTAATTGATTAATAGAATGCGTTAATTAGGCATCAGTTTTCACGGCCAGTGTCTTGTTGTGACAAACACACCGTCTCCGACGCCCTTGCATTGTTTAGTTAGTGCATACAAGTCAATAAGTATCAATATTGATGCATAATAAAGTATCTATAGATGCTGATCGATTGTAGGGAATAATTCAAAACAATCTTACTACTGTTAGAAATGCGAAAGTTTGGATGTATGGATATTTGTTAATTGTTTGTTAATTTGGTTATTTGCCAGAACGGCTGAAGGAATCTAGATGAAATTTGGCACTGAGATAGATTGTAGTATGGAATAACACATAGGCTACTGTTTATCCCGGAAAAAAATTACCCGTGGGATAATATATCAAATCCCACGCGGACAAAATCGCGGGCAGAAGCTAGTGCTAGCTTCGCTAGTTAGGGTTGTATAAATGCGAAAGTTTTAATGAATGTTTCGCCAAAACGGCTGAACGAATCTAGATAAAATTTAGCAAAGACATAGATTATAGTCTAGAATAGCACATAGACTATTTCTCATCTCGGCTTACAGAAGCTGGTAATGAAATATATGTTTGACTTAAATATATTAACTAGGTACAAACAGAAGTACAGACCCAACCCACTCTTCCAAAAACAAAAAAGAAAAGTAAAATCCCACTCGAATCGTTAAAACCTTCACTACACCTTCGATTACACGTCATATCTTCAAATTCAAGGAGAACTAAACACCTAGTTATTAAGATAGTAATCACTGTAGGAGTCACAATACTTGGAAACAATATGGCGGAGGCGTACGCAGTAATAACTCTTCTTGTCATGAGGTGTATGGTTCTGCAGTCTGTCAACCTTGGCACAGTCAATCAGATTGCAGATCTATGTAATTTCCTTTATATGCGTGCCCTGTAGGTATATATTCCATGTAGTAAAGGCGCTAGCCTCCATACCGGGCAAGTACCAAAGGGACTTAAAAAAAAGTTATTTCTGAGTTTATCTCGCATCATCAATATTCTTTTCATCACTGAAATATGTGAAGAAAAATACCTTTAGGGAATCCGGCCTTATAATTAACTAGATACTGTCCGCGAGTTCGTCCACTAGAAAATTCTCATTCACGTTTAGTTAGGTCGTTTGTTTCTGCTTTGTATTAACAAGAATTATAAATAGGCTATGTTATTTCCTGATAATTAAGCTATCTATTAGTGGAAAAATTGTTAAAATCGGTCCAGTAATCTTGGAGCTAATTTGGCACAAATATATGACTTAAGTAAGTTGGTCTGAAGTCGTCAATCTGCTTTGACCAAGCGTGCCGGCTGACTTCTAGGCAACTATAACCTTCTTGCGAAAGAAGGAGATGGAGTCCTAGGCACTCTCGCTCCCGACCTTGGACAGAACCACGTCCAGGAGTGAGAGGTTACCCTCAGTTGTCGCTGTGACAACTGAGGACAAGCTGGGCACTCCTCCAGCGTATGCTGCGCCGTGTCCTCTGGGCAGTCCTGACAATGATGGCACCTAGGTGCCTGGCCAATACGACACAGATACTTTCCGAAGCATCCATATCCAGAAAGTACTAGCGTGAACCGGAAGGCGAGGGCACCATGATAGTACAAAAACACCTAACAACTTAACAAGTGGTTGAAACCACTAGATTAACTTAACGTAACACGTTACGTTACGTTTACAACGCTTTCTACGTTCATACACAATTTCAATGACCCACATATTATACAAATTCACTGCCAAAACAATAATTACGATATCCGACATATTTTCTACGAGTCTAAAGTGTTTAATGCGTACGCGCCGAGGTCGATGGACGCTATTTGCATACGAATATAAAGTACTGGTTCCGATGAGAGCGAGTCGACCGGAATTTGGAACGACTAGTTTTGTATTTGGATGTATACTTACTAAAAATAGCTTTAGGACTTTTTATTTAATTTTATTTTTGTAAAACGTTGCCCCCTTACTAGGAATTTATCTTGCATCGTGGGCAGCGTTGCCAGATTTATATTTTGACAAGTCAGGACTTTGAGACTTTTGAGTAAAAAAAGCGGGATTCTTTTATCGAAAGCCTAAAAGGACATAGCAAAAAAAAACGTATACAAATCAGAAGTTTTTAAATATTTATCTTTGTATTTGAATTTTAAATTACGTTAAGATGACAGCTAAAATAGCCACACAGCCATTGAAAATGCATTTTAATAAAAATAATTATGATAATTTAAACGCGCTTCCTCAGCACGCGCGGTTGAGTTATCTCCGAAAAGCGGGACAGAGCCTATCCCGCGCGGGGCGTCCCGCCTGACACAAAAATCGGGACGTCCTGCCAAAATCGGGACGTCTGGCAACGCTGATTGTGGGTGCGTTTGCAAACATGTAAAAATTCACATACACGGAATTACTATATGTAGGCCATTAACCCTGGAGTGGTCGCGCGTACTACATATGTAGCCCACGGTTGTTTAAGCTGACCTGACTTTTTGCGCAGTTTTTTTTTTCATAGCTGATTTAAACAAGATCGTTGAAGATTTATGTTTATTTTTCGTTTTAATTTATTTTGGAAGAGTTAATTTGTCATTATTCTAATAAGAAAATAATAAAACAATTGAATTTCATTTAAAAAACGACAAAACATATTGCTACATATGTAGTCCGCGTGACCACTCACTTGACTTTTTAAGACGCGACCACTGCAGGGTTAAAATATTTGTACAGTGCGCGAATCGAATACGAGATGCAGCAGCCAATCAATCAGTCAGTAGGTTAAAAGTTTCGTCAAACTATTTTTACGTTTCTGAATCTTAGAAGAAAAAACAGTACCCTTATAAAGATCTAGTTATTTGCTCAACATGAGTAAGTTACATTATAAATTAATGCATGCAATAAACAATAAAAAACTGGTTTGATTGGTGATAAATATAATGAAGTGCTATAATTTAATTATTTCTAATAAAAACCAATAAATGTAATTGTAAAAGACTGTGAAAGTTAAAATATATCAATTAGGACTTAAGTTTTAGTAGGTTTTTGGTGCGTCTATCACAAAATAGTGTTTTTCAAGATCTATAGAACGCAGGAATTTTATATCTTGACTAACATCTGCCCGCGACTTCATCTGCATGATTTTTGGTGGGTCGTAAAGAGATGGGTGTATGTTTGTTTCGGCTAATCTCCTAAACGGCTAAACCGATTTTGAAAGCACTTTCACTGGCAGGTACCTAATATTAAAATAACTAAGACTACTTTTATTTTAAAAACAAAAGAAGACATTCCGATAGCCAACGCTCAAGCAGACGAAACCGCGGGCACGAACTAGTTATGCAATACACAGCAGACCGACCAAACAGGGCTCAATAATACCAGAATGTAATGCTACAAGATTATGCTCATATCCTGTATAAAGTAATTATCATAAGAACTTGCTTCGCTAGTTAAACTGTTTGATAAGTGTGTCAAGGCATTCAACTAATCCTTGTGAAATGGACTGTCCCTTTTAGTACTATACATAGACATAGTCGGGTCGCACGCATTTGTGGAGTAAGTTAATGGTTCTAGGCTTTTGAATCATCATCTATGTAATGTAGTGTAATTCTCCAGGCCGATTTCGGCCACGGCGGATTTATGCAGACTAGCCCCGTACGCAGGAGTGTGCACAAACACAGGTGCACTCCCTCTTCTCTAACTCTCATAGCCCGATGAGACGGCAATCCGACACGACCGGAGAGAGATTAGGCGCAGGGCCAACGGCTTTACGTGCTTTCCGAGGCACGGGGGTGTCACACCACCAACTTCCAAACTCCGGGCTGCTACTGAGAAATTCCTAATGGAAAAACCCAATAACACTTTTTGCCCGACCTTTGAATCGAACCCGGGACCCCTTGCTCAGCAGTCGCGCTTGCGACCACGAGACCAACGGGGCAGTCATTCATCATCTATTCTAATATTGTAAAGAGGTAAAGTTTATGAGGTTGTAGGGGGTAATCTCTGGATCTACTGAACCGATTTTGAAAATTCTTTTACCAATAGAAAGTCACTCTATTTGTGTGTGTCATACGCCACACAAATAACTTCGCATTCTAAGTAGCCTATATTATTCTTCATTAACTTTGTTCATGAGGAATAGTATAGGCTATTTTTATAACATCACGTTACAACTCACGGGAGCGGGGCAGTATCGAAAGACGAGACTTGGATTTTTCATAGAGTGTCTAGGTATTTCTATTGCCGGTATAACAACTATTAATAAAAATAAAATCAGCTTTAAAATACACCCCAGAAACGTGTTTTTTGTTTGTTTGTAGTGTGTTTTTTTTTGTGGGTTTTTTAGTGATTCGAACTTACCTATTGATATGCGACTTTATCTGCGATAACCAACACATCAAAGTCACAAAGACAAAAACTAATTTATTTCACCCATTAACATTCAATAAACACAGTTCAATCACCATGAACTCCAATTTCAATTTCCTTGAGAACATTTATAAAACACAAGAGAGAAATTCCATTCCTTACAACAACAATTCAATTACATGTTTCGTTCTTCCGCTGTTTTACGAACCCTAGCCTTACAGCGGTTGATGGTAAACGCCTTGTTGTGTTCACAATTAGACGGGTTCCCACCATTCATGGCAACTTGGTGGTTTCCCATGGAGTCAATGGTTTGGCCCTCGTGCTAGACTCAGGATGTGACAAGGCTATTGCTCTGTGATTATTTGCATATATTTCTTGTTATACTTAATTGACTTTAGCATAATTATTTTGGATGACAAACAAGCCGACGGCCTACTTGTTAAGTGGTCACCGCTGCCTATAGACATCTGCAATACCTGAGGCCTTGCAAATGTGTTGCCATCTCAGAGACAAAATGGACTATTATTGTTTATTACGATCAAGTTTGTTATAGAGGCTGAACACTTGCATGCGCCGTTGTTGTTACACACGCACACAATCTTATATTCAATTCAATCAATCATTTCAATTATCTGTGAATTTATGTCGTGTCCTGTTTTAGATGCACATATTTAACATACCGTACCATCACCCGTTTAGGTCTAATGTAATGGGGCGACCCTATTGCCATTAACCGGGCACAATTCCTACCTTCGAGCTGCTACTGAGATTTTCATAGAAAAACCCTATAACACTGCTCGATCTGCGAATCAAACACAAGATCTCTAGTGTAGCAGTCGCGCTTAGGACCACTAGGCTAACGAGGCAGTTCACGGTAATACGAGTATATTAACTTAAGAAACATAGAGATTCCCACAGCTTATCAAGTTTGCGTTTTTGTTCCTTAATAACGTCAATAAAGATATCATTTAAAACGATTGCTCAACAACAGACGCAAAAATAATAATATCTGTAAATCTTATGAGAACTTCATATGTGCTAAAAGTTTTGCAATTCGCAAGACTGCTACAATGCTCCTATCAAGCACTAAACTCACTCATTATACATAATTAAAGTTTTCGTTTTTCTCGAAAAGGCAGAATTAAACTAGAGTCAAGAGCTTACTTATCTCGGATAAAAAATCTGGGCCAATTTTTGGCCGATAGTTTGGAATATTACACTACATACATAGAGTACTTTTTATCCCGGAAAAATGCAAGGTTCCCGTGGGATAATATAATCTTTGATCTTGAAAACGAATCACATTTTTTTTATGTTAGTAGCTTTTCTGTCTGATCGTCGAATGGATTTTTCAAACCCTACCGTTCGCATGTGTAGTCGATTAGGTTTACACACAAATATGAATTGACTGCAAGGAAGCGTTACTTCAAGTTCTCACTATTTCACAAATTACATTTTCGTGTATTTTTTATTGATAATTTTTGAAAATAATAGTCCCAATAGTTTCTGTTACTTACTATGTTAGAGCTTATGGCTTTCGGTTCCAGAACGATGTAAAAGTAAGCGTGTATAAATCATTCTTTCATAATAAAAATCAATAAATCTATATTTTATTACTAGATTGCAGATATTATCATCGCTCGGCTGGTCACGTTAAACAATTTACTTGTTTTTATTACAATCAAAACATGGAATTATTGGTTCGCGGTAAAAAATATGAAATAGATAGATGTTGCAAATATTAAATGTGTTAACCGCTGCAGTTTTTGCTCTATTGCATTCAACATAATTATTATCTATATTTCTACATTGAACGTCATAAAAAACATACCATCATACCATCACGCCTGTATTCACCGAAGGGTTAGGCAGAGGTGTACCAATGTAAAAGTCCAGACGATACTGCTAGTTGGAATAAGTCAACTTTTAGCAACAAAAAAGTCTCTATTGCAAACTAGCCTATTATTGTCCTAGGGTACAGGCCTTTTCTCATAAAGAGAAAGCATGAGCATTAATCACCATGATAACTCAAGGCTGGTTGACGATTTCAGATTTACCTATATTTATTGTAAAACCAGATTCTCTCACAATATTCTTTTCATCGATGTCAAAAAAAAACTTTCAAAGAACAGATGATTTGAAAATGTGTACATTGATACTTGCCTCCACGAGACTAATAGGATGGTCATTTGAAGCCTCTTCAATGTTGATAGCAACATGATGACTCTATTCCAAACTATCATCATCTGCTTAACCTTTTCCCAAGTATGTTGGGGTCGGCTTCCAGTCTAACCGGATGCAGCTGAATACCAGTGCTTTACATGGAGCGACTGCCTATCTGACCTGCACAACCTAGTAACTGGGCAACACGATACCCCTTGGTTAGACTGGTTGTCAGACTTCTTGGCTTCTGACTATCCGTAACGACTGTCAAAGATCTACGAATGACAGCCGGGACCAACAGCTTTACGTGCTTTTCGAGACACGGGGGTGTCACACCACCAACTTCAAAACTCTATTCCAAACTATGTACAATATATATATATAACTATGTACATAAAAATGTGAAAAGACTTTAACAACTTTTCTATTTTCCAGATAATCGCCGCCAACTGAAGACCCCAGAAAACCATCTTCTTAATCCATTGAGAAGATGTAGTATTTCCAAATCTTGAACACTATACAACCAGAAAGCAGTCCAGTTAAAACCATGAGAATCTACAGGCAAACTGATAGACAAACAAACCAACTAGAATTATGAGAATCAACGAAAGATCTAAACCATTTGCCAGATCACCAGAAATGAAATAGAGTACTTATTGAAGAACTATGAGATATTTGGGAACTTCTAGACAATTTGGAAGATATTTAGGAATGTAAAGAGCTGTTTTAAAAGGTATAGTTCAAGATGTCGACGAGTAACGAGATCAGTGACTTGGAGACGCCGAAACTGCGGATGAAGCCGGCGATAAGTAGGATCTTCTGCTGTAGTGTTACTGCTGCTTCGGGGTTCATTGCAGCTTATGCTTTGGTAAGTAAAACTGATCAATTCATACCAATTTTTTTATTGCTCCACTGCAGGTCAAGAGGCAAACCCATACAGGGAAGGCACTGCGTATTCCTAATGATGTTTTCCATCACCGATGTAAGTGATGTCCTAGAAAAACTTACAAACGTATCTACATATGAGTTATTGTAAACGTAAATGTCCGGTTGCAACCCTGAAGTCTTGTGTATGAAAGGTGTGCGCCTTTTTCTCTCGCTTTACGTTTCATCTTTTATTAGTGCTCCGCTGCGGCGTAATGTTATAGCATATACTCATCTGCTTAGCCTTTTCCCAACTTTGTTGGGGCCGGCTTCCAGTCTAACTGGATGCAGCTGAATACCAGTGTTTGACATGGAGCGACTGCCTATCTGACCTCCACAACCCAGTAACTGGGTAACACGATACCTTCTTGGTTAGACTGGTTGTCAGACTTCTTGGCTTCTCACTATCCGTAACGACTGCCAAAGATCTGCGAATGACAACCGGGACCAACGGCAATGTTATAGCATATACTACCATTCATAAATCTGGCTATGCTAAACAAAAAGATTTTTTTAATCCGAGTGGCGGTTCTAGAGGTTAGCCCGTTTAAATAAATAAATAAAAAAGTATACTCTTCTGCTTTATTATATTAGTCTATACGAATTTTATAAAGAGGGAAGACTTTTTTTTTGTTTGTACCGAATAAGCCTTGAAACTACTGGACTGATTTTAAAACCATTATTTCACCAATATAAAGCAACATTATTAGGAAGTAACACAGTGACATAGGCTATTGGTATAACATGACGCTACGATACACGCGAGCTGAGCAGCAATAAAATAATAATATCCACGCGAACGAAGTCGCAGGCACAAGCTAGTATGTAATAAAGCTATATCTGTATAAATTTGAATAACAGTCTAACATTATTTTTGTATTTGCCTATCTTTATCTTATCAATACATACTTTATCACATTAGAATCATCTTAAAGGTTTTTCTACCGGACGTCCAATCTTTGCGTGTGTAAAACGCATCATTATGGTAATCATCCGTCTTATCATCATGCAGTTTCCGTTCAAAGGAAGTGACGCGCACTCAGTTATTAGTTAAGTAAAATACCGACTGTGTAGTTCCTTCGATAATTAGTAATTAATAATGTTTTTGTAGATGTTTAGAGGTATGAGGAACAGAATTGAAAGTTGGAATCGAAAGTTCGTTTTTCTTTGGTTACTGCTCCGCTCCTGTTGATTGTAGCGTGATATTCTATACGGTTGAACCTTCCTCTTAAATCACTTTATCCTTACTAATATTATAAATGCGAAAGTAACTCTGTCTGTCTGTCTGTCTCTTCTTCACGCCTAAACCACTGAACCGATTTCAATGAAATTTGGTACAGATATAGTCTGGGACACAAGAAAGGACATAGGATAGTTTTCATCCTGGAAATCCCCCGGGAACGGGAACTATTAATCCACGCGGACGAAGTCGCGGGCAAAAGCTAGTCTATTGATAAAAAACGCATTAAAATCTTTTGCGTACCTAGTTTAAAAGATTTACGTACAGTCGATTCTGTAAAATTCAGACATTAATGAAAAATGAAATGGCATTATGATGGGAAAAAGGCGTTAGTTTATGTATGTACATATGTATGTATGTGTCAGACATGAACTCGCACATTACGTCGCTATTCACCCTCACTTCGCTTAAGGTTCAAAATGACATTCATTTATTTGACGCTTTGAAGTGCGAAGTGAGCGTCGAAGTGACAGTGATCTCATACTTTATCTGTTAAAGTTTCCCCGTCAATTTAGTTTAACTCGCTGACACGCTCGCAAGAGTGGCGCTAGCGTAAATTCAAATTATCAACCGAGTTTTTAGAATGCCAATCAAGAAAGTCACAGCGGATTCAGATTCGAAGTTTAGAATGAGGTCTTACAGAATCACACAGAAGCACTCATATGCATTCACAGTTTGTAAAGGTCTCTTATGTTTGACCTCTTCTTGCCTTGAGGGCACTACAGTCTTACGTCACAATATCCTCCAAAATATTTCCATCTTTAACAAACCATACACAACACAAAACTTATCTAACGACAATACCATTCGCTTATTTAAAATTCACCTAACATCACGAAGGAAGTACAAGCCCAAACTGTCCAGAATACGTTGAACTCTCACCACGTCACTAAGTATTGGAGATTATGTGCATTTGTATGCAAAGCTTGGAGCAGGTAAGACTGGTTAGCTGTAAGGCCGTAGATTTATCTTAATGGCGACGCAATAGTGAGAGTAAACTTGCTGGGACAGAGACTTGTCTTGAACGTAATGTTGTGTCATGTAATAATGTGTTTGAAGCACGGTATTTGAGTATTATGAGTAGTAGTAGTAGAGTTAGTGGTTGGAATTGGTGGTGTGACACCCTCGTGCCTCAGAAAGTACGTAAAGCCGTTGGTCCTGGGTGTCATTCATAGATCTTTGACGATCGTTACGGATAGTCAGAAGCCAAGAAGTCAGACAACCAGTTTAACCAAGTGGTATCGTGTTGTCATCCAGTTATTGGGTTGTGGAGGTCAGATTGGCAGTCGCTTCATGTTAAGCGTTGGTATTCAACTGCATCTGGTTAGACTAGAAGCAGATCCCAACATAGTTGGGAAAAGGCTAAGCAGATGATGAAGGAGCTCGTCCGGGGAAGTACTACCACCATACCTATTTCTGCCGCAAAGCAGCGTCGCTGTGTGGCGGTTAGTAGGGTATACATGACGGTGTAATTACAGGCACGTGTGACATTTCAACTTCCCTGGGATGGCAACCCATTTACGAGGACTCTGGTATTGCAGATGACTATAGGCAGCGGTGACCACTTAACATCAGGTAGACTGTCGGTTTCTTTGCCATTCAACATTAGTAAAAAAAAAGGTAGAGGAATTTATTCGCGTAGACTGTGAATTACAAGTACTGATATTGGTCAGGGCGGCTACTCTCAATAGAGACTAGTCAAGTACGCAAGACATTAGAGTGCACAAGTGTGTGCGCAAACACAGGTGCACTCCCTCTTCCCAAACTCTCATAGTCCAATAGAACGCCTACCCAACACAACCGAGGAGAGATCAGGCACAGGACCATCGGCTTTACTTGCTTTCCGAAGCACGAGGTTATCACACCACGAACTTCAAACTCCGAGCTGCTACGCTGCTACTAAGAAATTCGTAATGAAAAAATGCCAAAAAAAAAACAACTCATATGACAGATGGTACAACTGTCAAAAGTGTTACAAAGAATGACAAAAAACCTTTAAGTGTCAGTGTGTTTCTACGAAAGAGCACTTAAATAAGTAGGTACATACTGTATGCAAACCAGTTTGCTCACTAATTGGTTAGAGATTTTTTCGTCTAGCCATTTTAAATCCTGTTCGCCGTGATTTGTTTTAAAGTTATTTTATAAGTGTTCAATCACACTATCACTTCACTTTCAAGGCACAATAATTACGCTTCGGGGCATCTAGACTTCAAGCCAGACTTCTCTACCAATCAACCAAAGGTGGTGAAGAGATAACATGGCAGATGCAATTATTAAACTTGAGTAAAATTTTAGGTTCTATGCTTGAAAATATTTGTTAATAAGATTATCTTTTAGATTATTAATCAATATTTTATAGTTAAATAAGTAGAAGTATTTGAGCATGATTGTTTGTTCTGTGTCTGGATGTGATTTATCTATAATATATGTATGTATTTATAAATTATATAAGTATGTATATCAGTTGTCTGGTTACCATAACACAAGCTCTGCTTAGTTTGGGATCAGATAGCCGTGTGTGAGTTGTCCAAGATATTTATTTATTTATTTTACCGGCATATTTTTTTAATCAATGCCCCCCAGTAGGATGTTTTTCTGTAACGTTTGTTCGTTTACAAATATCATTAACTCACAAACACAAACCAGACCTGGAACAACAACCTGTAGGCCACACAAATATTTGTTCTGTACGAACACGCGACACGCAGTGTAGCAGCCAATCTATCAACCACTGCACCAACCGTTTCGACATGTCAGCTTACCCATAGTTCACCCATTGACAGATCTCCATAAAGGGTTTATTCTCAGGCTGTCAGATTTTAGAATGTAGTAAATAAACACCATTCACTCATAGGATTTCCGGTGTCGTGGTTGTAATTACGCCCACGCGCGTACGCTATTAAATTTGTATTTATTGCCTACAGCCATGGGCGTACCCAGTTTTAGGCCCCTGAGGTTATAAAGTTATTAAGTCGAAGGGGGGGGATCTGGTAGTACCTTAGAGGTATACACACCTAACCTTTAAGACGCAAAGCACAAACTCGTCAATGATTTACCGAAAGATAATGCTTGCCTATTATTGTCCCACTGCAGAGCAAAGGCCTCTTCTTATGTAGAGAAGGTACGAGCATTCATCACCACGCTTGCTCAAGGCTTATTGCCGATTTGAGACTTATATTAATTATAAGTTCAGGTTTCCTTAGGATGTTTTCCGTCACCGATGTCAGCAGTGGCATTCTATACGGTAATTCCACCGTCACTTCGACGCTAACTTCGCACTTCAAAGTGTCAAATAAAATAATGTCATTTGAATTTCATTGAATATTTGATGTCATTGAATAGCGACGTGAGATGCGAGTTCATGTCTGAATTTTACAGAATCGACGTACAGGTATGTCATAGATAAACTTACATATGAACTGGAAGTAGGTACATGTTAGATGGGCCGATGACCTGGTAAAGGTCGCGGCAATACGCAAGATGCGATCAGCACTGGACCGGTCATTATGGCTAGCTTTAGGGGGGCTTATGTCCAGCAGTTGACGTCATTCGGCTGATACGATGACGATGATGAACTGGAAAGTTATAATGGTATTTTAAACCTTAACCGTTGACGCATAAAGACATTTTCTCTAAAAGCTATAATGTCCTTTGCAGGTGGCGTACGCGATCGCACTGATCTACGAGATCGTGTGGGTGGTGGAGTCACAGAGCGGACTGCCGCTGGCGTCTGCCATGCTGATGGTATGCTACTGCATCGTCATCGCCGCCACCGTCGTGCTGGTGCACGGACTTATCTCTGTGAGTATGTTGCCATTATGATAGGTCTTTTACTTATGATGGGTCCTTTACTTATGATGGGTCCTTTACTTATGATGGGTCCTTTACTTATGATGGGTCCTTTACTTATGATGGGTCCTTTACTTATGATGGGTCCTTTACTTATGATGGGTCCTTTACTTATGATGGGTCCTTTACTTATGATGGGTCCTTTACTTATGTACAAAATGCTAGCTTCTTCCCTGGTTCTCATCGGATGGCGAGCCACCCAACTGTCGTCGTCTGCAGGCCCGCGCCTACGGTGCCCGGGAATCGACCCTCGGCCCTGCGACTCCCGACGCCCGGGGCGTCTTCTGTTGCTTTGACTGGAGCGTGAGGATTGGCTCTCCCTCACACGGCCCCCCCCTCTCTTTGCTAGCATGAGATAGAAGTCTAGTACCTAAATTGATCTTTCCAGACTTGTAATCTAAAGCAATATTTAAAGTCTTTTTATTTTTGCAGAAAAACAACAGATGCCTGCTGGCGTGGTTGATAGCAGTCATACTAGTTCTCATACCGGAATGTGCTCTAGTCTTTTACATGTCTATAAGTCATTGGGTAAGTTCTCCTGATTTCTAAATTAACTACAGAACATTAACCTAATTGTATTAATTGTAATAATTATTCCTGCCACAATGTCTTATTCCTGTGCGAATATTTTCAGGGTCTTCAAGGCGTGTACGGCGGTGCTGAGCTGGCGTGCTACGTGGCGCGACTGCCGGCCATCGTGTGTGGAGTTGTGCTCGTGCAATCAGCGTACGCATTGAGAGAAGCTAGGTAAGATACTGTACAATAGTTCTCTGTTCATTATTTGTAGTATTTGGTACCTGTGTAGTACTTAAACTGATTTTTATTTTAGGTACATCGTCTTCGCATTCATGTTATATTATATTAATGTAAAAATTACTGTAGTTGGTATCTAGTATGGAGTTTCCTGACCATTCTTCTTAACACGAAACAATATTTTGGAATGGGCAACAAGATACAAAAAAAAATCTTGCAAATGTCATTTAAACACTTTTGAACGACATTTACAAGTTTTTGTTTCAAAAACACTCCTTTTAATGGCTTAATTGAAATAAATGACTTGTACTGTTTATTTAGCTGTTTGTCCTGAATCTTTTCCGAAAAGGCTGAACCGATTTTGACGCCGCGCAAAAAAAAACTACATTCACGCAAACGTAGTCACGAACATCTTATAGTAGTCTAGTACCAGTAACTTCATACATCTTACACAACAATTCACAGAAAGCAACAAGCGTAAATCCCAAGAAAAACCTATTTACCACATAACTTCCTTGTAATTCCCAGGAAAGCCGGTTACGGCACAGGCGGAGCGGTGAGCGGGAGCGAGTTCGACGCGAGTCACTTCGTGCCCGACGCGCCCAACGCTTTCACCAACGACGGCTTCCTACAAGACAACGGTAATGCGGAACTGAATACTAGTAGTAGTAGTCCTATCGTGATGGCTCAGTGGTTAAGGCACCTGTCTCTTAAACATGAGGATGTGCGTTCAAATCCGGGCAACTACCAAAGTGACTATTATTGTCCCGCTGTAGGGCAAAGGCCTCTTCTCGTACAGAAAAGGCACGAGCATTGATTATCACACTTGAATTTCAGACTTAATTTAATAATAATAAGTCCGGGTTTTAGATGCTTTCCTTCAACGATGTCAGTGATGTCCAAGATAAACTTAAAAAGTACATGTGAAATAGAAAAAAACGCATTGATACCGGTTGCGAAACCACAGCCTGGTGAATGAGTGGCGGGTGCCTTAACCAATAGACCATCACGGCATTCAAATACATTACGTTGTGTTAAAATAAAAGAATAATTCAGTTTATGACACCCATACCCAACCTATAATTTTTCGCCTCTTTGGTTTCAACTGGCCGTTTGTAAAAGTAACAATGACAGAAACGGTATTGTGTAAATGCCCTATTTTTTTTTAGAAGAAAAAACAGTTAATTATGTACACCACTTGAATCCCAAACCATTTTCATTGAAGCATTTGTAGCCTTTGAATTTCCTCCAAAATCCATTTATCACTTTTCAATCATCAACATAATAATATTAATTACCATTTCCAGGTAAATCCGGCTCAATGCCGGACCTCCGGCGTCACCTCGCAAGCCATCAATCCATGAACATGGGCTTCCCCCAGCACATGCTGCCCCAACCACCACCAGCGTACTGGCAGCACCTCGCCGACCGACAATACGCGGCCAGCCTCCGGGGTTACCCCAAGTCCTACCAGTCCCCACAGATGTACGGAACCTGGGTAGGACCCAGATCAGGGCCTTATGATAACCCATACAAACGGAGACACTCCGTAGTCGGTGCCTTCCAAACTGATGAATACCCACCAAAAAGCTACGAATACGATGATAGAATGGACTGCAAAAGCGAGATGGGGTACCCTTATTACCGCTCGTCTTATGCTTACGACCCGAGGGTTTATCCTCCCGATTATGACCCCAGGTTTTACCCCGATTATAAGAGGGAAGATGCGGCGTACGGTGTTAATCTGTTAAGACATGAACCTTACCATTTTAGCGGGTCGAGAGAAAGGGTTTTCTACGGACTACGAAATAGTCACACCTCGGTAGGTAATGAGTCGGATGATTTGACTAAATATAAGGATGTTGCTTTGTAGGTAACAAGGTAAATTGTGCCTTATTTTTTACTGTCTAGGGTTTAATTCTGCTAAAAGAAACAAACTTACAATTTGTCTATAGTTGAAATGACTACGTCAAAGTAAATGGAAATGTCAAATGTGTCAATGTCAAAGTCAAATCATTTATTTCAATTGGATCATTGAAAGGCACTTTTGAACGTCAAGACAAAAAGAATTGAATTTAGTAGCCCCTTCCAAATAGTTTTAAAGTTTTCAGGAAGTGTTACATTAATATCAATAACAATTCAATGAACACAATATTTATCACAATATCTACTTTGAAAAATGAGAAAAAATACGTGTATTTCTTTTGGCAGATTTAAACACAAATAATTGTGAGCAGCTGTCGATATACAACAAGAATAAAATGTTATTAGAGACATTTACCTTAGGGGCCAATGCGTTAGAAAAATATTAGTAGTACCGCCCCCGTACCCTTGTCAGTAAAAGTGAGGAATGTTCTTACCCCCCCCTTTATGTAAGCATTGGCATTAGACAACTAGGGTTGCCATATGTGTTTAAATCGGACTCTACAATTTTTTTTTGTAAAATATTAAAATTATGTATTCTAATAAAATTTTGAAGTTAAAAGGTTTATTTGCTGATGTAATCGCCATCCAGAGTCCATTATGCTTCAAAAATAAGTAAAGCAAAGTCTCTGCCACCCCACTTTGGTGCTGACATAAACTTGAGTGGCCCTTTACGCGGTTTCGCGAAGTGTTTGTGGCAACCCTATATTTTTCACCGATTAAAATAATATATTATGATAATAAATAATGTTAGTTGTTAAAAGCGCGTATACAGAAAGTTGGCAATGTCGCAAACAGCTGTCAAATATTTCCCTGTTTTGATTAATTTGTCAATATTACTCTATGAAAATAAGAAATATGGCTTACTAGCTTCTGCCCGCGACTTCGTCCGCGTCACAGTTGATGTGTTATCCTACGGGTACCGTACATTTTCCCGGGATAAAAAGTAGCCTATGTGTTATTCCAGACTATAATCTATCTTTGTGCCAAATTTCATCCAGATCCATTCAGCCGTTTAAGCGTGAAAGAGTAACAAACATCCATACATCCATACTTACAAACTTTCGCCTTTATAATAGTAGTAGGACTAATGAACTAGAATATTAATAATTAATTGCAATTAAAACACTGAATTTGATGTTGTAACCGTTTTAGGTGCAAAAAAGCATTTGTAAAGTTTCAAAATACTTTTTTACATCTAAAACTAAACACAGGTATTCGGTGTTAGGATATTAATTATTGCATTTCATAATCAATATTCTAGTGCATTAGTTAGCCATATTTCTTATTTTTATACAGTAATATTGACAAATTAATCTAAACAGCGAAATATTTGACAGCTATTTGCGACGTTGCCGACTTTCTGTATACACGCTCCTAAGACTTTAGTGACTAATTCTAGTAAAGACATTATATTTTTTAGATTTGTATTAAAAATAGTATATTTTTTTATAAGAATTTATTAGAAATCTGAATCAATGTAAGAATACTTGGTATTATTTTATAGTTAGTTAAGTTACCTAATTAACCAAAGGTTATACAGTTAATGTAAGTAGGTGTTTTAGATAACAACTAATTAATTAAATTACCTATGTAAATCAAGATGAAATCAGTCACTATCTTTTATAAATTGAACCAATAAATTGAATTTGTTTATCAGTTAATTTATTTATTTTCGGTTGTCCCGTTTTGACTTGCTGGTCTCATGGCAGAAGCGCGACTTTTGAGTGCAGGGTCCTGGGTTCGATTCCCAGGTCGGGCAAGTGTTATTGAGCTTTTCCGATAGGAATTTTTCAGTAACAGCCCAGAGTTTGGAAGTTAGTGGTGTGCCTCGGAAAGCACGTATAACCGTTGGTTCTGCGCCTGATCTCTCCCCGATCGTGTCGGATAGCCGTTCCATTGCACTATGAGAGTTACAGAAGAGGGAGTGCACCTGTGTTTGCGCACACATCTGAGCACTATAGAGTCTCCATTAAGATTAGCCGCCCTGACTGAAACGGGTCTGGAGATACATATTTCTTTCTGTCTTTCTTTCCTGCGTTAGAGGAAAAAAACTTTTTAACCAATTATACGCCCATTGGATAAAGGCCTATTCAGACCTAAGCGTTATTCGCTACCGTCTGCGGCAGAGAAAACCCAGTGGGTATGCGGTAATATTACTGTTCAGATCTAAGCGGTATTCGCTACCGTTCGTAACCCGCGTGGTATGTACCTTTACCCACAGCGGCAGCGAATATCGCTCAGGTTTGAATAGGCCTTTATCTGCAAGATATGAGGAGTTTAACGCCATCTATTTATTTCATATGAATTTAAAATGCAGTTGACTCAAAAGAAAGTAGAAAGACTTGAAGTTCTAACAGTACCAAACCTAACGCATAGATGGCGTTACTCACAACATTGTGAAAGCATTTTTTTAAGTAAAGTTTTTTTTTTATAAAATCTGAAAGTACCTATTGGTTCTGTTATAAAATGATATTATTTATATTGAAAAAATAAACCATTACCCTACACTTGGATTTTTTCCTGTATCGTGGGTGCGTTTACAAACATATTTATAAACTTACATACACAAAAAGCTAGACCCTGAACAACTATCTTTATGCCACACAAATGTTTGTTCTAAAATAAACTTTAAAAACCCCGGAATTGAGATATTTTTCCCATTCGCCCCTGAGAAAAAAATATTATTATTACCTGCAATAAAAATAAAACATCGTTAACATTTTTCATTTTATAATATTTTAATTTATTGCTTATCTTTCAATTAATCAGGCTTTCCCTGGCACCTCTTTTCGGCCGTCATTCGGATGCCTTGTAAACTGGGACAAATCAGTAACCGGACTGAGCAGTCGGTATGCAAAATTGACAGATCTTGTCAATTTACATGAGATTTCGTTCTTGTAATTCTATTGTAGAGGTCTACTCTATACATGTGTACCCACCAAATAATGGAGGACTTTCAGATACGTAGTTTATTATATTTTTTCAGATACAATCAAGATCTGATCTTTATACTTATTTTTTATTGGCTATTTTTCCCCTAGTGAATATTTTATAATCCCCTAATTATAAGGAGAATGCGCTGGTCTCTATATTACCAATTAATAGATCTAAACGGAATGCTAATAAAGATTTTCCTATGTTAAGCTCAGTCGCTTTACCTATGTCAAAAATGCCTCCAATTTACTTAATTGTTTTGACATGATGGTGGCTGGCATGAGGTTGCAACTAGATTCTATAAGTTATTTTTATTCCTTTTAACTTTCCTTGTAATTATGTATGTCCAGGAATTTTGCAATCAATATTTCACCCACCCCCACTGAAGCTATCAGGCTAAAAATTGGCACACATGTTTGGTTTTTATGGCAATGCACGAATACTTAAAAATACCGCCAATTTTCAACCAATATGGCCGGTGTTATAAAATGGCGAGTTATTATTAGTGGTATTGGACCTTTCTAAGTTTATCTATTACATCACCAACATTAGTGAAGGAAGACGTCGTGAAGAGACCTGGACTTATAATTAATATAAGTCTGAAATCGCAAATCCGCCTGGAGCAAGCGTGGTGATCAATCCTCATGCTTCCTCTCTATGAGAAGAGGCTTTTGCCCTGCAGTAGGAGAATAATATGCTTGTATTATTTATTACTAGCCGCAAGCCGCGACTAAAATCGCATTCTAAAATAAAAGTAAATCCTTATAACATTAGCTATCTGCGAGTGAAAGTCTCGTTAAAAGGTTCAGCCGTTTCAGAGATTAGCCGGAACAAACAGACTGACAAAAATTTTAAACTTTGTTTTTTGTAATGTAATTACCGTATGACATTTTCATACGCATTTAGTGAAAACCTGTTAATTTAAAATTGCAAACGGACACTTCAATTTTATTTATTTGTATGTATAGATGAGTCTGAAATCACCAATCGGCCTTGTGCAAGCGTGGTGATCAATGCTTATGCCTTCTCTATATGAGAAGAGGCCTTTGCCTTGCAATGAGACAATACTAGACTGGCACCTATTATTTATTGAACCGTTAGGGTCTCGCCATCAAATTATGCACGAGCACACACGTTTCTTGTTATCAATGCTTCATACAATAACAGCGGCGGTTAATTAAGCTTACTTCATGGTTACGACAGCTAGTTACTTGCAGGACATACGGGGGGATACTTGGAGGAGTTTGTTGCTGGACTTCGACTTTTTTCTGATGATGATGATGTTGAAGATGTGATTCGAAGGATTTCGGCCAAGGTGCTTCAGCTCCGTTGTAGTTGTCGTTCGTGAGCTCGCAAGTTTAATAGTAGTAGAGGTCTTTGTGAAGGAGCTCGTCCGGGAGAGTACTACCACCATACCAAGTTGTGCCGCAATGCAGCGTTGCTGTGCTCCGGTTTGAAGGGTATGGATGCCGGTGTAATTACAGCCACATGACACATTTCAACTTTGTCTCTGCGATGGCAACGCATTTGCAAGGTCTCTGGCATTGCATATGTCTATAGGTAGCGGGGATCACTGAACATCAGGTGGGCCGTGGGCTTATTTGTCATCCAATGGCATAAAAAAATGGCAATACCTATTACATGGGACCTAAACATACCAGCGAACTGTGGGTGTACATTGGTACACCTCTGCCTAACCTTCTGTTCCTGTTATACGAAATTGAACTAAAATGCTCTATGATAAGAAAAGTCGGCTCAAATCGAACACTTTTTCATCACCGCGTTCATATTAGGCTCTTTACTACCAGTTAAATATACAATCAGTCCGAATACAACCCCGTATATTCGTCAGTTTAATAATATAACATAATATGTACATGTATCGACCGCCCGCACACCGCATAGTCGTTAATTAAACCATAACAACGCTGCAAACACTTATAATATCAACGTAGCGCCAACATTGTGGTAATAAGACTATTACTGCAGCGCTGCTCTTGTTGGCGTGAGGTCTTGGGTTTGGTTTCCAGGTCGGGTGAAGTGTTATTGGGTTTTTCTATTAGGAATTTATATGGCAGATGTGAGTGGCAACGCCGGGAGGAACACCTACCCTGACCTTATTGGTGAGGTTTTTAAGAAAGGTCGAGTGCGCAGTATTCGTAACCGGTGTGCTTGTGTGACCAGCCCCCCTAGCCAAGTCACAAACGATAAACGCAAACGCTGAACAGTGGGCTGGGTTTTAAGTTGAAGATCTAATGAAGATTGCATAGCGTTTTCGTTCGTTCCAGTCGCTAACGCTTAGAAATCTTTAATAGATTTTTAACTTAAGGCTCTGTGGTATAAAGTTTAAAAAATATTGGTACCTACCGAGCGTTTACGATTATCGTTTGTGACTTGGCTAGAGGGGCAGATGTACGAACGTGGATGAAGCGATAGGTATGTAAGGATCGTAGCAGGTGGCGTTCTGTGGTTTTGCCTACCCTGATGGGGAAAAGGCATAAGTGTATGTTTGTATGTAACCTACACAGGTGCACTCCCTCTTCCCTAAGTCATAGTCCGATGGGATAGCAACTCGACATAAGCGGGGAGAGATCAGGTGCAAGACCAACAGTTTTTGATCTTCCCGAGACACGAGGGTGTCACACCAACTTTCAAACTCCAGTTTGCTACTGAAAAATTCGTAATAGAAAAATCTAATAGCACTTTTTCGTCTGTCCTGGATATCGAACGCAGGACCACATTCAACAGTCGAGCTTGCGACCACGAGATCAACGGGCCAGTGTAAACAGTATTTTCAATTTAATTAACGATGGAATTTACTTTGTACGTTATATCCGCGCGTTCATACAAAGGCTGGTTCGGAGTACACAATCGATAAGTCGCCCCAATTAACCTGTCATGTTACCTAATGACAAGCCTGTCGGTAACAGGACCACGTGACGTTGCATCGCCAGTAAAGTACAGTTAAGTTTATTAACCATTGTTACAGAACATACATACCATCATGCTTGTATACCGAAGGGTTAGGCAGAGGTGTACTAATGTAGATCCAACAGTTCGCTCGGTATTTTTTTTTTAATGGGACAAACCCGCCACACTTTTCCCAAACCACTGCAACTTCTGTAAGCCAGAATCAACAGTGGCGACCACAAGAAAAGCGCCGACACAATGAAGCTCGACGAGTCCCGGAGAAACGATTCAACTGTCTTGGATTCCGCAACGAAATTAATCAGAGAAGATTAGCGGAGGAGTAAGAAAAACAAGTTCGCTCGGTATGTTTAGGTCCCATGTAATAGGTGGCGATCCGAACTTTTTGAAGAACCTCACCAATAAGATGAGGGTAAGTCTTTCTAGGGCGTCCCCTCCCGGCGTTGCTACTTACATCTGCCATATGAATTCCTTTTGTTAGTCGCCTTTCACTCATCTTCTCAACAGTACAGTCACGAGCATCAACATGTATACACTTAGCGACATTCTAAAGCAGTTTCTGCCCAAAGGATCGATTAAAATATAGTGGTGCTTAAAATTGCTTTTCATTATTGCCAAGTGTATACATGTTTCTGCTCATGACTGTACAGTATAGTGACAGTATTTTATTAGGTAACCATGTCAGAGGCCCTTGAGGCGGTTTAGAAACTCTGACACTAGGGTGTGTGGGGTCGTAAGACCTTACTGCCCACACGATAAAGAAGAAGATTAAGCTGGAAGGAACTATAATGCATTGTTCAGAGTCGAAACACTGCATTGCGATTACTCGATGTCCACTTGCCCGTGTAACGTTCGCCCAAATAACCAATTGCCTGAAGCACGTTTGCCTGAATAAACGATTGCACGGAGAACGTTTGCCCGATTAAACAATGTCTAAGTCAAAGTCAAATCATTTATTTCAATTAGACCAAGCAAAAGGTACTTTTGAACGTCATTCACAAGACAAAAAAATATTGAATGTAGTTGCCTCTTCCAAAAGGTCGTTTCGCGTGGAAAAGAATGGACAAGAAACGCCATACATACTCTTGTAAAAAATATTATTACAGTAAATTGTAGGTACAGGTATATTAATTCATAAAAATAAATTATGTGAATGTCAAGACGATCTATCACAAATAAAAATCATTCTAAGTAGCAAAAATAATTGTAATGTTTGATAATAAAATTATGAATTATTGAAAGAAGTATGTTAGGATCGTAGCAGATGGCATTCCGTGGCTTCTGCCTACCCCCATGGGAAAAACGCGTGAGTTTATGTATGTATGAATTTATATTTGGGGTTGCCTTAATTTTGTGGTGTAAAATTAGTGCTGACAATGAAAAAAAAACTTTTTTTTTATATTTATAGATTGCCCGAAAAATGTTTGCCTAAATGAACTATTGCAAGAAGTACATTCGCCCAAATAAACGTAGTGTTAATAAATACAGGAACTATACTGTGTGAAAAGCTTCGTTTAAATCCTCGCCGACTAAGAAAATACCTTTTATAAAGGACATATAACTAATCTTGAAAATCTAGCTGTATAAAACAACACCAAAGCTACCAAGTCCGCAATGCAAAATAGATGCGATGTTACGTAAACGTTTCCGTCCCGTACAATTAATTATGCCCACGCTATAATAACTCGCGGCTCATTAAAACTGAAACGCAAACCCCGTAACACTGACACTTTAAAATTGTGAGCAATTATTTATTTATGAGTTATGGTTTGTTATGAAAATGTTTTAACATTGTATTTTATAAACCGACTTAAAAAAATGAGGTTCTGTGTTAGACACGTATGTGTATATAGGTCCGCAATTTTCTCAAAAGCTCGTGTCCTAATTTTTTCTTGGGTCTAGTGATCATACCAAAACGCTGCTTGCTGATTGGCACGCTTTACGAATGATTAAATGCTTTTGATGATCAATATTCTTTTACGAGATTTTTAAATATTGGAACTTCTCTTCGATTTTCCAGAAGCTAGTAAAATAATAATACCAGCTTATTATTGTCCCACATTGGTTTTCTGACGACCGACTCCTTGATAAGTCAAAAGTGCCTGTAAATGGGCTAATTGAAATAAATGCTTTGACTTTGGAATGGCTTAGTCTATACTAATATAAAGCTGAACAGTTTGTGTGTTTGATTGTTTTGTTAAAGTCGCTAATCTCAGGAACCACTGTTTCGAATTGTTTTTTTTTTTTGTTGGTTAGTCCATTTATCGAAGAAGGCTCAAGGCCATTTAACATCACCCTACAAGCCATAGGAGCGGAGCAGTAGCCGAAAACGTATGAAAAGAACTACGCGGACAAAGTCGCTGGCAGAAGCTGGTAAAATATAATAACGAAGCCGAAAGGATACGTTTCCATCGTTGTCCTGGCACAACCAATCGGCAATAACAAACAATAAGAAGGAACACATATCAAGAAGATGTGAAGTTCAAAGACTTACTTTACTTAAGATAAATAACATTATTGTCGACGCAAGTTTAATTCGTACCACACCTGAAAGGTTCACACGGGTGATAAAGAAATGCCCTACTATTTGAGTGTGTGTGAGTTGAAGGCGAAATGTGTGTGAGTTAATTTTAGGTTAATTAAATTGAAACGATTATTTTTTTGTTAAAGTGAGTTTGATTAGTGTAGTTTGTAGATAAGATACGATGAAAATACGATGAATTATGATAAGATGAAAATAAGTGCGTGAAATGTGTTAGTTATTAGCTAACTTGTAATAAGGCATTAAATGATGCCAAAAGAATCTATATATTCCTATAGGCACATATTTTCCCCATCATTGCCATCATTTTATTTTAAGGACTGTACTCTAGTTATAGAAAGTCAAAGTTCCAACTTTTTTAACAAAACTAGATTAATATGCTATAGCTAAACTATTTTTGGTTAGTTTAATGGTCAGTATGCGTAGTTAACGGGTAAGTCATATATCTCTTTACACACCGTATACTTACACAGTGAATTGTAGTTAGAAAGTATATAAATGTAAAAATGTATTCATAGTCAATAAGTAGTAGTAGTGTAATGTGTTGTGTACGAGGCGAAAGGAGTATGTAAGAATCGTAGCAGGTGACATCCTGTGGCGTGAGTTTATGTATGTACTAGCGACCCGCCCCGGCTTCGCACGGATGCAATGCTGATACTAAATACACTACAGAAAAACATAGCGGCCCGCTCCGCCCGCAATTTTTAAATCTGTAATATCTTCTAAAATATTCATTTAAATCACATGCTGTAAAAGGCCATATAGATCTATATTAAATCAACAATGTATTTAAGGTATTTAATTGGAAAAGGATTAATGCTGTATTGGTTAAAATCGCTTCGAAAATTAGTTAATAAATTAATTAAAAAGTAAATGACAAAAAAGTGTTATTGTGGGATATCCATAAGAGATAGACATATACCATCGCGGAGTTTTCGTAGACCTTTTCAATGTGTATAATACTTAGTACATTATTTTGATAAATCTCGTAGGGTTCAGCCAGCGTTTGCAATGTAAGCGGAAAAAAAAAATATTTACGACATCACATTAGAAACCTCAAAAATATCAGTATTTCTCCGCTATTTAATGCATGTTATTATACATATAAACCTTCCTCTTTAACCACTCTATCTATTAAAAAAAACCGCATCAAAATCCGTTGCGTAGTTTTAAAGATTAACGCGTACAAGGGGAAAAGGGCGACTTTGTTTTATACTATAAGAATAAGAATAAGAATAAGAATAATTTTATTGGTCCATTGTTACAACACAGAATAAACATGTAAGTACTTAATATTATGGTTCGCTATGTAACAAATTAAATTTAAAAATGTATTATAAATTGTACGGCGGTCCCCAAACTAGGCAGCGCCTGTATCTTGGGGGCCTGAGTTGCGCTTACATAAGTTTTAAATAGGACATTAGAATTTGAGGTTGGACTGTAATCAAATTTCCAACTTTTAATAAGTGGAAGTAAAATTTAGAGTAATAAAACAAAACAAAATAAAAATTAATAGAATAAAAGAAACAAAACAAAATAAAAGTAGTTATAAAGTAAATGTCAAGGTGTGTCTGTGTGTTAGTGTCGTGAATACGTGTAGTGAGGTGTGTGGGTGTGATGGTGAGATGAAGTGTGAAATGGTAAGATGAGATGTGAGTGTAATGAAAAAGTGGTGTATGAATGTGATGGTGAGATTGTGATCATATAGTTTTTTTTTTTTAATTTAGCAAATCCTCTGTTTCACTGTACGAAAGGGAGAGAAGCCAACTTTTTGTGGTTCTTTTGCATGAATGGGAGGTAACATCTTTGATATCACGGTACTTGCATGTTTTATTATAGATATGTGTGTGTAAGTAAAAGGGGCATCGTCTGGCCAGAAGACTGTTAGCATTAGGAAGAGGAACGTGTAGAATACGTTTTGAGAGTAGATTATGGTAGTCAGGTCTATTTTTTAAGGATTTGTGGATATGCAGTGTGGCACTGAGAATAAATAACTGACGTACTCGGAGGATGGGAAACTCCTCGAATAGCAGATCTGTCGGGAACCTAAAAGGTTTTTTAAGCATTACTTTGATAACAGCTCTTTGAGCTCTTTCAATTTCAATAAAGGTACTTTTCCCAGCTCCACCCCATACGGAGATTCCATACTGGAGTACTGATTGACAGAGACCTAGGTATATTGTTCGGAGAATTTGAATCGGTGTGCAGTCTCGTAGCTTTTTCATAATATAAATTAGTTTTCTGACCCGGCCCGCAAGCAAGTGAATGTGAGGTTTAAACGATAAATTTTCGTCTAATGTAATACCTAGATATTTGAGGGAGGAAATGCGGTCTATTGGTATACATGTGCAGTTTGTGGGTGGTGGAAGGTGATTGTTGCAGCACGTGTGGAACTTGAGTGTCAGGTGATGTGGAGGACTAGAAGATGAGGTTTTGAAGAAAGTAATGAGCTTTGTTTTTTTTAGGTTGAGGGTAAGTAGATTCCTACTAAGAGTTTCGGAAATAGTCAGCAGACCGGTTTCTGCTAGATGATAAACCTGTTCCCATGTTCTGGCATGAAACAAAATTGCCGTGTCATCTGCATAGGAAATAATTTCGGCATTGTGGAGTGGTGCGTTAAGTATGTCATTCATGTAAAAAGCAAAGAGAGTCGGACCGAGAGTACTTCCCTGAGGAATACCGAAGTTGATTGGTAGTAGATCACTGGAGTAGTCACCTACTTTTACTAATTGCCGGCGATTTGATAAGTAGCTTTGGAACCAATGAAGCGCATTTCCTCGTATTCCTATTCCCTCTAACTTAGACAGGAGAAGATCTATGGAAATTGTGTCAAACGCCTTGGCTAGGTCCAAAAATATTGCCATTACGTGTTCACCCTTTTCAACGCAAGAGGCTACGGAGTTGGTTAATAGTATAGCGGCGTCCTCAGTTGACTTGCCTCTTCTAAAACCAAATTGTTTTTCTGAAATTAGCTGATTAGTTTCTAGGAAATTTGTAAGTCGCTTATTAACAACTTTTTCGAGAAGTTTTGAAAGAATGCACAAGAGTGAGATAGGGCGATAGTTCTCTGGTAATTCTTTAGGACCGCTTTTATGAATTGGTCGGACGCAAGCAACCTTCCAGCGGTCAGGGAAAATACCACTCTCCAGACTTAAGTTAAAAATATGAGTGAGAGGTTTTAATAATGTATTTTTAAGTAAAATAATAAGTCTTGCACTAATATCATCCAATCCGGAAGCACTGTCTATTTTAAGTTGATCTATAAGTGTTTTGATTTCGTCTTCGTCTGTTGGGTGAAAGAAGAAGGAGTGTGTTGGAGGGTCATGAGGTTTATATTTGCTGGCTAGGGATGCTTGGGACTCGGATAATCGTGTCAATATGAGGTCAGAAAGATTTTTGCCCAGGGAAGTGAAATAAGCGTTACACTTGTTGAGTGAATCTACGGGGTTGTGTGCATTAGCAGTCAGCTGAGAGGAATCACTTTTTTGCATGTTTGGGTTATAAATAGATTTGATAGTGTTCCACAGCATTTTCGGGTTGTTTTGGTTTTTGATGATGAGTTGATTGTTATAATTATTTTTAAGTTTGTGAAGTAAGTCGTTAAAAAAGTTTTTATACCTAATGTACACATGACGGCGCATTTCATCATTGGGGTAAGATCTTAAGGCTAGGTGTAGGTTGTCGCGGTGTCTCATGCATCTTATGAGTCCCGGGGTTATCCAGGGTTTAATATTGTATTTGCTACGACTAATTGTGACCCTACGCGAGTTATTAGCTATTGAGTTGGAAATAGTTTCAATAAGAATGTTAACGGATGAATTAGTGCAATTAGTGCTTAAGACATTGGACCAATCAATATTATTTAACTCCACAGCGACGGCCTCTTCGTCAGTTTTAATTTTATACCGGGGTCTAGACGCTTTCGTGATAGTGTTTTTTTGTGCAATGGTAGCCATAATTATATCATGATCTGTAATGGATGATTTTCCTATGATGCCTACGGATTTGAAGTTGGACTTGACGAAAATATGGTCGAGACAATTGCGACCTCTAGTAGGCTCAGTGATCGCAGGCAGAAGACCGTGTGTGGCCAAGAGGCTTAGGTATTCTGAGTGCGTGTTGGATGCATTATAGATATCAATGTTGAAGTCACCGGCTATTATAATAGTCGGGTACTTTTTTAACTGCGTGAGGACCGTGTCCAAGGATGTCGTAAAATTATCGATATTTGAGAAAGAGGGCGAGCGGTAAATTCCCAGAATGGCCACTTGGTCGTCTAGCGTTAAAAGAAGGCTATCGGCTTCCGTGACTTTGGTTTCTAGTACGGAAGTATTCCAGGAAGTTTTAGTGTAGATGATGACGCCTCCGTTTTTGTTTAGCTGTGTGTAAGTGCGAGATGCGGAATACCCCGGTAATATATCTAGTACTGTCATGTCGCTTAACCAGCACTCAGTCAGAACTACTACATCAAATTCGGTGTCGAGGCGTTGGAAAGCTGTGTAGAAGTCGTCAAAATTGCGCTGGTAACTCCTTATGTTAAGTGAAAGAATTTTAAGATCATTAGTTTTGTTAAGTAATTTCCTACATTCTTCTAGTTGATCAAAAGTGTGACAGTCTATAGTAACTTTTTCGTCGATATCCTGTATTATGTCAAGTAAAGCCATCGATATAACTAGTAAAGATATTGTTTTTTATAATAATTATATAGGATGTTGTCTTTGTTACTATAAGAAAGTCGTGAACATGGGATTGTAGAAAAATATGAGTGCAAAAATATGTGTTTAAGTGAGAACGGGGAGAGTTCGTGAGTGAGCTAGTTGTAAAATATGTGTAAAAAGTAAAATGTGTGTTTACGTGAAATCGGGAAGTGTTCGTGAGTGAAATATGTGTAAAATATGTATAAAGAGTAAAATATGTGTTTACGCGAGATCGGGGAGTGTTCGTGAGTGAAATACATGTACGAGTACAATAATAATGTGAGTAAAAAGTGAAATATGTGTTTCCGTGAGATCGGGGAGTGTTCGTGAGAAAAATACGAGTACAATATGAGTAAAAAGTGAAATATGTGTTTACGCGAGATCGGGGAGTGTCCGTGAGTGAAATCTGTGTAAAATATAAAAATGTGAAATATGTGTTTACGTAAGATCGGGGAGAGTTCGGGAGGAAAAGTGGGGTATATGTGTTATGCTTAATTATAGAACCGAAAACTGCAGAAAAATGTGTGTGAGTGTAGATATGTAGAGGTAATGTTGCGGGGGTAATTTGTAGTGTGTGAGTATGTTCAAGTACATGTTTTGAAATGATCAGTGTGTGTGTTAGTTGCAAATATAATTTAATAAAAAAGTTTTTAAAATCAAAATAACATCTAAGAATATTATGAGTTCTAAAAGTAAAAATAAAATGAGATCTAAAAATAAGAGATCTATGAATAATAAAAAAATTGTACTGTATATCATCTGGTAAGGTTGTCGTTTCATTGGGTCGTAGAACCAAGGTGGTGTTCCAAATCTTCAGCGTTCCGTATGTGGATGGAGGGATTACCTTCTTGCTTACGAATGAGAATTGTAATGATGATTCATAGTTAACGGCGATGTGAATTGTCTTTTCACTTCACACTCACAATGTTGTGAGTAACCAAGTTTCTAGTAACCAATAGTAGGGTACCCCACGAGTTAGCAAAGGGAGTTGCTTCCTATAAAATGATAAGCGCAATTCTGAAGATGAAACGGTGAATCTTCTAATGTCTTCTACTTTGTTAACGTCTTAACGTATTACAGGGATTATTATAATATGTATGTTTATTTCCTTATGTTAAATTATGTTGGGATCCTTTGTTTTCACTTTAGCATTAGTACGTAGTTACAATTTCATTAAAAAGTTAAAAGAAAATGTTTTTTTCTATTGCAGTAGTAAGTTACACAGGTTTTAACATTTTCCCCTTTCCCAACTATGTTGGGGTCGCCTTGTATTTTGGGTACCAATATGGAGGTAAATATTTCGATCAATTACATAAAGCAACAAAAAAGAATGTTATTATATAAAAAATACCTACTTTAGTCTACTGCTAGACATAGGCGTCCCTCATAGATTTCTAAAAGAATCCGTTGGTGGCGGCCTGCATCCAGCGTTTTTCAGTAGACTTAATCAGGTCGACTGTCCACCTTGTGGGTGGACGTCCTATGCTGCGTTTATTATATTAGTAAAGATTATATTTATATAGATATAGGTCTGCCTCGTTAGCCTAGTGGATCTAAGCCCGACTTCTACGCTAGAGGTCTTGGGTTCGATTCCGAGGTCGAGCAAAGTGTAATTGAGTTTTTCTATGAAATTCTCAATAGCAGCTCGGAGTAAGGATTTGTGCCCGGTTTACGGCAATAGGGGACCATTTATTCCCTATTACATGGGACCTAAACATACCGGCGAACTAAGGGTGTGTATTGGTACACCTCTGCCTATCCCTTCAAAGAATCTGGGCGTTATAGTATGTTTATGTTTATGTGTAGATATAGTTCTGTAAACATAAAGACACGAGGTCAAAAAATGTGTTTATCAAAACAGTTTTCTACTTCGTTCAGTTGGCCGTGGGAACACGAACATCTGTCTATCTCTTTCTATTTTATCCTTTCATCCCTTTTGCTTTATAACATGTAGACAGACTAAAGCTACTAAATGCTTGTGATAAACATTTTCTTCTATACAAATAAATAATATTGAAATATCTGTGTGTAATGTAGAAAAAACAGATTTTACAAAAATAAATATTTATTTTTACGTTGTAAACCCATTTCTAGCCTTTTGCCAGTTATGTTGGGGTCGGCTTCCAGTCTAACTGGATGCAGCTGAATACCAGTGTTTTACATGAAGCGACTGCCTATCTGACCTCCTCAACTCAGTTACTGGGCAACAGGATAGGTTTCTACCTCTTAGTAAGACTTGGTTGTCAGACTTTCCTTCTTCTATCAAAATCCGTAACAACTGTCAAAGATCTACGAATGAAAGCCGGGACCCGTATATTCGTAGATCAATCCCCGTGTCTCGGAAAGCACATGAAGCAACGGATTTACGTGGTGGCGGTTTTGGTGGTGTGACACGGGGATTTCACACCACCAAATTCCAACGAATTCCATTGAATTTCAATTAACACAACAACAATTAGAATTCCATTCAATGTCTGTGTTAAAGACCTGTCGTTTTTAACACAGACATTCAGACTTTAACTGGCAGAGAGCTAATGTTATAAGGAGTAACTTGCTAAGCAGTCATATACTGCAGTAATATTTGTATGACCGGGTTTAACACAAAAACGCCGGCATTTGATTCTAGGTTAATTATTGTAATTGGTGTGTAACCGTTTATTTATTTATTTATAGTTAATTAACTATAAATAAATAAATAAATAAATAAATAAATAAATAAATAAATAAATAAATAAATAAATAAATAAATAAATAAATAAATAAATAAATAAATAAATAAATAAATAAATAAATAAATAAATAAATAAATAAATAAATAAATAAATAAATAAATAAATAAATAAATAAATAAATAAATAAATAAATAAATAAATAAATAAATAAATAAATAAATAAATAAATAAATAAATAAATAAATAAATAAATAAATAAATAAATAAATAAATAAATAAATAAATAAATAAATAAATACTACTACTATAGTATTTGATCGCGCTCGTCTGAAACCGCTAATGCGCCTTGAGCAAGCTTGGCAATCAATGCTCGTGCCTTCTCTTTATGAGAAGAGGCATTTGCCATGAGGTGGGACCAAGACTGGTATTATTATTTATCTTGTACTAGTTTATAATTTGAAGTTTCGGTCATGTCGAGAGGTTGAGTGAAAGGCGACTAACAAAAGGAATTTGTATAGCAGATGTGAGTGGCTACGCCGGGAGGGGACGCCCTACAAAGATCTGCATTAAACTTTTTTGTGAGGTTCTACAGAAACGTGGGGTGCGCAGTGCCTGTATGACCAAATAGCCAGTACCTATAAATGTGCACGAGGCGAAAGGAGTACGTAAGGATTGTAGCAGGTGGTCGTTCTGTAGTTTCTGCCTACCCCCACGGGAAAAAAGCGTAAGTTTACATATGTAGTTTGACATGTATATCCATGTTTTTTAGCAGGCCTACTCCCAGCTTACAACCCGGCCCATCCGAGGGAAATCGCGTGAAGATACTTACGCGTTCAATGTTTACTGAAGCATAGGGGTCCAGGATGCGATTTGTGTTCGCTACATTGGTTCCGCACATCAATATGTACCTACGCTGTACAGTCAGCGATGGCTTTTGCTAAAGAGAAACAACAATAATTTGATGAATTTAAAGTAAAATCAGTATTGATAATAATTAAATTACAAAGTATATACAATTTATAAAAAAAAATGAAGCTTATAGGGCATCAAAAAACTTGTCCGTATCGCTGTCAATAAGGCAAGTGCCCAAAAGGCTGGCCCAAGAAAATGACAAAAATATAAATATATGTATAATGCCAGAGGATAAGTTGTATTAAAAATGTATAAACCTGGACTAGGTTCCTGGTTCTATGGTTTCTGCCTACCTCCATTGGAAAAAGGTGTCAGCTCATGTATGTAAGTAAATATAAAAATGTCTACGTTTTCGTTTGATATACTAAAGAGAGAAAAGAGTTATGAATAAAAATTTGGATGGATGTAGAGCAAGAGGTCCAAAGAAAAGATGAATGGATTGTGTGACGAATCAAATGAAAGAGAAGGGAGTCAGTGATAGCATGACGGTTGACAGGACGGCATGGAAGAAGAAAACATGTTGCGCCGACCCCAAGTAACATGGGATAAGGGCAGGAAGATCATCATCATCATCTGATCAGCCTTTTCCCAACTGTGTTGGGGTCGGCTTCCAGTCTAACCGGATGCAGCTGAATACCAGTGTTTTACATGGAGCGACTGCCTATTTGACCTCCACAACCCAGTAACTGGGCAACACGATAGCTCTTGGTTAGACTAGTTGTCAGATTTCTTGGCTTCTGACTATTCGTAACGACTGTCAAAGATCTACGAATGACAGCCGGGACCAACGGCTTTACGTGCTTTCCGAGGCACGGGGGTGTCACACCACCAACTTCTAAACTCCGGGCTGCTACTGAGACATTCCTAATGGAAAAACCCAATAACACTTTTTGCCCGACCTGGGAATCGAACCCGGGACCCCATGCTCATCAGTTGCACGTTGCGACCACGAGACCAACGGGGCAGTCAGATAAGGGCAGGAAGATGATGATGATTTAAAATTATAATTTGTAGATCATCTTTTCATGTTGACTGTACGAACCAAACAGGCTTGAAAGATGATGTTATGTATGTATGAATTTTAGATCCAAGTTAATCGGTGAGAACAGATGTTGTAAAGATATAGATTCCGTTTTAATTTTAAGATATATTTAGATTATATTGAACAAGGCTCAAGCCAAAAAATCTTGTTTAATGGGTTTAGAAGTTTATTTGTAATTTACTTTACCTTATTCTGATTGCTTTTTATTGAACGCGCATTGAGAGGCGCGTTGTTTTTACTATACGATTTTAAAATCTTTGTTAAGTATACTATCGTCGTTACTTTTCATCGTCTTTGCGCACACTTCCATATAAATTGATATAATGTCAGATTTTATTTGAAAACAAAACATTGCCCTCCTTTACAAATTTCTCGTGTACTGTAGATGCGTTTACTAACATGTACAAAAAACCAGACCCGTAATACTTATCTGTGAAATCGAACCCGAGACACGCAGTAAGGCAGCCAATCGCTTAACGATTATACCAACCGATCCGCCTTTATAAAAAAAAAATATACCATCACGCCTGTATTCCCCGAAGAGTTAGGCAGAAGCGTACCAAAGTACACCCACAGTTCGCCGGTATATTTAGGTCCCATGTAATAGGGGGCGAGCCTATTGCCATTAACCGGGCACAAATCCAAACTCTCAACTGCTACTGAGAATTTCATAGAAAAACCCAATAACACTTTTTGCTCGACCTGGGAATCGAACCCAGGACCTCTAGCGTAGCAGTCGCGCTCAGGACCAATAGGCCAACGAGGCAGTTGATCCGCCTTTCTCCTATCTATATTTATTTTTATGTTTTATTCCTAAGTTCTATCTCATTACAGATAGTTATTTACAACTAAATCTTCCTAGAAAGTTTGAAAAAAATATCACATATGCATACTAACTAATAAATAGCCACTGGTAACTATAACCGATACCAATCGGTACCATTTAGGAATCCAGTTCTTAGCACAAAGGTTCATGCGATACAGTGAATTTTATTCGCTACATTAGTCTTGTTGCAATATATCAGAGGTGCATACAACTTTAAGTGTAACTAGAGATGGGGTCGTTAGGCCGAATTCGGAAAAATTGTTCTGTAGTGCGATTCTCTAAAATGCAAACTCGAAAACGAGTCTCACTAAAGTGATCGCGCTCACTTCGATAACGAACCAACTTGTCATTGGTTTAGTATTCGTTCGCCGTGGTGACGCCACCGAGGTGATCGTGTTTAACAGAATACCATGTTGTAATCTCACTGCGGATTCAGCTTTCGAATTACGAAGTGAGGCTTAGAGAATTGCACTGCAGAAGGATGAAGGAAGTTCGGAAGGATGTTTTTGGTCGTACGGGCTTATATCGGGTGGTATATGGCAACATTAAAAGTGTAAGTTTTCTACAATAACTCCATTAGTAAATTGACCTAACATAAGTGATTATAATTATTCTTATAAAGCAATATTTAGATAATACGATTTTTACAACTGTCTAAGCTTCCATTAAAATATGCTTGATCGATATTGTGAATACAAAAACTCTGTTTCTCGATTTTAAATTTCTTCCACAATTATGCATTGGTTTTTTTAATTCATAAACTATCTTTAAGTAAATTAGTCAATACTTTGGTTAGCAAAATAAAAAAAATGACAGTCAATATACTTAGTCAATTTAATGAAAAATATTTGTTTTTTGTTAAGAAATTTTGTTAAATGCTCTTTAATGCAATTTTGTTAATTTTGCTAAATGGATTTAGAAAAGATACACTTTTCAAAATCCATAAATTTTGGTAATATACCTTGTTTATTATTAATAAAATGTGCAGCATTTACCAAACATTTTAATTTGCAAGAAATCATCTGTTGGATTATCAATCCAGAAGAAAATAAAAAGAAAACGCAATAAGTTTAAAAAACTCGGCCTCGGCTTTAAAAGTTCGTCTTACAAGTTATGAATGCCGAGGCTCGGGTACATCTCTAGTTCGGTACCGCCTTTTGTCCGCAAACTCATCCAAGCGCTACCATAGACTAGGTAATGTGCTTCAATTTATAATAAAATAGTTTATGCTTGATTTTAACTGCTTTTGAGAGTGCTGAATGTTTTATTTATTGTAAGTTCTGTCCGAAATGTATCCGTGGAAAATCTTGATTTTCTTTTCATATAAAAGGTTTTTCGACTGGTGAGCGTGGGGTTCCGGGTTCGATTCCTAGGTCTAGCAAAAAGGGTTATTGGGTTTTTCCATTAGGAAATTGTCAGTAGCGTCCCGGAGGTTGAAAGTTGGTGGTGTGTCACCTCCATGCCTCGGAAAGCACGTAAAGCTATTGGTCCTAGCTGGCATTCGTAGATCTTTGACAGTCGTTACGGATTGTCAGAAGCCAAGAAGTCCGATAACCGGTCTAACCAGGAGGTATCGTGTTGCCCAGTTACTGGGTTATGGAGGTCAGATAGGCAGTCGCTCCATGTAAAACACTGGTATTCAGCTGCACCCGGTTTGACTGGAAGCGGACCCCAACATAGTTGGGAAAAGGTTAAGCAGATATAAGACTTATATCTTGAAAGAGTTTATTTGTAAAACATACATACATACATACATACATACATACACACATACCATCCATCACGCCTGCATTCCCCGAAGGGTTAGGCAGAGGTGTACCAATATACACCCACAGTTCGCCGGTATATTTAGGTCCCATGTAATAGGGGGCGAGCCTATTGCCATTAACCGGGCACAAATCCAAACCCTGAGCTGCTACTGAGAATTTCATAGAAAAACCCAATAACACTTATTGCTCGACCTGGGAATCGAACCCAGGACCTCTAGCGTAGCGATTATTTGTGAAACAAAGGCATAATGTAATAGGTCATACATATACAATGTACGCAATGTTTTGTCTTATACATATATGCTTTTTTAATATTGTAGTAAGTTTATAAATATGAAAATATGTAGTTTGAATCCATTTTGTATGCGGTTTACTTAATTTACTCAACATTATTTTTTACGGTCATGGTAAATACGAGAGTAAATTTTTGACGGAAGTTATTTACTAATAAATATTTTAAATACAAGCGTTTAATTTCCGTACAGAATTTTGCTATACGCTTTAAAATATGCGCAAAATAAAAAAATAAAGTACCTACGAGCATAAAAATAAAAGCGAAGTCTTTATAAATATTTTCTCGTATTTCTGAAGTGTACTTGCCTAAGTTTAAATTAAAATACTGCAAAATTTTCTGACATGAAAGAAACTTGCGTTTTAAAAATACTTCTTGGAGCTAATTGTGAGAATTCTGACGGTTTTAATTAACTTTCTTAATTAGGTATAGTTTAGTATTATCGTATAGTGAGGAATGAGATTATACGAGGACGTTGCGACTTAAAAGAGGATGTATATGGCAGATGTGAGTGGCAACGCCAGGAGGGGACGCCCTAGAAAAACCTACCCTGACCTTATTGGTGAGGTTCTTCAGAAAGGTCGGGTGCGCAGTACTCGTAACCGGCATGCTTGTATGACCAGATGTATGAAAGTGCACGAGGCGAAAGTAGTATGTAAGGATCGTAGCAAGTGGCGTTCTGTGTCTGTGTCTTTTGTCTACCCCCATGGGAAAAAGGCGTGAGTTTATGTATGTATGTATATATATAGTATTATCCTCGGTAGTAATACGGATGGCTGAGAGATCAGCTCTTCAAGATTTCAATGGACTATTGTCAATTTTGCACAGCGTGTTACGGAAAGGGTATATCCATACAAACGGGGTGAAGAGTTTATCCGGTACTGAAGCTCTATACAAAATCAGCTATATTCAGCTCTCTTCAGCTCAAAAGTAGTATTGATTTCGGCAGTTTATAAAGTTTAAATCATTACAAAAGTATCGGGAGAAACAAATCTTTTACGGAGTTTTTTCTTTGTGTGGTTTATTGACATAGTGTAATGATGTGTAAAATTCAATTAGAAACTTTTGGTTTTGGAATTAAATGTTTCTTATGTTTATAATTTTGTGAGTATGTATGTATTAAAAAAAGTTGCTATCAGGTTTGTTAACACCAACGGAACCGTGCCTTTGATATGTATGTATATGTCTTTGCCTAAAGGCACTGCTAACTTCGGCAATAAGTAGTTTGTGTTCATGAGTTTATTAGGTTTGTAAACGCACCCATGACACTGTTTAGCTGCCCCTTTTGGTCCAGTCTTGGTTGGTTAGTCTGAGCATTAGGTCGATTAGGGTCGACGCGGTTTTTCCATTTGGAATTTCTCAGTAGCAGCTCGGTGTTGAAAGTTGGTGGTGCGATACCCACGTGGGTTGGAATATCCACTTGGCCACTTACTCTTGCACTTGCTTGGGACTTGTCTTTCGCTTGATCTCTCTCCGGTCGTGTAATCTGTCAATCTAGGCTCCTCAATGTTGTAAACTTCCCTTTGTGACTGTTGGCCTACTTCTGTTCTGTCTTCTACATGTTTGGAGGGAAGTGGATATTATGATCTTACTCCTCCGCTGTTCTTTTCTGATTGTCTTTGCGTGATGTTATTGAGAAGTGGGTACATTGTTAATGTTAGGGTGGTTTGAAAATTATCGATTAAATATGACAGTCGTTACTGGAACTTGTTTGATTCACGTTCCGCATAATCTGACAGCATGCAAAACAGTTGAATAATTTTTCCGGGCCTCGCCGAGTTTTATTGCTTAAAAAGGAATAGTATTACAGAACATAGCACAAGCAAATAAACAATATGTAGGTAAATAACAAACATAAATAGTGTTCCCGTTTGCACGCTGCAGTGTAACCGTTGCTCTTAATATTTCGTCATGTAAAATGCGCGGCGAATTTGTTGCTGGTACAGATAAGCGCGCCTCTTCCTGTGTATGCCATCGCTGCCGGCGGGAGTACAGAGTAGTGGAAGGATTCAGAGGTTGCAATGAAAATTAATATAATTTATTTTGACGTTCGTGTAGTAAGCTTATTTTTTTTCTTGGGGAAATCCTCATGGTCTGGCATGCAAGGGGAGTTTTGGACTTCTACTGACTAAAACCGGGGACGGGAATCGCCCAGTGCATTCTTCCGCACCCTCCGCCACAAAACGGTTCCCGCTACTCACCACGGTTCCAGCGACTTTGGAAATGAACAGATCACGCGCCTTACTCTCATGCCTGTCCTGTTCATGTGACGGACTGACCCCAAGTGCGCCTCCGGCAGGTCCTGTTGCACATTAGCCAAAGATCGTTTTGTGGTAGCAAGCATAATTTGGTTTAGTTCTATCAAAACTAACAACTCATAGTCATCAACATTGCTCTAATTCTTTGCTCCTCCGAAGTCAAAATTTTACGTCGGTTATCAAAAAGAAATCTGGTGTTCTATCCAAAAATGCAACAACTACACGGTCAAAATGTATGTAGCAGCAACTTATTTTTATCATCATCAGCCTACAATATCGTCCACTGCTGGACATAGGCCTCTCCAATCGCTCGCCACTTAGCTCGATTCTCAACAACTCTCATACAGTTGCTACCAGCTACCCTGCGAAGATCGTCGCCTCACTAAGCCTCTTCTAGCATTAACTGGTAACAACCTTTCTCATATAACAGTCGTAAAAAAAATGCTCAGGGAGGCTTAAAATCGTATACTAAATACATGGGCCCTTGTTGCAATCTCTGTCCCAGCCTACTCTGTGAACGTATACATTGTACGACTGTGTATCCCGCGTGATATATGTCGCATAAAACGCTCCACGCTGATTATAACGCTATTCGCTTTAAGAACATGTTGTGACATGACACTTGTGCTTTACTTTTGCAGGCATAATCTTGAGATAATGACGTCAACGTTGATCTACATAACAACCAAATGCAGGGGCGTATCTCTTTAGGCTTTTTGGGCCCAAGGCCCCTTGAATTTTTAGGGGCCCAAGCCCGCAATGAAGAAAAAATATATATAACACACATACTTTCACGCCTGTACTCTCCGAAGGGTTAGGTAGAGTTGTGCCAATGTACACCCACGGTTCGCCGGTATGTTTAAGTCCTATGTAATAGTGCGAGAGCCTATTGCCACTACCCGGACACAAATCCTAACTCCGAGCTGCTTCTGAGAATTTCATAGAAAAACCCAATAATGCTTTGCTCGACCTGGGAATTGAACCCACAAGCTCTAGCGCAGCAGTGGCGCTTAGGACCAGTAGGCTAACGAGGCAGTATAAAAAAGAAATGAATGCAATTAGTTTAATTAATAAGTTATATCCCCAAGTAGTGACACTATGGGGCCCCATTATTTCACAGTCCGCCTCTGACCAAGTAAGTCATGATATTCAAATTATTATAAAAAGAAAAAAATCTTCTTGAAGAGTAATACGCGCTTAGTAATATGATATTTTGTAAATGTTTGCTTTTTTACGTAACATAATTACTATATCTATGTAGGAAAATCTCGGTTTATTTAACACCTGCTTCTGCCCGTGACTTTGAAGGAAACCGTACATTTTTCAGAGGTAAAAAGTATCTTAGTTATTCCACATAATTTAATACAGTAAGTATATATACAATCTATGTCTGTGCCAAAATTTCATCCAGATCTGTTCAGGCGTTTAAGCGTGAAAGAGTAACAAACATCCAGCCATCCTCAGAAACTTTCGCATTTAAAAGATTAGTAGGATTTACGTCAATTATTCTCCCATTGAAATTTTCTATTTCAAATGTGATCTAATAGTTGATCTTCGAGATATCAGTGAAGGAAAACATCGTGAAGTAATTAATTTAATTAAATATTAAACGAGGCGAAAGGAGTATGTAATCGTAGCAGGTGGCATTCTGTGGTTTCTGCCTACCCCCTTGGGAAAAAGGCATGAGTTTATGTATGTATGTATGTGTGTATGTATAATATTAAAATATTGCGGGTTGGTTTGTTTAAGCAGAACTCAACAAAATTGTACTGCGCCAAGTATTCCTAAAAAACAACAATATACAGTATCAAATTCAACTCTATCTAAACACAAAAACAAAAAGAATAACGGCTGTTTTTAAAAATAGAACCTTTTCAAAAAGCGAATAAACTTATGAATGCCAACGCAACTTTTAGTGTCGCCCGGTAAAAAATTCCAAACCTCTATGCAAAGTTGCCGGGTTTTTTCACAGAGCAACACCGCTTAGCGAGCAAGCGAGGCGTGTACTTGCTTATTAGAGCATTCATCCACACTCTAGCGTTAGTCTCACAGGCTTTCGGTGTCCCTTTTAAAACTCATTTAAATGAAGATTCCTTTGCAAAAATATTGGATTTGAATTTGTTTTTTTTTTTTAGTTGTAAAGTTCTTTGTAAAAGGGTTCAGTGTGGAAGTTTTGTCGGTGTATCGATTCCTGTAACCGAGCTGATTTGTTTTACTCTGTTTAAGTTATTGGGTTTGTTTTGGTAGATACACTATACCTATTTCTGCCGCAAAGCAGCATTGCTGTGTCCCGGTTTGAGGGGTATGGGTGCCGGTGTACACGGCACATGAGACATTTCAACTTTGTCTCTGATATGGCAACGAATTTGCAAGGCCTTTCGTATTACAGATGTCTATTACTGATATAGGTAGCGGTGACCACCTAACGTCAGGTGATCCAACCACTGATATATAAAAGGATACAGGTACAATTTGTGGTACATTGACTTATGTATTAGGTAGCGCAAAAGCAACTTTTAGGGTGTCTCTACACGTCGCTTTCTATCACGATACAGAATAACACTCCTGCATGTTAATTAGCTTGTTAGACTATACGTACTCGTACTTTGGGGAGCGGAAGCATACAGAGATAAGCATTGTTTGGTATTTGAGCTTCAAAGTTGAAGCTATATTTAGTTTGAATGAAGCTAGGTTTAAGGTTGTTTTTAACCAACTTCAAAAAACGGAGGAGGTTCTTAATTCGACAGTATATTTTTTTAATAACGTGATTGATATTGTTCTAAAAGACATAGTCCTTGATGATTTGAACAGAGCGTCTGAGATGGCAATAAACGTGGCCACCAATTCGGCCCAAGTAGTATAAACAGGTATTAATGTATCATATAAAAAAAATATCATCACGCCTGTATTCCCCAAAGGGTTAGGCAGAGGTGTACCAATGTACACCCACAGTTCGCCGGTATATTTAGGTCCCAGGTCCCATGTAATATGGGGTGCGCCTATTGCCATTAACCGGGCACAAATCCAAACTCCGAGCTGCTACTGAGAATTTCATAGAAAAACCCAATAACACTTTGCTCGACCCGGGAATCGAACCCGGGACCCCTTGCACAGCAGTCGCACTTGCGACCACGAGACCAACGGGGCAGTTCCATCATCGATACGAAAAGAAGAAGAAGTGGACATAATAGTCCGTGTCATGTGTTTTTCCGTACCTGATACATTCATAGCATGGTCATGGTAAGGTACGGAGTACTGGGCAAACTCCCATTTTTAAATAACGTGAATGTCAAACTAAATATAGTTCCAATCTAAAATGTTCCTACACGAACAATATAAAATGAACAAGAATTACTAAACATGAACCAAAATCCACGGTCGTTATACAACTAAACAATAAGGGTCACAATTAGTGGGGCCGATCATTCGACCCGAAAACGTCAATCTTGTGAGAATTACACGCCAGCGGCAGACGGCCCGTTACTAGTTACATTATAGGACCCAGGGGATACTTACTATTTGTGTAGATATATATGTTGTTAAACTAAGGGTAAAGCAAGCCGTCCATCAGTATTTTGTGAGGGAGATGAAAGGGAAACAATTTACAGGCTACTAGATGATTTAATTTGAGGTTAGGTGTTTCGATAATTTTTGGCGCCCAACTGGGCTTTTAAGGAATTGAATAAGTCTCTGTTGGGCGCCAAAAATGTTGAGTTTTATTCATTATAATTATGTAGTTTAAGTAAGGGTAAAGCAAGCCGTCCATCAGTATTTTGTAAGGGAGATGAAAGGGAAACAATTTACAGGCTACTAGATGATTTACTGACTGCTGTGCAAGGGGTCCCGGGTTCGATTCCCAGGTCGAGCAAAAAGTGTTATTGGGTTTTTCTATGAAATTCGCAGTAGCAGCTCGGAGTTTGGATTTGTGCCCGGTTAATGGCAATAGGCTCGCCCCCTATTACATGGGACCTAAATATACCGGCGAACAATGGGTGTACATTGGTACACCTCTGCCTAACCCTTCGGGGAATACAGGCGTGATGGTATTTTTAGATGATTTAATTTGAGGTTAGGTGTTTCGATAATTTTTGGCGCCCAACTGGGCCTTTAAGGAATTGAATAAAAGTCTCTGTCGGGCGCCAAAAAAGTTGAGTATCATGCGTTAGTAAAAGAAAGCATTGAAATTGCAAACTTACCTACTCTTCCGCGTCAAATTTGATTTATTATACCACGGGAACCGGACATTTTTAAGGGGAAAAAAAGTATTGTACGTGTTATTCTACACTACAATCTATCTCAGTGCCAAATTTCTGATCTGTACAGCTGTTTAATCGTGAAAAAGTAACAAACATACATCTATCCATCCATTATCACAAACTTTCGCATTTATAATATTAGTAGGAAGAAGGATATTACTGCAGATAAAAAAGAAGGTGAAACTTAGATTGTCTACCAGCTATCTTCAATCTCAAAGCTGTGAAACCTAGTCCAGTTACGATAGTCTGTAGTAGCAACAATACTCCTGGGAAATGATCACTTGTACCTAGTAAAGTAGCTTAGTTCAGACTACAGTAATAATGTCTTGCGAAACAAAGCTTAGCGGTAACGTTATATTATTATCTTATCTAAGTATTGAAGTTGTAATACATTACATAATACTTAAGTGTTAATCATAATGTTTGGCAGAAATTCTTTGGAGGCCCAGTTGGGCGCCAAAAAAAAACAATTTGGTGAAAATCAAAATAAGATGACATTTATTGTGAAAAGTATTGATGTCGGTTTACTTTACATTAGAATTCTACCGAACTGATTAGGATGGAAGAGAAGATGAAGTAAATGTAGCTTTTTTTGGCGCCCAACTGGGTCTAGTAAGAGGCTTTAGAGGCCCAGTTGGGCGGCAAAAGAATTATGTATTTTTTTAGATATTAATTTATTTCATTACTAGTTGTGGTTGAAATTAGTTAAAATATATATATACCTTTGCATACACCTTTAAGCATTGTTTTTGGGTGTATTGAGCGCTACCATAATAATAATTATTTTCTACCAAAATTAAAATTCGTTTTCCAGCAATTTTGTTTCTTTAGTGTTACTTAGTTTAATAAGCAGAACGGGTAGTTAACAGCTATGTAATGTCTTTTGAAAAAATACAAGCCGTATTTTCCATTTCAAAACTTCATATGTGCAAAAGATCGGGTATCACAACTTGGCCCCTTTAACCAATACAGAAATCAAATAACTACTCTCAAAACATACTCAAGTTAAACACGCCATCTGCCCGTCACGCTGGCGTCACGTCGCCAAAACACAAACACTTTAAAATACTATCGTTGTATCGCAAACTAGGAAATTGAATATCGAGTCCCGAAGTCACGTTCCAGATATTTAGGGGGACCATGAGTTTCAATTAAGTGGGACCTTTGAGTTTAACGGTGAAGCGGTGCTTTGGAGAAGAATAAATATTGATTTATTATTTTTAACTGCTTCGTTAGCCTAGTGGTTCTAAGCGCGACTGCTACCCTAGAGGTCTTCGGTTCGATTCCCAGGTCGAGCAAAAAGTATTATTGGGTTTTTTCTATGAAATTCTCAGTATCAGCTCGGCGTTAGGATTTGTGCCCGGTTGATGGCAATAAGCTCGCCCCCTATTACATGGGAGCTAAACATAAAGGCGAACGAACTGTGGGTGCACATTAGTACACCTCTGCCTAACCCTTCGGGGAACACAAGCGTGATGGTATGTTATGATAAGACAGTGCTTGGAAGAAGAATAAAATTATTTACTTATTTTTTTTTTATAAAACTTTGGGAGACTCTCCTTACGCAGTCGGATCGAGGGTTTGATTTAAAAGGTTGTACTTCTGGAGACGGCCGCCATTATTAGGAGGTTCCTCTCTCTAGACCTCTGATCACCGGTAGCTTAGAGCCTGTTAACGATATTTTTTTTAAATAAATACATAAATGGAACAAATATAATATTTTGGGAGTACAAATGTATAAAGATAATATATTACTTTTAGTTAAAAAGTATGTTTGAGTACAAATGAAATCGTCTGTGAAAGTAGAAGAATAAGACATTGTTTTCAAGTAAAAGTAATTTGCAATCATGCATTATGTAGGTACAGTTAGTTTAATAATACATTGTATTTTGGCTTTAGTTCAACAAAGTAAGAATAATATTAAATCAGATGTATCTCGAACCGGACCCACATTTGTAAAAGTTGGTCTCCTCCACACATTTCTGATTGAAAAAGTTGATAAATGTTGTGTACGTAGGTACCCGAGGAACACATTCATGCCGTTCGAATATTTTGTGCTGTCCTATCCTTCCTGTTGTATAAAATTCTACCAAAATGTAATAGGATCCTCGCATTTTCAATTCGAAATTCGAATCGAATGGAATACTTTTAAGTTTAGAACGCTCGCGGGGTTTCTATAAAAAAATATCTAACGAATTTAAAAAACGAACGAATGAACGTATTTAATTTTAGTATTTTTTTTTTGGAGGGCCTCTGTAGCCTAGTTGTCCTAAGAACTACTGCTACGCTCGAGGTCTTGGGCTCGATTTCCAGGTCGAGGAAAAAGTGATATTGGGTTTTTTTATGAAATTCTCAGTAGGTAACAGCTCGGAGTTAGGAATTGTGCCCGGTTAATGGCACTAGGCTTGCCCCCTATTACATGGGACCCAAAAACATACCGACGACCTGTGGATGCACATTGGTACACCTTCGCCCTTCGAGAAATACAGGCGTGATGATATGAGTGTATTTAAAAAAGAAATATCCCACATGAAAATAAATTCACACAAGCCCTACAAATACTGAAAATTGGTTGTTCCGAGCAGGGAGTCAACATAACCGCTTGTGTGGTTTTAAAGTAAAGATATTGGGACTTAAGCCACACTTTGAGATTCGATCGTGTGCCCCGTGCCTCTGAATATAGAAGAACTTAATGAGCTTTCGTCTGTACACCCTTTTAACCAGCGTCTTTTAAACTGTATTTTCTTTTTCTAAATGTTTTTACGGCGAAAGACGTTATATTTTTGTTCGAGCAGCTGTGCCTGTGGCTCGTAGACTTAAGTCTAACCTAAGAAAGTATTTTAGAAATATCTTAATTTGCTCCTTTCTTAAGCCACTCTAGTATTAAGGCGAAACAAAAACAAAAAAGAAATTCAAATCGGTCAAGTTGTTTTCTAGTTTATGCGAGAATAACGCACGGCAATTGATTTTTATCTTTCTATATTAATATTATAAAGAGCATTTTTTTTGTTTGTTTATAACGAATAGGCTCCGAAACTCCTGGACCGATTTTAACCGTTTTTTCACCAATAGATACCTACATTATTCCTGAGTAACATAGGCTATGTAACATCACGTTACGGCCCTCAGGAGCGTTCGTTTTATGTCATGAGGGCTCAGGGTTTAAAAGCCTCCCTTGCATGATGGCATGTACCAATGTGACTTTTTAATTCATACGCACTTTCTAAGTTTATCTTGGACGTCACTGACACTAGTAAAAGAAAAAATTGAGAGGAACCCTAAAGTCCGCCTTTGTACTTTTTTTTTGTGCATAAAGTTTAAATAAATAAATAAATAATAAATAAATAACCCTAGATTTAATAAAAATAATATAAGTCTGAAATCGGCAATCCGTCTTGATCAAGCGTGGTGATCAATGCTCGTGCCTTCTCTGTGTTAGAAGAGGCCTTTGCCCTGTAGTAGGCCATATAAGGCTAGTATGATATATAAGGTGTTAACAAAACTGCCATTCGTTGAGACCACTTCTGCTTCAGCCGTTTTAAATATTGCATGTTGAAAGTGTATTAAATTCTTCGCAAATTGGGTATTAAAAAGATTAGGTGATGTGCTCGTGCTCCTGAATATAAAACAAGTTAATGAACTACCGCGTCCTTGGTTGAGTTTTGAACAACATTCTAAATGTATTTGTTTGATTTCTAGTTGGATATTTTTTGAAAAATGCAGTGCCTGGTATCCTTTTGTCTTCAGAACTGTACCCCCTTTGGACTGACTGTCTATGAAATAAAACAATAGAAGTTTGTTTTTATTTACTTTCAATGTTTTCAAACCATAGGTAAAGAGATACCTAACAGACAATAAGTTTTTTATAGAAAAAAAAATAACTGTGTATAAAGATATGGAGGTTTTAATACTTTTCCGCTAAGTGAAAAATTGCTCTCATTCCTTCTGTATGGTTCTCAGCGGCTGGTAAAAAAAAAATTTACACTTGTTTTAGGTAAATAAATATTGTCATTAGGGACGACAAAAAAAGCAACAGGCCAATTTTTCAGACTTGATCTGCCGAAAATATGTTTTTTTTTTTTTAATTTACGTGCAAGCAATGTCGCTTGTTCTGAAGTCAGAATAGTGTTTTGAGTGCACTGGCGAAAGGATAGATGTCCCTTACAACCTGTATAGAAGCAACAAGAATATTGTAACCAAGATTTTGTAAAAACCAATTTGAAAACAGTATCTTGCTCGTTCTTCTCCATAGAGACCTACGTTTTGGAAAGAGCAACTAGCTTCAACTTTCTTTAGAGTTAAATGGTCTAATTGAAATAAATGCTTTGACTTTGACTTTATTCTTACTAACTTCGCACTTCCTGCAGTCAACTCACAAAACCATTTTACAAGTCCAGATTAACATGCCACAGTCTACCCAACAGCCATGTGTATTCATCAAGTAGAACAAGACAGCATTGTACTACTGACCCGTTTTCAGGTAATCTGTGCCATACAGTGAAGCCGACCGACGGATCTCCCTCGAGAAATTATATGCGACCTAGTCGACGTGTGTAATGTACTACATGTACGTACATGTATATCTACACGTAGAATGTACAGAGTGTGGTTTTTAGATGGAGCTGTATAGTTGGAATTGAAAACAAAAGCTCTTTTTTTATAGCGATGCGCGATGGAAATCCTCGTGGACTTCCTCCGTCGTGGGGGTGACGGGAGTACCGGTCTCTTACCGGCGAAAACCATTGCGGTGTTCCACCTCTGCCTATGGCTGGGGGTCCGGGATTCGTATAAGTATTCACCGCGTGGAACACTGCGCCGCTCACTTGGGCCTTTCTGGTCGGACGACTGACGCCCTTAGTCCGCCGCTCACAGGCTCTTAGGAGAATCCTGCAAAATAGGGCCTTTGTCCTTTAATTTTATTGCAAAATAGTCCTGCATAAGACTTTAACCTTCCTCTTAAACCACTCTAAATCCAATGCATAGTTTGAAAGATCTGAAGGAAGTGACTTCGTTTTGTACTATGCAGCTATAAATTCTCGCTGCTCCTCCGAAAAACCATTAAAAGTAGGTGTTTCACATGTGACATTCAATTTGAAGTTAATAAAAATCGGGATGTCTGACAATTACTATGATTACAACCATACCATCACGTTTGTATTCCTCAAAGGGTTAGGCAGAGGTGTACCAATGTACACCCACAGTTCGCCGGCATGGTTCGGTTTGTTTACAAAGATTACAATACTTAGCATTGGCCCTATCCAAAATCTCATCCTGTTTATCATGTGCGTGTAGTAGTAAGGAGTTAGTCTGATTCGTTTTTAGTTTTTACGAGGTCTGTTGGGAGTTGAGGAAGTTTCTCCTTGGATAGGCATGGGATTGAAGCAAAATGGACATTGGATGGAATTATATGATGAAAATGGACTTGAAAATCCAGCCGGGAGGAGTCGCCCTAGAAAGACCTACCCTGACCTAATTGGTGAGGTTCTTCAGAAAGGTCAGGTGCGCAGTACTCGTAACCGGCGTGCTTGTATGCTCAGATGTATGAATGTGGATGACACGAAAGGAGTATGTACGGATCGTAGCAGGTGGCGTTCTGTAGTTTCTGGCTATCCCCCATGGAAAAAGGCGTGATTCTTGAAATGTTTCGTGGAAATTCGATTTCGGGGATGAAAATAAACTTTAGTTATGACTTGGCACGATTTATATTATTTTTTGTTTGGTTCTGTATCCCTAAGGGTGCAAAGCGGAACCCTATTACTAAGACTCTGTTGTCTATCAATCCGTCCGTCCGTCCGACCATCCATCGGTACGTCACAGGGAAAATCTTTTGAGCCGTAATAGATAGACAATTGAAATTTCCACAGTGTATTCATACTTTGTGAAAGTATTGTTTACCAATTTATGTGCCCGGTTAGTGGCAATAGGCTCGCCCCCTATCACATGGGACCTAAATATGCCGGCAAACTGCGGGTGTACATTGGTACACCTCTGCCTAACCCTTGGGGAATACAGGCGTGATGGTTGTTTACCAATTTTTAGGTTAAGGCTCCGATCTTTTGTCGGCCATGTGCGTTGGTGTATAAGAATTCGGTATAGAATTTCTTCTTCTAAAATTGCTTGTCAGAAAATCATTACCTACCCATAGGGTAAAATACATATCCACACGTTTGCTATCAACTTCAGTAACCATAATGTTCAAAATTCCGAAATTTGGTTTAACATAATTATCTTTAGTTCTAAAAGTACTCTGTCATAATATCGAGTACCTAATAATAATTGAATCTCCTAATTTTACATGACCTATAAGTCATATGTCCTAAGTATTGTGTAAAATAATGTGTATTATTACGAATGTTCATTTATAACCATCACCACACACCACCACCATCACCATTCACCACCACCACCACCACCACACCACCACCACCACCACCATTTCACCATTCACATCCATTCATTTTTTTTCACCATTTTTTCACTATCGGTGAGGTTCTTCAGAAAGGTCAGGTGCGCAGTACTCGTAACCGGCGTGCTTGTATGACCAGATGTATGAATGTGGACGAGGCGAAAGGAGTGTGTAAGGATCGTAGCAGGTGGCGGTCCGTGGTTTCTGCCTACCCCCATGGGAAAAAGGCGTGAGTTTATGTATGTATGTATGTATGTGTTCATTTATAATAATTGTATGATTTGGAAGCAATTCTTTTAGTTCAGCAAACATTTCTCCTTATATTTGTCTCCTAAACATGAAGGCTTATAATCTACATATTTCAGACGCCTTCCTTCAACTGTCAAAATCAGATATTTCCATGAGATTCCGTCATTCCAATCTCACTTGGCAATCTGCCTATACCCAAAAACCACAATACGTAACAAATTAGATTTATAGCGCAACCCCTCACCCGAAATGGTAAATAAACTCGGGGTCGCCCGTGTGATTCCCGTGCGGTGCGCGTGATCTGAATATTATTGTCGCGTCCCGATTATTATGACGGCGTGTCGTATTATGAGACGTATGTGATGTGAAAATAAATGATACAATGTGATTTCTTTGTTATTGTTTAGGTTTTGATGGTTTTGTAACTCGAAAATATTGAAGTACTAGATTTTACCCGCGACTTCGTTCGCGTAAATAACTGATATATTATCCAACGGGAACCGTACGTTTTTCGGGATAAAAAGTATCCTAAGTGTAATTCCACAGTTCAATCTATCTCAGTGTCTTTCATTCAGATCCGAGTCAGACATACAAACTTTGTCCTTTATATGATTGATTTGATTGAGCGCGTGGAAGAGCAAAATGTTAAAAATAGGTGCTCTTCAGACCGATTCCGGCCACGGCGGCTAATCTTAATGCAGACTAACCTACTGAAGATTATTATAGTGCTCACGTGTACACAAACGCAGGTGCACTCTCTCTTCCCTAACTCTCACAGCCCGATAGGACGGCAATCCGACAAAACCGGTCGGAGATCAGGCGTAGGACCAACGGCTTTATGTGCTTTTCGAGGCACACCACCAGCTTTCAAACTCTGGGCTGTTACTGAGAAATTGCTAATGGATAAACGCAATAACACTTTTTGCCCGACCTGGGATCGAACCCAGATCCCCACGTTCTACAGTCGGGCTTGCCACCACAAGAGCAATGAGATAGTTATTTTAAACCCACGCCAGGGCTAGATTATAAACTAACCTGTTTTAGCCTCTACATAATTATGAGGCCACGATAAACGTGGCCTCATAATTATGTAGTACGCACGTACTGGGTCCAAAAATTATAAGATTATCATCAACTCGAAAAGAAGAAGAGGCCCTCATACAGACGGTTCCCTCAAACTTCATAAGAAGTTCTTTATAGTATGTAAACAAAGAATACACTTAAGGCGACAACGCTAGGGTAAAAATCATATTTCTTTACGTTCTTTGCAATTTTCAGCATAGCATCAGGTTGTATGGTAAAACAAATGCGACACTAATATAATAGTACATTATGATACAAGTGAGGAATTAAAAAACATTGTTACAAACTCATTGTTACGACAATAAAATTACAATTTAATTTATCATGAGTGACATTTACACAATGCCTTCTCTGTCAAGGTATTGTGTGAACAAATTACTTACACAAGCGGCCAGTATGACTTAGAAAGATAAATTGACGATTGTAATCCTACTTCCTACTTAATATTTGGATGCGAAAGTTGGATGGATGGATGTTTGTTACCCTTTCACGTATGTAGAGCTGATCAGATCAGCCGGCTTATTCTGTAAGAAAAGTCCCTCAGTGAATTAAGGTGAAGTGAGCTAAAACTGGGCTGTCACTATACGATGCTAGGGATTGACAGGTCGCCACACGCTCACTTCACGGAAGGAGGGTTTTACAGAATAGCACCACTGGCACAGAGATAGGTTATAGTCTGATATAGCACTTAGGCTTTTTATTTTGGAAAAATGTACGGTCCCCGAGGGCTAATATATCAAATTTGACGCCAGCAGAAGCTAGTGATAAATAATTCTGTAAATACATTTTCGACACACTTAGTATATAGTCATTACTTTCTTTTCTTTTTATAAAGACGACATTATTATAAGCCACGCGTGTTTTTTACATTATACTACCGCACTAGTTCAATGAGGAATTTGTATAAATTTTGATAAAAAGTTCTGATTGTTATAAGCCAAGTATTTTGTAAAATATTCAAGTAAGTTTTTTATGTGCGTGTGAACTGAGGGACCACACTGTGAATACGCGAAATAAAAATCCTAGGATTTAGTAGCAGACTTAAAACAATTGTAGAACGAATCTGGGAATTTGTAGGCAAATATACTAAAAACTACGACCCATAAAGTGTGGTCCCTCAGTTCTCACAGACGATCAGCCAGATCTCGGAAAGTATCCTAAAAAAGAAAGTTTTGTAAATACAGACATTTAGTAGAGAATTTGTAAAGAAATATACTAAATAACAGACCACAAAGCATTAAAGATAAACAAAATATAACGACTGCACTGTGGTCCCTCAGACCATATAACAAAGATAAATATTTTAGTGAATATACTAATAAAACCGTTCTTTTTCTACATAAAGTTTTAGTAGAAGTCTTAAAACGTTTTGTAAAAAAGAAATGGAGCAAAAATACCGAAGAATTCTGAAGATAGTCATGATTAAAACTGGTCCCTCAATCCTCTCCTCCACTGACATTTGTGCGTGTGCTAGCTGCTAGACGAGAGGAATATCAGAAAGTGTAGTGTACTTAACTTTTAGTAGTAAATTTCTTCTAAATAATAGGTATCTAAAATTATGTATTTCTTACCTCTTAGCTGAGATAATATTATTTTTTTAATCCTATGAAAATAGATAGAGCAGGGTGACCACACAATATAACAAAATGTAGACAGTACTATTATACTTTATTTAATATATCATTATTTAGACGAAACGATAACAAGGTTGTATGGTTAATTTACTGCTATTTTACATGGCTTATGTGTATTTAGTAAAAAGTAGATTACAAAATTAACGAATCACTTATTTTAAGACTTTTAAGTAAGTAACATTTGAATGAAGCTTAATGAATGTAAGTACATAATATATTAGTTGGTCAGTACTTTAAATTTATTATTTTTTTTACCGATGGGAAATCATTAAATGACTTCCTCCGCCCTGGGCGGGGCGGAAGGGAGTGTCAGACTTTTACTGACTAAAACCCATCCATGTTCCTTCTTGTGCCCTTTGCGTTCCGGGGGCGCGGTATCTCTTTTGAACAACCGGCAGCCCCGGCAGGCATCGGCCCTTAATGACCCCCCCGAATGTTCGCTGACATCTCTTTGAGGCGCGCGTAGAACACGAACGCGCCGTCGACACGGTCTGCCGTTAACGTACGGACGGTGAACTACCCATTGCAAACCGTCCACAGACCCGCGTCTGCGGTGGCCGGGAGTCGTCGACGCCTGGAGCGTCTCCCGGGGTGGCTGCTGGGACGAGTGATTCTTCTCTGCCTCTCCAGTCCCGCCACCTCCTTCTCTAGCATTACAGCTTTGCAGTAGGAGGTGACTGCTTCCCATTCCCCTTTCTCCGGACCATGGCTTGCACCAGGGCTGGACGCGAGAGTTCGCCGCCGCCGATTACCGCCACGAGGACGCGGCGGTGCTCCGCCCCAGTACTTTCAATAAGTTTGAGATATTGATCACCATAAAAAAAACGGAAAAAGAAACGCTCAAATTAACTTTACGCATTAAATTTACCGTACAACCTTGTTTTCGTTGCGTCTAAAGTATAGTATAATAGTAACTGTCTACATTTTGTTTTATTGTGTGGTCACCCTGCTCTATCTATTTTCATAGGATTAAAAAAATAATATTATCTCAGCTAAGAGGTAAGAAATACATAATTTTAGATACCTATTATTTAGAAGAAATTTACTACTAAAAGTTAAGTACACTACACTTTCTGATATTCCTCTCGTCTAGCAGCTAGCACACGCACAAATGTCAGTGGAGGAGAGGATTGAGGGACCAGTTTTAATCATGACTATCTTCAGAATTCTTCGGTATTTTTGCTCCATTTCTTTTTTACAAAACGTTTTAAGACTTCTACTAAAACTTTATGTAGAAAAAGAACGGTTTTATTAGTATATTCACTAAAATATTTATCTTTGTTATATGGTCTGAGGGACCACAGTGCAGTCGTTATATTTTGTTTATCTTTAATGCTTTGTGGTCTGTTATTTAGTATATTTCTTTACAAATTCTCTACTAAATGTCTGTATTTACAAAACTTTCTTTTTTAGGATACTTTCCGAGATCTGGCTGATCATCTGTGAGAACTGAGGGACCACACTTTATGGGTCGTAGTTTTTAGTATATTTGCCTACAAATTCCCAGATTCGTTCTACAATTGTTTTAAGTCTGCTACTAAATCCTAGGATTTTTATTTCGCGAATTCCCAGTGTGGTCCCTCAGTTCACACGCACATAGTTTTTTGATGCCCCATGAGATTCCCTTTTTATTATAAACTGTACATAGTTTGTATTTTAATTATTATTTAAATAAGTTTTATGTTTAAAAAAATAATAAATATCAGTAAGTATGTTAATAATTAAAAAGATATGATAAACGTAAGAAGCTTCATATTTGGCGGGCAACCTTACCGCATACCCCTTAACACAGTACAAGTTAAATTCTCAGTATTTGAGGCTAAATCGTTTAACTTGTGAATTATGAATCAAGTTTAGTAATGTGCTTGAACATGGAGGTACATGCGGGCTATTGTTTAAACTTTCTTGTGTACTATACAATACATGTACAATCTAGTTGTTTTGATGTATGTTCACCTGCTTTCTTTGTAGTTCTTACCTTAGAATGAGTAGTGGTAGGGCTCTTTGTGAAGGAGCTCGTCTGAGAAATAAATATATACCATCACGCCTGTATTCCCCGAAGGGTTAGGCAGAGGTGTACCAATGTACACCTACAGTTCGCCGGTATATTTAGGTCCCATGTAATAAGGGGCGAACCTATTACCATTAACCGGGCACAAATCCAGACTCCGAGCTGCTACTGAGAATTTCGTAGAAAAACCCAATAACACTTCTTGCGCGACCTGGGAATCGAACCCAGGACCTCTAGCGTAGCAGTCGTGCTCAGGACCACTAGACCAACGAGGCAGTCTGAGAAAGTACTACGGGATGAACTGCCCAGGTCTCGTGGTGGCATGCAGGACTGTTGAGCGTGGGGTCCTGGGTTCGCCTCCCCCGTGCCTCGGAAAGCACGTAAGTCGAAGTTCGACGGGCCTGTTGGTCTAGTGGTTAGTGGCCCTGACTGCTAAGCCGGAGGTCGTGGGTTCGATTCCCACCCAGGACAAACTTTGTGTGATGAGCATGATTGTTTGTTCTGTGTCTGGGTGTGATTTATCTATAATATGTATATATTTATAAATTATATAAGTATGTATATCAGTTGTCTGGTTACCATAACACAAGCTCTGCTTAGCTTGGGATCAGATAGCCGTGTGTGAGTTGTCCCAATATATTTATTTTAAGTCCTGCGCCTGATCTCTCCCCTGTCGTGTCGGAGTATGAGAGTAGGGGAAGAGGGAGTGCACCTGTGTTTGTGCACACACACACTTGTATTGGATTAAGATTAGCTGCCGTGGACGGAATCGATCTGGAGAATACACACTATGGGATTATAAGCCGACGGCCCACCTGATGTTAAGTGGCCACCTCTACCTATCGACATCTGCAATACCAGAGGCCTGGCAAATGCGTTGCCATCCAGGGACAAAGTTAAAATTTCTTATGTGCCTGTACTTACAATGCCACTCAAACTCTTCATACCGGAACACAGCAACGGTGCTTTACAGCAGGAAAAGGAATGGTAGTAGTACTTCTCCGGGAACTCTACTACTACAAAAATTTAGTTACCTAACAATAATGTCTCCACAAATCCTAGTCTAGACCAAATAGAATCATTATAACATTGAATATTACTGAGTTCGACATACATACATACCACCACGCCTGTATTCCCCGAAGAGTTACGTAGAGGTATACCAACGTACAGTCACAGTTCGCCGGTATGTTTAGGCCCCATTTAATAGGGGGCAAACCTATAGCCATTAACCGGACACAAATCCCAACTCCGAGCTGCTACTGAGAATTTCATAAAAATACCCAAACCATAACACTTCTTGCTCGAAAAAAAAAACAAATGTAAAAATAATGACGCCACAAATCCTAGTCTAGAACAAACAGAATCATTATAACATTGATTATTACTGAGTTCGAGGCGTCGTCGTTAAAATTAATGATATTCAAAAACTCTGTCCGCTCCACTCCAACTTTGTAATTTATTGAGCAACAGTGAAAACTTAATAATATCCTGGAATAAGCTTGTTCCCGCTTGTTAGGATACAATTTGTAGCTTCTTATTACTGTGGGGAGTGGGCGGTAGAGATGTGGGTAAAGCTGAAATTAGTCTGGACTCTGGATTTGGCATTTATGAGGTTTGGTTGTTTTTTTTTGAGGTTATGTTTGGTTTTGGGTGTACTAGGTATATAAATAAAAAAAAAACAGTACATTTTTGTAATGTCAAAATAACAGTTTTTCACTAAATGCATGTGAATTTACATGGTCTTTTATCCTCCAGTTAATGTCCGAAACGGTGAACCGATTTTGACAGGACTTGGACTAACAGATAGTTGGCGTTATAAAAAGTAACTTAGACAATTTTTTATCAAATAACCTAAAATAACCCGACTCTCACGCGAACGAAGTCAAAGGCATAAGCTAGTTAAGAAACATAATATAGGCAATTACTTCTGCACGAGACTTTGTCTGCATAGGTCTTATATATTTTTATATATATTTTTAATCACCGATGACTTTTTTCTGTTCTTATACGTTTAGAATCATTTATTCATGGTGAAAGTTCGTGTCACGATATCGTATTTGAAATTCGAATATTACGGAGTGGAATCAATGTCACATCTCTAGTGCCTAGGTATTTGAAAAGTTTTTCGGGATGAGGTTGAAATCGGAAATTACGAATATATTTATTGTTTTAAATTGAAACCCGTTTCTAATTTTAGTACTTTGGACTTTTTACTTGCGTGATAAAATTTTCTGTACGGTCGTTACCCTTACAATATGTTTATCAAGTTTCCATATAGGATTTGCGGCATACAATCGCTAAAAAAAAAGGATCGAAAAGGGCAATTTCAGGAAGGCAATCCTACTAACTTGGTGAAACAATTGCAATCTAATCTCAGTCAAAAATATCTTGTTTATTTTTTTGACATTATTTGTCGCTACGACGAGGTACTCTTGTCAAGAACAAGGATTGATTTATATTAGACCATTTACAGGCACTTTTGAAAAGTCAAGGAGTCAGTCAGTTAGTCAGAAAGTTGAAGCTAGTTGCACGTTCAAAGTCAAAGTCAAAGCATTTATTTCAATTAGACCATTTACAGGCACTTTTGAATGTCAAGAAGTTACAGTTTAGAATTGAAGCTAGTTGCTCGTTCCAATACGTAGGTCTCTATGGAGAAGAACGAGCAAGAAACTCCATGGACACTCTTTTCTTTCAATTTGGTTTTTACAAAATCTTGGTTACAATATTCTTGTTGCTTCTATATGTGAAAACAATGAAGGTGATTGTATAAAAAGTTACAAAATTATAATAAAGATGAAAGCCATGGCAGTTAAGAGGTGACCAATCCCAACTGACAGCACCCGTTCACGAGCATGACGCGTGCATCAGCACCATTTAGCTCAACCATCTTGAAGGGAACCGAACGATCCAATGCACGCGCCACCATCAGCGAGACATTAAAGTTCCAAAATGTAGGCAGATCTCTATGAAGAAAAATGAGCAAAAAACTACACGGGTACTCTTTTCTTTCAATTTGGTTTTACAAAATCCTGGTTACAATATGCTTCAACACCATCATTATATCAGCTGCAGGATTTCCACTGCTGGACATAGGCCTCCCCCATAGATTTTAGGACCGGTTGGAACGGGCCTGCATCCAGCGTCTTCTACAATATGCTTGTTGGTTCTAAAAAATTCTCCTAAAGAATAATGGGCAAGAAACTCCATACATACAATGACCCTATTTCAGGATTACCGTAAACAAAAACGAATATTAAACATTCCTTTTTCAAAGTAAAAAGCAAACCTCTAATATATTACCATTACGGCAACTTAACCCAAAACATTACACAGGAACAGACATATTTCATTTATGAAACTGTAAACGGACTGCGTGAACAGTTGGCAAGTTCTAACTTAACCGCGAAACTCTAACACTTGACAATAACTTAATACTAATAAGTTGGAGATGTTATGACGGTGTAGTCTTCGCACTATGTCATAGGTAATGCGAGGCGATGTGGAGCTATGAAATCTCTATGTAGTATGAAACAGTTGCTTCCCGCCGTCTGCATGCTTAGATTGTTTAAACACCGCAACAGAATTTAATTTCTTCAATAGATAGAGTGATTGGAGTGCGTGGTTAAGCCACGCTTGCCGAGGTTGGTCTGTGGATGGGTGACCATTTACCATAGCGAGTTTCCTCCGTGCCTCGGAAAGCACGTAAAGCCGTTGGTACCGGCTGTCATTTGTAGATCTTTGACAGTCGTTACTGTTAGTCAGAAGCCAGAAAGTCTCACAACCAGTCTTACCAAGAGTATCATATTACCCATTACTGGGTTGTGGAGGTCTGATAGGCAGTCGCTCCATGTAAAATACTGTTATTCAGCTGCATCCGGTTCGACTGGAAGCCGACCCCAACATAGTTGGGAAAAGGCTAGGCAGATGATGATGATGTCAATAGCGCAATGGCCCAGTTCTTAAGTATCGTGGCTTGCTTATCTGACTGTGCGTTGGTCTAGTGGTCCTAACCACGACTGCTACGCTAGAGGTTCTGGGTTCGATTCCCAGGTCGAGCAAAAAGTGTTATTGGGTTTTTATATGAAACTCTCGGTAGCAGCTCGGAGTTTGGATTTGTGCCCGGTTAATGGCAATAGGCTCGCCCCCTATTACATGGGACCGGCGAACTGTGGGGTACGCCTCACTTCTGCCTAACCCTTCGGGGCGTACAGGCGTGATGGTATGTTATGTTATATATAGTTTAGTATCGCTATAGCGTTCTGTATCCTACCAGGAGAACATGTAGCAACAAGATGTGTACCTATTTCTTAGAAGTTTCGCGTTGAGAGTGTTGTAGGTACAACTAATTTCTATTTAAAGAGACGACGGTGCTAAGGAGTTGTAGAATCACGTAAGATGAGTAGTTTTTAATTATGAAGGTGGGAATAGGAGCGAGATTAAGATGAAACTAATTAAGAAGGATTTAAAAGGTTATTTTCTAAATATCGGTAATATAACAGAAGTACCGTCTTTTCAATTTTCGGACGACTCTGTTGGCGCAGTGGCTTAGGATTGGCTGTTGCGCTGAATGTTGCAACTTCGATTCCCGCACGAGACAAATATTTGAATGGCCTACAGATAGTTGTTCCAGGTCTGGCTGTTTGTGTATGTTACTATATATGTTTGTAAACTCACCCACGATACAGGAGAAATTACTAGGGTGGAGTTAAAGTTTAAGAAAAATCAATTGTAGATACGTCTGTGTTTCTGTCTGTTCCGGCTAATTGACGAAATGGCTGGATCTATTTTGACGGGACTTCAAAATCGGATAGCCGATGCTATAAGGAGTAGCTTTTATTTTAGAAAAATATATAGGGTCAACACAAAAAATTCAATCACGACAATCACGCGGACTAAAGCTATATTAACTACGTTATTTATTAATTAGCAATATTAATTAAGCTTTTTACATTATAAATGCAAGTGAATTTTGATCAACACACAATAGTAAAACAGAGTTCTAACTTGCAAAAAAAAAAATACAAATCTTTAGAGTTTCATTTTCTTCCTTGACTCCTTTAAGTAAGAATCTTTACAAATACCACCTTTAATTACCTCCTTTTCAAAGGAGGTGTCATTACGTCTCCTTTACAAAAAAACTCGATAGTATTTGAAGGGTTAAGGCAAAGGCTGTGAGGTGGAGTAGACATCATTAGCGACACCGATACAGCTCTCCAATTAACCTGTCTGTCATCAATGGGATGAGTTTTAGGGTTCCGTAGATTCAGGAGAATTTATAGTTTAGTATTGGTTGTGCAGTTTAGTTTGGTTGTGTTATTGGGGTTTTCTATGAAATTCTCAGTAGCAGCTCGGAGCAAACTCCGAGCTGCTACTGAGAATTTCATAGAAAATCCAAAGATTTGTGCCCGGTTAATGGCAATAGGCTCGCCCCCTATTACATGGGACCTAAATATACCGGTGAACTGTGGGTGTACATTGGTACACCTCTGCCTAACCCTTCGGTGAATACAGGCGTGATGGTTTGGTTGCATTTCAAAAATATAGAAAAAAATAATGCAATTTATTTTTGTTAGTCTTCTGCACATGGCTCAGAAATTACCTACACAAACATATATTACTATCTCATATTTTTATTATATTTACCACTAGTTTCTGCCTTCGACTTTATCTACGTCAAGTAGTTGTTCCAAAACACATAACCTGCAAAAATCGGCAATAGCATAACTTTCTATAAATCAAAGATTTTTTGTAATCGAACTACTACGTTTATACATTAACTTTAAAAAAAAACTTTTTTTAATAATGTTCTAAATAATTTCAAATCCACATTAATTATTGATTACGGAACCCTCTACATCTATAGGCCGATACGCACTTGACTGTTTTTTTTCCATCAAAGTTGTTTCAACACGTTTGCTTACTTCTCTGATGTTTCTGATTGTGACTTAAAATTGATAATGATTGATATCCAAATGATTGAAGTGACAATTAAGAAAATAATTAACGAGATGAAGATTAATTCAAATATAATGAAGTGATGATTAAGACCGATGAAATGTTATTTTGTTTAGGGCATTAAAATCTTTGTGTGGCAAACAATCAAGGCCTACCTGATGTTAAGTGGTCACCTCTGCCTATTAGCATCTGTAATACCAGACGCCTTGCAAATGCGTTGCCATCTTAGAGAAATCTTAAAATGTCTAATTTGCCTGAAATTTCACCGGTACCCAAATCCTTCAAACCGGAACACAGCAACGCTGCTTTGCAGCAGAAATAGGTTTGGCAGTAGTACTTCCTCGGACGAGCTCCTTCACAAAGAGCTCTACTACTACTAAACATGTAACATTTGGTAAATCCCTAATATGTACTAGTAAAACCGAACATCTTCCAACATAGGAGCTATTACAGTAACATATATAAACCATCATGCCTGTATTCCCCGAAGGGTTAGGCAGAGGCATACCAATGTATACCCACAGTTCACCGGTATATTTAGGTCCCATGTAATAGGGGGCGAGCCTATTGCCATTAACCGGGCACAAATCTTTACACCTAGCTGTTACTAAGAATTTCATAGAAAAACTTTGCTCGACCGAGCAATCAAACCCAAGACCTCTAGCGCAGCAGAGGCGTTTAGTACCACTAGGCTAACGAGGCAGTCAAAAAACAAAAATAAATATTATAAAATTTGCCTAAGCAAGATACTCGTTATCACAGCAGCTATCTACCAAAGATTTCTCTAAGATTAATCGGAACAAACGCACAGTAACATAGAGAAACAATTCCAATTCAAAGTATAGACATATTGTCAGATCCACAGAGAATCTTCATGACCTATTTTCCGGCATTAATTGTCATCTACAGCCCGGACGTATCGCGCTGGTGGCCAGAAATAATTATGTGTGGAATTCAACCAGACACAATTGTACAATGTGTAGGTGTGGGCAGATGCGGTAGTTTGGTACCAAGTTCTTTTTCACTATCGCACTGTAACTATACTGTTATAATTATCCTTGTTTTTCAGGAGGTTGTCATAAAGACAAAAATAATTAGATTAGGACATCTGGTTGTAGTTACAAGTGATTAACGAAACAAGTTTCTTTATTGTTTATGTTTTCCAGAATACACCACTTTTAGAGAACAGAATTCCTCCGTTGCGTATGTGGTAAGCAGTGTCGCGCATCCATACCACTGTCTGTGTATTTGAACTCACTATTACTAAGATTGTTACTTTTACGATCCCAATCTATTTTATCTGATACTAAAATTATTTCTCAATAGTTCCAGTGATACACTATCTCGGCGGTTTATAAAAAAAAGGTACAAGGAGCTATATTAACGCTAATTACTGAGCTGCCTAGAATTATGTTCTTACTGAATCCATGGTAAAAGTTATCGTTTCGATGTATCTTCCACTCCTACATTAATTAACGTGTGTTTCTACATCAAAAGTACCAGGCTCTAATACAATAATAATATATAATATACCATCACGCCTGTATACCCCGAAGGGTTAGGCAGAGGTGTACACCCACAGTTTGCCGGTATATTTAGGTCCCATGTAATAGGGGGCGAGCCTATTGCCATTAATCGGGCACAAATCCAAACTCCGAGCTGCTACTGAGAATTTCATAGAAAAAACCCAATAACACTTTTTGCACGACCTGGCAATCGAATCCGGGACCCCTTGCACAGCAGTCGCACTTGCGACCACGAGACCAACGGGGCAGTCTTGTCACTAATACAATACAAGGAGTTATATTAGCGCTAATCACTAAGCTGTCTAGAATCAAGGTCCTACTGAATCCATGAAAAAAGTTTTCGTTACGATGTTTTCATCCTAAATAAAATTCCAGTACCGCTTCCAAAGCTTACCAGCTCCAAGTAACGAAAATGTCTGCATGTGACGTCACAAATTGTCCCCTATTCAGTTTCGAGATTACAGGCGGCGACGCATGGCGAACTAATTTTCAGCAAAATTTTCATCCGCTCCCTGGATGCTGTATAAAGTTATTTGATGGGGCTTCATTCGGAAGCTATCTAAATCGACAGGAGCAAGGATAGCTCATGCTTTAGGACTGGTAATTGGGTAGATGACACCACTAACCAATAATTTCAAGAAACAACTTCACAAAAAACATTTAATTTTAGCACTAAAAACCTGATGATTTTTTTAATAACTATAAAAATCGATTTTTAGTTGCTTTGAAATCAATAAATAGTTAGTGAATTGAGATGACAAAAAAGTGAAGTCATAGTTGAGTATTGTCATAGAAAATCTATGGGGGAATGGCGTTTTGACAGCTCATAAAAAGTACGTCAATTGATTAGTGGTGTCATCTACCCAATTGGGTAGTATCCACCATCAGTTAACATACTTTTTATGAACTGTTAAAACGCGATTCACTCATAGATTTTGTATGGCAATAGCATATTGTGACGTCACTACGTGGCCTACTCAATTGACTATTTATTGAATTTAAAGTAAGTAAAAATCTAATTTTACAATAAATTTAAAAATAATCGGTTTTCATGGGTAAAATAAGGGCCTTTTTAGAGAAATTGTAACTTGAAATTATTGGTTAGTGGTGGACACTAGCCAATTGTGACTGCCTCGTTAGCCTAGTGGTCCTAAGCGCGACTGCTACGCTAGAGATCTTGGGTTCAATTCCTAAGCCGAGCAAAAAGTGTAGGTTTGTCTACGAAATTCTCGGTAGCAGTTCGAAGTAAGTATTTGTGCCCGGTTAATGGCAATAGGCTCGCCCCCTATTACATGGGACCTAAACATACTTGCAAACTATGGGTGTACATTGGTACACCTCTGCCTAACCCTTCGGAGAATTCAGGCGTGATGATATGATGATGAATTGTGGCTGTCTTTAGGGGAGGCCTATGTCCAGCAGTGGACTTCGCAGGGTAAAGGCCTCTTCTCATACAGAGAAGGCATGAACATTGATCACCACGCTTACTCAAGGCGGAATGGCGATTTCAGATTTATATTAAATACAAGTCCAGGTTTCTTTACGATGTTTTCCTTCACCGATGTCAGAGATGTATAAGATAAACTTAAAAAGTACATATTAATTGAAAAGTTTTTATATTGGTACCTGCCCGGTATTGAAGCCGCAACCTCATGCATGAGAGGTGGGCACCTTACTACTGACCCCTCGCGACTTACCATCATACCTTAAATACATTTTGGATATGTGCTTATTCAGACGTTTCATTACACACTACACATGATAATTATAATTACTTTAATTTTATTTTTTGATTACATATTTAAAGCCGCTGTTACCCGCCATTTTGAATTTTCTGTGACGTCATAACACATACAAGCATACAGGTACACATAGACTCCTAAAATCAAAGCCATATAAAAACGTAAAAAGTTTCATAGTAAAACCTTCTAACTTCTCACTACAAATCGTTTTCAAGTAGCCGACTATAAAACTCTATACGTCAAACCGCACGTCCCGATATTAGATAAGGACTGGCCGGTAGCTGTGACGTTTCAGCGGTCATTTTGAAGTTAGTTTTGTATTTCGAATACATGATACCTGGAATTGAAGTTCTATATCGAGGGCTCGATTTAATAGAAATAGAGAATAGAAATCTATAGTCATATTATAAAGAGGTCGAGTTTGTGAGGTTGTAGGGGACACACTATGGATCTGTTAAACCACTTTTGAAAATTATTTTGCCCATGAAAAGTGACGTTATTTATTGTGAGTTTCATAGGCTATATAAAATCGCGATACGACCCATTGGAGCGGAGCAGTAACCAAATGCTTAACTTAACGTGGGCCAATGATATGGATAATGTGATAAAAATATTTATCTAATAGTATAAAGAATAAAGTTTCAAATAAGCTTCATTTCAAATAGAACTGGACTCTTGAACAACAGTGTATTCTGCATGATTCCTAGATTGTATAATCATTTACCCAGTTCCTTACTCGAAATTTCCAACAATAATGATTTCAAAGATAAGCTAAAGGAAATACTTTTAGAAAAAGCGTATTACTCGGTGAAAGAGTTTCTCGATGATAAATCTATCTTTAAAAAGCAGTAAAATCTAATTGAGCATGTATTTACATCTCGTTATTTTGTATAATTATTTTTGCATGGTTAACGTATATTGATTTTTAATAACTGTAACAATATGTAAACTTGACATTTCCTGACATTTTATTATTCTAATTTATTGGCTGATACTGCGTTTAATTAATTAATTTGTAATTTATTATTATGATTTTAAATTTGCATGGCGTGAGCCTAAGTATGGCGATACATATTTCTAACTGTAATACCTGTATACCACCCACCCATATTCTGCAAATAAAGGATTTAAATTTGATTTGATTTGAAAGTAAAATTACTATCAACTAAAATCCAAAACAAAACAACACCATTAAATAAATAAATAAAAGAAATATTTTCACTAACAAATTTATAAAAACTTTTCCGTTGTACGCGGCCATTTTACCACGGCAACCATTTTGTAGTCGGTTATAAAACACAATACGTCATAGCGACACGTCGGACGCCAGATAAGGAAGGGGAACACAATTTTCCTGCGACATTTCAGTGAATAACTAGAACTGAACTGTACGTCGATTCTGTAAAATTCAGACATGAATTCGCATCTCACGTCGCTATTCACCCTCACTTCGCTTAAGGTTCAAAATGACATTGATTTATTTGACACTTTGAAGAGCGAAGTGAGCTTCGAAGTGACGGTGTAATATAATAATAATAATAAAGGATTGTCCTTGGGTGCATTTGCATAATGCAAACAGGGATAATTGTCGGCTGGTGTTCTATTTCATTGTAAAGCCATGTATGGGGCCTCTGCGAGTTGGATTCGGCTCCTCGTACGCCTTCCAAAGGCCCGGGACCCTAGGGTCCCGAGATAAGTTACCAAATAAAAATAATAATAATAAATCATTTATTTCAGACAAAGTCCATAGATTGTTAGTAACACACCAAAACCCTTAAATAAACTAATGTTAGTACGAAAAATAAAATACAGACACTGTGGGGCACCAAATCGCAATAACTACCGTAATTAATTAATTACCGTAAGTAATTACCGTATAGAATGCCACTTCTTACCTGATCTCATACTTTATCTGTTAAAATTTCCCCGTCAATTTAGTTCAACTCGCTGACACGCTCGCAAGAGTGGCGCTAGTGTAAATTCGAATTATCAACCGAGTTTTTAGAATGCCAATCAAGAAAGTCACAACGGATTCAGATTCGAAGTTTAGAACGAGGTCTTACAGAATCACATAGCTGATAAGGGAGGCAACACAATTTTCCTGCGACATTTCAGTGAATAACTTGAACTAAACTGGTTAGTAGATTTGTTTGTCCATTGTGGGTTATTCGGCACCTAGTTTTCGGGTAAATAGATATTTAGTACTAGTAAAATGTTGGCGTTGAATTTTGGTCTTTGAGTTTGGAAAGATTAGATTTAGATTTGATTGTTTTGGCAGGGTTAATTAATTTTGTTTCGTTTCTTTGTTTTTTTAATTGATTTAATATTTGTACGCTTCTAATGGCAAAACTGTAATCCATATTAAGTATTATAGCTATTTTTTTATTTATTTATCCTGTATTGCTTGCTTCCAACCGGTCCTTTTGGCAATCTATGGGGAGGCCTATGTCCAGCAGTGGATATTCCACAGCTGATATGATGATGAATATCCCACATCTTGGTGAAGATTAAAAAAAGTAATTTTATGTTTTTTTTCCAAATCCCAACTGCTCAAAACATGAACTTTAAATAATAACTGAAAAGAAATAAGCAAGTTCAGTAGTCTAGAATTCCGTCAAGTAACAGTCAGGACCCTTTATTGGAAATATTTCAGGCGTTCTAGATTTTCCTTCTTAAAAAATCAAAATTAAATTACTGTTATAAAATGGCATAAAGGTGCCTATTTCACTCTTTTCTAGGTACTCGTGGAATATGCGGTTATAGGACAGGTCGGATATATGGTGAAATATCAGTACATAATATGTCCGATACTAGTCGGGGACCTCGATCATGGGTCCAGCGAATACTCGACTCCTGACTTAGGGTAACAGGAGGAACCGTGAGGTTTTAATCGCTAAAAGTCCGACATAACCCTTCGTTCACCCCTAGACGGTGGGTAGGTTTTCATGAGGATTTACCCACGAAAAAAAGGGATAAAATAAAGTGTTATAATAACACAATAATAATAATATAGTAATTTATTTCTCTCAAACCTCACACCTCTGCCTAACCCTTCGGGGAATACAGGCGTGATGGTATATATATTTATTTCTCTCAAAAAGGTACAATTTTGGTACATAGTATCGTAGTTACAGGAATATTCAAACCTTTGTGAGAGCTGCAGTCTATACTGGGTTCGGGACCTGTGCGACAGATCTCCAGGCTCACACCCTTAACATAACAATATTAATATTTTGTTAAGTATATTAGTTTTTTTTTTCATGAAGTAATTGGTTTATATTGCTTAAATACAAGTGATTCTCATATTCATTTATTTGCATTCCATAATGTGTAATAAGATATGTGTTATAAAAGGCTTAAAACCAAAGTAGGTACAGCTATGGACCCTGTTAGGGCACAGCTACTTAAAAACTTATCTTCCATCTTAAAAACAGTAAATCTATATGAAATTACTTTTATAATATGACATAAAAGTACACCCATTTCATTCCTTTCTAGCTACTCGTTCCTACTCCCATATACCTCAAAATATCCACAGACTCATAACATTCAAATAGACTCCACAAATATAGTTCGTGGCGTATCAAACCGAATCATTCACAAACTGGGACGGAATCGTTCATTCGTTCGTTCGATTCGACAAGACAAGCAGACGTCTAATCTACATAATGCCGACGTTGGAGGTGGATTGAGGATATAGTGGTGAGCGGAGCGGGGAAGAATGAGGAGTTGAATATGGTCAGAGAATTTTCATAAGGTGGCAGGATATGGTTAAACCAGAGTGGAATAAAATCATTCGTTCGTTCGTACATTCATTCATTTATTCTTCTTCTTTTCGTGTCGAAGATACATTTCTATTTATTTATACCACATGGGCCCAGTAGTTGGCCACGATGAATGCCGCGTCGGAGGCGCTCATCAGTATTCATTTGTTCAGATGATAATGAAATGATTAAAGACCATCAAATACTTAGTAAAAGTAACCTATGTCCTTGTTCATATCCCAAGCTAGCGCTTTGTTAAATTTCATCAGAATAAGTTCAGTAATTTTGAAGTGATGCTGTAACAAACAGTGTTCAATGCTGCGAAAGATGATATACCGTAGAGTAAACACTTAACAAGGTTGATAAAATTGGCGGGAAGATGTTGGTTTTGATATTTTTTTTTAAGGATGGTATACCATTACTTGTTCCGACCTGGGAAAGCCTTGAGTGGAAGGGAGAATCAGACCCTACTGACTTAAACTCGTGTTCCTCCTAATGCCCTGGAATGCAAACTTCAGGGCCACGGTGACTCTTTCGAACAAATTCCGTAAAACTGGAAGTTAACATACGAATAACGTATGTTTTGAATGACATAGGGCTTGAAAATATCAGATTTTTATTAACTTCCGAATTAGAAATATGACTATCCTATTGCGTTAGTATAATAAATATCATTCATTAATATAAATAAAGTCTTCAAACCAAATACATAATACGTGCGAAACGGGAATTTACAATGTTAAAATCGCTCGAATTCACGCAACTCTTACTTCGCGCGCTTTACGCACTAGTCCCCCCAAAAGCTTACTTTTCCAGTACCATCATTGCACACCACAATATTCACCCCTTCCAACATCCCGTCTTTACACCCAAATCCCCTAATACTTTAACCCGCTTTCTCCCATCAATACATCCTCATCCAAAGCCACACAGACATCCGTAATCCTCATAATGGATGAAGATTCCAACATCTTCAGTTAAATTGTAGAAGATTTTTGTTCAATTATCAATTGATTTGATTTGTTGGCGGTGGATGTACCAATTTATTTGCAATCATTCGTTGCTTCAATATTGTGAGAAATCGATGTTTTATTCAATTGTGTTTTGATTATTGTGGTGAAATTTTTATGTGCATTGGTGTTTTTTTTTCGTTTTCATATTGGAGGAAAGTTCTTTTTGGTGGATAAAGGTATAATCCTGATATTTAAGAAGTATCTAGTGACTTTGTACAAGCGGTTTTTGTCAACCGCATTAAGTTACGTGTTTGGTTACTGCGCCGCCCCCGTGGTTTGTAGCGTGATGTTATATAGCCAATGTTGTTTCTCATGAATCTGGCTATTATCTGTAAAAATAACTTTTAAAATCTGGCTGTTCGTTTCAGAGATTGGCGCGTTTATACAAACACATCAACAAACGAAAAATCTCTTCAGCTTTATTTTATTAGTAAAGATACACATATAGTAGCTGAGCTGAGTGGTCAAGAACCAGGTTTCAGAAGCATTTTTAAAGTTCCGCATCCAAAGGGAAAAACATGACCCTATTACTAAAAATCGAAGATTTTTACGTATTATAATTAACTTGAATAGAATTTTAATTTAAACGCGATAATCTCTGGAACAACCAGTCCGATTGAAAACATAATTTTTGTGTATTTAATAACCAGATTCATGATAAGTAGTAAAGGCTATATAACATAACCCTACGACACACGGGAGCGGAGCAGTAATGAAAGACGTAACTGAAAACGCAGGTGAAACCGGGGTACCTAAGTAATTTGCGGTTGGTGCCGTAATAGCAAAACTTAACTCAATAAACGAAGAAAATCTGTACCAAATGCCTTAATATTCCCAACTCAGCGTGTAAATTTAATAAGAATTTAAAATCCGATGTCGTAGTAACCATTTTGGTATTCAGAATGTTGCGATCGCAAATGTGGGACAGGAATATCGATGAGCCAGACTTTTTGTCGTCATATTTTCAGCTGGTATGTACTCCTTGATTTGAACTTGTTCGGTGTGATTGTCTTTTGTTCTCGAGTTGGTTTTGTTTAGGGCAATTGAATATTTAATAATAATAATAAAATATAGTGTCGTGATGCCTAGCATAAAAAGTCGTGGTGGCTTAGCGGGTAAAGAAACAACTTCTCAAGTATGAGGGCATGGGTTTGATTCCAGGTCAGGCAAGTACCAATGCAACTTTTCTAAGTTTGTATGTACTTTCTGAGTATATCTTGGACACCAATGACTGTGTTTCGGATGGCACGTTAAACTGTAGGTCCCGGCTGTCATTGAACATCCTTGGCAGTCGTGACGGGTAGTCAGAAGCCAGTAAGTCTGACACCAGTCTAACCAAGGGGTATTGGGTTGCCCGGTTAACTGGGTTGAGGAGGTCAGATAGGGCAGTCGCTCCTTGTAAAACACTGGTACACAGCTGCACCCGGTTCGACTGGAAGCCGACCCCAACATAGTTGGGAAAAGGCTAAGCAGATGATGATAAATCCAGGTTACCTCACCAAGTTTTCCTTTACTGGTGTCAGTAATATCCATAAGTACGTCCATAAGTACCAATGTGACATATCCCAATTTAAATTATTGTACTTTCTAAGTTTAGTTTATACATCAGAGAGTACATTAGAGATATCCATAAGAAAATCTGCATTTCATTAATATAATCTTGAGTCACCAAATCGCTCTGAGCAAAGGTTGTGATCAATCCTCGTGCTATGTCTGTATAACAATAGGGGGTATGCAGTAGAACAATCATAGACTGTTAATAATAATTTGGTAACGTATCTCGGGACCCTAGGGTCTCGTAATATTATTACATCAAGAATATTATTATGATTAAGTACTACGAGAACGTTTTGTTTCTTAAGTACCTACAATACAAAGAAGTCTGTATACTAGAACTGACAACACAGCAATAGGCATACTCCACAACATTTCTGATATAACAACCGAGATGTGAGCGTACTATAAACCACCACATACACCTTCTAGGAATACGAATGTCATGTTATTTACCAAAATGCCACTAGTTTGAACGTCAAACAGTTTCGGAGAAAACCATCTGTGACTGACAGGTAGGTGATTGCAGTAGGCTTTCAATATTCATGTATAGGTAGTAGAGCTCTTTGTGAAGAAGCTCGTCCGGGGAAGTACTACCACTATACCTATTTCTGCCGCACAGCAGCGTTGCTGTGTTCCGGTTTGAAGGGTATGGGTGCTGGTGTAATTACAGGCATATTACATTTTAATTTTGTTTATTAGAATGGCATTTGCAAGGCCTCTGGTATTGCAGATGTCTATAGGCAGAGGTGTGGGCCGTCCGCTTGTCTGCCAATCAATAACATAATTACTTTAATTTTTTTTTTTTTACGCGTGTTATTATATCCGCTCTTGCCGCCATTTTATGTGACATCACATAACCTATCAATACGCTTTGAACGATATTTCTCAAGTTCCGGTCAGTAGTTTACATACTTACCAGTGAAAATCATTATTATCACTAGCCTATTGCCCCACTGCTGGGCAAAGGCTTCTCCCTATTTCTTCCATCTATCGTGATTTTGAGCTACGTCATGCCAATAGTCCCATACGCGTGATTTTTTTCTATTTAAAAAGTTAATCTTCATTCATGTAATTAACAGTATAAGGGAGCTATTTTTCAAATAACTATGAAATTAAAAAAGATATAAGCTATTGAAGACTTCTTTCTATCTCTCTTTTTAGCAAAACGAAATCGAACACAGATTCCAATGGCCGTAGAGTTTTGTGATGTCACAGTCCATGTTATAAATGCTCATAGTTTTAAATGCTTATCTCGGCCGTATTTCTGGTGTATGCCGATTTTAATTTTAATATCACTTTTTATCATCTGTACTACGGTGTTTTTTTATTTTCTCATCACACTAATATTCTAAACGCTCAAACGGCTAAACGGATCTGGGTGAAATTTGGCACTGAGATGGATTGTAGCGTAGAATAACACATAGGATTTTTATCCCGAAAAAAGGTACGGTTCTCGTAGGATAATATGTCAACTTTCACGCGGGCGAAGTAACGGGTAAAAACTAGTTTTGTCAATAAATGCGTTAAAAAAAACATGCATAGTCCCTATTTCCAAAATCATAACTCCCCTTTTCGCTTCACCGTAGTCGAGTAAATCTCGCGTTAATGATTTTAACTTTGATGAAGGTGTTCTAGTTTAAATTCAACATCATAAACTGTTTAGCTACGATTAATTACTAGTGCGAAACCTTTGTTTATTTGCGGTTCCATAATGTTTCGGTGAAATTAATTTCATTTGCAATTTGCGAACTAATATTTGGTTTGCGAAATAAAGTTCGTTTCGAATCGTTTTGAATGAAAAACTAGTTTAATATTGTGTAAGTTCGTAATGAAAATGTAGATTGCGACTAAATTGAATCTTTATATAGAATATAATTTAAGTAATAACAATATTACCAGTCTATTTTGATATTACCAGTCTATTGGCTTCTTCTCATACAGAGAAGGTATAATCTTCGATCATCATGCTTGCTTAAGGCGGATTGACGATTATTCATTTATTAGATACTAGCTTTTCCCGACGATTCCGTCCGCGTAAATGTGGATAATCGCGTAGCTGGATGAAATGTAGACCCCTAACATATAAATCTAGACAAACTTTAGAATAGATGTAACTCCTCCGTAATCCTTCACACCTATTTATTTATTTATTTTATTTTAGGAAAGCTCACAGACTAATATCATTATAATAACAATACATTGCTAATAACAAGCCTCCACAGATGAATCCGAAATAATGATAGCTTACTCACATTATAAGTTATGAACAAAAAACGGCTATGCCAAAAGCTTCCTTACTGTGCTCGCATTAGTGCACAAAGTCATCTCAGCATAATAGGTACATCAGAAGCAACAATTCGCATATACTCTTCAAGGTTATGTAGCAGCTCACATCGCGAGCATAAACAGCAATAAAGTGAAAGCATTCCGTTATTACTTGTAAGTGAACACGTAACGCGGGTAGGGTGGCCGTGTGTTGAGTAATTTGTGGACACAGTGTGAGTATTTGTACGTACCGACAAGGAGATATAAAAATAATAAATTGAAAAAATGAAAGAAAAAAATTGAATCACTAAAATCAATCAATAAAAAATTTAACATGAAATTAATAGAAAACATCACAGATAATTTGAGCTAATTTCTGCAAAAACAAGTAAACCCATTATGGTTTGGCTCTCAATAAAATAAAGATAATGCGTTATTAGTTACATTACTATCGAACAAAAACAAGTCACTAAACCGACAATACATTTTTTTTTGTTAGCCTGTACTGTCCCACTCCTGGGCAAAGGCCTCCCTCCACTTCTTCCATCCTTCTCTATTTACCCGACTGCGACAGAAGGAGGGTTATGTTTTTCGAGGGTATGTTTGTTGTATGTATGTTTGTATGTATAATTGTTTGGCACGCTCTGCAGGCTGAACGGCTCGATGGATTTTAGCTTGAGAGGTGTCGTTAGATTCGTATTTACTGTGAGAGTGACACTGGGTATATATATAAAAAAAAAAACAAAATGGCGGATTTTTGGCGCCAAATTCAAATGTTTGGCTCGCTCTGCAGGCTGAACGGCTCGATGGATTTTAGCTTGAGAGGTGTCGGTAGATTTGTATTTACTGTAAAAGTGATACTGGGTATATTAATTTCTTTTTTAAAACACTAAAAAAATAAAAAATAAAAAACGGTAATTTAAAAAACTAAAAAACCGGGTTTTTTAGTTTTTTAAATTACCGTTTTTTTAGCGCCTCGTTTCTCCAGTTTTGAGGGAATTTGTCGAGTTCGTCCCGCCATCTCCTTCGTGGCCTGCCGCGACCTCGACTCACTGTCTCACAACACAACACATATTATGCTTACAAAGACATTTAAAATTAATCAGTCTTAGTTATTTAAAATTATTACTAAACGTACCTATATCAAGAGTTTTATGAAAGAGTATATTTTTTTTACAATTACCTATTAAAAAAACTAAATGAAAATTCGACATGAGTTGGCACGTTTCTTGCCGAATAAATTCAATTATAATAATAGAACCGACGGCATACTGATAAAAATAATACTGCGTCAAAAATCTTGTCAGTCCAGGAAACGAGTGTACGATAGACGTTACCTAACTCCAAAATTGGTCACTGGGCAGATAATATACTGTGGCAGCATACAATTGGGCTGTCAGACGCTTGTCGGCCTCTTTTGTCAAAGGAAAGTAATATTATAACTTATGTGGGTAGTTTCTGACTACGTTTGTGAAGAATAACTGAAAAATAATTTAGGGATGTTTCCTGAAAGCTGGTTTTATTTTTTTATTGTCAAAGTCAAATCACACCAGTAAACAATAATTCTGAGACACACGTTCTCTAAAAAAATACTTTATTTTGGCCCCGAAAACCGATTAATTTTCATTTTATTGTAAAAATAGATTTTTACTCACTTCGAAATCAATGAATAGTAAGTCAATTGAGTAGGCTGTTATGTGACGTCACATACAAAATCTATGGGAGAATCGTGTTTTAAATAAATAAATAAATAGTTGCTAGCCTATTATTTTCTATTACCTGACAAAGGCCCATGTCCTTGCAAATATTCTTTTCTTGTGTCACCTCAAACCAGACAGGCTCTACCAAATCGTAAGGCAGTAATAAAGTCAATGTCAAAGCGACTATTTTAATTTGACCATTTTCAGGCATTTTTGAATTGTCAAGTATCATATTTTTGTCATATATATAGCGAGTTTCCTCCGTGCCTCGGAGAGCACGTAAAGCCGTTGGTCCCGGCTGTCATTTGTAGATCTTTGACAGTCGTTACTGTTAGTCAGAAGCCCGAAAGTCTGACAACCAGTCTTACCAAGAGTATCGTATTACCCATTACTGGGTTGTGGAGGTCTGATAGGCAGTCACTCCATGTAAAATACTGATATTCAGCTGCATCCGGTTCGACTGGAAGCCGACCCCAACATAGCTGGGAAAAGGCTAAGCAGATGATGATGATATTTTTGTCAATAAGTAATTAATTAAAGCGGTTAAAAAAGATGGAAATGATGAGATGGAAATATTTTTTTAATTTGCAGCTTAGTATCAAATCAAGATGCATGGTAATAAAATATTAAACGTGGCAGTAACTAATATGTATTTACAGAATTACAATCACTGTAATGTACTATAATACCTATAACAGAATTGAAGACTTTTTTCGTTTTTTTTTGTTTATAGGCTTTAATATCTGGAACGTAATGTATATGATAGCCAGATTATAAGGTATAGTATAGGGTATATAACATCACGCTATAACCGAAGGGAGCGGAGCAGTAAGAAGTGTGATAATAAATACATAAAATAACACGGACGAAGTCGGGAGCAAAAGTTAATCGTCAATAAAACTCAGGCTATGTTTTACCGTATACTTGAGGAATTTATATGAAGAAGAAGTCACGTGCAGAAATAGTTTATAACATTTTTCATACAAACAAGACGATTGAATCAAATATTTGAATTTAATTTAATAACTTCTGCCTTCAATCTTCCATGTCCTCGGGAATCCGATGTTATAACTTTGTTTCTGCATCTTGTTGGTTTGTTTGACTTTTTATATATCATATTATGTTCCGTACATACTGTATCGTAGGAACTTGACAGATCGTCTTTATAATAAAAATGACTGCGAATATGATTGACATTTTTTTTCTATACTAATATTATAAAAAAAGGAAATATTTGTTTGCAGGTTGTGTTTGTTGTTGCTGAATCGTAATTAACCATTTTTTCATCAATAGATAGTTACATTATTCCTCAGTAACATAGACATAATTATAACATCATGCTATGACCTCAGGGAGCGGAGCAGTAACTAAAGATATGTCTTTACTCTTAGATTTGTCTTTAACTTAACCTGGTTGAAATGAGCCACGCGGACGAAGTCGTGGGCTAAAGCTAGTAGAGCTGTTTCTTTTTTTTTTTTTAAAAATCATATAATAAATCAGCCGATTCTTGTCTCACCGAAAGGCAGACAAGGCAAAAAAGCCTCTTCACATACAGGAGAAGGTACGAGCATAAACCACTCTTACTCAAGCCTGATTGGCGATTTTACACTTATATTAATTAAGTCCAGGTTTTCTAACGATATTTTTCTATATATTTAGAAAAGCTTAATAAAAATGCCAGAAAATTTTGTAATCACGTAATTTACAAGTCTCTCAAAACATGCCAGAATAATTCGTAATTACAGAATGAAGAAGTCCCACAAAACACCTGAACAAGCTCACCCTACACCTTTGAAGGCACTGCACTTCGCCGCATGAAGCGAATGACCCAGAAACTGCACTCCCGATATATAACCACGTATGTGTTGGGAATATATCTTACTTCTAAACTAATGTTGACTGTACCGCTGGGAAATGTTATCAATTTTGTAAGTGTTCGAGGATTTTTATTTTTGAAAGGAAATTGGGTTTTTTTTATGGGTTTTTGGTTTATTAGTTTTGTTTTTAAAAGATTTTACCATACTAGGTCACACACGTCTTATGTGTTTAAATAGTGTGTAGCTGATGGTGACGGAATCCATTGAAAGCAAGACCTGTCGTTATGGCGATGTACAGTGGAGGAATAAAATAGTTGAAAAAAACTATAAACAGCATTAAAATCCAAGAATAAAAAATAAAAAAAATATATACCATCACGCCTGTATTCTCCGAAGGGTTAGGCAGAGGTGTACCAATGCATACACGTAATACACCCACAGTTCGCCGGTATATTTAGGTCCCATGTCATGGGGGCGAGCCTATTGCCGTAACCGGGCACAAATCCAAACTCCGAGCTGCTACTGAGAATTTCATAGAAAAACCCAATAACACTTTTTGCTCGACCTGGGAATCGAACCCGGGACCCCTTGCACAGCAGTCGCACTTGCGACCACGAGACCAACGGGGCAGTTAAAAACAAAAAAAAAAACTAACTAAATTGCATAGAAAGTCATAATAGTAAATAAATAATATCAGGGTATTAATGACCCACTATAAGACTTCTTCTCATACAGAGAAGGCATTAGCATTGATCACCACACTTGCTCAAGGCGGATTGGCTGGTGGACTCATTGATTTCAGAGTTATATTAATTATAAGTCCAGGTATCCTTATGAAGTTTTTCTTCACCGATGTTAGTGATGTCCAAGATAAACTTAGAAAGTACATTGAATTGAAAAAGTCACATTGGGAATTGATAAAAACGAATTGTTATTACCTATCAAACGACCCCACGCGTTTCTTCAAGTCACTAATAATATTTTTTTACATTCTAAATTCGAAAACACCAATCAGTGTTCCAAATTCAAATTATCAGAAGATTAAAAGTTATGTAAACCGATTACCAATAACACATTGATAACAGTGACCGATAACACTAATATCAATGATATTTAGTATCTGTTAAGTAGTTAATAGTGATAGACTCAAAATGGGTAAGAAAGTTAAAAAGAAAGATTTGGAAATGGTAGAAAAGAAAGAAAGTGAAAAGAAGAAAGTGAAAGAATGTAGCAATTTTAATGTAAGTACAAATTTAAGCTTTCTGTTTGTTTATACGTACATCTCTGGATTTCAAGACTGAAAAAATATTGGTAGGACTAGTATTGTAACTTAATATTATAAATGCGAAAAAAGTGTGTTTGTTTGTTACCTTTTCACGTCTAAACCACTGAACTGCCCCCCTAGCCAAGTCACAAACGATAAACGCAAACGCTGAGTAGGCTTTAATAGATCTTCAACTTTATGTGCTTGGTTTTAAGTTGAAGATCTAATGATGATTGCATAGCGTTTTCGTTCGTTCCAGTCGCTAACGTTTAGAAATCTTTAATAGATTTTCAACTTAAGGCTCTTTTTTTTTTTTTTTTTTTATAGACGGGAAATCATCAAATAACTTCCCCCGCCCTGGGCGGGGCGGGAGGGAGTGTCAGACTTTTACTGACTAAAACCCGTCTATGTTCCTTCATGTGCCCTTTGCGTTCCGGGGGCGCGGTATCTCTTTCGAACAACCCGCAGCCCCGGCAGGCATCGGCCCTCAGTGGCCCCATCCAATTTTGCTGACATCTCTTTGAGGCGCGCGTGGAACACGAACGCGCCGTCGACACGGTCTGTCGCTAGTGAACGTACGGACGGTGAGCTACCCATTGCTCACAGTCCACAGACCCGCGTCTACGGTGGCCGGGAGTCGTCTCGTGGCTCCCGACGCCCGGATCGTCTACCGCGGCGGCCAACTTAAGGCTCTTGGGTATTAAGTTGAAAATCTATTGGGACCTACCGAGCGTTTACGATTATCGTTTGTGACTTGGCTAGGGGGGCTGATCATCTTGAAATTCTGCACATACGTTGTCAGGTGTACAGAAACGGACATAGGGTACTTTTCACACTGAAAAAAAGTACTGTTCCTGAGGAAAACTACAATAACGTTCTTACGATATAAGATGGCGCCAAGCGTTTCTTGAATCATGGTTGAATTTAAATAAACAAACTACGCAGACGAAGTCGCGGGTAGTAGCTAGTAGTAGTAGTTTACCTACTATTGCCAAGAATCATACGATATGTTTTATAGAGTACCTACTAGCTGTGCCCCGCGGTTTCACCCGCGTCTTTGGTTACTGCTCCGCCCCCGTGGGTCGTTTTAATTTTTTCTCTCCGTAAGAACCATCCTCGTACTTCAAGGAATATTCTAAAAAAAAAAACAGCCAAATCGGTCAAGCCGTTTTCATGTTATGGCGTGACAACGGGAAACGGGTTTCATTTTTATATATATATAGATTTGACTTCCACGTAAACGTGAATGTGGTCATGGGCAAAAGCTAGTAGCTAAATAGGTAGCTTACAATCAAGACGGAGACAAAGTTTTTAATCTTAACTTTCGTTTGATTACCGATATTCAAGTAGGTGAAGTGACGAGCAGAAACTAATCCACATCATTTAACATTTTCTCAATTATTTTTCAGATAACATCTTTCATAGCAATTTTAGCTCTTACCGGAATATCAATACTTGCATACAATGTATACCAGGATTTCATGAGTGTACCAGAAATGCCTGAAATAGATTTGAATAAGTGGTGGGGACCAAATACCACGGAACCACAAGATACATCTATTAGACCGTATCGGGTTGTGTTTTCAGATGCGGTAAGTACATAATACTAGCCTAGTTATGATGGCCCAGTGGTTAAGGTGCCCGCCTCTCGTGCACGAGGATGTGGGTTCGCAACCGGGCAAGGACAAGTACCAATGTGACTTTTTCTAATTCATATGTACTTTCCAAGTTTATCTTGGACATCACTGACATCGGTTACCATGTCAGAGGCCCTTGAGGCGGCTTAGAAACCCTGACACAAGGGTGTGTGGGGTCGTTAGACCTTACTGCCCACACGATAAAGAACGAAGATGAGTCTAGTACTTATGTCCCACTGCAGGTCAAAGGCGTCTTCTCATACAGAGATGGCACGAGCGTTGACCACCACGCTTGCTCAGGGCGGATTTTTTATTTGATGTGATGGCACGATTGGTTCCGTGGCTGAGAGATTGGCTGCTGCGCTGAGCGTCGCGGGTTCGATTCCCGTATGGAACAAAAATTTTTATGACCTACAGATAGTTGTTCCGGGTCTAGCTGTTTATATATGTGAGTTTATATGTTTGTAAACGCACCCACGATACAGGAGAAATTAAAAGTTGCAAGGAAAAGAAAGGTGATTATTGGCATAGGCAATTGACAACATAATGCTAACACATTTACGTTACTTTATTTTTAATTCGCACTACAACTAGAGTCTATTTTAAAATGTAATATCTTAACCATTCAAAAGTGCCTGTAAACGGTCTCATTGAACATAAATACTTTGACTTGACTTTGACTCAATGTGTTCTAAGTTGACACACTATTCATGAAAATATATCTGATACACCATATTGATTCTAATGTCCAAATTTTTCAGATGAACTCAGAAATTCGATGGCTCTTCGAAATGTATCGCCGAGGCTCCAACAAAAAGAAGAGTTTTGAAGACACAGCCTGGACTTATGGGATACATTCAGATGCCTTCGCTAAGATCTTCAACTACTGGATTTTCAAGTACAGCTTCAGTGACAGAGAGAGATTCTTCAATCAGTTTGGGCAGTACCGGACTAATATTCAAGGATTGGATATTCATTATATTCATGTTAAGCCGAAAGTTGATTTGAATGTGAAGGTTTGTAAGTTTTATTTGGGTTTATTTCTGCCATAATGAACTATCTATGTCAAAATTACGTGTGTTTTTCAAAGTAATTGAAGCGATTTTAGATTTTTGTCGTTTATTAATTTTAATTCTTTTCTAAGCATAAGTTTTGAATGTTTATTGAACTGTTTTTACTGGACAGTAATGTTACCGAATTGAGTTAGTTTGACATAATTATTTGACACTGTGCATATAACCATCACGCCTGTATTCCCTGAAGGGTTAGGCAGATGCGTACCACTGTACACCCACAGTTCGCCGGTATATTTAGGTCCCATGTAATAGGAGGCGAGCCTATTGCTTGCTTAATAATTATTATGAAAAAACAAGCAGAAGATTTTAAGTAGATCTTATGTTTAACCATTAACTACTCTTAAATACACCACACACACACTTACACATACAACATACATAGAGCCAGCATCCATTTACATAGCCCTATTTTTTTTTTGTGTGCACATGGTCTATGTCAATAAACATATTTTCTATCTTTCATTAAAAAAGCAATAAGAAAAATATGATCACAAATTCTACGTAATACCTTTATGAACTTCCAATTCGATTTCAAATCTCGGATTACGATTTGATCCAGTTACCCGTTCAGAATTTTTAAAGACAGTTTCCACGTACTCTCCGCTCAATGAGAGCTAGTAGATAGGTAAAGTTTTTACTCGATGCGATCGGGCTCTACATTCCCGGAATCCAGTTGAATTGGAACCAGGGAAAAACTGATTACAAATGTCCCTCAGTTAGTGGAAAATATTGGGATTTTTTGAGTGTGTAGATAGATGTACAGATTGTGATATTGGCTTTTGCAGGCCGCTCTCTGTACTTGCACAAGTTTATATTAACATTTGTGAGATGAAGGCGTTCGTGGACACAATAGCGTCACGCTGACTTGTACAAGTTTTAACTTGCACAAGTTACTTGCTTAATACAAACTTGTGCAAGTGCACAGTGTGCCCTGCAAAAAGATTTTGACTAAATAAACTTGAAGGGGGAAGAAACGTATTTCTTTTGTTGAAATGTTTGGGAATCCGTACTTAATATTATAAATGCGAAAGTAACTCTGTCTGTCTGTCTGTCTCTTCTTCACGCGTAAACCACTGAACCGATTTCAATGAAATTTGGTACAGATATAGTCTGGGACCCGAGAAAGGACATAGGATAGTTTTCATCCCGGAAATCCCCCGGGAACGGGAACTATTAATCCACGCGGACGCAGTCGCAGGCAAAAGCTAGTAAAAAATAAAGTAATTGTTTAAGAAATATTTCTACTTTAAAACGCGAGCGACTGTAGCAGTTTAAAAAATAATATATAGTATAGTATTCGGAGAGGACGTCCTAGAAAGACCTACCATGACCTTGGTGAGGTTCCCTGTCCTTATTGGTGAGGTTCTTCAGAAAGGTCGGGTGCGCAGTACTCGTAACCGGCGTGCTTGTATGACCAGATGTATGAACGTGGAAGAAGCGAAAGTAGTATGTAAGGATCGTAGCAGGTGGTGTTCTGTGGTGTTTGCCTACCCCCATGGGTAAAAGGCGTAAGTTTATGTATGTGTGTATTATATATTGTATTGAACAATTAAAAGAAATGTGCCCTACTACTGACTTTGCACTACCAAAAAAAATAACTCCTCATTCAAATTGTTCCTGTATATTGCGTTTATATTTTACTTTAAAACAATACTTTATTGCAGATTCTTCCTTTAGTGCTTCTGCATGGCTGGCCAGGATCCGTCAGAGAATTTTATGAAGCAATCCCATTATTAACTAAAGTACGACCGGGATACAACTTTGTGTTCGAAGTTATTGCACCCAGCTTGCCTGGATTTGGATTTTCGAATGTAAGTTCTATTTTGTAAGATACAAGTTTCATTTTTGTTTACCAGACATCTAGAGAAGGTCGTTGATCTCATTATTGTGAATAATTTTTAATATGGAACCAACATTTAAATCGAAAAAAAGCCCTTTTCTAAGATTTAAAATTAAATGAAAGTCTTTGTATTTGTTTGTCATAAATAAATACAAAGACTTTCATTAAATATTATTTTTTTATTTTTCTTATAAAAATAAAAGTTTTGATAAAATCATAAACCTTTTCAACACACTAGCTTGTGAAATGGGCCCTTATTGCATCGCTTTTAGGGCCACAATGCATTGTATAACAGGCAGGCTTTCTATAAATAAATTTATATATTAGTCACTAGTGTCTTAAAAATCGTCGCATAAAACATGTGGGGCATGTTATCATTGTTGTCAGTGAATCTATTATATTACTAACAAATACTGTCATTGTCAAACTGCAAAATTATTATAATCTGCTGTCTGAAATCCAGACTGGACAGTAATAACAAATTTACCTCACTAGTACCATAATGTACTATTGTTGCCGATGGTCCCACGCCTAACCTCTTCCCATTTATGTCCGATTGCCATCCCATCGGACTATGAGGGTTAGGGAAGAGGGAGAATACCTCTGCGTTTTCGCACACACTTGTGCACTGCAATATCTCCTGCGTACTTGAGTAGTCTCAATTAAGATTACAAACAATTATTTTACATATTCTTTTTTTATAACGAACTGTAGGTGTATATTGGTGCACCTCTGCCTAACCCTTCGGGGAATACAGGCGTGATGGTGATGGTGGTTCTTTTTTTATCTTGTGGGCAGTAAGGTCTTACGACCCTACAACATTAATTAGTCAGCATTAAGACTAACGAACCATTGTTGCTTATCTATTTTGGTAGATGGCGCCAGTATAGCCTGAAACGCAAAACTTTGATTGAGTTTTCACTTCACTTACCACAATTTCTGAACCACTTACTTCCCTATAATTCTTTTTTCAAACTTTTCTTGGTTGCCTCCATTGTTCCAATTTCTTACAAAAACTAAGATAACAAGATAAAACAGTACCAACATTTTCGGGTCAATGAACTCACAAGAACCTTTATTTTCAGGCTCCGGTCCGTCCAGGATTGTCTCCGCATCAAATAGCAATAATAATGAGAAACTTAATGCAAAGACTTGGTCACAAACGGTACTACGTTCAAGGAGGCAGCATTGGCCATATAATTGGCTCCAACATGGCCACAATGTTCCCTGATGAAGTTATTGGCTTCCATACCAGTTTTCCAGTCAACTTGTCCAAACATTCACAGTGGGCTTGGGTGTTGGGATCGCTTTGGCCAACGTTTGTGGCCAATGGTTACGAGGATCGGATGTATCCTTTGGTGGATAAGGTTAAGTTCTATTTGGAGGAGTCTGGGTTTATGCATTTGCAATCAACTAAACCGGATTCAATTGGTGAGGTTTTTGTTTAAATAGCTGAATAATAATTAGAAAATACCAGCCTATTCTTGTCTCACTATAGGGTAAAGATTCTCTTCTCAGAGAAGGCTTAGCGATTTCAGACTTATATTAATTACAAGTTCAGGTTTCTTCAAGATGTTTTCCTTTACCGATGTCAGTGATGACCAAAATAAACTTAGAAAGTACATATGATATAGACATTGACAGTGACATAGGTACTTGACCGTGTCCGGCAATTGCTTATACTAGCCTTGTTTTGACTGCCCCTTTGGTCTCGTGGTTGCAAGCGTGACTGTTGATTGGTCCCGGGTTCGATCCCCAGGTTGGACAAAAAGTGTTAATGGAATTATCTATTAAAAAGTTCGGAAGTTGGTGATGTGATACCCCGAGCTTCGAAAAGCACGTAAATCGGATGGTCTTGCGCTTGATCTCTCCTCAATTGTGTGGCATTGCCGTCCCATCGGAGTACAAGAGTTAGGGAAGAGAGAGTTCACCTATGTTTGCGCACCATACTGGTGCACTCTAATATCTCCTGTGTAAGGGCTAGTGTCCATTGAGATTAGCAGCTGTGGCCGAAATCGGTCTGCAGAATATTATTAGCCCTATCCGTCACTCACGTTAAGTACCCCCCCCCCCCGTCCTGGGCGGGGCGGGAGGGAGTGTCAGACTTTTACTGACTAAAAACCATCTATGTTCCTTCGTGTGCCCTTTGCGTTCCGGGGGCGCGGTATCTCTTTCGAACAACCCGCAGCCCCGGCAGTATAAGCTATTTACAATGGAATTTAATATTAAAAAAAAAAAACTTTTACGTGAACTAAATCATATTATAATAGCCATAGAATGACTTTATTTAAAACTAAACTTATATACATTTGGTACTAGCCTTACATTATTATTAAAAAGTTTTCAAAGCTGGCAAGCCACAATTTCAGTGTAGCAATACAAAAAAAATTTAGACAAAGCGTACTAAACTTGGAGGGTGGAAAGTGAAATGAAAGAATATGAAGAAAAAACGAATGAAATAGATTTAAATTGTCCATCGTTCCCAGTTCCAAAGTAGGTACTATAAATTCATCCTCACTGGTTTTTGAATTGACTATATTGTGCTGGTATTAGATTTAAATATATACTTTAAGTAGTAGTAGTAGAGCTCTTTGTGAAGGAGCTCATCCGGGAAAGTACTCATAACTATTTCTGCCAATAAGTAGCTTATTAAATTAGGCGAAAATTTAAAACTTCTTTCTTAACTGCCTCGTTGGCCTAGTGGTCCTAAGCGCGACTGCTACGCTAGAGGTCCTGGGTTCGATTCCCAGGTCGAGCAAAAAAGTGTTATTGGGTTTTTCTATGAAATTCTCAGTAGCAGCTCGGAGTTTAGATTTGTGCCCGGTTAATGGCAATAAGCTCGCCCCCTATTACGTGGGACCTAAAAACATACCGGCGAACTGTGGGTTTCATTGGTACACCTCTGCCTAACCCTTCGGGGAATACAGGTGTGACGGTATGTATGTAATATTTTAAACTTGTATTCGTAAGAAAAAACGCAAAAGACATTGGCACTTTGACCTTCAATATTTCTTTAATCAGACGGTTTCCAGGTATTTTCTAGAACAATAAATTGATCGCAATTTCTAAGTAAAATTGTCGTTTCTTCCATTACAGCAACTTTTTATTATTTCTTCTGTTTCTTAGTATTTATGATAATTGTAATCCATGGTGCTTGGTTATCCGGGGTCTTCCAGTTGTAAACATCCCTTTGTGTCTCTCTATCTCTTCCCTCACTCTCATAGTCGGATGGGACGGCGATCAGACCGGGTTGAGATCAGGCGCAGGCCTTGACGTGCTTTCCCGAAACACGGGTGCCACACCACAAACTGAGAAATTTATAATAGATAAACCTATCCCTTTGTGCCTATTGGCCTAGTTCTATTCTGTCTCCTGCTTGTTTAAAGCGATTTGAAAATTATGTTTTTTCGTCTCCACAAATCCGCTAATCTTTTCTGATGAATTTCATTGCGAAGTCCAAGACAGTTGGATCGTTTCTCCGGGACCCGTCAAGCTTCATTGTTTTGGCGCTTTTCTGGCGCTGTTGATTTTGGCTTTGAGGAGTTGCAGTGGATAGGAATGGGCGGGCTACTAATAATCCCTTCACAATTTAATTCTAGGAATCGCTCTAGAAGATTCTCCAGCAGGCCTCGCCAGCTATATCCTGGATAGATTCATGATCCTAACTGATCCTGGAAACAAGCTTGATCCTGAAGGTGGCCTGGACAAGTACTACTCCTATGACAAACTCCTGGACAACATAATGCTGTACTGGATCAGTGGGAGTATTACCACTTCCATGAGGATCTATAAGGAGGCTTTTGTGGATGGGGAAGTGGAGAAGACTTTTGCGAAGTAAGTATTATACGACTGGTATTTCGTGCCTGCAACTTCATCCGCGAGGCTTATTTGACCTTAGTTACTGCTCCGCTCCTGTGATGTTATATAGCCTATGTTACTCAGGAACACGGAGTAAGGAAATTACTCCGTGCTCAGGAATAATTAAGCTATCAATTGGTGAAGAAACGGTCGAAATTGATCTAGTAGTTTCGGAGCCTATTCGGTACAAACACACGAACCAAAAAATATTTCCTCTTTATTATTATTATTATTAAGTATTTATTATTTTGTGATAACAAACAACCTGACCGCATTTTCCACTCGTTTAATAGACATGAATGACATAAAAAATAAAAATAAAACCATGAATAAAACCTGAACAGGAAAAAAAAAAACAAGTACAGTAGTCTACAATTCTGTTTTTGAATGGGTCCCAACTGTTACTTAACAAAGTTCTACTTTTAATTTCTAGTTTTCAGTAAAATTTTATTTACAGTTCACTGTTTTATGTAACTCTTTTTAACCGACTTCAAAAAAGGAGGTTTGTCGATTCGACTGTTTATTTCTTTGTTTTTAATTTAAACGCTTTTTAAAATTGGAAATAAAAAAAAAATATACCATCACGCCTATATTCCCCGAAGGGTTAGGCAGAGGTGTACCAATGTACACCCACAGTTCGCCGGTATATTTAGGTCCCATGTAATAGGGGGCGAGCCTATTGCCATTAACCGGGCACAAATCCAAACTCCGAACTGCTACTGAGAATTTCATAGAAAAACCCAATAACACTTTTTGCTCGACCTGGGAATTGAACCCGGGACCCCTTGCACAGCAGTCGCATTTGCGACCACGAGACCAACGGGGCAGTCGTGGCAGTAAAATTGGAACTATCCTAAATAAATACAAAAATATTCTAAGCGCAAATAATTTTGTATCTATTTTTTGTAAAATAAAGTACAATTTTATCTTCAATTTCAGAATTCCAACATCAGTGCCAACATGGGGTCTTCGCTTCAAGTACGACTTGGCGCACAGTCCAGACTTCATACTTCGTTGGAAGTACCCTAACTTACTGGGCACCTCGAATTATGATGCCGGCGGCCATTTTGCAGCGTTCGAGAGGCCCAAAGAATTTAGTAAAACGGTTTTTAAAGCCGCGAAGGCGTTTTTGGAATTCCATAAATAAATGATTGGTTTTAATTGTTTTTTTCTTTTTCTTTTTTGACGTTGTTACTTTGACATTCTGGATTCCAATTTTTGTTGACGTGAAAAGAAAATAAGTTTTTTTAATGAGTTGATTTTACCTTTTTTTTCATATAATTATACTGGTAGGGTAAAGGTACTATTTTTAACCTACTGTTTACAGACATTTTGGAATTGTCTGAACTGGTATAATTAGGTACCTATGTCTAAATACCTATACATTTTAAATTGAGAATGTAATGCACAAACAATTTCTCACTAATTGTCTATTATCTACTTCAAAATCACGGGCAAAACAAAAGTCATAAAAAACTTTATTTTCAAATCAAAAGAGAAAATGCAGGAATATGCGATAAAGAAAAACAAAGAAAAATTACAGATCTAACAAGAAATGACAAAGAAAAATCAAATCGCATTACCCCGCTAAAAAACAAACCAGCCAGCCAATAAGACAATCGAAATTTAAAATTCGCGCGCTCACTACACCGTGTTTTCTAAAAGAAGCACAGAGTAAAAAGTTTATTAAAAAAAATAGGCACAGACGAAGTTGCGGACGGACGGCGGGACGCGAATAATTCGATTTAGCAACGCTGACTCGATTGAAAACGATTACAGCGAGCATCGAGTTGAAGTTGTTTATTATTTTGTTTTGCGTTGTACCGAATTCGATGATTGAAGTGTAATGAGGTTATATTTCGAGACGTGTTTTTGTTTGTTTTGCGAGTAAATCTTTTGATCCTGTTGTAGGCAGTTTAGCTTCTATTTGGAAATTTATGATTGCGTTATGATAAAGTAATAAAAACAACCTTCTTGGAAGCTGTAATGTAATATTAGGTTTGGGCTGTTTGAAGTTGAAACACTAGGGCAATGAGGACCGAGTGGCCATCTTGCTTTTTGGATTAATGTAATAACGCTGAAGTATTTTTTTGTTTGTTGAAACGCTGCATGCGGGTAACACAGGATCGGTCATTGTAGCTATCTTTAGATAAGGCCTAGGTATATCCAGCAGTGGACGTCGTCGTTCGGCTGATATGATGATGATGATGACGATGGAACGCGCTTTTCTCTGGAAGTACCAGTTGGATTAGAAAAAGTCTTTTTGCTTATGATACCAATTTTTATGAGAAATACTAAAGACTACATCATAGGAGGAGCTCGTGGCTAAATAATTACAGCCGCATAGACCGATCATCCGGGTTAAGCCATTTACCATAGCGAGTTTCCTCCGTGCCTCGGAAAGCACGTAAAGCCGTTGGTCCCGTCTGTCATTTGTAGATCTTTGACAGTCGTTAGGTACTGTTAGAAGCCAGAAAGTCTGACAACCAGTCTTACCAAGAGTATCGTATTACCCATTACTGGGTTGTGGAGGTCTGATAGGCAGTCGCTCCATGTAAAATACTGATATTCAGCTGCATCCGGTTCGACTAGAAGTCGACCCCAACATAGTTGGGAAAAAGGCTAGGCAGATGATGATGACTAAAGACTACATCATATCACGCTATGGCCCACTGGAGCGGAGCAATTACTTAATACCTAACATGGGTAGGAAAAAAAGCCAGCGAAGTCAAAGGCAGAAGCTGATGCATGAATAATAAAGCTGAAGATATTTTTGTTTATTTGTTTAAACGCGCAAATCTCTGGAACTATTAGTTACATTGGAACAATTATTTTTGTATATGAAAGCCAGATTCATGAGGAATAGTAAATGTTATAACATGGCTCTCGGCACAAGCGAAGCGGGCAGTAACCACAGACATTATTTAACGCGGGGAAAAATAAAACCACGCGCTAATGGTTTATGGTTTAAGATCTTTATTTCTCAAAAAGAATTACATTCACTTACATGAGAAAAACTTATTTCTAATTGGGGTACTTTAGGCGACGCGACGCGAATACTTGATAAAAACGGTTATAAATAACGATAAAAAATAAAAATAAAAATAGGTGCTACACAAATAATGTCACATTGGAACAAGCTTGGAAAACTTATACTTCATAAGAATACCTTAACCTTTGCCTTTACGTATACTATTCCTCAAAAACCTGGCAATCATATACTTACAAAAAGATTTCTCTAATCTGACTGGCAGTTCCAGAGATTATTTAGTACAGATAAGCCCAGGTTTCCTCACGATGTTTTAAATGTACTACCAACTGAAAAAGTTAAAACCGCACAAACTCGTCGGCTAAACTAGATTCCACCACCGTGCTCGCTTCTCTGCGGTTGCAGACGTAACATTTCTTTTTTTTTTTTTTGTGTAAAAGTTCTGGAATTCTTTACATTTTTTTTTAAAGTTGGTTTATACTTTGTTTCTTGTTCTTCGTAATTTTGTTGTGGAATAGTTGTCGTTATAGTTTATCTGTATCTATTATTATTATTTATTAAAACTACTTACTTTTAGAAACGTTTACTATTTCAGTCTCAATGTGCTAAAAATATCTTTACCTCATTTTTTTTTCGAAGTTGTATGTTGCGGAGATATATGTCCCATTAGATTTTAAATGCTTTTAATTAATAAAATAATTAGGCCTTAAATAATCGCGCGGGCCGCTTCCAACCGGTCTTTTTGGAAATCTATAGGGGAGGCCTGCATTCAGAAGTATGGTAAATAATAACAAAATAAAATGAATGCATAACAAAAATGTAAATGAATATAATTACGTATACTTGAATAAATACATAAATGAATGAAATAGATACATAAATAATTAAATAAAGAAACCGTGTATGCATGTGTTAGATAATATGTATATATGTAGACATGTAACTAATGTATAGAAATATTTTAATCTTCGTTAATTATTAGGTATTAAGGGGAAAATATAAACAATATAGTTCAATTCATAATAGCATTATATTTGTTTTGTAGTAAGGTCACTTTTACATGTCAACCACTTAAAATTATTGAATCTAGTTGCCCATTCCAAAAGGTAGTCTCGTATGGAGAAGAACGGGCAAGAAACTCCATACATACTCTTTTAAAAAGTATTACATTATATTATATTTACATTATATTATATTTACATTATATCATATTATAATTACATTATATCCATCCATTTCATAAAAAGTATATAACAACTTTAGCTATAGTAGTGATGTATATAACACAACCATAATCAATATAGAAGTTATTATGACTTGTATTTAAAACACACCAATCATCATAATAACATTACACAATTACATACTTCATCATAAATCATCATCAACAATAAAGTAACAATAATTGGAATAATATCACCTGAGATGTTAACTCTTTGGAAGTCGGGGATCAACTGAGCCGCTCCCATTTTTTTTTTTTTTTTTTTTTTTTTTTTTCGGATTGGCATCTCGCAGTTCAACCTAGGAGGTTGTGTACTGCTTAACCGGGCTTTCCTGTGGTTGCCTTAGAAGTTAAGGCCTCCAGCCAGGGCTTACAAAAATACTTAAAAACTAAGCGACTACACGCTAAGGGCACCCCCTGCGGGGTACGGGCCTCGGCTTAGGGCGTCGCTGGGAGAGGGCAGCAAAGGGACAGGCTGGATCGATCATAATTTCTGAGCCGCTCCCACTCTAGCTCCGCTCTTTTATACCCGTTAACAAACAAGTATGATTCACAAGTGACAGTTGAGTCAAATCAGTGTTTGATTTATATAAATAAAATGGTATAAGAATCATTTAGTAAATTCATTAATTAATTTATTTAACAATTGATCATAATATATTAAACATGAGATAACCCGAAAATCGATCTTACTATTGTAGCTTAAAAACTTAACCTAAAATCTAACCAATTTCATAACAGTTTCTTATTAGCATTACTGTGGACATAAGTTGGCATTTACAAATAGACACACACATATTTTAGTATACTTATTCTTATATTTGTTTTGAATATTTAATCCAAATATTTTGAATAATCTATCACATGCAATTAATATTAAACTGTTAATGTTAATTGTAATTTGCAACAAATAATAGGCTTTTTTTATTTATTTTCTAATTAATGTCCATTGTCCAGCAGTGGACGTCCTGCAGCTGATATGATGATGATACACACAAAAATAGTCATCACAAAACAAAATTCCTACACACAACACCTAAAACCTAGAAACATCAATCCCGAAATCATCACAAACAATGATTACAACGGTGGACTGCGAACACATTTACAATTCAAAAGTAGCATCCCCCCCGCCCCGCGTCCCTTGCGTTGCGGATGCAAAACAATACACGCAGGGTTGCCACAAAGAGAATTAATGTGAGTACACAGTGAATAGTGCGGAGTTTTGAGGTAACATTGTGATTAATATTGTTGATTCTAGAGGTGACGGGGATTCATTGGTGTGATGTTGGTGTAATTAAAATTTGAGGGTTTGAGGCCTTTTGCAAATTATTGTTTAATCTTAAAAGTAGAAAAAATATGCGTGCTTTTAATGTTTCTACAAAAAAGGGGCCAATCCAATCTAGGTAAGCTCACTCTATCGTAGACTTTGTCTCTGACACCTAGACTACAGTCAAGAGGAAACACAAACGTCAAGTAAAAAAAATAATAATTTGTCAATGGAAGGACTTCGGAGAGGCGTTTGCCCAGCAGTGGGATATAACAGGCTATAAAAAATAAATTGACAGTTCAATAATTGTTGTATTTGTCTGTTTGTTCCACCTAATGTCCGAAACGGCTGGACAGATTTTAATGGGTCTTTTGCTGGCAGATAGCTGAAGTTATAGGGAGTATCTAAGGCTATTTTTATTTTGGAAAAATAAAGAGTTCCACACAAGAACAGAAACCCCATGATAACCAACATTACGCCAACGAAGTCACAGGCACAAGCAAATCTTATAATATTTTTTGTCCTTTTCTAATTTGTGGTTTCCATCAAAATTCTCGAATCTCTAATAGTTGAGACAGCCCTAAGCATACCTCATTTGTTTAACAAATACTTCGGGACAAGACTTGCTTCAGTTCTTGTTGAAATAACAAGAAGTTTTTTCCGATTGATCGCTTGTAAAGTTCTTTTTTTGAATTTGAATATTTTAGTGTGTATCAGCCGGTACTATTCTATTAAATTCTTCTTCGGCTTTCTCTGAAGAGAAGGCGAGCCGTTATCCTGCTTAATCTTCTGCAAACTCATTTCATTAAAATCACAGAGATTTTTTACAGAATACCACTTCTGATACTTATTGCCTCGAACTGCCTAAAACAATAAGAAAACAACGATAAACAAGAAAAACTTGTCATATATAACATACCATCACGCCTGTATTCTCCCGAGGGTTAAGCAGACGTATACCAATGTGGTGTACATACTGATTTCTGGTATGTTTAGGTCCCATGTAATAGAGGCTGAGCCCCAAACAAAAATCTTAACTCCGAGCTGCTAATGAGAATTTCATAGAAAAACCCAATAATACAATATTAAGCTATAGGTATTTTAAATTCATTAGCGTTGAAATCCAATTTCCTCAAAAAACGGAGTCAATTTTGATCTGGGTTTGGTCATTTTGCCAGAACCCAAATATATTGAAACAGTTACCAAAAAACAAATTTACCTTTCTTGATCAAGTCGAAAAACTTTCAAATACGTACCTACGTTCACCTGACCACAATCGTTCAGAGAAGAAAATTGATGAATAAAAATTCTCAATTTAAAATTCAAATTTCTTATGACACTTTCTTGAACGGAAAAAGAAAGCTCACAGCAATCTATACATACATACTACATAGAAATAAATAAAATTGAAGTATCTTAAAATCTGTTTATAATTTTAGATTTTCACTAAATGCATATACGGTACTACTTACACACACTTATAAGCGTACATAAATAAAAAAATATTTTTTAAAATTTTAGTTGCCTGTTTTTTTTGCATGGATGGGAAATCATTGAATGTTTTCTCCCGCCCCTAGGCGGGGCGAGAGGGAATGTCAGACTTTTACTGACCAAAACCCATTCATGTTCCTTCTTGTGCCCTTTGCGTTCCGGGGGCGCGGGATCTCTTTGAACAACCCGCAGCACTGTGTCTGTTTGTCTGTTTGCTCCGGCTAGTCTCTGAAATGGCTGAACCGATTTTAACGGGATTTTCATTCGCAGATAGCTAATATTATAAGGAGTAACTGAAGCTACTGTTCTTCCTACTTCTTTAACACGATTTATTTCTTCTTTTTCAAAGCGACCGAAGTCGCCAGCAACCTCTACAATTGAAGAATAAAAATTCTCAATTTAAAATTCAAATATCTTCTAGGACACTTTCTTGAACAGAGAAAGAAAGTCCACAGCAATCAATGGGATATAACTGAAGGTACATAAAGCCCGGGGATTGGTTACTGAATCGCTGGGAGCTACATTTTAAACAAACCTAGCGCGGTATAAAAATGCTACTGTAATCCGTCTGCGAGGCGAGTTCTGTAGCGGTTATCATTTTACTTGGATTTTGATGGTGTGGATATGGAACTGTTTGAAGCGTATGATCTTCTGGCACAAGAGTAAAAAAAGATGTAAGAGTAATCATCTTTTTTTTTTTTTTTTTAATTTTGTTCTCCTCTTCTTATTTATTTCACTCCTTTTTTAATTTGTCGGCTGCTGCATAGGTGTTGCCTCCCTTTGTAAGAAATAGTTTTTTTTCTGGCTGAATATGTCCTATTCTGTACTCTTGACAAGGTGTATGCAAAATTTCATGATGGTCAATTTCGCATCAATAAGTTAGAATTATGACCAACTACAATTATTATGAATCGCACTTTGTTTACCTATTGTTGTCTTTAGTTAGTAAATAATATTTTACCTTCCTTAGTCGATAGATTGGTATACATTACGATAGAAATTTAAGAAGAAAACTGTTACTTAAACATGTCTCAAAAATATAATCCAAACCCTATCTACACTGCCGCGGCAAATTGCCGCCCTGCGGACGGAACTCCGGCTCGATCTCATGGCGACATGGAGAGAACGACTGTCGCAACCTCGTGCAGGGCACGCCTTGATTGAGGCGGTAAGTCCCCTCTTTGAGGAGTGGCTTGAGCGGCGCCACGGCGCCCTCACCTACCGCCTGATGCAGGTCCTCACCGGACATGGAAAGTTCGGGAGGTTCCTGCACCTCATCGGGCGGGAGGAAACGCCCGGGTGTCACCATTGCGAGGATCGCCCCGAGGACACGGTGGAGCATACTTTGGCGGTGTGCCCTGCTTGGGCTGAGCACCGCCGAGTCCTCGAGGCGGCCATCGGCGGCGGCGCCCTCTCGCGTTCGGCACTGGTTCAGGCCATGGTCCGGAGCGACAGGGAATGGGAAGCAGTCGCCTCCTTCTGCGAAGCTGTAATGCTAGAGAAGGAGGCGGCGGGACGGGAGAGGGAGAGGACAATCCCCCGTCCCAGCGGCCGCCGCGGTAGACGCTCCGGGCGTCGGGAGCCGCGAGACGACTCCCGGCCACCGTAGACGCGTGTCTGTGGACGGTGAGCAATGGGTAGCTCACCGTCCGTACGTTCACTAGCGACAGACCGTGTCGACGGCGCGTTCGTGTTCCACGCGCGCCTCAAAGAGATGTCAGCAAACTTGGATGGGGCCACTGAGGGCCGATGCCTGCCGGGGCTGCGGGTTGTTCGAAAGAGATACCGCGCCCCCGGAACGCAAAGGGCACATGAAGGAACATAGACGGGTTTTAGTCAGTAAAAGTCTGACACTCCCTCCCGCCCCGCCCAGGGCGGGGGAAGTTATTTGATGATTTCCCGTCTATAAAAAAAAAAAAAAAAAAGAAAACCCTATCTACACAACATAAAAGTTCATAAATTATTTATATTTTATTTAATTTTGTATGGGCTTACAGCTATTATTAAAGTCTGCTAATGCAGTAGTATAGTTACCAGTCACTTCTTATCCTGCATCACCACAATCCACGAAAAGTCTTCCTTCGCCGAGCCCTCGTTGAAAAATGAATAAGAATTAATTCGGGAAAATTAAAATTCTTTAACAGTCCCCCAGTTTTTGGGGGATTGGAGGATTATGCCTCGCCTTAATAAGAGTGCGGATTCTATTTATACACAAGTTGGGTGATTGGAGCCTTTTGTTGTCTCCCCCGGTTTGGTGAGAATTTTGGGTACCTACTTTAAGTGGGTTTAGAATTTGAGGGTTTACAAATTAATGTGTAATTATGAGGTGAGAGAGGGCTGAAGGGAACGTTTTGTCGTTCTTGAATGTACTTGTTTAGTTCTTTTATTTTTGTGTTATAATAATATTATGGGAGTACGTGGTCAGGCGATTTTTCTATAAAAATCTTCCTCAGTGAATTTAAGGTGAGTTGTGACCCGTCATTTATTTAAAAGCTCATCACAAATTCACTTCACTTTTACAAAATAGTGCTGCTGAACAACTTTAACATAGGACTAAGAGGGTGTTTTCTATAAAAATAAACAACAACACGATTAAAACGGACCGCACTTTTTTAATCAAAGTCAAAGTCAAAACATTTATTTCAATTAGACCATTTACATTTCCATCATTTTACTTTGGTATCATAGTAAAAAGTTGTTCGTATTTACGAGCATTTTCACCCCATGACAGACGCGCAGTAAATACGAATGTGGACACTATAACTAGTTGCGGAATTTGTCCGAAAGAGTTACAGCGGCCCTAAGACGCAAAGGGCATTAGGAACACGGATGGGTTTTAGTCAGTAAGAGTCTGACACTCCCTTCCGCTCCACCCAGGGCGGTAGAAATCATTTGATGACTTACCACCTCTTTTTTCTTAAAAAAGGGGCGCCATGACTAATAAGTCTAAGATACAACTTCTCCAAAAACCACTTATTATACACAAATACCCTGTTAATTTTTAATTAACTAAAATTAAAAGTGACGTCACATTTTCTAAAATCCACGCGGCGTTTTGACAGCTCATAAAAAGTATGACAATTAATTGGTGGCATTAGCTTGTTTACAACACTAACTCAAGGAAACTCGGCACCGTTATTATTTTGCGAGATAAGAAACCAACCAAACTAGATTTTGAACATTTCTCCGTGCGAGATTTCGCCTTTGAATTTTCTCAAAACTGTGAAGGTGGTTACACACCGGCAAAGCGAGGAATGAATTAAATGGCTAGAATTAAAATTTGTATAAGTAATAAATACTCTATTTAAACATCAATACAGTTCAATGTTGTACGAACAAATATTTCATATCACTTTTTTGCCAATTTTTTGTGTGAAAATTTTAAATGCGCGAGGATATGCGAGACGAGAATTGAAATATTTGTTCATACAACATTGAACTATATTGCTACATAAATAGAGCATTCATTACTTTTCCAATAATTTTCGCCCATCCAATCGTACTACGTTAAACTTTATTACTTTACAAAATGGATACACAAATTTTGCGCTGATCAGTGCGATGTACATCTATCGGTGTTAAAGTATCAACATGATTACAATTCTCGCCTATCCTATCCGTTCCTCGCCCTCTCTAATGTAAAACCACCTTTATTCATATTTTAACCATGTTCATCAATTTTGCTTCGCTAGTTCAGGTTAACGTCAATTCTAAGCGTTTTAGTTACAAGATATTAACGTACTTACGTGTAGTCAAAACAACACTTAAGTCTCGCTCGGAGGAGACTCATGAATAATCCGTATAATTCGCATCGCTTAATGACGAGACGTCGTAATTCACCGAGATATAGTCGGGCTGGTAGTCACGATAAGGACGATGTGTTAGATTCTGGATCTTCTTCTTTATCGTGTGGGCAGTAAGGTCTAACGACTCCACCACCCTCTTTGGTGATGGCCGATGGGGAATCATCAAGTGACTTCCCCCGCCCTGGGCGGGACGGGAAGGAGTGTCAGACTTTTACTGCCTAAAACCCATCTATGTTCCTTCATGTGCCCTTTGCGTTCCGGGGGCGCGGTATCTCTTTTGAACAACCCGCAGACCCCACACACCTTAGTGTCAGAGTTTCTAAACCGCTTCAAGAACCTCTGACATGGTTACCAATACTACCATAGATGCTAGGTAATTTTGTATCAGACGAAGGATATGCCATTTTGTGTTTCAAAGGTGCTGTTTTGCATCCTCGTCCAATTCAAGGAGATAAATAAAATAAGTGTATACCTTGGCCCCTCCGATTTGCTTGACATCTCTTCGACGCGCGCGTGGATCTAGAACGCGACGTTGACACTGCCTGTCGTTATTTAACGTACGGACGGTGAGCTACCCATTGCTCACCGTCCACAGGCCCGCACACGTGGGTATCACAGAAAGCTCTTAGACCATAAAAAATAGAATGATGTAGAAACCTGTTAATATTTTTATATGTTAATCTAGTAAAAAAACTCCACCACACCATAATAAACTCATATCAGTAACCTACCGAAAAAAATCCAAAACTTTTCCTACAATAAAAATTCAAGCATCAAACTCCCTTACCTTAACGAGAGCCACGATCCAGCCATGACACCGTCGCATTACATATTCGATGTCGTTCAATATTAATGCCAATGCTTCAATATGTAAATTGATTGATAAACGGATATTACAATGTGTACTGTAGGCGGTACTGACTTACCGTGCCAGGATCAGTTTAATTTATTCACTGAAAAACTCTTTGTGTTTTAAAATTTATGGGCAAGGGTTGTTGCAAATTTTGTTAACTTTTTTGAAAATGTCATCTTGGGAATGCATTTATGTCAAATTCAAAGTCAAATCATTTATTCCAATTAGACCATTTTAAGGCACTTTTAGGACGTTAATTAAATAAAACTATTGAATCTAGTTGCCCATTCCAAAAGGTATAGTTTTGTATGGAGAAGAACGGGCAGGAAACTCCATACATACTCTTTTAAAAATAAAAACGTATGAGGTTATTGGTGGACTTTCCTGTAGTGATTTGAAAGTAAGGCCTCCAGCCAGGGCTTTAAACGTAAGAACTAAGCGACTACATGCTAAGGTTTGGTAGTGACGCATTTTCCGTCTAGGATAATTTATTTAAAAAAAAAATACACCGGTGATGTGTGGGTGTACATTGGTACTTCTTGCCTAATCCTTCGAGGAATGGATATTTTATTTTATTTTATTTATTGAGGGATAATAAACAGCTACAATATACATGTGACATGTTGAAAAAAAAACATATGGCGTGTTAACAATATTGTGGCCTACTACATTATCCGTATATTACAAAAAAAAAATGGTAATGAGTGCCACTAAATGAGCATTAAAATTAATTAATAATTATTTCATGATAATAATACAATAAAAATAAAAGAAGAAGAAAAATGAAAGACATAAACAAAGTTACAATAGATAAAAATATAAGTATTAGACATAATATATAGGACTAACATTCATTTATATATCAAGATTGATATGTTGTTGTTGTTGTTGTGTGTTGTATGTTGTTGTTGTTATGTTGTTTTTGATTGATATGTGGTATTATGTGTATTTTTAAGTTTATAATATTGTTTTGTTTTAGTTTTATGCATATACATACAGTATGACTAGTTTATTTTTAATTTATTTTTATGTGCTTACACCACCATTTATTACTCAAGACTCTCTGTTTCTATTCATTACTCTATGTCACAGATTTAATCGAAATCCAAGCGTAAATATATTTGCCCGGTCGTGTGAATTTTATTGTTCCATTCAACTCGTAAACATTGCACTGTTGACAACGGGACACCTGCATACGAATATTGCAACATCGTTTAATGCCCGCTTGTCATTTGTTTTTTCAATGTCCTGTGTTTATAGACGGGATCTAAATATGAAAAAAACTGTCCCATTAAAACACAAAATGGCTACAGAATAGTATGCATTTCATACAAATTTGAGGGTTATTCCCGCTCGGTAACACCCTTTCGTCAACACTGTTGACGATCGGGAAAAAAAAGTTTCGTTCGTTCACAGTGTTGACGAACGCTACTTTTAATTCCCGTTCGGTAACACCTTTCGTTCCTGTCGTCAACACTGTTGACGATCGGGAAAAAAAAGTTTCGTTCGTTCACAGTGTCCATGAATGCTGGTTTTTATTTTTAAAATATGGATATAAAAATAAAACATGTCATGGATTTTTAAAATGTTTTAATGGATTATGTTACATCTTTTAAAACACAATTAACTAGAAAATAAAAAAATGGCCTTATCATGTGATAATAGGACTTTTATAAAGCTAAAGTGAGTTTAGACGTTTACGTAAAATGCTATGGTAATTCACTTACCTTAATTCTCAAAACTCCACTGCACTTTAATTTACGTTGAGAGCAACTCCAAATAACTAAACCACTTTTATGCGCCCTTCTTGTGTAATATTGGCGACCGCCATGTAGTAAAACAGTCCCATGTTTTTTTTTATACGCACTAACACGGATTTTCCACTAGAACTACCTGCTAAATCTTGTTCCGACATGTCCGAATTTAGAACTAATAATGTACTTTAAGTACGATGCATAAATCAGGATTAGCTACCCAAAATGCACGATACTTATTATTGCAGTGCTCTGATTGGCTAATTCAAGGTCATGGTGGATAGCGTACTAGAATAGGCCGGTCGGGGGAAGTGTGCGAATCTATTGTTTATTTTATCTACTGTTACCGGTTACCGGCGCGGCATCGCTATACCTGCCTGCTGCAAAGGGAAGTTTGCAATCTACTAACTTAAATTCTACAAATGGAACAACATCCAACATTTTTTATCAATTAAACTAGACTTTCGTCGTAATTAAACATTTGAAAATCCATGACATGTTTTATTTTTATTTCCATATTTTAAAAATAAAAACCAGCATTCATGGACACTGTGAACGAACGAAACTTTTTTTTCCCGATCGTCAACAGTGTTGACGACAGGAACGAAAGGTGTTACCGAACGGGAATTAAAAGTAGCGTTCGTCAACACTGTGAACGAATGAAACTTTTTTTTCCCGATCGTCAACAGTGTTGACGAAAGGGTGTTACCGAGCGGGAATAACCCAAATTTGATACTTAAAATGGCGGAAATGGCACGTTTTGACAGTTCCAATTTTTTAAAATACAATTCAAGTAAAGGGCATCTCCATATGGATATATTTATACTTTCTGTCAACTTTGCATCAACTTTTTAGGTGTGACAGATACTACATTGACTAAAATCTATCCCCGGTGTCCCACACGCCGTAGAAGTGTTCAAGTAGAAATTATATTTTTTTTTACTCCTCCGCTAATCTTTTTTCTGATTAATTTCGTTTCGAGATCCAAAGCAGTTGTATCGTTTCTGAACTCCGGGATTTGTCGAGCTTCATTGCCTCGTCACTATTCTGGCGGTCACCACTGTTTCTTGGATTCTTCTTTTTCAGGAGTTACAGTGGTTTGGGAGCAGAGTGGCGGGCTTCTCCCTAAAAAACACGCAATGACGCAACGGTAACGTGGGGCGTAGGTACAAGTCTTTGCACTGGAATACCAACTCACATAGTCTCTCGCACCGTGTATAATCTAAATGGATATACAAACTAACACCAAATAACAACACCTCTCTGCCCCACCCCACTAAAGCTAAAAAGCGAGTTAGTTAACAGTTGAGCCCTCACAAGTTTCATGTTGACATTCAAGTCAATGCTACTAATCAGGGACGGTTCACACTCCTGAAGGCAGGTAAGCTAATTAGCGACGGTTTTAGGAGACATGTATTGCATATATTATATAAGTTGTAGTTTTGCAGCTGTGACTAATTTCAGGAGGTTGATATCAACGAGTAGAATTTACGTTTATTTTACGAACATAAAACTTAGTTAAATAATAATAATAAAATTAAAAACTATGTACGTTAAAAAAAAAAACAAAAAGAAAGGAAGGTCATAGTGCATGAAAAAACTCATCCGCATCGCTGTCAATGGGACATGTGCCCAGAAGGCTGGCAGCATTGCCACGTTGTATGGCAATGCTGATTCTTTGGCCCAAGAAAAGGCCAGCCCTCTGGTCACGTGAAGAATCGACCAGTCGCTTGGCTATATTGCGAAACACTAGATGAGCGCTCGGTCCCCATGGCCCTAGTGTTTCAACCCCAAAGTGTTTCAAAAGAGTTGAATAATTAAATAAAATTAAATAATTATGTATGGAGTTTCTTGCCCATTCTTCTCCATACGAAACTACATTTTGAGATTGAGCAACTACATTCAATGACATTAATTTTTTTCTAATGTAATTGACGTTCAAAAGTGCTTTTTATTAATGGTCTGATTGAAATAAATAATTTGACGTTCATGGTTAAAAACTTGTGCTTTTTAATGATGTTTGATAGTATTTTAGAATACAACCGTTTTAATAACAGAACCGTCCAGTAATATGCGGTAGGTAATTTCGACTATATCACTGTGTGCAAAAAACCAATTTTATTTATTACTAGCTTTTGCCCGCGGCTTCGCTCGCGTTAAGAAGTATTATCTTTCATCCCCTTTGGGGTGGAATTTATCAAAATCCTTGCTTAGCGGATGCCTACGTCATAACATCTACCTGCATGCCAAATTTCGGCCCCATCCGTCCAGTGGTTTGGGCTGTGCGTTGATAGGTCACTGTCAGTCAGTCAGTCAGTCAGTCAGTCAGTCAGTCACCTTTGAGTTATATATATTTAATAAATTGACTAGCTTCTCTCCGCGACTTCATCCGCATTAAATTTGATACATTATCCCACAGGAAAAGTTCATTTTTCCGGGATAAAAATCCTATGTGTTATTTCACACTACAATCTATCTCAGTTCAGCCAGATCCGTTCAGCTGTTTTAACGTGAAAGAGTAACAAACATCCATACATCCTCACAAACTTTCGCATTCATAATTTTAGTAGGATTCTTGATGAGAATCCCTAGCATAGTTACCTCTTAGAATTTGACGAGGATGCTAAACTACACCTGGTATTTAGTCTTATCTCTAACTAGTTGAAAGTTTTTGATTTACATCAATCGATAGTGTCGTTCGTGACTCCGGCTGTCAGCAGGGAATTTTGATAAGTAATTGGTGTCATGTTCTCTTGGGAGTTACAAAAGACATCAGCAGTAAGGTGTATCCTATTTGTAAAAACCTAATTGAAAAGATTGTCCGTGGAGTTTAGGTTTAGGAACGAGCGACTAGCTCAAAGTTTCTGAGTAACTGAAAGATTTCTTGACAATTTAAAATTGCCTGTAATTGGTCTTATTAAAATAAATGTTTTGCCTTTGATTTTTGTTTGTTTTATTTGATTTAAACGCGGTTATTTGTGAAAATAACAGTCGGATTCGAAAACAATCATTCTTTCATTTTATTTTAATGTCATCCCACTTTTGTGATATACAGATCATGATGCCCAGATTCGTGAGGAATTGAATAGGTTATATAAAATCACGCTCAGTCTCACGGAAGCGGAGCAGTAACAAGTGATGTAACTAAACCTGAGTAAAAACCACTACCATTTCAGATGAATCTTGCAATTTCCTTTGTAGAAATTTTATTGTTAAACAATGACGACATGTTTGGCGGAGTGGCTGAGCGCTCGGCTGCAGCGGTACGTGTCGCGGGTCTATTCCTGTATGGGACAGTTATTCGTATGACCTTCATATATAGATTTTCAGGGTCTGACTGAAAATCGTAGAGACAGGCAACGTGTTAAAAAAAAAAAATTTGCTCCGTGCGGGAGTCGAAACAACGACACGCCGTACAATAGCCACTGGGTCAACCGTGTCACCATTGTTTTACAACCAAATCTCGACAAAGGAACTTGCAGGATTCATCTGAAGTAGGTATCGAGAAAACCGTCCTACTGGCGTCGTTAAATTCTTTACATACCATCACGCCTGTATTCCCCGAAGGGTTAGGCAGAGGTGTACGAATGTACACCCACAGTTCGTCGGTATCTTTAGGTCCTAAGCAATAGAGGTCGAGCCTATTGCCATTACACAACGGCAATAGGCTCGACCTCTATTGCCATTACACACCGGGCACAAATCCTAACTCCGAGCACTGAGAATTTCATAGAAAAACTCAATAACAATTTTTGCTCGACCTGGGAATCGAACCGTGCTTAGGGCCACTAGGCTAACGAAGCAGTTCACAATCTCAAGTGGTATTATCATGAAAACCGTCCAACTACTGTCGTTACATTCTATATCCTACCAACATACGCTGAAAAGCTTCAGACATTCATACGTAGCAATGTGAACGGATTCAGACATCTGGATTGGAAACCTTTTATCTGGATTGAATGGCGGGACTTTATTTGATAACTCTTTTTATCGTTTCCGTTTCAATCCTGCTTTATATCTATACTTAGATTGATTTGTTTGTGTTTTTGGCATTTGGCCTATTTTTCTAATAATAGGTAGTATCAGCCTATTATTATCCTAGTTCTTCTTTTGGTATTGATAATACATTTATAATTATTTACTCTACCTGGGCCCAATAGGTTGTCCCACTGCAGGGCAAAAGTCTTTGAAGGGGCCCGCCGATGGCGGTCCAATACCAGTCGGGAGCGCGGATCATCATCATCATCATCATTATCTCAGCCATAGGACGTCCACTGCTGAACATAGTGATAGCGCGGATCATGCGTCGAGCGAATACCGGGCTCCTGACGTGTGGTAACAGGAGGAACCGTGGGGTTTTAGTCGGTAAGAGTCCGACATAACTCCGTTTACCCCAAACGGAGAGCATCCATGAGGATTTCCCCACGGAGAAAAAAAAGGGCTATTCTTATACACAGAAGGTACGAGTGTTGATTGCCGCGTTTGCTCAAAGCGGATTGGCGATTACAGACTTATAAATAATTTATCTCAAAATATCTTCCATGTAAAGAAAGCGATCAGTTAATATGAAAAAATGAATGCTAGTCTTGCATTCTATTTTGCCTTTGCTTGACTCAAAGTCATCAAAAGTCAAAAGAAATCAAAGTCCATCTGTATTCAGCCCCAACTTTAAACCCCTTAAACTATCATCTTCTTTCTATACGTATAATAATAGTCAAGTAGTTTTCGAAGTTTTGAGAAAACTCCGTGAGTAACCTTTCAGTTAAAGACATTTACCTAAGACTATTCTGTCAACATGATCTTTACATTTTTCTAATATTTATTTAAAAGGTCATGATGTTTTTGCTTAAAAAAAAAAACAATGTTTATACTCTTTTATTTAAAAAAATCTCTTATTTTTTCTGTAACCTTTTTGCATAATTAATTTCAACCAAAATAAACACAAAAATAAAAGCAAAACAAAGCTACTAATCTATTCTCAGAACCAGATCTTTCTTACAACTAAAATCTCTTGTTAATCAAAGTAAATCCTTTCTTCAGTACCTCTCGAAATAATTAGAACTTCTAAGTTTACAAGCCACCGGATTGGCTCCCAAGATATTTCTAACAAACAGTACCGGTTGCCACACAAGTTTTGCCCCTAACTATTCCACTTGGTGAACTGTAATATCGATACTTGGGTTCGGGGGGGTACTATTGCATCTAGTAAAGTTTGAGCTTATCCAGGATAAGATTTTGGGGTTTATCTGAACTTGGTTTCTGTACAATTGTATCTTGGATCTGGTACGAGGAGTATTATTTTAGGCATCTTCATTTTCAAAACTAAACTAGGTTATGCCTGTGGCTTCATTCGCGTGAACAGGTCAAGGGTTTTTTGCGTCGAATCCAAGTTATTTTTCTAAAATAAAAGTATCTACAGTCCGTGCCACGAAAGATGAGACTTGGCGAGTGTCAGTATGGGGAGCTTGCGCAGGTACTAAGTGTACGAAATAGTTATCCATAATTTGTATATCTATTCAGGGATTTTTCGATGACATTGGAATTAAAACAACATACAAAAATTCTTCACAATATTTATTACAAAATAATGAAGTTGGAGGTCAAGTCTCATCTTTCGTGGCACGGTTTGTACTTAGTTACTCTTTATAGCAACAACTATTTCCCAGTGAAAGTCTCATAAAATCAGTTCAGTCATTTCAGAGATCAGCCGGAGCAAACAGATAAATAAATTAAAAAATATGTAATTATATTTCGCGTAATTTTTACACACTACCAAGTCAATTATCATTTGATTAGCCTTTTCCCAACTATGTTGGGATCGACTTCCAGTCTAATCAGAGTTTTACTAAGTGAGTGCCTATCTTTTTTTTTTTTTTAGAGATGGAAAATCATCAAATGACCCCCCCCCCAGCCTGGGCGGGACGGGAGGGAGTGTCAGACTTTTACTGACTAAAAACCATCTATGTTCCTTCGTGTGCCCTTTGCGTTCCGGGGGCGCGGTATCTATTTCAAACAACCCGCAGCCCCGGCAGGCATTGGCCCTTAGTGGCCACTTCTGGGTGCTGACACCTCTTTGCGCGGAACATGAACGCGCCGCCGTGGACACGGTCTGTCGTTAATTAACGTACGGACGGTGAGCTACCCATCTACTGCCTATCTGACCTCCACAACCCAGTTACTGGGCAAAATGGTGCCTCTCACTCGAACAACCAGCAAGCCAGTAATATAAATAAAATAAAAACAAACAGTCAGAAAAAAAAACAGCGCACTCAAAAAATAACAAAAGAACACGCAACAAACACACATGCACAAAGCTTATTAAATAAATAAAAAAAGGTACAAAGAAAAAAAAAAACAGAACGACTAAAGGGGTTTCATAAAGAGATAGGTATAAAACCCCTCCTTGTATATTTGTAGCGTACTACACTTGAATCTCTAATAAACCGTCTAATTAACGAGGTGCATTCATACTGTCGGAGTAGGGTGGCTGCGTTTCGGGACAAAATTGGGATTTATTTATTTATTTTATATGGAAGACCTACAGCAAAAAAAATACCAGGCTGGTATTTGTAAACTAAACTGACAGCCGATTACAGGTCTTCACTTATAAAATACAGAATTAAACTACATAAATTATATGGACATTACAGTAGCGTACAGAAACCAAGTAACAGTAAAAAAGAAATTATTGAATAGCTGATAAACCTACTACATACTTACAGCCAGTTAAACAATTATTACAATTGATAAAATTCTTTCTTAATCGTGTGGGCAGTGAGGTCTAACGACCTCACACACCCTAGTGTCAGAGTTTCGAAACGGCCTCGGTCAGTAAAGTCCAAGATAAACTTAGAAAGTACATAATTATGAATTAGAAAAAGTCACATTGGTACTTGCCCGTGCCCGGTTGCGAACCTACAACCTCGTGCATGAGAGGTGGGCGCTTTTACCACTTGGCCATCACGACATATCATGTATAATATGTATATTTGTTACCATATTGATGAATGTTTCAAGTTGAACTAAAATACCTCAAATTTATTTAGTTCAATTGAGTATAATTCTGCCAAAATGAAATAACTCACGGTAAAAGTTTTCCTATTTTTTTAAGTATGCAGTTGTTTAAAATTTTAAATTATTCGTAGCATAACGTTTAGATGTATATTAACTTGTTTTTGCTGGATAGTAATAAAGCAATAATGTGACATTTTAAATAATCGTAATCAATTGAATTATTTACAAATTATAGATTGACTCGTTGTAACAGTATTAAAATCACTGCAACACAACTGATTATTTACTTCCAACTTGAAACAAACTTGCGAAGAGTTGGCCATAGAAATGCATTCTAACTTTTATTACTCTTAGGCAAACTTTGGTTCTAAAGTTACAACAAAGTTGTTACTATGCAAAAGAGATAAAATTCTATGTTTTCTTCATTTTGTGGTGAGAAAATAAGAAACTCATCATCATACTTTTTCTTCCATATTTTTATATTTCTACCGAGTTGGTGTCGTGGTTGAAGGGCGTGGGTCCGGGGTTCGATTAACAGGTCGAGCAAAATGTATTAAATTGTGTTCTTACATTAGGAATTTTTCAGTAATAGTCCGGAGTTTGGAATTTCGTGGTGTGACACCCCCGTGCCGTGTTTTTTTTATATATTTAATAATGCAATCTCTATATACAAAAAAATAATAAAGGAAGTAAAATGTCAATTATTATTTTTGATGTATTCTTTAATTCAGTCCTGTATTTGCATGTATACTCGATAATGCGTAAGCTGTGGTCACCTATAATTGAGTTTGTATTATAGAATAACGTATAGACGATAATTTGAATGTGTCTCTCGTTGGTAATCTTCAAAGAAAGAAATTAATAAAAATATCTTCATGTCAGATGCCAAAACCAATTTAAACACAAAAATTAACTAAAAGAAAATAAAAACTGTCTCTATTTATTCAGAATTCTTTGTCACCCTATGAAACAACCCGAGTGTGCAATTAGCGTGTACTTGTTGACAGATTATGAACGTGCTCCGTCCCTTTCAATCACACGTCCTTCCGTACGTTAGAGGGAGACAGACGTATTGTTAAAGGATGCGTCATTGCATGTCTATACATTTCCCAACTCATGCGGTTTGAAATTAGAGAAGTTTTCTTCTGATTATGCTTTTAAATAAAGAGTGTATTTTGTTGAAATAGGAAATATAACGATGCGACAAGCGCAGCGTAGGACGTCCACCCACAAGGTGAACGGACGACCTGATTAAGACCGCAAGAAGACGCTGGATGCAGGCCGCTTCTCACCGATCCATTTGGAAATCCATGAGAGAGGCCTATGTCCAGCATTCGACGTCCTGCGGCTGATATGATGACGATGACGAAATATTATTAGCCCATTGCCTGTCGGGCCTCTTGCCCGACATAGGCAAAATAGTTTTTCAAAGACAAATAAATTTAATTGGCTATTAATAGGCACTTTTCAACAAAGGAATTAATTCCATTGCCCCTTCCAAAGGGCAGTTTTGTATGAGGATACGAAAATTAAATAAATGATTTTACATTGTTTTTTTATACAGGATCATACAGAATTACCTTGCATAACACTACTTATTATAATAATTATCGTGTATTAATCTTTTATTTTGTGAAATTATATGATATACCTACTAGTTTCTGCCGAGTTCATCTTCGTCAAGATTGATATTATCCTATGGGAAACGTCCATTTTTCCGAGATAGAAAATCTGACTATAATTTATTTCTGTGAATTCGTTCAGCTGTTCTGGCGTGGTTGAGTAAAAAACAATATTTCATCCAACCTTTCGCATTTATAATAGTAGTACATTTTGCTGTCGGCCTTTGTAGGTAGTAAATTATAAATGTATTGCAGCCACTCATTGGCAGGAGTACCTATTATTAACCAAATCTGCAAAAGCAACCTTATAAACTCACTCAGGTGCATACATAAATTATCAATTAATATACCAGTTTCTAAGTTCACTTTCGTTCGCATAGCTAGTTGAAAGTCGCTTCTATTCAATAGTTCTCTCGCGAGAGGATTTTGTTCAAAAACCATTGAGCGATGAAGATTTAGTTAGGTGTTTAATGTTGATGCGGTATTTTATAAGGTAATTTTCATATCACCTAAAGTTTCTACTTTAATTGTATTTTCTTTAGTTTAAAGTAGTCACACTGTTCACATTAGCTTTTGCCTGCGAATTCTTCCAAGTATTTTTTTTAAGGTAACGGCAATAATGTTTTTTTTTTTTTTATATCCTGTAAAACATTATTGGTAGGTACTAGGTAGGTTTTAAGATCAGGGTTAATTATTGTAACTAACTAACATTAAAAATCTAGTCACAATCTTATCTTACCGATAAATAATCAATGTTTAAAACTCGTCCAACGTTTAGGTAAAATGGAGTCATTATTGACAGATTGGGACTGAGAAAGGAAAGTGAGCGATCTCAAAAGTCTCAAAAATTGCTCACTTAATATCTGGAAAAGGGCCCAGCATTGAATCTAGGAAGTACACATACTTTCTTATTAACACATATCTATTTATTTGTTCATAACTTTGAAATACAGCGGTGCTTTAAGCTTGATACCAAACGTGACCACCTGCGGCAATTAACTATAATTAATTATTACCACACGAACGACAACTACACCGGAGCTAAATCAATCGTCTTGGCTGAAATCGGCTGGATCACAACATCATCAACATATACATTTACCAGATCTTGTGACCCTGGGATCTTAGATAATACCACATCCACTCGAACCCCACATTATAATCCACAAAGTCTTACAAACTCAAATCTCGTACTAGCAACAAATCGAATAAGCGGCAGGCGCCTCCCCGAATACAGAGAGACGCTCCAATGCGAATTCAATTCCGATTTAAAAGCGAACTATCCAGTATCTAGCTTTTACTGCTACGTTTTGGGGTTAATAAGAACCAGGTTTAGTTTTATGCATATCAGTCTGAAAGGATTTAGTTGGGTATTGTTTTTTGAAGTATTCCCGCTTGAGCATATTTTATGCTTACATCATCATCTGCCTAGCGTTTTCCCAACTATGTTGGGGTCGGCTTCCAGTCAAACCGGATGCAGCTGAATATCAGTATTTTACATGGAGCGACTGCCTATCAGACCTCCACAACCCAGTAATGGGTAATACGATACTCTTGGTAAGACTGGTTGTCAGACTTTCTGGCTTCTGACTAACAGTAACGACTGTCAAAGATCTACAAATGACAGCCGGGACCAACGGCTTTACGTGCTTTCCGAGGCACGGAGGAAACTCGCTATGGTAAATGGTCACCCATCCACAAACCAACCTCGGCAAGCGTGGCTTAACCCGGAACATACTCGGAAGCCGATCCTATATAATAGTATGTGGTTAGTGGGGTTTATGTCCAGCAATGAACATCAAAGACGCTGAACGCATGCCGCTTCCAATTGGTCTTTTTGGAAATTTATTGGGGAGGTCTATGTCCAGCAGTGGACGTTCTGTGGCTGATATGATGATGATGATGATGAATGAAAATCGTTCGGCTGTCATCACTAGCAGCTATCTCACCGTAGGTGCTCAATAGGAAATAAAGTCAAATTATATTTTATATTCCCATATGAACACCAAGCTCAATAGCTTTTACTGGTTGGTGCTCAATTAGGAATAGCTTTAGTGCCCAAAAATAGGTGCTCAAACGGGATGACTTCTGTTTTATTTTGTTTGATTCAAAGTTAAAGTTAAATCATTTATTTCATAACATACCATCACGCCTGTATTCTCCAAAGAGTCGCCGGTATGTTTTTAAGTCTCATGTAATGGGGAGCGAGCTTGTTGCCATTAACCATTTGCCATTTTTATTTTTTACTAGCTTCTGCCCGCGACTTCGTCCGCGTCACAGTTGATGTGTTATCCTACGGGTACCGTACATTTTCCCGGGATAAAAAGTAGCCTATGTGTTATTCCAGACTATAATCTATCTTTGTGCCAAATTTCATCCAGATCCATTCAGCCGTTTAAGCGTGAAAGAGTAACAAACATCCATACATCCATACATCCATACATCCATACATACAAACTTTCGCCTTTATAATAGTAGTAGGATTTTTGTTTGCCATTTCATGTATTAACCGGGCACAAATCCTGACTCCGAGCTGCTACTGAGAATTTCATAGAAAAACCTAATACCACTTTGCTTTGACCTGGGAATTAAACCCGAGACCTCTAGCGTAGCAGTCGTTAGGACCACTAGGCTAACGATGCAGTAACACGAAACTACAACTAGTTCCAGTTAAAATAAATAAACATTAAAAATAAAACAAGTGAAGAGTGAGTCGCACTAAAGTTACCGAAGCAGGTTAACGTTTTCCATGTAGTTTTACCAACTGTTCAAAGTTGTGGGGTAAAGTTTAAACAGCGGGCGTTTCAATTTGTTGCTACTAAATTATCTAGTCAGTAGAGTGTTCGATCGTGATGACTTAGTGGTTAAGACAGACACATCTCTTGGGCGAAGTTGTGAATTTGCGACCGGGCACGGGCAAGTAATAATGTGACTTTTTCTAATTCATATGTACTTTCTAAGTTTATCTTGGACATCACTGACATCGGTAACCATGTCAGAGGCCCTTGAAGCGGTTTAGAAAGTCTGACACTAGGGTGTGTGGGGTTGGTAGACCTTACTGCCCACACGATAAAGAAGAAGATGTAGTCAGTAAGGTGTTCGATCGTGATTAAGGCTCAGTGGTTAAGGCAGACACGCATCTAATGGGCAAAGTTGTGGATTCGGGACCGGGCACGGGCAAATACAAATGTGACTTTTTTTGTTTCATTTATGTATTTTGTAAGTTTATCTTGGGCATTTTTTTTGTATAAGCACCGTGTAAATATTCAATACTTAGTAAGCCCTTTTTTACAAGAAAGGACCCCGCCTTAAAAAACTGCACAGTGAAAAATAACTTGAGTTTTGGAAGTCGGCGGCTTTGGTTCACAACACTGCGTATATTAATAAGATATATACCAGAAAAGTGTCAAGAAAGCAAAATACGCAATTTTGTTTACTTACTATGTCTGGATGACATAGTTTTTTTTAGTTATTTTGATTTAAAAACTAATCTACTCAACCGATTTTCATAAAATGCCATTACATTTTTCGAGTTACAACTTCAGAAAACTTCTGTCCAACAAAAATATGATTTTGCAAATCCGTGTATAAATTACGGAGTTATGTCCGAATATACATAAAAAGATATACAAACATCCAGATTGAAAACCTCCTCGTTTTTTAACTAAGTTAAAAGACTGCTTTTTAACAGGTTACAAGCTGACGAACAGCCCACCACCACGGCTGACGATGTTAAAGAGGTCACCGCTGCCTACCGACATCTGCAATACCAGACGCCTAAATCCATTGCCACCCCAGAGAAAACGTTGAAATGTCTCATGTACCTAAATATAATTATTACACACGACCCATACATAACAGACATTTCAATTTCATTAATTTGTTTTTATACATATGAAACATTACGGAAATTCATTTGGTAGTGTTCCGCGTAATTTCTGAAACATACTCTTTTATGGCATTGTGATGTGTTCCGTACACCGTCAACTTAAGCCTCTCGGGTGCTATTCTTGCGTCTAATGGTCTTAACCCTAATGGACATCCGACATGTACATGTAGATATTTATTTATAACAGAAATTAACAGTGCTTACGACCGAATCACTTATATTTTAATAGCTTATATATAATAACTAGTGTCTACCCGCGACTTTGCCAAAATTGGTATTTATATATTTGTTATCCCACTTACATTTTCCAGGATAAGAAGTAGCCTATATGTTATTCCACATTATAATCTATGTCAGTGCCAAATTTCGTTCAGATCCGTTCAGCCGTTTAAGCGTGAAGAATAGACAAAAACACAAACTTTCGCTTTTATAATATTAGTGTGATACTAGCTTGCGCTATCAATAATATAGTATCCTACGGGACCCGTACATTTCCCCGGGAAAAAGTAGCCTATGTGCTATTCGAGATTATAAACTATCTATGTCCCAAATGTCTTTCAGATCTGTACACCCTTTTACATGTCTCACAGTAACAAACATCCATTAATCCATCCATCCATTAATCCATTCTCACAAACTTTCGCATTTGTAATATTAGTAGGAGAATAGGATATCTGCTTAGCCTTTTCCCATGTTTATTGGGGTCAGCTTCCAGTCTAACTCGATGCAGATGAATACCAGTGATTTACATGTAGCAACTGCCTATCTGACCTCCACAGCCCAGTTACTAGAGAACACGATACCTCTTGTTAAGACTGGTTGTCAGACTTTCCGGTTTCTGACTGTCCTTAGCGACTGACAACGATCTACTAATGACAGCCGAGAAAAACGGCTTTATATGCTAACTAAAATAAACCCACCTGTTATTGTCCCACTGCAGGGCAAAGGCCTATTCTCATACAGAGCAGGCATGAGCAATGATCACTTTGCTTGCCTTAGGCGGATTGGCGATTTCCCCCACCGATGTCAGTGATGTCCAAGATTAACATAAAAAGCACAAATGAAATAGAAAACGTTACATAGGTACTTACCAGGTATCAATCGTGCATGAGAGGCGGGCTTTAACCACTGCGCCATCACCACACACACACAACCACAAAATACGACTAAAATCTCCTTAATACCACTTAAACAATAAATTCGAATTAGTACACCAAAGCCATAGAAGGCGCCATAAACCAACAATTTAAAAGAATCCCAAAGACAAAGGCATAAATTCCATTTTAGCTAAATTGTGTGCGATTTGCACTAAGTAGGACGGACTGGGAGAATTCACAGGCCCACTGTAAGCGTTTATGATGGTGTGGCGACACTTTAAGGAAATTTCAAACTTATTATAGACAACGTAAAGTTGAAATTCGAACGAGATTGGCGTCAAGATGGTGTGGTTCACTCAGTTATGATGGCGTAACGACACAAGATGGGAATTGTAATCTTGTTTTAAAGGACGTAAGGTTTGTTTTTGAATGGTTAAGAATAGAAGATGGTGTGGTTTGCCGTACTGGAACTGAGTCTTTGCGTTTAAGAGGGATATCGTGTCGTTTGAGCCAGATAGAATGTTTTTTAATGTTTTAGGCGTTCGTAGTTTTGTTAAGTAAAATCTTGTAACGTTATCTATAAACGGTTAGATATTATAGGAGTGTTTTTATTAGTTGATAGTTAAACTAACCGATCTGAACATCCATTGTTTATCAATCGTTGATATTGTATTTATAATAACGTTAGCTTTTGCCCAACTGCAATGTTGGTCTCGTGGTACCAAGTGTGGGGTCCTGGGTTCGATTCCCAAGTCGGGCAAAAAGTGTTATTGGGTTTTCCATTACGAATTTCTCAGTAGCAGCCCGGGATTTGGAAGTTGGTGGTGCGACACCCCGTGCTTCGGAAAGCACGTAAAGCATTTGGTCCTGCGCCTGATCTCATCCCGGTTGTGTTGGACTGCCATCCCATCCATTGGATTATTTGTTTATTTATTTTAATTAAAATGGTTACAGTTGGCACCAATTAGAATAATTAAAGACATAAGAGGCTATTAGAATTGGAGAAGAGGGGAGTACACCTGTGTTCGCGCACTCACTTGTGCACTATAATATCTCCTGCGTACTTGACAAGTCTTCATTGAGTTGACTGAAATCAGTCTGGAGAACACATAACTAATACATAACAGGTTTTATATTCCTTTTTAAATAAAAAATCTCATTAATAAAACACTTAGTTAAAACTAAAGCCATTCATCACTTACTTTTGAAGTCTGTACAAAACAAAAAACAAAGAACAAACCCCTCAAACGCTGCATTTCTTTTTAATCCTAGAATATAAAACCATTTTTTAAACGCGGTCATTTTCAAACTATTTTCCTTAGCACTCTGCTATTAGCTCACAAGGGGGGCGAAAAACAATAGTTATTTGTTTGCGGGCCCAAGTTTCATCCCTTACACAATATAGCTCTTACTGCGTTCGTTGGTTCGTTCACTCACTCATTCATTCATTCATTCATTCATTCAACCCCCTTAGCGGTAAACTTTATTGTTCATTCGCGAAGTGCGAGTGAATTGTTTTTTGGTTTTGTTTCTTGTGTTGCTGTATGGTGTAAGGTCTTTATTTATAATACATATTATTTCCATTTTTAAATATTAATATAAAAAATATAAAAACATTTTTATATATAAAAAAATAGTAGCCCACCGGCGTCGGAAACAGGGTCCAAGCCACCGGTGGTCAGGGCTCCTGAGAAAGGAATCTCCTAACAATACGCGCCGTGTCTAGGAGTACCGCTTTCTGAATCAAGCCCTTGATCCAACCGCCCAACGAGAGCCTCCTTAGGTGTTGGTCAAGGCTCTTTGCTATTATGCCACTGGCCGTCACGACTATCGGCACAATGATTGCCGTATTCACATCCCACATGTCGACAACCCTCTCACAAGCGGGGTGAAAAACAATAGTTATTTCTTTGCGGGCCCAAGTTTCATCCCTTACACAATATAGCTCTTACTTCGTTCGTTTGTTCGTTCACTCATTCATTCATTCAACCCCCTTAGCGGTAAACTTTATTGTTCATTCGCGAAGTGAGATTGAATTGTTTTTTTGGTTTTGTTTCTTGTTGTAATTGTGTTGCTGTATGGTGTAAGGTCTTTGTGATTATGATTTTTGGGTGTTCGTCACTTGTTTATGAAGATGGGTAATTTATTTCTACTTTGAAATTTCGAGTTTTTAGTTTTCGAATTCGAACTAGACGTCTTGCCGTTAGGTGTAGGCAGGCTGGACGATGAACTCACATGCACAAAATGAGAAAGTTTTGTGACACTACGTCATACGCAACAGGGCGACTTGGTTCTATGAAATATGTGTATTCTAAAATATTGTCAAACATAAACATCTTCACGATACGACAGGGTCACGCGGATTCGATTCCGGCACAAAGCGAATATTATTTTGTATGGCCTACAGATAATTGTTCTTGGTCTGGCTGTTTGTGTGTGTGAGTTTATATGTTTGTAAACGTACCCATGGTACAGAAGGAATTCGTAGTGTGGGGCAACGTGTCTTTTAAATAAAAATAAGTAAAATTTATGTAAATAATAATTAATAACCAGATGTCGCAATTTAATTTGATTTCTTATTCTTTTATGACAACCTCCTGATATTTTTGGCAAGCATGCAAAATTGCATCTTATATTCTTATCTACTTACAAAATATCAGTATTATGTTTGAGTTAATAAGAATGTTTTATAAAAAAGAAGTTTTGCACTTTACTATTTCTTTACTTAAGATCGAAAAAAGATTTGAGTACTGGTAATAAAAAAAAAATCGTATCGCAGTATCCACAGTCGTATGCCCTATAATGCATCTACGAGTACATTAAGAGGTATCAGAGACGAGACAATGGCTTTTGTTGTAGCTGCGGTTACCTTATATTGGATCACTTGCTTTGACAGGGTAGGCAGAACAGATGGTAGCCGGAAATTATTTTGAGAGATAATATCTCAGAAAGGAGCTGCAAAAGTTTTAAATTTTAAGTCCACCAACAAAGTTGAAGTCAAATCATTAATTTCAATGGGGTTATTAAAAAGCTCTAGGAAATGTTATGTTAAAAAAACTTGATGCCCCTTCCAAAATTCTTCGCTATACGAAACTATCGTATGTAAAAAAATGGGTAAGAAAAGCGCTGAGGCAATGAAGCTCGATGAGTCCCGAAAAAATGATTCAACTGTCTTGGATCCCGCAATGAAATTAATCAGAAAAGATTAGCAGAGGAGTAAGAAAAACATAATATCCACTTTCATCCAAGCAAGCAGGAGACAGAAGAGAACTAGGCCAATAGACAAAATGCATGGGTTTTCTATTAGGAATTTCTAAGTTTGGAAGTTTGTTGTGTGACCATGTAGCATGGAAAACTAGGGTCCTGGGTTCGATTTCCATATCAGCCAAAAAGTGTTATTGGGTTTACCATTAAGATTTTCTCAGTATCAGCCCGGAGTTTGGAAGTTAGTGGTGTAACACCCGTATTTCTGAAAGCACCTTGTTGGTCTTGCGTCTGATCTCTCCCCGGCTTGATCGCCATCCATCGGACTATGAGATTAAGGGAAGAGGGAGTGCACCTGTGTATCAGCACACATTTGTGCAATATAATAGGTACCTCCTGTGTACTTGGCTAGTCTCCATTCAGATTGGCCGTCGTGACCGAAGTTTTACAGTTGCGAAGTTTTGCTCGTCCCAAACTTATGTTGCACCTACACAAGTAGTAACATGTGAAAATTATGTTCAGAGTTACGTCATGCCAATTTTTTTTTTTTTTGCCTCTGTGGAAAATCTTCATGGATGTCCACCGCCCTGGGGGGGGCAGAGTCGCTTCTTCCCGCCTTCTGTACGCTTAGATGTTTTAAATTATGCGACGGATTCGATTAGATATTTTTTATCTTTAAGTCTTCTCCTTCTTTATCGTGTGGGCTGTAAGGTCTAACGACCCCACACACCCTAGTGTCAGAGTTTCTACACCGCCTCAAGGGCCTCTGACATGGTTACCGATGTCAGTGATGTCCAAGATAAACTTAGAAAGTACATAATTATTATGAATTAAAAAAAAACGTAAGTATATTAGTACGTACCTACATAAGTGTTATTGGGTTTTTCTATGAAATTCTCAGTAGCAGCTCGGAGTTAGGATTTGTGCCCGGTTAATGGCAATAGGCTCGCCCTCTATTACATGGGACCTAAATATACCGGCGAACTTGGGTGTATGTTGGTACACCTCTGCTTAACCCTTCGGGGAATACAGGCGACTGTTTTTTTTTGTTTTATATACTTTGTTAATTGCCCGTTCCCGGTTGCGAACCCACAACCTTGTTATGTGAGGCGGGCACCTCAACCACTAAGCCATCTCAAAACTTTCATGAATACTAAGAAAAATAATTAAAATAAATAAATAAATAAATAAAAATTGTAATCGCATAGAAATAGCTCAAACAAAAGCTGCCGACTACACAAAAATACATTTTTTTCATATCTTCCTAACTTTTCTATCAATGACAGCATTTGTATGGCAACGGCGTCATGTATCTATCTCGTTTTAACTTGCGATATTTTATATTTCTGTCTCGTACACACGTTTGGTTTGTGCCACGTGACTTCTGGCTTAAATCTACTGATTCGCAACTAGTTTTCTAAAGGTACTTTGGAAGGGTCGTGTTGATTTTTACATTTTGCCTTAGTGAAGTAAATTGTTAACAGTTAGAAAAATATTCGTGAATTTCGGAGTTTTTTTTATACAACTGTAGGTGGCAAACAAGTTAACAGCCCGCCTGATGTTAAGCGGTCACCGCTGCCTATGGACACTTGCAACACCAGAGGCATCAGTCGTGCGCTGCCGTCCCCGTAAAAACCTCAAAACTCCTTTCTTGAAGAACCCCATGCTGTATTTTTAATTTTATTTTAGGCGATTTTTAAACTAAAGCTATATCGTCGTGCCTCGCCTTGCTTATATCGTTTAGTGAACTGCCCCGTTGGACTCGTGGTCGCAAGTGTGACTGCCGAGTGAGGGGTCCTAGTTTCGATTCCCAGGTCGGGCAAAAACTGTTATTGGTTTTTTCCATTAGGAATTTCTCAGTAGAAACCCGGAGCTTGGAAGTTGATGGTGTGTCACCCCCGTGCCTCGGAAAGTACGTAAAGCCGTTGGTCCTGCGCCTGATCTCTCTCCGGTCGTGTCTGATTGCCGTGCCATCGGACTATGAGAGTTAGAGAATACGAAGTGCACCTGTGTTTGCGCACACACTTGTCTAATATATAATATCTCCTGCGTACATGGTTAGTCTGCATTAAGATTAGCCGCCATGACCGGGATGGAGAATTGCATTTTTTTACAAAATTCCCCACCCATGTTTACCCATTTCAAATTTCAACCCTAAACACAACAGCACAAAACATAATATCAAACAAAATACCAACTCCATCATCAAATAAAGTTGCACAAACAAAACTAGTCGTTGCATTTTCCAATAACATCAATTGTACTGGACATCGAACAAGTTTAGACAGTTGAAAACCTACTGATAAGTCGTTTGACAAGCTGCAAAGCTCGGCTTTATCTCTCTGTTCTGTGGACTTTATTGTATACTGTGTTTAGAGTAGCTTATTGAATGAGCTGATAGAATGTAACTCGGTTATGCAAGCGACTTTGAATGACGGGTTTTTTCGAATGCTGTTTTTTCTTTAATAAAACTCTTTATAACATCAGCTACCAGCCAAAATCGGTTCAGCCGTTTTGGAGATTAGTCGCAACGGACAGACAGACTAAAATTATAAAACCTGGTTTTTTGGTGTAAATGCTCTTATTTATTTTGTAAAAAGATTAGAGTAGCTTATTGAATAGGCTATAATTATTGTTATTGTTTTAAAAAGTAGCCTAAGTTATTTTTTATAATATCAGCTATCTGTCCGTGAAAGTTTTGTCAAAATTGGTCCATCTGTTTTGTTTTTTTTTTGTTTTTTTTTATTTATTTAAACGTTATTTTTGGTGTAAGGACCTAGGTACTCATATTTGTATCGAAAAAAGCTGCTTTGTTAAAAGTTTAGAGTACCTTATTTATTTTTTAATTGTTCAGAATATCCACGTTAATATTATCGCTTATTTGTTGTTACCTTCTTCCATTATCTGTTGTTAAGTTTTTTAGCTGTTAGTCTTCCATGCTGTTATAAATAAATATCGCTGTATGAATGAAGTATTTATTATTATAGAATTATAAATTCTCGCCTACTCAATCGATTCCTCGCATCGCCTGCCTTATGTCTGCCTCGTTAGCCTAGTGGCCCTAAGTGTGACTGCTACGTTAGAGATCTTGGGTTCAATTCCCAAGTCGAGCAAAGTGTTATCAGGTGTTTCTATGAAATTCGCAGTAGCAGCTCGGAGTTAGGATTTGTGCCCGGTTACTGGCAATATGGCCCGCCCCCTATAACATGGAACCTAAATATACCGTCGGACTATGGGTGTACACCTCTGCCTAACCCTTCGGGGAATAAAGGCGTGATCGTATGCATCTTTAAGAAAAAAACGTTTGAATCTCCGCCTAAATTATAGGGCAGTATTTCAACATATCGATGGGTCCTACGTATATGGGCCAAACTAACAATTTGGCCATTTTCACTTTTTTATGATAAACTTCAGATTTTGGTCCTATATACATTTATGTATATATAAATTACCATAGTGTAAATAAGGATGATAGTTGTCTTAGCAAACAAGCAAATAATCTTAAAGTTCGGTTTTATCAATCAGAAGTTATACTAAATTTAAACTTTGGAAGCCTCTTCTGTAAAGTTCAAAATTGCATTTTGGCCCATATACGTAGGACTCATCGTTGGTCCCGGCTGTCATTTGTAGATCTTTGACAGTCGTTACTGTTAGTCAGAAGCCAGAAAGTCTGACAACCAGTCTCACCAAGAGTATTGTATTACCCATTACTGGGTTGTGGAGGCCTGATAGGCAGTCGCTCCATGTAAAATACTGATATTCAGCTGCATTCGGTTCGACTGGAAGCCGACCCCAACATAGTTGGGAAAAGGCTAGGTAGATGATGATGATATGTAGGACTCATCGATATGTAGGTGAAAATATTTACAACCAATTTAACACGGCCTAGTAATTACCAAAACATTAAATTCTGTTTTATTTAAACACTAATAATATTTGAAAATGGAACAATTGAAATTGTTACACCAGAACCTACAAAATGGCGAACCATTAATTTTCAATTTGCGCTTCAATGGAACGTAGATGTATTGTTATTGGAAGTGACACCTTATTGCAACTGTAGAAGTCTGAAATTAAACTTTTCTCATTTTTACAGTGCACAGGAGTACGTCTGTCTCTTAAAAAAAAAAATTTTTTTTCTATATAGGTGTTTTTATCCAGAAATAAAACTCTATACCTCTGTGTAGAAATCATTTTTATAATATAGGTATAGCAAAATAATAATACCAGTCTATTATGGCAGGGCAAAGACCCCTTCTCATATTAAGAAGGCACGTGCATTAATTACCACGCTTGCTTAAGATGGATTGTCGATTTTAGACTTATACATATTAACTACTAGCTAATGCTCGCGAATTCGTTCGGGTAAATGTCAGGTTGTGCGGAACCTTAATGTTTTCTAAAATAAAAAGAGCCTAAGTTACTACTTATAACATCATCTACCTGTTACTGAAAGTCCCATAAAAATCGGTTCGGCGGTTTCCGAGATAAACAGGGACAAACATCGCAATGATATGAAAAGCAGGTTCATCTCATAATCATCATCATCATCATCAGTCTATCGCAGTCCACTGCTGGACATGGGCCTCAGGTTCGTCTAACTGTCTTTAATTTTACACCTGTTACATAACATCTATAAATCAAAGAAAAACCAATAAAAATTTCAACTAACACCAAAACCAACGTTCAAAACAACGTTTCCATTATAAAACACAACTTAGCACCAACACGCCATAACCAAGCAATTTATATTTTCAACGTCAAGCTAATTGTTATGCTTCTCATGATTCAGTTTCCTCAGTAACTTCCCGCAACCAAGGTAAACTTGGAGCTAAACCACAAGCTACTGGGTGTACTAGTGATAAACGACTTGTATGAGATGAATTTTTAGTTAGTGTCTTTGTGATAGAGGATTTTGAACCTTAAGGTGTTGTGGTAGGGTTGGACGATGATGGTGAAGGGTTGGAAGGGGTTTGTGATGATTTTTTGAGTTATATAGGTGGTTGGTTTGGTTGTTGATAATAAAGAAAAGGCATATAAGACACTTTAGGTATTTGGAATGGCAATGTCTTTGCAAAGCCTCTAGTATTGCAAATGGCTAAAAGCAGCGGTGACTACTTAACACCAGGTAGCTGTCTACTGTCTGTCTCTTCTTCACGCCTAAACCACTGAACCGATTTCAATGAAATTTGGTACAGATATAGTCTGGGACCCGAGAAAAGACATAGGATAGTTTTCATCCCGGAAATCCCCCGGGAACGGGAACTATTAATCCACGCCGACGAAGTCGCGGGCAAAAGCTAGTTCATTATAAGTCGTTATAGGTAATTGAAAGACATCGTAAAGAAATCTATAGGGCAATTCCTGCTTTTGCAGTAACAGTCTCAATCTGTCGAAAATACATTTTCTGTTACCAAAATTTTTGACTTTTTTTTTTATTATTATTTTGGGACAACTCACACACGGCTATCTGATCCCAAGCTAATCAGAGCTTGTGTTATGGTAACCAGACAACTGATATACATACTTATATAATTTATAAATACATACATATTATAGATAAATCACACCCAGACACAGAACAAACAATCATGCTCATCACACAAAGTTTGTCCTGGGTGGGAATCGAACCCACGACCTCCGGCTTAGCAGTCAGGGCCGCTAACCACTAGACCAACAGGCCCGTCACATTGATTGTTGCTAAGATGAAAATATGACAAGATTTCGCATAATTACATAATAAATAATGTAGGTAAATTATAGAAAATTTTAACAGATTAAGAATGAGATTAGAATGCGTTTACTTCTAAAAGTTACTAGTACTACCATCCTGGACGTACTTAAGCCTAAATAAATGGAAAAAAAGGATCGCTTCCAGTAAACCTATCTCCCTGCCCTTCCAAATCGAAATAACTGTAATCGTCATAATTTGCGTCGCGATTCGGAATTTGGCGTAAATAGCCGAGTGCACAACAACCAGTAATTCGATGGTAAAACGCGACAATTTATCGTCATTCGTATTATAGCTACGTATTGAAATTGGGGTTAGTTCTGCTAAAAGCAACCAAACATGTCAAAATGTCTCTCTTTCTTCCGATGTAGGAAATTTTAAATGATAAAATTGTCGTGATGGCCCAATAGTAGTCAAAATACTTGACTTGTGTTTCTGTGGATGGATGGATGTATGTTACTTTTTCACACTTAGGCCGAACGGGTTCGAATGAAAGGCATTGCGATAGATTGTAGTGTGAAATAACGCATAGGATATTTTTTATCACAAAGAAATGTACGGTTTGCATGGGATAATTATATGAAATTTGATGCAGACGAAAGCACGGGCAGCAGCTAGTTAATAATAAGATACATACCTATGACAGACCGACGGACAAACAGATGTGGGGTTATAGCGGCAACAAAAATACATCTGTGAAAATTTCAACTGTCTAACTATCACAGTTCATGAAATACAGCCTGGTGACAAACAGACAGACCGGCAGCGGAGTCTTAGTAATAGGGTCCCATTTGACACTTTCTAGGAACGAATCCCTTAAATAGCAAAGTTTATGAGAAAAAGAAACAAATAAAACACCAACCAGCGAAACGGTTTGCATGATTCATTTAATTTATTCAACGCCATAACTTTTTAACTTTCAATTTAATTGTTGGATTATCATTCGGGTTCCGTCGGATTATAAAAGTTTTAAAAGCATTTTTATTTGCATTTCTGAAAAGTCGATCCCTTCAAGATTGAGAATCGTGATTGACTCCCCTAAGGGGGGGGGGGGGGGATAAAATCGATCATCTTCAAGATTATATTGCTTTGGGTGTGTAAGGAATATTTAAAAATATTGAAAAGAACTCATCCTAAGTTATGTTATTAGTTACTATTATAAACGCGAAAGTTTGTGACGATAGATGAGTGTTTGTTACTCTTTCATGCTCAAATGACTGAACGGAATTAGCTGAAATTATAATTATAATTTGAAGATAGGCAGTCACTGCATGTAAAACACTGGTAGGTATTCAGCTGCATCCGGTTAGTCTGGAAGCTGACATCAGCATAGTTGGGAAAAGGTTAGGCCCCGTTCCCACTATGCCGGACCGGCAGATTTGCCGAAAACCGGATGCCGGACAGAGTGTTCACATTACACCGGATACCGGAAGAAATTCACAGTTGAATTTGGACCTGCGCGCACAATGGACGACGAAATTGTTGTGTTGTGGTCAAGCGTGGACAAGGGTAATTAAAGTTTCTGCTTGAATATCCATGCTAAACGTCTACTTTTACCAGAAAATGCGAGCTGAATGACGTGAGTGGAACACGGGCGGGGCGAGGGGAGCACGAGCGGAGCGAGCGGGGGACAGATACCGGACAAACTCGTTCACATTACTCCGGGTCCGGTCGTTTTACCGGAAATTCCTAGTGACAAAACGCTCGGTAAAAATGCCGGGCTCGGCAAAAATGCCGGATCCGGGATAATGTGAACAGCTTCATATAATTTGTACAGCCACTAGCCCTTCCGGCAGATTTACCGGCGCGGCAAATCTGCCGGTCCGGCATAGTGAGAACGGGGCCTTAAGCAGATGATGAAGTATCCGATATTGACTAACAAAGAATATTTTTTATCTTTTTTTTGTGTTCCCTAGTAGACTGTCAGGTCTTCCGAGGATATGGTTAACATAATTTGATAAAATGCCCAAGGCCTTTAATCCGCCTTTATACTGTGTTTTTTTTCTAGATATGCATAAAGTTTAAATAAATGAATAAAATATTGACTAAAATATAAGCACAGTAAGACAGATAGATCTGTCAGTTCATTGCGTTGCGTTTAAATATTATGTGTGTCGTTTAGTACAGACTAAAAAGGAACCCTAAAAATAATGAACTTACTCGTTATAAAGCATTGACATTCAACGTTATTCGTTCATTACTTAGTTTGTTAAAACATAGTGCACTTACTTAGTACTTTGTAGATATTACATAAGTAAAAAAACAGAAGCATTTATTCATAATTATGTAAACAAATATACACCTAATAAATGGAACAGTAAGGTTTAAATTGTTGGTGTCATATACCTAATCTATTTGTTTTAAGTGAAGCAGGATAACCATTATGTGAACCTCGGTTATTGACCTTACACAACATTTATTTTTCTGAAGTTTAAAATCATGACCTTCTCACCTTTCGTCAAACAGGTAAGTCCTTAAATGGTTTTAACCATTATTATGATGACCCAGTGGGTAAGCTTCTCATGCATGAAGTTGTGAATTAGATAGCGGGAAATCTCAATATCAATATCAATTCAATATGACTTTTTCAATTTGCATATTTTAGTGTTTTTTTTAAGTGTTACTGAGGTTTTCTATGAAATTCCCAGTATTAGCTTGAAGTTAGGTGGGTGCTCTGTGCCTGTTTAATGGCTGTGGGTGTATATTGGTACACCTCTGCCTAACCCTTCGGGTAATACAGGCGTGATGGTATGTTACATTGAAAGATTTATCTAAGCTCAATCAATTTAGGTCCTAACATACAACCTTGAGGTACCCTTTTCACCAAACATAAACCTCGAAAGCAAGTCAGTAGATACAAAACAAATATTCTCATTAAGAGTACATTGTTCTTAATGTAAACAGTTGTAGACACAATACTGTTATAATTATTGTACAACACTTGATTACAAGACAATTGCTTACCTACCGGCGTGTACTGAGCAAATGTTATGGTGAGATACCTATTAATACAAGTAGATGAGTATTATGTAAGTGTTTGGGAACAAGATAGTTCGTAATGGGAATAAACAGGTTTCGAGAAGATAGTCATGTAGAAATAGGTGCTTTATTGTTAACTAGCTTATGTCCGCGGCTTCGTCCACGTGTATATTTTTTTTAAATAACGTGTTGACTGCCCCGTTGGTCTCGTGGTCGCAAGCGCGACTGAGGAGCATGGGGTCCCGGGTTCGATTCCCAGGTCGGGCAAAGAGTGTTATTAGGATTTTCCGTTAGGAATTTCTTAGTAGCAGCCCGGAGTTTGGAAGTTGGTGGTGTGACACCCCCGTGCCTCGGAAAGCACGTAAACCCGTTGGTCCCGGCTGTCATTCGTAGATCTTTGACAGTCGTTACGGATAGTCAGAAGCCAAGAAGTCTGACAACCAGTCTAACCAAGAGGTGTCCTGTTCCCAAGTTACTGGGTTGTGGAGGTCAGATAGGCAGTCGCTCCGTGTGAAACACTGGTATTCAGCTGCATCAGGTTAGACTGGAAGCCGACCCCAACATAGTTGGGAAAAGGCTAAGGAGATGATGTTAAGTAACGTGTTTAGTTACTGCTCTGCTCGCATGTCGCATGAATGGGCAAAAGCTAGTTTTATGATGTAACCCAGAATTTATTTTATCCTTCAGATGTTTGTGGTGACGGCTCCACAACTGGCTCAGATATCAATGGGCGGTTCTTTAGGCTTCCCATGCGTGTTACTACAGCAGTTCCAATCCAATGAGACCACCATACACACAGACTTGGACACGCTGACATGGATCGGTAAGCTATGATGCAATTTTAACCTTATTTTGTTTCTCATAGAGGTCATTTTATAGGAGGCCTTGAAGACCACAATCGCGGCCTGCGTAGGTGCGCGTACAGGGCGATAAAGGATTAAAAAATATGATACGACTTGTATTAAAATAAGGCTTTTATCTATTGCAGCATCGATGCACGGCGTCGCGGGCATAGCAGCAACATTAATGCCAACCATAATGCAGTTAAAAGGGAGAAAATACACCTTCATTGGCAGTTGTCTCCTTCTACTAATCGGATGGATCCTAGCGTATGCAGCAAAAGATGTATTAACAGTCCTGTTATCAGCTATATTCCATGGTTTATCAAGCAATTGCATGGCAATTATAAACCTTGTCACAGTCAGCGAAATGCTAGCTCCGAAATATAGATCCGCATCAATGGTACTGTTAGGGATTAACCAAACTGTAGGGCAGGTAATAGTCACTAGCTTAGGTACTGTCCTAAATTGGCAGACTGTTGCTATGGTCATGTGTGGACCGGTACTTATTGCTTTACTATTGGCTATTGTTTGGCCAGAATCACCATCATGGTTGGCTTATAAGGGAAAATTTGAAGAGAGTGAGAAAGCTTTTATATGGCTAAGAGGAATAGATGAAGAAGCGACGAACGATCTAAAAGCAATGATTTCTGCTCAGAAGGAGACGAGGAAGAACATTTCAAAGAAGATGAGGATCAGAGATACTTGGCAGAAGATGAAAAGAAGAGACTTGTATCTGCCAACTTTGTATATGATATTAATGTTAGTGACTTTCTACCTAAGTGGAGCTTTGCCTTTGTATATTTACAGTCAAGATATTGTACAGGCAGCCATTGGGGATTCTAAAGTTGCCGTTATAGGCTACGTTGTCACTTCTTATATTTTACTGACTGGATCTTTAATATCTTTGATTCTTATTAGATTCTTTAATACTAAAACTGTATTTTCTACCTCTGTTGCATGTATAGTTTCTCTGTTTGGATGTTCTTTGGTTTCTTATCTGCAAAAAATTGGGATAATAGCAAAGGATTCAATTCTTTTTCTCTATTTCTTTTTAGCATACCATATGTTAAGCAATTGCGGTTTTAATCCAGTTACTTTTGCATTAGCTATTGATTTAATGCCGGTAAAGAATAGAGGCATTGGTGGTGCCTTATTCAATATATTAACCTGTTTATTATATGTTGTGACAGTAAAATCATTGCCCTATTTAATAATAAGCATAAATATATCTTGGACCTTCTTCTTATTAGGTAGTTCTTGCCTAATTGGGACAGTATTAGTCTGGATTTATATACCAGAAACTAAAAATAGGACTTTGCAAGAAATTGAAGATTATTATAACTATGGTAGTTTTGTTAGACATAGTAATGTAGATGATGCTGAACTCACTATGCCAATCGTTAAAGAAAGTGTATTAGAATGAATAAAAATGAAATATTTTCATACATGCAAGCCTCCAGTAATCTCTAAAGATATTGGATATCTAATAATCTATACTGTTGCTACTTCCTACTACAATTATAAACGGGAATATTTTTGAGGATCGATGGATGGATGTTTAACAGCTGAACAGAATTAAGTTGTTTTTGAACTCGATAAACACAAAGGAATGTGACGAATAAAAGACGATCTTGTCGTTATTTTTGGAGTATTGTGAGATGACCGTGTGAATGTCGTTTACCATGTGTAGATGTGTCTTTAGATAATGTAATTGGCCAATGGCCGTTTTATGCTAAAGTATTCGTAGATTTAAAAAAAATAGAATAGTTTTCAATCCATTTTGAAACGCGTTCGAGGTCGCGTGCATTTGTGATTAGGTTAATTAATAAGAAATCTTAACAATAAATTTTAATTATAGTGTTGATGATATTATTCTCTTTCCTCTTCATCAGAAAGGCAATTTGTGATAATATAAAACCTGTATTTCAAGTCTGGTGTTTTATTTTAATGATTACAGAATATTTTTGGTAATTGGGAACATTTTATTTATTTATTTAAACTTTAGGCAACAAAAAGTACAAAGGCGGACTTAATGCCTTAGGCATTAAGTCAGTCAACCAAAGGTGGTGAAGAGATAACACGGTAGGTACAAATCATAAGTAACTAAAAGAACAAAATAGATAATAGATAGATAAAACCATACCATACCATTTTGATAGTATAAATCTTTATGAGAACTGAACTGTCTCTGTAGCCTAGTCGTCCTAAGCGCGATGGCTGCGGTAGAGGTCTTGGGTTCGATTCCTAGGTCGAGCAGTGTTATTGGGTTTTTCTATAAAAATCCCAGTACAAGCTCAGAATTAGAATTTGTGCCCGGCTAATAGATCGTAGGCTCGCCCCCTTTTACATGCGACCTAAACATACCGGCGAACTGTGTGTGTACATTGGCACACCTCTACCTAACCCTTCGAGGAAATGGTATGTATGTAAAAAAGTAAGAAAGAAAGAAAGAAAAAATATTGTTATTCCATATTTTTTATGGTTGCTGAAATTAACCAATCTGTTTGGTTGGTTAACATTCACCAATTCAAAGCATTGGGTGGAAAAAGAATCGATTTGTAGTCCTTAATATTATTAGAACCTTTGATATTTCGAAGCAGAACTTGAAAACCGTTATCTAGGAAACGTCGAGATCGGTGTTTGATGAAATTATTTCAAAGGAGTTAGTAGGTATCTGTCGCTAAATATGACCAATATGCGCATAACATTTGTGACGAATGTAATATATCAAGTAGTAGAGCTCTTTGTGAAGGAGCTCGTCTGTGGAAGTACCACAACCATACCGAAAGTAGCGTTGCTGTGTTCCAGTTTGAAGGGTATGGATGCCAGTGTAACCACAGTCACCATGAGACATTTCAACTTAGTTTCTGGTGTGGCAACGCATTTGCTAGGCCTCTGGTATTGCAGATGTCTATAGGCGGAGGTGACCACTTAAAACAGGTGGGCCGTCGGCTTGTTTGCCATCCAAGGAAATTAAAATACTGTTTTAAGAGATGGTGGTACGACCCCTAGTCAACAATTGTAATGTAATTCTCCAGACCGACTCCGGCCACGGCGGCTTATCTTAATGCAGACTAGCCACGTACGCAGGAGATATTATAGTGCACAAGTGTGTGCGCAAACACAGGTGCACTCCCTCTTCCCTAACTCTCATAGCCCGATGGGACGGCAATCCGACACGACTGGAGAGAGATCAGGCGCAGGACCAACGGCTTTACGTGCTTTCCGAGGCACGGGGGTGTCACACCACCAACTTCCAAACTCCGGGCTGCTACTGAGAAATTCATAATGGAAAAAACCCAATAACACGTCCTGGGAATCGAACCCGGGACCCCTTGCTCAGCAGTCACGCTTGCGACTACGAGACCAACGGGGCAGTCATCAATTAACCATCCCTCAAAAGGGATTGTTAAATTCTGTGAAAATTAAATTGTATCTTATTATCAATCAAACTATAAAAGACGCCACATCTCCCAAATTTCTTTCATCCTAGTACGAGACGAATCCGACGGACGATTGGCGAGGTAATCTGAAAGCGTTTGCTTAATACCCACTGATAACATTTGGGAAATCGGAATTATTCTAAGATTTGCTCCCGAATCTGCTCTAGAGTAATCGATATGTATGTCTGTTTGGTGAAGCGGTCTTTACATAATGATTACCGATTATTTATCTATCGGATTAGGTATAAAATATATTTTAACGATTCAGGATTTGATTAGTTTAAAATTGGAACATTAGCAGTGTTATTTTGTAGAAATGTCCCTTGGTGAGTTTATTTGAAGTGAGTTTTAAGTGAGTTATCAATCCTTAGCGTCTGGTGGGATTACAACTCACTTCAAGGTCATGTAAATTCACAGAATAAGCCGAATGATCAAGTGTCAGTTTTATTATTTCAATCAAAACTATTAAAAAAGAGATTTAGATATTTACTAAAACAAGCCCATCGCACAACAACGAAAAATCCTATCCTACTACTATTATAAAGGCGAAAGTTTGTATGTATGGATGTATGGATGTATGGATGTATGGATGTATGGATGTTTGTTACTCTTTCACGCTTAAACGGCTGAATGGATCTGGATGAAATTTGGCACAAAGATAGATTATAGTCTGGAATAACACATAGGCTACTTTTTATCCCGGGAAAATGTACGGTACCCGTAGGATAACACATCAACTGTGACGCGGACGAAGTCGCGGGCAGAAGCTAGTAATTTAATAAAACTACTCCAAGAAAAAAACAAGATTTTACACTAAAATATTCCTTATCTCAACATAGTATAAAATAAAGTCGCATCAGTCGCACCGTCTGTGCACTTACATCTTAAAGATTTTAATGAGTTTTCATCAATAGATACACTGATTTAAGAGAAAGGTTTTACGTAACGACGTAAACATACGAACATCACGCTGCGAGCAACAGGAGCTGAGCAGTAACCAAAGACGTAACTGAACGCGGATAACACCGAGAGGTATGTAGCTAGAGTAAAACTTTCTCTATTTTTCTTAAACTGCAGAACGTATAGGTGAATTTGAAAATTAATCTTTTGCAGAAGAAGAAAAAACAACATACTGGCTGAATTGAAAATCCCGTTCAAAGTCAAAGTCAAAGTCAAATCATTTATTTCAATTAGACCATTAAAAGGCACTTTTGAACGTCAAAAAAAATTAAAACTAATGAATCTAGTTGCCCATTCCAAAAGGTAGTTTCGTATGGAGAAGAACGGGCAAGAAACTCCATACATAATCTTTTAAAAAAAACGTATAACGTTTTTTTAAAAAAAACGTATTACATTATATTGTACAATTACATGCATTCCATAATAAAATATGCTAATGTCAAAACGATCTGTTAATAATAAAAGTCACTCAAAGTACTACAATACGTACTAAGTGCCACGAATTAAGAAATGAAAGCTAAACCAATTGTAATACTTAACACCAATATTGACATCGAAGATGATCACTTCTAACATTTGAAAGGCAACGAATCAGTGTGTGAGCCATAGTAGTTCTTTATTTGAATTCGGTTAAAAAGTACAGGAATAAAACATTGCATCATAATTATCTATAGGTAGGCAGTTCACCAATATACCGCACATAAAGAGGAATCATAGCGGCTGAAAATTCCGACTCATTGGTTGCAAATGTGGCTTCCAACACTGAAATAAGATTAATTTTCAATTAATATGTGAGGTTGGCAGCAAATATATGGATAAAGAATATCTTGTTTATACTATGGTATATTAAAACAGACTATAGTTTATATTCTACGCTATACTGTTACGCTAGAGGTCCTGAGTTCGATTCCAAGGTCGAGCAAAAAGTGTTATTGGGTTTTTCTCTAAAATTCTCAGTAGCAGCTCGGAGTTTGGATTTGTGCCCGGTTAATGGCAATAGGCTCGCTCCCTATTAAATGGGACCTAAATATACCGGCGAACTGTGGGTGTACATTGGTACACCTCTACCTAACCGTTAGGTGAATACAGGCGTGATGGTATTATTAATATCAAAATCTTAATATATTGAATGCAGAAAAGCCAGTGTTTACGAGTAGGTTTTACGATGCGTGTGTTCCGAACCACCGTACAATATGAGGATCAAGCTAAAAACGCCGAAAAACATCACGTTTCTTGTATGTTCACTTTATTTTATTTTTAATATATGATGGGACATGACATGGGACTTAAATATACCGGCGAACTGTGGGTGTACATTGGTACACCTCTGCCTAACCCTTCGGGGAATACAGGCGTGATGGTATATATATTAATATATAATGTTAAAGCGTCAATAGAAATACACACTCTGTGAAATTTTTAACTCTACCTATTACGGTTCATGAGATACAGCCCACTGACAGACAGACAGACAGATTTTAATTCACCGGCTCGCCGTTCTGTTATGTAACCTGTAATAAAAGGGAAACAAAAAAATTACATTATAAACTAATAATTTATCTATACTATATATTAAAGAGAAAAGATTTTGTTTGTACTGACTAAGCTCCGAAACTACTGGACCGAATTTTACCACCGTGTCACCAATAGATAGCTAAATTATCAGGGAGCAACATACGGTATATAAAATCACGCTACGACACACGGGAGCTGAGCAGTGGCAAAAGACGTAGCTTAACGCGAGTGAAAATATCAGTCAAAACATTGAAGCTAGTTGCTCGTTCCAAACAATAGGTTCCTATGGTGACGAACGAGTAATATAATACTATGGTATTAGATGGATTGTGTAGATGATAATATTTATCTCAACACCAATAAAGCTGCCAGTGTCTAAGGACTTACACAGACGGCCGACTTTTTATGCTGTAATGTCAAGAGTATCGTATTACCCATTACTGGGTTGTGGAGGTCTGATAGGCAATCGCTCCATGTAAAATACTGATATTCAGCTGCATCCGGTTCGACTGGAAGCCGACCCCAACATAGTTGGGAAAAGGCTAGGCAGATGATGATGAATGTCTGCGACGACCAAGCACAAATACAGTGCGTGTGACATCTCTACATAGTATAAAACAAAGTCGCTTCCAGCCGTTTGCACGCTTCTGCGGGTTGTTCGAAATAGATACCGCGCCCCCGGAACGCAAAGGGCACATGAAGGAACATAGACGGGTTTTAGTCAGTAAAAGTCTGACACTCCCTCCCGCCCCGCCCAGGGCGGGGGAAGTTATTTGATGATTTCCCGTCTATAAAAAAAAAAAAAAAAAAAGCCGTTTGCACGCTTAGATATTTTAAAGTAAGCAACGGATTTTAACGCGGTTTTCATCAATAGAGAGTGATTAAAAAGAAGGTTTATACGTATAGAACATCATGCTATGACCAGCGGGGGCGGAGCTGTAACCAAAGACCTGACTGAACGGGGATGACACCGCGGGGGTGAAAATAGTTTTAGTTAAAAATAAAATAAAAACACCTTTCTTGAATAGGGACTTCCTTTATTTTTAATCTTATTTTTATTGTTTATTTTAATAAAATAAATATATAAAAAAATTTATATATATTATATATATTTTTTTATATATTTATTTTTATAGCCGCGGTCATAGTAATTATGTACTCTATGAAAATTTTAAGTATCTACATAGATACAACCGGTTCAAAGATACAGCCTTGTGACAGACGGACGGACGAATAGACAGGGGAGTCAAATTAATATGGTTCCGTGTGACACCCTATCGGTACGGATTACTAAAAACAAAATGCAGACCTCTCCACACATTGAACAGAACTGTACTCTATCGCACTAAGCCTGTCTGCCCACGACCGACAATCGGTGACCGATTTTTTGTCGGGGAGAATGGAACATATGAGTTCTTGTAAACCAATAAAAGGCCGAAAAAAGTCGGTCATACGAAACTATGGAATCCAACAAAAAGTCGGAGAGGCTAAAAGTCTATCGTCTGCACAAACCCAAACTTCACTGACGTCAATCGGCTAATCGACATCGTGGGATTCCAAATCCAACGACAAATTCCGGGAAGGCACTTTATTTTTACCGCGCCACCGAAACAAACTTTGATTTGTAATTCATGAATTTTATTAACAAGATCTTGGAAAAGTTAAATTGAGTTTTCTCATACTTATTACTAGATGTCCGGCTCGGAATCTTTTGCATTTGTGCTGCTTCCATGAGCTCGGCAACCATGTTTTTTTGGCCTACGAAATGGAAAGAAGAAAGAAATATGCAAGGATTTATTCTGCAACTAATTATGATTTTAACTTTGGTGTTCTTAATTAAATATGTTGTAGGTACTAGCTTATGTTTGTGACTTTGTGTAAGTAAACTAAGGACTGAAGCCAAAATCTGAATGATACATGGGATAAAATTAATCCTATGTCTTCATCATCTGCTTAGCCTTTTCCCAACTATGTTGGGGTCGGCTTCCAGTCGAACCGGATGCAGCTGAATACCAGTGTTTTACATGGAGCGACTGCCTATCTGACCTCCACAACCCAGTAACTGGCTTCTGACCATCCGTAACGACTGTCAAAGATCTTAGAATGACAGCCGGGACCAACAGCTTTACGTGCTTTCCGAGCTACGGGGGTGTCACACAACCAACTTCCAAACGCCGGGCTGTTACTGAGAAATTCCTAATGGGAAAACCCAATAACACTTTTTAAAATTAATCCTATGTGTTAGAAGCTAAATCAATGAAATTTTACTACCCGCGACTTCAACCACGTGGCTTATTTCACTCGCGTTAAGTTACGTCTTTGGTTACTGCTCCGCTCCCGTGGGTCGTAGCGTTATGTTATATAGCCTATGTTAGTCAGGAATAATGTAGCTATCTATTGGTGAAAAATTGTTAAAATCGGTCCAGTAGTTTCGGAGTCTTTTCGGTACAAACAAACAAACAAACAAAAAAATATTTTTTTAATATTAGTAATAGTACCTAAAGATAAAGATATTGTTATCTATGTGTGCCAAATTCTAGCCTATTTTGTTTAGTCATTTAAGCGTGAAAGACTAACAGGCACATGAGAGTAACAATGCAAAAGTTTGTGTATAGATGGCCTTCATCCGATCACACATTCATCCACTCAAACTTTCGCGTTTGTAATAATTGTAGGACAATACAAGGATGATTTGATGGTAATTATTATGGTACTCTATCTATAACGAAATTATAAAGAGATAACGTTGTTTGTGTGTTTTTAAATCTCTGGAAGTACAGGCCGGATTACCATTTCTTTTTCTCACATATTTTATTTCCACTACTTCGAACGCATTGTAATCAGACACTACAAACAGACACTTTTATTTTTTTGTATAGATGCAGTATGTGTTAGTATGGACATAGGTCTCCCCCATAGATTTCCAAAAAACCGGGTGGAAGCGGCCTGCTTCCAGCGTCTCAGAGGCCTATGTCCAGCAGTGGACATCCTGCGGCTGATATGACGATGACGGTTCTTGAGATCCACGAGTGGAAAATCGCGGGCACAAATTAGTATTTAACGGAAGATTTCCTTGCAATTTTCACTGCCAAATATTGCAATATCCCGTTTTAAATTGCAGATATAAATATCGTGTATCGTATAAATTAACCGGTCGTAAGCAAATCAAACTAAAATTTGTCGTGACTCGATGTGCTCAAATTGGAAATGTAATAATGTTACGTCTACGTTCTGAGGTTAAGGAGATTGCAGATCCAAACATATCAAAACTTTATAACTGTCCTTAGATTTACCAAAACGAATGACAGTCGGGACCCATTATTTGGAAAATTAAACCTGCCTAGATTTGTAATGGATCCTGATTGTTATTTAACAGAATTCTAGACCACTTGATTTGTTTTCTTTTTTTTTCAGTATTTATTTAAAGTTCAATGTCGGGTTATTAAATTTTTGTAATTGCCTTTTTATTTTATACTTTTTTAGTGAGTAAAATGCAAAATAATATAAAAATGATAAGAAAATCCTAAAGATAATTTTCATATACCTATTAATTATATCCCACTTAACATAGTTTATCGACTTTCAGTTTTCTTTTCACAATATAGCATCTGGTTGTCGCCATATTGAATTTTGACTACTGTCATATCTTTAGTGACACTCGCAAGATTAAGACACACAATTTGATCTCTAGAGTGCCTCAAAGGAACAAACATTTACATAGGCGAGAAAATCATTTTTTTTTATATCATTGTATGGCGAACAAGCCGATGGCTCACCTGATGTTAAGTGGTCACCGCTTCCTATAGACATCTGCAATACCAGAGACCTAGGACATCATCCATTGCGTCTCTTGCAGTCGAGTAAAAAAGAATGACACCTACCTACAATAATTCGAAGTCAACCTGCATACCCCCTTATCTCACCAACGTGGTGTGTACCCGACTCTAATAATTCGAGAGCGAGTTAAATCTCATCTCGACACAAATCAAATATTTAGCTAAGACGGGTTTTGACGTACCTACGTACATACAAACAAACATACGTACGTACAAATATAGTTGGGTGATATATTACGTGTAGTTTGTAAATAAATATATCGAATGTTGAAGGTGTTATGATATTAGTAAAGACTAGCTTTGACCGTGACTTTGTCCTTTGGGAAGTAGTAGTAGAGCTCTTTGTGAAGGAGTTCGTGCGGGGAAGTACTACCACCATAACTATGTCTGCCGTAAAGCAGCGTTGCTGATTTAAATTTTAAGGGTACGGGTGCCGGTGTAATTACAGACACATAGACTTTTTAAATCTGTCTCTGGGATGGCAACGCATTTGCAAGGCCTCTGGTATTGCAGATGGATTAATAGCAGCCTTGACCACTAAACAATAGGTGAACGTCGGCGTCGGCTTGTTTACCAGCCAATGAGGAGCATGAGGTCCTGTCTCGGGCAAAAAACGTTATTGTATTTTTCCAATAAAATTTTCTCAGTAACAGTCGAAGTTTGGAAGCTGGTGATGTGTTATCCCCGTGTTTTGAAATCACGTTAAGCCACTGGTTGTGCGCCCCCGATCTCTTCACGGTCCTGTCAGATTGCCGTCCAATTGGGTTATGAGAGTCAGGGAAGAGAGGATGCACCTATGTTTGCGCATATATTTATGCACTATAATATTTCCTGTGTACATGGCTAGTGCTGATTGATATTGTTGCTATTTTTAAACTTCCTCTAATATACTCATTCCTTGATTTACCCATTCTAGTCACATCCATCTCAAAATTCTCATCTCCGCTACATGCAATCTCTTTTCATCCGTCTTCTTCACGGCCCAACATTCTCTAGTTCAAACTCTTCAGCTTTATAATATTAGTCCTACTAATAATTATTATAAACGTGAAAGTTTATGAGGATGTATGGATGGTTAAATGTTTGTAACTCCTTCACGCTTAAATGGCTGAACAGATCTGGATGAAATTTGGCACTGAAATAGATTGTAGTGTAGAATAACACATAGAAGACTCTTTACCCCGGAAAAAAGTGCTGTTCCCTACTGTGTATCATTATACAACGATAATAGACTGGTAGAGAATGCCTAAGGCATTAAGTCCGCCTTTGTACTTTTTTTTTGTGCATAAAGTTTAAATAAATAAATAAATTTGACGCGGTGGACGTTGCGGGCAGACCAAGTACAGATATAGAACTATCAGCCTTCCATTCATTCATTCATTAACTCATTTATTTTCAGCGAACGTAACAAACAAAAACTCTTCATCTTTATAATATTAGTAGTATAGTTAATTAATATCGAAATATATATGTTGCAGTTAAAACTCTTAACCAGTCATTGACTAGCAAAATCAGTCAAAAGTACTTTTGACCGTATACTTTGTAGATGTTATGACGTAGGCAACCGCTAAGTAAGGATTTTGATAAATTCCACCCCTAAGGGGATAAAATAGGGGATGAAAGTTTTTATAAATCTTCTTAGATTCTCGACTGATTGAACTGAAATTAAAGATTGGAGCTACTATGATGAAGATGTCCGCTTTAATAGGGTCCTTGTAAGTTAACGCGCGTGAAACCGCGGGGCACAGCTAGTAGTTAATATAGTATTACACAACAATATGACAATCCTTGAAAGTTTATCGGCTCACATAAAACTCCCAATTACCTGAGCATTATGAGTGACATTCGCTACCTTTAGCTAAAATCATCCATTATGATATTACATTTACGACATAACTGTTCAGACACGTGTATCGATCACCAGGATTGCGGGAAAGCGCGAGTTCGAGTTGCTAGTGAAGGGTTCTGTACCACCGAACAATATTCACATTATATTTGGGTACTTGCCTCATTGACAGTGATGCGGACGAGTTTTTTTGATGGCTTAAGAGCTTTCTTTTCTTTTCTTTTTATGCCATTGCATGGTAAAAAAGCCCACGGTCCACCTGAAGTGAAGTGGACTCCGCTTCCTATAGATGCCTGCAATACCAAAGGTCCTCCAAATGCGTTGCTATCCTAGACACAAAATTGAAATAACTCATGTGCCTATAATTTCACCGGCACTCATACCATTTAGACCGGATTACAGCAACAAAAACACTGCTTTACAGTAGAAACAGGCATAGTGGTAGTACTTCCCCGGACGAGCTCCTTCACAAAGAACTCTACTACTGCTAACCACTAACAATTTTTTTTATCAACACAAAAGTTTCCACGCAATGTGTACCTGAGGATGGTCAGTATAGCCGAGGCCTGCCCAAGAAGAGGTGGCGGGATAACCTAGACACACATCGAGAGCTGATTTGAGGTGGCGCAAGAAAATAATATTTAGAGGGTCTTGGAGAGGCCTTTGCCCAGTAGTAAAACATTATAGGTTAGGTAGGTAAAAAAACAACTTGCCAAAGTGGCCATCTTACAATATTTACCACTCCAAAAAAAAACATTTTTCTTAATTTAATTTTTAATATAATTAAATTATTATTAATCATTATAGCTGCCATATTCACAGCGAAAATTTCAAGTGTCTTACTGTTACAATAGAAGAGATGCAGCCCTATGACTGAGAGAGAGACAGACAGACGGATGAATAAGACTAAATTTCAAGGTTTAACCAACACAGTACCCTATTCATTGTTTACAAGACATCTCTTCTCCCTGCGTGCCTTAGGCATTATAGGGGTCCAATTGGACCCTTTGAGCACAGTCTACGGAACACTAAAAACATGAATGACGAAGTTTACAAGGAAAAGAAACTCGATATCAATCTTAAGCTAACGCCAGAGACATGTCAGCGAAACGCTGCGCCCTCAACTTTGATTTGTAATTCATGAAATCATTATGAACTTCCCACCAAACTTAAATCGACTTCCCTTGTAGTTCAACTGCAAACTTCCAGTCACAGCTCGACTATTATCTGCACAAGCAATTTCGAACTCTACCCCTTCAGCTTTAGAGTTTATAACGTTTGTAATTGACGCTTAATTACATGAAGTATTAATTTTGTTTGTAATCTGACATCTAGAAAGTTTGGGCCCAATGACAATTTGTTAGACGTCTTCTAAGTTAATTTTTTTGTCTGTTTTAAAGTGGGGAGATTTATTGGGCACAATGCGGAAAAGGAATTCTTTTTATTTTTTGAAAGGTACTTAAAATCCTATCAGGTAATATTTCAAAAAGTTTTTTTGTTTTAGAATTATTTTTTAATCTGTTGTGGGTGTAAAAATCCACTTAATGAAGTCAAGAGTAACATGTGTTTTCGGTGATTGCGATGTTTGTATCTCCCGGACCATAACTGGGAATCTTTTGGTTAAGGAAATATAGAAGTAAAAAGTTTCAACATAATATTTACAAAAAGTTTTAATACTCCCGTGATCCTTTTACTGTTGCATGCCATCCATCATACCATCACGCCTGTACTCCCCGAAGAAGCGAAGGCAGAGGTGTACCACTTTACACCCACAGTTCGCCGGTATATTTAGGTCCCATGTAATAGGGGGCGAGCCTATTGCCATTAACCGGGCATAAATCCAAAGTCCGAGCTGTTACCGAGAATTTCATAAAAAACCAAAACGCCAACTGCCGTGTTGTTACCCAATAATACTTTTTGCTCGACCTGGGAATTGAACCCAGGACCTCTAGCGTAGCAGTCGTGCTTAGAACCACTAGGGTAACGAGGCAGTTACATGCATCTATAAGAAATACATAAATTACGTTACTCAGCAATATTTTTGTCAAATATTTTTATGAAATGCTATATTACATAATATGAAATATACATTTAAACTAAAAGTGAGAAATGAGAGCTGAGTTAGGCTTAGTAATAGGTTCACATTGGCACCTTTCGAGTACGGAACCCTACAAACGAAATAAAAAAAACTATAGAAAGATGGTAATTCAAGATAAACATTATTAATTAATTATTATGAACATACGTTTCATAGTCTAACCGTTATATGGCCTTGGGTATCGCGAAACAATGTTGATATATCCATACCGCCCCAAGAAGATTGATGAAGAAACTATGACGAAGCATTTTCACGTTTAAGCCTAGTTTTGGCAAAATGGGCCAACCCACAATTATTCATTAAATTATTCATTTAATTTGCGCGTATTGTTAGGAGATTCCTTTCTCAGGAGCCCTAACCACCGGTGGCTTGGACACTGTTCCCGACGCGCCGCGCCGGTGGGCTACTATTTTTTATATCTTTTGATGATTTATTATTAAAAATGTAATTTATTTGTATATTTAATAAATAAATGGAAATTAATTTTACATGCCAAATGTGTATGGTACATATGGGCAGCGCAGGACCGCTCGTTGTGGCTGTCTTTACGGGAGGTATATGTCCAACAATGGACGGCCATCGGCTGATAATTATGATGATGATGATAATGTCATTACTATTCTGTAATAAAGGTAAGAATTTTACTGACTTTCAGGTACGATCGCAATATTTTCAAACTAATTTCGGTCTAAATCTGTCAAAAATGCCTCTAAATTACGTATATTTTTTGACAAATCAAATCAAATCACTTTTATTGTTAACACAGGCATACAGACATTGATTGTCACTGAGATAAGGTTAGAGATTACCTTACAACCACACAAACTTTGTGGACAAATGAATGACTAAATATGTTGCTAAGCGCAAAACTCGAAAACGGCTTAACTGATTTGGCTGATTCTTTTTGTGTTGTGTACATAAATTTTTGGACAGAAAGATTCTTATGACCGATTTTTCTTTAATAATCCTCCCTAGAAGTTATAAATTTGCACCCGAGAGAAGTCGGAGCGAATCGCTAGTATTTGTATAAATTTAAACCTATGAACGCTAGTAGGTAGAGCAGAATATTATCCAAATCATTAGAACTCAGAAGACTCTCCGTCTTACTCGGCGGATCTCCTGGCGGTATTACCACAAGATGCATATGTATGACCTGACGCGCTCCGGGCTACACCGCGTGATACCGCGGATGTCTGTACAATAACAATTCCGTATAATATTGAGCGGTGGTAGTTTATCTTCTAATACATTATATTCATGCATTATGTACTGTTGCTCGTCGAATATGTTTATAAGTAGATTCGACCCGTGACTTTGTCCGTTTGTAATAAAATTGATCGTGAATTGAACGAAATTGAATTAGTAGCCTAAAAACCGTCACCGTCATTTACCTACAAGGAAGGAAAAAAACAATGATATTAATTCTGTTTGCCATTCCAAAAGGCTAGTGCTGGATGAGCTGCCCAGATCAGCTAAATATAATAAAAATACTTCTGCTATGTGTGTAAAAATTTATAATAAATTACCAAATATATGTTAAAAGCATTAAATTTTAATAAATTTAAAACCGAATTGTATGAATGGCTTAATAATAATAATTTTTAAATGGGTGGGCTACTATTTTTTATATTTTTAAATGTTTTTATTTTTTTTTATACTAATATTTAAAAATGTAACTTATATGTACATGGTCAGGTCATAAATTCTGTCAAAAACTTTCAATGTAATTAATGATATACTTTTTGAGAATGATTTAAAAATTATATATGAAATGAAAGATAATTAAATGTACAATAAAATGTTATTTACATTATTCGAAATGCCCCCCTCCATTTTGAATACATGCCCTTAATCGGCGCGGCCAATCATCGATCGCAGTACGCACCACATTCATATCTATTTCAGCCGCTGCTTTAACCAGAGATGCTCGGAGAGACTCCAAATTCTGATGAGGTTTAGCGCAGACTTTCTCCTCCAAATGTTGCCATATCTTGTAGTCCAGCGGGTTTAAATCTGGACTAGAAGAGGGCCAGTCTTCATGCTCGATGAAGTCAATTTCATGGGCGGTCAACCAGTTTTGCGTGCTTCGTGCCTTGTGAGCTGGTGCAGAATCCTGCTGGAATATCCAATGTCTGTTTTTGAACATTGTTTGAGAAAGAGGTTCCACTATGTTCGTTAGGACGGTATTTTGGTACACCACAGCACTGGTTTTCACACCTTTTTCACAGAAAAACACCTCAGTTAAGCCTGAAAATGAGACTCCAAGCCAAACCATGAGTGAGGAAGGATAATGCCCTCGCTGGACCCTTGGAATACGCGCGCTTGCTTCTTCACTGCTGTGGGCATACACCTTATCATTTTGTTTGTTGTAACTTTCTTCGATGGTAAAAATTTTTTCATCTGAAAATAAAATTTCGCGGTATTTTTTTCCCGCGTACCGCCGTAACAAAGCGCGGGATCTTTCCAGTCTAATTTTTTTCAAACGCTCGTTTAAAAAATGTCCGGTCTTTTTACGATAAGCTCGCAGTCCCAGGTATTCATTTAACACTCTTTTGACCGTGGTTCTGCTTAACCCCATCTGAAGGGCTAAGATTTTTTGCTTACGCACGGGATTTCGTTGAATTCGCGCCTTTACTGCTTTGATGACCGCTGGTGTCCTAACTGTACGAGGTCGGCCACTCCTCTCACGATCTTCGAAGCTTGAATCTTCAGTGTATCGTTTGATAGTGCGATACACAAACTGTAGTGTTATTTTCAATTTTTGTAGAATGTTGAAAATCTCTTTTGGCGCGTAACCACAGTGGTGCAACGCGATAACAGCGACTCTATCTTCCTTCTTCGACCACTCCATATTTAAAAATGAATAAAATTTAATTTCTTTTTTTATTTTCGGCAAGCGCAAATGATCTACTTTTAAAAATAGTCGACGTTTATCTAGCCAGTATTCGAAAATTAAAATAATAAGGTTTTAACAGAACTTATGACCCGACTGGGTATATACAATAAATAAATGAGAATAATTTTTATAGTATTAATGACTTTTTGAAATTTAAATAATTAATTGTATTCTATGTCAAATTGTAGTATTATAGTTGTAAGTAAGTTTGCATGCTTTATTATTAAGCAAAACATGCTGATCTAAAATGTTTAATAACAACCTGTATACCGTGTTTTATGCAAATAAAATATCTTATCTTATCTTAAAGGTAATTTCGTATGTAGAAGAATGGTCAGGAAACTCTTAACTTATTTCTAAAATATTTGAAAGATGTTTCACGTCAAAAGCAATAAAGCTATAATAAATGCTAGATACATGTTTAATTGTTTATTCCACTTTGTTATTCCCGATACACAAATAGCAGCCTTCGTAAGTACGTACAGCGGCTCCTAACTCCCAGCTTCAAGTTAGCCCGCATAGAACTTGCATTGCAAACTTCTCTGATAACATTATCACTGCGTTGATAACTAAGTTACTTCAGTTCGTGTTAAGTTATATTCTCAATAAGTGAAAGTGTTACTGGGAACTTTAGTTTAGAACTTAGTTAAGACTATGATTTTAATGTTATACTAGCTGTTTTCTGTGTCTTCGTTCGCGTAAATGAACGAGTGGACAGAGATGAATGTTAGATTCCCGTGGAATAATGTATTAACTTTGAAGAGGACAAAGTCGCGGGCAGTAGTTAGTCAATAAATAAATGAAAACTGCTCAAGCATAAGCGTCTCTGCACACGACCGAAAATCGGGCTGATTATCGGCCCGATTTTTTTAAGATTTCTACCCCGGCGAGAATAAATTGTCAAAAATTGGCCCGATTATCGGTCGTAGGGGCAGACCCTAAGCGTCTCCGCACACGACCGATTATTTTTGACCAATTATCGGACCGATTTTAGACAGATTTCTTCTCGACAACAAAGAAATCGGTTCGATAATCGGTCATGGGCGAAGACGCTAATAGAAATGTTTCGTTTCGAGCTTATTTCTTGGATTTTTGTACACGTATTTACTCTCTAATTTGACTGTATCTGATTTGTCAACTGACATCTTATTTATCTTATTTCAAAAAGAAAAGCTTTCGTTAATCTAGATTCGGATGATGGATTGAATAAAAAACAAAGTAGACATTCGCAGAACAGTTCTGTTAAAAACTCAATTTACGACGAACAAACAATTTCCTATTTCCTGAACTGTACAAAAAACGGACAAGTTTTTTTCTCGACGGTCCCGTTTTGCGTTAAAATTATTCAGATTTTAACATTGAATCTATAACTAGTAATATTATAAATAGGAAATATTTTTCTGTTTGTTTGTATCGAATTAGCTCCGAAACTACTGCACGGATTTTAATTATTTATTCACCAATAGATAGCTACGTTATTCTTGCTTGAGTAACATAAGCTGTATAGTATCATGCTACGTCACACGGGAGCGGAGCAGTAACTAAAGACGTAACCTAATGTGGGTGAAGTCTGAATGAATGAATAAGCCTTTAAAGGTTTAGCCTTTTTTTTTTTTTATACGGGAAATCATCAAATAACTTCCCCCGCCCTGGGCGGTACGGGAGGGAGTGTCAGACTTTTACTGACTAAAACCCGTCTATGTTCCTTCATGTGCCCTTTGCGTTCCGGGGGCGCGGTATCTCTTTCGAACAACCCGCAGAAAGGTTTAGCCTAAGCTAAGCCTTTTATTAAAATCATTTGTAATCTAATAACAATATTGAATTAGCTTAATATAACAATTTCGCAACACCTACTAAACTGAATTTATTTTAATACTAGCTTGTGCCCGCGACTTCGTCCGCGTCAAAGTTACATACTATCCCACGGGAACCGTACATTTTTTCGTGATAAAATATAGCCTATGTGTTATTCCGCACTATTACTTATGTCAGTGAAAAATTTCATGCAGATCCGTTCAGCCGTTTGAGCGTGAAGAAGAGACAAATATACAAACTTTCGTCTTCCGTACTAATATTATAAATGCGAAAGTAACTCTGTCTGTCTGTCTGTCTCTTCTTCACGCCTAAACTACTGAACCGATTTCAATGAAATTTGGTACAGATATAGTCTGAGACCCGAGAAAGGACATAGGATAGTTTTCATCCCGGAAATCCCCCAGGAACGGGAACTATTAATCCACGCGGACGAAGTCGCAGGCAAAAGCTAGTTATTAATATTTTGTTGGATTTGTTGCTTGTTTATTTTCTTTAGCCAGTCGGCAATAGCTTGGCAAACAGATCTGCGGGCAGAAACTAGTATAGAACAAACAGAAAATCTCTGAATACAAATAACCTCAGTTTTCAGGTGGACACGCTTTCGAATTCGCAAAAGAGAAGGCTAATCTTGGGCCCAGCAGTTAACTAGTTGAAATGGGTCTTAAAAAATCCGTTATTTTTTTTCTTAAAAAAATCACAAAATACTGTATTATGTTTCTATCTAGAAAGCGAGAAAACTTAAAAAATGTTATGAAACAAAAAATCGATTAAATACATGCCTCAGTTCTTAGTAATCGATTGTGAATAGTTCGGTAAAATCTCAAAATATGTATGAAATTCGAGTGACAATTAGTGCTTATCAATCGTTTTGTAGAATCGATTCATAGCGAATGGAGTTTCTTTAATTTTTCTTTGATTAGCAACACTGGTCACCGACTGACATATGACAGCCAGAATAAAACCGGCTGTCGTCAGTTTTATTTCGTTCTGAGTGTGCACGTATTTTCCATGTTTTATTGTGTAACCCACGACCTCGGCTTACACTCCATGCATATAATCATTACATAACAAAAGCTATTAAAAAACATTTTGCAAAAAACTACAATATTATCAGGTAACCTCACTTTTACTTTACTACATATAACTTGACCCCTGGATAGCCAAATTTCGCCAAATTTTCAGTGAGGTCTTGTTATTATATCCTCTTTCAAATAAGACTAGTTTGATTGAGTTCACACCTGGGCCCAAGTTACTATGGAACCCTATCCTTCTCCTTTTATTATTTTAAATAATAAACGCGATCGGGAATAAATTGTCCAAAATTCGTAACTCAATGAGAGATCGCGCGAAAATGCGGTCACGTGGTATAAGGGTTGTTACTATTTGGCGAGCGGAGCGGGACAAGATATTATTTTGTCTAACTTTATTTTTGATGAGCTTTTTCCTGCGTCTTCCGCGTGAATTTTCTTCATTATCAGTCTGCATCATTACAGTCTACTGCTGGACATTGGCCTCTCCAATCGCCAATTGATTCGAATTTTATTACATATCCCCTATATTTTGGAAAAATAAAATACAGGCTACGGGGTTACACAGCTCCTTATGGCGGAAGAATTTTTTATATCGGACTAGTAGTTCCTGAGATGAGCGCGTGCAAACAAACTCTTCAATGTTAGTATGCATTTTCAAAAGCATTGACTGGATTTTCTTATTCTAACTTCTTAGTAGACCTACGTAGAAGCTTGGTGTTACTATCTGTATTTTTTAAGACAAATGTGACGTCACTCTCCTGAACTAGGTAGCATCACGCTACATTCCTCTGGAGCAGAGCAGTAAACAACGTGACGTAACTCAAAGTGGATGGACAAAACAACACCGCGACGTAGTCGCGATCAGAAGTTAGTCTCAAACTTGACAAAGGGACTGGCTGAATGTCCATTCGTATCTTACTTTTAGTAACCTTATAAACCCATTCATACACCAAGACAAGAAAACCTAAATTCAAGTAACAAAGTTCAGTATTTCACAAAATATCAAAACAAAATAAAACATCACAATCTCAATAAAATGTGGAAGAAAATTCAGCAAGTCTTCTTTTGTCATTCACCTGACATTTTACCTTGTATCTTTGTAAAGATTGCTTTGATCGTTACTTTGATCTCGACAAGTGACAAAAATGGAGCCCCCATTTTGGTACCGCACTCTACCCTTAACACAGAGGACCTACCCTAACTTTTCAAACTCCGAACATCATTTGCAGCGCCCAACCGCACAGCCAGTAGCTCTCAAACGTCGGAAGGGGAAGGTCGCGTCCTCCCGTTATCTTGGCGGGAAAATTCTGACATTCTTTTTTCGAACGCCGAAAGTATTTTTATTTCCGGAGTGTTTTTTTTTCTGTATCAGACTTTTGTGTTTCGTCCTCTTTGTTGGTGATGACAGGCGGAGTGTAAAACCTTTTTGGTGAGTATTGAAGGGTAATTTAAGTTTGTTAAGTAGCAATCTAAGTTTCTTGAAGGCTTCCTGAGTTCTTAGTGTTTGTTGTCAACTTTTGTTTGTGCGGTATTAATTACTTGATAACAATCTGTATTGAATTATAAGGGAGAGGCAATTTTGAGGCGGTTTTACTTAGACTTTGAGTTTTAAAACAACAATCACTTAGGGTTCAATTTTGCGGGGTTGTCGACAAATTATGTCTTGTTTTGTGATGTCTCTCAATTAATCATGGTCTACCTGATTAATTGAACAATCTATAGGTAAGTACAGTCATTAGCATAAATATGTATACAATTGACAACATTTTAAAGTGATTTTCTCATGATTAAACTATTGCAACTTTGAGATAAGATCTATTTGATAATAGTATGGGAATTAGAATATTTTATTTGTAACATCTTTTTATTTTAATCAATCCTTTCAAATTTTACTAGTGTATACATTTTTATACTTGTGACTGTACTATTACAAAGCTGAAGAATTTTTCTTGTTTGTTTGGTTAAAGAAACATCTCTGGAACTACTAGTTGTATTGGAAAGAATAGGTAAGTCATACGATAGCCAGATTCATTAATTACAGACAGAAGCTAGTAAAACAATCATCATCATCTGCTTAACCTTTTCCCAACTATGTTGGGGTCGGCTTCCAGTCTAACCGGATGCAACTGAATACCAGTGTTCTACATGGAGCGACTGCCTATCTGACCTCCACAACCCAGTAACTGGGCAACACGATACCCCTTGGTTAGACTGGTTGTCAGACTTCTTGGCTTCTGACTGTCTGTAACGACTGTCAAAGATCTACGAAAAACAGCTATAATTCCATGAATTTATGTATCAGATAATTAATTAAGATAGATTAGGATAAGATTTTTTTTTGTCAAAAACACGTGTAGGTTTATAATCAGCTGAACCGATTATAAAAACAAAAGTTCAACATGTTTTGCTTAGAAAGGCGTATGTACAAACATCATCATCATCTTCCTGCCCTTAACCCAGGTTACTTGTGGTCGGCGCAACACGTTTTCTTCTTCCAAGTCGTCCTTTCAGCCGTCATACTATCACTGACTCCCTTCTCTTTTATATCATTCTTCACAAAATCCATCCACCTTTCTTTGGCCTCCCTCTTCCATTTCATCCATCAGGCCTCCTGCCGCTGGTGCCGGGCTTCTTTCCTGTAGGCGTATATGTACAATTACAATAATAATGTGATTAAAAGTTTTAAATACTGTAGATTTTCATCAATAGATATTGGTGAAAAAAGGTTTAATAAGAGTCCAGTACTTTCAAACTTACTTTTTTTTTTTTTTTTTTTTTATATAGACGGGAAATCATCAAATAACTTCCCCCGCCCTGGGCGGGGCGGGAGGGAGTGTCAGACTTTTACTGACTAAAACCCGTCTATGTTCCTTCATGTGCCCTTTGCGTTCCGGGGGCGCGGTATCTCTTTCGAACAACCCGCAGCCCCGGCAGGCATCGGCCCTCAGTGGCCCCATCCAATTTGCTGACATCTCTTTGAGGCGCGCGTGAAACACGAACGCGCCGTCGACACGGTCTGTCGCTAGTGAACGTACGGACGGTGAGCTACGCATTGCTCACCGTCCACAGACCCGCGTCTACGGTGGCCGGGAGTCGTCTCGTGTTTTCAAACTTACTTGGTGTAAACATACAAAAAAAAAAAATTTCCTCTTTATAATATTAATATACAAATCTTTTTAACCTTTAGTACATTGTTGTGTAATTAACCTGAAATTTAGAGATTGTGAAACTGCCTTTGATAATCTAGTGTTGCACATACCTACATGAAGTTGTTAAATAACTAAGACCGGTGTCTTCCAAGAGTTGCAAACTTGTCGATAATACATGTTGTTGATAGTTCTCCTTATACTAACCTACATTCTGAACAAAGTTTTCGGAAACACACATGTTCTACATACCATCACGCCTGTATCCCCCGAAGGGTTAGGCAGAGGTGTACCAATGTACGCCCACAGTTCGCCGGTATATTTAGGTCCCATGTAATAGGGGGCGAGCCTATTGCCTATTACATTATAATTTAAACTTAATAAACTCCCGAAATAAAAAGAATATTATGCATTTTCATTTGCTTATAAGCTAAAATTTGGTATAGAGATTCAGCACCGGATACACTCTTCACCCCGTTTGTATGGATATAGTGACTAAATACACTTATTTAGCTCCATCAGCTTTTGTTTATAGAAAATTGTATCACACAGTATCACAAAGTATTGTATCACATCCACGAACTGAACGCACGCGTACGCATCTCCATACTACAATAGTGTTTTCTATAGGCAAAAGCTGAATGGAGCTGAATAAGTGTATTTAGTCCCTTACCCTTTCCGTATAGAGTAAATTATGACGGGCATGCCTCCACCCCTGTAGAGGACATTTATCAAAACAAAAGTGTGCAACTTTGGCAAACAGAAGTCTCTACTCATTATTGTATTCCGTAAATCTTGGAGCGTTGTTCCCGATTTCATTTTCAGCACCTTTTTCGGTGCGTTTTATAAACCTCGTTGGATGGCATAGGTACAAGGCAACGGCCCACCTGATGTTAACTGGTCACATCTGCCCATAGACACCTGCAATACCAGAGGCCTTGTAAATGCGTTGCCATCCCAGAGACAAAGTTGAATTATCTCATGTGCCTGTAATTACACCGGCACCCTTCAAACCGGAACACAGCAACGCTGATTTACAGCAGAAATAGGTATGGTGGTAGTCCTTCGACAGATAAGCTTCTTCACAAAGAGCCCTACAAGTAACATTATCTATAAAGTACTACTTTGAACTCACAAATTATTCCCTATAATTTACTCCCCAAACCAGGGATGATCTCAACAAAATTAATTCCCTTGCAATTAGGATAGCGTTAATTACAGCTTGAGGTAGTAAATCTAATTGTAGCTTGACTTACATAATCAGATATGCGTCTCTTCGCAAAGGGATCTACTACTACTGAGTTTGTTATACAATCACGCCAGAACGGCTGAACGAATTTGGATGAAATTTGATACAGATATAGAAAAAAAAAGTATTCTTCAGACCGATTCCGGCCACGGCAACTTATCGTAATGCAGACTAGCCAAGTACGCAGGAGATATTATAGTGCAGAAGTATGTGCGCAAACACAGGTGCACTTCCTCTTCCCTAACTCTCATGGTCCGATGGGACGGCAATCCGACACGACCGGAGAGAGATCAGGCGCAGGACCAACGGCTTTACGTGCTTTCCAAGGCACGGGGGTGTCACACCACCAACTTCCAAACGTTGGGCAGTTACTTAGAAATTCCTAATGGAAAAGCCCAATACAATACAGAGATAGATTATAGTTTGGAATGGCATATAAATTACTTTTCATCCAGGAAAAAATTACGGCTCCAGAGAGAAAATATATCAACTTTTTCTTTACCAATAAAGGTCTGCAATCCCCGAACTAGGATAACAGAGAAACGGAGCAGAACTAACACTTCCTTGGAAACGGTTAAGAGAAGTGATACAATAAAATAAAATGGCCGAAGTAAAGCACAGTAGGTACCTAATCTTGATAGCCATAGGATTGTTGTGTTAATCTAACTAGAAGGATTTCTGGTTCAAGATACAATCTGTTACGACGTCCATAAGAAACAGTGGCCCTATTTTCAGAGTAATAGGCAGTCAAAGCTCTCGGTCTAATTTTAAAATTAGAATAAAAGAATTGGAATTTGAATTAAGTGATACTTATAATAAAAAAGAAAAGAACATCTTAAAAGGAAAAGATATAAAAAAACTATTGTGTTGTGAAGTTATTACAAAAAACATAAAACAGTAGATTCCAAATGAGATAAATAAACAACAAAGGAATGCAAAATGGACGTAAAATTACGTCTAGAATCCGCCATTTTGAATTTAATAAAACTTAGGAATCAATGTGGAATACTAAGCCTGTAAAATATCCTTGATCGATATTAATAAACATTAAGACATTACTTTGTTCCTCTACATGGATTTATGAAGTATAATTCTGTATTTTATAAGTGCAGAGCTGTAATTGACTGTCAGTTTAGTTTGCTGCCATCAGTGTGGTTTTCTTAGGTGTAGGTCTCCCATATTAATTAAATCATCATCTGCCTAGCCTTTTCCCAACTATGTTGGGGTCGGCTTCCAGTCGAACCGGATGCAGCTGAATATCAGTAGTTTACATGGAGCGACTATTAATATAATTAAATAGCTCGTGTTTTGGCCAAGGATTATTCCTGTCACTATCGCACAACAATCAAACTCCGAGTGTAGGATAGAGATGGAAACAACAAACTAAGGTTAAACATGTGCTAGCAGCATCTATTTATCTCTTAGCCTATGATTTACAAAGTGATAAAATCATTATCAGTTAAAGATGATTACAAGGAGGATTTAGTGACAAAGTTTTAAAAGAGTATGCTTAAAAGGTTCGGTCATGTTGAGAGGATGAGTGAAACGCGATTAACAAAAGGAGTTTATGTGACAGATGCTAGTGGCAACGCAGAGAGGGGACGCCCAAAAAAGACCTACCCTGACCTTATTGTTGAGGTTCTTCAGAAAGGTCAGGTGCAGTACTGGTTACCGGCGTGCTTGTATGACTAAATGAGTAAACGTGGATGAGGCGAAAGGAGTATGTAAGGATCGTAGCTGCAGAAGGTGGCGTTCTGTGGTTTCTGCCTAATCCCAAGAGAAAAAGGCGTGAGTTTATATATGCATGTGTATTATCACTTGTCTTGCTAGCAGTGTCAGATTCATAATGACTGACGATTCTTTCGAGTAGAACAAAAATATCCCTTCCATTATCTTCAACAATGTCTGCTTCACAATCTACAGTATCTATGCTGTACCTATCGTTATTGTAGTTAAATACCTGTAAATTATTATCAAGTTATTGTTTTGATAATAGAGTGGGGTTCGGGTTGTTCCGGACTTGCCCTAATTTTGAATCTAAAGGCGTCCGGGCATATCCTTTGTTGTTAGTTCGAAACAAGAACGTGCCACGATCTATTGATGATTAATTAATTCTTTGAACTTGATACTTGATATTGTTGTGTTCTCCTTTGGTTTTGTATTTAAGTTATTTAAATTTAAATGAGTTTGGAATTGTTTGGGTATTCTTTTGTTTTTGTGTTTCGAGATTCCAATTGTTTTGGTGTGTCATTGGGAATTGGTTATTGGTTTAAAATTAGGTTTTGGTTGCAAGTATCAAGATTATTGTTTGAAGTATTTTTACTAATATTTTGTGGAGTGTAACGTTTCTTTTTAGGACGAGCTAGTCACACTATTCCCAACCACTGTAAATCTTGAAAGCCACTTTCAACCCAGAATAGAGTTGAGGCAATGAAGCTCGACGAGTCCCAGAGAAACTATTCAACAGACTTTAATTCCGCAACGAAATTAATCAGAAAAGAACAGCGGATGAGCACAATAATACATAGTTCCACTTCTCTCCAAACAAGCAGGAGACAGAATAGAACCAGGCCGATAGTCACAAGGGGATTTTTACAACTGGGAGAAGCCCAGATTACCAAGCACTACTGTGAATTCCAGTGATATTTTTTATCCGAAAAGGCACAATTTTGGTAACTTAGTAGTAGTAGAGCTCTTTGTAAAGGAGCGCGTCTGGAAAAGTACTACCACCATATTTAATTCTGCTGCAAAGCAGCGTTGCCGCGTTCCGGTTTGCAGGGTATGGATGCCGGTGTACAGGCACGTGAGACATTTCAACTTTATGACTGTGATGGCAACGCATTTGCGAGGCCTCTGGTATTGTAGGTAGCGGTGACCACTTAACATCAGGTGGGCCGTCGCCGTCGGCTTGTTTGCCATCGAATGACATAAAAAAAGGTCATAATAATTTCCCGTTTTTTCAGCATTATGATTAAAGTAAAATTACGGCTCTACTAATTTGTTAGTACAAGTGGTAGTAATTAAAAAAACATGTTTATTTTTATTTATACAGCTGGTGATTCTGTGTATATAATTCTTTTTTATTTCATTCTACAATCTAAACTAATATCGCGAAGAGGTCAAGTTTGTTTGTTTGTAAGGTACCTACTAGTCAGATAATATCTACTTGTAGTCTTTCACTGATAGAAAACTACCTACTTTAACATAGCAAAGGATGGGAAATCATCAAACGATTTCCTCCACTCTGGGCACAACGGAAGGGAGCGTCAGGCTCTTACTAACTAAAACGTTGTATTTTATTCTATACAAATAAATCAAATTGAAGTATCTGTTTTTATCGTTAAAATAACCGCAAACCCGCATTACTCGAATTACTAATACGAAAAAACCAATATTTTACTTTGTTTATTCCGGCTAACCTCTGAAACGGCTGAACCGATTTTGGTAAAACATTCACTGTCATAATATAACTGATGTTATAAGGAGTAACTTATGCTACCTTTCATCATTATCATCATCTGCCTAGCCTTTTCCCAACTATGTTGGGGTCGGCTTCCAGTCGAACCGCTGAATATCAGTATTTTACATGGAGCGACTGCCTATCAGACCTCCACAACCCAGTAATGGGTAATACGATACTCTTGGTAAGACTGGTTGTCAGACTTTCTGACTTCTGACTAACAGTAACGACTGTCAAAGATCTACAAATGACAGCCGGGACTAACTTATGCTAACTTTATTTTAAAAAAACAAAAATTAAATAGTTGCTTATTCACGCGAACCAAGGCCCGAGCATAAACTAGTTTCGAAAAAAAAAATACTAGCACATACGAAAAACAATTTGCAACACGTCCAACACTCACTCTGTTTACAAATAATATAAAACTGTTAACAATTGTATAACCGACGTTATACAATTGTTCGTATTATTATTTTTATACATTTACACACATACAAAAACATTTGAATTTTCGCCAATATCAATAATTTTTAAAGATATCAACAATATAATAATTACAATACTGTATCGACCCTGGTACCACAAATTGTTTAAAACTCGCAAGGACTCCACGAGACAGGCTAGACCTAGTGTGGAGTTCACAAGTCAAAATTATAACAATGTATTTTTTTTGTAACAATAAATATATTTCTATTTCTATTTCTATATCATTTTACTCGCTTTTTTCGTCCGAATAAAATAAGTTTAAATTAAAATTTCATGTTTCTTTTTTTTTAATCATGTTTACAGAGATATGATCCTTATGATTGACCCTATCGATTAGTGCCGTAAAAGTACAGGATGGTATTTTTTCGGATTTTAGTAGGTTCGATTCCCGGATAAATTATATAAATGCAGTTTTGTTTCTTTTTAAAAATAAGGGAATGTTTCCTTTGAGTAAAATTTGCTAACTTAAGTATTTAGAGTACTTTCCCTCCAGGTAGCATTATAAAATTCCACCCTGTATATAAACTTCTATCTAGACAGTTAGTCAATGTTCCGTTAAATAAATTAATTTCAAAATGATACATAAATCAAAATCGACCCTTGCTCGCACCCTTGTCCTATCTAGTTTAATTATTTATTGACCAAAACATGACTTGACTACTTCTGTTTGGAGTGTACTGTCTGTTAGTAAACACCCTTTGGTTTTAGGCATTTTAGGCAGTATCTGGTTAGGCTATTAGCCTAGCCAGTAGCATTAGCTAAAATTATTGAATTTTCGCTCTTAAAAATGAACTCCGCTAAAAAGTCACAAGAATTCCGTCGCAATTCAGTTTACTAGGATGACAGTTATTTCGATTTAAATACCAAGCTATTAAACCGATTTTGGTATTTGAACAATCTCTTTTGAACTAAAAAAATATTGCAAAAATAAGTTTATAAATGACGGAGTTATGTCCGAACATACATAAAACAAATATAAACATACAAATAGATAACCTCTACCTTTTTGAAGTCGATTGAAAAGAGTGTAGGCTCGCCCCCTATTACATGGGACCTAAATATACCGGCGAACTGTGGGTATGGCAATGTACACCTCTGCCTAACCCTTCGGGGAATACAGGCGTGATTGTATGTATTTATGTAATATTATAAAAAAGGAATGATTTTTTATTGGTTTGTTTAAACAGAATAACCTCCGAAACTACTGGACCGATTATAACCGTTTTTTCACCAAAAGATAGCTACATTATTCCTGAGTAACATAGGCTATATAACATCACGCTACGACAAACGGGAGCGGAGCAATAACCAAAGACGTAACTTATAAGAATAGAGTTTTTTATTTATTCTAAAGAATTATTCTTCTCCGTTCTTCTCAGAGCGCACAGCAGATACGCTGAATCTACGCATTGACTGTGATTTTCTGAACCATGAAATGATATCATAAATTAGGTTTTCATAACAAACTAATAAAAAAACCGGCTACAAGCGAGTCGCACTCACACAAGGATTCCGTATAATATTTAACATCGCTATTTAACTTGGCTAATCTTAATGTAGACTAGCCAATTGTAGTGCACGAGTGTGTGCGCAAACACAGATGCACTCTCTCTTCCCTAACTCTCATAGTCCGATGGGACGGCAATCCGACACGACCGGGGTGAGATCAGGTGCAGGACCAACGGCTTTACGTGCTTTTCGAGGCACGGGTGTGTCACACCACCAACTTCCAAACTCCGGGCTGTTGCTGAGAAATTGAGAGTGAGTAATTTAGTTATTGTTGTTATAATGGTCATAGTAATTTCGAAAGAGATACCGCGCCCCCGGAAGCAAAGGGCACATGAAGGAACATAGATGGGTTTTAGTCAATAAAAGTCTGACACTAGGGGCCCCCCAAATTATTTGATGATTTCCCATCTATAAAAAAAAGGTAGGTATGTGCGCTTTGGAATTCAAATGTGTACCGATTGCGGTTCAAGAGATACACTCAGCGGCACGGAATGTGGCCCAAACGCGTTATGTAGCTTATTATCGAAATTAAACTCAAAACAGCATTTTTTTTTTGTTAGAAATCTTAAATCTTTATTCGCATCCTTAATGCGAATGATCAATTAACAAAAAAAAGAGTTAACATTTGAAATTTAACAAAATTACTAAAAACAACATTAAGGTCAAGTTTAAAAACAATGTTTATGAACGAAATTTACAAAATAACGCTATGGTACTTAAATTTAATAGCGGGTATTTGCATCTCTGGCTCTGATGACCACCTGCATGTGCTCAGGCATGCTGTGAATTATCTTTTTAATGTCCACATGGGGTATTTCTTCTCAGGCGGCCAACTGAACGGGTTTCATCTGACTGATAGTCTCTGGAGGGTTGGAATTGGATCGGTAATGTCTTTAATGCAGGTCCTAGCCATGTTCTCTCGGATTCATGCCTGCGCTTCGTGCCGGCCACTCCAGTTTTGTAATTCTCGCCTCCAATAGTTAATAATCCACGCAACGAGTTGTGTGAGGTCGGACATTATCTTGCATTAAGATGAAATCTTACCATCGATGAATCCCACGAATGGTTTAACATGTTCTTGGAAGATCTCTTCAATGTATTGCACTGCCATTAGATGGCCTGCAACTGCTGCCAACTCTGTGCGTGCGTCTGAACAGATTCCTCCGCAAATCATAACTAATCCACCATGAAAACTGACGATTTCTCTGGTAGTGATTGGCAGAAAACTCTCTTTATGCCTTCTCTATCCACGTTCGCGGCCATCTGGACCTCTTAAACCCACTTTGCAATCATCAGTCCACAGAACTTTACTGCATTGCTCGTGAGTCCAATTTGCGTGTTCGCGAGCGAACCAAAGTCGAGTTACGAGATGGTGCCTGGGCAGCTCTGAACCTCGAATTGGTCTTCGAGCACGCAGATCCCGTTCCTCCATTCTTCTTCTTATTGTTCGCTCACTTACGTTGATCCCACTTGCCGTTTGTGGCCGCTGCCGTATTTAAACCGCAGTAAGATACCGATTTCTCAAAATTACGAGAGTGATAAATCGGTCATCTCGCGCTGATGTCCACCTTATACCACCACTTTCTGGTCTCCTTGGGTAAAGGTCAGTCTGGTCGTACCTTGTTAAGGCGTACCTGAGAGTTGGACGAGGTACATTTAAAGTTTCGGCAATCTCTCGCTGCGTTTGCCCCTTACTCCGAAGCAACACAGCCTGAGCAACTTGAGCTGAAGTTAGAGGCATTGCGATCCAATTCTGGATGCATAAATGACTACAGATTAATTAAAAAATAACGCATTAAAGATTAAATGCACGACCATTTGAATATCGAGTTTTACCTCGCCCATGTTTAGTGCGTTCCGGTAACGAACTAACGTTAAGGGTCATAGAAATTAAACAAATTAACTTTCTTTTTGTACTCACTGTCTTCAATTAACAGAAACAAATGTCCTAACAATCTACCATTCAAAATTCTCATATGGGATATTTAAATCGCCTATTATCGGTTTCTTTATGTTTGGGCTACATTCCGTGCCGGTGAGTGTATAAGCATGTGACAGACAAACGGACAGACAGACAAAGGATAATTTTCAAACGAAAACCTATTAGTAAGACGCTTTTCGTCTTTGAGTACGGTACCCTAAAAATATATGAAAAGGAAAATTGCTTACATTAATTATAACTAGTATCAAACAAAATGATTATTTATAAAGAACTGTATAAATATAAGACGACATAATAATTTTGTTTTTTATCAGATATGACGTCGAAAATAAATATATTTTATTAAATACCTACTTATAGCCTGAGTCTTCGTGTGATGGCTAATTCCACCCGAGTTATGTTACGTCTTTGAATACAACTTTGCTCCCGTACGTGGTAGCGTGATGTTATATAGCCTATGTTACTCAGGAATAATGTGGCTATCAATTGGTGAAAAATGGTTAAAATCGGTCCAGCAGTTTCGAAGTCTATTCGGTACAAACAAATAAAAATAAACTTTGCACTTTGTAATATTAGTATAGGCACATTTTTTTTAGGGCAATAGGCTCGCCCCTTATAACGTGGGACCTAAACATGCCGGCGAACCGTGGGTGTACATTGGTACACCTCTGCCTGACCCTTCGGGGAATACAGGCGTGATGTATGACGAACTATTACTAAGTCAAATCATTTATTCCAATTTTACATTTAATTAGAATGAAAAAAAAAAAACTAAATAATAATTAAATTACAAACTATGTACAGTTAAAATAAAAAAGTTCACTCATCTAGTTTATCGCGACATCGCGAAGCGACTGGTCGATTCTTCACGTGACCAGAGGGCTGGCCTATTCTTTGGCTAAAGAATCAGCATTGCCATACAACGTGGCAATGCTGCATGCCTTCTGGGAACATGCCCCATTGACAGCGATGCGGATGAGTTTTTTGACGCCCTTTGACTATTACTTAGTTTGATGGGCAGTATACATAGTCAAAGGTACTTAATTGTATGTGTCTTGTAACACTCACAAGTGCTCTTGTACTCGTAAGTGCCCTTCATGTAAGAAACGGGTTCCTGAAAGCTACCACGATTCCTATCAGTTTTAATAAATCACTCATTTCAAAGTCAAATCCGCCAGCGCTGCCAGTCCAATATATTTGTATGTGACATCATGTGACGTTAGTAATCTCGTGAGAGGAAGCTTCTCAACATTGTCATCTATACTAATATTATAAAGCTGAAATGTTTGTTTGTTTGGTTGCACGCGCTAATCTCAGGAACTACTGGTTCGAATTGAAAAAATATTTTTAATTTTGTATTGGTTTGTCCTTTTCTCGAGGAAGGCTGTATAACATCACGCTACGACACTCGGAATTGGAGCAGTAACTGGAGACGTAACTTGAAAACCACGCGAACGAAGTCGCTGGCAGAAGCTAGTCCATTATATTGTAAGAACTATACAACGTGTGTTGCGGAATTTGTTCGAAAAAGTCACCCTGGCTTTGGAACGTTTAGTGAACGCACATAAATGCCTATAAATGCCTGTACAAAAAGAAATCAAATTAAATTTTTTAAGTAACCCCAGGCAGAAGAATAAATCTCATTACCGCAGCTAACAAAAGAGCTGATAACCTTGAAACAGCTGAACCGATTTTGATAAAACATATCTAAGACCATAGTTAAGAAACTAGCTTTTAAATTAAAAAAAAAAAACCGCATTCAAATCAGTTCACCCGTTTAAGAGTTACACTTCAAATTTATAACATCCCTCTTTTTGCGCCTGGGATTAATTATGCATGAATCAGGCAATCTCACATACGAAAAGATTTTTCCAATCCTACTGTGAGTTTAGATAAATGAATACCTATATAAATCTGTCCACACAATTAACGCTAATAAATCCACCCTACGCAATCTCGCAAAAACTCCATGAAAAAAATACAATTAAAAAGACCAAATAGCACACAAAAGGTTAGAAACTTTTCACTGGTTTTTGTGGACCGACTTCTTTTTGCCCCAAAACGGAAGTCAATTTCCCCTATGAATATGTAAAAAGAGGGGCCTATGCCCCCTTGGACCTTTAGGATGTAATTATAGAATTCGGACCTTGGACTCCGGACCCTTCCGGCCCGGGCCTATAAAAGTGCTGAATAAAATACGAAGTAGCAAATAGAAATTTTTGGATTTTTTTTCTTTCGTTCCAATTTTAGGGTTGGGAGCGAAATTTGGTGATCGCGGGGTAAATTTTTGGTTTTTGTGGTTAGAATGTTTTTGTTTAAAGGATATTTAATAAAAGCAATTATGTGTATAAGTACAGAAATGTGAGATCTTTAATGACACACTCAGGGTGGTCATGTCAAATTGTCTCATGTTCTGCGAAAGCTATGTTTATTATTTTATTTTATTTTCTCTTTTTGAAGTTGCTATTCGTTTATAAATGATAAATAACGACGATAATGACGTTGTTTATTTGTTTATGTTTATTATATAGATGTACTATGTTTCCTTTATGTTTAGTTTTTTCTTTATTAATTAAATAATTATAAATAAATAAATAAACAACAATGGCACAGTGACACTGATTTTATATCCAAAATAAATTTGGGTTAGGATTTGTGCCTAGTTAATGGCAATAGGCTCGCTCCTTATAACATGGGACATACCTGCGAACTGTGGGTGTACATTGGTACATCTCTGACTAACCCTTGGGAAATACAGGCGTGATGGTATGTTTGGATCAGTGTCCATGAGTACTTTCACCTACTGAAATATTGCTAGTACCTAAATTAAAAGTCAAATGTTGTTACGTAAAACGTACAAAAACTCCAACAAAAAGTCGAAACACACTTTTTTGGAGTCAAACTAAACAGGTTCCCACTTTACTTTGGCAGTTTTGAACGTCAGGCATTTTTGCTTTGTCCTTCATTTCTCAAACGCTCTTTGTTCAGTTTAATGGCCGCTAATGGATGTATAAAATGACCCTACTTCAAATCTACGATACTTAAATTCCATTTGATACAAACTCCTTCAGTGTTTTCCTCATAGAAAATGCAGATGACAAATTATTAAAAAAAAAACGACGGTTTGCACTCCGGGAGTGCCGGCAGAAGTGAAAACGCTAAAGATAGACTAACGATAAATTCGTAAGATTTTCGATCAGGTCACGTGTCCTGACGCGAGTTTAACATTTTTTACCCATTCCAAAACAAGTGCACAACGTCGCTTACGAATTTTCGATCAGGGTCACGTGTCCTGACGCGAGTTTAACATTTTTTACCCATTCCAAAAAAAGTGCACAACGCCGCTAAAGAAGTTTTCACTTCAAAAAGTACGTGGTTTAAAAGACACATCACATAACCGTTTACTACGTTTACTGTCCATTAAACTAAGTAAGGCTGAGCAAAAATTTTTGCTGGGAACCAACTTTTTCTGTTTGGAAAATTACTCTTTATGGTGGTAGTGCGCAATGTAACGCACGCAAAATATTGTATTTTTGGGTGTATGCAAAACTACCTAATTAAGTACCAATGTGACATTTTCAATTTCAAGTTGACATTTAGTGATGGCATAAATAGCATTCACGTACATTTTTAGCATGCTATTGCATATTTAGCATTTAGCAAATGAAATTTAGTTGCGAAATTCTGTGAAATACGAATTCATAGCACTAGTTGACATCAATGACATCGGTGAATGAAAACATGGTGAGAAAACTTGGACTTATAGTTAGGTCTGAAATCACCCATCCGCCTTGAGCAAGCATGGTGACCAATTCTCTTGCCTTCTCTATACGACAAGAGGCCCTTACCCAACATTGCGGCAATATAAATATACCATCACGCCTGTATTCCCCGAAGGATTAGGCAGAGGTGTACTAATGTACACCCACAGTTCGCCGGTATATTTAGGTCCCATGTAATAGGGGGCGAGCCTATTGCCATTAACCGGGCACAAATCCAAACTCCGAGCTGCTACTGAGAATTTCATAGAAAAACCCAATAACACTTTTTGCTCGACCTGGGAATCGAACCCGGGACCCCGTGCACAGCAGTCGCACACGAGACCAACGGGGCAGTTACAGCGCAATAACAGACTATAAGTATTATTAGACTAGTTACAAACTCAACCGAACTCGAGAAACACTTAAAAGTAATATTGCCATTTCTGCACCCACGGGCGAAGTTATATCGCTTATATTTCTAACTTCACCTACAATTAAAATATCAAATCAGTAGCTATTATTTCGACCTTGTAGCAACCTTTACCTGAACTCCCGAAAGAGCGATATAATTTTACTGTAGTCTGTAAGTAGATATCTTTATCAAATTGAGGCTCCCTTTACAACTGAACAAATTAACTTGTAACAGTAAACTTTTGTGTACTAGTCGGAGAAGACTTAGGTACTGTTTATATCAAGTTTATGATTGGTTATCATCACGCCTGTTTTCTTCGAAGGGTTAAGCAGAGGTGTACCAATGTACACTCACAGTTTGCTGCGGGTTGTTCGAAAGAGATAACGCGCTACTGGTACGCAAAGGACATATATGAAGAAACATAGATGGGTTTTAGTCAGTAAAAGTCTGACACCCCCTCCGGAAGTTATTTGATGACTTCCCATATATAAAAAAGAAGAAGGTAGCTTCGGTCATCGAGCTTAATTCTTTACTTTCTACTTTCAGAATAGTCCCATAAAAATTACATTAAAATCAGTTTTGTAGTTCGGTTTTTAAACTAAAATAGCAGGAAAATAAAAATATGTCATCCAAGTAAACAAAATTGCGTATTTTGCTTTCTTTTAATTTTCTGTAGTATTTACCTTGTTAATTTACGTTATATTAACGTTTCGTTACGGACTTTGATAAAAAAAAATAGGTACTAAAAAAATTAAAAATAAATGATTTTTTCACAAAAACATTTGACGTTTTTCCGCCTTCACAAATTAACAAATCTATAAAAATATTATGAAGCTGAAGAGTTTGTTTGTTTGGTTAAACGCGCTTATCTCAGGAACTACTGGTTTGAATTGAAAAAATGTTTTTGTGTTGGATATACGATTTATCGTGGAAAGCAATTGGATATATAACGTCACGCTACGATACACGAGAGCGGAGCAGTAACCCAAAACGTAACTTGACGCGGATGAAAAAAGCCACGCGGACGGAGTCGAAAGCAGTTCGTTATTATAAAAAAAAATGAAAAAAAAAAACACTTCAGTTTTGGAAGTCAATCACAACACAAAACAACAAACTGAGAAACAAAACCACCGACTTCCAAAACTAGATTTTTCCATGAAGCGTGCTAACAAAAAAAAATGACAGGTTGCACTCCGGGAGTGCCGGCAGAAGTGTAAACGCTAAAGACGCTGTACGATAAATTCGTAAGATTTTCGATCAGGTCACGTGTCCTGACGCGAGTTTAGCATTTTTTACCCATTCCAAAAAAGTGCACAACGCCGCTAAAGAAGTTTTCACTTCAAAAACCCTCAAATAGAAATCCCCGAATATAGCAGCACGGAAGCCTGAATAACTGACGCCATACATTATTTTAACGGTTACAGTAAACCAAACCGCGCCATAATGTTCTCCCCAAAATATTCGCATCAATGAAATTTAAACAGAATTAAGTCTAGCACATACTATAAATCATGTGCCATATTTAGTACGCAACCAATAATTTCCCTAGGGTTGGCTTCCAATACCAGACTGGTATCATCCTTTGTGTAACTGGCTTTATCTGAATATGTGGGTAAGTAGACATTGAGATAAATGTCATTATGCGAGCTTCGATTTTGCAATGAGATGCAAATTTGTACACCTAGTGATAGGATATGGAATTAGTAGCTTTTGCCTGCGACTTTACATACCAGTACATACCATCACGCTTGTATTCCCCGAAGGGTTAGGCAGAGGTGTACCAATGTTCATCCACTTCTTCTTCTTCCACAGTTCGACGGTATGTTTGAAGCCCCATGTAATAGGAGGCGAGCCTATTGCCATTAACCGAGATCAAATCCTAGCACAGAGCTGCTACTGAGAATTTAATATACAAATCCAATAACACTTTTTGTTCGACCTGGGAATCGAACCCAAGACATCCAGCGTTCGCGCTTAGGACCACTAGACTGACGAGGAAGTTACACAATTTCATCAAAATCGGTTTAGTGGTTTAGTAGGTTCCCTTGGGAAAATATAACAACTTTGACGCGGATGAAGTTAAGGGCAGATGCTAATAAAACAACAAATTAATAACAAGAAGAATAATATTCATAACAAGTACGAGTAATCTTCACGACATTTATGACATTTAATTATCTTATTTGATTGTCAGCTGTCCAGATTTGTAAGTACGTCCGACTTTTTTGAGTTCCGTATATAAACACGGTAGATACTCCACGTTTGTGTAACAATGAACCCTTGTCATTTCATCATGTCAGTCTGTCTGTCACAGAATGTGTTGTGGACGAACGTCTAGCGGTTCATTTTGCTTATTTCTATCAGGGTTAGGTTCTCTGCTGATCTTTTTTCTGGAATGACATTTGTCAGTACTACCACCATATCTATTTCTGCCGCAAAGCAGCGTTGATTTGTTCCAGTTTGAAGGGTATACGTGCCGGTGTAATTACAGGCACATGATAGATTTCAACATTGTCTCTGGGATGGCAACGCATTTGCAAAGCCGCTACCTACAAATCTGCAATACCAGTATTGCAGATTTGTAGGCAGCGGTGACCACTCAACATCAGGTGGGCCGTCGGCTTGTTTGTCGTAAGATGAAATAAAAAAATAAACCCGCAAGTCAACCTAGGTCTCTTTCGGTTGCTTAATCGGACTTCTCCCCCCTTCCCCCAAATTATTTCATTCTTTCCTTTTCTTTTCTTTTATTTTCTTTTTTCCCTTTGGTGTCTCAAAAATGTAGACCTCCATTCAGGGCTTACAACTTATAAATTAAGGTACTACACACTAAGGGCACCCCCTGTAGGGTACGGACCAAGTCGCGACGCGACGCAACCGCTGTGCGCACATTTTAATAAAGCGACTCAAAATATTACTTTATTTACAATACGATAAAATACACATTTCATCGTCACAATTCAGAATACGTTACTCCTTGTCACAATGAAATGTGTATCTTGTAGTGTAGTAAATAAAATTGAATTTTGAATCGCTTTATTAAAATGTGCGCGCAGTGTCACATCACGTCGCGTTTCGGTGTAAACTGACTCTTGGGGCGTCCCTGGAGGATAACAGCAAGGGGTAAGACAGGATCCGATCTTGATTATTCAGGGACGAATTTAAAAGTCCAGGATCCGTCGCGGGCTGGCTCGGGGAAGGGTCGGGACGGGTGTATGCAGACTAATAGCCAAGTCGACTTTATTTATATACACTTTGGAACTAACGGCTCGATTGGCGCAGTGGCTAAGCTTTAGATAAATTTCTAAAATGAGGGAACGTCTAAAAAACACCATAAACATCTCTGAAAGCACTAGCTTCTTCCCGCGAGTTCGTCCGGGTAGTTTATATAGCTCCAGACTGGTAGTTAGTAGTTATGTAGGCTTAAACAAACGAACAATATAAGAAATGCGTCTTCGGCTTTATTATATCAGTATTTATTTACGCAAAGACGTTCAAAAGAAAAAAACTTCTATGAATTCGATATCCACACAGTGTTATGAGAAAACCTTTTGATACACACGTTTCCAAATTAAAATAAAGTCACAACAAATACCTTTTTTACGTACCCGTACATCATTAAAATGATAAAGCACCAATCCTCACAAAAAAGACATAGCAAAAACATTTCTAAAAGAAACACGTTGCTATGATTTTTTTGTCAGGCGCCGGACATCTCGTTACAGAGACAAGATACAAATAATAAGGACTATGACAGACTATTATTTTGCAGAATGTCAGTTGTCATCATTTCTGATGTGGGTGAAGTCGGTTGTTATATGAATAAGTCTGCAACGAAGCTTTCTTGTTCTTGTTTTATGAATAGACAATGAATTTTGCGAGTCCCTAGAGTAATGTATAGTCGTAGTTCTTGACATTATTTTTGTATCAATCTTTCAGAAGAGACTTGTTTTCATTTGGATGCTAAGTGACTTTTTTGTTGAGGAATTTAGTAGGAATGAAGAAATGTTTTATTTTTAGTGGATGGTTATTGTTTTTTTGCGCAGAAACTTCTAAGTTTATAAATAGGTTCGAACTTGTTTTGCCGTCGGAGAAATATTTATCGGCTCCTGTTATAAAGATGTTGTTTTTCATTATTTAAGAATTCTTATTCGGCTACATTTATATTTTCTACTAGGTTTTGACCGCCATTTTGTTTGCGTAAATGTTGGATATATTACGGACACTGACTAAGTCACGGATTAAAAAGTAGGTAGCCTAGCCTAGATCCTTTCTTGCGGTTCAAACTTACCCTGTACCAAATTTATCAAAATGTTAAAATTAGTTCAGTGGTTTCGTCGTGAAAGCATGACAGACGGACAGACAGGCAGAGATACTTTTGCAATATACTTATACTATAAAGTATAAGTATATTGCTATATAATATTATCAGCTTAACTGCCCAGTTGGTCTCGTGGTCGCAAGTGCGACTGCTGTGCAAGGGGTCCCGGGTTCGATTCCCAGGTCGAGCAAAAAGTGTTATTGGGTTTTCTATGAAATTTTCAGTAGCAGCTCGGAGTTTGGATTTGTGCCCGGTTAATGGCTATAGGCTCGCCCCCTATTACAGGGGACCTAAAATATACCGGCGAACTGTGGGTGTGCATTGGTATACCTCTGCCTAACCCTTCGGGGAATACAGGCGTGATGGTATATTTTTTTTATTTTTTTTTATTTTCAGCTTCCGCGGGCGACTTCGTTCGCGTGAAAATTAATATTTATATTATCCCACGGGAACCGTACTTTTTTAGGGATAAAAAGTATCCTTTGTTTTATTCCACACTACAATCTATGTCAGTGCCAAATTTCATCTAGATCCGTTCAGCCGTTTGAGCGTGAAGAAGAGACAAACACACAAACTTTCGCCTTTATAATATTAGTGTGAATTGTGATTAATAAAGGAGCTTATTATACGCTTACATTAAAATAACGAAATAGCGTTATAGATCAGTAGTTTGGGCATGAAAAGGTAACAAACAAACTTACTTTCGCATTTATAATATTAGTTTGGAGTTAGGATTCTTTTTTCTTGTCATACATTGGCATATTCTCTTTTTTCACATGCCAGGACGGACTATTTTGAACTCTCCAATATCTATACTAATATTATAAAGAGGTTAGAGTTTTCTTTGTTTGTTTGTACCGAATAGGCTTCAAAACTAATTTCCGATTTTAACAAGTTTTTTCACCAATGTATTACATGCTACATGATTCCTGAATAACATAGGCTATATAACATCACGCTACGAGCCACGGGAGCGGAGCAGTAGCTAAAGACGTAACTAAACGCGGCGCGGGTGAAATAATTCAAGCGACGTAGACTCGGGCAGTTTTCTAGTAATTTATAAAGAATTTTCTTCTTTTATTAAATACTAGCTTTTGCCCGCGACTTCGTCCGCGTGGATTAATAGTTCCCGTTCCAGGGGGATTTCCGGGATGAAAACTATCCTATGTCCTTTCTCGGGTTCCAGACTATATCTGTACCAAATTTCATTGAAATCGGCTCAGTGGTTTAGGCGTGAAGAAGAGACAGACAGACAGAGTTACTTTCGCATTTATAATATTAGTACGGATTATCTTTGTTATTAAATATTGGCATATTCTTCTGTTTCCACGTGCCAGATCGGACTATTTTGAACTCATGAATTATTCCCTATATTTTCCTCCCCAAACCAGGGATGATCTCAGCAAAATTAATTCCTTTGCAATTAGGATAGCGATAATTAACGTTCTAAGTAGTAAATCGAGTTCTAGCTCTAACATAATTAGATAATTATGCGTCTGTCCGTGTCCTAGGTAACATTAACTTCTTTATGATCCATTTAAGTGTAATGCTAGCGTCTTCTATACATATTTACTAGTACTAGGTGTGTGTTGTTCTATGAAATTCTCAGCAGCTCGGAGTTTGGATTCGTGCCCTGTTAATGGCAATAGGCTCGCCCCCTATTAAATAGGACTTAATGCATACCGGCGTACTGTGGGTGTACATTGGGACACCTCTGCTTAACCCTTGCGGATTACAGGGAGATACAGGCGTGATATACCTACGTACTAGATACAAGTAAAGTCCTAAATAGTTGTACCGAATTGTCGGTATGTTCACTGGGAAGTAACTTAGCCTACTTTTATTTTATTTTTATGATGATGATGCCCCGCAGTGTCACACTCGTTCAGTTACGACCTTGATTACTGATCTGCTCCCGTTTGACGTAGCATGATGTTTTATACGTATAAACCTTCCTCTTTAATCACTCTATCTATTACTGAGAATCGCATTAAGATCCAATAAGTAGTTTAACCTTTCGAGACTTGTTGACTCCTGAGAGAGTCATAACCATAATCTCTCTGGTAACCGCTAGCTTCCCGGATCATCAGCACAGCCACACTCAATTTTTCCCTTTTTGCACTAAAAAGGCGCGAAAGCCTTTTTGGGCTAGGAATAAGACTGATATTAAAAGATCTAATCGGCACTTTGTTTTATAATAATATGTATATATGTAACTCTGAAATCGCCAGTCCGCCTTGGTAATCAATGCTCGTACTTTCTCTGTTTGCGAATAGGCCTTTGCCCTGCAGTGAGATAAAGAAGGAAATGAGGAGATCCGCAGACGAAACAAAGTTACCGATATAAACCAGCGAATTAGCTAGTTGAAGTGGTAGCGAACACGGCATATGCCACGCAGAACTGATGGAGACCACGCACCGGCAAGCGCAGCGTAGGACGTCCATCCACAAAATGGACAGGCGACCTGATAGAGATTGCAGGAAAACGCTGGATGCAGGCCGCTTCCAACCAGTGCTTATGGGGGAGGCCTATGTCCAGCAGTGGACCTGCTACGGCTGATATGATGAGCAAATAAGAGGCTGGTATTATTTATAAAAATACCATCACGCCTGTATTCCCCGAAGGGTTAGGCAGAGGTGTACCAAAGTACACCCACAGTTCGCCGGTATATTTAGATCCCTATAACATGGGGGTGAGCCCATTGCCAATAACCGGGCACAAATCTAAACTCCGAGCTGCTACTGAGAATTTCATAGAAAAACCCCTAGTAATAATATTATATAATTATTTACTATATACAGTAGTATTTGCGTAGTGCCATAAACACCCATATCTCACCATTAAAACCTCCACAGCGTAATGACATAAAAACCGTCGTCTCCAGCCCATAACTACAGCATGTCTTAAAAAAAGTGGCATAAATTTATTCATGAGTCGCTGATCGCGTTCGAGATAGGTCCCTTGTGGTTTTATTATCGTGTTTACTGCGGCAACACGCTGGCAACTCTGCTGTGGACACTAAAATGGTTGGCCGCAGTGTAATTGTAGATTTTGTGTTGTAGGTACCTTACTTGAACGTTGTTTTATGTTTTTTGGGTGAGGGCACTTTGTTTGGCAGCGCGGTTCATACAGAATAGGTTGGACGTGCTTTGGTTAATGGGTTATTGAAGTTGGTGATTTTTTGTACGGTATTAGTTAAGTATCTTAACATCATCATCATCTGGGATTTATTTGGGTATATTTAGTAGGTATATTATTTAGGATTCAAACTCTTATTAACCATTGAATTATTATTCTTATTATGATATCATTAAATACGATATTAATTAATGTAACGGAGATTATGCAGACGCTGTTTAATGAGTAATAGCAGAGCTCTTTGTGAAGGAGTTCATCCGGGGAAGTACTACCACCATACATACCTATTTCTGCCGCAAAGCAGCGTTGCTGTGTTCCGGTTTGTAGGGTATAAGTGCCGGTGTAATTACAGGCACATGAGACATTTCAACTTCGTCTCTGGGATGGCAACACATTTGTAAGGCCTCTGGTATTGCAGATATCTATAGGCAGCGGTAACCTCTTAACATCAGATGGCCCGTCGGCGTGTTTGCCGTGCAATGACATAAAAAAGGCCACGCCGAAAAAAAAAATATTTTGAAGACATAATACGGCGCTGGATATTGGCCTTTTAATTCTTTTAATTTTTATATACCCAGTGTCATTCTCACAGTTAAGACAAATGTAATGACACCTCTCAAACTAAAATCTGTCAAGCCATTTAGGCTACAGAGCGTGCCAAAGAAATGTTACTACATACATACATACACTCGTTTTGACGCAGTCGGGTAAAAATATGATCAGACTTTTGTATTTAACGTTCTGTCAGCAAAGCACCCTGTCTTTATGTTAGGTGCTAGTGACATTGCGGTAACCGATCCTTTCCGAAGATCCTTTTTCCGAATGGGGATGAATTAAATATATGACCGTCCTTAAACGGAACCAAATCATCCTAAAACGAAACAAAAACATCGGGTGAAGCTGAGTCGGGGCACACGGCCGTTTTATGTCAGCGAGTCGCTTTTAGTGTTAAAGATTGAAACCTATTTCGTTACAGTCTGATTTTCTGTCTTGGTACCCGTATGTGATTATAAAGATGTTTTACGTTAAAACATACATATATACCATCACGCCTTTAGGGCTGCCCTTCCGGGTTTAGGCAGAGATGTACCAATGTACTCCCACAACAGTTCACCGCTATGTTAAACATAGCGAGCCGATTGCCGGTCAAAACAAAAAATCTTTATAGGGTTTATACACAATAATACGTACGTATCTATACTAATATAATAAAACTTAAGAGTATTTTTTTGTAAAATCTAATCTCTGGAACTAATAATCAGTTTGGGAAAGAAATATTTTTGTTACTTACTATATTCAAATTTTTTTTTCTAATCCGAATAGATACTGATACTTAGGTTTATGGGGAATAGTAAAGGCTATATAACATCACCCTACGACCTACGGGAGCGGAGCAGTAACCAAAGACGTAACAACCACGCAGATAAAAACAAACGACGCGGAAGAAATCGCGGGCAGAAGCTAATAATCCATATTAGGCTACATTTACTTTATAAAAAATACCTAGCATGAATAGAATAAAAAAAATAAACTTGACGAAATTCACGCAAACGAAGTCGCGGCGAAAATCTAGTCTAAATAAAATACATACTGTATACGTAATTCAAACAACGATTTAAAAATAAATTCCATTCAATGTGAAATATAAACCGAATCACATACAAATATACTATTTAACTTCAACCCTATAATAATGTCATATAAAGCCCAAAATCGTACCACAAATAAATTGCTCGATTTTATGTTTTTTCAAGCAATAAAATCGATAAAAGCTTTGCCATCAATGTGGCAATGATATGATGCGAAATAACGTTTGTATACGTTTGAATTGCCTTTCAAAAGCTTGCAAATATGTACCTTAATGCGTGTACTTATAGGAGCTAATATTATAAAGAGGTAAAGTTTGGTTACTTTTGTTTGTAAGAGGTAATTACTGATGTCGTTGAAGGAAAATATTGTGAGGAAACCTGGGCTCATGTTAATATATAACTTCTGCTAGTGACTTCACCCGCGATTTTTTTTTTAAAGATGGGATATCATCAAATAACTTCCCCTGCCCTGGGCGGGGCGAGAGGGAGTGTCAGACTTTTACTGACTAAAACCCATCTATGTTCCTTCATGTACCCTTTGCGTTCCGGGGGCGCGGTACCGCTTTCGAACAACCCGCAGCCCCGGCAGGCATCGGCCCTTAGTGGCCCTTCCAAGTTTGCTGACATCTCTTTGAGGCCGCGTTACGTTACGTCTTTGGTTACTGCTTAGCTCCTGTGACTGGTAGCGTGATTGTATTTATAGCGTACTAATGCTTATGCGGCTATCAATTACATAGATTTTTAGAGATTTTTCTAATGCCGTTGGTAGTTCCAGGGCTACTATTGCTTGTAGCAAACATAAAACTTTTCAGCTTTATTATAATTAGTATAAATAAGTCTAAAATTGCCAATCTGCTTTGAGCAAGCGTGGTTATTAATGTTCGTGCCTTCTTTGTTTAAGAAAACGCCTTTACTCAGTACAGACATACATAAACTCACGCTCTTTTCCCATGAAGGTAAGCAGAAACCATAGATTGCCACCTGCTACGATCCTTACACACTCCTTTCGCCTCGTCCACGTTCATACATCTGGTCATCAAAACACGCCGGTTACAAGTACTGCGCACCTGACCTTTCTGAAGAACCTCACCAGTAAAGTCAGGGTAGGTCTTTCTAGGGCGTCCCCTCGCGGCATTGCCGGCCTTTACCCGGTAGAATAATAATAGACTTGTATTATTTTTACTATGAAAACCTCCTAAAATTTGTAGATGATACAAAACTGCCCCTTGTATATAGCTACATTCATACACAAAAACGCGAGAGTTCCATAAAAAATCATCATCTGCCTAGCCTTTTCCCAACTATGTTGGGGTCGGCTTCCAGTCGAACCGGATGCAGCTGAATATCAGTATTTTACATGGAGCGACTGCCTATCAGACCTCCATAACCCAATAATGGGTAATACGATACTCTTGGTAAGACTGGTTGTCAGACTTTCTGGCTTCTGACTAACAGTAACGACTGTCAAAGATCTGCAAATGACAGCCAGGACCAACGGCTTTACGTGCTTTCCGAGGCACGGAGGAAACTCGCTATGGTAAATGGTCACCCATCCACAGACCAACCTCGGCAAGCGTGGCTTAACCCGGAAGATCGGTCTATGCGGCTGTAATTATTTAGCCACGAGCTCCACTAAAAAATAACTCAAAATATTTCTCGAATCCCGAAAAATAATTTAGAAACTCCCTTCTAACATACGAGTACAAACAAAACATAGTGTTCGCTCAAAAAATCCTCTTCGTTCAAAACATTTTGATTGAAAACCCCACAAAGTTCGGAGTTTCGATTCAAATTGATTCCTGAAAAAAAACCGGCCAAGTGCGAGTCGGACTCACGCATGAAGGGTTCTCTACCATTATCAATAAAAACGGAAAAAAAACATGTCTGTTGTATGCCCCGTATGTATGTAATACAAATATTTAAGGGGGGGGGGGGGCCTTAAATATTTGTTTTATTTCAATTTTACGCATACCATCACGCCTGTATTTCTCGAAGTGTTAGGCACACCAATGAGCACCCACAGTTCGCCGGTCTGTTTTTAGCGTGTACCTTTTTCCCTTTTGTATGGGAGCCCCTTTAAATATTTATTTTATTATATTTTTACTAAAAATATAATAAAATAAATATTTAAAGGGCCTATCTGTAGTTATAGCGGCAACATAAATACATCATCTGTGAAAATTTCAACTGTCTATCTATCACAGTTCATGAGATACAGCCTGGTGACAGACGGACACACAGACAGACGGATGGACAGCAAAATCTCAGTAATAGGGTCCCGATTTGCTCGGTATGGAACCCTAAAAAGTCGTTGTTGTTCAGATGCAACAAAGCCAAGCGAACTCATTGAGCCTGGCTCGTTGAAGCTTTAGTACTGTTTTCAAAACGATATTGTTGAATGATTACGTTTTCTGCTGTTCAAGCGGCAATATGAAAATAATGAATTCTTTTGGTAGATGCTGGTTCATTTTCTTGGGTTCATTAATTAGTGTATACTGGGTGTTGAAAGACACAATAGGGAATAATTATACATGAATAATAATAATAGCTTAGCGTAGGACGTCCACCCACAAGGTGGATGGGTGGACGGACGACCTGATTAAGACCGCAGGAAGACGCTGGATGCAGGCCGCTTCCAACCGGTCCTTTTGGAAATCTATGGGGGAGGCCTGTGTCCAGCAGTGGACGTCCAGCGGCGGATATGCTGATGACGATGCATGTGATTCAAACAACAGTGTTTTATTTTTATATAAACTTTATTACTTCAGAATAATGCCTCAAATTTTTTCATTATAATTCATTTCTGTGAAAAAAAAATATATTTTAAGAAAACGTGCTAAAAATTGTTGAAAACTGTTTACTACACATACACATCTGGCAACGCATTTGCAAGGCCTCTGGTATTGCCTTATGAGTAATAATTACTTTAATTACAATACTTTGACTCAAACATCGTAGGTCAGTAGGTGCCATCGGCGGCGGCGCCCTCTCGCGTCCGGCACTGGGTCAGGCCATGGTCCGGAGCGAGAGGGAATGGGAAGTAGTCGCCTCCTTCTGCGAAGCTGTAATACTAGAGAAGGAGGCGGCGGGACGGGAGAGGGAGAGAAGAGTCCCCCGTCCCAGCGGCCGCCGCGGTAGACTCTCCGGGCGTCGGGAGCCACGAGACGACTCCCGGCCACCGTAGACGCGGGTCTGTGGGCGGTGAGCAATGGGTAGCTCACCGTCCGTACGTTTACTAACGACAGACCGTGTCGACGGCGCGTTCGTGTTCCACGCGCGCCTCAAAGAGATGTCAGCAAACTTGGAAGGGGCCACTGAGGGCCGATGCCTGCCGGGGCTGCGGGTTGTTCGAAAGAGATACCGCGCCCCCGGAACGCAAAGGGCACATGAAGGAACATAGACGGGTTTTAGTCAGTAAAAGTCTGACACTCCCTCCCGCCCCGCCCAGGGCGGGGGAAGTTATTTGATGATTTCCCGTCTTAAAAAAAAAAGTCAGTAGGTATTTGTACCTAATTAAAAACTGCGTTATTTCCTCATTTTGTAAACAGAATGCTTTTAAAAATGAAAGTTAATTCAGCGCAACCTATTAAGAGTCCTGGCTCTTTGATCAATGAACGGAAAGGATATTCGATACTATATTTAGCTTCCCTTTTGGACGGGAATATTTAATTAATAATTTGTAATGTCGCCTTTTCGTTAAAAATATCAGGTTTGAAGTTAAAATACATCGATGTTGACGTATTTTTATTCGGTTACGGCAAAAAAGGATTATCTTTTTGTAGTCTTATACATACCATTATTTATAATAATAATAATACCATTTATTTCAGGCAACAAAGGCCCATAACATAAATACCTTAAAGACTAACACACATATACCATCATACCATCATGCTTGTATTCCTCGAAGGGTTAAGCAGAGGTGCACCAATGTACATGTACAGTTAGCTGGTATGTTTAGGTCCCATGTAATAGGGGGCGAGCCTATTGCCATGCGTTGTAGTCTATGTATGTTTTGTATTTACATAATATGTTCCATCGTAGCGCCTAAACTACTTAACTGATTTTAATTAATGCGGTGGTAACCGCTTTTTTTTTTGGTTTAGAATCGATTGGAATGTCAGAATTACGAAAGAGAAAAAAAAATCGGAGCTTATTGATATAAATATATAGTTTTTTTCGAGAAAATAGGAATCTACATTTTTTTTATACCGCTGTAGGTGGGAAGCTACCTGACGGTCCGCCTGATGCTAAGCGGTTACCGCTCCCTATAGACACTTGAATACATTTTGAAGCATATCTATACTAATATTATAAAGCTAAAGAGTTTGTTTGTTTGAACGCGCTAATCTCAGGGACTACTGGTTGGAATTGGAAAATTCTTTTAGTGTTGGATAGTCCATTTCTTGAGGAAGGCTATAGGCTATCACGCTACGACCAACAGGTGCTGAGCAGCGAGGGTGAAACCGCGGGGAACAGCTATTTACACTAAAACTGAATAGGTCTATAACTTAACGTGGTGTGTGAGATGGCATGGCATCTGCAAAGCCTTTTGTATTGCAGATGTCTTAGGCGGCGGTGACTACTTAACATCAGGAAGGCAATCTACAAAATAATATAAACGATCGTAATTGCAATTAGATTTCAAATGTTTTTAATTACTTAATACAATTGATCTTTAGGAAATTGATGGCGAACAAGCCCATTGTTTGCCATCAAATAATAAAAAATAACGGTTTTCTATAATTTGCATTTTTCTTTGTTTCAGATCCCTACTAAAGATGTATTTCTTATGGATTTGCTGCACTGCAGCAGTGTTATTTAATACTTGTAAGTACCTACTTTAGTTTTGATCATAGGTGTTTAATATTATAGACAGGTGTTTAATCATTTGTCCTTTATTACTGTTTCATTCGTTTTCAGATCGTCCAATGTTTGCCAAATTTTTGGTCCTTCTTTACGAAACTTTCGGTGTAACTTTTGTATTAATAAATGATTATATTTATATTATATTTATTTATTTTATTTTAGGAAAGCTTACAGACTAATAACATTATAATAACAATAACATATAACTAAGTTGCTAATAACAAGCCTCCACAGATAATTACAACATAAAGATGACTTACAGTATAAGGTATGTTATTCCTCAATATTGTTAATTACGTTAATCCAAAACAAAAAACGGCTGTGCCAAGAGTTTTCTTACTGTGCTCGCATTAGTGCAGAAAAGATCAATGCCATCTTCACAAGAAATTTCGTTAAAGCTACGACTGGCCCTCATAAAATAAGAATTACGCCTATAATTAGTCTTCGCATAAGGTACATGTAGAAGTGGTCGCTGTCGTAGTCCCATCTGATTAGTGCGCATTGATAATTTCGATTTTTAATTGATATTAATTAAACTAGCCAAAGAATCTACTGGTGAATTCGTTTCATAATTATCATATCAGCCGCAGGACGTCCACTGCTGGACATAGGCCTCCCCCATAGATTTCCAAAACGGCCGGCGCGGCCGGTTGAAAGCGGCCAGCATCCACCGGCTTAATCAGGTCGTCCGTTCACCTCGAATTTGTTTATAAAATTGATAAAAAAACGCAACTATTCAATGTTTTGTTCTACACAAAGACTTTAGCCTACCTGTCATTAAGCATTCTTCGTACATGGCCCGCCCAAACCCAATCTCTTTAATCACCAACAAAATAAACCCGTCAATGAAAAAGCAATCTATAGTTTTACAATAAACTCATTAAACCAGGTAACATTCACCAGTTCACCGTCACTTTAAAACAATTGACTGTGCTCCCGACATACGTCACTAAACTGCATACAAACAGAATTTCCAAACACCAAAACAAAGTTGGCAACAGTTTTATTTTTTCTACACACAATCCCGCGAAATAATCACGGACACGCTCAGTTACTTCCATTCATTCGTTCGTTCATTCACTCGGTCTTTCATTCACTCTTTGAGTTTTGTTCGCATAAAAATGTTGTAATGAGAACGAAATTTTTGTAACATAGCGTTGGGGTTAAGAATTTGTGCTATGTTTGGGATTTGGGTGACCCTAAAAGGGTAAGGCTGTTACGTACATATTTTATAGGGTTGTGGGGTTCTGATGCACAAGTACCTGTGATTTATAATGTTATAATATGTTCAATAAATGACTTTGTACAATAAATTTGGAAAAGGTTGTACTATTAAATTGTTACTACCAAATTTATTCTACATTTTTATTTTATTACTGCATAGCTTTTTCTGGCAGCTTTGTGTATGTAGACTTCACAATTAAACCAATGGTAGAAATTATCCCATTGATACATAAAAACGGGACAATTATCCTAAGTTGTAAACTAGATCAATTAGATACGTGAAAAATTTCAGCAAATTCCCTTCAGCCATTTAAGCTTGAAAGAGAAAGAAACATCGATCCGTCTAACCTCAAAAAATTTCCGGTTGTAATTATAGTAGGATGATTGAATTTTGATACTTTTATCGGCAATTAATATTATGTTAACTAGCTTCTTCACGACTAAATCCTCGTGGATGTCAAGTATACCATGAAACTTAAGCCTATATGCGAAGGTATGCCTAAGAATCTCGATAATCGTCTAGCTTTCTATCACTTATCACTAGATTTTCTGTAATTGGCCGAGCCCCCCTAGCCAAGTCACAAACGATAAACGCAAACGCTGAGTAGGCTTTAATAGATCTTCAACTTTATGTGCTTGGTTTTAAGTTGAAGATCTAATGAAGATTGCATAGCGTTTTCGTTCGTTCCAGTCGCTAACGCTTAGAAATCTCTAATAGATTTTCAACTTAAGGCTCTTGGGTATTAAGTTGAAAATCTATTGGTACCTACCGAGCGTTTACGATTATCGTTTGTGACTTGGCTAGGGGGGCAGTACTTCTAGAGCTTACCTCTTGCAAACAAACTTGATCCTTTAATTACTATTCTAGACGAACGAATCTCTCTCTTGGCTGATAATGATCAAAACGCTCATTAAAAATTAAGGTTACTTTCTGTAGATACCGACTATGAAATACGGTTCAAGTATCTATTTTAATTTGGGATTCAAACTCTTAAATTAACCATTGAATTATTAATCTTATTATGATATCATTAAATACGAAATAAGTTAATATAACGGAGACTATGCAGACGCTGTTTAATGAGTAATAGTAAATCACTTTGTGAAGGAGCTCGTGTAGGGAAGTACTATCACCATACCTGTTTCTGCCGCAAAACAGTGTTGCTGTATTTCGGTTTGTGTGCCGATATAATTACAGCTATTTGAGACAATTCTTTGCCTCTGGTATCGCAGATGTCTATAGACAGCGGTGCCTCTTCACGCAGGTGGGCCGTCAGCATGTTTGTGATAAATAAAGACATACAAAATTACATAAACATAACATCACGCCTGGATTCCCGGAAGGATTAGGCAGAGGTGTTCCAATGTGCCATGGTCCCATGTTATAGGGGGGAGCCTATTGCCATTAACCGGGCACAAATCCTATTACTCCGAGCTGCTACCGAGTAATTCATAGAAAAACCCAATAACACTTTTTGCTCGACCTGGAAATCGAACCCAACACCTCTAGCGTAGCAGTTGCGCTTAAGACCATTACGCTAACGAGGCAGTTACATAAAATATGTACATATTACACAAAATTATATAAAAAAATCTTTTTTTCACTTTTTTTTTCTCACTTAGTAGCAATTGTCGCCAATCGCCAACCCTGATTCAGTAGCAAATTCAGAAAGAAACTGAAACTAGTAAGAAATTCCGGCCTTTATACTGATCGTCTGGAATGGACATCCAATTAAGAGAAAATGCTTTTTATTTGGTAAAATATCGTATGGACTAGTTTATTTGATATTTTAATTTGATCCTTTGATAAAAAAGACATAGGACCGATTTTCTTTTGAGAGTTACCTATGTAACTATTATGTTTCATTAAAGTATGTTAGGTAGGTAGTCATTTTGCCCTAATTAGGATAGAAGTTTTTTTGAGTGTCTGAGTTTTCCTTTAATGGTATACCATCATATATACCATCACGCCTGTATTCCCCAAAGGGTTAGGCAGAGGTGTACCAATGTACACCCACAGTTTGCCGGTATATTTAAGACCCATGTAATAGGGGGCGAGCCTATTGCCACTAACCGGGCACAAATCCGAACTCCGAGCTGCTATAACTGAGAATTTCATAGAAAAAACCCAATAACACTTTGCTCGACCTGGGAATCGAACCCGGGACCTCTAGCGTAACAGTCGTGCATAGGACCACTAGGCCAACGAGGCAGCAGTTTATTTGATATTTTAATTTGATCCTTTGATAAAAAAACATAAGACCAATTTTCTTTTGAGCGTTACCTATGTATTATGTTTTATAAAAGTATGTTAGGTAGTAATTTTGCCCTAATTAGGATAAAAGTTTGTTTAGTGAGTGTCTGAGTTTTCCTTGAATAGTCCTTGTAGTAAATATGATTTAGATCGTTCAATTTAATACTGGATGCCCTTTCACTACATTTGTGAATACATGCAAAGTATGTATATAATCTTATTAAAGGGGCCCATTTATGCTCTTCATTATGAACTTTTACTGCATAACCAATTCTGGTACTGCGAATAAAAATCAGAGGACCCCTACATTTTGCCGAGTAATAAAAAAATAAATAAATATGAATCAGTTGATTTATAATTTCTGATTTCTAGAGTTATTCTCATAATGGAAGTGGTTCATATTTTTAAGTATTTTCACCTTCTAAAGGATAGCCAGCGAAATAAAAGTCAGGTTGTACTAAAATGGTTCACTTTATATTATTCATTACTTTGTTTGTGCCTTTCTTTACATGCGAAAAATTAAAATTCATACAAAAACGCATTTTTCCCAGGTCGTGCAAAAAGTGTTATTGGGTTTTTTTATGAAATTCTCAGTAGCAGCCCGGAGTTTGGATTTGTGCCCGGTTAATGGCAATAGGCTCGCCCCCTATTACATGGGACCTAAATATACCGGCGAACTGTAGGTGTACATTAGTACACCTCTGCCTAACCCTTCGGGGAATACAGGCGCGATGGTATATTGTAATATTGGTATATATATTGGAGTACACTCACTCTCTTACTTACTAGTTAGTAAATAAAACCCCAACCTGTTTATTTCAACCAACATAAACACTTCAAAACAAATAGGTAGCCCGCCTTTATACAGAATACGCAACAAATTGATCCGGTTATAAAGTGATACGTACGAAATAATTGAATCCCAACTCGCAAGGATACAAACAATCCAACATGTGCCCACGAAACCAGCGAGATAAACAAACTTTACTTTGGCTTAACTGTTACTGTGTTCCTGTCTCTATCTCGTATACGTAGTTTGACAGCTGTGTGACTGTGACAGGAATAAAGTGACGTATTCTAATCTCGACGTTAGATTTGGTCTAAATATTTTCGTACAAATTGGGTTATTTATCGTTTTTTTTTAAAAAAGGTCAGCTGTGAAATACAAAAGTGCAACACCTACTCGGTCAAAATGTATGGAATTGCTGATATTTTCATAAACCTTTGCGTGTTTAGAATCGTGATCTGAATCCGTGATAAATGTTTTGTTACGATGTATTTCCTACCCAGTATAAGAAAAAAGATAATTTAAATAGGTTTATTTATTGTACAATTTATTAATTTAAAAACACACACCTTCAGAAGCTTACCTAATAAAATTTCAATTTCAGGGGGTGAAAATTTTATTAGGACATCAAACAATCTAGAAAAACTAATAAAAAATGCTTTGCAAGAAATATTTGTTCATATTCATGAGAAATTTCACTCTCTGAAATAAATTTAAATTCAACCTGTATTCCATAAAATTCATTCCCGCTCTCTCTATGTCCACACTCTTAAAGGAATTGGAATGTCAATTCTCGAACAAATTACTTTGGAATTTAAAATAAGAATTGAACTTTTACATTGATTGCAAGACTCATTAATTCCATTCGTTCCTTCCATTCACTCATTCGTTCTATCGCAGTTAATTTAGTTCAGCTAATATTGTCTGTGCAGTCGCTTTTAATTAATACCGTTTTATATTGTGTTTTTTTTAATAACATCTGTATTGTTTGTTCCAATTTTCTCGGAATCGAATGAGAAATAATTTTATCGAATAACTAGCAAGCTGCCCGCGACTTCGTCCGTGTGGCTAATTTCACCCGTCTTACGTTACATCCTTAATTACTGCTCCGCTCCCGTGTGTCGTAGCGTGATGTTTTATAGCCTATGACACTCACAAATAACGTGGCTTCTCATGGGTAAAAGAATTTTCAAAATCGGTCCAGTAGATCCAGAGATTACCCCCTACATGTAAACTTACAAACAAATGTTACCTTTTTATAATATTAGTATAGATGAATTCTGATTTGGATAAGAATTCCATTTCAGATGTTTCACAGAATGCTTTATTAGATTCTCTATTTGGTCCTTAGAGTCAATATGTACTAAGATATGTAATGTATGTATGACGATGTTGAGGTTTAGAGCAGGTTCAGTATACAAGCTTCGGAGTCAACCACATTATGTACCTATATTGATGGGTACATGTATTTATGTACATTGGGTACTCATGTACTAAAACCGCACACATGACGACCAACGTAGAGCATTTACTAAGAGAGTTAGGGATGTGGAATATTAATTTATAGTCTTTAGGAATTTGATCGCAAATCAAAATTAAATTGTGCTTTGCTCAGCAATTAATTCCATGCTTATACCCGATTACACATACACACACGTCTCGCCTCGTTGCCTCATTGGTCTAGTGGTTTTAAGCGCGACTGCTACGCTAGAGTTCATGGGTCCGATTCCCAGATCGAGCAAAAAGTGTTATTGGATTTTTCTATGAAATTCTCAGTAGCAGCTCGGAGTTTGAATTTGTGCCCGGTTAATGGCAACACGCTCGCCCCCTATTATAAGAGACCTAAAAACATATCGGCGAACTGTGGGTGTACATTGATACACCTCTGCCTAACCCTTCGGGGAATACAAGCGTAATGGTATGTTATGCACACATGTACATTTAGAGCTAAATATAGCAACCATTTTAAAATGTCATTCTATCTCTGTCAACTTCAAAATGATTGACAGAAATGGAACGTTGTTTTAAATTCGGTTAGCGCCAAATGGAAATGTGTGAGCGAGCCAGTGTTATAATTGGTATATTTTAGATGCGTGTGGGGTCCTGGGTTTGAATCCCAGGTTGAGCAAAGTGTTATTGGGTTTTTCGGGTAGGAAGCAAAACAATTTTCAGATTCTAATCAGTAGTTTTGGAGCAAACAAAAAAACAAACTCTTCGGCTTAATAATATTAGTATAGATATAGATTCACAATGACAACTCACAAAACTTACATTATTAAGGCACTAGAATGAAAAGCCGTGTTCCGCCTGAAGCGTATTCCCGATATGAAACACGATGCTTGTCATATAACATAACATTCTGAATATACAGGGCGGTTGTGATGTCAATGTAAGGGGTGTAAGGATTATACACAAGGGGGATTTGGGTTACATGCTGTTGGTCTGATTTTGATATGCGGTTTAATATTTTGAAGATCTTATATCATTGCTATAGACGATTGTGACTGTGTTTAATAACTAGCTTTATGCCTTTGACTTCTGTCTTTGTCGACTTTTGTATTGAGCTTAAGTCTTAAATTAATTACACGGAAACCCAAAAAAACAAGAAAAAAAGCGAGATGAGAATTTTCTTATGTGTTAAACCAGATCGAAATCTGCGTATATAATACTACCAAACTGCTTATTCCATTTGTCTGTTTGGGTATATAAGAGTAGCGATCATTAATCTATCAAACTAACGCGAGTTTGTAGAATGGATATACCATTCTACAAACTCGCGTTTATACTAGCAGCAGAATTTGTATGTATTATACATATTTCCTATAATTTTGTTTTTTTTTTCTTTAAACAAAGATTGAAGTTTACATGAAACTGAACGGAATTGTGCCAAAAAGCGACTGTAAACAATAAATTGTTGTGGTTATTAGGTTTTTAGCTTTAAAAGATATTTGAGTCGAACTGGTAAACCCAATAACACTTTCTATTAAAATTATCAGTTGCTACTGAGGATACAAAGCCTCATCATAAGTGCTCACAGTTCGTCAGTATGATTTTGGACCCAATGTAAAAGCGGGCGAGCCAATTGTTGACAATTAATTGACAATTGGCTCGCCCCCTTTTACATGAGATCTTCAAACATACCGGCGAACTGTGGGTATACAATAGTACACCTCTGCCTAACCCTTCGGAGAATACAGGCGTGATTATCTCCAAAATAATTCCAAAAGATACAAAAAAAAAAAATACAAGTATTTTATTTACAAAATGTAACTATGGAGTTTCTTGTAACGTTATAAGATTCCCCTTACGATCCCAATTTAATAAAACACACTGTGTATTACAATAGTACGTTATTATAATGTCTTGTTATTGTTTTTCCTTGGTTATATAAGGCCCGATGTCATATTGAAATTCAGCGGCGAGTTATATGGATATTATGCATAAGGATGTCTGGCTCAAGCAAAGGAAATAAGCTGAAACGACCAGTATTTACATTTTTCTACGGAACCAAGATTTCTATTTTCAAAATGTTTGTTTGAATTGTGAAAGTTTTTTGGTTTTTGTTTGATGTAATAATTTTTTGAAGACTATGATATCAGCCAGTTTCTTTTTCAATATACTTTAGAGGTTTAGCTTGATTTAAATGAACACTTATGTTATGCATTACTTTCCACGAAAACATGTAATGTAATACTCCAGACCGATTCCGGCCACGGCGGCTAATCCTAATGCACACCATCCACGTACGTAGGAGATATTATGGTGCACAAGTGTGTGCGCAAATACAGGTGCACTCCCTCTTCCCTCACTCTAATAACCCGATGGGACGAAAATCCAACGCGACAGGAGAGAGATCAGGCGCGGGACCAACGGCTTTACGTGCTTTCCGAGGCACGGGGGTATCTCACCACCAACTTCCAAACTCCGGGCTGCTACTGAGAAATTCCCAAAACACCCAAAAACACTTTTTGCCCGACCTGAGAATCGAACCCGAGACCCCTTGCTCAGCAGTCGCGCTTTGCGACCACGAGACCAACGAAGCAATCAATCACGAAAACATATTCATATAATTAATACATTGACATTTTAATTATTAAGCTGTATGGAGCCAGAGAACTGCCCAATGCCATTTTCTGCTGTGTCTTTAAAACCATTATAAATTGAACAAAATACAATAATATTATTTCATAATAATATTCATACTAAAACTTTTCACGATAATGTACCAAAACTTTTTGGTCCTTTGCGGCGGGATACTAGTTCTATTAGAAGTAAGTGTAGTCTAAATTAATTATAAAACGCTCCGGGGAAGAGAATATTAATGTATGATTATAGCTTGTTATATGTAGCCATTTACAAAATTAATATTTTTCCTTTAATTGAAAAAACAGTTCACGGTTTGTTATTTTTTTCAACAAATGATTCGTTTAATGTAGCTTTGCATATAATTTGAAGTTTAAAATTAGAACACGTTATTAATAAGTGATTTAATTAATGAATGTTTACATTTCAATGTACACATGTGATATTATGTATCATAATATCTTCAAGAAATAATAATCTTAATACAAAAGAAAAAGTTAAACGTTAACTCATTGATTAAACGCACATTCTTAAAAACTACTTGACTTATAATGCCAAAATTTTACAGGTAAGTAGTTTAAACGAAAAAGATGTCAATAAGGTCAAATCCGTACTAATATTATAAATGCGAAAGTAACTCTGTCTGTCTCTTCTTCACGCCTAAACCACTGAACCGATTTCAATGAAATTTGGTACAGATATAGTCTGGGACCCGAGGAAGGACATAGGATAGTTTTCATCCCGGAAATCCCCCGGGAACAGGAACTATTAATCTACGCGGACGAAGTCGCGGGCAAAAGCTAGTTATATAATAATTATACAAGGGTGTTTGACTCCCACCCGGAGAGAGTCGCGGGAAGAAGCTAGTGATTTATAAATGAAATGAATGGATACTAAATAGTACGGACTTGACAGTCAGTCTTAACAGGCGGGTTTTGTGATTTTTTTTCCAATTATTACCTTTTAAGGAGTTTATTCACGACAAGCAAAAACATATTCATTGTATTGTAAATTATGAGACTATACCCTTTACCTAAATCAGGATTTGTGACGACCCGCTACGCAGCACAGCGAACTTCGACACACTTTCACGCTTATATTTTATGTTATAGTACATAACTTACTGCCTCGTTAGCCTAGTGGTCCTAAGCGCGACTGCTACGCTAGAAGTCTTCGGTTCGATTCCCAAGTCGAGCGTTATTGAGTAAGTGTTATTGAGTTTATAAAATTCTCAGTAGCAGCTCGGAATTAGAATTTGTGCCCGGTTAATGGCAATAGGCTCGCCCCCTGTTACATGGGACCTAACCATACCGGCAAACTGTGGGTGTACATTGATACACCTCTGCCTAACCCTTTGGGGAATAGTTTGTTGTTGTAGTTGTAGAAAAGTCTTTTTTTTTAGATAACGTTTCCAAACACTGGGAATTTCTCCTTTATCGTGGGTGCGTTAACAAACATACAAACTCACATACAGAAACAGCCAGACCCGTAACAACTATCTGTAAGTCATACAAATATTTGTTCCGTGCGGGAATCGAACCCGCGACACGCAGCGCAGCAGTCGATCGTTTGGCTACTGCGCCATTCGTGTCGTTGTGTATTTAGTTGGTCTTTGAAGTCCAAGCGAAAGACTTTGCGGACAAAAGCAATCACTTTGTAACTCTCCTTCTTTACACCTCAAATTACTGTCGCTTCAATCCACAACCAACTTTTCGTATCCTATCAAAGTAAACGCAATCAATGCTCTCATCAAACTTGAATGTGACAAATTCAATATAAAACCGCGCCAAAGTGTAACAAGTTACGAACTAAGTTTGTGTGACAAACGCCAGCTGATCAATATGTACGTTCGTGTTGTGGTACAGACTATAAATCGACTTGGAAAACTTCTGGTAACAAGAAAGTTGATGTACGGTTGAAGTGTTAACTAATATTGTTTTATATGATTAGATTTTGAGATTCTCGTGGTCGCAAGTGCGACTGCTGTGCAAGGGGTCCCGGGTTCGATTCCCAGGTCGAGCAAAAAGTGTTATTGGGTTTTTCTATGAAATTCTCAGTAGCAGCTCGGAGTTTGGATTTGTGCCCGGTTAATGGCAATAGGCTCGCCCCCTATTACATGGGACCTAAATATACCGGCGAACTGTGGGTGTACATTGGTACACCTCTGCCTAACCCTTCGGGGAATACAGGCGTGATGGTATATATTTTTTTTTAATTTATTATTTTGAGATTCTTTAAAGTTGTCATTAGAGATAGAAAATTCTCTTTAAATCCGGATGGTATATTCTGTAAAAAATATCCTGGGTGTATTTTGGTAAATAGAGTGTAAGGTCAGCCCACCTGCCTTTTACTTCAATCTTTTACTTCTCATTTCATTGAAATGACCTCCCCCTCCTCCCTTACCCCTGAAAAATGTGCAGTGAATTATTAATATCTAAACCATTCAATGAAAAAAAAATACCATCACGCCTGTATTCCCCGAAGGGTTAGGCAGAGGTGTACCAATGTACACCCACAGTTCGCCGGTATATTTAGGTCCCATGTAATAGGGGGCGAGCCTATTGCCATTAACCGGGCACAAATCCAAACTCCGAGCTGCTACTGAGAATTTCATAGAAAAACCCAATAACACTTTTTGCTCGACCTGGGAATCGAACCCGGACCCCTCAATGATTTATAGCGTATTCATTCTTTAATTTGATAAACCATTATTTTATTACCAAGTACCATAGCGATTCATAGCGTTCTTAACAATTTACTTACAAACTAGTGGTCCTAAGCGCGACTGCTACGCTAGAGATCTTGGGTACGATTCCCAGGTTGAGCAAAGTGTTAATGGGTTTTTCTATGAAATTCTCAGTAGTAGCTCGGAATTAGAATTTGTGCCCGGTTAATGGCAATAGGCTCGTCCCTATTGTAGGCACCTAAACATACCGGCAAATTGTGGGCTCAAAGTTAAGATCTGTGCTCGGTTAATGGCAATTAGGCTCGCACCTTATTACATTAATAATTCAATCTCACATTAACAAAATAAGCAACCTCTCCCCCTGAAAGATGCGCATATAATAATAATACATTTATAATGCTATACATTATTTTTGTTTTTAAGAGGCCAAGAGTCATAGTATTTGTAACAATTTACTTACAAATTATTCAAACTATTAACATCTAATTTACTACTTACATACAACAATAACGCAACTACACACACACAACAACAACTACAACTATTACAACACACTACTACAACAACTACAACAACAACACCACACCACAACAACAACTATTACAACAACACACTACAACTATTTATTATTTCTTCTTGTTATAACTAGTATCTAAGTAGGTTAAGTAAGTAACTTTATGTAGTGTGCGTCGCTTTCGCCTGAATAAATGGTTTTTCTTTCTCTTTCTTCTTTCTATGGAGATATTATAGTGCACAAGTGTGTGCGCAAACACAGGTGCACTCCCTCTTCCCTAACTCTCATAGCCCGATGGGACGGCAATCCGACACGACCGGAGAGATATCAGGCGCAGGACCAACGGCTTTACGTGCTTTCCGAGGCACGAGGGTGTCACACCACCAACTTCCAAACTCCGGGCTGCTACTGAGAAATTCCTAATGGAAAAACCCAATAACACTTTTTGCCTGACCTGGGAATCAAACCCGGGACCCCTTGCTCAGCAGTCGCGCTTGCAATTACGAGACCAACGAGGCAGTCTATGATAGTAAAACAACAAAAGAAGTAATTAAAAACATAGACAAGTCAGCCTGTCTAGTATACTACCTCTCTGTTCCGTAACTACAATAATAAAACCTCATATTTGACAAAATTCAATACAAAACCGCATCAAAGAGTAACAAGTTTCCGAACTTTCTCAAACAGACGCTAATGAAGTGTTCCAGTAACTAAGTAATTACCACAGTTGGGCAAGATGGCGCTTAGAATATGTTAGTACAAGAAACCAACGGAGTTTGCACCGCAATCGGATTGAAGCTATTTCAAGAAGATATGTAGATAATCTTAGATTATTTTGAAATTAAGGACATAAGGACCAAATAAAAATGGTCCTTTGGTACTTACAACGCTGATTTTGTGTTAACATTTCATTTAAATTTCTTAGTATTATGAAAAAAAAATTGTGCTGACTAAACACTTTTTAAAAGATTATTTATTATAATTTAAATAAACACTGAAAAAAGAAGTACAAGGTCTCGATAGTCAGTACATAAGATTAACACAATTTTCACTCCGGGGCTCCAATAATAAAATTATTATATTAATATTGTAGTTTAACTCCATAAGAATTCAAAACTCCTGCAGCATTTATTATTTACAAAAAAAAAAAATAATTAAGAAATTACGTATTCAACACTAAGGTTTTCTTCTATATAGTAGTATAGTGCGTTCATAAACATAAATTCACATATACAAGCAACCTTTCCTACGCAAGGGCCGACCCTATTATAAATAACACCAAGCTGTTACAGTCCCACTACAGCATAAAGACCTCTCTTCTCATACAGAGAAGACGAGGGCATTGATCATCATGCTTGTTCAAGGTGGATTGACGGAACGGACTTTTATTAATTATAATTCTAAGTATTTACACGATGTTTTCCTTCACCAATGTCAGCGACGTCCAAGATAATTTTGGAATATACATAAATGAATTAAAAAGCTTCATTAGTGCCTGCCAGTGCCCGGTAGTAACCTGACACCCCAGCCTATAATTATATTTATATAATATCGCATGCAAGAAGTGCCAAAAACGTCACCACATAATAATCTCACGTCCACAATTGATGAACCTCTATTCAAAATGATCATATATGCTCCACCAAAATAAATGAAGCACAGAAAAGCAAATTCACCACCGAATACTAATACGGGTATCATGATGATTGCTTAACCCTCCACACGTCGGTATTACGTGTATAGAACTGCAATTTGTCGGGACCACGCGGCAAGCAACGGTTGAGTAACAAAGGCCCTAACGAAGCTAGCGCCATCTATGACGCGCTTCACAATTTGTACGTGGTTACAGATTTATCAGGGGTGCTGATCGCGTATTGCGTATTTTTTGTTGCTTGTAATTTGTCACTATTGAATGTGTGAGGATAATTATACAGCGTGTCGTGGAAAGGGTATATCCATACAAACGAGGTGAAGAGTGTATCCGGTACTGAATCGGAAAAAGGCGTGAGTTTATGTATGTATGTATGTATGTATGTATGAATCTCTATACAAAACAGCTCAAAATCAATAAAAAACTTTAACTGTCTCGTTGGCTTAGTGGTCTTAAGCACGACTGCTACGCTAGAGGTCCTGGGTTCGATTCCCAGGTCGAGCAAAAAGTGTTATTGGGTTTTTCTATAAAATTTTCAGTAGCAGCTCGGAGTTTGGATTTGTGCCCGGTTAATGGCAATAGGCTCGCCCCCTATTACATGGGACCTAAATATACCGGCGAACTGTGGGTGTACATTGGTACACCTCTGCCTAACCCTTCGGAGATTACAGGCGTGATGGTATATTTCTTTTTTATCAATAACTTTGAAAATACATAATATTTTTTTTTATGAAGTTTAAATTATAACAAACGTGTCAGGAGAAACAATTTTTTTACGGAGTTGTTTCTTAGTGTGTTGTTTATTGACACCGATCAGCTGACTTGGTGTAGTGATGTGTAGAATTCAATTGGAAATATTAGATTTTTTATTTAAATGATTCTTAACTTTATAATTTTGAGAGTACTTATTAAAAAAATGCTGCTATGTGGTTTGTTAACACCAAAAAAATCCGTGCATTTGATCTGTATATACCTTTTCCGCCCCGTTGGTCTCCTGGTCGAAAGCGCGACTGCTGAGCAAGGGGTCCCGAGTTCGATTCTCAGGTCGAGCAAAAAGTGTTATTGGGTTTTTCCATTAGGAATTTCTCAGTAGCAGCCCGGAGTTTGGAAGTTGGTGGTGTGACACCCCCGTGTTTCGGAAAGCACGTAAAGCTGTTGGTCCTGCTCCTGATCTCTCTCCGGTCGTGTCGGGTTGCCGTTGAGAGTTAGGGAAGAGTTTGCACCTGTGTTTGCGCACACACTTGTGCACTATAATATCTCCTGCGTACGTGGCTAGTCTGCATGAAGATTAGCCGCCGTGGCCGGAATCGGCCTGGAGAATTTCATTTTTTTTACCCTTTCCGTAACACGCTGTATACGGGGCGTCACGGACGTCTATCCGTCAACTTCGCCAAAGCAATCAGAACACTATTCTCACTTCAGTACAAGTGGAATATTTTGCAGGAAAATTTTGAATGTCTTCCCCTTTTCGGTAGATCAAGTTTAAGAAATTGGCCTGTTGCTTTTTTTGTCGTTCGTAATGGCAATAACGATATTGGTTGGCCTAAAACAAGGATTAAAAAAGAATACCAGCCATTGGACGATACAGAAGGAATCAAAACAAATTTTCACTTACCGGAAAAGTATTAAAAACCTTCATACTTGTTGTCTGATACTCAGTCCAGAGTAGAGAATTCATGGTTTCAGTTTAAGGATAGATGTTCCTTACCCCCGATATATTCAAATTATATACAAGCTTCTGCCGCGACTTCGTACACATCAAATTTGATATAGCATCTCGTGGGAACCGTACACTTTTGCGGGTTAAAAAGTATTCCATGTGTTGTTCCACACTACAATCTCAGTGCCAAATTTTATCCAGATCGGTTTAGCCGTTTAAGCGTGACAGACTAACAAATATCCATCCTTATAAACCTCCGCATTTATAATTTATGTAGAATAGTAGGATATTATTGAAGAGTTAGGTACATATTACCAATTTCATGCTATGTCATTTACCAAGAACGTTATACGTTGGGCCATCATCCTAATTAATCATTTTAAATAGAAAAAAAAGCTTGCTCCTCCATAAATACCTAATTAAATAAATAAAACATAATGAGAGGCAAAAGTAAAGAAAATAAATAAACAAATTGACAACTTATTTACCTAATAACAGCGAAAAAATAGACGTCTTTTTATCAATTATCTTAGAGAGGAAAAAAATAAACAACGTCTCCTTCTGAAGAAATAAACTCACAACTTGTTTAAACAGACAGGTACACATAAACATGAAACAATTTATATATTCGGCGTTTTTTAATCAAATAAACAAGTTAATTTAAAAAAAAAAGCAAAACATATTAATAGTTAAAAAATAGGTTACGTACAGTACACAACAACTGACCAAGTACAAGTTAGACTCACACACAAAAGGTTTTGTACCACAGTGCAATATTTAGACTACGTACAAAAAAAAACTTCTTGAAAGTAGGAAGTTTCTTGCCCCTTCTCCTCCAAACGAAACTACCATTTTAAAAGGTAACATTCAATTATATTTCTTCTAAATAACGTTCAAAAATCTCCCCTCCAGATTCCCTTATTGAAATAAATGATTTGACTTTGACATTGACATATAAAAGGTATTGCCAGGCTCAAAAAGTACTTAAAGTCTATCAGAAAAAAATTAAATTATTCAGCGGGCAACACCGGGTACCATGCCTGACGTAATAACAGCTTACCCATTGCCTGCGACAGTTTGAAGTCTGTCTGCCGTAAAAGCTTTTTATCAATCATGATTAGTAAATTTCAGAGTATTTTAAATAACAAACATCTTTGCTCTTTATTATATTAAGCTTTGGCACGTTTAACATTACTCTGAGAGGGAGGGAGGGCGAAAGAAATTTTCGAAAGGCTTTACTAAGCCCAGAATGGGGTAAGCAGTGAGCCATAATTATAGGATTACCTGCAACTTTGTCTGCGTGGACTTCGAAATTAAGCCAAAATTTTAAGATATCCCACGGGAATACAAACAAAGGATACAAATTACTCTATGTTTAGAAATAGATCAATATCTATTATGTGGAGTAAATTATTAAACAAAATATTTTGGCCTACAACATTTTTTTTTGAATTTTTAAAAATATTTGTCTGTTAACATACTAATGCTGTAATGTACATTATGACCCTAAGTATGCAGTGTAGTAGAAATACAACAAGAAAAATTACTGTTAACCAAATACATAGGTTTTTTGACTGTACCGTAAGGTACGAGCATGCACACTCAAACAAAAAAAAAAAATATAAGTAAGTATTAAAGTAGTATTAGTAATAAGTACATTTTACGTAGTATTAATAATAAGAAGCTATTCTATAGATACTAGTATACTACTATCGAAATATTAGATACTAACTATCAAAATAATAAACACTGCTTTGTGAGCTTATGTTCTTTTTGTGTAGAAGCAAGAAATACGTAGAACAATGAGGTCTAACGATGCCGAATTCTATTCGTGTTGTACATGTCGGCAATCACATCTCTATTGAGAACTGTAGCTACACATTTCAAAAGAAGAATTCCACGTATCGAAGGACCAATCCTTTTTCATTCAAAATTAATTGAATATAACTAGACCTATGGGGTGTAAAAATCACACCATATAGCCGGTAATTATTAACGTATATTGCACATTAATATAAATAACATTGAGCATAAAATATTAATGGGAAACGACTTTTACTTTTGGAGTGAACAATTAAACACACCATTGTGCTTATGGGCCCATGAAATGTACAGGAGTTGTGGGGGCTTTTTAAAACTGATAAAAAAAAGAATTCAAACCAAGTCTTAATAATATCTTCGAAGAACAAATAGGCCAGAATAAGAAAAATACCGTAATAATGGGATAAACATGTAACTTTTAGCTTTTTTTTTTTGTTTAGGTTTGTATAGGCTCGCCCCCTATTACAATGGGTCCTAAATATACCGGCGAACTGTGGGTGTACATTGGTACACCTCTGCCTAACCCTTCGGGGAATACAGGCGTGATGGTATATTTTTTTTAGCTTTTTTAAATGTCTTTTTCTTACACCCTTTATAAACGCAACTGGACAGTTATAATTATCAAACTTGTTTATCTCCACAAAAATCGCAACTTTCAACCTAAAATCTGCTTTAAATGTAACCAAAAAACGCAAGCTAACTAAATACACCCATCTTTCATGCTCAATTTACGAAGCTAAACTGAAACTAAACTGAAATACACGCCGTTCCACGAGTATATTCTGTACATAACATAGTTCTGAATACAGCTAGTTACCGCTCTGTTCATTAGACCTGTATTGTGCACCGCGATATTGAGTTACCGGAGCTACGCTGCCGTGCCATGACAAAATACTGTATCTGAAAATGGCACTATTTCCAGAAATCGAGATTTTTTGATTTTTATCAAAAATTGTCCTAACTTCTTCATTACAATATAGATTTTGTTGAATTTTGGTTATGATGTTAATCAGCCTAGGTATTATACTGACAAATAGTAAAAATACTAAATTTATTTGTTTTTTTAACATTTCGAGCTAGAAACGTGTTCTATCGAGGCCCTCAATAGCACAAACAGGAAACATTGTTAATACAAAACACTGCATGTTAAGTTACAGTGTTATGACATAACAACGAATGCTTAATTTACACGGCAATGTTCTGTAAAAGCTTTAGTAGAATACAATGTAACTTCAAAATCTTTTTAGTTACTAATATTTGTTTGATACACACGTATAACACGACACGTAAATACTATTATAGGTACATATAACAATCTGTTAGGGCAAATTACGCCACTAATAACAGAAATCAATCTGTCCATGCAGCACCTGATCTTAGAGGTCATCACACTCTAATTCACGCATTTCCTTCAGGTTACGAAGACAGCCTTATTAAGTTCATTGAAGAATACCAGCCATTGAAGTCACATTACAACTTAAAACATGCACCTAACCGACATTACTTACCATTAACATTTACTAAAATTCATGAAGATTACTTGAAGTATTGTGAAGAAAAGTCTATTCGGAAATGTTCTTGGTCATATTTCAATAATATTTGTAAAAAAAACGGTAATTTAAAAAACTTAATAACCCGACTGCTTTTCTGAGTATTCATGAAAAAGCACTAAAACAAGATAAATAAATTGTAGCAGTCGGGACCAGAACATTTACGAATAGACTTTTCTTCACAATACTTTAAGTAATCTTCATGAATTTTAGTAAATGTTAATGTTAATGGTAAGTAACGTCGGTTAGGTGCATGTTTTAAGTTGTAATGTGACTTCAATGGCTTGTATTCTTCAATGAACTTAATAAGGCTGTCTTCGTAACCTGAAGGAAATGCGTGAATTAGAGTGTGATGACCTCTAAGATCAGGTGCTGCATGGACAGATGGATTTCTGTTATTAGTGGCGTAATTTGCCCTCAGAACAGATTCATCATCTGTTTAGCCTTTTCCCAACTGTGTTGGGGTCGGCTTCCAGTCTAACCGGATGCAGCTGAATACCAGTGTTTTACATGGAGCGACTGCCTGTCTGACCTCCACAACCCAGTAACTGGGCAACACGATACCTCTTGGTTAGACTTTGTCTAACCAAGAGGTTGTCAGATTTCTTGGCTTCTGACTATCCGTAACGACTGTCAAAGATCTACGAATGACAGCCGGCACCAACGGCATTACGTGCTTTCCGAGGCACGGGGGTGTCACACCACCAACTTTCAAACTCCGGGCAGCTACTGAGAAATTCCTAATGGAAAAACCCAAAAACACATTTTGCCCGACCTGGGAATCGAACCCGGGACCCCATGCTCATCCGTCGCACGTTCTCAGAACAGATTGTGTGGTAATATTTAAGATATTTTGACTATTTTTTATTGTGCCACTGTTTGTTTTTCCTTAAATAAAATAAAATAAATGATAATATACTTCACTATTAGATTGTGTGGGAATCGTCGATGATGGTACAACTGATATTAATTCTGTATAGGAACAAGACGTAGAAAGATCAGTGTACTCCATTTCTTGAGTTATTTGGGTGAGGACTGGAGCCGCGGACAGTGTCAAATTATCATAATATGTAAATCCATATCTGAGCTATCAATCGTCATCGGAAATTGGTTTGATGAAGCATTTAACTCCATGGCAGATCCACCTTTCAAATTAGTATCTTCATAAGGGACAGTATTACTGGGTAGATCAGAAACGTGCTCCATGGGCTCTCTTGTAATATCAAGTCAGTGAAAGGTACCGCAGAATTCGAATGATGCTGATAACCTTTTTTGGTTAGGTTAAAAATTAAATTATTGCGTTCTTTACTCATTTTTAAATATTTGTAGCAATAAACCTATTAGATCCAAGAGCTCCGTACACTAATACGAAGTGATCGCAATGAATTCTTCCAGTCAAATAAACATTATATGCGCGAAGTGCGGGATAATGTTATGACAAAACACTGTATCTTTAGATAGCGGCCGGCTAAATCGAACGGTGTGTTTTGACAAAACACTGTAAGTGATAGTACAGTCTTTTGACAAAACTCAACCCTATTCGTTTTGACATACAGTGTAAATCCTATCTGTGTTTCGCATATAATTTAAAGAGTTAATCAATTTTTTTTGATGCTAGTCTATGTAAAGGAGTGCGAGGACTTCATTTTTTACTGTTACGATAAAACACTGTATCTGAAGATACAGTGTTTTGTCATGGCACGGCAGTACGGGGAATACGACACGATGTCTGATATAGTTTTCTTATGTTGGTATACCTGCTTTTATTAATAACTAGATTTTGCTCGCTTTTGATAAGAGATATAGTTGTAGTTGATTGTAGTTGTTGGCCTAATTCTGTTCTGTCTCCTGCTTGTTTGGAGGAGAGTGGAAAATTATGTCTTTCTTACTCCTCCGCTAATATCTTCTGATTAAGATGGTCGAATCTCTTCTCCGGTACTCGTCGAGCTTCATTGCCTCGGCGCTTTTCTGGCGGTCGCCACTGTTGATTTTGTCTTACAGGAGTTGCAATGGATTAGGAAAAGTGTAGCGGGCTTGTCACATAAAAAAATATATAAGATAATTTGATATTCCAGAAGAACACTGTTCTACTAGCTTTCAAGCCAAAGTCAAGCTGTTTTTGAGATTTCATATATTGTTAGTGAGTAAGTAAATCATGGATTTATCGCTTTTATAAATAGAGATAGATAATGATAATTTACGATATTGTAGCTATATTAGGAGTATTTAAGGATCTGCCTACCCTCATGGGAAAAAGTTGTGAGTTTACGTATGTGTATTTAAGTTCATTAGTGAACGAATCTTTTACAGACAAACCTTACCTCTTTATAATATTAGCAAAGATTACCATCACTCGTATTTACTACTCACAAATCACTGTACTCAATAAAAAGTGTAAGCAAAGCAAAATACAATGTTGGTCCTTCGAGGCGAAATTCGAAATGCTATTACAAGCTCGTGTATGGGCCAGTAATCACCTACTGCACGTTCCAAAGCCGCATAGAAGTCCAGCATCGTTATTACTCCTTGTTACGTAAGGGTTAGCTCACATCGGGACATGAGGCGAAGCAACGAAGCGCATAAATTAGATATACAATATTTAAGTTATTTACTACAGACATATAACAAAATACATTTTTTTCGGATATAGACATATTTACATTATCGTTTAGAAAAAATCGAAATATTATAATTTAAAAGTTGACTAACTAAAACTAATTAAAGCTTATTTTCTTACTGTAAGCTAAACATAATAATGTATTGTAAATTCACTCGCATGCCTTGATAGTTCTAATATAAATTAATAGGTATCATGTGGATAACGTTGTGAGTTGCACATACAAAATTAACGTTAGATACTAAGGATTATAATTAATTAAGCAAATTTTGTAACTGTTTCTTTTCTCTAAGAAAATGAATAAATAAATACCATCACATCCATATTCCTGGAAGGGTTAGGCAGAGGCGTACCAATGTACACCCATAGTTCGCCGGTATATTTAGGACCCATGCAATAGGGGGCGAGCCTATTGCCACTAACCGAGCACAAATCCTAACTCCGAGCTGCTACTGAGAATTTTATAGAAAAACCCAATAACACCTTTTGCTCGACCTGGGAATTGAACCCAAAATCTTTAGCGTAGCAGTCGCACTTAGAACTACTAGGCTAACGAGGCAGTAAGTTATTTACTATAAGATAAAATATAAGTGTGAAAGAGTGTCGAAGTCCGCTGCGCTGCGTAGCGGGTCGTATCCCAGCAAACTTCAAATTCTGTAGACTTTTTTGAAAAGACGTTGCTTCACACTAGGAATTCATCTTGTATGCGTCACTCTCGTGTGTGCGTTTACAAACATATTATAAACCACATACATACACAAACAACCAGACCCGATATCGTTGGTGCCGTTTGAAAATCTCGCAAATCGGATTATTTTGTATGTAATTAAAAAAAGCTTATATCGCATATGTCGCTTAACATAACTATCAATTACAGATATTAAAAAGTAGTTTCTAATTCATTCATATTTATACGCCTTTTACCCATGGGGGTAGGCTGAAACCACAGAACGCCAGTTACAACGATCCTTACAAACTTCTTTTCCTTAATAAAAAATGAGATTTCAAACACATGGCATATTCAAATAATTTCGTTGCGGGATCCAAGACAGTTGAATCGTTTCTCTGGGACTCGCCGAGCTTCATTGTCTCGGCGCTTTTCTTGTGGTCGCCACTGTTGATTCTGGTTTACAGGAGTTGCAGTGGTTTGGGTACAGTGTGGCGGGATTGTCCCAAAAAAAAATAAAACAAATAAATATTCAGGAGTCGTTTTTCCTTTTAGCCACTTTTTTTGTTTTCACTTATCGTTGAACGATATCCTATTGTATAGTAAATAAGTTCGATATTGTCACTCATCATCTGCGATATACCTACAGACAGATTTATATCTTAGCTCATAGCAAATAAGTTCAATATTACATCGCTATATGAAAACATGATTGCAGCGTCATGTCGTGTTGTGAACTTACCCTTAACAGCTGATTTCAAGGAAAATAGCGGTTGCAAATAGTTACGGAAATTGCAATATTGACTACGAGCACAAAGCTGGTTACCGCTTGTTTAAAGAGATTGTGTGGTTGGTTTGAATATTACATGGTTTATTGAAAGCAGTTTATAGCGAAATGTTCTTACATGCATTTCGATATAATTACAATACCACAATAATATTATAAAGGCGAAAGTTTGTGTGTTTGTCTCTTCTTCACGCTCAAACGGCTGGACAGATCACGATGAAATTTCGCACAGCGATAGATTGCAATATGGAATAACACATAGGATACTTTTTGTACCGAAAAATGTACGTTTCCCATGGGATGATAATATAAAATTTGACGCGGACGAAGTCGCGGGTAGAAGCACTAGCTTCTGTTCGCGAGTTCGTATTATATAAAAACAATAATTTTGTGTTTAATTTTTTTTTTATTACCGTGCCCCGTTGGTGTTGTGGTTATAAGCTTGACTGCTGAGTGCGTGGTCCTGGGTTCGGTTGCCAGGTCGGGCGAAGTTTTATTTGTATTTTTCTTTACGATTATCTCAGTGTAACACTCTCGAGCCTTTGAAAGCACGTATAGCGGGCGATCCTGCGCCTGATTTGAAATTAGGTAAAGTAACTAGCTCTAAATTAAATTATAGTAACTATGGATAGATCAAACATGACCTAAAACAATTTTCTATTACCAAAATTAAAATGTCTTATTTTCCTTATTAACCTAACCAAAACAGACTCAAATTATTTAACCAAATCACAAAAACAAACAGTAAATAAAATAGGTATTTTCCTACAGTATTGTTCAGTATTCTTTAATTCCCAAACCAGTACAGCCACAAATTTTAGTTGATAAGCAAACCAAGTTTTAAGTAGAAAACCCTTTTAAATCCTCCTTGAATGCCAGCTAAAGTACAAAATAAACCAAAGAGGTCGAATACATCTTCGTTTGTTTTTTAAATAAAAACTTTTTGAACATAAACATCTGGGAGTTTAGGAATGCGGGCCCCAGTTGCGTAAGATTATCATAACACGACAAGGCTGTATACGTTGTGGCCTTTGCATATTTTGCGTCTGTGAGGTTTAAGTTTTGTTTTTATTTAATTTTGGAATGTTTTGAAGTTATTTTCTTCTTCTTTTTTTCCTTTCATGTTTTTTCACTTATTTGGATCAAGCCATGTGTTTTTGATAGTAGGTAGTAATATCACATACCATCACGCCGATGCCTGCCGGGGCTGCGGGTTGTTCGAAAGAGATACCGCGCCCCCGGAACGCAAAGGGCACATGAAAGGAACATAGACGGGTTTTAGTCAGTAAAAGTCTGACACTCCCTCCCGCCCCGCCCAGGGCGGGGGAAGTTATTTGATGATTTCCCGTCTTAAAAAAAAAACCCCTGTATTCCCCGAAGGGTTAGGTAGAGGTGTACCAATGTACACCCACAGTTCGCCGCAGTTCACAGGAAGCAGCATTAGAGCGCAGTTACAATTATTGTCAAAACTAATTATGTTGTTCGATGAAATTGTAACCATAATATTATGTTTTGATGCAGTTTTGATTTGGTTTGGTAGCCAATTTTCGGATTATATTGGATTGTGTTGCAACATTTGAATGCTTGTCATTATACATTTATGATGTAATCTCCTATTTATAACTCCATTACAAATCTAGACAGGCTCAAATCTACTACCATCATACCAATTTCTGCCACAAAGCAGCGTTGTTGTGTTCCGGTTTGAAGGGTATGGGTGGCGGTGAAATTACAGGCACATGAGACATTACAAGTTTGTCTCTGGGACGGCAAAGCATTTGCAAGGCCTCTGGTATTGCAGATGTCTATAGGCAGCGGTGACCACTTAACATTAGGTGGGCCAGAGGTTTGCTTGCCATCAAATGATTTAAAAAAACTTTTGAGTGCACCAGTCGAGCGGTCCTCTGAAACTAATCTATACATTTGTTTGTGATGGATAAACTCAAAAACTACTAAACCGATTTGAAAAATGCTTTCAGCTTTGGAAAGCTACATTATCAGCGAGTACCATAGACCACATTTTATTTCCAAAAAAAGTAGGGATCAGTAAGAAAATTCCCCCAAAAGTTACTCCAAACAAAAATTCTTCCCTAACGACTACAATAAAAAAGCATGTTCTAACAAGTCTTAAAACTAAACAACAGTTTAAAGTATGATAATGAAAAGCAGTTTACGAAGTACTCGAGGCGGCCGCGACGTCTGGGTGTTGGGTGTTGCCAGATCTCATAAATATTTATCACGCGACAACACTTGCATATCAAATTGCACGGAAAAGTTTAGCAGTTTGGTGGTTTTTCAAGTTTTTTTTTTACATATTCTTGGTTTTAAATATTTTAGGACGTTGACCTGTGTTTTGTTTTTAGTGTCTTTGTGAATCTTATTTTATTAAAGTAAAAAGTCCATAGTATAAAACAAAGTCGCTTTTTTCGCCGTCTGTAGGTACCCTTCGATATTTTAAACTACGAAACGGATATTAATGCGGTTTTTCATCGTCTTCTTCTTATCGTGTGGGCAGGAAAGTCTAACGACCCCACACACCCTAGTGTCAGAGTTTCTAAACCGCCTCAAGGGCCTCTGACATGGTTACCGTTGTCAGTGATGTCCAAGATAAACTCAGAAAGTACATATGAATTAGAAAAAGTCACATTGGTACTTACCCGTGACCGGTTGCGAACCCGCAACCTCGTGCATGGGAGGCGGGCGCCTTAACCACTGGGCCATCACGACACGGTTTTTCATGAATACATAGAGTGATTCAAGAGGAAGATTTATATGTATAGGACAGCACGCTGCGAGCACGGAGAGTGGAGCAGTAACCAAAGCCGGAACTGATTGCGGGTGATACCGCGGGGTACATAGCTAGCTAAAAAAAACAAGAAATCTGGAAAACTTCTTGACCTATGAAGCTGAAATTTGACAGGTTTTTGCGAATAGCCTGACAATACCGTGATACCTAATATTCTTTTCAAGGCATCGTATTTTTCCAAAAATTACTATTACATTTTTTTCGCTTACGCAACAAAGGAAAGGGGTCATTGTATTCATCATTATGAAAACTTTTACTTTAGCAACAACCCCAAAATCGTGATAAAAAAATCTGCTGTTCCCTTAATTTTGTCAATTTATGAGAACGGAAATATAATAATATGTATTGCCCTTTTAAACGTCACATAAATTATTAAAAAATAATTGCACTTATTTTCAACTTACAAGAGACGTGTTGTATTAAATAGAGTTTTTGTAGCTTGTTTAACTATACCTACCTCCACAACTAACCCAAACCTTCCACAAACCTCGCAGTTTCTAATTTCACTCCCTGCCTTCCTGGTACAATCGCTCACTCTTATCTCCCCTCCTATATATTTCACACAACACTCGATAAACCTATTCTTTTCTTTCACTTAGAAACCGAAACATTGTTTTCTTGGTATCAAAAAAACATGAAAACTATACATGTTATAGTGACCATGAATTGCTGGCTACAAAGAGATTTGCCGGGAGCTATTTACGTCATTACGCGATAGGAGAGGGCTCATACATTTTGCAATGCCTACTGAGACGGGTGGCCAGGTGAACGGTATTTGTGAGACGTTTTTTGGACTATTTTTTTTTAGTGTAATGTTAGTTGGAGTAGTTTCAATGTCTTTTAGGTTTAGGTTTTCTCTGTTGGTCGTTGCAGGAATGAAGTGTATAATTCAATATAATTGTGTTCTTTTTTGTTTTAAGTATCGAATTTGGTTTATCTCTTCACCACCTTTGGTTGACTGGCAAACAATGACTAAGGCATTAAGTGCGCCTGTGTACTTTTTGTTGCATAAAGTTTAAATAAATAAATAAAGAGGATTTTTGGTGCGAAGAATCACTGTTTTTGATAGTATGCAATGTAGGCACCATACTACCACTATACCTATTTATTTATTAAAATTTTATGCACAAATGTAATATACACTGTACAAATCCGAACTTAATACTACTATTTCTACCACAAATCAGCGTTCCGGATTGAAAGGTATGACTATGGATGCCGGTGTAATTGCACAAGGGATATTTCGGCTTTATCTCTAGGATAGCAACGTACCTAGTATTGCAGATGTCTATTGGCGGCGGTGACTACTTAACATCAAGTGGGCCGTCAGCTGGTTTGCCATCCAATGATAAAAAAAAAGAAAAAAAAAAGCAAATCATTATGCTTATGGGTGCAATTACTATACTTCACAATACGTTATTCAAAGTATAGTTTACATTTTTAAAACTTGTTATCGTAAAAAACTTGTCATTTGTAGATCTTTGACAGTCGTTACTGTTAGTCAGAAGCCAGAAAGTCTGACAACCAGTCTTACCAAGAGTATCGTATTACCCATTACTGGGTTGTGGAGGTCTGATAGGCAGTCGCTCCATGTAAAATACTGATATTCAGCTGCATCCAGTTCGACTGGAAGCCGACCCCAGCATAGTTGGGAAAAGGCTAGGCAGATGATGATGTTATCGTAAAAAACTTAAAAAAAAAGTTAACTTTGACCTTCAATATTTCCATAACCAAAATGTTCCCATGCATTAGCCAATGACAGTAAGAACATGTAACTATCAATATCATTAAATGTATTTTTACACCCCAAAACATTCCCTACACTGTCCACAATCATGGTCACAGCACACTACCCATTGGCCGTCACTCACTCTTTATCAGGCGAAGCTCGCAGCCCCGAACATTCATTCCTCCTTTGTTCTAGGACTCAAGGATTTCTGCCAAACTCTGAGAATCGACGGTGAAGATATAAAACTTTCTGTTTTATCTCCTCTAGTCGTTAAGGAGCGTGTTTACCCCTTTTTAGGGTTCCGTACCCAAAGGGTAAAACGGGATTCTATTACTGAGACTTCGCTGCCCGTCTGTCTGTCTGTCACCAGGTTATATCTCAGGAGCCGTCTTCTTCTTTATCGTGTGGGCAGTAAGGTCTAACGACCCCACACACCCTAGTGTCAGAGTTTCTGAACCGCCTCAAGGGCCACAGACGTGGTTACCGATGTCAGTAATGTCCAAGATAAAGTTAGAAAGTACATATGAATTAGAAAAAGTCACATTGGTACTTGCCCGTGCCCGGATGCGAACCCATAACCTCGTGCATGAGAGGCGGGTGCATGAGCCGTGATAGTTACTATTTAGTTGTATATTTACTTTAAAAATAAGTATATTTAAATTAAAATAAAACAAATGTGATTTATTTTCCGTTTTTATAGATAATGGTACGGAACCCTCCGTGCGCGAGTCCAACTCGCACTTAGCAGGTTTTATTCACACTTTATTCACGTGCAGATAAAAGGGTTTTCCGCGAGTTATACACGTGTATCATAGACGCGTATAATTACTACACTGGGAATAGCGGTTTTGTTTTTTGCACGTGTCTCTGGGTTTTACTAGGTTTTGGTTGTGTCTTCGTTTGCGTAGTCTTTAGAATTGTAGAATAAATAAATAAGTGATAAAGATATTATACAACATATAAGAATTATTACTAAATATTACCCTACAAGGAAATTTTGATAGCGCTCTTCCTGTCTCCTTATTTTACTTATTTACTACTTTGCTGTGCCCAACAGGGTCCATAATTGTTTCTATTTACTAATCAAACATGGTGCTGATGGATGTATGGATCTGTGTCTACTAACGGCTGAACGTAATTAAATAAAATTTGCCTCACATTAAAGATATTTATGTACTTACATAACTAATTAGTTTTAAGTTATTCTTGTACAAACTTTTTTGTAATTAAATCATTATTATTTATAGTAATTTATTTCCACAAAACAGCATCATATACATAATTAAAAAAAAAACACATCAAAGGTCTTTGTGCGTCATATTCGAAGAATACAGCATGACTTGTATTGATAGAATATAATTATATTGATTTAGCTTATTAAAGAGGTTAATTATTTTCACAAAGAGTGCAGTTACTATTAACACATAAAACTGAATACAAACCCTGAAAATTTGGGTCAAACTCACAACATAACCCAATTTCTGAACCGCCTACATCCTCATCAACTATTGAAACTATTGCCTATAACAGAGAGAGTACGCCTAAAGAAAAATGCACTCCACCTACCGATCGAGCCTTTAAAATATGCACGAGCAATAAGCGAGGGATCCAATATGAATGGAATGAACGCTGGACCTGCATCGTTCAGTTTGTTCTATAAATATTTTATAGAAGTTCAACAAGTGGGTCAGACTCGTAGGTGTGCGATTATTGTTGCTGGTTCGATTGGTTTTTGTACTTCAATTATTAGTTTTCTGGTATTAAGGTGTGTTTCTCCTGTCTATAAAAAAATCCTACTGGTGAACTAAAGTTTACCTACTCTCGGTCTATCACCAGAGAGAGATTGTTATAGAATAGACTTTAGAACAAGACAATTATGAAACCCGGGTAGGTATTGTACCACAACTATTGGTAATTTTGTCAAAAAATACAGGGTAAGGTTATGCGTTTAAAATAACAATAATTGCCGGAAAATACAAGTATTATCGGAAAACACAAGCACAGCTGTTGTAAAAAGACACACAAACATGGTGAAAAGACATGCAATCGTTGCCAAAAGACGCACAATCATTGCCAAAAGACGCACAATCATTGCCAAAAGTCACACGATCATTTCCAAAAGACACACGATCATTGCCAAAAGACAAACTACCAAATGTGGTGGACATAAAATCGTATCCTCAAACAACAAAAAATGCTTCAATGACTTTGGTATATCATATCATCATGTTTATTCTTCCTGAAGGTTTAGGCAGAGAATTATATACCATATGCCACGTAATACAAGGCGAGCCTAATGCCATGAACTGGCTACCAATCCAGACTTTAATAACTTCAGCAGTTTAGTTGTACCAGAACAAGCTAAGAAAAAATTAACCCTCTAGCTTCCCACTGAAACACTGAAACTGTGCTAGAATTTTAAATGTACATACATTTATGATTTTACTCCTGTGTAAGTTAGATAATTTTCTGTCTCGAGAGAACTATCTGAGCTTTTATGGACAAGATTGGCTGAAATTTTAATTTTCTTGCTGATATGGAGATTTTGGTACGTTGGTGTGAATGTTGAGTGCGGTTTTTATTCTCTTACTTGTTTCTTTCTGCGATAGCGTGCATGTTAAGTTACGTTTTGGATTACTGCTCCGCTCCTGTGGATTTTAGCTTGATGTTTTATAGCCTGTAATGTCCTTTATGAATGTGGCTATCGTATAGAAATATATAATAGAAATATATTTTGTCCAATCGAGAGATTTAGAGCGTTTAAATAAAAAAAAAACTTTTAAGCTTTATTCTAATAGAATGTAAATCTAGGCATTTATGAGAAGTAAACTGTCATCTCACTTGTAGGTCTATTCTGTAAAATCACTTTTTACCATTATCTGTAAAAACGATAAAAAAATCACGTTTGTTATATGGGAGCCCTCGTAAATATTTATTTTATTCTGTTTTTTAGTATTTAATGTTATAGCGGCAACAGAAATACGTCATCTGTGAATATTTTAACTGTCTGTCATGAGGTACAGTCTGAGGACAGACAGACAGACGAACGGACAGACCTTTGGGTACAAAACCCTAAAATACCCTCAGTGAGTTAAGCTGAAGTAAGCAGCAGGATTTTTACAGAATAAACCATCTGATCATTGAAATACCCTAGTAACGATAAAGCTTCAACTACAATCACAAATAATAAAATTTCCTTTGACTAGAAACACAACTGCTGTATCTAAAACAAAGGACCATTATCCTGTAGCTCTCTTACAGAAGTACTAATGAATTCTGAAAATATATCTCTAAATGGCCGCCTCTTTTGTGTTCACATAAATTTTCAACAAAATAGTGCAAACAAAACAATACCTAGATGTTGTTTTGTTTTGTATTGGCACGCACATGCTTGCTTGTTTTTAGTGCATTTGATTTGTAAGTGAATTCGAATTTCGAATTTAGAAGTTTGCTATTATCTATACGAATATTTTGAATTGAAAAGTTTGGTTTGTTTCCTTGTTTGTAACGAATAAGCTCCGAAAGTACTGGACCGATTTTAACCATCTTTTTTACAATAGATAGCTACATTATTCCTGAGTAACATAGGCTATATAACATCACGCTATGACACACGGGAGCGGAGCATTAACCAAAGACGTAACTTATGGCGAGTAAAATAAGACACGCGGACGAAGTCGCGTTATTGTTTTATATTTACGTTTATGCCTTGTTGCCTGTGCTGCCTCATTAGCCTTGTGGTCCTAAGCGCGACTGCTACGCTAGAGGTCTTTGGTTCATTCCCAGGTCGAGCAAAAAGTATGTGGGGTTTCCTATGAAATTCTCAGTAGCAGCTCTGAGTTACGATTTGTGCCCGGCTACTGGTAATAGTCTCACCGTATTACATGAAAACCCAAACATACCGGCGGACTCTGGGTGTACATTTGTACACCTCTGCCTAACCCTTCGGAGAATACAGGCATGATGGTATGATGATGTGTATGTCACAAAAATAAACTTTCAAACCTGCCTCCATATCAAACTTTCCTGATGAATCCCAAACATTGCCCAAAGCTCAAGTCATTTGCCAGACAGTCCGAAATTATAGCCAGACGCAGTCATAAATAAAAAATAAACCGATATTATGCATTATAATAGCAATCCACGAAAAACAATTGCCGGCGGGCCTCGCATTGTTGAATAATTAACGGTTGGATCCTGCTGAGCATCGTAGTAATTAAAATTTTGGAAACTGCCTCGCGCCACGCAATAGTTATATCAAAGAAGGTAAGCCCACGAATCTGTACACACATCATTATCTTATAGACTCGCCCCCTATTACATGGTACCTAAATATACCGGCAAACTGTAGGTATTGGTACACCTCTGCCTAATCCTTCGGGGATAACAGGCGTGATGGTATATTTGTATATACATCATTATCATCTGCATAGACTCTTCCCAACTACGTTGGGGTCGGCTTTCAGTCTAACTAGATGCAGCTGAAAGCTAGTACTTTACGTGGAGCCTATTCCCAAACCATTGCAACTCCTGTAAGCCAGAATCAACAGTGGCGACCGCCAGAAAACCGCCGAGGCAATGATGCTTGACGTAGAGCGACTGCCTTTCTGATCTCAACAATCCAGTTACTGGGACACAATACCTCTGCAACACGACCTGTTGGTAATACAACCAGACTTCCCGGCTTCTGACTATCTGTAACGGCTGTCAAAGATCCTTCGTGACCAGATCTATGTGTGTGTGTGTCCAAATTGGACCTTTGTGTAGAGTTAACCTTCTGTACCTCTATCTACTCTATGCCGGCTCTATGGTGCATAATTAAGCATTGTTGCTATGTGCTTGTAAGTGTGTTGATTGTTGCTCCAAAAATTGGTTACAATGTAAATTTTTTGAGCATATTATTTTGTGCAAGCTTGTTTATTTATTGGTTGTAGATAAATCAAGTTTGCGTGCTCGTTATTTGTTGCAATTTTCTGTGCATAATAGGGGTTTTATATTTTACATTTTTGGGAGCTGTTCTCCAGTTTGTTATGATATATTTTAGGGTCCCTTACCTAACGGGACGGTATTAAGTCTCTACAGTAAGAAAAATACATTAGTAGGTAATCAAACATCGACAGCTCATCTAATTATACTAACATAATTTGAAGAGAATTTTTGTGTGTTTTTTTAAATGCACTAAACTCTAGAACAAACAGTCGGACTGTTAAAAATATTTTGGTAAATGATAGCCAAATCCATGAGGAATAGTACAGGCAATATAACATAACGCTACGACACACGGGAGCAGAGCAGTAACCAAACACGTAACTTAACGCGGATGAAAATACCACGGACAAAACCTCATTATGATCAACATATTATTATTATCAGCGGCAGGACGTCCACTGCTGGACATAGGCCTCCTCCATAGATTTCCAAAAAGACCGGCAGAAACTGGCAATTAATAATTAATCAAGAATTACGCAATCCTAAAAAATATACCAGCTTCACAAAAATCAAAAGAAAACCCACATAAAATACAGTCCCACTAAATCTTATACTCAACAAAAAAACCAACCATTAAGGTACTCTCACACAAACATTAACAACGCAGCGTTTTCCATACAAAAATATGTTTCCTTTCTATTCGTTGTGGGTATCATTACGCTATCTGTTACATCGGAAGCGGGCACACAGCTTCCCGTCATTACAACATGTCGTTTGTGCGAACCCTTCTCTATATAATGTTGGGGGTGTTTCATACGGGATGAGTGCCGCGCGGTTTGGCCGGCTGTTGTAATGGCGTAGTTTTCGCATGTTTAAGTTTTGTTTGGGTTTTCTTTTTGTTAGTAGGTTCTTTGTTTTTTTGGAAGGGTTGATAGTTTGTGTGGTCTTGTTTAAACGTGGATGTGGGAATGTTAGTTTTTCGAATTATATTTTCTACTGGTAATATTTGGTGATTGATAATAATTGTCTTAAGAAATTAAATACGTATAATATAGTAATCTAAACATGAACGTGGATGTAAAAAAAAATGGATTCTCGAATTATATTGCTCCAGCAAAATTGGTGATTGATAATAATGGCATACGAAACCAAATACGTATAATATAGTAATTAAATCATTTATCTTAATACTAGCTTCGGCCCGCGACTGCCTCCGCTTCTAAGTTAATATGTTAAATATCTCACGGGCATCATATATTTTTATTCCGTACTAGGTAGGTATATTAGTTTGGGTATATTGGTTTAGTTGGATGAATGTTTGTTGCTCAATAACGCCAGAACGGTTGTATATGTTGGTTGATCTGTATGAAAGTTACCTCTGTGCTTTCATACAGATACAATTCTTTGCTTTCATTTATTCCTTGAATATCTATGAAATAAATAGCACATAAGATAATTCTTTTCCCGAAAAAATATAGTGTTTCCGTCGGATAACATCCAGTAACAACTTTGACGTGTATGAAGACGCGGGGAAAAACTAGTTCTAATCAGTGTAAGACAAGTAATTACATTAATTTATGACCTCCTACCATTCTAAATAACAATCGATCAGTCTTCGTGATTCATATTTATATGCCACAGTACGACCGCTATTCAGACAGTCCGCTCAAAACTTCGCAAACTCCTGACCACACCGTCTGAACCGCCTTTACTCAACAAAATATGGTTCCCGTCTTTAGCGCACGTCATAATTGCGCATTATTTCGTGCTGCGGGTAGGGTAGGTACAGTTAGTGCCTTCTGTCGTCAAATGGAACGCTTGGGTCCTTATTACAATGTAACATTACGAATAATTGCTCTCGCAGAATGAGAATTTTGGCCAGATTTTAATGAGAGTGGGTATTGTTTAAGTTTATAAATTATTTTGAGAATGAATGTCGGGTTTGGCATATATTTTTGGTTATAATGTCTTTCTTCGCAATTCTGACGTCAGGATACCGGGTTTAAAAAGACACTTAACGGTAAACGTAAAATACTTGGTTTTACGCCTATTCTATCGCCTATAATTAGGTTAACTTATTTTTGAAGTGAAAACATCTTTAGCGGCGTTGTGCACTTTTTTAATGGGTAAAAAATGTTAAACTCGCGTCAGGACACGTGCCCCTGATCGAAAATTCGTAAGCGGCGTTGTGCACTTGTTTTGGAATGGGTAAAAAATGTTAAACTCGCGTCAGGACACATGACCGCAAAATTTCACCTAGATCCGTTCAGACGTTTAAGCGTGAAAGCGTAACAAGCATCCATCCATCCACCTATGCGCCCATCCATCCATCCATCTATCCTCACAAACTTGTATGTTATATGAGTGGCTTTCACTGAGACGGAATTTCTTTCTTTATCATTTTTCGATTCCCCTGAGCTAGTTTCAGATTTAATCCAAGCAGACTAAGTCAAAGACACAATCTAGCAGTCCTATAAATTCATATATCCCAAGCACCAATAACTACCTACATATTGACATATACCTATGAATTGTGTAGACAGTCTATATCCAGCAAATTGTCGATTACACACCGATCAGGGAGATGGCTATTAGTATGTTATCTAAATGGTAACACTCAATCTTCCAAGTCATATAAATTATGGTCACGTTTGACATCACGACGTGGCTAATCGTCTTGTAGTGTTTCGAGTAATCAAACAGGTAATTTATTTTATGTATTGTACGTGTTGTAGGTATAATCCTACTACTATTATAAAGGCGAAAGTTTGTAAGTATGGATGTATGGATGTTTGTTACTCTTTCACGCTTAAACGGCTGAATGGATCTGGATGAAATTTGGCACAAAGATAGATTATAGTCTGGAATAACACATAGGCTACTTTTTATCCCGGGAAAATGTACGGTACCCGTAGGATAACACATCAACTGTGACGCGGACGAAGTCGCGGGCAGAAGCTAGTAATAAATAAATATCTTGGGACAACTCACAAACGGCTATCTAATCCCAAGCTAAGCAGAGCTTGTGTTATGGTAACCAGACAACTGATATACATACTTATATCCTACTTATACTATTATAAAGGCGAAAGTTTGTAAGTATGGATGTATGGATGTATGGATGTATGGATGTTTGTTACTCTTTCACGCTTAAACGGCTGAATGGATCTGGATGAAATTTGGCACAAAGATAGATTATAGTCTGGAATAACACATAGGCTACTTTTTATCCCGGGAAAATGTACGGTACCCGTAGGATAACACATCAACTGTGACGCGGACGAAGTCGCGGGCAGAAGCTAATAATTTATAAATACATACATATTATAGATAAATCACACCCAGACACAGAACAAACAATCATGCTCATCACACAAAGTTTGTCCTGGGTGGGAATCGAACCCACGACCTCCGGCTTAGCAGTCAGGGCCACTAACCACTAGACCAACAGGCCCGTCATATGGCCATATTGGGTGTTAAGAGACAATAACTTTACTAAAAACTACATAACCTAACTAATATTATAAATGAGAAAGTCAGTTTGTTTGTTTGTTACCTTTTCACGCCTAAACCACTGAACCGATCATCCTAAAATTTTGCGTTGTCAGGTGTACAGCAATGGACATCTAGAGTACCTTTCATCTCAAAAAAAAAACAACAATAACCCGAGGAAAACAACAATAACGTTCTTATTGTAATAGATGGCGCCACGTGTCTTTTGAATTATGGTTAAATTTTAAATTGAAATATTTTCTCCGCGTCCGCGATAACTGACATTTACGAGGACGAAGTCGCGGGCAAAAGCTAGTTCTACATAATTATTAAGATTACGATCAACTGCCTCGTTAGCCTAGTGGTCTTAAGTGCGACTGCTGCGCTAGAGGTCTTGGGTTTAATTCCCAGGTCTAGCAAAGTGTTATTGGGTTTACCTATGAAATTCACAGTAGCAGTTTGGAGGTTGGATTAATGCCCGGTCATTGGGAATCGACTCGCCCCTATTACATGGGACCTAAACATACCGGCGAACTGTGGTTGTACGTATATATTGGTACACCTCTACCTAACCCCTCGGTGAATACAGGCGTTATGGTATGCATTGTGAAACCGATATCCACGTATTTGCGGGCAGAACTTAGTTTCAAATAAGGCTACGTGGAATTTTGGGTCTTGTCAGCCCCGTAATTAAGTCGAAATTGCTACATTCTGGTTCCATCGTTATTTCCCTTGCCCAATAATAATTTTCTGCTACAAATCAACTCAGAACTGTTATATTTTTTCATTGTACGCAAATAAACGATCATTATTTCAGAGATCAGATTCAAAAGACTTTCTTTTTTCCTAGACTTGAAGATAAAGCACAAAAATGCAGCAAAAATGGTTCAACTTTGCAAAGCAGTAATGATGGCTACGATTTCGGGAGCAGAAACCAACAAACTTACACTTGCAACTGAAACAAACCTTAAGACAAAGTAATAGAATTGAAATTTAAATACCACAGCGTTCGAAATAAATTGGTGTTGGATTTCGTGGCAGATTGAAATTAAACTTTATGGCTATAATTTTAGGGTTGAAAGTCAAATGTCAGGGTAAGTTAGATAGGGTTGCTAGCGCCATATTTGAAGGATAACAAAATGATGGCAACATTAACGGTAGACCTTTATTGTAAGGAGGTTTTGCTGGAAACAGCTTGTTAACTTTGTCACTATTAGGCTGAATAGGGGTAACCCTTTGCCAAATCCAGATCATGACTTGATGAAGGTTTTAAAAGGTATTGTGGTGGTAACAAATACTTTCCGGAATATCTTCTTTTTTTGAGAGTTTTGATGAATAGAGCGACGCGATTTCGACTGTGGGGTTGTATTAATGAACTAGCTGTTGCCCGTGACTGCGCTCGCTTTCTCTATTTTAATTTGGTTTGAATAAAAACAAATAAAATTTCTAAAATAACTGGACAACTTACCATAACGCCTGCTTTATAAACGACCACTACACCCAAAGTTTGCCGGTGTGTTTTTAAGCCTGTCTTGAGTTTGATTTCCAGGTCGACGAAAGTGTTATTAGGTTTTTCTATGAAATTCTTCTTACGTCTAAGTAGGTACTGTAAAACATTCATATTTATTTTGTATAAAGCTATAAATATTATTTTGACATGAAAGAAAAAGAAAGAAAGAAAATCCATTTATTCTTTGCGAAAGCGACGCACAACACAAAAATAAAAATAATTATAAAAATAAAATAAAAATAACAGTAACAATAATGTGCGCCACTACCGCGCGAAAAGGCTGACGCTCAGCATAAAGCCGTGGTCCGTGCACGAGACACGGAACCACAGCGCTGGTTTCAGCGTCAGCCGGCGTGTTGCTGTCTCGGAACTGTAAAGTACGACATCACCCACAGTTCCGAGACCGGACAACAACATTTTAATAAAATCAGGACACAAAAAGACGTTGATCGGCAAATACTCTTAAAGTCCATTAAAACTTTAAAACTACACAACTACATATAAAAGTCATCACAAACAGACACTCCAACTGTATTTACCTGTACTAATATAGATATTAAACCCAGCTCTTTTGAACCACGATACAGACCACCGAAGCATGAACAAAACCGAACAAAGCAATCGAAATTATCACCCACTAACAAAAGACGGGCGGAACAATCAAACATCACCATAATATCGGTACTGTTGCCGCTAATTACAAGCACCCTGTATATGACAGCAAACGCGTGTCACAGAAATTCAATTACCGAACGGTAATTACCGCAAGGCCGTGTTTCAACTATGTGTAGAATTGTAATGGATTTTAAATAGGTAGGTAGATAAATAAATAAATAAATAAATATCTTGGGACAACTCACACACGGCTATCTGATCCCAAGCTAAGCAGAGCTTGTGTTATGGTAACCAGACAACTGATATACATACTTATATAATTTATAAATACATACATATTATAGATAAATCACACCCAGACACAGAACAAACAATAATGCTCATCACACAAAGTTTGTCCTGGGTGGGAATCGAACCCACGACCTCCGGCTTAGCAGTCAGGGCCACTAACCACTAGACCAAGGGTGCTCAACTTTTTTTAAAGTCGGGCCAAACACTTCATTTACAAATTTTCGGCGGGCCACTAACGATTCCTGTTTTAGTTATTTTTGGGACTTGTGCAAAAAAAAACAAAGGTAAATGTGACACCTGCTTATGAAAAAAAAAAGTATGAAGATGGAACACTTTGTCAGCGGGATTTTGAAAACTTGCTTACGCGGGCCAATTAAAATCTATTCCCGCGGGCTTGCGGTTGAGCAGCCTTGCACTAGACCAACAGGCCCGTCAAAATGAGATGAGATGGTTCGGTCATATTGAGAGGATGAGTGAAAGGCGACCAACAAAAGGGATTTATGTGGCAGATGTGAGTGGCAACGCCGGGAAGGGACGCCCTAGAAAGACCTACCCTTTTTTTTATGGATGGGAAATCATCAAATAACTTCCCCCGCCCTGGGCGGGATGGGAGGGAGTGTCAGACTTTTACTGACTAAAACCCATTTATGTTCCTTTATGTGCCCTTTGCGTTCCGGGGGCACGGTATCTCTTTCGAACAACCCGCAGCCCCGGCAGTCATCGGCCCTTAGTGGCCCCTTCCAAGTTTGCTGACATCTCTTTGAGGCGCGCGTGGAACAAGAACGCGCCATCGACACGGCAAAGACCTACCCTGACCTTATTGGTGAGGTTTTTCAGAAAGGTCGGGTGTGCAGAACTCGTGACCAGCGTGCTTGTATGACCAGATGTATGAACGTGGACGAGGCGAAAGTAGCATGTAAGGATCTTAGCTGGTGGCTTTCTGTGGTTTCTGCCTACACCCATGGGCAAAGGCGTGAGTTTATGTATGTATGCAGGTACTGGAAGTACTGATGAAATGGTATTGAATGTTGTGATGGTTATTTTTTTGGGTTTCGAACCTGAATGGTGCCATCATCATCATCATCATATCAGCTGCAGAACTTTTACTGATGGATATAGGCCTCCCCCATAGATTTCCAAAAAGACCGGTTGGAAGCGGCCTGCATCCAGCACCTTCCTGCGGTCTTAATCAGGTCGTCCGTCCACCTTGTGCGTGGTCTCCATTCGAGAACTTTGCGGGCCCATAATGGTGCCAACGGGACTATAATTATTACTAACCCTTCGCTCACCTAGAGCCTATTTCCACAGTATCTATTTCAACTGTCAGATTTCTAAAGTTTGACAAAATTTGACAGTTAACCGCATACGGTTAACTGTCAAATTTTGATTAGACAATTTATGGCAGGCTTTCCTTTCATTTTAATTACTTTTTATTATGATACAAAGTAATTAAAATGAAAGAAAAACCCATGCAAATAACCTATTTTTTTTTTGTGTAGTTAAATATTAGGTTTTTAATTTCCTTTCAAATATTTTCCTTATTAATTTTTCAAATTCGATATAAGGTTATTGAAATTTTAACCTTATTTCAGACCACATAGAGTTTAAAATTAATTGCAATCTTTCGCCTTACATCAGAATAAAATAAAATAGTTCTCCGTCCATCTGAAAACTTGTTTTCGTAAAACGTTGAAATAAACAAACGAACATGACCAGACAACACCATGACATGACGAGGTGCATGGGACCTAGACATACCGGCGAACTGTGGGTATGCATTGGTACACCTCTGCCTAACCCTTCGGGGAATACAGGCGTGATCGTATGTGTAAACAAACGAATAAAATACCTTTTTCGAGCTTCCACCTTCATTGCAATCTGGGAACAGCTGAAAGGAAAAAGCAGTCATTGCATGAATGCTTTTTCTTTATTAGCAATCAGAGTTTTCATATAGTACAGTAGTAACAGTAGTGGTAGTATAGTAGTTTTAGTTGTAGAGGTCTTAGGTTCGATTACCAGGTCGAGCTACGTGCTATTCTATAATATAATCTAGATCGGTGCCTTTCATCTAGATCCGTTCAGCCGTTCTTTCATGATTAAGTAACAAAGATCCATCGATCCAAATTGTATTTACCCGACTGCGACAGAAGGAGGGTTATGTTTTTCGAGGGTATGTTTGTATGTATGTATGTATGTATGTATGTATGTATGTATGTATAATTGTTTGGCACGCTCTGCAGGCTGAACGGCTCGATGGATTTTAGCTTGAGAGGTGTCGTTAGATTCGTATTTACTGTGAGAGTGACACTGGGTATATAAAAATAAAAAAAACAAAATGGCGGATTTTTGGCGCCAAATTCAAATGTTTGGCTCGCTCTGCAGGCTGAACGGCTCGATGGATTTTAGCTTGAGAGGTGTCAGTAGATTCGTATTTACTGTAAGAGTGATACTGGGTATATTAATTTCTTTTTTAAAACACTAAAAAAATAAAAAATAAAAAACGGTAATTTAAAAAACTAAAAAACCCGACTGCTATTCTTTAAAAATCCCTAAAACAAGATAAATTGTAGCAGTCGGGACCCATTCGGGACCATCTGCAATGTAATATAGGTATGTGCTCTCAATTCACTAATCCTCCATTTCTAGAATGGGTCCCGACTGCTACAATTTATCTTGTTTTAGGGATTTTTAAAGAATAGCAGTCGGGTTTTTTAGTTTTTTAAATTACCGTTTTTTTTTTATTAGTATAGTAAGATTACCCCATAAGCAGCTCAGTAGCAGCTCGGAGTTAGGATTTGTGCCCGGTTAATGGCAATAGGTTCGCCCCCTATTACATGGGACTTAAACATACCAGCGAACTGTGGGTATATATTGGTACACCTCTGACTAACCCTTCGGGGAATACAGGAGTGATGGTGTGTTAGAGCTCTTTGTAGTACTACCACCATATCAATTTCGGCCGCAAACCAGCGTTGATGTGTTCCAATTCAAAGGGTATGGGTGCCAATGTAATTACAGGCACATAAGACATTTCAACTTTGTCTCTAGGATGGCAACGCATTTGCAAGGTCTCTGGTATTGCAAACGTCTATAGGCAGATATGGCCATTTAATCGTGGTAGGCCGTCGGCTTGGTTGTTACTCAATGATACTTTAAATAACCGGCAAAGTGCGAATCGGACTCGCGCATGAAGGGTTAATATTTGCTTTATTTTAATGTAATTATTTATTTTTAAAGTGAATATGTATAACTGTAGGAGGGGGGTGGTTATGACGTCACACCCGAAGGAAACAAAGCAGATGTCTTCTGACGATATTTATTCGTAAGTTTGTTACAGCGGTTTTACTACCGGAAATAGGAGTAGGTACAGTTCCACACGACCAAGTCCGGGGACGAAGGTCGGGGAACGATGTCCTCTAACCAAAAATATTCCCTAAGGAATTTTACTATATACACGGTCTAACTGGGGTGTTCTACGTGACCTTTCCAGGGAGGACGAGGTCCGCGGATGCACCTCCTAGCTGTCGTGTTGATAGCTTAATTAAATAAGTTCACTGATCCAGCGAGGGTCATTAAGTTACGGAAAATCTTAACACCGCGATTCAGAAATGCGCGTCATAGGCACAGCGCCATCTAGTAGTGAGTAGCGGAACTTTACAATAACTTAATCAATGAACTTCTGTTACAATTGGATATTAAAACTACACATGTGTTACAATCTCCCCCTCAGTCCTCTAAGACGTCTCGGCGTGATGGACTGGATAGTGGGATTATTGTTTCTTGGGACGTCCGCGTCCGTGAGCAATCTACTCGCATATTCAATGTGCTCAATGAGATGCTCATCTTCCTTCTCTCCTTGGACCAGAACTGCTCCGTGCGCGTAGCTACTGGCATCTGTCTTGAGAGTGTAGGGTTTCGCTTCGTCGGCTTGCCGCAACACAGGGGCAGTAGATAACCGAGTTTTGAGCGTATTGTAGGCTTCTTTGAACACTGATAGTGCCGCCGGAGTCCTTGGCCCCGTCGAATGTGGCTTTGCAGGTTGTGAAAGAGCCGTGTCTTCCTGGTTAAAGCTTCGACAGCAGCGCCTCGAACTGTGCGTCGGACATCTCTGCTTTCTTCCTTTCTGTAGGTGTCGTTGTCATTCGTCCGTAACGTGTGACGTACTTGTCTTCGGGCCCACAGTTGGTCGCCAGATTGTAGGAGGGGGGGTGGTTATGACGTCACACCCGAAGGAAACAAAGTAGATGTCTTCAGACGATATTTATTTGGACGTTTTTACAGCGGGTTTCACTAACGGAAATAGGAGTAGGTACAGTTCCACACGACCAAGTCCGGGGACGAAGGTCGGGGAACGATGTCCTCTAACCAAAAAGAGATTCCCTAAGGAATATTACTAAATACACAGGCTAACTGGGGTGTTCTACGTGACCTTTCCAGGGAGGACGAGGTCCGCGGATGCACCTCCTAGCTGTCGTGTTGATAGCTTAATTAAATAAGTTCACTGATCCAGCGAGGGTCATTAAGTTACGGAAAATCTTAACACCGCGATTCAGAAATGCGCGTCATAGGCACAGCGCCATCTAGTAGTGAGTAGCGGAACTTTACAATAACTTAATCAATGAACTTCTGTTACAATTGGATATTAAAACTACACATGTGTTACATAACTAAATATTCTGTGAATATTTTGGGCATCGACCTGTTGCCATTATTAATCGAGCAAAAAAGATCACGTTTGTTGTATGGATTTTTAAGTATTTCTTGTTATAGAGGCATCTGTGAAAATTTCAACTGTCTAACTATCACGATTCATGCGACACAGCCTGGTGACAGACCGACAGACAGACAGACAGATGGACAGCGGAGCCTCAGTAATAGGGTCCCGTTTTACCCTTTTAGGTACGGGAATCCGAAAAATGGACTTGAGAAACGCAGTCTGCAGCCAATCTCTCAGCTACTACGCGGAAATGGGTTTAGCATGTACTCTTCCAAGCTAAGCTATGTTATTGCTAACTAGGAGTTTCCTTCTACTCCTCAGGAAGATTAGATTCTGAATATTTAATGCAGAAGCCAAGGAGCGCTATCTACTAACAACTAAAACGGTTATGTTCTAAGAATGTTCTCGGGTAGAATATTTTGAACATTTTTGTTGCACGACTGTACTTTGTAACTGGTAAATATTGTTTCCAATTTAAATGTTTCCAAGTATGCAATATACTTTAGAGAACTATCAAGGTGAGAATCGTACTTAAAAATGGTTTAAATCTATTCGCAATCTTGAGGGCAATTATTCTAATAACTTACAGGAACTATTACAATATAATTTCAGTTTCAATCTGGCAAAAATGCCTCTAATTTATTTACGTTTTTTGACATTAATTGTTGCTGAGATGGGATGCGACTAGCATTGAGTGCTTTGATTTTTAGCAAAGGTTTGGTTCCAAAGTACCAGGTTTTATCGGGTTTTTCTATTACGAATTTCTCATTAGTAGCCGGGATTGTAAACGTTTGTGGTGTGATTCCCCTGGAAGGCATCCGCGTTGGATTCGTTGTGTCCGATAGTAGTTCCACTGGATTATAAGTGTGAGAGCACCTTTGTTTGCACACGTACTTGTGCACTGTAATATTCCTCCTTTCAGATTGGTCACCGTGACCGAAATTTTGTTCGCGATCGACATTGACGTGAAAAAACCTGGACATTAAATCAATATAGGATTGAAATAGCCAATCCGCCGTAAGCAATCGTGGTGATCAACACTCGTGCCTTCTCTGTATGAGAAGAGGCCTTTGCCTTACATTAGAAAACTGGTTTTATTTGCTTCTACTTTTAATAAAAACCAGTCATATAAGCGCCCAGAGTTTTACTTAACAGCATAGTTTGCTTTTGAATCTTTCACCAAAATATTTTTTTGGAAAAAAAATACACGATTCTTCTATATTTTTTCTTGTGTCGAATTTTTTTACACAAACAATTTTTCAGCTGCAGAAATGTAAGCGGGCTGTCGTTTGTGTGTGTTGTGTTTGACTTTGTGTGTGTGTATCATTCGTTTTGGTAAGTCGAAACTTGTAGCTTGATACGAGTATGTGAATAAGGCGGTCTAATTGGCGGCTGGCATTTAGGGACGATACTACACTATACCATCACGCCTGTATTCCCCGAAGGGTTAGGCAGAGGTGTACCAATGCACACCCACAGTTCGCCGGTATATTTAGGTCCCATGTAATAGGGGGCGAGCCTATTGCCATTAACCGGGCACAAATCCAAACTCCTAGCTGCTACTGAGAATTTCATAGAAAAACCCAATAACACTTTTTGCTCGACCCGGGAATCGAACCCAGGACCTCTAGCGTAGCAGTCGCGCTCAGGACCACTAGGCCAACGAGGCAGTCCGACGATTAGGGACGATTGTTTTAATAACCTTTTAAAATTTACTTAGCTAGATTTTTAGACTGGAAAAAAGATGTATGGATTGTGTGAAGAATGAAATGAAAGAGAAGGGAGTCAGTGCTAGCATGTCGGTTGGCAGGACGGCAAGTAACATGGGATGAGGGCAGAAAGAAGATGGTGATTTTGACATTGATTGTCTGTAAGATGCGATTGCGACTAGGTTTTAATGGTTTTAATTATTTACTGACCGAAAGATTTATTCAAGACATCGCCAAGTGACCGGTCGACGCTTCTCGTAACCAGATGGCTAACCTTTCCTTGAGACAAAGAATTAGCATTGCTGACAACGTGGCAAGGAGGAGATTTTAAGCTAAATTTCTTAAAAACCAAATTGATAGAAAAGAGTGTCCATGGAGTTTTTTGCTCGTTCTTATAAATAGATGCCTATGTATTGGAACGAGCAACTAGCTTCAACTATCTGTATAACTTTTTGAGAGTCCAAAAATGCCTGTTAATGTTCTAATTTAAATAAACAATTTGAATTTAAAAGAACAAAACATATCTTTAAAACCCGAATACCAGACTAAAAACCCGAAACAAGGCACAAACACATAAATAAAGACAGTTACTAAAACGTCGTAATAAATCGGGAAGTGTAAACCAAACTTTACCGCGTAGCATCCCCGCTACGGCGTAGCTACTGCTACGCGGCTACGAGAATCGTAGCAGAACGTTTTGATCATAAAATGTTTTTTGTTTTTGCAATGTAAATGTTTAATATACAAAGCAAACATCTCTTTAATAATGTTTCTGATTGTTTCATAAGAGTTTTTTGTTGTGATTGATTGGTTTTTTAGGGTTCCGTAGCCGAATGGCAAAAACGGAACCATTATAGATTCGTCATGTCTGTCTGTCTGTCTGTCCGTCCGTATGTCGCAGCCACTTTTTTTAGAATTAAGAGCTATGCTGTTGAAACTTGGTAAGTAGATGTATTCTGTAAACCGCACCGTATTTTTGTGTGAAAATCTTAAGATTTTCACACAAAAATAGAAAAAAAAAACAAACTTCTAAAATAAGAGAATAATAAATCTAAAAAAAATATATGATGTACATTACCATGTAAACTTCCAACGAAAATTGGTTTGAACGAGATCTAGTAAGTAGTTTTTTTTAATACGTCATTATAAATATTGGTATGGAACCCTTCGTGTGCGAGTCCGACTCGCACTTGGCCGGTTTTATATTGCTTTCAACTTTGCCAATGGGCAAAGTTGTATTGAAATATAATGAGTTTGTTATTGTATCATTTTACTTAATTACCTCCATTGTGTGGATGTTGTGATATCTTAAAGATAATTAATTGTTTGTTTCTGATGAAGACAAATTAACAGAGAGGCAAAACAAGTAATTATGATAATTCCAGCCTATTATTGCCCTACTGTAGGGCCAATGCCTCTTCTCATAAACATACTATCACGCCTATATTCCAGATGAAACCACGGTATACCATTAGTAATTATATGTATACAAGGACATAACAAACAATAGACCATCACGCCTGTATTCCTCGAAGAGTTAGGCAGAAGTTTACCAATGTATACCCACAGTTCGCCGGTATGTTTAAATCCCATGTAATAGGGGGCGAGCCTATTGCCATTAACCGGGCACAAATCCTAACTCCGAGCTGCTACTAAGCCACTAAGCTGTTTATCGATCAAGGTTATATGCTTTATATCATCGCGCTACGACACGGGAGTGGACTAGTAGCCAGATACCCACCAAGTAACTACGGCACAAGTATTCATTGTATGTTGATTGCCCCGTTGGTCTCATGGTCGCAAGCACGACTGCTGAGCAAGGGGTCCCGGGTTCGATTCCCAGGTTGGGCAAAAAGTGTTATTGGGTTGTTCCATTAAGAATTTCTCAGTAGCAGCCCGGAGTTTCGAAGTTGGTGGTGTGACACTCCCGTGCCTCGGAAAGCACGTAAAGCCGTTGGTCCTACGCCTGATCTCTCTCCGGTCGTGTCGGGTTGCCGTCCCATCAGGTTATGAGAGTCAGGGAAGAGGGAGTGCACCTGTGTTTGCGCACACACTTATGCACTATAATATCTCCTGCGTACTTGGCTAGTCTGCATTAAGATAAGCCGCCGTGGCCGGAATCGGTCTGGAGAATTACATAACATTTTTTATATATTATGTAAAAAATGTACATATGTATACACGGACACACTAGCGCGTAAAGCAATTAGTGGATATTAAAATGTAATACTGTAATGTTTGGCTGCGTAATTACAAATTAACGTTGCATTAATTATGAATGCAGATTGCATTTACTGCATTAACATGCTTAATTATTATTAATCACTTTATGCTTGCTATACTTTAAGTTGTATGAACTGCCTCGTAAGCCTAGTGGTCTTGGGTTCGATTCCCAGCTTGAGCAAATTGTTATTGGGTTTTTCTACGAAATTCTCTGTAGCAGCTCGGAGTTAGGATTTGTGTCCGGTCAATGGCAGTAGGTTCGCCCCCTGTAGGACACATAGGGTTTTTTTATGGGAAATCATCAAATGACTGCCTCTGTCCTGGGCGGGGCAGGAGGAAGTGTCAGACTTTTACTGACAAAAACCCATCCATGTTCCTTCTTGTGCCCTTTGCATTCCGGGGGCGCGGTATCTCTTTTGAACAACCCGCAGCCCCACAGGCAGGAGGACACATAGAGTAGGGTAGGGTACATAAGACCTAAAACATACCGACGAACTATGGGTGTACATTGGTACACCTCTGCCTAACCCTTCGGGGTATACAGGCGTGATGGTATGTCTATGAAATAATCAGTAACAGCTCGGAGTTAGGATTTGTGCGCGATTAATGGCAATAGGCCCGCCCCCTATTACATGGGACTAATATACCGGCGAACTGTGTTTGATCCTTACCTAAAGGGGAATACAGGCATGATGGCATATATTTTTTTTGTCTCATTTACACAGATCTTCCATCTCTTTTCCCCATTAAAGAAAACAATGCCTCTTTATAATAATTACGAACCAAAACCACTAAGAAGAGTTATCAAGGAAATCCATTAACTTAATACAACGAATAAATGACGCCCACCCCCCCTCTCCGTGCCTCTCTTTAAGGAGATAGCAATAGCGTAATAGTCTCTTTTTATTGCCAAAACCACTTTGCAAAGGAATTCAAAGCATTAAGGAGCATAACGCTTCTCTCCTATTAATGGTCCGAGAGCTAGAAGTTGCTGGAGTTACGTCATTTTAGCATGGCTTTCTTTTAGTTTGAGTGAAATCTTCTTTGGCCTTTGGAGTGATTTTTTGGAAGGGGCAAAACTTGTGTTCGCTTTATCGACATGCGTATGTGATGTGGTTTTTACTATTAGCATTTCCCCATGATTGGGGAAGGATTGAAAATTTCTCATGCATCGTAGGCTCGTTTACAAAGATATATACTCAAATACACAAATAACCAGCCCAGTTCGGTCGATTCCCCACTCGAAACAAATGTGTGTATGACCCACAGATAGTTGTTCCGAGTCTGTCTGTCTATATACTTGAATAGAATAGAATAGAATAGAATAGTCTTTATTTGCCTTAAACATGGTATAAAGGTGTTACAGTATGGTAATATAGTATAGTCCACATGTTTAGCTATACAATATCGTGTATCAATTGCATGCAAATTACTTAGAATCAATTAGTAAAAAATAAAATGTCAAAGCTATAAAACATTTTCCACAATACAATCATCATAACATAATATTATTTAATGTCAGAAATTAATCTCCACGAACAAAATTAAAAAGTCATAATTGTAAACATTGTTCGCAACAGTTCTATAACGTTATATAAGGAAATCAATAATTATAAAACTAAAATGTCAAAATAAAATTATGAACATTATCGACGATCCAGTATGTCATTATTTGTGAATTATAATTTAATGTCAAAAAAATCCTTAATGTCATAAAAATTATGTTCATTTAACCATTTACAGAGTCTGTTTTTAAATGAATTAATATTATATATCAGTTTTATTTCTTTTGGAATTTTATTATAAATGCGTACACACATCACCAGAAAACTTTTAGAGTACTTGGCTGATTTAGGAGTATCCTGCAATACAAGTCTACATGGATCCCTATTACGAGAGAATATTTGATCAACTTTCTTGAATAATTCCTTATTATTATATACAAAATTACATATCTCGTAGATGTACAGTGAAGGAAGTGGTAATAAACCAAGCCTTTTAAAATGCGGTTTACAGGACTCGTCAGTACGGATCCCACAAATGGCTCTGATGCATTTCTTTTGCGCGATAAACGCTCTGTTTTTATCTGTACTGTTACCCCAAAAAATAAGTCCATATCGTAAAATGGATTCTATGTAAGCATGGTAGGTTATAATGGCGGTTTTTTTATTCGTCACATTCTTGACTTGCCTGAGAGCATAAACGAACTTATTAGACTTGTTGCACAAATTATCTACGTGTATTTTCCAATTTAAATCTTGGTCTATGAGTATACCCAGAAATTTTGTATGTGAAACTTCTTCTAATCGATCAATATTAAGTTTAAAATTGTATTTGGCATGTTTAGCTTTATTAAATTGTATGTACAAAGATTTATCTAGATTGATTTTTAATTTATTTACCTGTAGCCATTCTAAAATGTTGTCAATAGTATTATTTATGTCAATTTCGTGGTCAGATTTTAATTTATACTTTTTATCAGATGTCACTATGATTGAAATGTCATCTGCAAATAATATACATTTATGATTGACCTGCTGTGGTAAATCATTTACGTATAATAGAAACAATAAAGGGCCTAATACACTCCCTTGTGGTACACCGCAGTTTTTTACTTTGAGCTCAGAGGAGTACGAGGTTAGTAAATCTTCATTTACTTTACTAATAGCAACGTATTGATTGCGGTTACTTAAATAAGATTCAATCCACTGCAGTGCTAATCCTCTTATTCCATTTCTTTCTAATTTTTCCAATAATATATTATGTGCCACAAAGTCAAATGCTTGAGATAGGTCAAAAAATAGTCCTGTCGTGAAGTGATTGTTATTTAAAGACTTCAGGATATGGCTCAAAAGATTATATATGGCTAATGTTGTTGACTTTTGCTTTTGGAATCCGAACTGTTCCTTTGCTATAATATTGTATTTGCTACAAAAGTCGATAAGCCTCTTGTGCATACATTTCTCAAATAGTTTGGACAAGATAGGTATAAGCGTAATTGGACGATAATTTTTAACGTCTTTTTTGTTGCTTTTCTTGTACAAGGGTTTTACAACTGATAGCTTTAAAGCATCAGGAAAAGTTCCGGTCGAAAATGAAAGATTTATTAAATAAGTCAATATAGGAGTTAATTCTACTCTGCACTCTTTAATTATTCTTGTACTAAGTCCATCAAATCCTTCTGAGTTAGTATTATTTAAAGCCATTATTTCTTTTTTTATTTCATCTTCAGTCATAGCACTAAGAAACATGGAATTTGGAACTAAAGCGTTGAGATTTTATGTTTGTAAAACGCACCCATAATCATCTGCCTAGCCTTTTCCCAACTATGTTGGGGCCGGCTTCCAGTCGAACCGGATGCAGCTGAATATCAGTATTTTACATGGAGCGACTGCCCCGCACAAAACGCACCCATAATACAAGAGTAATTTCCAGTTTATATAAAAAACGTTGCACACTTAAAAAAAAAACGAAGGAATACAAATGACGTAGGTCTTGCGTCTATAGGGTCTTAGACCATAAGTGTAATGAGTTCTTTTTTCTTACAAATGGTGTAAATTAAAGTTAAGATGCTATTCTCTTAAAGTTCTTTGGTTTGGTTGTGATTTTGTTAGAAAAAAGAAATGGTTCGTTTTGCCTAAATGTACTAACCGCCATTTTAATTAAAATACAAGTCTAATATTGTCTCCGCTGCAAAGCAAAGACCTCTTCTGATACAAAGAAGGCACGAGCATTGATCACCACGCTTGAACTAGGTGGACTGGTGATTTCAGATTTGTTTATAAGTACCGGTTTCCTAATAATGTTTACCTTCACTGATGTCAGCGATAAATCTAGAAAGTACACATAAATTTTAAAAAACCCACAATGGTGCTTGCCCGTTATCGAATCCGCGACATGCAAATTGTTGTTGATTTATTTTTGGGTATATAAAGCACACTTTTAATACAAGACAGAAAAATATTTTGTTATATCAACACAATCCTTGTATCAATTCTTAAAAGAATTACACCAAGACGTACAACATCTTACTTCAACATATTACATTGTTTATAAGAATTCAGCGCACATAAAGCGCTTCTAATTGCTCTAAGCCGAACACGGATACAAACTTTGCAGCCCTAGTTTCTATTTCTAGGTCAGACTAAAGTTTAATTGAAACATTTCAGGATCGGATTGTACCCGATAAATGGGGACAAGTCTTGTACAAGACGTAATACCGACGCCGGTGAAATGCATGCTCGCTCACGTACGTACATTTTGTAGGGAATTTGAGCACTGTTTGACCCACAATTGCTTGATAATAAAATGGATTATTGAACTAATGCAATATGTAGACGATGAGTGGACTATACTTACTGTCATCATCATACCATCACGCCTGTATTCCCTGTATTTAGGCAGAGGTGTACCAATGTACACACACCAGTTCTTAGGTCCCATGTAATAGGGGGCGAGCCTATTACCATTAACCGGGCACAAATCCTGACTCCGAGCTGCTACTGAGAATTTCACAGAAAACCCAATATCACTTTGCTCGACCTGGGAATTCAACCCAATACCTCTACCGTAGCAGTCGCGCTTAGGACTACTAGGCCAACGAGGCAGTTTCTATTTCTACGTCAGACTAAAGTTTAATTGAAACATTTCAGGATCGGATTGTACCCGATAAATGGGGACAAGTCTTGTACAAGACGTAATACCGACGCCCGCCGGTGAAATGCATGCTCGCTCACGTACGTACATTTTGTAGGGAATTTAAGATTTGTTTGACCCACAATTGCTTGATAATAAAAATCTATTATCGAACTTATTTAGTACTAAGCCCGCGACTTCGTCCGCGTCAAAGTTGATGTGTTGTCACATGGGAAATGTATTTTTTTCCCATGTGACTATAATCTATATACTTCTTCTTATCTTTAATTATTTTAATTGGTAACAACTGTAACCGTTTAAATTAAAGTAAAATAAATAAATAAATACCGTGCCAAATTTCATCCAGTTGCGATCGGCCGTTCTGGCGTGATTAAGTAGCAAACATACATACCAACTTTTACATTCATAATAGTTATAAGATAGAATAAAATATTTAACTAATTAATTATGCAGAAAACATTACTCGTCACATCACTATCGTCTCACTCGTCATCACTATCGTCTCGTCTCGTCACATTACTATCCAGAACCAACAGTAATGCAATTATGATGAGGTTCATAATTAATCAGCGTTGAATAAGTTTTCAAAATTACTTCGAAAAATGTTTTTTACTTGTGATGTAATTATATCATATTTTGTAGTAACGTATTATACTTGTGTAGTAATTGGCGTGTACTAATTACTGCCCCTCTAAAGGGCAAAGGCCTCTTCTCAAGAAGACACGAGCATTGATCACCACGCTTTCTCAATTTGGATTAACGTATTCAGAATTAATAAATTATTTTAACTAACTCGTTAGCCTCAGCTCGAAGTTAGGATTTGTGCCCAGTTAATGGTAATAGGCTCGCCCACTTTTACATGGGACCTAAACATACTGTGGGTGTATATTGGTACACCTCTGCCTAACCTTTTGGCGAATAACAGGCGTGATGGTATGTTATATATTATCTTAAAACATTACTAGCAATGAATTGCAGATTTTCATGAAAATGTACCCCGTTTAGTAGCATCATTACACACACACACACACATAGATAAAACGCAATTAGCAGCTCTTACCGTAAATTTAATTATCACAAAGGGCTTCACACGACGCCTTTAACAAAGACTTGATACAGAATTATTATAAACGTATTAAGTTTAAATTTCCATTTCGACTGCATGCCCGCCACTCTGGGCTTTGTCTGAAGCCGACTGTTACACCGTAACTGTACACTAATTCTACCAATAATAAAAATGTTAAAGTTTTTGAAGATGTATGGATGTTTGTCACTCAATCACTCAGGAACGGCTTAACAGATCTGGACGAAATTTTGGCATAGATATAGATTATAAACTGGAGTAGCACATAGGCTAATTTTTTCTCGAAAAAATTCACGGTTCCCGTAGGATAATAACAATGCCCAAATTCCGGACTGTTACTGAGAAATTCCTAATGAAAAAACCCAATATCGCTTTTTGTTCGACCTGGAAATCGAACCCAGGACACCACGCTCAACAGTCGTGCTTGCCACCACGAGACCAATGATGGGGCAGTTAAGCAACTATTACTAATATTATAAAACTAAACAGTTTTGTTTTGTTGTTGTTTTGTTTGTTTGTTGTTTTTCAGTTTTGGTGTTTGGTGTTGTAGTTTTGTTTTGTTTTGTGTTTTTTTCATTGGTACACCTCTGCTTAACCCTTCGGGGAATACAGGCGTGATGGTATATAATTATATAAACAGTTTTTTTATTTTATTTTAACGATCTAATATCTGAAATTACTAGTCGAAAAAAAATATTGTACTCGCTTCTGTCCGCGACCCTCTCCGTGTCTAATTTTATATATTATGCCACGGCCCACGGGAATCGTCCTAGATGAAAAGTATCTTATGTGTTATTTCCAAACTACAACCAATCTCAGTGCCAAATTTCATCCAGATCTGTCCATCTGTTTAAGCGTGAAAGAGTAACAAACATTAATCCATCCATACTTAAAAACTTTCGCATTTATAATAGTAATAGGATGTATAACTGTAGTTACTATTATTCAGCCTTACTTATAAAAATAACGCCAAATAATACTTAGCTACTAATCAATTGATTTACTCTCAAATCCTTGACTAAAAATCAATTATTTTTCACATAGCAACCACTTTCAACGGTGTCTCAGGTGAAAAATCTTACCTATAAACGTTAATCAGCGTTGAGATGTTGCCTAAGTGACAGAAAATATAAACAGCGGCGACCAGTTGTTTAAGTATAGTTCGGAAGTAAGATGGCGGGCTACAATCAGCTGTGACGATGACATTTTTGGTCTATGGATTCTATTGTGAATTTTAACAATATGCTCAATTGTTCGTTCGATTTCGTTCTTTAGTCGAATATTTTGGTCATGCTCTATGCTGACCGTCTAAGTGTTGGCAGATTAAAATAGTGTTTCATCGTTCAGTCAATCACATAAGAGGTAGCTAAGTATGAATTAGCGTTATTTTTTTATAAGTAAGGCCCTTAGTGTATTACTCATTGAAAAATTTCATGCAAAGTTTTTGTTTTTTTATTTAATCTGTAAAATACTAAATTTCAGGCAAATAAATAAATCTATCGATTAAATACGAGTACCTTGTTACATAACGGTGTAACGGCATTCCTGCTTTGCACACGAGCTCAGTATATCGTGAGATCTGACCGACGTGTCGGGGTAATAGGAAACATGGACAAGGCTTATCTTCACGCTCTGCCTCTTAGATGTGCGGGTAGACAGAAGGATAGGGGTTTGGAGACGAGCGATCGTCAAAGGAGATTAGACCTTGTGATGGTTGAAGTTTCAGTGGAATAAGTCCTTTTGTGTTCGTCGTCAAAGGGGAAATTTGTATGTACTTGGATTTAGTGAATTCTAGACATTGAGGTTTCAGGTTAGTTCATATAAATAGCTCTTTGAATTGTGTCGTGTTGTATTTTTGTATGGATTTATTGTTTTTTGTTAACAATCTGTAAAATAGAGTGGTCTCTGTGGGTTCTAGAATCATGAATTAAATCCACGGTAAGTCTTTGTTACGATGTCCTAGCTACAGTGTAGAAGTGAAGAACATATTAAAATATTTTACAAAACATTGTAGACATGATTACATCATGTGATTTTGCGGAATATATACCACGAATATGTAGTGTATACCACGAGTATATGTGTTTAATAGGTATAATAGATATTTATAATATATAAATTAAAAAAAAATATATACCATCACGCCTGTGGGGAGTAAAGGCGTGAGGGTTAGGCAGAGGTGTACCAAACCAATGTACACCCACAGTTCGCTGGTATATTTAGGTCCCATGTAATAGGGGGCGAGCCTATTGCCATTAACCAGGCACAAATCCAAACTCCGAGCTGCTACTGAGAATTTCAGAGAAAAACCCAATAACACTTTTTGCTCGTCCGGGGAATCGAACCCAGGACCTCTAGCGTAGCAGTCGTGCTTAGGACCACTAGGCCAACGAGGCAGCTATAGATATTTATTGTGCCCAAACTTGCTTATGGCCGCGACTTCGTCACCTAACCTTATTCAATTTCTATTCCTTTTCTTAATTAAAATTAAGCCTAAGTTACTCCATATAACTTCAACTATCTGCAGTGAATATTTTGTCAATATTGGTGCAGTCGTTTCGGAGATTAGCCGGAACCAACAGACAGACAAAAATTAAAAAATATGTTTTTTAGTGTAAGTACCTTTTAAGCAATGATAAGTTGTTATTTTGGCATTACAGTTAGACACTTTAATTTTATTTACATACATACATAAACTCACGCCTTTTTCCCATGGGGGTACGCAGAAACCACGGACCGCCACCTGATCTTAATTTTATTTATTTGTACAGATTAAAGACGTTACATAGAGTTCAAAAATTTACAGAATCCAACATACAATTTCTAGCGTAACACAATTCTCACGCTGAAAAGTCTCACCTAATCACGTGAACGGAAATACCTCCATTCTGCGCGCAATCCAGAAGTTTCCAGAAAGCCAAGTAATAAATGTAACAAATTGAAGTAAGCTGATATCACGGAACCCTTTGTTAGAAATCCGAGACGTTATTCTCTAATAGGGTAGTCTTTTACATCGTTTTTAGGGTACCGTATCTTGAAAGTGGAGGTTGTGATATCAGAATGTGTCGTGATAGCCCGCCTGTCATGCATGAGATATTGTAGCAATATTATAATTTAAATTTGTATTGGACCTGAAATTATACTACCATACCATCACGCCTGTATTCTCCCGAAGGGTTAGGCAAATGTGTACCCATGTACGTTCACATTTCCCCGGTATGTTTAGGTCCCATGTAATAGAGGGCGAGCCTATTTCCAGTAACCGGCCACAAATCAAAACTCTGAGCTGCTACTGAGAATTTCATAGAAAAACCCAATAACACTTTCTGCACGACCTGGTAATCGAACCCAAGAGGTACAGACTAGCAATCGGGGGAAAAAAACATGCATATTATTATTCTCTATTCTATTGAAGACGTAAATGTTGGCGCGAATTCCTATAAGTGACTTAAGTTGCAGTGCCCGTAATGAATACAAGGCAAACTATGTTACTTCGAATGCAAGTATGGAAATAGTTGGAATTTCAACTGTACGCAGTGTAGATAGAATTCATAATTGTTATTCAGAGTTATTAGTTCGCATATTGTTTGTGTACTAGAGATTAAGTGGGTATTTAAACTTAGTTCTGCCTAAACAAGCTAATCCACAAGCTTTCGATAATTAATAAGGTACTATTCAGCCATAATAGTCCAATGTACATTTAAAATGTATGCTCATCCTAGACTTATATACCCCCAATTGTCACCCATGTTTATTTACATCTTTGGTTACTGCTCAGCTCTCGTTAATGGTAGCGTGATGTTTCTATACGTATAAACCTTCCACATTAATCACTCTATGTATTGATAAAAACCGCATCTAGACTGCCATCCATAGCTCAGTTTAAAAGATCTAAATGGAGAGTAGAACAGGCGGCAGGAAGTGACTTTGTTTCATACTATGTAGAGATTTAAAATCGGTGATACAATTTAGGACTTTGACTTAGTTCGGAAGTTTACGCAAACGAAGTCGCGGGCAAGAGCTAGTCGTTAAATGATTTCTTGCTTAGGCTAAATTTAGGTTTTCAAACAGCACTTAAACCACAAAGAAATCATAACATTAATTATCGAAAAAAAATAGGTATACCTACTTACAAAGATAATGGCAAAATTTATTTCTTTCTTACAAAAAGTTAGTTAGTACCTAACTTCACTTGTACGAACGAAACGTAGAAAACTTTAATTAAAAGTTTCATATTTCATTTTAACTAGCTTTTGCCGTGGCTTTCTTTGCTTTTCGATTCAGTTAATTAAATAGTTTGACAATTTGGTAGAAGTTACTTTAGTGAAACTAGTTTTCTTCTTTTTATTTTTCTTAACGGAGCGAAAGTTCGATTTATTTTCTTGAGCACTTTTTGAAGTTGTAGTCTTGAATTTTCTTGATACTTGGAACTACTAATGAGAAAGTTTATGAAAGTGTTTGGAGTTATAATGCAGTGGTAATAAGTATTAAAACCGTTTGAAAGAATGACAGTGTTATGGGACATGTATTTTTAGGGTTTTCGTAGTTTTATTTACTAGCTTTTGGTTGCTACTTCGCCCGCGTCAAAGTTCTTCCACAGAAACCGTAATTTTTTTCGGGATAAAAAATAGCCTATGAGCAGACTATAATCTATCTCTATGCCAAATTTTATTCAGATCCGTTCAGTCGTTTTGGCATGATGGACTAACAAACATCCATTTATCCAAACATTCGCATTTATTATAATAGTAATATTTTTTAAAGTTAAAAATAATAATATATAAAAATATACCATCACGCCTGTATTCCCCGAAGGGTTAGGCAGAGGTGTACCAATGTACACCCACAGTTCGCCGGTATATGTATTTTAGTCCCATGTAATAGGGGGCGAGCCTATTGCCACTAATCGGGCACAAATCCAATCTCCGAGCTGCTACTGAGAATTTCATAGAAAAACCCAATAACACTTTTTGCTCGACCTGGGAATCGAACCCAGGACCTCTAGCATAGCAGTCGCGCTTAGGACCACTAGGCCACCGAGGCAAGGCGAGGCAGTTTTTTAAAGTTAAAGCTTCTTTAACATCTTTGAGAGATTTTTGGTAGAGGCAAAACTTATGGGTTCCCGTCACCGACATGCTAATGTGCCGTTGGTTTTCACTTTTGTCGGCAGTCGCCATGACTGCCTATTTTACTCTACATCTATCAACCAGTATATCCCATATATCTATATGGCAATAGGCTTGCTTCCCATATATGGGACCTAAACATACTGGCGAACTGTGGGAGTATATTGGTACACCTCTGCCTAATCCTTCGGCGAATACCAAATATAATAACAGCGTAATAGAGCGAATGTATGTATTTATCAATCAACACGTGATATACAAAGTTAACCATTTTGTTTTTTTCCAAGCTTTTTCTGACCCTCTCCTGGGCAAAAGCCTTCCCCCATTTTTGCTCACTTCCCTCGAATTAATAATAAATTTTAATATAAACTGGTGCTGCAGCCAGGTTTGTCTTAATTTTCCATTTGACCATAGAGTTACACATTATAATGTATTTGTCACCGTAAAATTGTAAATACCGTTAGATTATAAACTATCTCGCGAGTTTGTAAACTGTCGAAAGATTGTGAACCTCAACGTACTGCTTACAATTTAACGTATTATTATTCGGTAGATTGTAATCTATCGAAATGAAACCGTCAAATTACAATCTTAAAATTGTGAAATTGTCAACTGTCCAAAGGCTGTCCCTGATTGGTCGGCTTTATAGTAGACCTGTTCTGTGTCCATAGAGTTAGGAATGAAACACAGGTATCAGTCAAATAAAATGAATGCACTTCAAGAATTGTGACATCAAGTTTTATTCATTACTTAGTAGGTAATCAATAATTCTGACATCACATGGTAAGAAAAAGTTGTATCAAAATAAAAAAAAAAACAGAAAGGTAACAATATTTTCTTCTCAAACACAAATTAAAATTGAAAAAATAATGAATTTTTCTCTTAGAAAAAAACGATAACAAAATGAAATCAAAATTTAAAAAGCAAATAAAAACATATTAACGTTTTCGAAAATGTAACAAAATTGTCTATTAGATAAAAAATATGAAAGTAAATTGCACCAATAAAAATGATAAAAATACTTGATGGCACAATTCTTGAAGTGCATTCATTTTATTTGACTGATACCTGTGTTTCATTCCTAACTCTATGGACCCAGAACGGTCTACTATAAAGCCGTCCAATCAGGGACAGCCTTTGGACAGTTGACAATTTCACAATTTTAAGATTGTAATTTGACGGTTTCATTTCGATAGATTACAATCTACCGAATAATAATACGTTAAATTGTAAGCAGTACTTTGAGGTTCACAATCTTTCGACAGTTTACAAACTCGCGAGATAGTTTATAATCTAACGGTATTTACAATTTTACGGTGACATATTCACTCCCAAAAAACCCTCATTCCTCATTCAAACCTACATCAAAATATTTTGTACTAGCTACATACACACGGCGACATCGTTTTTGGTTACTGCTCCGCTCTCGTTGGTCGTAGCGTTATGTTTTAAACGTATAAATCTTCCTCGTATATGTAGATGGACAGACCGCAGGAGCGACTTTATTTTCTAAATATTACAAAGAAGTAAGATAATTGTGTTTGTATGTTTATACCTTATAAGCTCCGAAGCTTCTAGACCGATTTTAACCATTTTTTTAACCAATAGATGATTAGCTGATTCCTGAGTAAAATAGATTATATAAAATCACGCTACTACTCACAGGAGCAGAGCAGTAACCAAATACGTAACTTAACGCGAGTGAAATAAGCCACGCGGACGAAATCTAGAATACTATTTAGTCCTCCTTATAGATATTAATCTATACTAATATTATAAAGCTGAAGAGTTTGTTTGTTTGTTCGCGCTAATCTCAGGAACTACCGGTCCGATTTGAAAAAATCTTTTTGTATTGGATAGCCCATTTATCGAGGAAGGTTATAGGCTATATAACATCACGCTGTGAGCCACGGGAACGGATCAGTAACCAAAAACCTAACGTAATGCGGGTGAAACCGCGGGGTACAGCTAGTCTATGCTATGTGGCTTACCGATGTAACAGCAACCCTTTGAAAAATCTATTTCCTTAAGTGTTTGGTTTTAAATGCCACATCACAACTATTACAGCCAAGGCCTACAAAGTAAAAAGTATAGGTGTAAGAGAATTTAGGTCTGTCTTTACGTATTTGTCATTTTTCGTTAAAACGTATCCAGCATACTATGTAGAGATACGTAAACAAAACACCCTAAACCAGGTGTAACGCTGTGTACAAAATGTAACACTCCCTTATTTTTACAAAGCCGTAATGAAAGGAAAATTCTGGAAGAAAATACGTACATATTATATTCTACCGGCAGCTTTACGACTTATTAGGTATGTTATCGTGAATTTTTAATTTTCTTGTTACACAGTGTTTTGTTTTGTACCCTCGCAGAAGAAGTCAGTTCTTGGTGATTGTGTCGAATGATGTTGTTACTAGGATGCATATTGAAAGTACTATAGAGTATGCTTAGATCAGGGATGGTAAACTAATGGCAGAATCATTCGGGCACGCCGATAAATGATAAAATGATAAAACCATGTATTTGATCGAAACCAATTTACAACAGAAATCACACTGACCTTTTATTTAAATAAACATAAAACAGTCATTATTAGGACTTTATATAAACCAGAGTTAATAGGATCTAGTTTTATTTTTCTCCATTAAATGGCTAACTCAAGATTCTTTGATGGCACGTCATGGTCACATTTTTTTTGTTATTATAAATCGCACACTACCGGTTAAGGTTCGCCATCCCTTTTTTTTATATAGACGGGAAATCATCAAATAACTTCCCCCACGCTTAGTGTCAGACTTTTACTGACTAAAACCCGTCTATGTTCCTTTTTATGTGCCCTTTGCGTTCCGGGGGCGCGGTATCTCTTTCGAACAACCCGCAGCCCCGGCAGACATCGGCCCTCAGTGGCCCCTTCCAAGTTTGTTGACATCTCTTTGAGGCGCGCGTGGAACACGAACGCGCCGTCGACACGGTCTGTCGTTAGTGAACGTACGGGCTGTGAGCTACTCATTGCTCACCGCCCACAGACCCGCGTCTACGGTGGCCGGGAGTCGTCTCGTGGCTCCCGAAGCCCGGAGCGTCTACCGCGGCGGCCGCTGACCATCCCTGGCTTAGATAGTTCGGTCATGTTAAGAAGATAAATGAAAAACGACTAAAGGAATTAGTGTGACAGATGTGTAATTTAAAAAAATAATCATTGTGTAAAACTCTCAAGTAGTACGATTTTCGAGTATTTCGGATAAGCAGTTGCCAAATAAATGTAACTATTTATTTCTTTATATAAATTCTTTACAACTCATTTTGTGAAGCTCGGAACAGGTACTGGTATTATCTACCTATTGTATTAGCAAGGGAACTCAATCAATCAACAGATAAACCTGTCAAATATGGTGATCGCCTCACCATTGTTTGTTAAGGCCCATGGATCCTTATTAAACGTGACAGGCCTTATTTTATGATTAATTTAATTATATTTTTGACTAACCCGCAAGAAGGGTGGTTTTCGAATTTTTATTATTTTTAACTGCTCATTCGAAGTAAAGATAGAAGGAGCAGGAGGAGGAGGAGGAACTCGTGGCTAAATAATTACAGCCGCATAGACCGATCTTCCAGGTTAAGCCACGCTTGCCGAGGTTGGTCTGTGGATGGGTGACCATTTACCATAGCGAGTTTCCTCCGTGCCTCGGAAAGCACGTAAAGCCGTTGGTCCCGGCTGTCATTTGTAGATCTTTGACAGTCGTTACTGTTAGTCGGAAGCCAGAAAGTCTGACAACCAGTCTTACCAAGAGTATCGTATTACCCATTACTGGGTTGTGGAGGTCTGATAGGCAGTCGCTCCATGTAAAATACTGATATTCAGCTGCATCCGGTTCGACTGGAAGCCGACCCCAACATAGTTGGGAAAAGGCTAGGCAGATGATTCGAAGTAAAGAAAGAAACACTTATGAATATAAATGTGGATGGATGGAGAGGAAGAGGAAGGCCAAAGAAAAGATGGATGAATTGTGTGAAGAATCATATGAAAGAAAATGGAGTCATATAAAAAGGGAGTCAGTGATATCAGGAGTGAGTATATAAGGGAGTTGGGATTTGTGCCCGGTTAATGGCAATAGGCTTGCCCCCTATTACGTGGACCCTAAACATAGCGGCGAACTGTGGGTGTACATTGGTACACCTCTGCCTAACACTTCAGGAAATACAGGCGTGATGGTATGATAATGACGACTTATAAAATCCCAGGTTTCAGCACGATGATCTTCCTATATCGATGTCCAAGATAAACTTTTGAAAAAATCATATTAGTACTCGCCCGGTAACGAACCTGCAATTTCATGCAATATAAGTTGCCGGGGCTGCGGGTTGTTCCAAAGAGATACCGCGCCCCCGGAACGCAAAGGGCACATGAAGGAACATACACGGGTTTTAGTCAGTAAAAGTCTGACACTCCCTCCCGCCCCGCCCAGGGCGGGGGAAGTTATTTGATGATTTCCCGTCTATAAAAAAAAAAAAAAAAAAGCCACTAGGCCACCACGATTATTTTTATACACTTTCTCAAAAATCCATTTCTTCTCAATGCCCGGGGCAGGTACGGCTATTAAAGCTCTAATATAAGACGGGAAAAAAATCTAATTACGTTGAAAAAATGAAATATCCAAGTTGAAACGGAATTTTGTCGCCTTAATCTAAGAAGCGCGAAGATAATTGAAATGTAAGAAGAAAACAAACGGCAGTTATTCTTGCCTACTTATGTAGGTGTGTGAAGATTTGGATAAGGCATTTTAATACGTAGGAAGAAGATTGGAATTGCTTTGAAAGGTTTGTTCCGAAATCGAATAAGGCGCGGTCGGTACAGTGGTTAGTGATTGGTTTCTGCGCTGCGTGTTGTGGATTCAATTCTTGCATGAAAATACTATTTGAATAGAATTGTTTCTGCCTGTTATTTATGTGAGTTCATATATGTTTATAAACGTATCCAAAAACGGCTCACCTTATGTTAAGTGTTCACCACTGCCTATAGACATCTGCAATAACAGAAGCCTTGGAAATGCGTTGCCATCCCAGAGATAAAGTTGAAATGTCTCATAAAATATGCCTGTAATTACACCGGCACTATAACTTTCAAGCCGAAACACATCAATGCTGCTCTACCGCAAAAATAAGTATGGTGGTAGTACTTTCCCGGACGACCTCCTTTGCCTGTCTATGGCAACCAGTAAGTACACACATCAACAAAATCTAGGGATATTTTATATTTCATCAAATATCTAAAAATCTATAAAGAATTTTCTGGTATTGTAAATGGGAGAATGATAGGTTATTTTAAGGTCTTTAATAAAAAAATAAAAAACATTTCCTTTTTTTGTTGTTTTAATATAAAAAAAATATTTTTCATCGCCGTAGAAAATTTGTATGACAAAAAATTTATGTTTCTTCTTATAAAACTATAAATTTTAATTAAAATTGAATAAAAATAATAAAATCTGTTAATTAATAATCTGTGTTGCTACCTCTCACATTAATTACACATCGACATCGAATTTTAATACTTAAATTAAATTGTCAATGTTTTGCTGCGGTATGAGGTCCCATGTTCTTTACAAATGATCGAAAAGTTGTTGTTCCGTTGTCAAATTTTGCGGGAAATCTGTCAAAGCTTTTCGTTGTTACATGTCCCAGGCATGCTCGATAGGTTTTAAATCGGGAGACTGTGCAGGCCAATCCAAAACTTGAATATCGTGGTCTCGGAGAGCGGCAGACACCAGCCGCGCCGTATGGAAAGGAGCATTATCGTGCATGAGTACAAATTCCTGGCCCATTTGGAGTCTGTGTGGGACAATAACAGTCTCTACTACCTCGTTGTGGTATTTTCGTGCAGTCATGCAGCCTTGGATCGAAACGAGCTGGGTTCGTCCGCTAAGACAAATTCCTGCCCACATGATGATTGTGCCGCCTTGGTATGAGCGGACCTCCTGAGGGTGCCAAAGACGGCTAACTCACCCTGAAGTTCTCCAAACACGTGTTCTTCGTGATTCCGGATGAAACCCAAACCGGGACTTATCGGTGAACAGCACCAAAGACCATTGTACGTCACTCCATGGTAAATTCTCCCGAGCCCACGAAAGACCCTGACCGCGATTGCCACGTCGCAATGCTGGAACACGTAGCGGTCTTCGAGCATGAAGACCAACTTCTTGCAACCTCCTTCGCACGGTTTGGTCGCTTACCAGTAGCTGGTGATCCTCCTGGAGCCTTTGTACTAGTTGCATCGCTGTGATATTCGGTTGTCTTCTGGCAGTCATTTGGAGAAATCGATCCTGTTTCTGCGAAGAAACACGATTTCTACCCGTGTGCCGTTCAGCCATATCCCCAGTACTGCGATAACGTGACCACAACCTTGATATCACGGTTTGGCTGGTGTGTAGGACCTCAGCAACGACGCGTTGAGTGGCACCATTTTCTAACATGCCCAGGGCCCGTAACATTTCATCTCGACTTAAATGACGACGTCACATGACTCTTAAAGCTCACACGACACGTTAAATTAAAAAAGAAAAGAAAACTAATCCCTTTTCATTAATTAATATTAATAAAACAATTTTAATTTTCCTTAACGCAACGAAGTTCTAGCAATTTTACCGCCGTATTTTGTTTTTTCTTTTGTTTTTTTAATTTTCATTTTTAAATTTTGAAAATAGAATACATGAGGTTTCAATCTGTATATAAACTTTTCATAGAAAACTAGAAATATTTTAAACTACAAAGTCGTAAATAATTTAGGATTAAGGTATCCCTAGATTCTGTTGATGTGTGTATATGATACAAAACAAAAATCGTTTAATTATATGTATGAAATTATTCCTTTTTAAGTCATTGGGTAGCGCTAATTTCAAAGCATAATTCTTTAACTTATAATAAAGAATTAAACAAAAAACACGATACCACATCCGAAAGATCGATAGAAGACACCCCACCGGCTAAGATTGCGGCCAAATCCAGGCCGGCTATATTGCTCACAATCTGGTTTTATCCAGTTAATTCCGGTTAATACCAGTTCATGCCGGTTCACTGGTAGCTCATAATTACACGGACGAAACTAAGCTATGCAATGTCAGTTTGTTCTATCCTGTTGGCTTAATCCAGGTCTTGATTTGGTTTAGTAATCGAGATTTTGTGGTAGAAGTTTTTGTTTTGTAGTTTGTTTAATTAAAGTGGACTTTATTGGTTTTTTGTTTAAGGTTGAAAATAGGTAAATGGAGGGAACATCGTGACACCGATTTCAAAATAGGAGGAAGGAGGTTATCAATTCGTCGGAATCTTTTTTTTTCTTTATGTATGTTTTCCGATTTTTGGGTCTATTGTAGACCGATTTTAAATATTATTTTTTTATTTGAAAGGATATACTTTGCGTATAGATTTTTTTAAAAATTGATTTAGTATCTTGGGTCTTTAAATCAAAATAACTGAAAAAAAACCAAGTAAACGAAATTGCTTAATTTGCTTTCTTGTGACTTTTTAGTAGTGTTTATCTTGATAATCTACATAGTGTTACTGTGTTACCGATAAAATTAAAATAATAAAAAGTGAAAAATAAACACTTTTTTTTAGAAATAAGACAACTGCCTTCAAAAAGTACGAAGTGAAACATAACCTTAGTTTTGGTGGCAAAATAACAAACAAAACCAAAGCCGCCAATTTCAAAAACTAAAGTTATTTTTCACTTTGTAGATTTTATTTACACGGATTCTAGACCCTCCCAACGATAACATTTTTCGACTGTTATTATAAAAGAAATCAGCTGTGTCATACATTTTGACCATACTTCCTGCGTATTTACTGCACTGACATAATCCATTGTGAATAGCCGCCGTGACTAAAATTCATTCGGGAGGATATTAATTATTATAATAAGGGTCAATATAATCCATTTTCTCGGCAATGTTTAAGCTTGTGATTTTCCTATCAATAAATTGGAAACCTTTAGGCTATCGTCCTCCTCCAAACGTCTTAAATTGGCTGAGAATATGATGAAATATTCATTTTTTTTCTCTCATTTCCTTCGCCTCGTGTAAAAAAATACTTGTTTTTTTTTAGCATTTTTGGATAAACAAATTTTAATGCAAATTTTCTTCGGCAACACTTCAGTTGTAATACCGGAAATTATTTTTTTTAATAAGTTTATGGGATTTGTTTTTAATGATTTTTGTTGGTTATTTATTTTCTGTTTAGATTTGTTTTGATAATCTATTTATCTAATATAATATTGAAGTGTCTTTTTGTATTGTAAAAATAACAGCTTTTTACAAGATAAATCGATACCTACTTACAACAACAAAAAACGATTTAAACATTTTTGTGTATTATATTATGTTTGTTCCAATTTTTTTTTTAGTGTAAGATTTGTTCATAATGATGTCTACAATGAATCCTTTTCAGGTTGTTGCATAGTATAAAAAAAAATAAAAAATTCAAATTATCAAAAATAAATAACTTACAATCTGTTTATTTTCATCATTTTCCGCTTAGCCATTTTCAGCTATATGTGGATTGACATAGATAAGCACACGCGACTGAATTAAATATCTACCTTCAGCCCTCCACAACACAATACATTGACCTAATCCCCATCAATCCAATGGTAATGCTCAAAATGTAGGTTAAAACATAACGTTCCATTTTTTAAATTGCGCGCCAATATCGAGAGTGGCTTGTAATGTGACAGGTGAAACGGCGCCATATTGACTTGTTCCACGTGTTCCGTTTTTTTGCAATGACGTGCACACTGGGTCGTATTTTTGCCATCAAGTGTACCGTTTGTAAATTGAAATTGACGTTTGGATCAGGTGCTGCATAATCAAATGGATTAGCTTTGGTGTTTTTTTTTTTTGTGGAGGCCCAAAATGTGTAAATAATAAATGAAAGTCCAATTTTGTTTTTTAAATACTCGTATTGGTTTGGAAATCAAGCAACAAATCTGATGTTAAGTGGTGTCCGCTGACATCGGCAAACATATCGCGGAGGCCCTTGAGGCGGTTTAGAAACTCTGACAATAGGGTGTGTGTGATCGTTGGACTTTACTGCCCATACGATAAAGAAGAAGAAGACTGCTGCCTATATATAGACATTTGGAATACCGGAGAAAGTTGAAATGTCTCATGTGTCTGTAATTTCACTGACACCAATACCCTTCAAACCGAGACAGGCCAACGCTGCTTTGCGGCAGAAATAGATACGGTGGTAGTACTTTCCCGGACGAGCTCCTTCACAAATAGTTCTACTATTACTTAATAATAATTGTGAGTACAGCAGGCATTGTGCCAATATGTGCGTGACTGCCAATGGCATAATAGCCAAGAGCCTCGACCAACACCTGAGGAGGCTCTCGTTGGGCGATTGGATCAAGGGCTTGATTCAGAAAGCAGTACTTATGAACACGGCGCGTATAAATTGTTAGGAGATTTCCTTCTAAGGAGCCCTGACCACCGGTAGCTTGGAGCCATTCCCGATGCCGGTGGGTTACTAATTTATACATATTTTTTTTTACAAATACATACCTATTTAAAAATGTTGTATTTAGAATTAATAAAAGAGAATTATTAATAAAGGGTTATTCCACTATTATCAATTCGTTAATGTCACCTGGGTGAACTCCCCTATGTTCACCCAGTGTCCTTAATTCACCTAAGTGATATCATATTATTATATTTTAATGTTCTAAAACCCGATTGTCAGCCCTCGTGATGAACTGCCAACTCATCCAAATTTAGAACAGACCTAATCCCTACTTAATATAAATACAAAATAAGGTTCAATATAGCTTAGCCAGCCAAACTCCCTGGAGTACCATAACCAATGAAATCCGAATCAGCTGCAACACCATCCCGTTCCAAACGTATTCTTAATTACTGTTTTACCACTTAGTACTTTATTACAGAATACATAAGCTCTATTTAATGTTATCACAAGTAGATTACATAGCGCGCCTGTGTTTGAGGAGGGTTTGGCAGAGGTGTCCTGCGTCCGGTGTCACCCACATTTTGTCGTAATAAGGGTGGATTTCATTGTTATTTAGGGAACCCAAATGTGAATGAATGCTGGTGAGAATGTTTTTGAAGAAAACTTAACTGAATTTAACTGACTTTGAGAATCAAACTTAGTGTTTAGTGCTGATCAGAAGATCAAATTTGCTTATTAAAACTGTGGGTCTTACTTACAAAAATAACGCTAAATATTACTTAGCAACCTCTCAATTATTTTTTATTATATTTATATTTATTATTTCAACAAACATTATTTTAATCTGTTGACAGATTACACTTACACTTAGACGGTCAGAATAGAGCATGACCAAATTATTCGACTAAAGAACGAAATCGAATAAAAAATATAATTATATTGAATCTAGTTACTAATTCCAAAGCGTAGTTTCGTTTGGAGAATGGGCAACAAACTATATTTTTGAGCCGTTTGGGGGTCGGTGTGCCCATAGCCTTTTTAAGGAATTATTCAAACGGTTGGTTGACACTACCTGTGACCCAAGGGCCGGCTTTACCTTGACCAGAGGCTTAGCATTACCATCCAACGTGGTAATGCCACTAGTATTTGGGTATGTTTTTAGTTTACGGCGATGCAGAGGATTTTTTGACGCCTTTTAGTTTTAATTCCTTTTTATTATTTTCTGTTATTTTAAGTCTGAAAATATTATAGAAATAAATAAATATTATAAAAAGAAAACATTTTCTATTTCAAACTAGCCATCTTGCTACTGGGCTTAGGCAGGCGGAGCGATGAACACACACGCACACAATAATATAGTCCCGAGACACTATTTACCGCATACGTAACGAAGCGATTCTATTATTTGAATTGGTGTATTCTAAAATACACCGACCGTACATTGTACGTACTGTAAAACATAAACAATAAAAAAATGAACAAGTATTTATTAATTGTTGATCATCTGTCGTAATTTTATTTGATTATTCATGTCTCTTATGACACTTCCTGAGACAAGGATACAAAACTGCACCTTGTATACATACTTAAATGAACTCACGCCTTTTTTCCATAGATGTAAGCAGAAACCACAGAACCCCACCTTCTACGATTTTTACATACTTCTTTTGCCCCGTCCGCGTTCATACATCTTGTATAATAATACTAAAACAACACGAACTATCCATTACAGTATTTCCCTACCTTTATCTAAGCCAAGAAATCAAAACGTCTTACCAGACATTATATTCTCGCCCTTGGTAGTACAATTAGTGGCCGGTGTACAACTTACGAGCAAGATACACAGGCCATAAGGCTAATGGAGCAGAAACGCCCATTACGTGGTACAACATTTGGGTGAAAAGGAACGACGTACACTGAGCGAATACGGGTTAATTTTCTACTAGCTTTCTGCACGCGACTTTGCACGCTGTGTTTGTTTATAGCTCCGATCTTGTGGGTCATAGCGTGATGTTATACAGCCTGTTATATACCTCAAGCATCTAGTTTATCATGTACAAAAATATGGTTTCCGATATTACATTTTTCAGATATTACTTCTACGTTTAAACAAATAAAAGAACACTTTAGCTTTATATATAAATATTAAATACATAACTGACATATTTGACCAAAAAAACTGCAAAGCTGACACATTTTTGCGACAGATGGTATAAAAGCAGAAAACTATAAAAGAAACTTGTAAAATTGACATTTGATTCTGTCACTGGACACGTATGATCTGTCTCCTGTCATTTGTAGGTTTTATTAAAGACGGCCCTAACTAACCCTTTGTTTCAAAAATAGGTTTTAATTAGTTTTAGCGATTATAGTTATCTGCTTTGGTTTAGGTGACATTTTAACTTTTTTAACGTATACAATGTTCTGTTCTGATAATTATCATTCAGTTTTTTTTTCCCAACTATTAATAGGTGTGGTGTTGGTGGTCTTATGTATGAACGTAGATGAGGCGAAAGTAGTATGTAAGGATTGTAGCAGGTGGGGCGTTCTGTGGTTTCTGCTTACCCCTATGGGAAAAAGGCGTGAGTTTATGTATGTATGAGTATGTGTATGTATTAATAGGTCGACTTCTAGGCTAACCGAATGCAGTATTTTCATGGAGATACTGCCTATCTGTAGGTCAGATAGGCAGTATCTCCATGAAAATACGGAACACACACACGACCCAACCATGGCAAGTGCAGAATTATGTACGATTTCCATCAACGGCCCGCGCCGGGGCACATTTCACATTTTCACGTGCTAAAGGAAATTCAGACTTCTACATAATTGTTAAGGTTCATGTTTGCATGGAACGGCATTAACCTAAGACCTAGCCGTGTTCCGTGGAGTCGGTACTCAATTGAATGCTATAAAAATACTTGTCTGATACTGACTGCCTCGTCGGCCTTGTGGTCACAAGCGTGGCTGCTACGCTAGAGGTCTTGACAAAAACATACCGGCGAACCGTGGGTACATTGGTACACCTCTGCCTAACCCTTCGGGGAATATAGCCGTAATAGTATGTAAAAATACTTATAATTTCAAAGAAGTCAGAAAACAGTACTGACCGAACTCGACAATCTACTTCAGATTGTAAAATTCAGTTACAAGAACATTCTGAAGACAGCCTGCCCTTGAATTAAGTTAATAAAAGAAATAAAGTACACAAGGTTCGCCCAAAGAAGGTTTTAAGTGTTACACAACAAAACCTTGACTTTTTTAAAGAAGTTTCTAGATTGTCTTTTGTTTTAAGCTATCTGTTCTAATTCTAGTCACGTAATGGCTACCAAAAAAAGATTATACGGAACCTTGGCTACTACACAAAGTTGTTTTTGAAACTTTATCCAACAATAGATTGGTGGCTTTAGAGTTTATGATAGAAGAAAATAGAGATCAATATTAATATTGTAAATGTCAAAGTGAGTTTGTTTGTTACACCATCGCAGCTAAACTACTGAACCGATTTTGATGAAATTTGGTAAGGACTAAGCTTGTACTCTAAGAAAGAACAAAGGCTATTTTTTTGCGAAAACCGATATTTACGTGGACGAAGTCACGGGTAAAAGTTAGTCGAAAAAAACGTTGAAATAGCCCTGAAAATAATTTAATTTAGGCCGAGACAAGCGCTTAATTACATCATTATTATTTTACTTAATTGGATTTTATGATGGCGGCATTTAACATTTAGTTAAAACATTTAGAACTTCATTTCGTAACTGCCTCGTTAGTGGTCCCAAACGCGGCTGCTACGCTAGAGGTCTCGGGTTCGATTTCCAGGTCGAGCAAAATGTTATTGGGTTTTTCTATAAAATTTTCAGGTTTTGCAAATGAGTTGGCACCCATTAAACCGGAACACAGCAACGCTACTTTGAGGCAGAAATAGGTACAGTATGGATTCGTTCAGGCAAACACTGTTAAGTTTTTCCATTACGAATTCCTCAGTACCACCTCGTAGCTCGGGAGTTGGTGGTGTGACATTCCTGTGCTTCAGCCACGCTGCTTTACAGCAGAAATATGTAAGGTGGTAGTACTTCCCGGAACGAGCTCCTTCACAAAGAGCACAACTACTACAAGAAGAGAATCTACAAGAATACTCCAAAGGAAAAAAGACCCTATAAATCCTTATTTCAACCCCTAAAGCAACTGAAACCGCGTCACAAATTCAGTGGGTCCACAACAGATTACAGGCTTAACTCAGTAGGTAATCAGTTGGCGAACTTTTGTAACAATATTTGCCGCTGAAGCGACAGACAATCAGCTAGTTAGGGATTCTATTTGCAAACTATTCAGTCTGGTGGTTGTACGTAATTGGTAGCAGAAACCAGTGTTTGTTATTTTGTTTTAATATATGCCATGCCATCATGCCTGTATCCGCCGGAGGGTTAGGCAGAGGTGTACCAATGTGCACCCACCGTCCGCCGGTATATTTAGCTCCCATGAAAAAGGGGGCGAGCATAATATTGCCATTAACCGGGCACAAATCCTAACTCCGAGCGGCTACTGAGAATTTCATAGAAAAACCCAATAACACTTTTTGTTCGACCTGGCGATCGAACCCAAGACCTCTAGCGTTGCAGTCGTGCTTAGGACCACGAGGCTAACGAGGCAGTAGAGATCAGTTTTTGTAATTTTGTTTTAGTGTCTATCAGGGGGCCATATATACCGTAAAGCCGTTGGTCCCGGCGACAGTTCGTAGATCTTTGACAGTCGTTACGGATAGTCAGGAGCCAAGAAGTCTGACAACCAGTCTAACCAAGAGGTATCGTGTTGCCCAGTTACTGGGTTGTGGAGGTCAGATAGGTAGTCGCTCCATGTAAAACAGTGGTACTCAGCTGCATCTGGTTAGACTAGAAGCCGACCCCAACATAGTTGAGAAAAGGCTAAGCAGATGATGATGATGTTTTAATGTATATCAGGGGGCGTATATACTGGTCCTTTTGGAAATCTATGGGGGAGCCCTAAATCCAGCAGAGGACATCTTGCAGTTGATGATAATATCAGGGGTATACTCAAGGTTGCAGAATTGGTTCGAAAAAGTCACCGCGGTCCTGGAACGCAAAGGGCAATAGGAGGAACACGGATGCAAGAGAAAATGAGGGGATCCGTAAATAGCTCGCGCCATTGGGGTCATAAGGCTCTCGAATGGTGACAACGCACCGGAAAGCGCAATGTAGTAAGGCCCTCCACGAGGTGGACTGACGACCTGGTAAAGGTCGCGGGAAATCGCTGGATCCGTGCAGCGCAGGACCGGTCATTGTGACTATCTTTAGGGCAGGCCTATGTCCAGCAATGGACGTCTTTTGGCTGATATATTGATGATGATGATATCTCACTGCCTCATTGGCCTAGTAGTCCTAAACACGACTGCTACGCTAGAGGTTTTAAGTTCGATTCCCAGGTCGAGCAAAAAGTGTTATTAGGTTTTTCTATAAAAAATTTCAGTGGCAGCTCGGATTTGGAATTTGTGCTCGTTTAATGGAAATAGGTCGCCTCCTATTACATGGGACCTAAAACATACCGGTGAACTGTGGGGGTAAATTGGTACACCTCTGTCTAACCCTCTGGGGAATACAGGCGTCATGGTATGTATGTATGTACGAGTATGTAGGATAATATCTCACCAAAAGACATGACACGTTTGATTTTTGACCAATAATTAATAAGCCTAAAGTGCTAAACCAAGTTATCTTTACATTACCAATCCACTTCAATTTACCATTATCGCTGCATACATATTTAAATACTAACTGGCTGTGTACAGTCGGAGTGAAAAGCAAGTGCATTATTCATACACAGCAGTTGTGCACAGTACAATATTATTATTGCTGCACACTATTCAAATTATTGAACAGCCTAGTGGTCCTAAGCGTGCCTGATGAGCATGGGGTCCTGGGTTCGATTCCCAGGACGAACAGAAAGTGTTATTGGGTTTTTCCATTAGGAATTTCTCAGAAGCAGCTCGAAGTTAGAATTTGTGCCCGGTTAATGGCAATAGGCTCGCCCTTATGACATGGGACTTAAAAAACATCACTTCACTTTGGTACACTTCTGCTTAACCCTTCGGGGAATACAGGCGTGATGCTATGTTATTACATAAGTGATCAGGTTCTTTTTTATTTAGCTAATCTTCGACACTAATACTTTTAAACTTTTTAATGTATCTTTTCTGTTTTTTTTTTTCAATAAATATTAGGTATAATCTTACTTATCTAAAAAAAAATATAATGAACTATATTTTTCATATTTTATTAAGGATCAAAAACATTTATTTTTACAATTATTAAAAAGTTTGTAATAATAGAGACAAAGAGGGAATACAATTTTTTGCTTGATTAAATAATAAAATAAATTAAATTGCTCAATGACTTTTAGCTGCCAACTGTACGTTAGTCCTACAACAACATTTGCTTCTAACGATGCTCCTTACATTAGTAATATTATTGTAGCTGCAGCACCTCTGTTTTATATAGTTAATTAACTATTTGTTTATGTATGTTCGGTTTGTTTTGGTACGTGGGAGCAGGGGCGCTGAACCTTTGTCCGACTAGAGTTTATAGTTGAAGTTTGAATTTAGTTTTTAGTTAGTTTCAATTTATGTATGTGCCTAATTGTTTTCAGTTTTTTAATCTCTATTTTTGTAGTGTTATGTTATTTTTTAATGAAATATAGCTTTTTTTACTCGTTCAAAATGGAGCTGTTCATAAAAAACGTCGGATAAGTAATTTTTTTGTGTATCCATCATCATCATCTGCTTAGCCTTTTTCCCAACTATGTTGGGGTCGGCTTCCAGTCTAACCGGATGCAGCTGAATACCAATGTTTTACATGGAGCGACTGCCTATCTGACCTCCACAACCCAGTAACTGGGCAACACGATACCTCTTGGTTAGACTGGTTGTCAGACTAACAAAACTTTTTTGTGTATCCATTAGAAACAAAAAATCAAATCTTTTCTTTTTGTAATATTAATAACAATATCAATCTATAATTAATACTGAAGGGCAAAGACCTCTTCTCATACAGATAATGCTCTTGCCTTCTAGCAAGATCATTGATCACCGCGCTTGATCAAGGTTGATCGGAAATTTCAGACTTATGTTATTTACAAGTCCAGGTTTTCTGGACTTGTAATAAGTATAAATCTCTTCCTTCACCGATGTCAATGACGTAACAAACTTATAAAGCACATAGGAATTGAAAAAGCCACATTGGTACTTGGCCGGTTTTGAGCCCGCAACCTCCTGCATGAATAGCTGGCGCCTTAACCTGCTGCTGGTCTTAAATTACAGATTACTCAGTTAATCATACATTCATACATCAACTCACGCCTTTTTCCGAGGGGGGTAGGCAGAAACCACAGAACGCCACCTGCTACGATCCTTTCGCCTCGTTCACATTCAGACATCTGGTCAAACAAGCACGCCGGTTACCAGTACTGCGCACCTGACCTTTCTGAAGAACCTCACCAATATCAACGTTATGCAAACTTCATATTCTCACTTACCTAACAAAGGTTTGTAATCCCTGCACTAGTACGCAGATACCCGCGTTTGGGTAACAGAAGATTGTCTGCTGTAAATTGGATTATATTTTTCCTCTTGATGGCCATTTTCTTTTATATTAAAGCTGACCTACAAACACCTTAATTTAATTTAGCGTTAAACATAACAAATGTTGTATTAAAACTTGTAAGATTCAGAGCTAATACAAAATAATTAGGTACTTTATTTAAATTTAATGCAACAAGAACGGTAATACAGGTACAAATCGAAAGGCGAGAAAGGAGGATGGGCATTTTGGTACTCGCTCCAATAGCAATCATAGTGGTGTCATTGGATAGATCTTTTAATCAGGAAAAATATTTACTATGGCGACAAATCCGAAATCCTTGTCCGAAAACCACAGGAAGACCCCAAAGTTAGTTGATATCATAATTGCAAATACAACAATATTACATATTTATCATGGTTGAAAATGCGAAAAAAAAAAGTAAAATAACATTATTTAAGACAAGAAATATTTTGTGTAACTATTCATGCATAATATTGATATATTATGCATGAATAGTTACACAAAGTCACCACCATAATCATATCATATCACGATTGATATGATATGATTATGGTGTTGACTTTTGAGAAAATATGTGTTTTTACATAAAATAGTAATATTACATTGAAGATTTCTGTTTATTGTTACTACGGTGACTATAGACCTCGGGGACCGCACTCCGCAGCTGGTTCCCTACAGCTGCGGAGTGGGGTGGGGTGCGCGGTGCCGGTGGACAACCTTTTGTGCTGCATCCTTCTTTAGTCGTTGTATCGTTCTGTGCGTGAGACGACCTTCCGCAGCTGTTTATTCTATATCTAGTACGTTCTTATATCACTGACCCCGGCTACCCCTTTTGGACATTCTCACCCGCTATAAACGTTTACCTTGGCTAGTGTTGTGGACTATTGTTGTGCTTTTCGATTTGGAACATCGTTATGGAGGAACATCGCAATTGTGATTGAATCTCCGAGATTTAAATGAATATGGCATAAACGAAGATACTTGGCTTTTACGCGGATGCATACAGTCAAGTTACGTGCGGTCAAAAACGTATTATTGTTACGTATTGGTAAAAAACAATGTTAATGAAAACGAAACCAATATCCATAACATTTTATGCAATTATTACTGCACGTGTTTGACCGGACGGCGAACAGTCGGCACTTGTGCTCATATACTTTCAATCGTGTGGTATCTAGGATATGCCAGACATGAAGGTTTCACTGCTCCTGCAGCGTTCCTCAACGATATCATTATTGATAATAATGTTTAAAAAATAAATTATATTTTATACTTTTTTTTCCTTTTTCTTTTTGATTCCCGAGTGTTTATTCATTTTAGTACCTATTAATCAACACACACATGATTCTATACAAGATCAAGATATAATACCACCATAATCTTAACAAAATCAAACAAAAATAAAAAATAAAAATTAAATACTTAACACAAAATAACTCCGTTCCGACAGCAAATCGAGACAAGCGACTTGGTTATCATTAATCCTTATAAAAAGACCTTTCCAATGATATATATATTATGGCTATTGGGCTGAGTACCAGGCGCCATACATTTTTGCCCATTCTCCTTTGCTGCACTCTCGAGGTGCTGTTCATCACTCCCAAGATCCTCATCCGATCTTCACCAGTTTTTTTTTTCAAACAAAAATAGAATTCTTCGAATCGGTCCAAGCGTCTTCGAGTAATCGGGGAAAATACAAAAAATAATCCCGACGAATTGAGAACCTCCTCCTTTTTTCGAAGTCGGTTAAAAAAGTACAAAGTACTGCCTCGTTTGCCTAGTGGAACAAAGCGTGATTGCCAAGCTAGAGACCTTGGGTTTGATTCCCAGGCCGAGCAAAGTGTTATTGGGTTTTTCAATAAAATTCTCAGTAGCAGCTCGTAGTTTGGATTTGTGCCCTGTTAATGGTTTGACTTAGGTACCATGTAATAGGGGGCGAGCCTCAATAAACTCGCCCACTATGCCTAACCTTCCGGGGAATACAGGCATGATGCTATGTAGAATTTCTCAAATCGGTCAATTAGTTCCTGAGAAAATCGCGTTCAAACAATAAACCTCTTCAACTTTACAATATTAGTACATACACATGAATTACAAAAAATTCAAAAGCCATGTCTTGTCAACCACTGAAATGGAGTACCTAAGTACGTATAAATTGCGAGCCTTCTCTCGGCCAGATCAAATAGAGCGACTAAAGGTTTGTTTACTTGACTAAACTTGCTAGAAGTTACCTTACATTGTTTTACCTACAGTTGTAAACATACAACTGTGTTATATTATGTATGGAGTGGCGACCTTGTCCTTCGCCTTTTGTTTTGAGAAAAAGTTAGGTAGAAACTTACGGTTTTAGGCTGCCCGCTCACGTCATATAATCGAGATCGGTGACCAATTTTTTGTCGGTGAGAATGCAACGTATAATTGAATGCACACATCCTACAACAACTCGATCTTGTATAATCTCGATCTTATAACGAAGCTTGTATCTGTTGATCGGTCCGATAATCCGTCCTACAGAAAGTCGGACATTGGCGCAGGCCCGTAGGCTATCCCCCCTCGTCAGACAATCGGTGACCAATTTTTTGTCGGAGGTAACGTACGAATTCTAATATACGTACCAACTCACACGTCCTATAAAACTTCAGTCCCACGAAACTATGGATCTATTGATGGGTTTAAATCGGTCCTACAAAAAGTCGGATGTTGGCCACGTCAGACAATTTTTCTGTCGGAGAGAATAAAACAAATCAAATCAAATCAAATCAAAGCATTTATTTCAATTAGACCATTTACAGGCACTTTTGAATTGTCAAGAAGTTACAGTTTAATACTGAAGCTAGTTGCTCGTTCCAAAACGTAGGTCTCTATGGAGAAGAACGAGCAAGAAACTCCATGGACACTCTTTTCATTCAATTTGGTTTTTACAAAAACTTGGTTACATTATTCTTGTTGCTTCTATATGTGAAAACAATGAAGGTGAATATAAAAAATAACAAAATTATAATAAAGATGTAAGCCATGGCAGTCAAGAGATGACCAATCCCAACTGACAGCACCCGTTCACGAATATGACGCGTGCATCAGCACCATTTAGCTCAACCATCTTGAAGGGAACCAAACGACCCAACCCACGCGCCACCGTCAGCGAGACATTAAAGTGAGCATGACGAAACTCTCAACTGCCATGCTCAGTGTCCAACACATAGTAACTTAACAAATAAATGGCTCCATGGTACTCACATTTACAAAATTGAAAAACAACAATACTAACAACAACAATTCTAACAACAATTTGAACATCAACAATTGAACAATTCTAATAACATCCTACAAAATGTCGGGCGTGGGCGGAGTTCCTTACGTAGAACTACAAGGTAAACGAGCCACAAAAACTAGTAACCGCAAACACTTTGGGAAAAGAATGGAATATTCCCATCTTGCTTGTATGGAAACACGCACCTTCATACGTTAGTCTTAATGATGCCTTGCTTTTGTTTTTGCACACCTTTTTTGCTTATTGCCTAACTATAATGATGATTTGTTAATTACAACATTATAATTAGTAGTTGTCCCCCGCGGTTTCAACCTCATCTTTGGTTACTGCTTCGCTCCTTTGGCTCGTGGCGTGATGTAATATATACAGCCAACAGATTTTTCTTTTTGAGCCAGCAGTTCCTGTGATTAGGACGCTCAATGAAACAAACCAACTCTTTAGCTGTATAATATAAAGTATAGATTTGATTTTAATATTTTGAATTTCATTTGTTAAACATTACCACAAAAAATGCAACACTATATTATATTATAAAAAGTTAGATCACACAAAACCACATCCACTAAGCCTCACAATAGGACTCAAAATCCAACACAACAAAATTTTGCAAAGCGAGTTTCACAGACAAAGTCGTACGCATTGTTACTATTGTGTTTCATGTACTTTACTCACATAATTACTCAGTTCAGTAATCAGCTGGAAAAAGTCTTCATTCCGCTAACTAGCTGCCGAAGTGCAAAAGTGTGTGTATCTGTGTGTATTGTGAATGAGTGATGTGTGGTTCCGTAGATGATTTTTCGATGTTCTGTGGCTTGTTTGTTTTGTTTTGTTTTGCCAAGTTACTGCCTTGATGGGTTTGGTACATCTGAATGATTTTTGGTTACTGCTGTGTGATTCTGCAAAACCTCGTTCTAAACTTCCAATTTGAATCCGCTGTGACTTTCTTGATAGGCATTCTAAAAACTCGGTTAATAATTCGAATTTACACTAGCGCCACTCTGGCGAGCGTGTCAGCGAGTTGAACTAAATTGACGGGGAAATTTTAACAGATAAAGTATGAGATAACGTAAGAAGTGACATTCTATACGGTAATTCCACCGTCACTTCGACGCTCACTTCGCACTTCAAAGTGTCAAATAAATCAATGTAATGCGAGTTCATGTCTGAATTTTACAGAATCGACGTACAGCTACCTGCCCACGATTAATTTTTTTTGACCGTTTTTTTATGGATTTCTTCTTGCCGAAAAAAACAATCAAAAATCGGTTGCGGAGAGCCCCGCTTTGCTCTAGGAGCTCGTATCGCGGTGTTATGATAACCTATACAATGCCTTAAGAATCTGGCTATTATTTAAAGAATATGTTTTTTTCCGATCCGACTGGTAGTTCCAAAGATTAGTACAAACAGGTATTTAATAAAGCAAGTCCCTTCATTATTAATATAATACTTATAATAATAAATTTATTTCACAGAAAAAAGTTACACTCAATTACAAAGAAAATTACAATACGTGGTTCAAGGGCACTTCGTAACTTGGACTTATTTGTAAACATAATTGACAACAAGAGGTATAATTAAATACTTTTAATTTATTTTTTCAGAACTTTGGCCCTCAGCGTACTGCAACCTTGTATAATAATACATTTGAAAGAAAATAGCATCGACAAAGTACCCTTATGACTTGTAATGTTAATGTCGGCATTCAAATGACACCATATTATTATCATTTTAATAATAATATCATTATTCAAAAGCATAATTGCTTGCCATAAGACGATATAACGGTTAATCGCGAGCTAAGTAACCATTTTTTTTTCTTATAAATTATCTACATCCGCTCTAAATGGTGAAGATTATACGGATAATGAAATTCCACGAGAATTTACTCGAGAAAGTAAGAATACTCCATACTTCTTAGTATTTTAGGTCATTTACCTTTTGTAGGGCATCAGCTGCTTTATATTCTAAAGGGGATACCTGAGTGAAAATTGATCATATTTACGAGTACTACAGCTCGATAAGATAAACTATAAACTTAAAAATTTAAGTTGCTTATTAAAAAAGAAACGCTGTTCTTATACATTTTGTTAATGGGACTGCGACTAAAAGCAATTTCGTTGTACATTATATAAGAACAAAGAAACTAGTATCTAGCTGCCCTTTTCAAAACGTAGTTTCTTTTGGGAAAGAAAGGTCAAGGAACTCCATACTTACTTACTCTTTTAAAATTGCATACGTATGCTTTCTGCCTACCCCCATGGGAACAATCCCATGGAGGTAGGCACAGAACGCCACCTGCTACGATCCTTACATACTCCTTTCACCTCGTCCAATTTTACAACATTTTTAACCCACGATTCAAAACAAAAAAAGGAGGGGCATTATAAAGTCTGACGTAGGTGTGTTTCTGTCTGTGACACCGTACCTCTTAAACGGGTGAACCGATTTGAATGCGGTTTTTTTTATTTGAAATCAGGTTTCCTAGCGATAGTTCTTAGATATGTTTTATCAAAATCGGTTTAGCCGTTTCAAGGTTATCAGCTCTTTCGTTAGCTGCGGTAGGGATACTTATTCGAATGCCGGGGGTTACAAAAAAAATATATTACTTGTGTGTACATAAGAAATCCTTAAATATCCGAAAATTCAATGGATGGTAACAATATTCGTCCGACGGACCACCCAGCCTGGAGGTCTACTCTTATTCAACGAAAAACGAAGTTTCGGCCGAAATTTCGCGTGTTTCCTACCACGGTTTCATTTCGTTCCGAAGTTTCTTGCGAACGAACATTGTTTGACATTTAGATTCTCTAAACCTACTCTAATTCATAATAGTCCGACCGAAAATTTTGATTTGACATAAGAATGTTCGGAAATTTTACTTCAAACTGACGAAACCAAAATTGTTACCTTTTGATATTCGTTTGTGTGGATTTTAAAAGAAAATTGCTTTAAATTTCCTACAAGGATGCTTTAAATCAAAGCTACTTACCGTGAAGAACGCTTAGAAAGTAGAAAGAGCCGGCGGCGCCTGTGCAATCAACTAAATATTGGTCAAATTCCCGACATTGAGTTTGTTGGATATTACAGACTTATACGGCAATTATTTAAGGAGTTGTGCTTTATTAGTGCTAATATTGGACAGGAATATGTGGGATAAACTAGAATCAAGCATTGTCTTTAGTGAAAAAAAAATATTTTGCATGTGAATAAATATTATATTGATACATACGAAGTTTTTAATAATAATCTTTTATTTTGATATTACTCTTTTATTTCGGATAACAAACACCCATAACATATTATAAACTATCATACATATTTCTAGAAATCACAAAAACATAACTATTGCACACGAAATGACGGCGTCGTATTGCGCTGGGTGGTGTCGCGAAGCCTTCCACGGAATCGCCACTATCTTCTTATCCTTCGTGGTGTGATGTAACTGGGACACATAGAGCTGCGTCTTATGTATTGCTGCACGTAGCATATTGGGGTCTGCCAGCGGGACCCCGCAGTTCTTCTTATTCCCCTTCTTGGTTTGCGACATAGGTTTGTACGTGGCGACGATAGTAGCGTAGGCACGTTTAGGGGCCAATGTATCTACATTTTCTTACAACTTCGGCCGGTATCAAGTCAGCGACGGCGGCGGAAATCCAAAACAAAACTTGTGGAGACCCAAAATGCAGACTACGACAATACGACTTGAAACTCCCTTACGGAATGTGTTTCGTGAGCGCGATGTGTGTAAAAAAGCGCTTGTAAACATTGATTTATAAACACAATACTTGAGAAACAATAAAAGTATTAAAAAACATTCAAATAAAATATCATAAGTTGACATGTTTTGATTAGACTGCGGGTGAATATACAGAAATTTTGGTTGTCATACATTACTACCCATCGTTAACATGAAATAGAACTCTTAAAATTAGTCGGTTATTAATGACAGTGAAAAGGTTTTTTATAGTGTCTCGATGAATTTCGTTGAAAATAATAATTTTATCTGTATTTATATTTTTTCCGCATGAATATTACAAGAAATATTTAATAAATCACGTGTTAAATGTAAAATACAAAAATAAAGCAAAAGAGTTTATTAATTTTAAGTTGAAATAAAAACCGTAATTAACTTTAAATTACATCATAAAGAACCCACACCCTATTTCATTCACGAAGATTATCTATGGTTCCGAACGTTTTGTGTGTGTCCGAAAATGAATTAGAGTAGGATCATTCACGAAATTTCGTTTCAATATCATTCGTTACCGAAGTTTCGTTTGGAAGAAAGAGAGTAGACCCCCTGTTCTACAAACGAAAAATAAATATAGAAAGGAAAAGAAAATAAAATAAAACAAAAGAGTACCTCTTCCGATTTAAATAAACGATGCTTCTAAAAAGGCTTTTAATATAAGACCCTTTTAAAGCATTTCATAATAAAATAGCTTCTCATATTTCTTTAAGTTGAAGGCCGATGTCATACAATAGGAGCTATTTTTAGTTTTGGAACTGCGCTGGTAGGTCACAAGTTCCTCAATTTTTGAAGTGAAAACTTTTTAGCGGCCTTGTGCACTTCTTTTGGAATGGGTAAAAAATGTTAAACTCGCGTCAGGACACGTGACCCTGATCGAAAATTCGTAAGCGGCCTTGTGCACTTCTTTTGGAATGGGTAAAGAATGTTAAACCCGCTACAGGACACGTGACCTGATCGAAAATCTTACGAATTCATCGTACACACAAATCAATTGAAATTAAAATCCATTCCTTTCATTGTCATATTTGTGTACGATAGCGCAATAAAACGTTAATATTCAAGTTTTCACTTCTGCCGGCACTCCCGGAGTGCAACCCGTCGTTTTTTTTTTTTCATATTGTTGGTGCGAATCGTACAAGTTAAATTTGACCCACTTCCCGGTGTTCGAGCGAGCTGAAATTTTGCATACGCATGTAAATCGAATGACAATACAATGTTATGATGTCATAGAGCTGGTCTGATGATGGAGTCGCTTTTTTATGTCAGTTTTATTATGTAATTTTTTGTTTAAAAAAAAGTTATTAAAATGATATTTTACCTTCATTTTCTATTGCATTTCCGACACTAAATTTTCAAATTCAAATTCAAATATTTTTATTTGTTGAGCATAGGTAGGTTAGTTACAGGTGTTATAGATCTTTGGTTATTCTTCTTTATCATGTGGGCAGTAAGATCTAACGACCTCATACACCCTTTTTTTTTTATAGACGGGAAATCATCAAATAACTTCCCCCGCCCTGGGCGGGGCGGGAGGGAGTGTCAGACTTTTACTGACTAAAACCCGTCTATGTTCCTTCATGTACCTCATACACCCTAATGTCAGAGTTTCTAAACCACCTCAAGTGCCTCTGACTTGGTTACCGAAGAGATGAATAGCACTAAAATGATCGTGCTAAATCTTCGGTGTAGCGCTGCTTGACTAATTTGTATTTTAGTGTATCTCTGTGCCCAATTTCATCCAGATCCTTTCAACCATTCTAGCGTGATTGAGTAACAAAAAGCCATCCAAACTTTCGCATTTTAATAGTAGTAAGATTAGTCTGCCCATATACTTGTCTTGTAAAAAACCAAATACTTTCTACGTTTTTTTTTTATCTAGTCTTTACATTTCCAAAGCTACATCTCAGCCATTGTGTCACGCCTGTATTTCCTGTAGGTTTAGGCAGAGGTGTACCAATGTAAACTCGCAGTTTGCCGGTATGTTTTAGGTCCAATGTAATAGAGGGCGAGTCTATTGCCATTAACCGGACACAAACACTAACTCCGAGCTGCTACTAACAAATTCATAAAAAAACCCAATAACACTTTTCGCTCGACCTAGGAATCGACCTCCAACCTCGAGCGTACCAATCGCGCTTAGGACCTCTAGCCAAACGAGGCAGTTAACTAAACTTACCACTTAAATTAGGGATACACAACGAAGGTTCTGCTCGACACGGAACCCTCTTCACGCTGCTACCGCAAAAAGGAACATTACCGGTGTACATGGATGTTACATCGAGCGTGCTAATAAGTACGCCTCATTACTCTAATGGCAGCGAGACTATACTTGCGTTGCGTTAGATTTTAATGATTGAGTTGTATCGGAAGGAAAGTTCCGGTTCCTATAACGTACTAACGGACCGTTTAACTTACCATCCGTAGGTTTTACCCTTTATTGGTATTTTGTTGGAAGAAAAATATCTATTTTTTTAATATCTTTCTAGATGGATTTTGGTAGAGTGAGCTTGAGGTGAGCTTTCAACAACTTTTGCAACTTTTTTTTACTAAATACGTTGCCTTTCGTTAGGTATTTCTTCTGCATTGTGGGTGCGTTTACAAACATATAAACTCACATACACAAACAGCCAGACCCGGTACAACTGTCTATAGGCCATACAAATATTTGTTATGAGTGGGAATCGAACCCGCGATAAGCAGCGCAGCAGTCAAGCACTAAGTTTTTAAAGTCAAAGTATTTATTTAATGATTGAGTTGTATCGAAAGGAAAGTTCCGGTTCCTAAAACCTACTAACGGACCGTTTAACTTACCATCCGTAAGTTTTACCCGTTATTAATTCTTTAAACGTCTTCCTTGGTGGATTTAGGTAAGTTGAGCTTGAGTTGAGCTTTTAACTTTTTTTACTTAAAGCGTTGTCCCCCCTTCCCTTTAGGAATTTGTCCTGCAGAGTGGGTGCGTTTACAAACATTAACTCACGTACGCAAATAGCCAGACCCGAAACAACTATTTGTAAGCCATACAAATATTTATCCCGTGCGGGAATGAAACCCACGATACGAACCGTAGCTGCCACTCGCTCAGCTACTGCGCCAAACGTGCCGTCGTTTGTCGTTCGTTTGTTTGTTTGTCGTGCCATTGTTTGTGTTTTTTGGAGATTTTCATTTAAATACTTTTTTTTTCAATGTACAAACTTTCAGATATTCTGAAATACCGTATTTCTAGCGACTCTTTGAATTTCAACCGTAGTTCATTATTATTACGGTTTTGTCCTCTTTCATATCTATTGATGAAAACGGCATTAAATTCTGCTGCTTAGTTAAAAAGATCTAAATGACTATCTAATATTTTATGTAGAGATTGCTATTCACATGCCCCAAAGAAATATTTACAATAACAATATTCTCTTATAGATCAAAAGGTTCTAAGCCCAAGGAACCCTAAAAAAAGCCACAACTATCTACCACAAAAACTTCATAGATACGCTACATTGAGCGTACTAATAACCACGGATCATTAGCTTAATGGAAAGACATGTACAGTTTGAGCCTTTTTTCATTCACTTTTACACATTCGTTCATTTAGTCGTTCATTCAGCCGTTCATTCGCGTTGAGTGGAAACTTGCATCATGCATAAAAGGTTCAAAATTGATAGGTTTTCGTGAATGTAGGTACCTATTGCTAATCGATGAAAACAGTTCGGTGTTTTTAATCAAACTCAATGCTAAAATCAAATAATTTATTTATATTACTACCAAATTCGACTTCGAATTTAATTAAAATAAATAAAAATCAATTTTAAATATATATTTTTTTTAATGGGATAATATTATTATCCTACGCGAACCGTACATTTTTCCGGGATAAAAAGTATCCTACGTGTTATTCCACACTATAATCTATCTCAGTGCCAAATTACATCCAGATCAGTTCAGCCGTTAAGCGTGAAGGAGTAACAAACATCCATCCATCCATCGTCACAAACTTTCGCATTTATAATAATTTATTGTAGGATTAAAAATATAAAAACAATATTGAAAGTCACTTACAAAAAAATACCTCTAGTTAGTAGTAAGAAGTAGTTACGTATCGGGAACCAAGGAAATGAAACTACGATTACATACATAATCCCTTAAAAAAAAAGTGTTTTTTGTTTCTTCTAGAAAATTATAATCTCTTGCATACTTGGCTAGATTTCATTGAATGGTCGCCGTGACCGAAATTTGCTCGGGAGAATATTATTACATTAATGATTATGATCATAATAATTTAAAACCCGTGCCATTAAAGAAACGGATTGAAAATGGCGCCGAACTTGCTCTCTCACTCACTCGCTACGCTGTGCGAGTGAAAGGACTCGATGAGCATCTGTGTTTGGCAGCCATTTTGAATACGTTTTTTCATAGTGCGATTAGCGAAACTCTAGTGGCACTAAGCAGCGCACATAGTTTTTAGAGCGGATGGCTGTTGGGATCGTGAGGCTCTCGAGTGGCGACGACGCGACGTACTGAAAGGCGCAGTGTGAGAAGTTGGACGACCGACAATGTCAAGCCCGCCTACCTCTTCCCAACCACTGCAAATCCTGAAAGCCAGAATCAACACGAATGGTGTAGAGACCGCCAGAAAAGCGCCTACTCAACAAAGCTCGATGAGTCCCGGAGCAACGATCCAACCGTTTTGGATCCCGCAACGATAATAATCAGACAAAACTGGCAAAAAAACAAAAACAAAAAGAAAGTTGGCAGTGTCAAAGGGTGGTTTGGTGGCTGGTAAAGGTTGCAGAAAATCGCTGGATGCGGTCAGCGCAGGACCGGTCATTGTAGCTATCTTTAGGAGAGGCCTATGTCCAGCAGTAGACGTCGTTCGTCTGATATGATGATGATGATGAATTCTACCAACACACAATTTTACAATCGATTTTTCACTCGATATTTTAACCATTTCAATCGCTACTTTAGAACAAAATCGTGATCATACCCGTCCTGAATTTTCTATGAGCAAAAAGTAAAATGTGTTAATACCTCCATTTGTAAGCAAAACGACATTCCAGACATTTATTTCTTTCAATCTGATTATGGGAACAGTAGAACCTTTTTATTCATTGTCTGAAATGTAGTTGGACTGAATTTGTTTTTGTGGAACTTTGTCTATGCAAATCAAAAAAATTGTAGTGTCCGTTTGTAGTGTCAAAATAACAGCAATTTACAAAATGTTTATAAATATTTACATATATGAAAACAATGTCTATCAATCTTCCTTTTCCCAACTATATGTTAGGGTCGGCTTCCTGTCTAACCGGGTGCAGCTGAATACCAGTGTTTTACATGGAACGACTGCCTATTTGACCGTCACAGCCCAGTTCCTGAGCAACACGATCATTCTTGGTATGACTGGTTATCAGACTCCAACCGGTCTTTTTGTAAATCTATGGGGGAGGCCTATGTCCAGCAGTGGACGACCTACGGCTGATATAATGACCCCATAAAAAAAATTGAGGTAGTAAAAGTTTTACATACAAATTTTAGATGTAGGTAAACAATAAGCGTAAACAGTATACCACATCACAAAATACATCAAAATAACGCCCCAATAAAAACAGTATGTACAAGCGAATTTAAACCTTAAAAATATAGCGATAATAGCAGCTTAAACATAACAAAATGTCGTTTCTAGGAAAATAAATTGCAATTTGCGGCCTCACGGCCATTTAATGAGGCTTCATTCAGGGTTGGGATGAAATTTCACACTGAAAATTTCAATTTTGTGCCATCCAGTTAACACTTAACAAGTTGTATTCAGAACAGTATGAAAAGAGTGCCTTTGCCCCATTTTCGGAGCACTGACTTCAATTAACGTTAGTGTTTTGGTCTGCTGTTTGTTTGTATTTCAGTCATTAATTATTTTAATTATTATTACTTTGTTTACGAAGGATTATTCAATGGTGATGTTAATGTGTGTTTGTGTTAAATGCTTGTAAACATAGGGGTGTTTGGTGTTTTTGCCAGGGCAATATAAAACGAAAGATAATTTTTCTGTCTGTCTGTTTTTTAACCCCCGACTTCTTCTTTACCCCCGACTGAAAAAGTAATACGTGGCGACGCTTATTTTCAAAAATATATGTAAAGATAGGTAACTGCCCCGTTGGTCTCGTGGTCGCAAGTGCGACTGCTGTGCAAGGGGTCCCGGTTTCGATTCCCAGGTCGAGCAAAAAGTGTTATTGGGTTTTTCTATGAAATTCTCAGTAGCAGCTCGGAGTTTGGATTTGTGCCCGGTTAATGGCAATAGGCTCGCCCCCTATTACATGGGACCTAAATATGCCGGCGAACTGTGGGTGTACATTGGTACACCTCTGCCTAACCTTTCGGGGAATACAGGCGTGATGGTATATTTTTATATACAGGGTGGAAATTTATTATGCTACCTGGAGGGAAAGTACTCTAAATACTTGAGTTAGCAAATTTTACTGAAAGGAAACATTCCTTTATTTTTTAAAAGAAACAAAACTGCATTTAAATAATTTTGAAAATATTCTTGCCACACCCAGGAATCGAACCGACTAAAAATCTAAAAAATTGCATCCTGTACTTTTTTGGCACTAATCGATAGGGTCAATCATAAGGATCAAATCTCTGCAAACATGGTAAATTAAAATAAAATAAAAACTTACAATTTTATTGTAAATTTATTTTATTCGGACGAAACAAACGAGTAAATTCACTAAGCAGTTGCTAGAAATGAGGTTCATTTCTTGGATGCATGAATTTATTCCTTTAAAAAATCATTTTAAGTAACTTTTGGTAGCGTAGTAAAATTTTCAATATTCACCACAACACCCTTCTAAAAGTTATTCAAAATGAATTCCTTCAAATAATGAATGTGTGCATCGAAGAAAGTGAAGCTCATTTCCAGCATGCAATTAGTTACTGTACTCGTTTTTTTCGTCCGAATAAAATAAGTTTAGATTGAAATTTCATGGTTTTTGTTAAATTTAGTTTACCAGGTTTGTAGAGATTTGATCCTTGTGATTGACCCTATCGATAAGTGCCATAAAAGTACAGGATGCTATTTTATCCGATTTTAGTCTGTTCGATTCCCGGGTGTGGCAAGCGTATTTTCAAAATTATTTAAATGCAGTTTTGTTTCTTTTTAAAAATAAAGGAATGTTTCCTTTCAGTAAAATTTGCTAACTCAAGTATTTAGAGTACTTTCCCTCCAGGTAGCATAATAAATTTCCACCCTGTATATATATATATTTTAGATAGGTAATAGGTTCTTTTAATTAAGTAAAAAGACCGTGAGAACATTTTGATTTTTTTGTTTTTTGTTTAAACCTACAACGAGAGAACTACTCACTACTCAAAATGTATATGGATTACAATTCATAGATACTTTCTCTAGGTATTTTAAAGTAAAGAATGTATAATATATAACCTACATTAAAAGGGCATAAACTAAAGCTTTGCCACAAATTTGACCCGAACACTCGAAGTCAAAATAGATTTGGAGTTATAGTATTTTATTTTATTTATGTCACCTTTCTACTATTTGTACTTTATTAGTCCACACAAGCGGAATCGGAAATCGGAGCACAGCTACTCATCAATAACACCACCACTTTTCTTCATAAACGTTACAACAGCGACTAGACTAAAGAATATTCCTGCATTTTACTTTATTCTCTCCGCAGAGCTTTGCAATTATAATTATTCACTATTAAAGTTAAGTAATCAAAACAGTTTATTATAGAGACTCGTAACTTACAATTTATTTTTCTCATACTCCCTACAATAATCTCTACAAAGGGCCTCGTTGCATCTTACCTCTCTTTTTATTGATATGACGAAGAGCAGGACAGCTAGGGTTTTTTAAACAGTACTAGCTTTTGACCACGACTTTGTTAGCATAAAAGATGAAAATTAATGTATCATAAAACATACAATTCTATATTATATTCCCCGAAGGCTTAGCAGAGGTGTAACAATGTGCACCCATCGTTCGCCGGTATGTTTTGGTCCACTGTAATAGGGGGCGAGCCTAAAAGGCAACTTATAAACAAGAAGGACAAGTCACAGTAACTGATGATCTTTACTTGACGCTTTCTATAGAATATTTAGTTGGCGAAAAAGACGAATTAGTTTATTAAAGACGTTGTTTAGTTATAAAATTAGAAGTTTAATCGCGTGGCCAAGAAATAATTTTGTGGCTTGACTTATAATTTCCCAATTTTAATTGTACATACATACATAAACTGACGCCTTCTTTCCATTGCGGTAGGCAGAAATGACAGAACACCACCTGCTATGATCCTTACATACTCCTTTCGCCCCGTCCACATTCATATATCTGGTCATACAAGCATGCCGGTTACCAGTACCTACGGCGCACCCGACCTTTCTGAAGAACCTCACCAATAAGGTCGGGTAGGTCTTTCTGCGGGTTGTTCAAAAGAGATACCGCGCCCCCGGAACGCAAAGGGCACATGAAGGAACATAGATGGGTTTTAGTCAGTAAAAGTCTGACACTCCCTCCCGTCCCGCCCAGGGCGGGGGAAGTTATTTGATGATTTCCAATCTATAAAAAAGGGTAGGTCTTTCTTTTGATATCTTCCTAGAATTGAACCCCAGACTCCTAACGTCCCTAGCGACCACCAACCCAATAACTTATAATCCCAAGTGTAACGTAATTAAACTTTATTATGCGTAAAACAAATTAAACCTTTACGACCGGGCGTAAAACAAACGGCGCCCTTATATTCAAATTGTTTCGGATTCTAATTCGAATCGTTAATTACGACACGTAAAGCTACCTAGCTGTTTTATTTGACTTCTTAAATGGACACTAGAAATCTTCCGACATTTTTATTTGCTTAAAAAATATAGGATATACTTAAGGTACAAATTGATTTTGTAAGTAATTAAAATCCTGTAGGTCTACTTGGTTTTCACGATGGCGCGCAGTGTTCCGTGAGCACATTGTTTTAATAAAAGCAACCAAAATAATTATTGTAACCAGGATTTTGTAAAAACCTAATTGAAACGAGTATACATGGAATTTCTTGCTCGTTCTTCTCCATAGAGATCAACATTTTGGAACGAGCAACTTCTTGGCAATTCAATTCAAAATGGTCTAATAAAATTGAAATAAATGCTCTGACTTTCAAGAGAATTCTGGGTTCCCAACTCGTGGTGGTACGAGGATCCGAGTGTCCGAAATAACCATCAGTTACTGTTCTCTCCAGATTGAAGGTACCACGAGGATCTCAAACATAGCTGTTCGTAAGAAAGATATGGGTATATACATGTATGTAGATATATGTGTGTATGTATATACATACATATGTGTGTTTGTTTTAAGTACCATCCGAGGACGTGCGTATGAATACACAAGGCACGACCGAGGACCTTTTCAAACCGAGGACTTTTTCGAGGGTCCTCGGTTTGACTTGACCAAAGATTCGTATTCTGCGAGCGATTTTGAGTCTTTCTGTATACTTAATAAGAAAAAGTTGTCTGAACCTCGGTTTGATCAAAAAAATTCATAATCTTACACTCGATTTGTGTATCCACCTAGTGGCGCCACTGTCGCCTCACACACAGCCTCTTTACACTCATTTCACGTTTGTTGTATTATACGAGGACCTATGTGTTAACTTTAACACAAAAGTCCTCGGTTAGGCAGCTTTTCCGCACAATGTGTATTTTAGTCCTCGGTTGGGCAGCTTTTCCACGCAATGTGTATTTAAGACCTCGGTTTGCTAGATTTTCCAAACAGTGTGTATTTTAGTCCTCGCTTTAACAGTTTCCCTCGTGTGTAGTGTGCTATCACTAGGAACTCCTCAACAGTTTATAGCATCGTCTTCAAATTTAGTATACGCGTTAGGTTTACATAGTATAACAACTATAATAACCAAATTGTGCTGAACCTGCAGCCGGGGTGGTTTCTTCATGAGGGAACTCCTCAACAGATAGTAGCACCGTCTTCAAATTTGGCATACGCGTTAGGATTACATAGTATAACAAATATAATAACCAAATTGTGCTGAAGCTGCAACCAGGGTGGTTTCTTCATGAGGGAACTCCTCAACAGTTGGTAGCACTGTCTTCAAATTTAGCATACGCGTTAGGTTTACATAGTACAACAAATATAATAACCAAATTGTGCTGAACCTGCAGCCAGGGTGGTTTCTTCATGAGGGAACTCCTCAACAGTTTATAGCATCGTCTTCAAATTTAGCATACGCGTTAGGTTTACATAGTATAACAAATATAATAACCAAATTGTGCTGAAGCTGCAACCAGGGTGGTTTCTTCATGAGGGAACTCCTCAACAGTTGGTAGCACCGTCTTCAAATTTAGCATTCGCCTTAAGTTAACATAGTATAATAAATATAATAACCAAATTGTGCTGAAGCTGCAGCCAAGGTGGTTTCTTCATGAGGGAACTCCTCAACAGTTTATAGCATCGTCATCAAATTTTGCATACGCGTAAGGTTTACATAGTATAACAAATATAATAATCAAATTGTGCTGAAGCTGCAGCCAGAGTGGTTTCTTCATGAGGGAACTCCTCAACAGTTGATAGCGTCGTTCTCAAGTTTTTCATTTAATATTATCTGTTATGTATTTTTCATTGTAATTTTTGATTGTTTCAAATTTTGCTGCCGTCATTTCACCTAGGAAGACATTTCTACTTTTGATTCTTCATAAAGAGCACACGGATTAAGCACCCATGACAATACAACAATTTATGGTGAAAAGAAAATCATAATGTTGTGTAATCTAAGCAGGCGTGTACATAGGAGTAGCTTCTAACGATTTGTTTAAGGATTCAGTCAACCTTTCACTTTCTCTCTTTCTGAAGAAACCTCCCTGGTTGCAGCTTCAGCACAATTTGGTTATTATATTTATAATACGATGTAAACCTAACGCGTATGCTAAATTTGAAGACGATGCTATAAACTGTTGAGGAGTTCCCTCATAAAGAAACCACCCTGGCTGCAGGTTCAGCACAATTTGGTTATTATATTTGTTGTACTATGTAAACCTAACGCGTATGCTAAATTTGAAGACGATGCTATAAACTGTTGAGGAGTTTCCTCATGAAGAAACCACCCTGGCTGCAGTTTCAGCACCATTTTGTTATTATATTTATTAAACTATGTTAATTTAACGCATATGCCAAATTTGAAGACGGTGCTACCAACTGTTGAGGAGTTCCCTCATGAAGAAACCACCCTGGCTGCAGGTTCAGCACAATTTGGTTATTATATTGGTTGTACTATGTAAACCTAATGCGTATGCTAAATTTGAAGACGGTGCTACCAACTGTTGAGGAGTTCCCTCATGAAGAAACCACCCTGGTTGCAGCTTCAGCACAATTTGGTTATTATATTTATTGTACTATGTAAACCTAACGCGTATGCTAAATTTGAATACGATGCTATAAACTGTTGAGGAGTTCCCTCATGAAGAAACCACCCTGGCTGCAGCTTCAGCACAATTTGGTTATTATATTTATTGTACTATGTAAACCTAACGCGTATGCTAAATTTGAAGACGATGCTATAAACTGTTGAGGAGTTCCCTCATAAAGAAACCACCCTGGCTGCAGCTTCAGCACCATTTCGTTATTATATTTATTAAACTATGTTAACTTAACGCATATGCCAAATTTGAAGACGGTGCTACCAACTGTTGAGGAGTTCCCTCATGAAGAAACCACCCTGGCTGCAGGTTCAGCACAATTTGGTTATTATATTGGTTGTACTATGTAAACCTAATGCGTATGCTAAATTTGAAGACGATGCTATAAACTGTTGAGGAGTTCCCTCATAAAGAAACCACCCTGGCTGCAGCTTCAGCACCATTTCATTATTATATTTATTAAACTATGTTAACTTAACGCATATGCCAAATTTGAAGACGGTGCTACCAACTGTTGAGGAGTTCCCTCATGAAGAAACCACCCTGGCTGCAGGTTCAGCACAATTTGGTTATTATATTGGTTGTACTATGTAAACCTAATGCGTATGCTAAATTTAAAGACGATGCTATAAACTGTTGAGGAGTTCCTTCATGAAGAAACCACCCTGGCTGCAGCTTCAGCACAATTTGGTCATTATATTTGTTATACTATGTAAACCTAACGCGTATGTTTAACTTGAAGACGATGCTATGAACTGTTGAGGAGTTCCCTCATGAAGAAACCACCCTGGCTGCAGCTTCAGCACAATTTCGTTATTATATTTATTAAACTATGTTAACTTCATGCATATGTCAAATTTGAACACGGTGCTACCAACTGTTGAGGAGTTCCCTCATGAAGAAACCACCCTGGCTGCAGCTTCAGCACAATTTGGTTATTATATTTATTGTACTATGTAAACCTAACGCGTATGCTAAATTTGAAGACGATGCTATAAACTGTTGAGGAGTTCCCTCATGAAGAAACCACCCTGGCTGCAGCTTCAGCACAATTTGGTTATTATATTTATTATACTATGTAAACCTAACGCATATACCAAATATCAAGACGACCCTATCAACTTTTGAAGAGTTCCTTCATGAAGAAACCAACCTGGCTGCAGCTTCAGCACAATTTGGTTATAATATTTGTTATACTATGTAAACCTAACGCGTATGCTAAATTTGAAGACGATGCTATAAACTGTTGAGGAGTTCCCTCATGAAGAAACCACCCTGGCTGCAGCATCAGCACAATTTGGTTATTATATTTGTTAGGCTATGTAATCCTAACGCGTATGCCAAATTTGAAGACGGTGCTACCAACTGTTGAGGAGTTCCCTCATGAAGAAACGACTTTGGCTGCAGCATCAGCAAAATTTCGTTATTATATTTGTTATACTATGTAAACCTAACGCATATGCCAAATATCAAGACGACCCTATCAACTTTTGAAGAGTTCCCTCATGAAGAAACGACCTGGCTGCAGCATCAGCTCAAACTGGTCGAGACTGACTGGTGACTGGATCACTAGATAATCCTTATGCGTATGGCATATTTGTTAGCGCGGAAAGAGCTTGTACGAAGACTCTCTTTCTATAAGTAATTATTTTAAGCCTCTCTTTGGGAAGCACCGAAAAACGTAAAGACATAAACTCGTCCTCGCTTGGTACTTCGTTTTAGAAAATGTGTGTTAGAAATAAATCGGAACATTCTACATAAGTTATTAAATTATCTTAAACGTAAAAATTGGTTTAGGTATGTAGATTTTCCAAGTCCTCGGTTTATACAAGTTCTACACGAAAACTGTCCTCGGTAAGGTGAAATAAAGTCTAACACAGCGTCCGCGCTTCGTACAAGAAATAAGAAATATTGTGTGAAAGTACGTCCTCGGAAGGGCGTCCCAGGGCTTACGTAAGAGGTCCTCGGTTAACTTACACAAAGTCCTCGTATGTGCATCGCTGGTCACATTTAGCTGTGTATTTCAGGTCCTCGGTACGATAGCCGTAATTCATATAGTTTTTTTTTGAGATAGCACTATCTCGATGCGCTCATTACAATAGATTTACTCACCTCTCCCTTTCTATCTTATTGAAAAAGGCCTGCGACGTATTTAAACCAGTTTTTTGGAGGGTCCTCGGTTCGTACAAGTACATACAAGGTCCTCGTAAGGGTGTCTGTACAAACAAGGGTGTGTGTGTATATATATACATATGTGTGTGTGTGGATGTAGATATATATACGTAGATATATACATAGAATATATAATTAAGGAGAGTGAGACTGTACGATCCCCCAGTCAAACCGTCTAAACGGTTTTGGGAGACACTTCCTACTTTGTAAAAAATTGTATGAGTAATAAATTAATTAATTAATAGGCTTCATTAACGTTCTTCCGATTATTAACAAAAATATGTTGTATTGTTTCAGGTACCTCTATGACAATTAACGTTGTGAAGAAGGAAGACCACAACCATATATTCAGTCAATATAAACGGTAAATATTTTTATGTTCATTTACTAGGTATGCATATCACATAAGACATCAGACCTATACACTCCATCACACTACACTACCGTCAAAGTTCTGCCAAACACTCTGTATGTAGTGTAATTTAAAAAAATATATATAATAAGAACTGCCCCGTTGGTCTCGTGGTCGCAAGTGCAACTGCTATGCAAGGGGTCCCGGGTTCGATTCCCAGGTCGAGCAAAAAGTGGTATTGGGTTTTTCTCTGAAATTCTTAGTAGCAGCTCGGAGTTTGGATTTGTGCCCGGTTAATGGCAATAGGCTCGCCCCCTATTACATGGGACCTAAATATACCGGCGAACTGTGGGTGTACATTTGTACACCTCTGCCTAACCCTTCGGGGAATAACAGGCGTGATGGTATATTTCTTTTTTAATATTTTTTATATAATAAGAGTGTAATTTTTAATAACAATTACACTTTAAAATTAAGACAGTGGTGAAACTAGAAGAAAGCTGAAAATATTTTTTTTAAATATCTAGGGGCCAAGTATATTAGGGCTGAGTAAGTAGCAGATGACCCCACCTATCCACCATTTTCGTATGTTCAACGTTCTGCCAAACGCCCTGTGTATCTTCAATATATTGGTCCCTCGAAACGCAGCAATATTACTGTGCTGTGATCGGCTTAACTCAGCCTAATTGTACGAACAGAGTGTAAAATTCTTTCGTTGTATCATCATCTGCTTAACCTTTTCCCAACTAATATGGGGTCGGCTTCCAGTCTAACCGGTTGCAGCTGAATACCAGTGTTTTACATGGAACGACTGCTTATGTGACCTCTACAACCCAGTTACTGGGCAACACGATACCTCTTGGTTAGACTGGTGGTCAGACTTCTAAAGAGCGCCAACCATCCCAATAATAATTTTACAAATTTTATGTATCCAAAATGTAGTCTTACTATTTCATCCAAAAACCTACTTTCCTAATAGTACTTGAAAGTAGGTCAGACTGTAAAAAACTGAAGCTCCATAAGTATAAAACTTTTTTCACTAGAGACAGTTCGAATATTCACTTTGCAGTATATCGGTTGAGCGGTACAGTTAAATAAAAAAAGTGCTTATCAGCTATGTTGGAGATGGTACACGTTTTATTGGCTTTAAAGTTTTATGTTCGCGACTGTACCTCTGTAAAGCTGGGGATGCTATGAGTTGGGAGAATTTGCGCTGGATTTTAATTGAGGTTATAGAGTAATTAGTATTTTCGTGAAGGTATGTACACGGAAATATAATAAAATACTTAAACTGAATTCGCTAAAAATAGACAGGTATAAAATGAAAAAAAAAACGACGGGTTGCACTCCAGGAGTGCCGGCAGAAGTGAAAACTTAAATATTAACGTTGTGCATTTTTGATATTTTGGAATGGTTAAGGAATAATTTTGCACGAATTGCTTGAATGATCAGTATAAAAGTACTATCATTTATGTGGTATAATACAATATTTATTTATTGCGCTATCGTACACAAATATGACAATTCGCGTCAGCGAATACGTCACGATACCTTCCCCCCTAGCCAAGTCACAAACGATAATCGTAAACGCTCGGTAGGTACCAATAGATTTTCAACTTAATACCCAAGAGCCTTAAGTATCTATTAAAGATTTCTAAGCGTTAGCGACTGGAACGAACGAAACCGCTATGCAATCTTCATTAGATCTTCAACTTAAAACCAAGCACATAAAGTTGAAGATCTATTAAAGCCTACTCAGCGTTTGCGTTTATCGTTTGTGACTTGGCTAGGGGGATTGTGTACGATAAATTCGTAAGATTTTCGATCAGGTCACGTGTCCTGACGCGAGTTTAATTTTTTTTACCCATTACAAAAAAAGTGAACAACGCCGCTAAAGAAGTTTTCACTTAAAAAAAAGTGGAATTGTGGGGCTTCTCCCAGTTGTAAACATCCCTTTGTGCCTATTGGCCCAATTCTGTTCGTGCCTATTGGCCTAAATCTGTTCTGTTCCCTGGTTGTTCGGAGGGAAGTGGAAATTTTGTTTTTCGTACTCTTCCTCTAATATTTTCTGATTAATTTCGTTGCGGGATCCAAGACAGTTGAATCATATCTCCGGGACTCGTCAAGCTTCACTGTCTCGGCGCTTTTCTGGCGGTCGCCACCGTTGATTCTGGCTTACAGGAGTTGCAGTGATTTCCGAATAGAGATACACCCACAGTTCGCCGGTATGCTTAGGTCTCATGTAATAGGGGGCGAGCCTATTATATATAGAGCACTATATTAATATAAATAAAACCAAAACTCTTCTATTTGTGTAAGCCTTCCGTATGACGGTTATCTTTTAAGAGTTCTACATCACTACTTCCTAGTGAAACGGCTCCCTAAAGAATAAAATATTGTAAACTTTTGTAACTGAAAGTTGTTGGACAGCCGCCGTCTCTCGCATATTTTCAATTCCCTTGCGTGTGTAGGCACTTACAATCATATGCGGGGAGATGTCCATACTATTCAAAATAGCTTGAGTTAAACTGAATGACATCGGTGTAGTAAAAACAGGTGTGAAAACCTGGAACCAAAAACTGTACCATTTTTATGATTATTACTTTGTAGTTTTAGTTGTTGGATTTTTAACTCTAGGCGCTGAGCCGAGCGTTGACAATCCGACAGTGCACAAGGCCAAGTAATATTAAAATAAAAATATTACTGTTAAAAAAGCTGGTCAGACCTCTGGAATTTTGATTATAAGTCAGAAATCGTTTATTACGCTTTGCGCAAGCATGGTCATCAATACTCGTGCCATTTCTGTAATAGAAGAGGCCTTACACCTGCAGAGAGATAATAATAGGCTACTATTAAATATTTAATAAAAAATATGCGAATTCAATAAAGCATTGGAGTAAAATAATAAAGCAGAATGCTACAGTACCAAAACGATCCAGTAATGTGACAAAATTTTGACCTACATTATTTAAGTCCTAAACTATCCACCGGAAACACAAAAAAAAACTTTTAAACAACAAAAAACAACTGCCTTCAAAAACTAAAAAGTGAAAAATAACTAGTTTTGGAAGTCGGCCGCTTTGGTTCTGTTTGTTGTTTTGTATTGCCACCGACTTCCAAAGCTAAAATTACTTTTCACTTTTTAGTTTTTGAAGGCGGTTGTTTTTTTTTTTGTTTAAAAGCTTTTTATTTTTTGCTTTTTAGTATCAACTTCCTGTCATCCAAATCCATGAAGGAACTGTCATACTACGAACATTAACTTGACACCACTAAAAAGTCATAAGAAAGCAGAATACTTATGCGATTTCGTTTACTTGGAGGACTAATTTTCGAATACTACTGAATATATCTGTGTTACCCTTTCGAGTGTACACGCGTGATGTTATGTTGTGTGATGGTGTAAACAACGCTTAGATTATGCTATAGCAACAATCGCGGTTAATCTGCTGTTATTTATTGAAGAGTTCCCTCGATTTGTACATGATCCCATCGTTAGATATTGAAATGGTGACAATGGGACCACACGGGAAGCACCAGCTTTCAAATTAAAAAAGAATCATGACAATCGGTTCACCCAGTCGGGAAATTCGAAGTAACAAACATTAAAAAAAAATACAGTCGAATTGATAACCTACTCCTTTTTTGAAGTCAGATAAAAACGGCATAAGATGGTAGCCCGCGTAATATTCTAGAATCTCGCTATGCCAAATTTTACCGACATCAATTCAGCCATTCTACCGTGGTTGAGTTACAAACATCCATCCAAACTTTCGCATTTATAAAAGTAGTAAGACGCGACAAACTAGTTTTTCGCAATCCAATACACCCACTACATCCCCAACCTAATTATTTAACGCGGGAACTGACAAAGTAACAACACTAAAGCGTTGAAATGTTAAATTGGGAGTGAGGTATTAAATTCCACTAACTTTCGCATCGCCTGTTTATGGCAGATACGAACGAGAGCATAATGTTATGTAGTAAATAGGAAACGGATGTGCGGGATTTTCGTGTCTATGGCTTGTTTTTTTCTACCCGGCCAGTATACTACGTCATGCTGTAAAGTTGTGATGGCCCAGTGGTTTAGGTGGAACCTCCACGGTAGCCCGCGAAGTTCAAATTTGCTTACGATTTTTGCAATTTGCAAGTTAGTATTAAGTTATATGTTGATTAAAGTATAATTCGCGGGCGTAAGAATTGTGTATTTTCAGAATTATAACCATTTAAGTCAGCAATAAAACTCCATAGGGCCAGATAAACCCAAAGAATGACTATTTAATGAAATCTTGACATTTTGGAATTATACCGACTTATTTTACTGATTTTTAACCGACTTCAAAAAAGGAGAAGGTTCTCAATTCGTCTGTATGTATAATATTTTTTTTTTTTTTTTTATGTATGTTCACCGATATTTTCGTCAATTATAGACGGATTTCAAAAATTTTTTTTTTGTTGGATAGAGTTCACTTCTGAGGTGGTCCCATTTTCACCAGTCCAGGATCTGATAATGGAATCCAGGAGAAATCGAGGGCAACCACCGAAAATTGTATGCTCGTATGGTGTTTTTGTAACGTAATCATGTCTTACACCCTGAAGCATATACCTCAGTATATGCTTCAGGGTGTCAACATCTGATGCTGCTGTCCTGGTGATGATGCTACAGTACTCCTTAACGGTAGTAGTTTTTGAGATAGGGACTTTTTATTATATTATGTTTGTTCGCGGATAACTTCGTCGTTTATGAACCGATTTTGATTATTCTTTTTTTGTTGGAAAGGGTAAACTTCCCAAATAGTTCCATTTAAATTTCATATAGATCTGATGATGGATTACGGAGACAGACAACGGAACTCTTCAAAAAATTTCAGCAAATCAACCGCGATTGCTGCTATCGCATAAATATGCATTGTTTACGCAATTACACAACATATCATCGCGCCTGTACACTCGAAAGCGTTACACAGATGTATACTTAAAGTAATATTTGAAAATTTCTCATCTAAGTAAACGAAATCGCGTATTCTGCTTTTTTATGACTTTTTTTTGCGGTGTCATGTTAATTTACATGACATGACAATTCCTTCATGGATTTGGATAAGAAAATTGATACTAAAAAGCGAGAAATAAAAAACTTTTTTACAAAAAAAGACAACCGCCTTCAAAAACTAAAAAGAGAAAAATAACTTTAGCTTTGGAAGTCCGCGGCAATACAAAACAACAAACAGAACCAAAGCCGCCGACTTCCAAAGCTAAAGTTATTTTTCTCTTTTTAGTTTTTGAAGGCGGTTGTCTTTTTTTGTAAAAAAGTTTTTTAATGGTTAAAATTCTGAAAATACATACTTCTTACGCCCGCGAATCTTACTTTAATCAACATTAAACCTAATACTGACGTGCAAATTGCAAAAAACGCAAGAAAATTTGAATTTTCCCCATTTTACCGTGGAGGTTGCACCTTAAGGCGCCCGCCTCTCTTGCACGAGGTTATCGGTTCGCAGCCGGGCACGGGCAAGTACCAATGTGACTTTTTCTAATTCATATGTACTTTCTAAGTTTATCTTGGACATCACGGACATTGGTAACCATGTCAGAGGCCCTTGCGGCGGTTTAGAAACTCTGACACTAGGGTGTGTGGGGTCGTTAGACCTTACTGCCCACACGATAAAGAAGAAATAAAGAAGCTGCAAAGTTCATTCTTCCAACCTCTTTCGAGTGTTTGTTCGTAATTTGAAAAATTCATTTGTTTTTAAATGTGCTCACGGATTACGTTCGGAATTCAAAGTGCAATTCAAAATGTTTCCCAAATATTGTTACAAGTTAATTAATGCAATGTTTGCATGACTTTGTTGCAATTTTAGCTACAATATGAAACTATGTTTATTAGGGCATGCAAATTAATGTTTTAATCGGTGTTTGCAAATGTACACTAGGTTCAGTTTTGCTTGTCTGTCAAATTCGAGGAGGTAACTAACTATGCTATTTCAACACGTTAAATAAAAGAGTGTCCATGGAGTTTCTTGCTCGTTCTTCTCCATAGAGACCTACGTTTTGGAACCAGCAACTAGCTTCAACTTGGAACTGTAACTTCATTACAATTCAAAAGTGTCTGTAAATGGTTTAATTGGAATAAATGCTTTGACTTTGATTAGATTTTTGTTTTTAGTAACTAGTTCTCGTTTTTACTACCTAGATTCAATAGTTTTAATTAATTGACGTCTAAAAGTGCGTTTTAATGGTCTTATTGGAATAAATGATTTGACTTTGACTTTGACTTCGTGTAGGAGTACATTGGTACACCACTACCTAACCCCTCAGGGAATACAGGTGTGATGGTATACGTGTAATTGAGAAGGTCACTAGTAACATGAACAACGAGTTTCGCAATAAAAACCTAAATACACACACACCCGTATCATACGAATACATAAATACTGGAACAGTTTAGCTTAATCGGCGAAAAGCGAATAAACAAAATACTTTTTCGGAATATTTTTAAAGTGGATGTAGTCGTTGGCGCTCTGATACAAATCTGTTTATGTTTTCGGGTGATTCACGCATTGTAGATAGTGATTTTAATAGTATTCTCTTTTTCTGTTATTCTGCAGCGATATTATATTGTATACTGGTTTAGTGTAAGGACTGGTCATTGTGGCTATTTTGTAGGGACACAGATCGCCGGCTTGTTTAGGTCTCATGTAAGGCAAGCCTATTGCCATTGAACGGGCACAAATCCTAACACCGAGCTGCTACTGAGAATTTAATAGAAAGACCCATTAACATTTTGCTCAACTTGGAAATCGAATCTAAGACCTCTAGCGTAGCAGTCGCGCTTAGGCCCACTAGGCTACCTAGTCAGTTGTTATTGTGTTTGTTTAATGTTATGTTTATATTAAGTACTAGCTTTTACCCGCGACTTTCTCCGCGTCAAAGTTGATATATTATCCCACGAAAACCGTACGTTTTTTCGGAATAAAAAGTATCCTATGTGTTATTTCACACTACAATCTATTTCAGTGCCAAATTTCATCCAGATCCGTTCAGCCGTTTGAGCGTGAAGAAGAGACAAACATACAAACTTTTGCCTTTACAATATTAGTGTGATGTTATTCAAGATGGCGCCCAATTGCATCCACACCCTAAATCATCTAACACTACTAATACCAAATACATAACATTAACATAACATAGACTTTAATTAATCATCAATTGTAATTCATATCTAATTAACAAACCATTGTTCCCAGTGATGCGACACCGTGGTCCCGGGCTCGCGGGATTAGCGCAGTCATCCCGGACTACCCCGGGAATTATGGTGAGTAATGGACGGAGTTATTAATGCGTCTCCCGGGATAGAAATATCCCGGAGTGGCGATTAGAAAGGAGTGTTGGCGGGTTATTTTTATTGTTTTGTGGATATTTTAATTTTCTTGCATAAATTATTATATAGTAGGTAGCTAGTAAGCTTCTGCTTTCAAATTCGTCGGCGTGTTTTTTTTATCCGCGTTAAGTTACGTCTTTGGTGACTGTTCCGCTCTCGTAGGTCACAGCGTGATGTTTTATAGCCTATACCGTTCCTCATGAATCTGGCTATCTTATAGAAAAATATTTTTCTATTTCGACTGGTAGATCCAAAGATTAGTGCGTTAAAACAAACAAACAAAACATGTCTTCAGATTAATTACATTACGGGCATGTTGGTCTAGTGGTTAGCGGCTCTGACTGCTAAGCCGGAGGTCGTGGGTTCGATTCCCACCCAGGACAAACTTTGCGTGATGAGCATGATTGTTTGTCCTGTGTCTGGGTATGATTTATCTATAATATGTATGTATTTATAAATTATATAAGTATGTATATCCGTTGTCTGGTTACCATAACACAAGTTCTGCTTAGCTTGGGATCAGATAGCCGTGTGTGAGTTGTCCCAAGATATTTATTTATTTATTAATTACTTGTTATAATCGCTGACAAATTCATAATTTCCAAACTCAACAACAGTATACCAGACCTGTGAATCAAACACTTAACACTAGTACTCAATGAGTCCCAGCCTTTCTGAATTAGACCCCTTTTTTAAGAATGGGAAATCATCAAATCACTTTTTCCGCCCTGCGTGGAGCGGAAGGGAGTGTCAGACTCTTACTGACTAAAACCCATCTGTGTTCCTCTTAATGCCCCTTTCGTTCCAGAGCCGCGGTTACTCTTTCGAACAAACTTCGCAACCCTGTCCTGACATAAACCTACTTGCAAATAATGGTTGCAAGTTATTCATACTCAAATAAACTATTCACAACTGAAAATTTGTGATTTTATGGGAGAAAACTCCATCAAAGACTTGATGAATTTGCCAGATTTTGAAGTACCTAACTCTTGGGGTTAGTTAAAAACCTATAAAATGAAATCTGTTATCTCGAGAATTTAAAATCTTTTGCGCACCATAAGGTAGATTTATGGCGGCTTGAATTTTTTACGAGAATTTTATGGTAGTTATAACTAGCTGTATACGATGCGAGACTGATGGGCATGGGGTTTTGAATTCGATTCCCAGGTCGCTCAAAAAGTGTTATTGGATTTTTCAATTAGGAATTCTTCATTATTAGCCTGGAGTTTGGGAGTTGGTGGTGTGACACCCCCGTGTCTCGGAAAGTATATAAAGTCGTTGGTCCAAAAAAAACAAAATACTGTCTATGAATTTTGTGTTAAAAATACACATACATACCATACCACGCCTATATTCCCCGAAGGGTTGGGCAGGGAGTGTACCATCGGACACCCACAGTTCACCGGTATGTTTTAAGTCCCAGGTAATAGGCGGCGAGCCTAATGCCATTGACCGGGCACAAATCCTAACTCCGAGCTTCTACTGAGAATTTCATAAAAAAAAACCCAATAACACTTTTTGCTCGACCTAAGAATCGAACCCAAGACCTCTAGAGTAGCAGTCGCGCTCAGGACCAGGCTACCGAGGCAGGTAGGTATTCAAAATGTAATTTATACGTACACTGCTATCAGAAGTTCGGGAACAGTTTGCTCGCCCGTATTTCGTGCTTCTAACCATTAGACCGTAATTACAGTAGGTTGCAGAAAATATGGGCCAGTTCATTATGATGATTACAATATTAATGTAGGAAGTGATGTGTTAGGGAAGGTTAAATTGTGTACAGGAATTGCGACCTTATTTTCAGCTAATATTTAGAGTTATAATGTATCGGGATAACATTTTTTTTTTCATTATGTCTTCATTAATATTTATATTACATTATTAGGAATACGTGTTGCATTTTTGTTATTACTTGTACTTTCTTTTCTATATCGTCACTTGTCACTATGTCATTGAAATAAGTGAATAAATAAAGATGGTCACATACACACATAGTTACATATATACATAAACTCACGCCTTTTTCCCATGGGGGTAGGCAGAACCCACAAAACGCCACCTGCTATGATCCTTACATACTACTTTCGCCTCGTTCACTTTCATACATCTGGTCATACTAGCACGCCGCGGCGCCGGCGCCGGTTACGAGTACTGCACACCCGACCTCAAAATTATATGAATAATAAGTCCAAGTCACCCCACGTTACACGTAGTTTTCACAATTATCAGTGATGGCAAAGATAAAGTTAGAAAGTACATATGAATTGAAAAATCACATTACTACCACTCATGGACGAATTAGGAGTGGGCAAGCTTATAATTAAAAAAACTTTATTTCAATGTCGTTAAGGTACAATATCAATGAGTACTTTCCGAACAGTTTCTACAGACACTAGTACACTGCAGACCAAGTTACGCTTGGCTAACAGAAGTTCGAGAGCGTCCGCTTGCTAGTTCGTGCTATCGAACATTATAGGTGCACTTGCTTGCAAAATAAATGGGACAGAAGGAATTTATTTGTCATTTGTTCTGGACTATGAATTTTCTGTATTCGTTTTTTGTTTTTCTACATAGTTTTTAATAAAAGAATGAAGATTGCTTATTAAAAGAGGCAACGAAAAAATACGTTTTAGACAATAGTGAGTTGTTTTATTAAAAGTAAGTATGTATTACGAAGGTGGGTCTTGCGTTAAATTTCAGGTCGGACAAAGTGTTATTTGGGTTTTCCATCCATAATCATTATCGGGAGTCAGAAGCCTGAAAACCAATAACGGGCTAACAAAAAACATCTTGGTAAGACTTGTTGTCAGGCATTTGGAATTCTGAATAATACTGATAATTTAAAAAAAATCTACGAAAATGAGCTTTACGTGATTTATAAGGCACGCATGTATCACAGCACTAGCTTCTAAATTAAATGGAAAATGGTTTTTTATTACACATTAATCGACCTGAAAATCGAGTCGAAATCAGTAGTTTCATCATCATCATCATCATCTCAGCCATAGGACGTCCACTGCTGAACATAGGCCTCCCCTTTAGATGTCCACATAAACCGGTCGGAAGCGACCTGCATCCAGCGTCTTCCGGCGACCTTTATTAGGTCGTCTGTCCATCTTGTTGGTGGACGTCCTACGCTGCGCTTGCTAGTCCGTGGTCTCCACTCTAGCACTTTTCGACCCCATCGGCCATCTGCTCTGCGAGCAATATGGCCTGCCCATTGCCACTTCAGCTTGCTAATCCGGTGGGCTATGTCGGTGACTTTAGTTCGTCTACGGATCTCCTTATTTCGGATTCGATCACGTAGAGAAACACCGAGCATAGCCCTCTCCATAGCTCGCTGAGCGACTTTGAGCTTTGAGATGAGGCCGATAGTGAGAGACCACGTTTCGGTGCCGTAAGTCATCACTGGTAACACACACAGTAGTTTCGTTTAGACCAAAAGGGGAAGTAGTTTACAAACTTCAGTTAGTTAGTAAACCCAACAAAACATTGAACCCATCTGGGTTATTTAAACTGAATTATGTACACGCAAAGCAATACAGTTTAAATATAAATAACTTCGTTATAAATAACGGACGATAGAAATTTCAACATTCAACAGTTGTAAATCATTCCTTAATGGCTACTCCGAGACAATAAATATTAAAATATATAGTAGTTATGCAATAAATTGAGGGAACTCTCTCTTAGTTTTGTGTTTATTTAGAATTTAATGTGTAGTTTTGTTTTTATTAATAACTAGCGGATCGCCCCAGTTTTACATGGCTGCAAATTTTTGGCTTTTTCGTTGCGAAAAATTATGAACACGACAAAAAAATAATCACCTACAATGTTACAGCCGTTCTCGAGTTTGGCGCTTAGGAAAACATTTAGCCATTTGTTTTAATTTATAGTATATCAATTCATTGTCCCACGGCAAGTCGAAGGCTTTTTTTTCATACTGACAGAAGCGTAGTGATTAACATCATTACCTACGCTTGCTCTAGGCGGAGTGGCGGTTTTAGACATCTACATAAAAACCATACATAAAAACCTCGCATTACTATATATATGTATCCGGGATAAACTCTGGAACTTCTTAACAAATTCTTAATGTTTGGCTAGCTGTGTGTAATTTGGTCAAACTTAAAAAATGGCATAATTTTCTCAATATTTTTTATTGGACATTTTAGCTACTGCAACGCGTGGCCAGGCCAACTAGTTTGTTATAAGCCCAGGTTTTTCCACGATGTGAGTGGGTAAATATTTTTTTGTGTTTAAAACATGAAAACGGATATCTCAATGTACCAATATATCTGTCCGCCATTGCACAAAACTTATCCAGCTCGTCTCAACTAAAATTGTGGAGTAGATTGTCCGGAAACACTTCGCCGTGAGCGAGTTCGCGATTTCCTCTTCTTCTCCTTTTTTCACTTAATTAATTGATCCACCCGAGTATTGTCTGCTCTAATTGATGCATAGTTCCCGCCACTGTGAAGGATCTGATTGGATTTTTGCTGTTGAGCCAATTTGTCGGTTGTGTTTTGTTTTTTGGATTTTTAAATTGTGATGCTGATTGATATTGGAATTGAGCGTCGGTAGAGGGCGTTGGTGGTCTCTTGATAGTTTGATGTAATTGTACTGATCTGACATAACTGCCTCGTTAGCCTAGTGGTTCTAAGAACGACTGCTACGCTAGAGGATCTGGTTTCAATTCCCAGGTCGAGCAAAAAGTGTTATTAGGTTAAATTCTCAGTAACAGCTCAGAGTTTGGTTTTGTGCCTGGTTAATGGCAATAGGCTCGCCCTCTATTATATGGGACCTAAGTATACCGGCGAACTGTGGATGCACCTTCGCCTAACCCTACGGGGAATACAGGCGTGATGATGGTGATCTGACATAATTTGAATGACACGGTTAGTGCAGTGGCTGAGTGATTGAATGCTGCGGTGTGTGTCGCAGGTTTGATTCCAGCACGAAACAAAAATATTTAAATGACCTACAGATAGTACTTCCGGGTCTGGCTGTTTGTATATTGTGAGTTTATATTTGTAAACGCAACTACGATACAGGAGAAATTCCTAGTGTGGGGCAACGATTGTTAGAGAACAAAACCATAAAAACCAACTACTACAATAAATATGATAGATAGTACAATTTTATTGCGACACTCCATCTTCATCCCCTGCATTCGTGTTCGTGAATTCCAGAATTAATCGAAAGTCCTAAATTATCTCTCGGGTTAACATAAATGAGAATTCGTAATTCTGCATTCTGAAAAAGCAATAGGTATAGGGAAAGGGGAGTCCCCCGTCCCAGCGGCCGCCGCGGTAGACGCTCCGGGCGTCGGGAGCCACGACACGACTCCCGGCCACCGTAGACGCGGGTCTGTGGGCGGTGAGCAATGGGTAGCTCTAGCTCACCGTCCGTACGTTAACTAAGTAGCGACAGACCGTGTCGACGGCGCGTTCGTGTTCCACGCGCGCCTCAAAGAGATGTCAGCAAACTTGGAAGGGGCCACTGAGGGCCGATGCCTGCCGGGGCTGCGGGTTGTTCGAAAGAGATACCGCGCCCCCGGAACGCAAAGGGCACATGAAGGAACATAGACGGGTTTTAGTCAGTAAAAGTCTGACATTCCCTCCCGCCCCGCCCAGGGCGGGGGAAGTTATTTGATTTCCCGTCTTAAAAAAAAAAACCATTACAGTTATTTCAAAAAAAAAAAACATTTATTTTGCCAGAACGTTTTCCAATTCCACTAATTATTAACATACGGAACACAGCGACTCCACTTATATAAAAAAGAAAATCGTAATTCCATTTTCAAATAAAACTGTACCGCTCAGTCCATTAGATTGTCAGGTACAGCTAGTTGCGAACTCGCCGTGAACGGGGACAATGCATAGAAAAGTTCCGCACACGTCTCCCTGTTGCTGACGGGATGAGTTATGACTCAGGGATGAGAGTGGACCCAGCCTGAGGTAGTCACACTTTGAGTCATTCATTGACCGACTAAGCCGGCCACGATTGAGTTTTTACAGGATCGATTATCGGGTCGATTCTATAAATCCATAGTTTCGTAGGACAGACTTTAGACAGACTAAAAATCGGTCAAAAGGTCGGTCTAAAAGTCGGTGGACGAACTTTTAACTTCGTTGAATGGCAAACAAGCCGACGACGGCCTACCTGATGTTAAGTGGTCACCGCTATCTATAGACATCTGCAAATTCAGAGACAAAGTTGAAATGTCTCATGTGCTTGTAATTACACCGGAACCCTACCCTTCAAACCGGAGCACAGCAAAGCTGCTCTAAGGCAGATATAGACAATATTAAATAGATATCTGACGGAAGATGCGTGAAACTTGATATCTATCGCACTATACATGTATATGCCAACTACAACTGACGTATCCCACATCGTAAGATCAAAGTTCTTCGCAACGTTAGTGTATATACAATTCCGACAAAATGTCTCGGGCAGTAATCTATGACGTTAGTATTAATACAAATCCGGATAAAAAGTTTCGGGCAGTAACCCACACACAATACCCGTCTTTTTTTTTTAAGACGGGAATTCACCCTGGGCGGGACGGGAGGGAGTGTCAGACTTTTACTGACTAAAACCCGTCTATGTTCCTTCATGTGCCCTTTGCGTTCCGGGGGCGTGGTATCTCTTTCGAACAACCCGCAGCCCCGGCAGGACAATAACCGTCTGATCCGTCTTTAACTTACTGCAGGACTGGTCATTGTGGTGATGATAATGGCTAACTTATTAACATTCTTGACATTGATCTAGCTTTCGAAAGGTCGAATCCTTTTATTAAGTGTTATTTTTTTTATGATAGTCGCAATCTCATCTTAGCTTCAATCAATGTCAAAAACTCAACATAATGTAGGTAAATTAGAGGTACTTTTGGCAGATTAAGACTGATATTAGAATCTTAAATATACAAGAAAATTTTCTTCTTCTTTGTCTTAATTTTAATTTTACATTTATAAGTTGATGTTTTATATCTTTTGCATGCCTACGTGGTAAAATATGGCTGAACTTGTCAATATGTTTTTTTTTAAAATTTTTTGTCACCATTTAATGTTACCCATGTTTGCAAAATAAAAATATCTTTATCTTTTATCTTTGAGAATTGCCTCCCTAGTTCCTCATATCAAGCGATATCTGTCAGCCAATCACAGCATCTCTTAAATAGTTCATTTAAAAAAAAAACTGTTTTTAAAGTGCAGTACCTACTCGTACAATTCGGCGCTAATAAATAAATTGTTATGTTTACTGTGTAGCCAGAATAAATATACAACAAAATGTTTATCCTGAAACTGTAATTTTATTTAACAGAAAAATCACAGGCACTTTTTACCGGCCATTTAATTGAAATGATATTGTATCATTTCAAAGAAAACATAAAATAAAATACCAGTGGATAATCACTCAAAAAATAAAAACAAAATAGCTCGCCAAGTCCGGAGCGATTCTCAAAACAATTCCGCGGAATTAAAAAACCCTGAAAATAATCCTTTAAAAATCCTTTTTGAGTAAAACACAAAAACATAAAAATAAAATCCGTTTAAAAAATCTCGTAAAAACGAATCTGAAAATATTTAATCCCCACTTATTAAGGAGCCGAACAATTCGTTTTAAACTTCGAGGCAACCAAACGCAACGGCAAAACTTTTTTTTTCACCAATTTTTGTTTTACTTACTCGTGGCTCCTTATTGCTATGTACATAAAGTCTAAATTGGCGTAGTTATTAACAAAGTTTAGCATGGATTAGTGGTTCGGAAGCCGGAAACTTTACCGGAGGAAATAGTGTTGTGGACCGTCGAATCGAATAGTCGATTTCGTCGAATAATTTATTATTTTGGCAGTGATATATTTTGTCATAAGCTATAAATTCATGATACATTATATTATATTCTGTACTTGATTTTGTGAACGGAAATTAAAGCAATAGTAGATAGTAATGGGCTAAACCGAATATACAGTTTTGATTACCTATCACATTGAAAATAATGTTTTTGATTGATTTTTGTTGTTATTGATTCAAAATGAAACCGTTTTAAGAAGGTATTTTTAGGGAATGTCTCCTGACATGCCTTACGATTTGCTATCTTAGTAGTGTCTGTGAAAGTTTTAGTTAAAAAAGCCTGAATTATAATTTAATGTTACTATATTTCATAAAAAAATGTGTAGAAAAAAAAGGACATGTTTCTTGAATAAAACATAAAAAATCTCTTGTTATAACGGCCATAGTTATACACACACACTCTGTGAAAATTTCATGTGTCTAATTATAACGGTTCAAAAGCCTAAAAAGTAGGTACATAATTTACCAACTCATAATTTCCATGCGCTAATTTTCCAACAATTGTACATTTTTCTCCGTTATTATTCATTGAATTCAGGTTCCTTCTACATCGTTGGTCTTGTTCTAGAAAGAAAGAAAAATAACCTATAAATGCAAATTTTAAAAAAATACTAAAACTAGCCAACTCTTCTTTCCAATGTTTAAATGTTATTCTTCCGCCCCATTTCCCCTTCAAAGTAAAAACTGCTTTACTCGAGTCGAATGAGTTCCGAATAAAAATCGACTAACTCGAATACTCGCACATCACTAGCGAGAACCGCAGGCAACGGAAAGTTTGTAGTGCATCGGGAGTTAGTTCACTAGTGGGTACTTTTAAACTAAACCGTTTGGAAATTGCAGGATTCCAGTTTTTAGTTTTACTCTTTTTTTTTCATTTATTTTTTTACTGCAGAAGTCTGTTTCGTCTGCCGTTTTATGATGTGGAGTTTGGAACTACAAGATGTGCTGGCTGGTAGGGGAATAGTTTTGTGGCATTCTATTTTTGAATGGAGAGTTTCGTTCTTTTTAAATTTCGAACTGTTAGTTCTCAAGTTTATAGGACCGCTACATAGTTTCTAATGGGAAACTTCAGCTTTATTTTTAGTATGACAAAAAGTTTGTAAAATTTAGTTTTGCATGTACGTACACAGTAAAATATATACGTACAGAAAAATTATGTATAGGCATCCTAAACGTGATTCGCTGCGTTCTGTGGTTTCTGCCTACCCACATGGAAAAAAGGGGTGATTTTATTTATGTAGGTATGTTTTTCTAAACGGCTGGACTAATTTTACTTATGCATAAATAATTATGCTTTATGTTAGTCATTTTTTTGGAGATTTTGTTAAGGTTATAAAAGTAAAAAATATGTTTTTTTTCTGGATACAATATGGCCTTGATTTATTAAGATTTTACAGGCTAAAACCCACACATCACGAGTATCTCGACTAAGTATGCTATATAAAGAAAAAAGGTTACCAAAAACATTTTACTACTACATGAATAATTCAAACATTTCGCCCAAAGAGGAACTGTTATCTATTCCAGACTTTCGTTTTATTCTTCTCTTGGGGGCACTAAAAAGTTTAAAGTTTGAAGTCGATCGGCTTCTATGAATATCCATATGGTCTCCCTGGAGAGTCGTGAATGTGACTTGAGGTAGTCGTATATCTGGGAGAGAAAATATATTCTTAGGTAGTGATAGGTATGTTGTAGGTACAATTGATAAAAGATTTTCTACAGCAAGTGCTCGTTTCCTTGCATTTAAATGTGCATAACGTAGTCTTAAAATTTTGTTGCTATCTGCATCAAAACAATAATAGTCTAAAATATTATTATTTTGACTCAGATATTCATATTTTAATTTAAATAATTCCTATATAAAAATGTCTCCTTGGTCATATCTGACCTTTATATCTTCATAGGTGAACGTTTTCGAAAAAAGCGGTATCTTTACTAATACCATCACGCCTGTATTCCCCGAAGGGTTAGGCAGAGGTGTACCAATGTACACCCACAGTTCGCCGGTATATTTAGGTCCCATGTAATAGGGGGCGAGCCTATTGCCATTAACCGGGCACAAATCCAAACTCCGAGCTGCTACTGAGAATTTCATAGAAAAACCCAATAACACTTTTTGCTCGACCTGGGAATCGAACCCGGGACCCCTTGCACAGCAGTCGCACTTGCGACCACGAGACCAACGGGGCAGTACTAATATTCTGAATTAATTATTTTTTTGGTAATTTTTGTTTGCTTTTTAAAACTCGTAAGATAAATGTAGTCTATGATAGCCAGATTCATGAGAAATAGTATAGGCTATACACATCACGCTGGGACCCTCGGGATCGGATTAATAAGTTAAGACGTAACTTGACGCGGATGAAAAATTAGCACGCGGATAAAATTGCGGGCCAAAGGTAGTTAAAAAATAAAATGAACTAACATGACGTATTTTTTTGCAGATATCTCGAGTCATGGAATCGTCGCAGAAGATAGTTACATATCAAAGTAAGTATTTCCATAGTAACTAAGTACCGACCATTTAATTATTCTGTACCAATGGTAGAGGGACAGTTTATAGAATAGTAGTAGTAGTAGTAATAGAGCTTAATTTGTGAAGGACCTTGTCCGGGGAAGTACTACCACTATACCTATTTCTGCCGCACAAAAGTGGCGCTGTGTTCCGGTTTGAAGGATATGGGAGCCGGTGTAATTACTACTACATGAGACATTTCAATGTTATAACTCCGATTAGCATTGCAAGACCTCTGGTATTGCAAATGTCTATAGATAGCGGTGAGCAGTTAATATCAGGATGGCCGTCAGCTTGTATGAAACCGAATGAAAAAAAAACGTTGCAATGATTTTTGGAAATACAATAAAAGCAGTGCTATTCTCTGAAAATCATTCTTGGAGAATTTTATTAAGGTGAAGTGAGATTGAAGTGAGCTGTCCATTCCACCGAATGCCAAAGATTGAGAGCTCACCTTAAACTCACTTAACATAAATTACCCTTCATGCCTCGGCCTAAGGTTGTTAGAGGCACACCGTGGGGTTATAGTCGGTCCGTTATACTTCTCGCCTTTCCCGAGGTAAAAGAGTTCCATGAGGATTTCACCATGAAAAAATAAACATTGGTAGAGGAAGATTTTCATAGAATGGTACTGCAGCTTTTATTTGAAATGTATTACCTGACATAATGTCGTTGATCAACAAAAAAAAACTTCCATCTTTATAAAGTTAATTACGAGATAAATATTATACATTAAAATCAAACATAAACCCTATATAAAACAATGTTTTGCAACAATTATGCAACATTTCTTGCAATATATTCTTTTATTTACCACGAATACACAACATTATCATATCGCCAACAATATTGCAACATTGTTTAACACAAAACATGTTGCAAAAACAATGTTGCAATTCCCAGAGAGGCGTAAAACTACAACTGTACACAAATGACTGTAGTCCCGAACACGTTGTTTGCTCTTCATTCGGTTTATACACAAACTATACGACATTTACTTCTAGTTCTCCGTTTAAAATACACTCATCAAAATTTTAGCATCGCACAACTTAAACACATCACTGAGAGTTAGGAAACTGTTCGCGGTTGTTTTTACTGAAGACTTGTGTAGATGGGCCACTTTGGAGCGATAGTTTGGCAACTGAAAGTCGCCCTGTTGCCACTTAATATTTTAGTTGGTTTTTAAGGGAACTTTTCCGCTAGTCTCGTTACTTCGTTGGCCTAGTGGTCCTAAGCGCGACTGCTACATTAGAGGTCTTAAGTTCGATTCCTAGGTCGAGCAAAAAGGATTATTGGGTTTTTCTATGAAATTCTCAGTAGCAGCTTGGATTTGTGCCCGACTAATGGCAACAGGCTCGCCCCCTGTTACAAGAGACCCAAAAACATACCTGCGAACTGTGGGTATACATCGGTACACCTCTGCCTAACCCTTACAAGGGAATACAGGCGTGATGGTATGTTTTCCGCTAGCGCATTGCATTTAAAAGTAGTTTAGTTTCCACCCATTAACTTACTTTTGAAGCCATAATGATGCAAAATGATAATACAGAAATGCGAACAAAAGAAAATGATAAATACAAATAAAAATATAAAAAGGAAATAACCAAAAAAACCGTCATAAATATTGAAATTCCACATAAGAAATATCTCGTATTGACCTTAATATTTATTTCTTAGAATCTTATTTGAAAGTATTCTTACGAACGGTTTTTTTAAGGTTGTTCTTTTGTTCTTTTCTTGTAGTCATTATCATGTATTTCCATGTAATGATTCCCTGTAATATTTTCTTTTTACTTATTGAATTGTTTTTATTTCGTTTAAAAAAAATTGTCGGCACGTTTAGCGCAGTGTTTTAGCGGTAATCTGCTACAATCGGGAATCGAACAACCTACACGCAGTGGCGTGTAGGTTGTTCGATTCCCGACAAAATATTTATATAGTTGTTCCATTTCTGGCTGTTTGTGTATGTAAGTTTGTGTTTGTTAATGCAACAACGAAACTGGAGAAAATCCTAGTGTGGATTTTTATAATAAAGAAAAGCTTTATTTCGTTACAATAACAATATCAGAGGCTCTTGAGGCGGTGTAGAAACTCTGACACTAGGGTGTGTGTGGGACGTTAGACCTTACTGCCTACACGATAATGAAGAAGGTGAATAACAATATGCCGAGTTCACTTATAGCCTACAATTCCACACACACAAAAGTTGCCCTTCAACAGTACTGTTGCCGTAATGTGGCTCGTCTACTCATGGAACATGTTAGTTCTGCAACTGCTCCGTTGAAGTGGACATTACTATGCATTGGCACGACCGCCGATATCAATGCATGGGATATTGAAGTGCATACTATATTATATTAGGAGGATATTTCTTGCTACAGATATATTATTACACACATACATACATACCATTACGCCTGTATTCCCCGAAGGGTTAGGCAGAGGTGTACAAATCTACATTCACAGTTTGCCGGTATGTTTTAGGTCCCATGTAATAGGGGGCGAGCCTATTGCCATTAACTGGGCAAAAATCCTAACTCCGAGCTGCTACTGAGAATTTCATAGAAAAATCCAATAACACTTTGCTCGACCTGGGAATCGAGAACAAGACCTCTAGCGTAGCAGCCGCGCTTAGGACCACGAGGCTAACGAAACAGTTAGTGCATTATTATATATTAGAATATATAATTTTCTATTCAATTGAAACTACTTATACAATTTATTACAAAAAAGACACGGACATGACGACACGATTGGTACTGTGGCTAAGCGTTCGTTTGCTGCGTTGCATGTCGTGGGTTCGATTTCCACACGGAACAATTATTTGTATGACCTTTTAATACCTAGATAGTTGTTCTGTGTTTGGTTGTTTGTGTATGAGAATTTATATGTTTGTAAACACACACAATTTACTGAAAAAATCCTATTAGGCAAAGCTTTTTTAGAAAAACAAAAGAAGAATAACAGATTTTTATTTTCTTACAACTAATAGCAGTTTAAAGAAAAATCCTTTATTTTTTTATAGATCTCTTAAGAGACTATTAATAACGAATCGTCACCGCTCGTCACCACTCGTCATTTCGGTTTAATCAAGCAGGTATTTTTCACAGTAAACGTCGGGACAAGAATAAATGGAGTGTCAGGCGTTCAGAAAGTTTAACTGACATTCGATTACGTATCGTCGGTGAAATCAGCTCTAAATCCAGCAAGAATAAAATGTGGAGGATTGCCGTATATCTCTTAGTAGTGGAATGATCATAGCATATTATTGTCTGGCCTAACATTTGCTTTAAGAATTATACCGTCATTTCACGTCAAAAGCTCGATATCGATTTAAAAAAATAACGATTGCGAAAAAATCGACTTATAGAATTTATTTATTTAACTTGCCCACACTAACTTGCAGGTTGACCCCAAAACAATAAAGTGGTTCCAGGAAAAATAACAGTTATTACGACGCACGTTTGACGAACTCTACTATTACAATCGAAAGCCTCTCCGCCCCAGATCGACTTTATGTAGGTCTGATTACCGGAGTGATTAAATAATTCTATAGTTTCATACACCAAGTTTTTGCAGGACATGTGCTTTGGTATAGTAGAATTCATATGTTCCATTCTCGCCGACAAAAATTGGCCCTTATACACGGGACCTATACATGCTGTGCGAGTACATTGGTACACCTCTGCCTAACCCTTCGGGGAAAACAGGCGTGATGGTACGATGCATAAAACTCCCTTCACAACATTTACCTGCAACTACTTCCACTCTCAACATCTCGCCCGTTTTCACCAAAAACCCTAATTTACAAAATAAACCTTGACAATGTATAATTACTAACGGGCGCATTAAACAGCAGTTAAGTTAACTATGCATAAATTAAACTTAGATTAATGAAATTACCGTACATGGTGCGGCCGTGCTGCTGCATAATTTGCCCTCAATTTGAATTTATAGTCAGGCGCTCGTAACATATTGTTTTGTTTGGTATAACAGAAACTATTTGATTACCTAACCTAGTTTTGTTGTAGTTTACACTTTCAGCAACATACTTTAGGGTTAAATTTTCAATCGTTAATTAATTTTCATTTAGAGGATAAATGTGACTTTTTATTCCTTAAAAATTGTCACAATACAATATTTATTTGTAAAATAAGAGTTATTTTACTATAAAAAAATCGGCTCTGTAACCACATAAAAACAACTTTTTGCCTATAAAAAGACCATGAACTTAGCTTTTATTCTGTTCTAGTGATTTTAAAATACACCCACATACATACTACTCAATAACACTTGCTCATCCTGGGAATCGAACCCAAGACCTCTAGCGTAGCAGTTGAGCTTAGGACCACTAGGCCAACGAGGCAGAAAAAATCCTAATGGTGTCAAAAATGCACTAGTTGTAGGTAAATTAAAACATTTTCTGAATGTTTTTTTTTGTTTTACAGACCACCTAAGCACAAGAGGACGAACCGAAGACTACATCAATCTGAAGGTTTTTACAGTTCTCGTAAGTACTAAAAACCTGGAAGTAGCTAATCTAAGACTTTTGGAATAAAATCATTCCTGCCAGGGCTGCATAGTTTGTTCGAAAGAGTTACCGCGACCCTGGAAAGCAACGGGCATTAGGAGAAACACGGATGGGTTTTAGTCAGTAAGAGTCTGACACTCCCTTCTGCTCCGCCCAGCGTAGAAAAATTAATTTGTTGATTTTCTATCCTTAAAAAAAAAAGGATTGAAATCATTAAGTAAGTTTGACAGCTCACCTCAAATTCACTTTTCTTCAATTCATCGATGGAGATTTTTTACAGAATAGCACTTGTAATCATAAGATTTAAATATCTAAGTGAAAATAATCGAAAAACTATAGAATATTTGGAATTTCATTTACCAAATATTTAGTTTGTAAGCGAAAATCATCGAATTTCAGCTCTATTTCAACGTCGATGATAACAAAAGAACTTTGAATAAGGAAAACGGATTTTAATTAATTTTGTTATGTATTTCAGAAGTCCAATTTGTAAGACACAAAAGAGATCTAGGATCCGGTAATATAATTATTACTCAGCATTTTAGTGAGAAGGTTGTCACTCCTGGGGAGGAGGTAAGTTTATAAATATAACGATTTCTTGTTATTTATAGGCTGGATTTTCAATCATCAAATAACTTTTAAGAGTCGAATAAATATAGAAAGTCTGCGTGGTTTTTGACACCTGCGTTAAGGTATTGCTCCGTTCCTGTGAGTCATATAATATAGTTTATACTATAATTCATGAACTTGGCTTTCATATTCAAAAATAATTTCTGGAATACGACTGGGCGTTCCAGAGATTAAGTGCGTTCAAACAAACAAACAAAAACCTCATCAGATTAATTACTTTAGTACAATATGTGAATCTGGTTGTTTTTCAGATAAAAGTTATTTGACTGTTGAAAAAGCAGCCCAATGTAATTCTAGTTCAGATATAAATTGAGGTTCAAAGGTTGTATTGAGAATGCCGAACCGAATGCAATAACGTAAATATTCATATTTACCAGTTGCTTTTGTCCATGCCTTCAATATACAGTTCGTATGAAAAAAAATTAACCTAAACTAACACTGGCTAGCTCAGTGACTTATTTTGTATCGTCATAAACAATTCTATAAAAAAAAAACACATTGAAAATGGCAGCTAAACACCGCAATTTATCATGCCTTTTCACTCGCACAGCATAATGTTAGAGCAAGAGGACACAAACGACGCTGTTTTCTTCTAGGAAGTTTTAATTTATTTTTTCATTTTTAGGTCAGTCTTCAATGTACAGCAACAGCTGATAGACCTCCAAGGTTCATTTGGGAGAGAGATGGTGTTGTCATTTCATCGAATACTGATCAAAGGTAAGATAAAAAGTTGAAGAAAAAAAAAGCCTATACATTTCCTTGTATTAACCTTGTATTGTAAACTAGCTTGTTGCCACGACTTCGCCCGCATGGCTTGTTTCACCAGCGTTAAGCTGGGTCTTTGGTTACTGCTCCACTCCCCTATATCGTAGAGCAATGTTATGTTATGTTATGTTACTCAGGAATAATCTAGCTATCGATTGGTGAAAAATGGAAAATGTAAAAATGGTTTTTATCGGTCCAGTAGTTTCGGAGCCTAATTTCTACAAACAAACAAAAAATCTCTTTAAAATATTAGTAATGACAAGCATATAACCACGAATTTAAAAAAATAAAAATAAATTAGGTACTATTCAAAGAGATCTCGATGATAGATCGCGTTTTTGAAGGGGGGAGAATATTAGGGCAGGTATCTTCAGAATGCGGGCAGCATAGAGCTGATCTTTGTGGGCGAACTTGGGGAAACCCTATTCTTTAATTCATTACAGAGCAAATAATTTTACAGCCCATTTGACGTTAAGTGGTCACCACCACAGTATAGACATCTTGCCGGGGCTGCGGGTTGTTTGAAAGAGGTACCGCGCCCCCGAAACGCATAGGGCACAAGAAGGAACATGGATGGGTTTTAGTCAGTAAAAGTCTGACTCTCCCTCCTGCCCCGCCCAGGGCGGGGGAAGTCATTTGATGATTTCCCATCTTGAAAAAAATAAAAACTATAGACATCTATAATAGGTACCACTTAGATGACTTGCCATCCCAGAAACAAAGCTCTAAAGATCATCTGAATCTTCCTGACCACGTGTTCTTTATACAATTTTTTTTTTTTATTTATTTATTCAGAAATGTGTAACATATATTTTACAAACATGTTTTCTGCCAAACTGCAATACAGTTTGTCGGCAGTTAAATGGTTATTTTTTTTTTTGCCTATAATAACTGTGGCCCAGGCTATTACCCTTTTCCTCGAAATAAACCCAAACCCCTACCTACCTAAAAGAGTATTTTTAACAGAACTGCGGGTGCGGATCAAAGCATTTATTTTTAACTTGTTTCTGACCACGAATTTGTCTGTGCCATTTTTTTGGTGTATATTGTGTTCGTCTTTGGTTACTGCTCCGCTCCCGTGGTTCGTCAGGATTCGGGATATCATGTTCAAAAATATTTGTTTCAATGCGATTGCCAGGTCTCCCAAACAAAATATTGGTTATAATTTATACGCTTCCAATGACACCTCATTTGTCAATTTACGTTAGATGGTTTAGAAGTTATAAGGGAACAGATGAACATCCATACATGCATACATACATACATACATACATTCATACCGGTCAACCTAATAACCCTCCTTTTTGCTTCGCCGTAGTCGAGTAAAAATGATCCGTCAATTATGAATAGATTTTCAAGACTCTGTTTTGTTTGGCAGCTCTTACTTTAAACTGCCTCGTTAGCCTAGTGGTCTTAAGCGCGACTGCTACGCTAGAGGTCTTGGTTCCGATTCCCAGATCGAGCAAAATGTTATTAGGTTTTTCTATGAAATTGTCAGTAGCAGCTCGGAGTTAGGATTGTGGCCGGTTAATGGCAATAGCCTCGCCCCCTATTACATAGAACCTAAACATACCGGCGAACTGTGGGTGTATATCAGTACACTTCTGCCTAACCCTTCGGTGAATACAGGCGTGATGGCATGTTGTGTTGTTTATCAATCCGACTGGAAGTCCCACAGACTAGCTCATTTAAACAAACAAACAAACAAACAAAAATCTCTCTAGCTTTATAATATTAGTATCGATAAAGTTCTAGATCAAAATTCTGTGCAAAGGTAATAAACACAGGTTTTGCTAGTTTAACACAAACACAACTTTCAAAATTGAGTTCTGAATGCTTTTAGATCCCGTCTAAATAATCAGTTGGAATTAATTTTGTAGTTAGAAGCTCCTAAACAAAAAAAAAATACCATCACGACTGTATTCCCCGAAGGGTTAGGCAAAGGTGTACGGATGTACACCCACAGTTCGCCGGTATATTTAGGTCCCATGTAATAGGGGGCGAGCCTATTGCCATTAACCGGGCACAAATCCAAACTCCCAGCTGCTACTGAGAATTTCATAGAAAAACCCAATAACACTTTTTGCTCGACCTGGGAATCGAACCCAGGACCTCTAGCGTAGCAGTCGCACTCAGGACCACTAGGCTAACGAGGCAGTTCCTAAACAATAAGTAATGAATTCCCAGACCGAGTTATAAACCATTTCTTTTTGGTCCTACGAACGCTTGATTAAAAAATAATGGTAGGTCAAGGTTAAGCTGAAATAGTTCATTAAAAATAATGGTAAGGCTTAGGTATTTTTTTGAGGAAAGAAATACGTTTTTACGCACTGAAAAGGAACATGATTAAATATACCATCACGCCTTTATTCACTGTAGGGTTAGGCAGAGGTATAACCATGTACACCCACAATAGTAACTGCTGGAAACCGCCTCGTTAGCCTAGTGATTCTAAGAGCGACGGCTACACTAGAGCCCTTGGATTCGATTCCCAGGCTGAGCAAAGTGTTATTAGGTATACCATCATATACCATCACGCCTGTATTCCCCGAAGGGTTAGGCAGAGGTGTACCAATGTAGACCCACAGTGTACGCTTCATTGTCACTAGTACCATTAACAGTTCCATGATGGAACTATTGATGATTTTTGTAACCACTAGTTCCATTTTGCAAGGCAAATGAAAATAATGGAACTAATGTTGAATCTTCGTTGTCACTAGTACCATAACAGTTCCATGATGGAACTATTGATGTTTTTTGTAACCACTAGTTCCATTTTAAAAGGCATCTTAAAATAATGGAACTAATGTTGAACCTTCGTTGTCACTAGTACCATAACAGTTCCATGATGGAACTATTGATGATTTTTGTAACCACTAGTTCCATTTTGCAAGGCAAATGAAAATAATGGAACTAATGTTGAACCTTCGTTGTCACTAGTACCATAACAGTTCCATGATGGAACTATTGATGTTTTTTTTTAGTCACTAGTTCCACATTATGACTTTAGGCACTTGTGAAAAAAAAAATATGTTGATTTTATTGATTAAAATGATTATAAAACCTAAGTGTTTTTACATCTAGTGATTTTTAACGCTTAAAAAATTTCACAAGTGCCTAAAGTCATGTGGAACTAGTGACTAAAAAAAAACATCAATAGTTCCATCATGGAACTGTTATGGTACTAGTGACAACTAAGGTTCAACATTAGTTCCATTATTTTAAGATGCCTTTTAAAATGGAACTAGTGGTTACAAAAAACATCAATAGTTCCATCATGGAACTGTTATGGTACTAGTGACAACGAAGATTCAACATTAGTTCCATTATTTTCATTTGCCTTGCAAAATGGAACTAGTGGTTACAAAAATCATCAATAGTTCCATCATGGAACTGTTAATGGTACTAGTGACAATGAAGCCAGTGTACATTGGTACAATGTGTTATTAAGTTTTTCTATGAAATTCTCAGTAGCAGCTCAGAGTTAGGATTTGTGAATGACAGTTCACTCGCCCCCTATTACATGGGACTTTAACATAACAGCAAACTGTGGGTGTACATCGATACACCTCTGCCTAACCCGTCTTGAATCACAGGCTTGATGGTATATTGTTAAAAATAGCGGTAAGGCTTAGGTATATTTTAGAGGAAAGAAATATGTTTATTCGGCCCTGAAAAGAAACATGGTAAACAAGATAAGACCTATTAAAAAAAAACTACACGTGTCTCGCGGCGGAGCCAAATAAGTTCATTTCAGCAATAATGCCAGACAAATGCTTTCGGATGCTAACTTTAAATAAACCTTTTGAAAGGGAGGTGACAGATGTAATTATAAATGTAGTAGTTATACATTAAGATGCACAATTTTTAGGGTTCCATACCCAAAAGGGTAAAACGGGACCATATTACTGAGACTTCGCTGTCCGTCTGTCTGTCTGTCTGTCCGTCTGGACAGCTAACAGCTGACCTACAGTTGAAATTTTCACAGATGATGTATTTCTGTTGCCGCTATAACAACAAATACTAAAAATCAGAATAAAATAAATATTTTAGGGGGCTCCCATACAACAAACTTATTTTTTTTTGGCCGTTTTTGTAGATTTGCTCGTGCGCGAGTCCGACTCGCACTTGGCCGGTTTTTTTTTGGTCTTCATGTACGAGATTAGGTTAGCACGTAAAGCTGTTGGTCCTGACTGTCATCCATAAATCTTTGACTGTCGTTACGGATAGTTAGAAGCCAAGAAGTCTGACAACCAGTCTAACCAAGAAGTATCGTGTTGCCCAGTTACTGGATTGTGGAGGTCAGATAGGCAGTCGCTCCACGTAAAACACTGGTATTCAGCTGCATCCAGTTAAACTGGAAGCCGACCCCAACATAGTTGGGAAAAGGCTAAGAAGATGATGATGTACGAGATTAGGTTCACAACCGGGCACGGACATGTACCAATGTGGCTTTTCAATTTTATCATAAGATGTAGATACTTTCTACTGCCCGGTTGGTCTTGTGCTCGCAAGCGTGACTGATGAGCGTGGGGTCCTGGGTTCGAATCCTAGGTTGGGCAAAAAGTGTTATTCGGTTTTACCAATAGGAAATTCTCAAGCAGCCCGGAGTTTGGAACTTGGTGGTGTGACACCTTCGTCGTGTCCCGGAAAACAGGCAGGTAAAGCCATGCCAAATCTACGTCGTTTTAACAGTCAGACGATTCCAGGGATCTTGTACCGTTATTATCATGAGAAACTACTTTGGAGGATCGAGTTCATATTATTATTTATACTGAACTGTGGGTGTAATTGGTACACCTCTGCCTAACCCTTCGGGGAATATAGGCGTCATGATATGTATGTAGTTTATATTTATTTTTTTCTTTCAGATATACGCTCGGTCAAATGATGTCATCCTCAGGAGTAGGTGTGGTCTCCCAGCTGAATATATCCAGGTCTAGAGTTGAAGATGGTGGCCTGTATACGTGCTTAGCTTTCGAAGGAGAATCCAGCACTGGACATTCAGCTAGGATCGATGTCTTTGGTAAGTTAGTCAAATTGCAGTACTGTTTAAAGTCAACTTTAATCTGTTTCTAATTTTTTTTGTTTTAATAATGATACGAAATTGAAGTTTTATTTTTTTATATTTGGTTATTCAAAGTTTCTGGTTATTGTTATTGCTTGTTCTTTTTCATAGAGGCCTACCTACGTTTTGGATGGAAAAGGAGCAACTAGTTTTAACTCTCTGAGTAATTGACCGACTCTATGGCAATTCAAATGAGCATGATTGCTGATAAATGATAAATGTTTTGAATCTGATATAAATATGGGCTATATAAAGTTTTAGGTTACCTTTTCATCGTTTTGGGTTACTTATAGCTTTCGGTTATTCAAAAGAATGTTGCCACAATAAATAACTGCAAAGAACTTTTTAAAGAATAATGCATATTGTCAATTTCCTTTGCTACATTTACAGATGAAGATTGTAATTATTAATTGTTGTCATTATTACTTTTCAGGGCCACCTTACATTAGGACACTACCACCAATAAAAGTTCAGAGTGGAGAATCATTGAAACTAAGATGTCCATACTATGGATATCCAATCAGGTATATTTCACGATTGTGGTATTTAGCTAGAGCTTACCGTGTTTTCGCTTAACAGTTATCGTTAAAGAAGCCGTTAATATTAGTTTACTCATTAATTGTAATAATTTTGAGATATCTAATAATGATTAATCTTAAATCTTTTCTAAGTATTTTGGTCGACTGGGTCGGCTTCTTTGAGAATGTGCAAGACGTAGCTCAAAATCGCGATAGATTAAAATAGAGGGAAGCTTTTCCCCAGCAGTGGGACAGTTCAGGCTAGTTATAATAATAATAATAAAGCATAAGTTTTGGATGTATCACATTAAATTATTATTGTTAGATAGTAATGTAATACATTTGGTATAAAAAATTAGATTGACGAAAGAGTGCCAGAAACAAACTCAAATAGTCTCTATTGTCAGTAATATTAAAATATATTTTCCAGCAAACTAGAATGGGAACACAAAGGTAAGAAGATCATGAGCTCAACACTCCCCCAACATTCAAGATACAAACGAACATACACAACAATATCTAGCAACAGAAAAAACACAAGAAGAAAACGAAAGAAAAGACAGCTCTTTGAATCAGGAGCTGATGGAATGTTGAATATAGCAAGAGTTGTCAAAGAAGAGAATGGAGATACTTACACATGTATCCTATTTAGTCCTTCGGGAGAAATGGCTAGAAGGTAAGAGAAAACAAAATAAATTAGAAGTTGTTAAAAATAATGCACATACCATGATTTCTCTTAAAACCACTTTTTGTTGACTGACACAGATAATGTCCAACGCATTAAGTTCACATTTGTTCATTTCGTTGCATCATGTTTAAATAAATAAGGACTTGGACTTTTTTATATTTGTGGCTCATTTTTGTATGTTAGAGTTTATCGGTTTCATTTCCAGGAAAAAAAGTATTGCCTTATATTTTAAGATTCCAACACAAACTAGCTTTTAGCTGCGACTTCATTGGCGTGCAATTTTTGCGTTCCCCTTTTTTTATGTTAAAAAGCTGAAGCCTGAAATAACGTAGCTTTTTATTAGTGAAATAAATTTCAGAGTCGGACTAGAAATTCCGGAGCTTAACAAACTATTTAGATTTATAATATTAGAATATTAAAAAAATACACTACAACAGACGATGATTTAAACACCTAAATATGTTACAGGTCATTTGAAATCCAAGTGGTAGAAGCACCAGAGTTAGATGAACTGCGTGTTGGTACTGGACTAAAGGAAGGACAGATAGTTCAAATCACTTGCAACATTGTTGGTGGAGACCCACCAATTTATTTCTCTTGGCTGAAGGATGGGAAAAAACTTCCAGCTAGTTTGAAAGTAAGATTTCTTTTTCCCTTTTAGGCAACATATTTTAGGCTTAATATTTTTTCGGTGGCGACATCTATTGCACACTACCTTACAAATTAAAGTCAACTAATTATTATAAAGATATTTCTTGTTTAGAATAAAATGTTTTGAAAATGCTTCACACATCATAAGACCCAGTATGCCTCCTAGAGTAACACCATCTTGTCTTTTCAGATAACAGAGAGAAGTTCAGAATTATTCAGCGTTCTGATAATAAAGCGTGTATCTTTAGAACACTGTGGCAAATACACGTGCATAGCAACCAACCACGTCGGTAAAGTCAACCAGACTGCAGACCTATACATTAATGGTACGTTGTCAAATGCTTGGTTTAAATCCTTATCTAAAATCAGGACCACTATACAGTATTGGATTTATAAAAACCTTTTATTTTTATCAAAAGTTTTTCAATTTTATTGACTGCTAAAAGAGTGATACAAACTCGCTGCAACAGCTTTTTAGAAATCTAGCGCGTGCCCCAGCTTTTTTCGATTGCAAGTTAGTTAGAACTTTTCTTAAGCAGATTTTTGAAAGAGAGAGGAATCCACATAGTGTCTAGTATTCTAAACTGTGAATGTAAAAGTATAACGGGGATTTAAAGGCACATCACATACCTGATTCCTGTTAACTATGCATACTACCTTCTAAATTAGTAGTAGGTAGTAAGGAATTCATTTATTTCAATTTTACATTTAATTAGAATGAAAAAAAAAACTAAATAATAATTAAATTACAAACTATGTACAGTTTAAATTAGTTAAGTTAGATTGACCCTAAAATAATTGCTGAGAAACGACACTTGTTTTTGCTATGAAAAATCTGTTACTGATTTTTTGTATGCTTACGGGTGCAAGCAAAAGTAAACAAATCGTTGGACTATTCAAAGTATTGATAAAACATTTAAAACTTATATAATGAATAAACATGTTATATCTCAGTAACAAGACGGTTCCCAGGAATGGTCCAAATGAAAACAAAACGGACGCAGTGATGGGAATATCATGTAACTTTCAGTTTTGTTGAATGTCTTCTTACATCCTTTATACTTTGTTCATACTGCGTATAGAAACATTCGTTTATCAATGAAAAGACGAATAACAGATAAAATAATAATTATTTATTATAAACCAAAATTGACCTAGACGATTTTGGACATAAACATTTCTGTTAATAGAACTCATTTTACAGTTGCACCGAAATGGATAGAAGAGCCAACAAACACATCGTTACTGTTGGGACAGCGAGGCGTAGTGTATTGCAATGCAAATGGTTACCCAACGCCGCAGATACATTGGATGAAGAGGGACGGTGAGTGGAATATTTACGCACGATCTATTGAGTACACTGTTATTAGTACTACGAACGTAGTTCCGATATTCTCGTCTCCTTCAAAAGTAAATTGGAATATTGCAACTAGATTCAAATTTTCATTCAGGTTTGTTTTTGGGCCAAAGGCATTTTTATTGTTGTTATCAAAGTCGTAAGTTAAGTAATCCATCGGATTGTAGGTAATACAGATTTTTTGCTTGTGTACTTTCTGGTCTGAAGTACTTGTCTTTATATTTCGTGTATTAGTTAATATTTATAAGAAAAATCTTGAAAAATTACTCGATCTGTAAGTCAGTAATGTGCACGAGTATTTTTATTGATAAATTTAAAATGAACTTGAATTCAAAACACATAAAGTAGGATATTGCATAATTGCGTGCAAGATAATAAATGCAAAATTTAAAACAAAATAAACAGTCTTGCATACTATGTTGAATTCTATTTGTAATATCTTTGAGTTCATTATTCTTTAGACTATTATTAAATAACCAATTATTTTTCTTCCAGCAACCCTAGGCATCTGGCGTCCAGTTCTGGACTTGGCCGGTGGTGGAGTCATGAGCTACCCAAACGGTACTCTGATCATTGAAGTGGTATCACTTTCTGATGAAGGCATGTACGCGTGCAATGTTGAAAATGGAGTGGGGGAGGCGCTGAATAAGAATCTATGGATCAGTGTTAATAGTAAGTATCTAAGATTATTTGGGATAAAGTGCGTGTAACACAACACTTTTATAAATATGAAAATTACCAGCTTCAGCCCGCTACATCATCAAATTTGATATATTGTCCCATAGGAATCGTCCTAACAATATCGTGTTATTCAACATTACAATCCCAGAGCCAAATGCCATCTAGGTCCGTTTAGCTTAAGCATGAAAGAGTAAATCCATCCATCCTTAAAAAAAACGCATTTGTAATACTGGAAGTATAGGATATTTTAGGATTAGTAGGATAATTTAATTTTCAAGAAATTCAATTCTACCAATTAAAAACTCTAAAATGTAGACGCCATCTCAGCGAGCTACTTACTTTTTACGAGTACTGCACACCCAACCTTATTAACACTGTTTAAGTAATAATTTTGTATACATTTATTATACATAACGATTGACGAAAATGCGCTGTGCGTGGTTACATATTTGGTCAATCAATCAAATTGATCGATTCGTACAATTAAGTGCGTATGTGGGAGTTGAAACATGAGATGTGTTTACTGTTCTCATCTTTCTAGAGTTTGGCGATCTAAATGACCTTGTGTACTAGCTGTTTGTTTAGAGAATTACGTCTCTTCTACTCTGAATTTAAGAGCCATATTAGTTGTATTCTGTTCAGTAATTAAGCTTAATTTCATTAATTACTTGATTACGTCAAATTAATTAAATATGGCAATGGTAAATGTGGCTTTGTTGCTTTACCGCAATAACAGTTTCGAAAACTAAAGCCTAGAGTAGATTAAAAATTGTCAGCGTTAAAAATCTTTACAATTATTTAAAAAAAATAGGGGAAATTATGTTTTTTTTTCAATTGAAAACCAGACTCAGGTTCATTTGTTAAACTGGGCCTTTTCGCGCAGCTATGGGGCCCACAAATAATGTTCTTTTATATTAACAGCTTTACCTTCTTTGTTGTGTACCACATAGACTGACCAATAAACTTATTTTCTCTCTTTCTTTTTACTTCTTTTTCTTTCTTTGTTTCTTTCGCTCTTTCTATCTTTCCTTATCCCTTTTTTTGTTTCATTCTTCTATTTTTTCTTAAGGTAAATGCTCCGACCAACCCCCGAAATTTAAATTTTCTTACGTTTTTTGCAATTTGCAAGTCAGTATTAGGTTAAAGTATGATTCGCGGGCGTAAGAAGTATGTATTTTCAAAATTATAACTTTAAACCTAATACTGACTTGCAAATTGCAAAAAACGAAAGAAAATTTAAATTTCGCGGGCTGGTCGGAGCATTCACCTTAACCAGAAGCTTTTTGTCTTCCACATTTTCCACAAGTAATAAACTTCCAAATTACTTCTAGAGCCGGTGCACTTCGAGTCGGTCGGTGCTAACTTGACTACGAAGATGGGTCTACCTGTGACCCTGACGTGCAGACCGCTTGGAGACAATCCCATCAGAGTCAAGTGGTCTCTGGATGGAAAACCTGTTGATTTCACTACGTCAAGGTAATTTTTATTTAATCAAGTCAAGGTTTATATGAAAGAATTGCCTAAAATACTATCATGCTTGTATTCCCCAAAGGGTTAGGTAGAGGTGTATCAATGTACACCCACAGCTCCCCGGTATGGTTTGGTCTTATGTAATATGGGGCGAGCCTAAAGTCATTTACCAGGCACAAAAAAATGTTTCACTAAAATTATCAGTCTAAAATCAATTCATTTATTCGTTACTGAGCGCTAAAGTACTTTGTTTATTAAATACTAGCGCCATCTAGGGATTTTCAGCGGGACTAAACAGATTCGCCTCATCTCCCGAACGAACCTCCACAGTAAAAGCGGCCAGACATTATGCTTATAAACCATTGAAAATTCTTCATCCACTTTTCACCCTTCGTGGAAAGTAGACGTAGTAACACAGCCATCCCAAAGATGGCGGTATACAAACTTAGAAGTTAGTTACGTACTATTTCAATTTGAGTGCATGGCATTTCAGTTTCAGGCTAGCTAGTGAGTAGACTTACTACCCGTTCTGATAAAGAGTAATAATTTAATATTAGTTTGTTTTTTTTTTTATAATTTTGATAATAAGCAATTTAATGCATGTCGGATGCATATTTTTTTTATGATATCTCTGTTACACTTGTCTGTTACCAGGTCTAAATAAACCGGGCAAAGTGTGTGTTACTAAAGGACACGTGTTACTTTACTTACTTAAGGATCCACGACGCTGGAAGGAAATCTATTTTTCCATTTCCAAATGTCAATTTTCATCTCAGAGACTGATTTGACAACTTTATGTTGTGTCCAACTTGTAAATAGTGTGCTTTATGTTCATGTAAAAGCACATTATTTTTATGTTTGTCTCTGAGACTAAAACATACACCTTAAGTTTGTTTGTTGAAGGTTTCTGAAATAGGACACTTTTAAATGTTGCACCCAGTTTAGTGCTGTTTTGTTTTGAAGACTTCAATATTTTTTTCAGGCTTACAATATCAGAGTCTATGACACACAATGGCCTGAACAGTTTGATCAACATCAATTATGTGGAGAGCAGAGACGGAGGCACTTACGAGTGCCGTGCTAGCAACCCTTATGGTGTTGCTGCTTACAATGTTCATCTGGATATACTTGGTAAGTAAATTTCTTCTGTCTGTGAATTCGTCTGGCTACGACGTAGACTTCAGAATTCAAAATTATTCTACGGAACACAAAAGCGAGACAAAATGTGTTAAGTTAGATCAATACCTATGTGTGTGCCTAATTTCAGCTGATTTGGTTCAGCCGTTTAACCTTGATTGAGTAACAAACATCCTTTCCATCCATCCAAACATGTTTATAATAGTAGAAGGATTTTCTTCAAAGATTCGAGCGAATGAAAAAAGTGTGCATTTAAAATTTTTACATAAAAAGTTAATTTTTCGTAAAATTGGCACTCATCATTTATTATGTATGCTTAACTTAGTAAGACGTTCACTATGAACTTTATATTAAAATAAATCAGTATGTTTGTTGAACAATCAGGCCTTAATGGCTAAACAATTTTGAATAAACTTTGGAACACGTATATACCATAATCTGTATTAAAACAAAACATAGAATACTTTTAGCTCGTTACATCCTAGTACTTCTCTATAGGATAATTTCCAACAGTCACGCGGACGAAACCGCTGGCAAAAGCCTTTACCTACTATTATTACAGAGCTAAAACTAGGTTTTTCAATTCCAGAACCACCAACGCCTCCTTTAGACCTTCAAGTAGACTCAGTTACCAGCAACTCAGTCAAGCTATCCTGGAGAGATACCATCAGTACACACGTGCAGTACTACACGATGCAGTACACAACCAACGACTTCATGATGTGGGATAGTGCTAAAAGCATCAATATTACTAGGTGAGAAAGTTCATTTTACATTGATCACCATTTCGGTTACTGTCTTTAATTGATTACCTATGATCATCAGCGTCAGAACTTTAAACCCATTTCTTGAATGAAATGTTTTTAAAATTAATTGTCAAGTGAGCGGAAGCTGCTGTGATTGGTTGTTGATAATTTAGTCATCCAATCATAGTAATGCATGTGCACTTGACACTAAGTCATAGATTTTTCAATCGAGGACATGATGATTGCGATGATTTGCAGAATCCTGACTTCATTTCGCTTACAGGTAGATGACGATACTAGCCCGAGATATACAGGAAAAGTTTTTAACCAGTGCGTAATTTTTTTTTTGGTAGTTCAGTGTCAGTAATAGGACACATTTCCGAGTTTAGTTAAAAAAAAATAAAAAAAAAAATTTCATCCTTATCCGAGTTTGAAATAAGCAAAACATGGACATAATCTATTCGCCATACTATCAATGAAAACTCTTGGCCACCCCCCGGGCGCATGGCTGGGGTGAGGGTGTGGGGAATGCGCTAGCGCCGAGTGACAATAAAATACGGTTTTTAAGTAAACATGTTTCGTAAGCGATAACTTTTTTTTTTGTACTAAGACATATCAAAATAAAATATACGTGTTTAATAAAACGTGTTGAAGTTTATTATGGCAAAATTTACGCACTGGTTAATTTTTTTTCCTGTATACAATTTAAAAAAAAGACGGCTTTTGCCCTGCTGTCAGGTCACATAGTCTAAGAATAATACAGATATTAAAAAGAGAGGAAAGGTCGCAGGACGAGTAGCGGTTTTTCCTTGCGTGTCGATTTCTACCAGTTAACTCATACCGCTAGCCGCGTAAAGGAACTTCGTCCCAATAATTCAATAATTTCTTCCATATCCCTTTCAGACAAGACAACGATGTTCGCCAGAACATAGAACTGAGAGATCTTCAACCAGCTATGGACTATAGAGTGAGGATCGCGTCAGGCAATCAAGTAGATCTCAGTCCTTATACGCAACCAGTACATTTTAGTACGCAGCAGGAAGGTAATTATGACGGATTTTTGTAATAGTCAAAGTCAAAGTCAAAGTCAAGGCCAAAGTCAAGGCCAAAGTCAAAACCAAAGTCAAAGTATTTTTTTTTAAGAATAGCTTGGCAAAGTTATCTCATGGAATTGATTATCTTATTCATCACTTTTAATATGTTGATGAGTTTGCTAAGACACTGCTGTATTTTAATTTACGTAACAACATGTGTCCATAAAAGAAATCGTTGCGTTCTGTGTTTTTTTGTTACACTAAATTATCAGTTTTTTTGAACCAAGTAATTTAAAGATTACCGATTAAAAATCCAAAATTGTCAAGGTCATATTAAATTCAAGGATAAAATTTAACCTTTCCAGCGCCATCATCAACACCACTGGGTGTTCAAGTTCAACAGACTGACAACCCAGGGGAACTGATCGTGTCCTGGCTCCCTCCACCTCGAGAGAGCCACAACGGACAGCTTCAAGGGTATCATGTGAAAGCTGTTCCAAGAATTAGTGGAGACCCAGGTAATCAAAGTTAAAGCACTTTTGAACATCAAAAATAGGTACGAAAAAAGAACTGAATCCAGGTGCCCCTCTAAAAGATAGTCTGCATGCAGATGAATGGCCAAGAAATTCCTTATTTGAATAAAGGATTTTAAATATTATGATATTAAAACTTTGTGATAATACTGAATGAGGCACAAGCTTGGCTCACCAACAATAATATAAGGAAAATAAAGAAAGATTGAACTTGGGTCCAGATCATGAGGATGATTCTTTACTGCAGCAGATAGGACCAGAGCGGAGGATAAACCAACAAATAAAATTCTATATGATTTATTTCTTTTTTTTTCAGTTCCAAATGACACACAAACTAAAATGGTGAAAGTGATGTCTAGAAAAGGCAAACAAGAAACGACTCTCAGTGGACTGCTTAAAAATACGAGGTTAGATTGATGGCATTCAATTTTTAAATCATAAAAATACCCCACAACCTCTTTACAACCTCTGTACTCTTGCATGCACCCATACGCATAATGTTTTGCGTTCTACTACTACTATAAACAGTAATGTAACATAATTTAAAAAACATTGGAAAAGTATTTACAATCCGTACTAATATTATAAATGCGAAAGTAACTCTGTCTGTCTGTCTCTTCTTTACGCCTAAACCACTGAACCGATTTCAAAGAAATTTGGTACAGATATAGTCTGGGACCTGAGAAAGGACATAGGATAGTTTTCATCCTGGAAATCTCCCGGGAACGGGAACTGTTAGACCATGCGGACGAAGTCGCGGGCAAAAGCTAGTATTTATAAAACTCCCACTACTCCTATACAATAGCGTGTTACCAAAAACAGTGATTTTTCCTTCTAAATTAATGTCGTGTCCTGGCAATAAATATTGTTCAGTGTTACTTAGTTTGATAGGAAGCGAATAGAATATTAGTTTTTAATTTTTCAGGTACGCTGTGTCTGTAAGCGCTTTCAACTCTGCTGGCAATGGACCGTTCTCGTTGCCTGTCTACCAAACTACCAGAGAAGGAGGTAGGGTACCAATTACAAATTGCACTTCGAAATACTGGCCTTCCTGCTTAGCAAAGGCCTCTTCTCATACCGAGAAAACATAAGCGTCAGGCAGATTGGCGAATTCAGGCTTATAGAATTTACCAGTTTCCCCTGCCATTTTATCTACGGGGAAGACAAATGCATCATTAAGCATACTTATGACACTTGGCAATGGTGTAAAAGATTCCTCCAGAGAAAAAAAAAACAAACAAACTTTCTTTATTTTGGACACTAATGACATGGGTGACAAAAAAACATCGTGAAGAAGCCTGGATTTATAATTAGTCTTATAAGTATTTTTAAAACCGCCCATACGCTTTGAACAAGCGTGATGATCAATGCTCGTACCTTTTCTGTATTAGAAGAAGCCTTTGCCCTGTAGTAGAAACAATAGTAGGCTGGTATTAATCTTCAATATTAATATGACTATGATGTATGTGAGTTATCTAATTGTTTCTCTTGCACCTTCAGCTCCAGAACTGCCTCCATCAGGAGTAGAGTGCAGAGGAGTGTCATCATCATCTCTGAGGATCGCGTGGCAGCCTATCACGTCTCACGGAACTTCACTGCTGGGGTATTCCGTGTATTACAGTACTGAAGGTAAGTCAAGATTTGGAAAATGCTGCTTCACTTATATAATTTTAGTAAGGCTGAAGGGGATAGAGTATGTCGGTAAGAATAAGTGAGTACTTGCTAGCTTCATTGCTGTGTGCTTTGAGGGAAAATGATGCAAGCCTGGTGACTCGGAGATCTTGGATCTCAAGCTCCACTATTAGCTTTATAGCTAAAAAAGCTTTAAAAAAATACGTTACCCACACTAGGAATATCTCCTGTATAATTATAAACTCACATACACAAACAGGCAGACACAGAATAACTATTTGTAGGCCATTAAAATAATTGTAAAAGCAGTAGCCAACCGTGTCGTCTTCTACAGTACTGTAATTAGTAGTCTTCTACATTTATCTTTCCATATTCCAGACGGGCCCTGGCAGAACATTACGTCTGCACACACTGAGCTGTACCTCCAAGCACTGCTGAAATACACCAACTATACGGTGAAGGTCGCTGGCTTCTCAAACTACGGGCTGGGACCTTTCTCGTATCCTATCGTTTGTACTACGTTGCAGGATGGTGAGTTTCTAAAAAATATGATTAGTTGACTTTCTGTAAATTTTTATCTGAAATTGCCAACCCCTAAGTTGTTGCCCTAAGTTGCTGTGCCCTATGGGGTTTGTAATGATATCAATTTTACATATAATGTACCACCTAAGAATACACATGGAAAAGTAATAAATAATAATAGTAATAGTAATAATAGTAGTAGTTAGTAATAGTAGTAGTTATTAGCGATGTACACTTTTTTTTATCTTATTGCATGTTAAATGTTTATTTTGATTTAATTTTATTTATTTTGTAAATTCAGATACAAGTTTCTTGTTATCGAATAAATGACTACGACTATGACTATGACTAAAGATATTAGGCAATGAAAAAATGAAAACGATTTTTGCAAAATTTACTTCATTTTTCTAAGTATTTGAAAACTTAACGCTGATTAATAGTTAATGATTTAATGTACGGATAATAATGTAACATATTTGGCTTATTAAATTAGTTTGTCGTGAGTTAACTCGTTGTGAGCGGTCAAAAACTATAATCTATGATGGTTGATATTACTAATTGACTTCTTATCTACCCGTAGGTGTCCATTTTACTATTTCTTACCGTTCTTCTTCAGTAAGAGCTATTCTAGATGTAGTAAAGCTAAAAAAAAATCTTTTTACAATTCCAGTACCCGGTCCACCATCAGCTATAAAAGTTTTGGTATCATCGCCCACTTCCCTTCTCGTCAGTTGGAAGAGACCAGAACAAGCGAATGGAGACATCTCACATTATACTGTTTATGTTAAACCTGTTTCAAGGTAAGCATTACCTGGTCATTTAGACTAAGATCCTTGCATTGAAAGAATTAAGCGTCATTTTTGCATGACTGTTTTTTTTTTTCGAGGCTAGCCAAGTGTAGGGCAAACTAGGTGCACTCCTACTTCCCTCGGGTCTCGTCCGGTGAGACGGTATGAAATGACAGGGGTGAGATCAGGCCCAGGAACAATGACTTTATGCGCTTTCTGAGTCACGGAGGTGTTACAACTACTTTCGGACTCCAGGCTGTTATTGAGGAAATTGTGATAAAAAACCCAATAACACTTTTTGCCCGACCTGTGAAACGAACCACGACACCAACGGAGCAGTAAATAATAAAGAAAGAAGAAGTAGAGAACAGGAGCATTGATTGACGCTTGCTCAAGGTGGATTAGCGACTAGACTTAATATTACAAGTTCGGTTTCCTTACGATATTTTCCTTCACCGATGTTTGCTTCCACACCGATTACATCATTACTCTTTCCTTAATCTTGATTATTCATTACATTCTTTCAGTACAAGCTCTCCACAGAGCTACCGAGTGGAATCAACACTAGAAACGCCTCTCCGTCACCTGACATTTCCACTGTCAGGTCTGTCAACTGGCAGACAGTATGAAGTGTTTGTGAGGGCTCATACGGCTGTCGGTGAAGGCACTCCAAGCAACAGGGTCCATATTGACTTATCTGCTAAAGGTTAGTTATCTGTATTGAAATATTTTAGACTAACTTATGACCAGGAATGCGTCTACATGAAACCCAAGTATTTTGTAAAACATATTTTTTAATATTTCGCAATAATGTAGGTCTCTCCATCCATAAAATATTTTTTGTAATCGGAACAGTATTTCCAGATGTAAACTCTTATTAACAAACGAACAATTTTACTTCTTTATAGTTTTACTTGAGGTGATAAAGTTATCTTTTAACTCTAAGTTAGTAGATTCCTAACATAAGCCCTACGAGTACCTACATTTTTTTAAGAACAATCGTAATCTAATGTCATTCTATATCTGTGAAAAATGCCTCTGCTTTAACGATCTCTTCTGACATTGATTAGTGTTGACATGAGATTGCAATTAGATTTTTAAAAACGTTTACATTTACTCGAATCTTCTTCGAATGTTCTTCTGGTGTTCTTTCAAACATTCCATTTATTATTTTCAGTGGTAGCCGGGGTAGCTTCACTGGGAGGGCCTGTCTCCGTAGGAGTTGGAAGCTCCCTCCTCCTAGTGTGTCAGTGTGTGGGATCCCCACCACCACGTACCGTGTGGTACCACAAACATAACATCATCACCCATCATCCGAGGTTCACGAGGAACCATGACGATAGTCTGTTGATTAATAGTGAGTACTACTTTGATGCTTGTATTATGAGATTTTATTGTTAAGTAATGTACAATATTTACAGATTTAATTAATAAGATAACCTAAAATAGGAACTAAATCTAAATAGTATCAAAAAAATTCTACGCATCAACTGGAAATTACTCTAGACAAAAAACTACTGCTCGCAACTTCATCTGAGTGGTTTTTTTCACCCGCAGTGACGCCTTTGGTTACTGCTGCGCCTCTGTGTGTCGTAGCATAATGTTATAATTATAGCTTATACTGTTTCTCATGAATCTAGTTATCATATCCAGATACAATTTTTCCAATTCTTCTGATAGTTCAAGAAAATTGCGCGTTTGACAAACAAAAAAAGAACTCTACAGCTTAATTATATTTAGATAACAAAAATATTTTCTATTTTTCTTTCCAGATATAGACCAGTCTCTAAGCGGTAACTACACCTGCTTAGCTAAGAACCTGTATGGTTCTGACTCCGTGTCTTACGAGGTATCGGTGCTGCCTACCCCAGAACCTCCTAGCTTGAGGGTAACCTCACATAAGAACGCCATACACCTGCAGTGGGAGTTACCCAGAAAAATTGGTGGGAAGACGCAGAAAATAAGTGAGTGGTTTTATAGATATTTGTTTAGTTAACATTACAGTTCTTTTTACTTGACTACGGCGAAGCAAAAAAGAGGGTTATGATTTTAACCAATATGTACGCGTGAGTACGTAAATGTACATATACGTACATATGTATGTCCATCAGTCCCCCATAACTTTTACAAATTCTTATCACAATTTGACAAATGAGGTATATTTAGAAGCCTCTTGATTGACCTTTAGTTATAGGCTTTGTGACGTCACAATAAACTAAACTTTGCGCCCTCTAGAGAACATAGTAATGAACTAAAAAATAACGGAACTAAAGACGGAAATCTGCCGCGCAATAATGCGAGCCGCTGCGGCCCGACACAGTGTGCGTTATTTCATACAAATTGTATTGAAGCGATTTGAGCGGATTTTTGCGCTCCTCTCCGCCCCGCTGCGGCCCGGCATAATGTGCTCGAACCTTTAACAAACAAATTAAAATATTCTTCAGTTTGATTATATTAATATACCTAAAGCATGATGGTTAATGCCACGAGCATTCTCTGCATAAAAATAACCTTTGCCCTGCACCAAATAGGCTGAGTTTATTATAACATTTTCCAACGATTTCAGGTTACAATCTAACATGGAAAGAAGCCAACGGCTCCTGGCAAGACGCCTGGTCCAGTAAGGGCACCTCTCTCCAAGGTACCCAGGAGTATACCCTCCAGGGTCTGAAGTGCGGCACCAAGTATTCTCTGAGGATGACGGCAGCTAACAGTGTGGGGTCCTCACAGCCGACTTATATGGATGCCACTACTTTGGGTGGAGGTGAGCTTACAATTTGTGATTTGTGTTAATGTAGATAGGGTTCTTTTTGCAGTGATTTAAAAAAATCAAACTAGAAAGTTTGATATTTTTAGTTTTGATTAAACTTAACTAGCATACATAAGTATTTGAAATAAATATAAAAGAATTATTGTCTTGTTTATTTTTGAATTTTAAATAGAATTATCAAAAATATTATTATAAAATATAAACAACTCATGGGACCTATGACCAAATGATCCATTAATATGAATACAGCTTTCAAGCCATATAAATATTTTGTGGGAAACGAATTTTCAGAATTGAGTTTGTATCTCGCAAAATGAAGTAACCCAATTCAAATTTCTCCCATTTGTCAAAGCAATCGTTGTGTTTTGGACATTTAACGCTGGAGTCAACACATTTAGCAAATTTAATTAATTTGACAGATTATAAATTGGTTTGTTTTGGCAGAACCAATCAAGTAACACGCTCATGGTAGATCTTTAGCATTAACAAACCTAGTCTTCTTAAACTACCAGCAAATCTACAGAAACTATTCTCTTTCCAGTCCCCATATCACCAACTAGTACCGAATGGTTCTGGAGCAACGCTACACACATATACATACAGCTGAGCGGCTGGGATGACAATGGATGTGAGATCACCAGGTTCGATGTGGAGTATAAGGAGTATGGAGGCAAGACTTGGAAGAAGGCTGAAAATAGACTGGTGAGTAAAAACTTCTCAATTCATATTTGTAAACTGTGTGTTACCCGGTTTCTGGATAATATGTGACAATTTGCCAAATGTGCGTGCTATGATTGGATGTTGATAATTCAGTCAACCAATCACAGCAGGAAGGCAATGCTATACAAACTTTCACGAACGTTCGCATCAAAATCAAAGTCAAAGCATTTATTTCAATTAGACCATTTGCAACCACAAGCACTTTGAAATTGTCAAGAAGCTCGAGTCATTTCTTGGAGTGTTTATAATTATTAATTCATTATCTTCCCAAAGTTTAAACGTCAAATCTTATACTTTTTACGTATTATAATATAGTAGTCTTTATGCAGGATACATTGCGTTCCCTTGTAATTCTGTATGATTCTATATACAAATATTGTAAAACAATGATTTTAAAAGAATATGACTGTATGGAGTTATTTGTCCATTCTTCTCCGCACGAAAATAACTTTTGGAAAGGGCAATCATTTTTTTATTTTTCTTGCATGTGACGTTCAAAAGTGCCATTTAATGGCTTTTTTTTTTAATTAATCATCTAACTTTAAACCTATAACAATCCCACAAATAATTCCAGCCTCAACTCGACCAAGCGTGGAACCACTACGTGCCCACCTCGATCCTTGCTCAGCCCAACTCCTTCGTGTTGGCTGAACTGTCACCAGCACAGTGGTACCATGTCAGAGTAACTGCGGAAAATGCGGCCGGGGTGTCTACGTCATTGTATAGTTATGCTACGACTACCGTGCAAGGAGGTAAGATATTTTCAGGGTTCTCTACAGCGGTCTGTCTGTCCATCTGTCACTTTCTGCGAGTAGTTCGACAGAGATACCGCGCCCCCGGAACGCAAAGGGCACAAGAAGGAACATGGATGGGTTTTAGTCAGTAAAAAGTCTCTCATCGTGAATTGAGGTACCCTGCCAATCTTTAGCGTCAGGTTGACAAAATGGTACACACACGAAAATAAAACACAAAGTTAAATTAGAGACTACAGCATGGGGTTATTTAAGAAAGGTGTTTTGAGGTTTTTACGGGGTCGGCAACGCACGAGTGATGCCTCTGGTGTTGCAAGTGTCCATAGGCAGCGGTAACCGCTTAACATCAGATCTTAGATTGTTTGCCACCTTCAGAGGATTAAAAAAAGAAATATTATTATAATCTCTTTGGACAGTCAATATCATGAGCTCTGAGACTATTTTAGACAAGGAAGTTAGTACATTGACATGGTTTGACTAACTTGAGTTTATTATTTCAGAATCCGTGGGACCACCATCAGAATTCTTTGATTTGAACATGTTGGTGATAATCTGTAGCTCAATACTTCTGATGATTTGCTCATTGACTTGCGTGTACATTCTCGTCAAGAGACATAAGTAAGTATAACATTAAATTATAAACTTTTTAGAAAATATTCAAGAAAATTTGAGTTACAAATGTGGCGACATCTATCGAGGCACATGTGAACTACAATATTGTGATGTAGAATGTCAGCGAAATTTGTATAATATACCTAGAGATTCTGAACCAGAAACTGACCGTCGATAACCGTCGTGTATGCTGTTTCTCAAACTCATAATTATTAATAAAAAAAGAAGTTTAAAAAACTAAAACCCGACTACAAAAAAATCACGTTCTATAAAGTATGAAACAAGAAAACATTCTCATCTGAAAGCCGTGGTCGTATGCCACTTTCCCCTAAACTTTAGTGCTAAAGATTAATGTTCTATTACTATACACATACTGTTTTACACACGCACATGGAATTAGGTTGCATACGACCCACGGCTTTCAGATGAGAATGTTTTCTTGTTTCATACTTTTTAGAACGTGATTTTTTTGTAGTCGGGTTTTAGTTTTTTAAACTTCTATATTATAATCTTCTTTTTACTGACTAGTCTCCATTGATAAATTGCCACCGGGACTAAGATTCGATCAGGAAGAATATTATTACTAGCAATTTTTCTTACAGATCATTTTTTTTTCGCTGTCACGCATAACGTAGCTATTACCTAGCTAGCTATTACCAGTAGTTCCGCAGAAAACAAACAAACAAACTCAACTTTACAATATTAGCAAAGACTTTAATTTTACCAATTCTCCTTTCAGCCATCAGCATTTAACAGAATACAGGAACTCTTTGACAGCTGAATGCAAGTCCGAGAGGAGTAACGTGACAGTCAACACACCGCAAAGTGTACCTACTGACATGAACAATAGAGTTTATAGTACACCGGTACATCTTACTGCTGAGAATAAACATGGTGAGAATATTTTGTATAATTTTGTCGTTGTTTTCGTCGTGTGTCTAAATATACCGGCGAACTGTGGGTGTACATTGGTACACCTCTGCCTAACCCTTCGGGGATTACAGGCGTGATGGTATATTTATATATATTTTTTTTTTTGTAAAAATAATTTGTATAATTTTTTTCTTACCTTTTACAGAACTATATGAGATAAGTCCATACGCGCAGTTCGCGATAGGTTTCCGAACGTTCGGACATGTCGACAACCAAGAAGTGCCAAACAGGGTCCACATGCCGGGGAACAGCAAGTCTAGATATGACAGCGGTGAGTGTAGATATTATGTACAGAAGCCATCAGATCAAGCTATCCCAAACTGTAAAATGTTCCCAATTGATAATGAACCTTATGCTTTTGTAATAAAGTTGAAAAATTATCAAGGAACTGTCCGACTCCTTGACAATTCAGAATTTTCGGGTAAATTGTTTAGTTTAAATAAATACTTATAATTGTTGGCCACATTTATCACGACATCTATTCAGTAACGTTGTTAATGTTCTCTAAAGCGTAGGGTGTAGGGACAGTTTGGGCTCTGTAGTAGGTATAGGCCAAAGGTGTTCATGTATTTGGATGATAACACAGTGTTTAATATTGCATTTATTCTTTCAGAAACAAGTTTTCAAATGCGATCAGAGTCAGAAGAAAGTGACTGTGTATCGCGAACTACGACACTTAAAAGTGTGCCAAGAAGTAAGTTTACAAAAAGTTAAGTACTTCACACGATTAGGCTCTCCTAACACGACCGATTTTTTGTCGGATGGGTGTGTTGGTGTATCGAAATCTGTCGATTGTAAGCGAAAAGGCTTAACCAATACTTTCAAGAACCACTTCTCTAAAAATAATATTTAGCCTGGTGGTTCTAAGCGCGACTGCTACGCTAAAGGTCTTGGGTTCGATTCCCAGGATGAGCAAAATGTTATTGGGTTTTTCTATGAAATTCTCAGTAGCCGCTCGGAGTTAGGATTTGTGCCCGCTTGATGGCAATAGTCTCGCCCCCTATCACACAAGACCTAAACATACCGGCGAACTATGGGTGTACATTGGTACACCTCTGCCTAACCCTTCGGGGAAAACAGGCGTGATGGTATGTTATGTTATATTACGTAAACATAATTTTCTTTTCTTTCATAGAAGCATGCAGAATTCCACATCATAGGTAGCCGAAACAGTAAGAAGATATTAGAAAACAATTTTAAATGGTTGTGTTCATATCAACTGGTTTACTCAATTGTGTCAAAAACGTATTATAAGGTTGTATCAATTTTATTTGTATAACTTTTGAAGGGTTTGGATTCTGCCAAAATGGACTATCCCACATGTCAAAGTTGCTCCCATTTTTCGAAGTAATTGTAATGATTTGAATTTTATTTAACGGTGATTAATTTTAAATCTGTTCTTAGTATAACTTTTAGATGTTACTTTGAACCATCACCATACTATAATATTTGCTGTGATCCGGTTTGAAGAGTATGGGTGCCGATGTAATTACAGACATACGAAATATTTCAATTTTGTCTCTGGGACGTCAACGCATTTGCAAGCACCTCTGGTATTGCAGATGTCTGTAGGTAGCGGTGACCACTTCGCATCAGGTAGTCCGACGGCTTGTTTGCCATCGAGTGATAATTATAAAAAATACTGTTATTGCTGCATAGTAATTTAACACATTTGGCGTAAATAATTAGTTTGGCGTATTTTTTTTTTATTATGGGTTGGGTTGTTTTGGCAGAACTAATCTCTAAATAATAATAGAGTTTTTAGCTACCTTTTATGAATAAGTATGTTAGGCAGCAGTGTGCTATTAGCCATTTTATGTTGTGGCAAAGTGAAAGTGCAGTATATTTGTTATTGATTTTCAGTGCTTAAGATTTTTATCCTGTCCCGTTGAACTTGTTCTCCTAGATTCGATTTCCAGGTCGGGCCAAGTGTTATTGGCTTTTTCACTAGGATTTTTTAAGAAGCAGATCGCTCATAATTTTATTAAAGAAATTGCCATAAATTTTGGCAAACTGCTCCTAACATATTGTTGATACATTTGTTTTGTTGTCTTTAGTAGTGATGGAATGAATATTCGAATACTTTGCGAATAATTAAATACTCATTACATCACTGGTATAATTATGTAAAACTAGTCAAGTTTTGATCTCAATAGCATAATATTACCGAAAGAACATATTTAAAAAAAAAACTGTTTATCATCTTTTGTTCATAATGTGTAAGTTTTTATAAATAAAATAAAATAATGTTAATTAATAATGAATTGTATAAATTAGGTACGTTTTTATTGTAAACTTTTCATCGTATATAGTTTTTATGTAAACGAAAATCAGTAAAAAATTAAATAGAATATTTTCAAAATTGTATTCTTAAAAAACGTTCATGCTATACCAATAAAACAGATTTTAAATTAAAAAAACAATACAAGGATATTAAAAAAATAATTACCCTTATTTAAGGAGTCATTATAAAATGTTGCCAAATAATAATTTAATTTCTCTTTCGTTATTTTTTCACATTTCACACAATAATTCATGTATTGTATTAATTATTTAAGTTTTCTTACAGTAACTATGTTTAACATAAGTAGCTATTTTAATAAAACCCAGTTTCACTACGTCTTCAGACAAACACAGAATTACTTATTAAAACAGTTTTGCTTTATTATCAGCCGATTGTAATTAAAAACTTCGCCGCGAGATGGCGCTTACTTTTTGACACCTGTCAAAATGATTTTAAACAAAAAGCGACCTTATGGGCGACGTAATCAATAGTTTGTCAAAAAGAATTCTCATTTTCCAAGGATTGTGTAAAAGACACCACGAACAATTGTCATACTTTTATGAGTTGTTAAAACGTGATTCCTCTATAGATTTTAGTACGATAATAGCAAACTATGACGTCACTTATTTACCAAATCAAATGACTAAATATTTATCGGTTTTAAAGCGACTAAAAATCAAATGTTACAGGTAATTGAAAATTGATCAAGTTTTCTGAGCGTTTATCAAGGGGTTAATAAAGTGTTTATCAAGGGGAAAGCCAGACGAGCGTAATTTTTTGTGTCGCGTAATTTCTGTTACTTTCGGTTTCAACAAAACTACTGTTTCGTTTACTCTGAGACGCAAAATGAGTTGTCAATTTCAGTAGAAAGTAAATTACGCGGCCCAAAAAACGGGAATCTCAACTGACGATATTACTTTTGTGTGGCCTCACCTTAAGAGAAGTCGTGTCTTGCGATTATTGCTTAATAGTGTCAGTTATTCAATTGAACTAATGTATTCTTTATGATCATTTAATGTAATTCATACTTGACACTGCCACAGTTTATATGCTCAATTTTTATTCATGGTGTAATATTTATTATGTTTTTTTTAATGTCTGAAGTCAGAGAAACAAGAATAATGTACTCGTAGTAAAAAACTAAAGTAAATTGAAAATTAATTATCTTCAAAAAGACTGATTGTTTAACGTTTATTTTTTAATAATGTAAATCCTCGATTTACTATAGAAATAAAATTTCGAAAATATTAAATGTTAGAATACTAATATTACTTGTTTTATTTTATACCACCTAATTTAAAGATTTGGGCACAGCAGTTATTTTGTAAGGCCATTGGAGAAGTAAAAGTTGTTCAGTTATACGAGTACCTTATTATAGAGGAGATAGGGCTCTCCCTATCTCCTCTATAATAAGGTACTCGTATAACGGTCGTCGTCCTTCAGAGAAACTCCAAGCATTGCCAGAGGGCAATGCTTGGAGTTTCTCTGAAGGACAGAATTCGTAATGAAGTCATCCGCCAGAGAACTAAAGTCACCGACACTGCTTGTAGAATTAGTAGGTACGCTGAAATGAAAGTGGGCTGGTCATGTCTGCAGATGGACAAACGGTCGGTGGAGCTAACTCGTGTTGGAGTGGATACTACGTTTAGGAAAACGCAGTGTGGGATGCCTTGCTGCACGGTGCACCGACGATTTGAAGACGGAGGCAGGCAGCGGATGGTTGTGAGCCGCCCAGGACCGAGATGGTTGGCGCTCTTTGGGGAAGGCCTACGTACAGCAGTGGACGGCTATGGGCTGATATGATAATATGATATGATGACCTTATTATAATAGCACAAAAGCCACCACTTCGACACAGCAAAAGTCTGCCACCATTATGTGTAGGGTCGTTACATAAGTAGATGCCTGGTATTGAATCCATAAACTCATGCAGAGAAGAAGCAGGCGTCTTACTACTAATTTATTACGGTAGTCATTTATTAGTAAATTGATTTTTTTTATATTTATCATTGGATGCCAAACAAGCCGACGACGGTCCACTTGGTGTTTAGTGGTCACTTCTACCTATAGACATCTGCAATACCAGAGGCTTTGCAAATGCATTGCATTCCAGATACAAACTTGAATTGTCTCATGTACCTGTAATTACATCGGCACCCATACCCTTCAAATAGAAACACAGCAACGCTGCTTGGCGGCAGAAATAGGTATAGTGGTAGTACTTCCCTGGAGTAGCTCCTTCACAAAGGGCTCTACTACTACTAAAAAAATATTATAATAAAAGAAAAAAGATCATAAATACCTACCATTACAGAAACTGAGCTTTATGAAGCGCACACTACTTAAAAGAAAGTGAATTTAGTTATCCTACTTCCTACTAATATGGATGGATGTTTGTTACTCTTTCATGTTTTAACGGCTGAACGGATCTAGATGGAATTTGGCTTTGAGATAAATTGTACTGTAAAAAAACACATAGGATACTTTTTATCTCGAAAAAATGTACGGTTCCCGTAGAATAATATTTTTTAAAATTTTAAATGGGAGACGCCCGCCACTCTATTCCCAAACCACTGCAACTCCTGTAAGCCACAATCAACAGTGGCGACCGCCCGAGAAGCGCCGAAGCAACTTCAAGTGTCTTGGGATCCCACAACAAAATTAATCAGAAAGAAATAGCAGAGAAGTAAGAAAAAGAAGTAAGATAATATTTAAAATTTGATACGGATGAAGTCACAAACAGAAGCTAGTTTTCTAATAACCAAAAAAAGATCGTACCATTATCTATAAACATTCTAAGTCCAATGAAGCGAACAAAACCCAAATGAAAGTGAATTTAGTTATTGGAAATAATACCAAAACAGCAAACTAAAGTCTATTAAAACTAACAAAATGTTAGAAAGTTTCACTGTAAAAGTTTTCGTATAAAATCGTTTCAAACAACGATTTACTTTGAGTGTGCATTGAATCGAAAAATTGGCGTCGAACTCCCTAGGAAAAGATAGCAAAGTTTTTTGTTATACGTAGGTGTTTTAACTTCGACTAGATGCGAGTAGCAACAAGACAATAGTACAGATTCGTTTATTGTTAAGTAAGTTCTGCTCGCGATTTCGTATGCGTAGTAGCTAGTAAAGTAAAAAATAAGTTTTAAAAACTAAAACCCGACTACTAAAAATTCACGTTCTAAAAAGTATGAAACAAGGAAACATTCTCATCTGAAAGCCGTGGTCGTATGCCACCTAATTCCGGTAAATTAAAGTAAGTAAAGTTTGATATGCAACACAACCATATTTCGGAGAAAAAAAAAAATTCACATCTTCATGAGCCCTAGAGAGCGCCACACACAAATTATTGCAACATAACGTAGCCTATACCAGCGGACAATTTAGACGCTTCCAATGACACCTTATTTGTCAATTTACGTTGGATGGTTTAGAAGTTATGAGGGAACAGATGAACATCCATACATACATACATACCTACATAAATACATACATACCGGTCAACCTCATAACCCTCCTTTTTGCTTCGCCGTAGTCGGGTAAATAAAATGTCTAATGATGCTTAGCAGTCGTAAAACATTTTTGTAATCGGTCAAGTAGTTCCAGGGATTACCTCTTACAGACACAAAATTTATAGTGTTATAACGCATAGAAGAACTTCATTCAACAAAGCAGTTTTTGTTTAGTTTGATTTTGAACTTCATCATCAGACAAAAGGCTATTTAAATCCTTATAATGAAAATGAAATCAACCTGTTTATTGTCCCCATGCTTGCTCGATGCAGACTCAAATTACTGATACTTGTAAGTCCAGGTTTCTTCACGATGTCTTTTTAGTGATGTCTTTTTTTTTTTTTTTTTTTTTAAGATGGTAAAATCATCAAATGACCCCTCCCATCCTGGGCGGGGCGGGAGGGAGTGTCAGACTTTTACTGACTAAAAACCATCTATGTTCCTTCATGTGCCCTTTGCGTTCCGGGGGCGCGGTATCTCTTTCGAACAACCCGCAGCCCCGGATGATGTTTTAGTGATGTCCAAGTTAAACTTAGAAAGTACACATGGATTGAAAAGTCAGATTGGTATTGAATATCGAGCACCTAGGCCATCACAATATCTCTAGAATATTGGAAACTCGATCGTGCAAAAAACTTTATCTTGAAATATCTCCATCATCAGAATTTCCCAGGTAAAGTCCAGAACAAAAAACCACAACCAGACTTACCAAGAGATAACTGGTTGCCCAGTAACTGGGTTGTGGAGGTCAGATAGGCAGTCGCTCCATGTAAAACACTGGTATTCAGCTGCTTTCGGGTTCAACTGGAAGCCGACCCCAACGTAGTTGAGAAAAGGTTAAGCAGATGTTGAGTCCAGAACAAAATAAATGATCACAACGATGAGAAGAACATGTAACTTCAGGCTCTATTCACACTACAGGCCTTTTACAGGAAAAAAACCGTAGATATCTTTCTACCGTTGTAAATTAGGTCATCGATTTAAATAGAACGGGGCTATCCAATTTTCCGCTTCGTGTGTTCCGACCTCCCGGGACTTAAGGACTTAAGTTCAGCTGTACATGTTTCAATAAAAGTTTCTTTCTGAATGTTTTTGGATGATTTGTTGATATAGGATGAAGGATGGAACGGATGCAAAATTATAATTACCGTAAACAATGTAAACAAGGGTTTAATTAACCCCTTACTCGTATAGAGACCATGGATCGGTAAACAGAAAATTGGAATCTCAAATTGAAAGGCAAATGATCTTGAAAAGAAATGGACCCTATTGCCCAATTTTTTTTAAGAGTCTTTATGGACTTTCTTACCTACCCATTTTTCTCCATACGAAACTAACTTCTGGATTGGGCAACTAGATTCAATATCATTTTTTTTTTCCATGTAATTGTCGTTTAAAAGTGCCTTTTAATGGTCTAATTGAAATAAATAATTTGACTTTTGAGTTAACGAAACAGCGGCCTTTTTGTGGGACAAGCCCACCACACTGTTCCCAAACCACTGCAACTCCTGAAACAGCTGGTCTGTAGGATAAAAATTGAGGTGGAATGAGTTTCACGTGAGCTAATAAAGTGAGACTGCAGATATTCCCCACCGAATTTCAAATACGACTGCCATTCTTAGTGGAGACTAGCTTAATATCGCAGGAGATATTATAGACAAAAAAAATGGAATTCTCCAGGCCGATTACGGCCACGGCGGCTAACCTTAATGCAGACTAGCCACGTACGTCATATTCTGGGGCAATTCGACGAACAGAGAAGCTGCTTTTAAAGCGCAAAAGCGATGCATTAGAGCCATGTTTGGACTTCAGGTAACGGACAGTTGTGAACCTTATTTCAAAAAGTATAAAATTCTTACACTACCGTCTTTGTATATTTACGAAACTGCGTTATTTGTTAGACAAAACTCACATTTGTTTCCACGTATGTCAGATACTGTTAATCGTAACAGGCGAAATGACATGTTACGAGTGCGCAGAGCTAAGACAGCGCTAATGAGAAAAAGCATATTTTGCATAGCTCCGCAAATCTATAATAAAATTCCAAGGGAAACCGCTGAATTGAATTTAATTCGTTTTAAAAAAAAGTTCAAAGACATACTATGTAGCAAATCTTATTATGATTTAAATGACTACTTAAATGACAATTTGACATTATAACAATTATGAATTGATATTTGACTGTATTATTCTGCTGACATTATATTTTTTATTTTTATTTTTATTATTTTTAACTGACATAACTACCACCTATTCATATTTAATTTCATCTTGACATCGCAATATTATTAGTCCTTGACATTATTACCTACCTATGTTGTTTTATTATTCTATGTTTGATTTTTAATAATGTAATCGACTTAGATTCTTGGATAATAATGTAATATTTAACGTGTAATCATAGACATGCATACTGTATCAAGAAAGTGTACCCACCTACTCCGAATTTGCACGCCATTGTATGGCAGGATATGCTGTGACACTATTATTTAAATTAAGACCACATTTCTGATGTATTTACCATATTCTGACAAATAAATGATTATGATTATGATTATGATTATGTACTCAGGAGATATTATAGTGCACAAGTGTGTGCGCAAACACAGGTGCACTCCCTCTTCCCTAACTCTCATAGCCCGATGGGACGGCAATCCGACACGACCGGAGAGAGATCAGGCGCAGGACCAACGGCTTTACGTGCTTTCCGAGGCACGGGGGTTTGTGGGGGCGGGGGGGTGTAGACAATAAGACAAGTGAACAATTATCCATAGTATAGTGTGTACATATAGGTGTGCACTCCCTGTTCACTCACTCTCATAGACCATAAGGCGGTAATCTAACACGATGTGAAGAGATCGGGCGTAAGATCAACGGCTTTCCATTTCACGCCACCAACTTCTAAACTCCGGGTCGTTAATGAGAAATTCCTATCATGGGAATCGAAACACGCGAAGGTTAGTAATTTTCCGTACTCGTACGAGATATTAAGAAGACTATAAGCCTAGATATTAGTGTCTTTATCCTATGAACTAAATTTCCTTGAGTTTAATTACTTATTGATTATGTTATTTTTTTATATTATCATTGGATGGCAAACATGTTGACGGTCCACCTGATGTTAAATGTTCACCTCTACCTATAGACATCTGCAATACCAGAGGCCTTACAAATGCGTTGCCATCCCAGTGGCAAAGTTGAAATTTCTCATGTGCCTGTTATTACACCGGCATCCATAACCTTCAGACCGGAACGCAGCAACCTTGCTTTGCGGCAGAAATGGTGTAGTGTGGTGGTATACTTTCAATGGTATACTTTTAATGGTGTACTTTCCTGAATGAGCTCCTTCACAAAGAGCTCTACTTCTGCTGAATAGAATATGATTTTCGTATAAAGTCAGCTAAAACTAAACACGCTAAAATAAACCCATTGACATACCAACCACCAACATATTATTTCCGTAGCATATTCAACCAAAACAAACCAGCGAAACAAAGCAAATGATAGCCTATTAGCAACAGAACAAAGCACAAACTCCCTTTATAAATATTTGCTGATAGCCAACAATATAATTCTGTACTAAATTATTGTACAAACAAACTGATTGTTGTGCACATAACTACCAAACACTTTCGTTGGACCACGACAACTTGCAAACTTCGATAATATAAAGTTTGGGGTGGGAATTATTCGAGCCCTTACCGCTGGTGTTACTACTCGAAGTTAGTGAGTGAGTTTTTACGATTACATGGTTCAAATAATTTATGTTAATTAGTGACTTTTAATTCACCGTGCATGTTTTAGGATAAGAAAGTGCTTATGAATACGAACTAGTTTTATTAAGGAACTCACTCTGAAATATATTTCGGGTGTAAAATAAAAAGACGTTTTACGCTTTGTCTAATCATTGCGATCATTTTTTTGTTCTTGTCCATACTTGGGCACCTTCCAGTTTCGTACAAAAACAAGTTTTAAATGTTTTAACTTTAAATACCGCCACGACCCGTGTACTGTTTTATGCACTTACAAGCACAGTAATTGGTGTGCGTTGTTGTTGGCGCGTTTTCCCCCAAAAAAAAGTAGTTGTTTCCCAGCAATAATTTTTGCTCAATGTTGCTTAATTTGATGTTACGAGTTATGTGTCTTATTACACCCCGTATACATAATCTCTTTACTTGCACTTAATGTTTCACTTTTGAGCAACTATTTGCGTTTTCGGGTACGCTTAGAACGCTCCAGAACGCTACTCATACCGGAAAACTCGTGGCTAATTTCTGGGCTGACTCAGAAAACACTCCCATTAACACGCTAAAAAAGTCTCACTATCATCTCACAAAATGTCGATCCTATATTTGATTGAGAGGCCAACACCTCTCCATCAAAAACAGCTCCCACGACTTTCTAATTTCAAACTTTTAACCCATCATATATTACTACTATCCCCATTACAAAGTCGAACGAAACTCGATCGTTCCAACTTCGCTTGCCAAAACATTCTGGGCCCACACCGTGGTACACCGCAACAATCCAACACAGTTTGTCGGCCAAACAAATAATTAATCTACAGTGGCTAGAGTTTAATTGCTTGTTTGAGTTCGTCTTGTTCGACGTGAACTCGCGCTGGTACAAGATTTATATATTTTGGCTCGTGGTGTGAAATGGGGTGGTAGATTTTCGAGCTATGATAATGGGGTCTTGCTGCTATGATAACTGAACCGTTGATCTCGTGGTCGCAATGTGCGACTGATGAGCATGGGATCCCCGGTTCGATTCCCAGGTCGGGCAAAAAGTGTAATTGGGTTTTTCCATTAGGAATTTCTCACTAGCAGCCCGGAGTTTGGAAGTTGGTGGTGTGACACCCCCGTGCTTCGGAAAGCACGTAAAGCTATTGGTCCCGGCTGTCATTCGTAGATCTTTGACAGTCGTTACGGATAGTCAGAAATCCGACAACTAGTCTAACCAAGAGGTATCGTGTTGCCCAGTTACTGGGTTGTGGAGGTCAGATAGGCAGTCGCTCCATGTAAAACACTGGTATTCAGCTGCATCCGGTTAGACTGGAAGCTGACCCCAACACAGTTGGGAAAAGGCTAAGCATATGATGATGATAATGGGGTCTTGCATGATGTTGTGGGTTCGCAACTGAGTACCAATATGGCTTTATCAATTTCTTTTATGTACCTTCTAAGTTTCATCTTGGATATCACTGACAATGGTAAAAGAAAAACATCGTGAGAAAACCCTGAGCAAGCGTGGTGATCAATGCTCTTGCCTTTTCTGTATGAGAAGAGCCAGTGGATAGTTATAGGCTGAAATTATTATTACTATTATTAAAAAAAAAACAGGTGTTAAAAACATTTTGACAGCAGATTTTTTAATAACGACAAAAAATGTTAACGCTCCCGGGTTCCCCAGCATAAGTGTGGGAAGGGAACACCGGGGGGATTTTTAGGGAGCAAAAGTCTGACAAAACCGTGCACCTTCCCAAGCCTTTTTTTTTGTTTATAGATGAGAAATCATCAAATAACTTTGGAGACATCCATGAGGATTTTCAACTTAGGGATAAAAAAGGAGGAGTCTATAGACTCATTGCACTGAATGCATGGTAAAAATTTTCGTTATTTCCATTTCACCCTGTATAATTGATTGCAGTGTTGGTCTTGTGGTCGCCAGCGGGACTTCACAATTCTCACAGTTTTGTTGGGTTTTTCGCTTAGGAATTTCTAAGTAGCAGTCTGGAGTCTCGAAGTTAATGGTGTAACATCCGTGGCTTGAACAATGAGCAACAAACGTTCATTCATCCATCAATCCATCCTCACAAACTTTAACATCCGTACTAATATTTTAAATTCGAAAGTAACTCTGTCTGTCTGTCTGTCTCTTCTTCACGCCTAAACCACTGAACCGATTTCAATGAAATTTGGTACAGATATAGTCTGGGACCCGAGAAAGGACATAGGATAGTTTTCATCCCGGAAATCCCCCGGGAACGGGAACTATTAATCCACGCGGATGAAGTCGCGGGCAAAAGCTAGTTTATAATATCATGGGTAGGAAGTAGAATAGCAGGACGGTCACATACATTGATATAAATTATATATTTTTATTCATCTTAAGCGTACGTAAAATAGAACGTAACACAAAACAGATTCAAGATGGCTTAGATTTTGGCAATTCGTTTTCTAACCTAAATCAAATTTAGTTTGTGAAAGACTACAAAACATTAATGTACAAAATAATCAAATCATGGGTGAGTTCTAGTATTACATCTATATAAATATATAAAATGGAAGTGTCCGTTTTAATATAAAAAAAGGATTTTACTAAATAAACAACAAAGAACTAATACGAAAAAATATTTTGTTATATTTTTGTCTGTCTATCTGTCTCTTTGTTCCTGCTAATCTCCAAAATGGCTGTACCTATTTTGACGGGACTTTCAGTTCTAGATATCTGATGTTTTAAGGCGTAAATTAAGCAAATTTTATTTTAGAAAAAGAATTAGGGTTGCGCGCAAAAATAACAAAACCTCGGGAAAACCGACATTCACGCGAACGAAGTTATATCTATGTGTGAAGGTTAAGAATTACTGTGAGAGTTCAACAGCACTTCGCGATAATTACAGCGATAACGCAAAGACTTTGTTCGTACTCGAAAACAGCAGATCAATACACCACAGATGTCTTTTTTGTTGTACAATAGAAAATATGTTCTATTGTGACGCAATAATGAATAAATTTGTTTTTTCGATGTAGATTCTGAGTTACTGTTATAAATTTCAATTTTGTATTGCCTCATTAGTTTTTGTTAGCCTAGTGATCCTAAGCGCGACTGCTACGCTAGAGGTTTTGGGTTAGATTCCCTGGTCGAGCGAAGGGTTTTTGTTTTTTTTTTAATGAAATGCTCAGTAGCTGCTCGGAGTTAGGATTTAAGCCCGGTTAGTGGCAAGAGGCTCGCCCTCTATTACATGGGACCTAAAAATATATTTTAGGTTAGCTTTGTTTGCTGGTGTGGTTGCAAAGTTGTATCTTTGCCTAACCCTTCGGGGAATACAGGCGTGAGTTTATGTATGTACGGATCTTTCAGCAGATGACATTTTTCAGCTGCGAAGACCAATAAAAGTAAATTTATTTCACCCAGGGTCAAACTGTTCATGTGAAAAAAGAAGCTGTTGCTGGTCTACATTCACATCAAGATTGCGATCATCAGCGAAGAAGAGAAGAGTGGCCAGGTGCCGGTGTAGAAGACCCAGCTGCTTGAAGATCAGGAAAAGAGTGGAAACTGTTAGTTTTTGTGACTTTATAGTACGGGGTGTGGAAAGCCACTTCAAATAGGAGCCCATCAAACTAAGTAATCATCATCATCTGCTTAACCTTTTCCCAACTATGTTGGGGTCGGCTTTCCACTCTAACCGGATGCAGCTGAATACCAGTGTTTTCCATGGAGCGACTGCCTATCTGACCTCCACAACCCAATAACTGGGCAACACGATACCCCTTGGTTAGACTGGTTGTCAGACTTCTTGGCTTCTGACTATCCGTAACGACTGTCAAAGATCTACAAATGACAGCCGGGACCAACGGCTTTACGTGCTTTCAGAGGCACGGAGGAAACTCGCTATGGTAAATGGTCACCCATCCACAGACCAACCTCGGCAAGCGTGGCTTAACCCGGAAGATTGGTCTATGCGGCTGTAATTATTTAGCCACGAGCTCCCCCCAAACTAAGCCTCATCCAACTAACCATCAAACTAAGTAATATTGACCAAAAAAATTTGATTGTGATTGTGTAAAGTTGATTGAATTTTTAATGGTGTGTTGAAGAATTAATAATCCAAGGAAAAAAAAAATGATATTGGGTGCGTAGTGGTTAGTCATATAAAAGACCCAATATCTTCGGTACCAAAAGGTACTTAGTTATGGTCCAGAACAAATAACTGATCGTGATAAGAGGAAGAGCATGGTCAGTGTAACTTTAGGCCTAGTAATAATACCGTGTCGACGGCGCGTTCGTGTTCCGCGCGCGCCTCAAAGAGATGTCAGCAAACTTGGAAGGGGCCACTGAGGGCCGCTGCCTGCCGGGGCTGCGGGTTGTTCGAAAGAGATACCGCGCCCCCGGAACGCAAAGGGCACATGAAGGAACATAGACGGGTTTTAGTCAGTAAAAGTCTGACATTCCCTCCCACCCCGCCCAGTGTGGGGGAAGTTATTTGCTGACTTCCCGTCTATAAAAAAAAAGCCCTAGTAATAACACTAGTTTACAAAATTTTACTTTTTGTCTGTTGCCGCGAATTCTATGATTTATAATGTTCACTTATGACTTGTTTTTGTCAAATCAACCCTTAAAATATTTAGATCAGCTCGAATTACTTTGCTTTTGATTTTTATCATTTAAGCGAATATATTAATCGATAACGGTGTATTTTACTATGTTAAGATTAGTATCTGAAGTTTTTGCGTCATAAGTAGTTCAAGGAGACGTTGTTTAAACAATCCAGATCATTTTTGCTATTATGTAGAGAATATGTGCTTAACAATTGTAGAAAAGTTATATCGGAGTTGGTGAAAAATACGTATTTTGAGTATATTGGGATGCTCTTGGATAAAAATGAGAAGTCTTGGGCTCACAATTGTGTTTGTAAATCGTGTATGGCATATTTAAGATTATGGAAAAGGGGTAAAAGAAGTGCCGTTAAATTTGGAACACCGAGTATTTGGCTAAAACCACGAAATCATCTCGAAGATCGTTTGTTTTGTAGCGTGAACACAAACGGTTTAAACACTAAACATCGCAAGGTAAATGGCAGTACCCAAGTAGGTACTAGTTGGGTTCAACGTTCAGTGCAGCGTTCACCTGACTCTTCAGTAGGTACCTAAAAATATATCTGAACGCTTCGAACAAGACAAATCTGAAAATTACATTGAACTTGTTGAAGATCTTTTGCTACAATTAAAAATATGAGGTGCAATATGAGTATAAAACTTCACTTCCTCCGTAATCTCCTGGAAAGGTTTCCGGAAAAATTGGAGCAGGGAGAACTTATGCATCAGGACTTCGCGTCATGGAAGAGCGCTATCAGGGTTTCTGGGATATGAATATGATGTCTGACTATTGTAGGATTCTGATACGTCATTTTCTAAAGTCTACACATCAGAAAAAAGCTTTAAAACAGAGTTTTTTAGAACTTAATGCTTAATTATTTTTGTTAGTAAAGATTTTCTTGGTAAATACGTGTATTTTTCTGTTTTAGACCTACATAGCTGAAACTCAGAAACTAGAGCTGATAAAAATATTCTAATTATATTTTTGAAAATAGCGTATCATATGTAGTAACCAACAGCTAAAACTTCTTCGGCAACAGATGTACTGTAAACTAGTGTAATCATACACTCAACTATTACTTTGGTGTTATTGGCAAACAAGCCAAAAATTTTGTAGTTACCGCCGCTTACACACATCTGTAATACCAGAGTCCTCGAAAATACTTACCTTACTTCCTTCTTTGACTACTTAGCTTGCCCAGTGATTGCAAAGTACGACTGTTGAACATAGGATTCTGAATTCGATATCCCAGTCAAGTAAATTGTTATTTAAACAAATGGTTCACCCTCATGTACCCTTTTCGATTGGTTCCAGGACTGTACATGTGCGACGATTCACAGATGTGATTGTTCAGAAACATCATCAATGAAGAACGAGTCTCCACGCATCAAGAATCTCTGCCGCTTCACCGTTGACGCATACTTTACTTGAATACATTTACTAAGTTATCATTTTGTCTATTCATGTACTAGCAGCTTTTGTGTTACGTGGTTAGTTACTGCTCTGCTCCCGTATATTGTAGCGTCATGTGGAATAATTAAACTATTACCCATGAATTTGGCTATCCTATTCAAACATATATATTGTAGCGTGATGTTAAATAGCTAAACTATTCTTCATGTATATCACATACGAAAATATTTTTTTTAAATCTGATTGGTAGATGCTGAGATTAGTGCGTTAAAACAATAAAAAAGGCTCTTCAGTTTTATTACATTACTATAGATACTAACGAGTGTTGAGCGTGGGGTACTGAGTTCGATGCCCAGGTTAGGAAAAAAATGTTATTAGGTTTCTCCATTAGGAATTTCTCAGTAACAGCCCGAAGTTTGGAAGATGGTGGTATGACGCGCCCGGTGTCTCAAAAAGCTAGTAAAAGCCACGGTTGGTCCTGCGCTTGATTTCTTCTCAGGCGAGTCCGATTGCCGTCCCATCGGAGACGAGACTTATGAGAGTGACGGAAGAGGGAGTGCACGTGTGTTTGAGCACTTACTTGCGCACTACAATATCTCCTGCATACTTTGCTAGTCTAAGATTGACCACCTTGACCAAAATCGGTCTAGAGAATATTAAGATTGTAGATAATAAACTAATACCCCGATTTCGACTGACTTTGCAACCCAATTATTTTAGATGGTAGGGTAATTAATTCAAATACCAAGTACAAAGATACCAAGGCAGTAAATTACTGTTTGCCCATAGTACAAACTTCCTTGTACAACCGAATTAAATAGATTGAATTACAAGTACGGTCCGGATATCACCTTTAATTGATCTGCAAGATGGTATTTTGTAAGAAGGACACTAAGAGAGTTTAATTAAAGTTTTAAAATGAAAAGATTCTGAAGTATTATTTGAACTGCCTCGTTGGCCTAGTGAATATGATATGAAACATTCAATAAAAGCGCCTTGAAGCTACCCAGTTTATACTTATCAGGGAACAGAGAGGCGGGCAGTGAATTCCACAGTCTGGCAGTTCGCACAATAAATGTGGAATCAAAACGTTTGGTTCGAAAGGGTGGAACTTCAACCATATCGGTGATGCTTCGCCATATCTCTGCTATCTAAGCCACCAAGCCCGCCACACTGTTCCCAAACCACTGCAACTTCTGTAAGCCAGAATCAAAACTGGAAATTAATCAGAAAAGATTAGCGGAGGAATAAGAAAAATATAATTTCCACTTCCCTCCAAACAAGCAGGAGACAGAACAGAATTCAGAATTATCTAAGCCACCAGTCATTTGACATATTTTTTTATTTTTTAGATCCCCGGATATATATTTTAGGGCGATAAAATTGTTAACTGTAACATCACTTTTTTGCCAGCTAGTTATTGAATTCGAAGCAAATAAAATTAAATTTTATATTTGCTTAAAAATTAATTTAGTACTTAGTGTAATTCAGGACTAACAATTGGACGTAGTTACGCAAAAAGGATCCAACCCTCAAAGTGTAGATACGCAAAAAGGATCCAACCCTCAAAGTGTAGATACGCAAAAAGGATCCAACTCCCAAAGTGGACACTTTGAGAGTTGCATCTTTCTTGCGTATCTACACTTTGAGGGTTGGATCGTTTTTGCGTAACTACGTCCAATTTGTGTTTGTTTAAAAAAGTTTTGATTTAGATATTTTTTTTGGATTTCAAGCAATCGGACGGCCCAGTTGCTGTTAAGTGATCACCTCTGTTTATAGACATCTGCAATACCAGAGGCCTTGCAAATGCGTTGCCATCCCAGAGACCAAGTTAAAAGTCGTGTGCCTGTACTTTCACAGGCACCCACACCCTTACACCTTACCCCACACCCCGGGAGAAATAGGTATGGTGGTAGTACTTCTTTACAAAGAGCTCTTAATATCATCATCATCATATCAGCCGCAGGACGTCCACTGCTGGACATACGCCTCCCCCATAGATTTCCAAAAGGACCGGTTGGAAGCGGCCTGCATCCAGCGTTTTCCAAATCAGGTCGGTCCGTCCACCTTGTGGGTGGACGTCCTACGCTGTGCTTGCCGGTGCGTGGTCTCCATTCGAGGACTTTGCGGCTCCATCTCTACTACTACTCTACTAGTTAAAAGTGTCAAGTACCCAATTAAGGACCCAATCAATAACGTTTTTGATACATCCAATCCTAATACTTCACGAAGAACTTAGGAAGTAATTTACAAAGTTCCACTTGGTATTAAAGTTAGCGCCAATGTTTACTCATCAATAGTTTCCTCATTTGCAAAGACATGATGAAGGGCTTCGAAGAGTTATCAAAACTCACGTAAGGAAAGAGCGGGATGGGGGATGTAAGGGATGTTTTACAGAGTGGCTTTTTAATCACTGGCCATCTTTCTGGGTTTCGAAAGTACTCAAGGATAGTCAACTAGACAACTTTATTAAAAACTAGCTGTTACCCGCGACTTCGTTCGCGTTCAGTATTTTTAAGTTAATAGTGTTCATACTGTTTCTGTCTAACCCCTATGTGACATAGCGTGATGAATTGTACCTAAGATTACAGCTCAGGTTACTGCCAACACAATGCCAAAAGTTTTGTTCAAATCGGTGCAGGAGTTAAAAAGTTATGCGCGTACATACAAACAAACAAACAAACAGACAAAAATTCTATAAACCATTTTTTTGGGTTCAGTATAATGTATTTAACATGTGAGAATTACTCTTTATAAAAAATATTGAATGTACAGAATTGGCCTCGTTACGATTTTATTATATGTATAGATGTATAGATATGGAAATCGCTCTGCTGTTCTTTTTCTTATTTAAGAGTGTCTTTTACAGTTTTTAGGTAACAAGGTTTATATAATTGATTGCCCCCCATTTAATTGGACCCGGAGGAGAGGCATGTTATTCCAAATCCACCACTCTTTGGGTGGTAAACTTCAAATACCCCACCCTGCCCCCGTCTCATATGACCAGCCAGGGATAGCGTACGCACCCTGGAGCCCTCACCGTGAGTATAAGTGTGGGAAGGGAGTATCGGGATGGTTTTTGACAGTAAGAGTCTGACAAACTCCTCCGCCTTCCCAAGGCGGAAAATATTTGGGAAGATATTCATTTTTTTAACCAATACAAAAGTAGCAACAATGAACTTTGATCGCAAGTGTAATTTTTCATTTTATCATCATTACGCTAACTACAAAATAAAACTACAATATCTCAGACTACCAAATTGGGTCTATCCCTTTTAAAAAAGGCATCAGTGCTTGTGACCAGGCCTTTATAAGCCGTTAGCGTTGGTTCTGATCCAACTTAGATTAGTTGTTCGTTGCGTCTTCCGCGGTAATTACGGTACCATCGCGACGTCCGAACTCTTAGCGTTAATATAAACTCCTTACATTATATGAGAGCCTGGTACTTTTGGTGTAGAAACACACATTTATATACGGGGTAAAAGAGATATATTTTTTATTTTATTTTGGGTTATAAGCCGGATAGGATAGTACCTCGTAATCAAAACTTTTTCCACAGACACTTCAGGACATTTTTTTTAGACATGATTATAATATGAGATCCTGATGGTATTCTGGTATTGAGCTGCATTCGGTTAGACTGGAAACCGACCCCAACATAGTTGGGAAAAGGTTAAGTAAATGATGATGATGATGATGGTATTCTGGTATTATCCGTACTCTGGTATTGGTATAGGCACGTTTATACATACGGGTGAAAGAGGTATTCACATGTCAGTGATAAGCCTTAAAATAACTTCTTATACAATATTAGAGCCTGGTACTTTTGATGTAGAAACACACGTTTATATACCTACGGGGTAATGTGGGAAACGGAACGCAACCGGAAGAAATAGATGGAATGCTGTGTTAGTGAGAGGCAAGAGGAAGGATATAGAAGGTGATGGAAGGACGACGACGGACGGTTCTAGATTGAAGACGCTATGAAATAAAAACTAGAAAACTGTGAAGACGATTTTTTATTGGAAGAACCCTATATCCCACAATTTCAAGAGACAACACATTCCAAAATAGAGAAAATATTTTTGTGTTTGTGCCAAATGAGCTCCGAAACGACTGCACCGATTACTTTAATTATTTAACATTTTATTCACCAATAGATAGTTACATTATTCCTGAGCAAAATAGGCTATATAACATCACGCTACGACCCACGAGAGCGAGCATTCACCAACCACGTAATATAACGCGTGTGAAATAAGCTACGCGAAATAAAAATGGTAAACCAAACCTAACCTGATCTGCAGTGGGATTCTCTAAGCCTCACTTCGTAATTCGAAAGCTGAATCCGCAGTGAGATTACAAAATGGTATTCTGTTAAACACGAGCACGCTAGTAATGTCACCACGGTGAACGAATACTAAACCAATCACAAGTTGGTTCGTTATCGAAGTGAGCGCGATCACTTTAGTGAGACTCGTTTTCGAGTTTGCATTTTAGAGAATCGCACTACAGGTATTCGAGTGATCCGAAATTGGATCGAGTTTTACCTAGAAACTCATCAACGTACTGTTCCCTGGTTTTGTCACAAATTTTGCAGTTTGATCTTTTTTTTAATACTAGCGAACTGGCCGTATTTTCGTGTACGTGGGTTATTTCACCAGCCATAAGATGATGAAGTTGAATTTTTCGTTAATGCTCCGCTTCCGTGAATCATAGCGTGATGTTATATAGCCGTCGTTATATCTAATATATAAAATTCTCGTGTCACAGTTTTCGTTGCCATACTCCTCCGAAACGGCTTGACCGATTTTGATGAAATTTTTTGTGCATATCGAGTAGGTCTGAGAATTGGCCAACATCTATTTTTCATATCCCTAAAAAAAAAATATATATATGGCAAAACAACGTTTGCTGGGTCAGCTAGTGTTATATAAATATGTTTTTCTTACTCCTCCGCTAATCTTTTCTGATTAATTACGTTGCGGGATCCAAGACAGTTGAATCGTTTCTCCGGGACGTGTCGAGCTTCATTGCCTCGGCGCTTTGTTGAATCTGGCTTACAGGAGTTGCAGTGGTTTGGGAAGAGTGTGGCGGGCTGGTCCCAAAAAAATCAAAAAAATGCCGTTGTTACTCAGGAATAATGTAGCTATTGGTCAAAAAATGGTTATAATCGGTCCAGTAGTTTCGGAGTCTAATTGTTACAAACAAACAACCAAAAAAAAACTTACCTCTTCATAATATTTATGAGTACGTATACTACCAAAGGCATTGCAAATGCGTTGTCATCTCAGAGACAAAGTTGAAATATCTCATGTGCCTGTAACTACACCGGCAGCCATACCGCACACAGCAGTTTGTAAATAATTTCTAAAATCTTTGTATCGATTTTAGAACTTAATAAAATGGTAAACTAATTCTAACCTGATCTGTAATGCTATTCTAAAAGTTCATTTGCGAAATCACTTCTGAATCCACGGTGAGATTTCAGATTCTTAATCTTAAAATGTGTGAGGTCGACACTCTAGCGCCACCACGCAAGTGGGAAGTATTATATCGAGTGAGTATTTTGACGTTTTTTAATAGGATTTGATATTCTGCAAAGCAAGTCACGATTGCTTTTGAGATGACTTACGAAGTGATTTGCCTATTTCAGAATAGCATAGCTGATCTGAAATGCGAATGATCCGAAATTGGATTGAGTTTTACCCAGAAACTCATCAACGTACAGCGTAGTACAGCGCTAGTTTGTTTGTCACAGTTGACGTGGTTTAGTTCGTATTGACAGAACTAAACCGAATTAATATTGTAGGTATCTGAATTCCAATATTGACGATCTTTGAGCTGTTTGTAGTTCCCAGAGCTCATAGATCAGAGAGACAAACACTTTGCATTGATTGGTTATTCAAGACAACGCAAGCTTCACTCAAAAAATTAAATGAAAACGACAATTTTATTTACAATCTCAGATTGCAAATTAGGCCACTGATTGGTTGTTAGGATCGATCTACAGATTGCATTATAGAAAACGGCCATTTGATATTGAAAGGTGATCTGAGAAGTTTGATCAGAGTAATGTTTTTCTTTTACATCATTAGATTTTCTTATCATCAAACTAAGAAACATTAAACAAAATCAATTGCTGGAAAACGACTGGTGTGGAAAATCTCGCCATTTGCCACGCAAAACATTGTACTAACACGCAATAGGATGCAACAGTACAGAGATTTTTTTAAAAACAATAGAAAATAAGTTGAAACTTTGACCATTAATATCTTCTTTGTAACCACAAGGTTTCTTAGTACAATCGAAAACAATAAAAATAATCGCAAATATAGAAAAACAATTATTTTCGATTTTTACACCTGATATTCACAAAATGTTCATAAAGGTCAAAATACAATGACTTGGTAAAGAAACCGCTACTTGCTAGTTGACATAACAATCCTTAACACTGCAAAAACGTTTCTAACATACTGTTTCACATTAGCGTTATTAAGGCGTCCTCTCACGAACCTACATAGCGTTTTGTGCAACATTCTCGTGTGTATTCCCAAAAGAACGGGGAGTACCGTGTTACACAGTTTATGTGGCATGAGTTATGAAATTTGATGTCTTAGCTATTTTTTGTATTAGTTATAACATTGTTTTCGTACTCTGAAATGTTTTATTTTTGTTTTTTATTATGTTGATGTTATAAAGTAATCTTAAGTAAGTAGGTGTGTATGTGTGTGTAGGTGATGTAGATCTGAATAATAATAATGATCTCATAAAAGACTTTATAAAATAGCTAGCTTTTCCCCGCGACTTTGTCTGTGTAAAAGTCGATTATTGCCGACGCAGACGAAGCCGCGGGATAAAAAGTAGCCTATGTTCTCCCACGGAAACCGTACATTTTTCCGAGATAAAAAGTATATTTTGTGTTAATATAAACTACAATCTATCTTAGGGCCAAATTTCATCCACATCTGGTCAGCCGTTTAAGCGTGAAAGAGAGAGAAAAAGAAAAATACATCCATCTTCACAAACTTTCGCATTTACAATATTAGTAGGATAATAGGATTAGTAGGACGTTTTTTTTTCTTTTACTTTATGTCATTCCACTGAGCAAAGTAGTTCTGAAAGGGTTGTTGTACATTCGTCACAAAGTAAATTGGCCACAGTTTGAAAAATTCGTACATTGAAAGTAAATACGTCACATGTATTCAAAATATGTGTAAATTCGTCACAGATGCATGAGGGTTATAGTAAAATTGACACAAATCCTCATTTATTTATCTTGATGTAGAGATAGCAACCAACATTATTGATTTTTAGCTCTTGCCAGTTAAGCACATGACCTACACCTGAATGACATAGAACAGAAAAGGCACTTAGCCATGTGTGCTGCGTTAGCACTTATAAAGGAACAGGACATTGAAAACGCTTGGTTCGTCGGCGATGTGACGAATTTACAACAAACAAAATTAATATTTTTAGAATTGTGACGAATTTACACATACTTTTTTTCGTGGCGAGTTTACTATGTGACGAATGTACAACAACCTTTCTGAAACATTATTAACAACAAAAAAAACACCTCTCATATTATCATTCATTTAAAAAATAAAATAATAAGCTTCTAAATTCCTTTACACTTTATTACAACATAGCGTTCAGCGTTTCTCAGAAGAAAAAGCAATATTTTGCCGACGATGCATACTAGCTTGAAATTTGACGTTATATTCATAAAGTCTTATGACTTAAATATAATAAAACTTGCGCCCCGTAGAGCAATAAACTTTAAGGATGAGTAATTAAATGAATTTGCATGAAGAAATAATGAAGAGCGCGTTATTTTACACGTCATTTTATTTTCTAAAATTATTCCTTGTCTGTTATTTGAAGACTAGCGGACTATCAGCGACTTCGTTTGCATTTCACCCGCGTTAAGTTACGTCTTTGGTTAATGCTCCGCTCCCGCGGGTCGTAGCGTGATGCTATAGCCTATGTTACTCGAGAATAATGTAGCTATCTATTGGTCAAAAATGGTTAAAATCGGTTCAGTAGTTTCAGAGCATATTCGTTACAAACAAACAAACAAATTTTTTACAGAAATTTTACGAAGATGCAAAATTGTACTCTCCATATGTTTTACGCATTACCTAGTCTCATTGTAAAATAGCTTCCCTAAGGTTCCTCATATCCCGTCAGTTGAGAAATTGTTAATATTTCAAGTGTATAGGTGTCGGAGTTGACTGCAGCAATTGCTTGCCAGACGAATAGCTGTTTTATTGCATTGTATTTTTGCCGACAAGGAACGTGTTTCGTTTTGAAAGGTATGAGTTGTGTTTAAATTATAAATACAGCTAGCTTTTGCTGCCAACTTCGTCCGCGTCAAATTTGATATATTATCCCAAGGAAATCGTACTTTTGTTTGTCGTTTGTTTTGTCCGGGATAAAACGTATTCTTTGTGTTATTCCAGATTACAATCTATCTCAATGCCAAATTTCATTCAAATCCGTTCAGCCGTTTAAGCGTGAGAGTGTAACAATAACATCCATCCAACCTCACAATTTTTTGCATTAATAATTTTACTAGCTTCTGCCCGTTATTTTGTCTGCGTAAAATTTGATATACTATCCCACGAGGACCGTGCATTTTTTCGGGATAAAAAGTATCTTATGTGTTATTCCACACTGCAATCTATCGCTGTGGCAAATTTCATCTAGATCCGTTCAGCCGTTTAACCGTGAAAGAGTGACAAACATCCATCCGTCCTCATATTATAAATTCGCATTAATAATATTTGTAAGATAGTAGAACTAGCTTTTGCTCTCGACTTCTTCCGTGTAGAAATTCAATCTACCAAAAAACAAAATATCCTATGACACTCAGCAATTAAGTAGCTTTCTATAACTGTAAGTATACTTATTTGCTACTCGATCTGAAGGTTCTATTCTTCTTATTAAAAACGGTGAAAATCTACTCGCAATCTCATCTCAGCGAAAATCAACGTTAAAAAAATGTAGGTATAGGTATACAGGATTTTTGACATGTTGTGACTGAGATTCAAATATGAAGAAAGACTTAGTAGAATTGCCATATAACTTGACCTGCTCATAATTATGTAGCCATTAACAACTACTTCCAAATCACAACTTCTCTAAGAATTACGTTAATTTAGCCCTGAAATCGCAAAAAAAAAACCATCCATCACGCCTGTATTCCCCGAAGGTTTAAGCAGAGGTGTACCATTGTATACCCACAGTTCGCCGGTATATTTAGGTCCCATGTAATAGGGGGCGAGCCTATTGCCATTAACCGGGCACAAATCCAAACTCCGAGCTGCTACTGAGAATTGCAAAAAAAAATCTGCAAAGTTAGGTTTTTTGGTGCTTTGCAATCAATAAATAGTTTGTGAATTGAGTTAACAAATTAGTGACGTCACAGTTTAGTATTGTCATACAAAATCTATATATATCTATTATATCAATTGAATAGTAGTGTCATCTACCCAATTAACATAAACCATTTTATCATCTACATTTTGTTGAACCGTGTACCCAGCCCCTAACTATAGTGAATCTCATATCATGCGCATCACATGCAGATCTTTTGTGTGGACGCACAATGGCCATCAGAAGCAAACTTTTTAGCTTGTTTTATATGAAAACAAAACGCCATTGTTCGTTGCTTTATTTTAAAAAAATAAATATATTATTTTTGTGTTTAAATTTCACTCGCGTTGTTTTGTTCGTTTTGCTTTTTGACGTTTGAATTTCGAACAGGGACTGTACATGAATGATCAAGCTAACGAATTTAAAATGGCGGTGCTAATCGTTCTGTCTCAGTCACACATTATATAGTGCGAGTGAAAAGGCATTATGAATTCCTTTGTTTGGCCGCCATTTACAGTGCGATTTTGTAATGGCTCGGGTTTTGTTAAACAAACGTTATTATTTATTTACGCCACACAGCGTTGCTGTGTTCCGATTTGAAATGTATGGGTGCCGGTGTAATTACAGGTACATAAGACATTTCAACTTTTTCTCTGGGCTACGCATTTGCAAGAGTAAGAAAAAGCAATAATTTCCACTGCTTCCAGAAATTGGTAGTTGTTGGTTTGTGACTATGATCCAAGAGAAATTCCACGGAGAATCTTTCGAAATCGTCGTTTCGCAACGAGTTTCAATATTTTATCTAACTTCTAGGCACAAAAGTGCCTGTACATAGTCTGATTGAAATAAATGCTTTGGCTGAAACTGAAGAAGATAGCCCCGATAACTGCCCCACTGGTCCTAAGCGCGACTGCTGAGCGAGGGGTCCTGGGTTCAAATCCCAGGTCGAACAAAAAGTGTTATTCGGTTTTTCTGTGAAATTCTCAGTAGCAAGCTCGGTGTTAGGATTTGTGCCCGAATTTGGAAATAGGCTCGCCCCCTATTAGATGAGACTTAAAACATACCGGCAAACTGTGGGTATACATTGGTACACCTCTGCCTAACCCTGCGGGGAATACAGGCGTGATGGTATGTATTGGTATGTATGTATGTTTGTAGAAGAATTAGCCCTTCAATACATCTTAAACATCCAGATACTAATACTACTACACACAAGTTCTATAGCTAGGTACCTACATAACTGTAAGGTACACACAGTATCCCCTGAGAAATTCATGATCGAGTCAATATTTAATATTGGCCCCGGCTTTCATTAGCTGCGGAACCCCAAAAGAACAAAGTAACAAGAACATTACCAATATGACGCAATATAAAGTTGTTTAATAACGCTATTTGCGGTCGAAATGAACACGCAGCGAGATTGCGTTAGCGAATTAAATTTAATATGTGGTAAAACAAAGTATGATTCGCGGTGTTTACTGTTGTTACTTTTAAAATACACGTACCATCACGACTGTATTCCCCGAAGGGTTCGGCAGACATGTACCAACGTGGTATGAACTGAAATACCACTGCATTAAAAAAAATGTGTGTGATGTTAAAAGAAAGAAAGGAAAAATGATTATTTTGACATAAACAAATAAGAAATTGTTTTTCAAAATTAATACATACCATCACGCCTACCTAACAGTCTACACCTACAGTTCGTCGATATGTTAAGGTTCCATGTTATAGGGGGCGTGTATATTGCCATAAACCTAACTAAAACAAATCCTAACTTCGAGCTACTGCAAATATCATAGAAAAATCCAAAAACACTTTGCTCAACCTGGAAATCGAACCCAAGACCTCTAGCGTAGCAGTCGCGCTAAGAACCACTAGGCTATCGATGTAATCTTTGTAATTTATAGTACTTTTAAAATGTAGTTAATAATACTTTTTTTACTCGACAACGGTAGAACCGAAACGAAAGGTTATGATAATCCGGCTAGAGCCAGTTTGAAGAAGAAGAATTTGTCCAAAGAGTAACTGCGGTCTTCTTCTACTCTGGGCGGAGCGGTAGGAAGTGTCAGACTCTTACTGACTAAAACTTATCCGTGTTCCTCCTAATGCCCTTCGCATTCAAGGACCGCGGTGTCTCTTTTGAAGAAATTTTGTAACTTTGGAACCAATTCCGCAAACTTGGGTGACAGACGAATAGACTCACAGTAAGAGCCTTAGTTATTACAAAGTCCCGCTGCTGCTGGCACCATTTGTCTTCGGAATCCTAACAATGATAAACCCATTTGAAACATTTTTATTATTCAATTTATCAAAAAAACTGTTTCATATTTAATACAAGCTCACCACGTTGCATTTCCCCTCAAGTTTTTAAACTAAAATCAGGAAACAAACTCAGCACTATTCCAAGCATTGCTAAGATGGCTCAAAGTGAATGAAAATACCACTACACGCGCCGCAAAATTAACGAAAACGAACCTTATGTGTTTACAAATAAAGATGAAGACAACAGCATAAATAACTTTGTCACTTATCTTAAAACACTTCTGGATGCAAATAAGCCGCAATCTAGATTCAGACAAGAAAAAAGTCGTAGAGATTTTTGTGTTAGGTTTCACTTGCTTTAGGGCGTGGTGAAATTGAGAGCTAATTCTAGTATGTATAATATACCAGCCTATTGAGTAGTTGACACCACTAATGTCAAGTCACAAGTTCTCTAAAAAAGCACTTTATTTTACCCATGAAAACCGATTAATTTTCAATTTATTGCAAATTAGATTTTTACTTACTTTAAAATCAATAAATGGTTAGTCAATTGAGTAGGCCGATAAGTGACGTCACAGCGTGCTATTGCCATACAACATCTATGTGAGAATTGCGTTTTGACAGTTCATAAAAAGTATGTCAATTGATAGTGGTGTCAACTACACAATTATCATCCTGCTGTAAGGCATAGGCCTCTTCTCATACAGAGTCGGCACGAGTATTGATCACCACGCTTGCTCAAGGCGGATTGGCGATTTCAAACTTGTATTAATTATAAGTTCAGGTTTCCTCACAATGTTTTCCTTCACCGGTGTCAGTGATTTTTAAGATAAACTTAGAAAGAACATATTAATAAAATTAGAGTATCTGTTTGTAATGGTAAAAAAACGCTTTTTACAAAATAATTATGAATGCTTACACAATACTAAGAAAGAAACTAAAGTCTTTCTATTTGTTTCAGCTAATCTCCAAAACGGATGGACTAATTTTGACGGGTCTTTCACTGGCTGTTACTAATGTTATAAGGAGTAACTTAAGCTACTTTTATTTTAGAAAAATTGTTAGGGTTCCTATGAATAATAAATCCCGTAATAACCAACATTCACGCGAATTAAGATGCAGCATAGGCTTTTCTATACTAATATTATAAAGAGGAAAGATTTGTATTTTGGTACGTAACGAATAAACTAAAAAACTACTGTACCGATTTGAAAAAATCTTTTGCCGTTTGAAAGCTACGTTATCACTGAGTAACATACGCTATATAACATCACGCTACAACCCACAGAAGCGGAGCATTAACCAAAGACGTAACTTTTTTTTTTATAGACGGGAAATCGTCAAATAACTTCTCCCGCCCCTTAGTGTCAGACTTTTACTGACTTAAACCCGTCTATGTTCCTTTCATGTGCCCTTTGCGTTCCGGGGGCGCGGTATCTCTTTCGAACAACCCGCAGCCCCGGCAGGCATCGGCCCTCAGTGGCCCCATCCAAGTTTGCTGACATCTCTTTGAGGCGCGCGTGGAACACGAACGCGCCGTCGACACGGTCTGTCGCTAGTGAACGTACGGACGGTGAGCTACCCATTGCTCACCGTCCACAGACACGCGTCTACGGTGGCCGGGAGTCGTCTCGCGGCTCCCGACGCCCGGATCGTCTACCGCGGCCCGGCCGCTGGGACGGGGGATTGTCCTCTCCCTCTCCCGTCCCGCCACCTCCTTCTCTAGCATTACAGCTTCGCAGAAGGAGGCGACTGCAACCAAAGACGTAACTTAACGCGAGTGATATAAGCCACGCGGACGAAGTCACGGATAGTTCGCTAATAAATAAATAAATCTGATCGCGCCCTTAAAGTAAGCAACGACAGAGTTTTAAGTAGTACCTAACTTTGCCTACAAATTGCTTTTCTAATCTTGTGTAAGCAAGCGCTTTCCTTGCATTGCATGCGACGAAAACGCAGTGTGTATTTGGATTGTGAGTTCAGGAAAAGTTTTAAATCTAGGTACTAGAGTTCGCTGTAAGAGTTGTATTTGGGGTGCAGTTGAACAAGTTACTTGATATAAAGGGCAAAATATTTATATTTCTACTTCAATACTTCTTTAGGATCGGCCTTTAGAAGAGGTGATTATTTTATGTCTGAAACAATTATACGTCATCATCATCTCAGCCATAGGACGTCCACTGCTGAACATAGGCCTCCCCTTTAGATGTCCTTTAGAGTGGAGACCACAGACTAGCAAGCGCAGCGTAGGACGTCCACCAACAAGATGGACAGACGACCTAATAAAGGTCGCCGGAAGACGCTGGATGCAGGTCGCTTCCGACCGGTATATGTGGACAATTATACGTATTCTTTAACAATTTAACAAAAATAAAATAATTTAAAACACAATGCCAAAATAAAGATACACACAGATTCGCGTACAAATGTATGGGAAAAGTTAATTAAGTAATTTCTACTTATGCCTCAAATGTTCATAGAGTCTTTTGATCCCTAAACGAAATAGGATCGATTGATATTAAAAAAAATGACATCTTTTAGCATTCTTTTCGCGGACTTAATTGTTTTTCCAAAAGCTGTGAATGCATAAGAGAATATCCTAAAAAAATATGGATGGTCTCCTAAGTACATTTCCCTGTAACTGTAATGGTTAAGGCTTTAGACAGACGGACTGCTGCAGTTTGAATGCAGTTGAAATGCAGTCCCTATGTCATTATAGTGTGCAGTGTGTTATTGCAGTCGTATCAACTGCATTCAAACTGCAAAGGAGATTGCTCTGCGCCCATACATTGTTCGCCCTGGACCCAAGAGCATCGGAAAATTATATTGTGTGTTGTCGATCATTAGTAAACTCGTATATGATCTTATTTTTATAGCGGACTAGCTGCAGAATAGATATATTCCAAAAAAAGAATCAGATTTTGAGGTTATAATCGACCCATAACAACGAATATTAGGTATAGTTTTTCATAGCTTAGTGATTTTTAAGAAACTGAAAAGCAAATCATAATTATATTTAGCTATTTTAAGCACCTCCCTAGATAACAATTTACACAAAATCCACTTTCCATTGCGTATGCGTAAGTCCGTTAAGGAGTGCCAGTTTATCGTTTGAGCGGTACACAGTTCCGAAAGTCACAGCCAAGTAAGTCGTTTTTTAAAGCAATCAGAGTACGTTAAAATAGCCAAGTCGTAATATGCAATAATAGTCCCAAAAGTCACCAAAATTCACCGATACAAACAATAAAATTACAAACAGCAAGCGACGCTATTGTAATCATCAGTAGACTGACAGTGACAAGTGACTAGGGATGACGATCTGAGATCAATTAATCGAAGAATCGATTTTTCAGGTCCAATAGATCAATTGTTTTGATCGAAAAAATCAGATTTTACTGATAAGGGATCATTTATTCTTTCTTGTGGTTCTTAAAATGGATAATATTTACATTATAAATGTAAACTTGAAAAATAAAATGGATTTTTTAGAAATCGATCTTTTACACCACGATTTTTTTGTAAGATACATTGGCTTACGATTCGAATCGATTTAAATTATTCTTTAAGGAACTTAAAAATTCAGTCGATCGATTACAATCAATTGGCCATCCCTATTCTTTATTGACACGACATGACGTTTGGTGAAGATGGCGGCGATTAATGTTATTAGCCGCGTAAAATACTTTTTATTGTTCATTTTGGCATAAAGCTAGTCCCTGCTACAAAAGTATTTGCAACTAATATAATAAAATAGACAGTTAATTTTTGCGTATTCCAATACATTTTGTTGCATAGGGCCATTCCGGACATTGTCCTTTGCAGTCCGTCTGTCTAGAGCCTAAGATACGTGCCCTTAGTGACTTGTCTCTAAAATCCACCCTGTACCTATATGAAACAAGTATTCGTAATTTAAAAATCGATCTAACTTACCCTCCTTCCAAAAAAATACCACTTTAATATTTTCCAAACCTTAAACAAAAAATATTTCCATTTACAAAACGGCCTCACAAAATTAGTAATCATACAAAAAGGAGGAATATCACTTAACGTTCATAACCTAAAAACATAAGCAAAGTCAATGTGACGTAACGCAAACAGTCTCCTATTATGGGGGGGCTATTCCGCACACCTGTTCTACATAGATTGAAACAAGTCGACGGAATTTTAAGCAGAATGGAAGGGATATCGAAAAGATGGCTGAAATACTGATCCGTAATTGACCCCTTGCTGAATATGTATTAGGAAGTTTGTGCTTTGCATGAACTATTATTTTTAGAACAATAAAGGTGTTATTTGCTTGGAATAGATTATCTCTGAAAGGATTGATCCGATTTTTGCTGTTGGAAAGTTACGGTATTGCCAAGTCTCATAGGCTATGTTTTTGTATCTTTATCGTTAGTCTAGTGGTCCCAAGCGCGTCTGCTATGCTAAAGGTCAGGGGTTCGATTCCCAGAACCAGCAAATGCTAATGGGTTTTTCTATGAAATTCTCAGTAGCAGCTCTGAGTAAGGATTTCTGCCCGGTTGATGGCAATAGGCTCGCCCCCTATTACAATAGGATCTAAACATATTGGCGAACTGTGGGTATACATTGGTATACCTCCGCCTAACCCTTCGGGGAATACAGGCGTGAAGGTGTGTTTGTATGAAACAATTATATTTTAGGTCAAACCAACAAAATTAAAAATAGCAGGAATTTCTTCTTGAAGTCGGTTTTCTTTTAAAAGAATCGTATTTGTATGCATAATATTCTTTTAAGATTATAGCACCAGTTATATTGCAAGCTGTTACAAAAATAATAAGAGAAGTACACTGCAGTACTATAACCATTTAAAATTAAATAAAAAGGAGTGTAAAATAAAATAGTTCTCTTGTTTTGAATGTTGGTACTTTTAGTACCAACTTCTTTCCTATATTTTCAGTAATTTCTCTTTTGATGTTCTTTTGTTCTTGTAGACAATAAAAATGACCATAAAATATAATCATAGTATTGTTCTGCATTATACAGGGTGTTTGGTGCAACGTGTGCCAAATTGAAATGGTCGACTGAGGGGGTCATCTGCTATCCTTTCAGACCCCTAAACACTTCTCATGCCCTGTGTATTATTTTTCATCGACTTTTTAAAGTTTTATAAAAAAAATACCAAAATTTTACATTCAAGTACATTTTTTTTAAAAAGTACACGTCGTAGACTCTGTATTTTAATTTTATTTAGATGTGCATTGTACTACAGTACTTTTAAATTCAAAATTAGTGACATTAGCCATCTAGTTTTCTATTTATTTACTCGCAAAGTTTTGGAGTTCAATGAAAGCTGTCCATGTTACAGCTATTTACATGGCTATAAAAAAAAAACCAAATGAGACCGGGATCTAAGAACTTCGTCAAAAATTCTCTAGTCTATCCTCTTGCTAGTGATGTGCCACATGCCATAAAAATCTTTTTACAACTTCGTGAATTCACTGGAATTGTGAACCGAGTCGCAAAATACAAAATTCTAAATTATGGTTTAAAAGTTTTGTTTTGCTTTAATAACATCTGAAAAACGTATTAAATATGTTATCTCACTCTTATAAGATAGAATCTGTCTCATACCTCTCTTTTTTGGGGGAGGGGGTACTAGAAATAATAAAAAATACATTTTTAACATTTATTTCATTTTTTTTTGCATATTCTGCTTAAATTGTTGGCTTCTATTGCGAATGCACGCCAGACATCTATTTCGTATTTCCACAGTTGTTGTACGAAGTCGAAATTTCTCCTTAATTTTATTGAACGCCGTTTGAATGCGTTGAAGTAGTACATCCCTAGTCGGAACCTCCGTGGCGTATACTAGTCAAAAACTAGTTAAAAGTCTAGCGGAGTTAGGCCTGGGGAACGTGCCGGTCATGCAATAGGGCCACCAATCCGCGCATTATGGAACACATTATCGAGATATTCCCTCACAGTCAAACGCCAATGCGCGGAACAGCCGTTATGCTGGAATACTTTGGGCACATTTTCATTACATACGGGCACCTCGGCCACTAATTTGGGCACGTCATTTTGAAGAAACTCCAAATAGTTGTCGCCATTGAAGTTTTCGGGCAGGTAATGCGGTCCAACTACCTGATTCCAATCACTCCTGCCCAAGCGTTTACACTAAACCTTTCCTTTTTTTTCTGGCTAAAAGTCAGAAATCTTTTCAAAGGAGGTTAAGGAGGAAATGCGACTTCGTACAACAACTGTGGAAATATGAAATAGATGTCTGGCGTGCATTCGCAATAGAAGCCAACAATTTAAGCAGAATATGCAAAAAAATGAAATAAATGTTAAAAATGCATTTTTTATTATTTCTAGTACCCCCTCCCCCAAAAAAGAGAGGTACGAGACAGATTTGATCTTGTAAGAGTGAGATAACATATTTAATACGTTTTTCAGGTGTTATTTAAGCAAAACAAAATTTTTAAACCATAATTTGGAATTTTGTATTTTGCGACTCGGTTCACAATTCCAGCGAATTCACGAAGTTGTAAAAAGATTTTTATGGCATGTGGCACATCACTAGCAAGAAGATAAACTAGAGAACTTTTGACGAAGTTCTTAGATCCCGGTCTCATTTGGTTTTTTTTTATAGCCATGTAAATAGCTGTAACATGGACAGCTTTAATTGAACTCCAAAACTTTGCGAGTAAATAAATAGAAAACTAGATGGCTAATGTCACTAATTTTGAAATTAAAAGTACTGTAGTACAATGCACATTTAAATAAAATTAAAATACAGAGTCTACGACGTGTACTTTTAAAAAAAAAATGTATTTGAATGTAAAATTTTGATATTTTTTTTATAAAACATTAAAAAGTCGATGAAAAATAATACACAGGGCATGAGAAGTATTTAGGGGTCTGAAAGGATAGCAGATGACCTCCTCAGTGGACCATTTCAATTTGGCACACGATGCACCAAACACCCTGTATAATTCTATAGGTAAATAAAGATAACTAACTAAGTAACTGCCTCGTTAACCTAGTGGTCCTAAGCAAGACTGCTACGCTAGAGGTCTCGGGTTCGATTGGGTTTTTAAGAAATTCTCAGTAGCAGTTCGGAGTTAGGATTTACGCCATGTTGATGGCAGTAGGCTCGCCCCCTATTACATGGGACCTAAAGCATACCGGCGAATTGTTGGTGTACATTGGTAAGCCTAACTTTTCAGGCAACACAGGCGTGATTGAACTCCGAGCTGCTATTGAGAATTTCATATAAAAACCCATTATCTCTTTTTACTCGATCTAGGATTGGAACTCAAGACCTCTATCGTAGCAGTCGCGCTTAAGACCACTAGGCTGACGAGGCAATTAAAAATAAAAAACAAAATAAATGAAAAATATGACAATAACATCATTGGTTAACCAAATTATCAACGACCAATCCACAGCTTACACGCACACATTGTTTTCATTCGATTTTCGAACGTGAAATCATAGTACAAAGGGTTCCAAAGCCGCTTCTTGTCTCCCAACATTCTACATTTGAAACTAATGCTCCTAAGAATACAAGATTATTTCCTACATCTTCCTTTACCGTGTTAAGCTTGTACTAGTTAATTTGTTACTTTAATTAGGTACTAATGACGTCAGCGAGTTTCAAAACAAGGGAAATGGTGTTCTGTTGTTCGGAGATGGGAGTGCTTAAGATAAGCGGTATTCCCTAGTCGGGGATGAGAGCTGGGGAAACAAACAAGTGACGACTAACGGCCGGTTTCTGTAGATGGGGTTTAGTTCTGTTAAAATTAAACAACATGGCTTCCTGTCAACTATGATTTTTTAAATATTCAAGCTACAAGTCTTACGTGTTTCATTAAATTAATAAATAAACACCACAATAATTTAATTATTTTCGTTAAACTAATCACCTACTATGCGGAATGTGTTACGTTGATATTCAGCAAAAATTGTTTTTTTTTTATTCGAGGTGGGTTTACTCTTAACTTGATAATGATTTTGATTATAATGATTTTAGACATAATGTACATACATATGCTTAGCATATAATTATATCTAAAATTATTACACAACAATAGGAAAGTTGAGAGATTGGCGTTGATTAGTACTTTTTGTCAGAATTAAGTCCAAGTGTATCTGTGGGTCATTTTTGCAATCCCTACGCTAAAATAACTTGATTTTGAAAAGTAATAGTCATAGCTCATTATAACAGACTAACCAGAATAGCTCGAAAAATCCAACCGTTAACCGCCAGCACGCCACCCGCAAGCCTTCACCTTTTTATCTTGTCATTAAAACACACACTTTAATACACACGATTTACAGCCTTACAGCCCTAACTCGTATGGCAAATTATTTCCTGAGTCGGACCCGTACTGAGATCACGCGTCACCTGCGAGCCGTCACCTTTTCATCTTGTCATTACAAAACACACTTTAACGCACACATTTTAAAACCCTAACTCGTATGGCAAATTATTTACTGTGTTAGACCCGTAATGGTACCACGCGCCACCTGCGAGCCGTCACCTTTTCTTCTTGTCATTACAAAACATACTGTAACAATCACGATATAAAGCCCTAATTTGTATGGCTGCGTCAGGCCCTTGTCCCTGCAAACTATGACGGAAATCCCATTTCTTTCCATTTAATTTCCTTGTAATTAATTACTTACAACAAAGGCTTTGTAGATAGTGCCGCTTAGTCCAGATCCTAAGAAGCTTGGCCTTTGAACGTAACAATACCACTACCTACAATCAGAATAAGTAATACCGTTATATCTGTAGGTACTATGTTTCATTTCGCATTCCCTTTGCCTTACCGTCACCTGCGAGCCGTCACCTTTTTATCTTGGCATTACAAAACACACTTTAACACACACAATTTAAAGCCCTAACTCGTATGACAAATTCTTTACAGTGGCGGACCCGTACTGGGTACACGCGTCACCTGCGAGCCGTCACCTTTCAATTTTGTCGTTACAAAACATACTGTAACACTCTCGATTTAAAGCCCAAACTCGTATGGCAAATTATTTAATAAGTCGGGCCCTTGTCGCTACAAAAGTGACGGAAATCCCATTTCTTTCCATTTAATTTCCTTGTAATTAATTACTTACAACAAAGGCTTTGTAGATAGTGCCGCTTAGTCCAGATCCTAAGAAGCTTGGCCTTTGAACGTAACAATACCACTACCTACAATCAGAATAAGTAATACCGTTATAATTATCTGTAGGTACTGTGTTTCATTTCGCATTCCCTTTGCCTTACCGTCACCTGGGAGCCGTCACCTTTTCATCTTGCCATGACAAAACATACTTTAACACACACAATTTAAAGCCCTATCTCGTATGACAAATTCTTTGCTGAGCCGGACCCGTACTGGGACCATGCGTCACCTGCAAACCGTCACCTTTTCATCTTGCCATGACAAAACACACTTTAACACACACAATTTAAAGCCCTAACTCGTATGGCAAATTATTTGCTGAGTCGGACCCGTACTGAGATCACGCGTCACCTGTGAGCCGTCACCTTTTCATCTTGTCATTACAAAACATACTGTAACACACACGATATAAAGCCCTAATTCGTATGGCTGTGTCAGGCCCTTGTCGCTGCAAACTATGACGGAAATCCCATTTCTTTCCATTTAATTTCCTTATAATTAATTACTTACAACAAAGGCTTTGTAGATAGTGCCGCTTAGTCCAGATCCTAAGAAGCTTGGCCTTTGAACGTAACAATACCACTACCTACAATCAGAATAAGTAATACCGTTATATCTGTAGGTACTGTGTTTCATTTCGCATTCCCTTTGCCTTTGCCTGCGAGCCATCACCATTTTATCTTGTCATGACAAAACTTATCCTAACACACACGATATAAAGCCTTAACTCGTATGGCAAATTATTTACTGTGTCAGAGTCGTAATGGAACCACGCGCCACCTGCGAGCCGTCACCTTTACATCTTATCATTACAAAACATACTATAACACACACGATATAAAGCCCTAATTCGTATGGCTGTGTCAGGACCTTGTCGCTGCAAACTATGACGGAAATCCCATTTCTTTCCATTTAATTTCCTTGTAATTAATTACTTACAACAAAGGCTTTGTAGATAGTGCCGCTTAGTCCAGATCCTAAGAAGCTTGACCTTTGAACGTAACAACACCACTACCTACAATCAGAATAAGTAATACCGTTATATCTGTAGGTACTATGTTTCACTTCGCATTCCCTTTGCCTTACCGTCACCTGCGAGCCGTCACCTTTTCATCTTGTCATTACAAAACATACTGTAACACAGACGATATAAAGCCTTAACTCGTATGGCAAATTATTTACAGTGTCAGACCCATACTTGGACCACGCGCCACCCGCAAGCCTTTACCTTTCCAACTTGTCATTATCATTACAAAACATACTGTAACACACACGATATAAAGCCCTAATTCGTATGGCTGTGTCAGGCCCCTGTCCCTGCAAACTATGACGGAAATCCCATTTCTTTCCATTTAATCTCCTTGTAATTAATTACTTACAACAAAGGCTTTGTAGATAGTGCCGCTTAGTCCAGATCCTAAGAAGCTTGGCCTTTGAACGTAACAATACCACTACCTACAATCAGAATAAGTAATACCGTTATATCTGTAGGTACTGTGTTTCATTTCGCATTCCCTTTGCCTTACCGTCACCTGTGAGCCGTCACCTTTCATCTTGCCATTACAAAACATACTTTAACACACACGATTTAAAGCTCTAACTCGTATGGCAAATTATTTGCTGAGTCGGACTCATACTGGGATCACGCGTCAACTGCAAGCCGTCGCCTTTTTATCATGCTATTACAAAACATACTGTAACACACACGATATAAAGCCTTAATTCGTATGGCTGTGTCAGGCCCTTGTCGCTGCAAACTATGATGGAAATCCCATTTCTTTCCATTTAATTTCCTTGTAATTAATTACTTACAACAAAGGCTTTGTAGATAGTGCCGCTTAGTCCAGATCCTAAGAAGCTTGGCCTTTGAACGTAACAATACCACTACCTACAATCAGAATAAGTAATACCGTTATATCTGTAGGTACTATGTTTTATTTCGAATTCCTTTTGCCTTACCATCACCTGCGAGCCGTCACCTTTTCATCTTGCCATTACAAAACATTCTTTAACACACAATTTAAAGCCCTATCTCGTATGGCAAATTATTTACAGTGTCAGACCCGTAATGGAATCACGCGCCACCTGCGAGCCGTCACCTTTAAATAGGTATCTTGTCATTACAAAACACACTTTAACGCACACGATTTAAAGCCCTAATTCGTATAGCAAATTATTCCTGTGTCGGACCCATACCGCTGTAAAAGTGACGGAAATCCCATTTCTTTCCATTTAATTTCCTTGTAATTAATTACTTACAACAAAGGCTTTGTAGATAGTGCCGCTTAGTCCAGATCCTAAGAAGCTTGGCCTTTGAACGTAACAATACCACTACCTACAATCAGAATAAGTAATACCGTTATATCTGTAGGTACTATGTTTCATTTAGCATTCCCTTTGCTATACCATCACCTGCGAGCCGTCGCCTTTTCATCTTGCCATTACAAAACATACTGTAACACTCACAATATAAAGCCCCAACTCGTATGGCAAATAATTTGCTGAGCCGGACCAGTAATGGAACCAAGCGCCACCTGCGAGCCGTCACCTTTTCATCTTGTCATTACAAAACATACTGTAGCAAACACGATTTAAAGCCTTCATTCGTATGGCAAATTATTTGCTGAGCCGGACCAGTAATGGAACCAAGCGCTACCTGCGAGCCGTCACCTTTTCATCTTGTCATTACAAAACATACTGTAGCAAACACGATTTAAAGCCTTCATTCGTATGGCAAATTATTTGCTGAGCCGGACCAGTAATGGAACCAAGCGCTACCTGCGAGCCGTCACCTTTCAACTTGCCATTACAAAACATACTGTAACACACACGATTTAAAGCTCAAACTCGTATGGCAAATTATTTACAGTGTCGAGCCCTTGTCGCTGCAAAAGTGACGGAAATCCCATTTCTTTCCATTTAATTTCCTTGTAATTAATTACTTACAACAAAGGCTTTGTAGATAGTGCCGCTTAGTCCAGATCCTAAGAAGCTTGGCCTTTGAACGTAACAATACCACTACCTACAATCAGAATAAGTAATAACGTTATATCTGTAGGTACTATGTTTCATTTAGCATTCCCTTTGCTATACCATCACCTGCGAGCCGTCGCCTTTTCATCTTGCCATTACAAAACATACTGTAACACTCACAATATAAAGCCCCAACTCGTATGGCAAATAATTTGCTGAGCCGGACCAGTAATGGAACCAAGCGCCACCTGCGAGCCGTCACCTTTTCATCTTGTCATTACAAAACATACTGTAGCAAACACGATTTAAAGCCTTCATTCGTATGGCAAATTATTTGCTGAGCCGGACCAGTAATGGAACCAAGCGCTACCTGCGAGCCGTCACCTTTTCATCTTGTCATTACAAAACATACTGTAGCAAACACGATTTAAAGCCTTCATTCGTATGGCAAATTATTTGCTGAGCCGGACCAGTAATGGAACCAAGCGCTACCTGCGGGCCGTCACCTTTCAACTTGTCATTACAAAACATACTGTAACACTCACGATTTAAAGATCAAACTCGTATGGCAAATTATTTAATAAGTCAGGCCCTTGTCCCTGCAAACTATAACGGAAATCCCATTTCTTTCCATTTAATTTCCTTGTAATTAATTACTTACAACAAAGGCTTTGTAGATAGTGCCGCTTAGTCCAGATCCTAAGAAGCTTGGCCTTTGAACGTAACAATACCACTACCTACAATCAGAATAAGTAATACCGTTATATCTGTAGGTACTGTTTCATTTCGCATTCCCTTTGCCTTACCGTCACCTGCGAGCCGTCACCTTTTTATCTTGCCATTACAAAACATACTGTAACACTCACAATATAAAGCCCTAACTCGTATGGCAAATTATTTGCTGAGTCGGACCCATACTTGGACCACGCGCCACCCGCAAGCCTTTTCATCTTGTCATTACAAAACATACTGTAACACACACGATATAAAGCCCTAATTCGTATGGCTATGTCAGGCCCTTGTCCCTGCAAACTATGACGGAAATTCTTTCCATTTAATTTCCTTGTAATTAAATACTTACAACAAAGGCTTTTTAGATAGTGCCGCTTAGTCCAGATCCTAAGAAGCTTGGCCTTTGAACGTAACAATACCACTACCTACAATCAGAATAAGTAATACCGTTATATCTGTAGGTACTATGTTTCATTTCGAATTCCCTTTGCCTTACCGTCACCTGCGAGCCGTCACCTTTTCATCTTGTCATTACAAAACACACTTTAACACACACGATTTAAAGCTCTAACTCGTATGACAAATTCTTTACAGTGTCAGACCCATACTGGGAACACGCGTCACCTGCGAGCCGTCACCTTTCAATTTTGTCGTTACAAAACATACTGTAACACACACGATATAAAGCCCAAACTCGTATGGCAAATTATTTACAGTGTCGGGCCCTTGTCGCTACAAAAGTGACGGAAATCCCATTTCTTTCCATTTAATTTCCTTGTAATTAATTACTTACAACAAAGGCTTTGTAGATAGTGCCGCTTAGTCCAGATCCTAAGAAGCTTGGCCTTTGAACGTAACAATACCACTACCTACAATCAGAATAAGTAATACCGTTATATCTGTAGGTACTGTGTTTCATTTCGAATTCCCTTTGGCTTATCTAATGCTCGTACAATTTGTGTTTCTTCAGTAATTAACTACGAATTTTCTTAAGTAATTGTTAGTGCGATGTGAAAGGTTTCTTTGAAGTCCTTTGAAGATTAAGTAATGTGGAAGATGAAAGATATAATATTGTATGTGTGGAGTAACTGAGATTACAATATAAATGTTGTTTATTTTTGTAGTATAGTGGTTGATTTTTTATGTATTGTCTTTTGTTTTCAGGTGTTACAGGACTAGGCCGAGTTTCTATTTTAATTATACCATACTAATTTATAACCAGTTTTTTTTTCACATCCCATAATTCAACGGTTATATTCTATGAGTAAAAATAATACAAAAAATCCTAGAATATTGTGGTCCAAAAATGCATAATTTCGAAGATATCATCAAACATAATTAATGTAGTTAAACATTTTCAGCCGTATGTCATTTTTTTTTTACTTTTGAGTACGTAGCGGGATAGTGCAGATTGTCATCTGTTAATCATTCATAATATATATATATATAACATCACGCCTGTATTCCCCGAAGGGTTAGGCAGAGTGAGAGTGGTGGTGTACCTATGTACACCCACAGTTCGCCGATATATTTAGGTCCCATGTAATAGGGAGCGAGCCTATTGCCATTAACCGGGCACAAATCCAAACTCCGAGCTGCTACTGAGAATTTCATAGAAAAAACCCAGTAACATTTTTTGCTCGACCTGGGAATCGAACCCAGGACCTCTAGCGTAGCAGTCGTGCTAAAGACCACAAGGCTAACGAAGCAGTTAATCATTCATAATTAAATAAAGAATTGCGACATTGTCATATTTCACGTAAGGTTGTTTTACATTAAAAATCATGACTTTGTTGAATTAATCTTTGTTAAAAAATTATTCAAATGCCAGTTGATTCTTTAGAATAGTCTCATTCATACCTTAGAGTTATGGAATATATAAAAAAAAAACAGGTTGTATAGAAGAGCTTTTTTGTTTGTTTCTTTAAACACGCTAATCTCGGAAACTCCCAGTTGAATTGTAAAAAATATTGTTGCATATGATAGCCACATTTATAACGAATAATATAAACTATAACATCACACTACGACCGACAGGAACAGAGCAGTAACTAAAGACGTAACTACACGTGTGTAACAAATCACCACGTGAACATAAAACGCAGAATCTAGCCAGTTTATAACTCGGAGATCAGTAAACACATTTTCGACGATTTCAACTTTTTAATTATTGACATTAACTACACGAGTCTGAACTTCAACTAGGTAATAACGTCTAGTATAAATATTGGCTCACTTTGATCTGAATCAAGGGCGCGTTTTACAGTTGTTTACCCACTGCCTCGTTGGCCTAGTGGTCCTGAGCGCGACTGCTACGCAAGAGGTCCTGGGTTCGATTCCCGGGTCGAGCAAAAAAGTGTTATTGGGTTTTTCTAGGCAATTCTCAGAAGCAGCTCGAAGTTTGGATTTGTGCCCGGTTAATGGCAATAGGCTCGCCCCCTATTACATGGGACCTAAATATACCGGCGAACTGTGGGTGTACATTGGTACACCTCTGCCTAACCCTTCGGGGAATACAGGCGTGATGGTATATTATTATTATTATTATTTTTTACCCACTAATGAAGAACCTTTCAAACTTCATCGCTAAATATTTGTTAAAATACAATTTCTGAATATGCGTTACCATAAAGTAATAATTTCAAACGAAGTTCTGATTGCGACTTCGTTTGCAAGTCCATAATTTTAAATTGTGTAAAAAAAATGTGTTACAATAAGGCTGTCCGCATACATAAGACAATCGGTGACCGATTTTTTTGTCGGAGATAATGGAACATTATACTTATATATACCATCACGCCTGTATTCCCCGAAGGGTTAGGCAGAGGTGTACCAAGGCACACCCACAGTTCGCCGGTATATTTAGGTCCCATGTAATAGGGGGCGAGCCTATTGCCATTAACCGGGCACAAATCCAAACTCCGAGCTGCTACTGAGAATTTCATAGAAAAACCCAATAACACTTTTTGCTCGACCCGGGAATCGAACCCAGGACCTCTAGCGTAGCAGTCGCGCTCAGGACCACTAGACCAACGAGGCAGTTGCGGAGGCGTAGCAATGGAACATTATGAATTGTAATAAACCAAAGCACACGTCTTAAAAAAGTTGGCCCCAAGGAACTGTGGATTTATTGAACGGTCCGATAATCGGTCCTATAAAAAGTCGGAAGTAGGCGGAGGTAGTAAAGAATACGAGACTTCTTTTAAACTAGCCTCTGACTGCGACTTTTTCCGCGTGGGAGTTAACCTTACCTTACTTTACCTTGTTACCTTATAACAAATGGTATAAAATTATTGCATTTTAAATTATGGCAAACATTAGTAAACCGTTCCGTATACTTACATAAAAAAAATATAAAAAACAAAGAAAAAAAATATACCATCACGCCTGTATTCCCCGAAGAGCTAGGCAGAGGTGTACCAATGTACACCCACAGTTCGCCGGTATATTTAGGTCCCATGTAATAGGGGGCGAGCCTATTGCCATTAACCGGGCACAAATCCAAACTCCGAGCTGCTACTGAGAATTTCATAGAAAAACCCAATAACACTCAAACACTCACTCACTTAGGTACATGTTCAAAATATATGAAACAGGTGATTTCTTTTGTACTAACCGACGATTTTTTTTATTCCTAAAGGGTCTAGAAGAGTCTAGTAGCATGACAAAGTCTAAGCAATTATTTCAATTTGAGTATACAGGCACTTTTGAATGGTTAAAAAGTTAGACTGAAATTGGAGCTAGTTGCTCATTCCAAAATTTAGGTAGTTAGAGAGGACTCTCTCCAAGTACTGAATGCCATATGCTAAAACATGATCTTTCCATCTTAAACAAAATACCACTACCTACCCCCCAAAGATTACAAGCAAGATGTAATATTTAAACAACAACGAAGCTCCCAAACTTCATCATCAAATATTTGTCAAAATCCAATTTCTGAACGTATATAAGCCACATAATTATATGAATTTGTTCAAAGTCAGAACTCAAACTGTGTCGGGATCGCAGGTAGAATAAATTAATGCGGAGACACTGAAAATGTGTTGTTGGCTGGAGTGGGTACCTCGGAGCTGATATGACAGCTTAATTTGTTTTTGTGTAATAGGAATGGAGATGGGGAGTCTGTTTTCGAATGTTTGGGTTGAACAGTGAAGGAATTTTGTTTGGATTGTGAATCCAACAGAGACAAAGTTTAAATGTCTCATGTGCCAGTAATTACACCGGCATCGGCACCCATATCTTTCAACCCGGAACACAGCAACGCTGCTTTGTATCAGAAATAGCTATGGAAGTAACACTTCCCCGACGAGCTCCTTCACAAAGAGCTTTACTGCTACTGCAAAGAGCTCTACTGCGATTGCAAAGAGCTTTACTGCTACTGCAAAGAGCTCTACTGCTGCTGCAAAGAGCTTTACTGCTACTGCAAAGAGCTCTACTGCTGCTGCAAAGAGATCTATTGCTACTGCAAAGAGATCTACTGCTACTGCTAGTTGGATTGTGAATCCAACAAATAACTAATGTGACTTCTTCATTTCTTTTTTGTTGTCACTGGATGGTCACTGCTGCTTAAAGGCAACTGCAATACCAGAGGCCTTCCAAATGTGTTACCATCCCAGAGACAAAGTTGAAATATGTCATGTGCCTGTAATTACACCGACCCCCTCTTACCTTCAAACCAGAGAAAAGAAATGCTGCTTAGCGACAGAAATAGCTATGGTAGTGACACTTCCCCGGACAAGCTCCTTCACAAAGAGCTCTACTGCTACTCCAAAGAGCTCTACTGCTACTGCAAAGAGCTCTACTGCTACTGCAAAGAGCTTTACTGCTACTGCAAAGAGCTCTACTACTACTGCAAAGAGCTTTACTGCTACTGCAAAGAGCTTTACTGCTACTGCAAAGAGCTTTACTACTACTGCCAGTAGGATAAATGAATGCAGAGACACTGAAAATGTGTTGTTGGCTGGAGTGGGTACCTCGGAGGTGATATGACAGCTTAATTTGTTTTTGTGTAATGGGAATGGAGATGGGGTGTCTGTTTTCGAATGTATGGGTTGAACTGTGAAGGATTTTTGGTTAAACTTATGTCGTGATGACTCAACAAGTAAGTAATGTGACTTTTTCAATTCTTTTTTTTATCATTGGATTGCAAACAAGCCGATATCCAGGCTGTTTTTATTTTAATGGGACAAGCCCAACATACTGTTCCCAACCACTGCAACTCCTGAAAGCCAGAATCAACAGTGGAGACCGCCAGAAAAGCTCCGAGGCAATGAAACTCGACGAGTCCCGGAGACACGATTCAATTGTCTTGGACCTGCAAATTACCTTTTGCACTGCAGATATCTATAGGCTAAGCCGCCTATAGAAAGTTGCAGTGCTAGAGGCCTTGCAAATACATTACCATCCCAGAGACAAAGTTAAAATATTTAATGTGCCTGTACTTACACCGGCACCCATACCCTTTGAACCGGAACACAGAAACGCTGTTTCGTGGCAGAAATAGGTATGGTGGTAGAACTTCCCAGACGAGCTCCTACACAAAGAGCTCTACTACTACTACTAAAAATAACAACAATAATATCACAAGCCTTTCAAAAGCATTGCCATTTCAGAAACAAATCTAAAATGTCTCATACGCCTGTTATTACACCGGCACCCAAACCTTTCATACCAGAACACGTTACTTTGTGGCAGAAATCGGTATGGTGGTAGAACTACCCAGACGAGCTCCTTCACAAAAAGCTCTACTACTACTACTACCACTACATAATTCTTCTTATTTTGAAAAGAAAAGGTACTGACATTGAAAGCTTGATACGTGATAAGGCTCAGAACCACCCTCTTGAATTACACGCACCATCTAACACGAAATTACCTCCTCCACTTTTCGTACATCCATTACTCCCGTCCCTGGCTCCATATTGCGGGCTTAATCTGCATGTCGTTACGAGCCGTGTCTCGACTCATCCATAATTCACGTAATGAGTACAAGCAGAATTCTGTGGAGACGAAATAAGTTATTCACCGAGCAAGTTATTTAGATTTAGGTGATCACGATGGTTGGGAAGTTAGGTGTGATGAAGAAAGGGTTTTGTTGGTATTGGAAGAAGGTTGGTATTTGAAAATTTGTTTTTGGCGGTGAGGTTATCTGCGTGGAAGTTAGAAGATCCCCTTGATTTGGTTCTGTCGTAAAATCAGTACTTAGTGACCTACAAAATATTTAATTTGGGTTTTACAGGTCAGGTGGTCTTTGAGATTTCAAGTTTTATGTTGGTGGGTTTTGGCAGGACTAACTCTTCGACTTTGTCCACCAGGATATCGGTTTTTTTGCGAGGTTTTTTTTTATGCCGATTCCTAAGCATTATTCTAAAATAAAAGTGGTTTATTTTACACCTCATAACATCAGCTATGGGCCAGTAAACGTCACATCGGAATTGGTTGAACGTTTCGGAGATAAGCCGGGAAAAACAGACAGACAAAGATTTTCAAAAATTGGTTGTTTAGTTTATTTGTATAGATAGATAACAAAGCTGCAAATATGGACCATAAGATAGTTTACTTTGAGACTACATATTAAAAAAAAAAACAAAAAACAACTAATTATAATTGATTTAGTTATGAATGAAATCTTTAGAATGAAATAACTGGGTTGTGGATGTCAGATAGGCAGTCGCTCCATGTAAAATACTGGTATTCAGCTACATCCGTATAGACTGCAAACCGACTCCAACATAGTTGGGGAAAGGCTATTCAGATATACCGGGTTACTTTTCATGCACCAGCCATTTTTCAGGGAGTGAAAGTACTCCCGAATATATATAACTTTCATAATGGAACCAACTATGAATTAATATGAAATAATCTGCTGTTCCTTACAAAACTGCACTACAACACTATCAAAATGTACGGAACAGCGGTTTTTTTTTCATATTTCTGGGTTGGTCCTTTAGCAAAAGTTGTTCATATTCATGAATACTTTCACCCCCTGAAATATGGCCGGTGAATGAAAAGTAACCGTGTAAAGATAGATTGAAGTCTTTAGAGACTAGTTTCAAACACTGCTTTAAATTATTCTAAATAGATTTGTTTTATTCATTTCGTTTTTCGTCAGAATATTTTAAACCCTCAAATGGTCATTACCAAAGTTGGGGCGTAAGAGGATATCCCTCAAACCCTTTAAGGGTCAATGGCACAGAGGGTATTAGGGTTTCAAATTTCTCTTATAATTTCAAATCCCTCTAAATAAACATCCCTAACGGAATTAGGGGTGCTAATGATACCAATTTCTGTTGAAGAAATCAAGCATTACGGTACTCCTATTTTACCCGACTATGGAGAAGCAAAAAAGAGGGTTATGATTTTGGATGGTATGTATGTGGGTATTTGTGTATGTATGGAGTTTCATGCCCATTCTACCTTTTGGAATGGGCAACTAGATTGAATATATATTTTTTTCTATTATAATTGACGCTCGAAAATGCTTTTTAATGGTTCAATTAAAATAAGTTATTTGACTTTGACTTTGTGACCTTTTCCCTCATAACTATTAAACTAGTCTTTAAAGAAGTAAAAAAATAATGATGCTGTATTGTTGGTAAAAATCATCATAGCTTATTATGACAGTCCCAATCTGACACGCCATCGCCGCCCTGGTGTCGAAAAATTTAAGCGATGGCTGGCAGCGCGTCGCCCGCTAGCCGTCACCTTTTTATATTGACATTACAAAAAATATTTTAACACACTTAAATTAAAACCTTAATTGCAATGGCTAATTATTTGCAACGTCACAGCCGTGCTTTTATACAGATTTCAAAATGACGTCACCAAAATCTTTAACTAAGAATTTTATGAATACCGCTCAAACGCTTCCGCTATTCCTTTTGAAACAGGAGGAGACAAATCAAAGGCGTTTGTATTGCGGCGAGGCTGCATACATTATTAAGCAGAGCCCTGATAAACCGGCAAATTCGAATAACACCACCAACTAAGCCATGCTGTCCTACAACTGACTGCACAGAACTTGCAACCTTATTTCAACAAACACAAAATTCACACTTGATCAAACTACAAGATCAGATGCAAATGTTAGTTAGTCGACTTCAATTTCGATCACAATTATTTTGCAGTTTGCAAACTATTGTATTGTGTCTTATTGCTGAGTCGTAAGGTTGGAATTTGTTTGTTGCTTGGATTTTCTTAGGGTACAATGGAGAAACCGCTGAGAATTCATCAAGTTTGCTTAAAATGTTGATATTTCAAATTCCACGTCTTTAATGGAGCGAATGTTTGCATTGTACCGGTTGAAGATCCCAGTGTTGCCAACACTTTGTCATTATAAAATTAAATATGTGTAAAATCCATAAGCGGTAAGAAGGTGTGCATGTAATGGTGTGTCTTCTATCCTCTTAATATTGGGCCAATTTTCAGACAATTTATTTTGTATGTCTTTGAATGGCTAAACAAGCCGATGGCCCATCTGATGTTAAATAGTACTAGAGGTCTTGCAAATGCATTGCCATCCTAGAGACCAAGTGAAACGTCTCATGTGCCTGTAATGACACCGGCACCCATACCCTTCAAACCGGAACACAGCCAGGCAGCTTTGCGTCACAAATGGGATGCTGGTAGTATTTCCCCGGATGAGCTCCTGCACAAAGAACTCTACTACTACTAATATATAAAATAAGAGATTTTGGTTGTTTTGTTAAATTTTTTTTTTTGGTGGTGTTGGGGTAATTAAAGGCGCATGAGACATTTTAACTTTTCCTCTTTGACGGCAACGCATTTGCAAGGCCTTTGATATTGCAGATGTCTATAGGCAGCCGTGACCTCTTATCATCAGGTGGGCCTTCAGCTTGTATGCCATCCAACGCATAATAAATAATATTACAAAAATAACAGACTGTAACTCCACGGTAAAGTGTTATTGGGTTTTTCTATGAAATTCTCAGTAGCAGCTCGGAGTTTGGATTTGTGCCCAGTTAATGGCAATAGGCTCGCCCTCTATTACATGGGACCTAAGTATACCGGCGAACTGTGGGTGTACATTGGTACACCTCTGCCTAATTCTTCGGGGAATACAGGCGTGATGGTGTAACTCCACGGTTTTTCTCTATTGGTTGAAGGTCTGGTATTTGCTCAACGCATGATCCGTACTCGGTATTGGACTATTGGCAGGCCTCTTAATGACGTAACTACAGACGCTCCAGGATCTCAGTCCACAAGGATTGTTAGCATTAAAACAAAGTTTAAACGCTGTTTCTTCCGCTTGATTCGATATCTAACCAACTTGTTTGGGATTTTCAATTTAAAATAGACTAGATATTGGATCTTGTTTCGAGTGTATATCTTGATTTTGTTTTTGTTGTTTCTCTTAGAAGTTCTTGGTAACCAACCTCACCAACTGATTTGTTTAGTTTGATGTTTTTTGAATTCTGTTCTTTGAAAATTAATTGTGATTTTATTTCAAAGGAATAAGGGTTGTTTTATAATGTATGCCAAGATTTTCAGCTGATGGTGATGTTGTATATGGCGATAAAGTAATATGTGTTTTTTCAACAAATAACTTTTCTTAAGTCAAGTCGCGGGCATAGGCTAGTACAAAATAAATATATTTACTTAAGGCGTTACCCAAACGGGTTAATACATTTATTACAAGCTTGAATAATTGAGTGTATTGGCAAAGGTAAAAAAAAGAAAATTTTGAAACTTAAATATTTTCATGATAAAAAATCGTAAAAGAGATTTCAAGAATTTTTGCATAAAATATTATTTTAAGTATTGATATTCTTAAGAATTCAATCATCTATAGAAAAAGATAAAACTATTCCACTGAGCCGTGTTTTTTTTTATGACAACTGATAACTCTTTTTTACTCTATTTTGAACCTTATTTGTTGCCACAAAGCGATTACTTAAATACCTAAACAGTTACTTGTTACAGCTCCTTAATCTACTTGTTTATATAAAGAACAATTACCCATATTAACTATACCATTTACAACAACATAATAAACTAATACATGCAAATACCAAAAATTACAAAGTTAGTACTTGACTCTGACTTTCAAACTCAAAGCCACTCAGTATTCCGCTGGCTTAGTACTAAGAAGTGGGTACTTCGCATAAATTCTGGGGTTTAAGTGGGGATGCAAGCATGCACGTAGTTGCGGGTTGAAACTATGTATAGTGTTAGTACGTCATAAGCTAGTTGTTACTGTTCAAGGTCTACGCGGTTTGCTACGCCGTAGCGGTATGCTACGCCGTAGAGGATTTTGATGCAAGAAGTTTTTGAGTTTATGTTTGGTAATTTATTTATCTATACTAATATAATAAGGCTGAAGAGATTGTTTGTTTATTTAAATGCGGTAATCTCTCTGGAATGGCGAAACGGATTGGAAAATAATTATATTGTTGTTGATAGCCAAGTTCAGGAGGTAATAATAGTATAGGCCTTTTAACATCACGTGAGGACACACGCAAACAGAGAACGCGAATAAAGTCGCGGGCAGAAGCTAGTTTAATGAACACTGAAGGAAAATAAACGAGACCTACTAGAAGTTTTATTTTTATGACGCCTATGGGAGTTTAGTGTCCTTCATAGTGTTAATATAGAAGATTACGGGCGTCGGGAGCCGCGAGACGACTCCGTAGAGAGACTGTGGACGATGACAATGCGCGACTTATTGAGATGTCAGCAAATCAGAGGGGCCAGTCAGGGCCGATGCCTGCCGGGCTGCGGGTTTTCTAAAGAGATACCGCGCCCCCAGAACGCAAAGGGCGCAAGAAGGAACATGGATGGGTTTTAGTCGGTAAAAGTCTAACACTTTCTCCTGCCCTCACCCGAGCGGGAGAAGTCATTTGATGATTTCCCAAAAGAAAAGGAAAATCCTGAAAAGCTTTATATCATCATCATCTTCCTGCCCTAATCCCAAGTTACTTGGGCTCAGCGCAACACGTTTTCTTCTTGCATACCGTTTGTCAGCCGTCATACTATCACTAACTCCCTTCTCTTTCATATCATTCTTCATACAATCAATCCATCTTTTCCATGCCTCCCTCTTCCTTTCCATCCATCCACAAAAAAAGCTGTATGCTACATGGAAATTATTTTCCTTCTTCTTACCAAGTCATAAAGGCGATATGAAACAACCAGTGGGTGAGAATCCTAGCTGCCGACAATTACGACGGAGTTAGAAGGAGCAGCACTGGAGCGTTATAAAGTAATAGCTTCAAAGGGAATATTGAGATGGACTTATTTAAACTGAAGACGTGGTTCTGGTTTTACACACTACTGAACAAAATGATGAGCTTTTGAATTTAAATTTTTAAGAGGATAGTTTCAATAATTGGTAGATAACGTGCCTGTGTATTTATTCAAATAATTGTCGTGGTCGAAATAACATAATGTCCGTCGAAATAACTAATCACAAAAAGGAAATAATTATTGTAGTACACAAGTGCGCAATCACATGTGCACTACCCTCACTCTCATAATCTGTTGGGATAGCAATCTGACACGACAGGGGAAGAGATCAGGCGCAGAACCAACGGGTTTACAACTTACTGCATTCTTATGCATGGAGGTCACCCCGCGAACTTCCAAAATTTGGGCTGCCACTAAAAAATTAGAACAAACAAAAAAAAATTGTCTTTGCATCAGAACCACCGCACTGATAATTCTACAAAGTAAATAAAGAGTGGAGTAAAAGCCACCATGGTAATTTATACCACAATAGCAGCACATTACCATACGGCCCGCCTAGAGGTAAGCAGTGGTAGCCACGTGGTAGCTAACAACAGTAGGGGTGTCACATCTACGTTGTTAACCCTTAACTAATATTCACTTCGCATTTGAAAATAGTCATGCTGTAATCCCTTGGGAAAAACCTCGACTACACTACACTATGTGAGCTTTCACTGAAGGTTTTTCTGAACATTTTGAATGAAGGTTTTCTCTGAATAAAGGCCCTGCCGTTACCGAGCGGTTTGGTAAACTTCCTGACAGTATGTCCCAAACAATTCAATGAAACTAGGGCGTTTTGTCCGCGCTCAGTTACGTGCTTAGCGTGGTTTTTTTTTCGGTACGAGCTTCCGAATACCCTCTGTTTTTAGCGAACATTTCGGTTTTAGGGTTCCTTACTCAAAAGCTGCTAAACAACAGCAGATTTTTAGTAATAGGGTCGGGACCCTATTACTAAGCCTCTGCTGTAGTAGACACTTGTAATTTTCAGTGTCCGTTTTAACAATAACAAATTATTAAAGGTGGGTAACAATATTAAATATTTTTACATGTTTTTATTTTGTATGTTATATATTCATTTATATAAAAATAAATAAAAGGAATAAAATTAAAATAAGATACATTTTCAATATTATGGGGTCCCCAAAGGCAAAAGGTTTTTTTTTTGTAGCGTCAAATTGTACGATGGTACAGAACCTTTTGTGTGCCACTCTGTCTCAAATTTCGCAGGATTTTTAAATGTACAAGGGTGTCGACTCCCATTTTTGTTGCTACGAAAGTTTATATAATGTGTAAAAGTACTGTTTTAGGAATATTGGTTCGTTGCAAAATGATCTCTTAAGAGTACGCTTGAAAATTTTCCTATTAGAAAATATTTTGTTTTTTGGGAGTATGGAAGTTCATTTATTCATTTTCTGAGTGCTGTAGCTGCAAGCATTAATTTTATAATAAACAAAACTATTTCATACACATCTATACTAATATTATAAAGCTGAAGAGTTTGTTTGTTTGTTTGTTTGTTTGTTTGAACGCGCTAATCTCAGGAACCACCGGTCCGATTTGAAAAATTCTTTTTGTGTTGGATAGCCCATTTATCGAGGAAGGTTATAGGCTATATAACATCACGCTACGACTTACGGGAGCGAAGCAGTATTCAAAAACGTAACTTAAGGTGGATGAATAAAGCCACGCGAACGAAGTCGCTGGCAGAAGCTAGTATGACATAATTGGGTTGGTTGAATGGTTTGACATAATTGAATCTGTCAGACCGAGCAATTTGGTTTACTATATGTAGCAGATTTCCCACTGGATGCGGGCAGCGCAGGGCCGGTCATTGTGGCTATCTTTAGGGGAGGCCTATGTTCAGTAGAGGCCGTCAATCGGCTGATATGATGATGATGCTAAATCATTAGCAGATTTTTTTAATTTTCATTGAGCCTTTTGTAAAATTAGTGATACCTACAAAAGACGCAAGCATTTAAGCTAGCAAATACATTCTGAACTATATATTCCTCAATATATTCCTAAAGATTTTACCGTTTCAAAATGACAGCTTTTTATTTCATTTCTATCTTTGCAATTTACACTTATACAACAATTTGCATCTGCCATGTTTGTCATTTTTTGCATAAAGTTTAAATAAATAAACAAGATGGCTGCCCCCACCTGTCTACCCAGTCCTAATTACCTCATGAAAGAACACGTTTCCAATCCCAAACCACAAACAAACTACATACCAGCGTATTCATTACTTCCCAATGTAAATACGCACTCGAAACGCGAAGCTAATGGACAGTCTAAATTCCATTGCGCCCTTTGATAGCAAAAGCAATAAAATTGGCTTTCAAACGTCAAACGATATGGTAATGTATAAGGAGTACTGCTTTTATATTCGGAGCACGCTGCCGATATTTCACGGGTAGATCTGTTTGGATTCAGATAAAAGGTTTGGTGTGTGTGGAGGTGGATTTTGATTTTGATTGATTTTGTTTTGTAGTAGTAACTACTTCGTTAGACTAGTGATCCTAAGCGCGACTACTACGCTGGAAATCTTGGGTTCGATTCCCAGGTTAAGCAAAGTGTTATTGGATTTTTCAATGAAACTCTAGTAGCAGCTCGGAGTTAGGATTTGTGCACGGTTAATGGCAATAGGCTCGTTCTCTATTACATGAGGCCTAAAACAAACTGGCGATCTGTGGGTGTAAATTGGTACACCTCTGCCTAACGCTTCTGGGAACACAGGCGTCGGTAATGGTATGTATGTAGAATACTTCGGCCGATTCTTAGAAATGAATTTGGAGTTGTATGGATTCTTTGAATGGTATTATTAGTCCTAAGACCTCAAAGTTTTGTATACAACATGTAACATGCTACTGAGAATTTCATAGAAAAACCCAATAACACTTTTTACCTGACCTGGGAATCGAACCCGGGACCCTTTGTTGCACAGCAGTCGCAGTTGCGACCACGAAACCAACAAGGCAGTTTATTTATTTAGTAACTATTTATAGCTTTATCAGTTTTGAAAAGAAAATGTCGTTTCATCAACCACTGAATCTAACTTTGCACCATGCATTAATGTTTCAATTTCCCCAAGCACACGTTCCCACGTATTCCAAAACTACTAAAGATAACTTTAAACATTCAACTAAAACTAAACACATTTTCATTTTAATTCAAAAGCTGTTTCCTCAAAAATAACCATTCAAAGCACCTGAGCAGATTGCGGGCTTACTCTGTACCAAACGTTCAGGTTCGACCGAGCTTAGTGCCGAACTAAACCCAATTTCTATAGCACTAAGATCCTTAATGGCATAAATTGAAATACCACGCACTTTCCCACCAAACCTCGAAGGATTATAATGTTTATTGCTTTCGATATAAAGGTGAGAATTGTGTGGGGATTTTCAAGCGTTTGGTATTGAAATGTTGGGGGTTATTGAAAATTATGATTTGATGACATGATTTTTATTCAGAGGGTAAAGTGAAATTGTTAAAAAGTTTTATTACGAGGCTAACATACAAAATTGAACGCTTTATGAGTTATAATGGATGTTTTCCTTGTGATAAAACCAGCCTATTATTTTCCTACCGTATGACAGTTGCGTCATCTGATACGGAGAAGGCATGAGCATTGATCACCACGCTCGCTCAAGGCGGATTTTAAACTAATAATAATTATAAGTACTGAATTCCTACCACCGCGAGGTATATAGCTTATATTTTTATAAAAATGTATTTTTAAGCGAAGCTTAAGGTTCAGACGGCCTCTCTGATGTTAAGTGGTCACCACCGCTGCCTATAGACTTCTGCAATACCAGAGGCCTTGCATATATATCTGTTGCCATCCCAGAGACAAAGTTGAAATGTCTCATGTGCCTCTTATTACACTGGCCTCCCATACCCTTCAAACTTGAACGCTGCTTTGCGGCAGAAATAGGTATAGTCGTAGTATTTCTCCGGACGAGCTCCTTCACAAAGAGCTCTACTACTACAAATTGTATTATTATTGGAAATCTACATAATTACATACCATTATACCTATATACCCAGAAGGGTTACGCAGAGGTGTACCAATATACTTCCACAGTTCGCCGGTATGTTTAGGTCCCATATAATAGAGGGCCAGCCTATTACCATTAACCGGGCACAAATCCTAACTCCGAGCTGCTACTGAGAATTTCACAAAAAAGCCCAATAATAAGATGATCTTTAGCGACCAAGTCAAACCTTCAACCATTAGATTCCATTCTCAGTTCTCAAGAGACGAAATAAACAAAAGAACAAGTAATTTCTTCAGTGATGAATGTTTCCAGTTAATCGGAGTAGTAACATTTAGAATTCATTGAAGCCAGCTCAGTTCTCCACGGGGAGGCATGTAATCAGCGCACTGATTACATATAGTTTTCTAACGTGGTTTATTGTGTATGTGTGTGTGGGGTGTGGGTGTGTGGGTGTGGAACTAGAGTGAAATGTATGGTGTGGTTGATTGGAGTGGTTTGCAGTGAATAATGTGTTTTGTGTTCCTTGTGATAGTGACTGTATTTATTTATCTATAGGTACTTATGTTTTAAAGCTGATCTTCGGGAGTAGAGGTCTGATTCTGGAAATTATTTTGCTGATAGAAAGGTTTGTCACAACTGAGTGCTGCAGGTTACATTATATGGATTAAAAAAAAAATCGTATGAGTCAAACAGTCTAATAAAGGATGATTTACGTGCACGTCTCCCCTAAGTGTACGCATACGCATCCGGTCTGCTGGAGTCTTAATTGTTAATCTAATAATAAATCTAAAAGCGAAGATAAATTAATGGTAAAAAAATATTCATCATCATCTGCCTAGCCTTTTCCCAACTATGTTGGGGTCGGCTTCCAGTCGAACCAGATGCGGCTGCATATCAGTATTTTACATGGAGCGACTGCCTATCAGACCTCCACAACCCACTAATGGGTAATGGTAAAAAAACATTGACAAAAAAAAATTGTGCAATTGGATTTCTTATGCAATACTGAAATGTCGAGCTTTTATCTTATAGCCAAAAATCAACTTTAGGTAAATTTGCTTAAGGCGCTACCCTGACCAAATAACCTTGAGCATTTTTTCCTTTGGCGGCACACTAACGCGGCGCAAGAGATACGTAGAAAATACGCTCAGATTTTAGAGTAAAATCTATATAAAATCAAATTTTCGTGTTTTGAAAAAAATACCGAAGATACCTATTTAAGGTTATGGAACAAAAGTACCTACCCAGACACAATGGTTTTCACAACAACAAAAAAAGTCGATTCCCAGCAAAAAAGAAAAGCTGTTTGGTGGAGAGCAAGCGTAGTTATTAGTTATAGTATATGATGTATTTTTTATATGCATTAAATTTAATTATCCAATGTTTAACAATGAATCGTGGTTTAAGCTACTACCTAAATAGAGTGTAAAATCGTGCTGACGTGACCACTTCCTACAGTAAATACTAACCAGCTTCAATGTAACAGCACCATAAATAGTGTCTGCATTCTAACTCGCACATGAATTTACTATCAACGTACGTAAAACGTTTTTTTAACGAACGCGAAACTCGCTACTGAAATTGAGGAAAAGTTGGCCTAAAAATGTTATACCAGCTGTTGTTCGCGGTTTTACTTGCGCTTTATGTGGCAATCCGTAGTCAAAATATATTTTGTGGGTAAAAATAGAATTAAAAACTAATCTATGTAAAAGGTTACACATAGTTTAGCCGCCTATTTGGCTTTAATTCTATTTTTACCGTATTAGTCAAAAATAAATAAATATGTGAAAGAATTTAGATTTTTCAATTGATATTTCTATTTTTTTCTTTTTAAAAGTTTCTTTTATTATTATTTTAGATATTTAACGCTGACATTTTTTTTATATATATAAATTTGTTATGGGGCACTTTTAGAAGTTATTGAATTAGATTAACGTTATTTATTTATTGAGATTTGGACTGTAACAACAGTCTATCTGTACGTAAATTTCATCGAGTTTCGCTCAGTGGCTCGTTTCATGTGTAATTGAGTAATAAATATAATAACAAACTTTCACATGTTTTAACATTAATATTTTCTTTCAATTTAACAAATGAAACGTTGCATTGTATTATGTGAGGATAATTAATAGTCATTACTCAAAAACGCGTTGACTCAACAAATCGCCTCGGAAAATCTAACTTTAATACAACTAGATTCAATAGTTTTAATTATTTGACTTTCAAGAGTGGTCTAATTGAAATAAATGATTTGATTTTGACTTTGACTTTTGCTCCCAACACGCCACCTGCAAGCCGTCACCTTTTTACCTGTCATTGAAAAACGTATTTAATTGCACACTAGTTAAAGCCTAAACTTGAATGGAAAATTATTTGCGATGTGTCGGAGCAACCCTCGTATAATAAGCGACGACCTTTACACTGAGTGGGGTATTTTAAAATGTAATGATGTTACTTTATGTCAGCATTCATTTGAGTATTTTTGGAGTATGTCATAAATATTTATATTTACATATGACATTTAAATTACTGCACGATTGCTGACGGTAGGGCCGTAGGATCTACTTCCAGGTCTGGCAAAGTTTTTTGGAGATTTTCCATCAGGATTTTTTTTAGTAGCTGCGAAGTTGGTGATGTGACATCCCCGTGCCTCGGAAAGCATCTACTTGGTCCCAGATGTCAGATTTTCAAATTCAATTTCAAAATAGTTTAATGTGGATCATGGTTCGTAGGATGTGTTAGAAACAGTTATTATATAATTAGGTCAGCTATGTCCCTTTAATGAGGCATACAAAAGACACAAAATAATGCGAGGCAGAGGATTTTTTTGATGCCTTTTAGATTTATTTTCTTTTTTTTATTATTATTAAGATTTTTTTTTAACATTTTAAGACAAAGCAATAGATTACAATCACTAAATTGGCATCTAATACATTTTTACCGTCGAAGAATTCTAAGACATATTATAAACTCAACCAAATTTAATATAAAATTACTGTGTACAGTAATTACGAATATCCAAAAGCCCGAAAGTCTGACAATCAATCAGAGTTTGAAAGGCAGTGGTTCTCATTAATGCAATGGTATACAGCTGCATCCAGGCAGAATGCCTATCTCTACGTAGTTGTCTGAATAGACTATCCCCACATAATTATTTAGGAACTAGTTTTTGCCCGCGACTTCGTCCGCGTGGATTAATAGTTCCCGTTCCCGGGGGATTTCCGGGATGAAAACTATCCTATGTCCTTTCTCGGGTCCCAGACTATATCTGTACCAAATTTCATTGAAATCGGTTCAGTGGTTTAGGCGTGAAGAAGAGACAGACAGACAGACAGACAGAGTTACTTTCGCATTTATAATATTAGTAAGGATAGACTAATCAGATGATAACAATACTCAGATCTGTGATTACGACATTTTAATCACTGCTTGTTGGACTAGAAATGGGTGTTCAAAAATCCATAATTCGATCCCTTTCTAGGAGTTCAGCCTTACAATAGATCCACCTATTCTCATTAAGACTCAATTTTTTAATTAGACAAAAAAAACTGTAACTATAACTATATAGTATAAAAAAACTATATATCGACTTCCAAAAAAGGAAAATAATTACTTTAGATCTAAAAATGTTAAGTATATTTTCAAGTTATTCCTATTAATATTACAAAGACATAGCAACAAAAATTTTCTGAATATCAAGAGATCAAAAAGGAATATTCTCCGAGCTCAGCAAATGAAAATCCCACTAACATTTTCTTGGATTCATTCCTAAATGACACATAAGTGGTTCTGTTACACTAATTACTAAGATAACAAAATGGCTGCCTGTAGCAGTTTTCCCTAAAACTATCACATTAAATTCTTGCAGCCCTCACCGCTCCTCGTTTGGCCGCTAGCCAAATAGCATTGGTTTTTAAATTTTTAACTCATCCGAGGTGAAACTCGGTGAATTGATGGCAACATTAATATTTCATTCGTGTGTACGTTGGGAAGTGTGTTGCCATTTTTTGTGCCTCCCAATTTTTAGGGAGAATTCAATTTGTTCCGTTTGAATTTTGGAGCAAGTTCAAATATTTTGGTTTGATGACATTGCTGTTGGTGGCACGGGATTGTATAGTATATAAAATGTATGTGTACTTGTTTGTATTTTTAATTGAAATACGAAATTTGTTGACTTTTTCTCCGTCATAATATACTCGTAGATATATTTATTATAAAGTTAATTCTCTTTTCCTGTACCATAATCAAACATCATTATAATGTATGAATCATACAGTATATTTTTTATATTATAGGAAGTTAAGTCGTCATGAACCAGTGGTTAAGGCGCCCGCCTCTCATGTATGAGGTTGCGGATTCGATACCAGGCAAGTGTCAATGAGAGTTTTACGATCCACAATATACTTTCAAAGTAGTAAGTAAAGTAAAGAAAGTATGTGTATGTTTAAACGCCCTAATCTCTGGAAATTCGTCCGCTTGGATATTTTCACCCGTGCTAAGTAACGTACTGTTCCGCTCTCTTGTATCGTAGCGTGATGTTATATAGCCTACGGCACTCACAAATAACTTGGCTTTCTATAGGTAAAATATGGAAATTTTCAAAATCGGTTCAATAGGTCCGGAGATTACCTCTTTATAATATTAAGTATAGATTATTGATGTTGATTAGAACTAAAGACGTAACTTAACACGGATGAAAAAAACCACGCAACCAAAGTCACGGACAGAAGTTAGTCACAACACATTTAGCAAGTTACTTATATAAAGTTTAAAAAACTATAATTATATTATATGTTTACAGAAATCTTCTTATTTGAAAACCATATCTACAGGGATTCACAACTTACCAACAAACTAATCCCAAACAAAAAAAAAACCAGAAAAATATTCCCGAAACAAATTCACAATCTAATAATAAATTAACATTGTGTTCAAACTTTCCCTTAATAAGATAAACTTTACAAAGCCTTGCAAAAATATTTGGACGCAAAAATATTCAGAGTAAAAGAATTAACAAAAAACGTGCTCAGTAGTTTGTAGGCGAGCGAATCTAGTATTCAGTGCAATATAAAAGAGTCTTTTGTGCACCGAAAAAGTGGGTCATCCTATTCCTCTATTAGACTGGCGTGCATGGAAATGCGGATCAGTATTAAAATATTTTTGAATGGGATTAGTTTTCCATTTGTATGCGTATGCTTGTGTTGTAATAAAGGATTTAATTTAAGTTTGGTATTTGTTATGAATACTTTTATTATAAAGCTGTGTAGAGTTTGTATCTTTGTTTGTTTAAATGCGCTGGATTTCTACTGCGAAGTATAGAAAATCATTTCGCTTATAGGAAGCTACGTTATTTCTAAGTGCTATATTTTACAATAGAAGAAATATTAGGAATTCTGCATTTAAAAACGGAATTATTATCGTTTTATTCGGAAATTTCGTAAAGTTCGTAGGTACATTTTCTTCTCTTGTTTTGGCATGAGACAATAAATAATACGGCATGTAAAATGACACATCACATAACTACGCATACTGCACATCATTATACTTTTGGTGTAAAAAAAAAAAACACTGTTTATGGTAGCGTGGAATGTAACGCACGCAAAATATTGTGATTTTCAATGAATACATACCGGGGTCGTGGAGTTTATAAAGTTTATTTACTACTACTCCATTAACATCTTGATTTATTGTATCAGAATTTTCATAAAAATCTACCGAATGACTTCTAAAAAAGAGGTAAAGCAGGCCCTAAAAATACCAGGACATAATAAACTCTAGGTCACTATTTCTGTCCGCCACTGTATGTCAAGCGTGTTGACCATCCGTTTGGTGTTGCACCAGTTTCCAATTAGTGGCACGGCTTTGTGTCCTGCCCGATTGTCACCTTGCTACTACATTTATGACATGGCACCAGATCTGTTCCGGGAATACGTACGTAGGTGTTTCAATGGACAGAATTGGGAATATGCATGACTACAAAAAAAAACGTTATCCATGTAGTGAATATATATACGTATATATATAAACCATCACGCCTGTATTCCCCGACAATACAGGGTCGCAGGGTCGATTTCCCTCTGGGTTAGACAGAGGTGTACCAATGTACACCCACAGTTCACCGGTATATTTAGGTCCCATGTAATAGGGGGCGAGCCTATTGCCATTAACCGGGTACAAATCCAAACTCCGACCTGCTACTAAGATTTCCATAGAAAAACCAATAACACTTTTTGCTCGACCTGGGAATCGGACCCAAGACCTCTAGCTCTCTCTCTCTCTCTGGTTTTAGTTTTTAAGTGATTTTTTTGTTACTTTTATATGGGTCTTTGTAACCCGAAATAAATGATATATATTATATTATTATTATTATAGCATAGTGCTTAGGACCACTAGGCCAACGAGGCAGTTCTAATCAAGGTATTCGAGGTTAGTCGAGGTAGTTAGTTAGTTCTTGTCTGACTACCCCGTTGGTCTCGTGGTCGCAAGGGCGACTGCTGAGGAAGGGGTCCCGGGTTCGATTCCTAGGTCGGACAAAAAGTGTTATTGGGTTTTTCCATTAGGAATTTCTCAGTAGCAGCCCGGAGTTTGGAAGTTGGTGGTGTGACACCCCCGTGCCTCGGAAAGCACGTAAAGCCGTTGGTCCTGCGCCTGATCTCTCTCTGGTCGTGTCGGATTGCCGTCCCATCGGGCTATGAGAGTTAGGGAAGAGGGAGTGGACCTGTGTTTGCGCACACACTTGTGCACTATAATATCTCCTGCGTACGTGGCTAGTCTGCATTAAGGTTAGCCGCCGTGGCCGGAATCGGCCTGGAGAATTACATTTACATACATTTAGTTCTTGTCATCATCATCATCATATCAGCCGCAGGACGCGATGCGTGTTCCCTATTACGTGGGCATCCCTAAAATAGGGAAAATTATAAAGATTTTAATATCAAAAGAAAAGTTACTTATATTTTGAGGAAATTCTGAGCACTCGTTGTTCAGATTTTGTTTTGTTCTTTTTTTATATAGGTACTTGTGTAGGTATTTCTGGTTTTTGGTGTGGCTGATAAAAGTACCTAGGTGTAATTAAGTTTTTATAAAAAGTTTATGATTATTTCAGTCTTTTATAATTGTTAAATATGTAGTACAACTTTTACCCATAAGAGCAATGATTTGCGTTTGTGTGTAATTTATTATAGAACTGTAAAGTTTTTTGTTTGATCGCGATAAACTCCGGAATCGCTGGTCCCATTCTGAAAATTCTTTCACTAATTTCGAAGCTTTATGCTTGAGTACTATAGGCTATACGTTAAAATCCCAAAAAATAGATAAGTAAAAAAAATATTTGGATGAAGTCACTTGCAACGCGAAGCTAATCAGTTTGATCATCTGCCTACCGCATACGCAACTGGGCGATGCTGATTTTTGCAAGAAGAGTGTTCTGGAATACTGTTTATTGATAGTTGCAACTAAAAAAACAAGCATATTTTATTAAATACTAGCTTTTGCCCGCGACTTCGTTCGCGTGGATTAATAGTTCCCGTTCCCGGGGGATTTTCGGGATGAAAACTATCCTATGTCCTTTCTCGGGTCCCAGACTATATCTGTACCAAATTTCATTGAAATCGGTTCAGTGGTTTAGGCGTGAAGAAGAGACAGACAGACATACAGACAGACAGACAGAGTTACTATCGCATTTATAATATTAGTACGGATGGCCAGGTATCGTAATTATATTTGAATACTTCTTTTTTTATATCTTCTTCAAGCTCCTAAAATTTGACGAGGATGCAAATCAACAGCTTGTATAATTTCGGACACAAACGTTATTCTTGTTGTATTTTCAGAAGAAGTCACAGGCAAAATCTAGCGTAGATATAATTTCGGACACCACCAATGTATTATTCAGAATATAACCAGTTACTATGTTAAGTCATAAACCAAGATGTCTACCTGTATTGTGATTACAGCAATGCATATATGATGACGTGTTGGCACGACGTCTATGGCTACTGCGGTAATCTACATACATTACACAAGGTTTATGTTGCAAGACGGGAGATGGGACATTGTAATTACAATTTGAAGTGTTTGGTAAGATTTAGGGATGATTGAGGATCCGAGGATGTTGTATAATCCGTACTAATATTATAAATGCAAAAGTAACTCTGTCTGTCTGTCTGTCTCTTCTTCACGCCTAAACCACTGATCCGATTTCAATGAAAGGTACAGATATAATCTGGGACCCGAGAAAGGACATAGGATAGTTTTCATCCCGGAAATCTCCCGGGAACGGGAACTATTATTCCACGCGGACGAAGTCGCGGGCAAAAGCTAGTTGCATGTAAAAATAAAGAAAGAAACAATGTTTATTCAACACTGCACATTTACACAAAACAAAAAGACAACACAACATACCATCATGCCCGTATTTCCTGAAGGGTTAGGCAGAGGTGTACCAATGTAAGATGGATAAATAAATTCTATTATAATTCTAATAATACGTATAATGTACACCCACAAGTCGCCAGTATGTTTAAGTCCCATGTAATAGAGGGCGAGCCTATTACCATTATCCGGGCACAATATATCCGATAAAAAAATCTTTCAGTAATAGAAAATTACTTTACTGCATAATGCCTTAGTATACGTCGTATGATAGAATATAATTTCACACGGACGAATCTGCCGGGGCTGCGGGTACCGCGCCGCCGGAACGCAAAGGGCACATGAAGGAACATAGACGGGTCAGTAAAAGTCTGACACTCCCCCCGCTCCGCCCAGGGCGGGGGAAGTAATTTGATGATTTCCCGTCTTAAAAAAAAAAAACACTGACGAATCCGTGAGCTAAAGCTTGCCCTTTTTATTCCACTTTTAGCTTTGCGTCTAAAAACATAAAACCCTCGGCAATAGTTTAGCTCTCTATCAGTCAAAAGATTATTGTAATCAGAACCAGTTACGTTATCTCATACAAAAAAAAAAACACAAAAACACTCTTCAATAGTATTGCTTTCAATAAGTGAAAGAATTTTTAGAATCTGATCAGTATCAGAGATTATCTCATATAAAGAAAAACACAAATTATCCTCTTTATAATATTACTACATAAGATCTTCTTTACAACAAACTACTATTATTTTCACGATAACATAATCTGCAATTTGCCCGCTGCCTTCATAAAGTGGTGTTGTTTTATAGCAAAAATTCAGCGAAGCTCGGGCTAAGCTCAAGCTGCTGGTGGAAATTCATTCCGCTGTGAACGCTTGACCGCGCCGGCTAGATAACATGTTGTTACAGCGGAGTGCTGCGTTTACAACGGGCTAGTAGTGGAGCGAGTGGATGGAAACATAATGAGGCTTAAGTGTTTGCTTGTTTGATTGTTTGAAAGAGTTTGTTTCAAGAACTACTGATACGATTTGTAAAAAATCTTTTTGAATTTTATAGCTCATTTATTAAAGAAGGTTATGGGTTATCAAGCATTTCGCTACGACATCAGTCGAAATAATAACCAAAGACGTATCTAGAGGTGCGTGACAGCACTGAGTTTTGAACGTTCAAAGTTCGAAGGTTCATGCTAACAAAACTCTAGTTACGAGTTAGTGTACCAATTGTGCAAGTAGGTAATGCTTCGATGAAACAAAACAAAGATTTAAAAAACATTTATCAAGTATTGATGCTGTTTAAAATTCGGTCATATCGATTTAAAGGAAAAATACATTATCAATCATAATGTTATTGCAAAAATATCTCCTCCCTACACAATGACATGTCAGTTTCGAAATAGTAGTACCTACCTATTTAATACTTCTTTAAAAAGTTAGACTTATAGGAGCAATTTTCCTAATCGACTCGTAATCTAAAACCTTAGCAAGTAAACTCTCCCGTTCAAACACGTACTGGGCGCAAGCCATATCATTGGGAATATCGGTCGGCCCGCATGGCAGCGCTGTGCGATAGCAACCCCAATTCTGTTACCGAAATTACTACGAATTGGTACATACGCTACTATTTTATTGGACTTGCTAAGTGACGCTAAATTTTAGCTTTTGCTTGTTCTATTTTAAGCGCGGTTTAGCATGTTCTGTTTGAGACATTATTCATGGTGGAAATGTTTTGTGTGTACATAAATACAGGACGCATTATATACAACTAGTTTATGTTTGCGACTTCGACCACGTGAGTATCGGTTACATGCGGAGTTTTTTTTGCACGGATTTCGATTTATTTCATTTAAATTAAAGTAAGCCTAAGTTACTCCTTATTGCATCAGATATGAGGCAATGAAGGTCCCGTCAAATTTGGTTTAGCCGTTTTGGAGATTAGCCGAAAGAAAGAGACAGACAGAAACGAAAATTAAAAAAAAAGGTGTTTCTGGTTTAACCCTGTAAGCATTCATTCTTTTGACATTACAAACCGACAATATAATTTTATTTATTTGTAATGATTGTATACACACTACACATACATATATATTTTACACACCATATAAAAATCAAAATCAACCATATCGTTTGAGAAAATCTACAAATTATATATTTTTTCTTTAATAATAACGCTACTGACACATAGATCAAACAAATCTACAAAGAAACAGATTTTTGCCTCAAATACCAAACCTCTACTAGTAGTTCGATGCAAATTATTTCCAATTAAAAATTCCAACTTAAAAATTTAGGTAGTCACAATCTAAGTAGGTACTCAAACTACTCATAGATTTTTATAGCAGATTTTTACAGAATAATGCTGAATTTTTTCTCCTCTATAAAACAGGTCCTTTATTCTCGACGAAGTGCTTTTAAAACTAGCACGGGTTCGACACTCAGTCTTGCATAATTCCCTTTGTCTCTCACTTCGCGATTGTCTAACAAGATCTAATTAATGTACTTTATTCTTTATTCACATAATTATCATTTTTTCTTTCTTGATTTTTAGTAGGTTCAATCGACCTTGTAAGTTTTTAAATTGAGATTGAGAAAAAATATACACGGCTCAGTGGAATAATTTATAGATATGTCTTTAGATCATGAAATAGATCAAAATATTGGCGTTAAATATTATAATTAATTTAGCTTTTATTTCTAATTTGTGGCACTGACTACGTATTGTAGTACTTTGAGTGACTTTTTATTTTTGTTAGATCGTTTTTGACATTTATATATTTTTATGGAATGAATGTAACTATACAACTTATTGTAATACATTGTTATTTAAAAGAGTATGTATGGAGTTTCTTTCCCGTTCTTCTCCATACGAAACTACCTTTTGGAATGGGCAACTAGATTCAATATTAATGAATGCCTTTTAATGGCCTAATTGAAATAAATGATTTGACTTTGACTTTGACATGAAATTTTCTATAATATCGTTACTTACGATTAACTTTTTATATTGAGATTTACGCGATGAAATTTTTTATGATCTCCTTAGGGATTATTACTATCTCTGAAGTATGACCTAACAATAACATCAAAATCTATTCATAATGTAATGAATAATTGAAATTGTTTTTGAAGTCGGTTAAAAAATCACTGTTTGAAAGCCATAAACAAAAAAAAATACTGGCGAGAGCGTTTCTATGGAGAAAAGCATTTACTCTTAATTTTACCAAAGATTTGCTGACCATTTCTCTACCTATAAACTACACATTTTCTAGGAACCCTTGCATCCAATTCTGTTAAAATTACACGCCACTTACTGCCGATACATAGTGCAATCCTATATACATGCAAATTGCGGGCAGCTGCGTTCCGCCGCATCTGAGTCTGAGCAGCCATTACGCCTCGCCTTAATACGTATGTGTTATACGAGCTAGTGAAGAAAGATTCAAATGTATTTTATTGTAGCAATATTTGGTTTTATTGCGTATGTGGTTTTCTTTTTAAGCTTATGGTTCATACTCAAGGCTATTTATTTTAAAGTAGCTTCATGTCAAAGTTGACATATTATCTCACGGGAATCGTAAATTTGTCAGGGATAAAAAGTAGTCAAAGTCAAAGTCAAAGTCAATTATTTTGACGTTCAAAAGGCACTTTTGAATGTTAAAATAATTAAAACTAATGAATCTAGTATACAGGAAAAGTTTTTAACCAGTGCGTAATTTTTTTTTGGTAGTTCAGTGTCAGTAATAGAACACATTTCCGTGAAAATAGATTAAAAAAAAAAAAAAAATTCATCCTTATCCGAGTTTGAAATAAGCAAAACATGGACATAATCTATTCGCCATACTATCAATAAAAACTCGCGGCCGCCGCCCGGGCGCATGGCTAGGGTGAGGGGGTGGGGAATGTGCTAGCGCCGAGTGACAATAAAATATGGTTTTTAAGTAAACATGTTTCGTAAGCGATAACTTTTTTTTTAGTACTAAGACATATCAAAATAAAATATACGTGTTTAATAAAACGTGTTGAAGTTAATTATGGCAAAATTTACGCACTGGTTAATTTTTTTTCCTGTATATGCTATTCCAGACTATTATCTGTCTCTGTATAAAATTTCATCTAGATACATTAATACGCCGCAATTGAGTTACAAATATCCATCCCCCTCACAAACTTTTGTATTAATAATATTAGTTAGTATTAAATATGCAATTAACAAACACTTTTGAATTATCAAGGAGTCAGTCAGTAAGAATATTATACGTACAAAGTTATAAAAATAAACAATTGACGATTAAATGATATTCAAAGATATTATAGTGTTTACAAGTTCAATTCAGTTCTACAAGTTCAGTGGCCCACTAACGTGTACCTACCTTAATTATTTTCGTTCGATTTTACTTTTCTGTAGGTGTTAGAACTTCCCCGGACTTCGTTCACAAAGACCTTAACTACAACTAAATGATAAATTTGAATTATTCAACTATCTTGTACTGCTTTGTTTTAAATTTTTATTTGTGTTTTCTTTTCTTTTTAATATTTTTCTTTTTTTTACATTTTTAAGTGTACCTTTAATTATTGTAATTGGTGGCATTGTTACCATTTTTAATCCACGACGCAAAAAGAGGGGTGTTATAAGTTTGACGTGTCTGTCTGTCTGTGGCATCATAGCTGCCGAACGGATGAAGCGATTTCAATTTAGTTTTGACCGATGTTGCATTTAGGATACGATCGTCCCGAGCGGTCCCCCAACGTGACGTATTTTTTTTGTTATTTTTTTTTTACTTTTTAAAGGGACCTAGGTTTTTGTGTTGGGGGTCTTTTAAATTTTAAATTTATTTTTTTAATTAAAGTAAATAAATAAATAAAAAGATTTGATTCGAAATTCGAAAGATTTAAAAGTTCGATGTCCTTTTCATACTGTATAATGTCCAATATTCATTACCAACATGCAGAACTAAAATGTTGAATGTTGAACGAGGGCCAACCTAACCGCAACAACGAAGTATTTAGTGTAATATTGCGGTTCACACCACGTTTGGCAGCAAATAGCAATGACGATGAAATATTTATCTCGTATCTGTACTAGATCTATACATAAAATAAAATTGAAGTGTCTGTTTGTAATGCCGAAGTAACAGCTTTTTACTACATGCATGATAATTATAACAACTGCCTTGTTAGGCTAGTGGTTCTAAGTGCGACTGCTAGGCTAGAGGTATTGGGTTCGATTCCCAGGTCGAGGAAAACGTTGTTGGGATTTTCTATGAAATTCTCAGTAGCAGCTTGGAGTTAGGATTTGAGCCCGGTTAATGGCAATAGGCTCGCCCCCTATTACATGAGACCTAAACTTACCGGCGAACATCGTGTACATTGGTACACTTCTGCCTAACCCTTCGAGAAATACAGGCGTGATGGTATATGTAATGTCAAAATTACAACTTTTTACTACATGCATGATATAAATGGTTACAACACGGTATTTATACAAGAAAAGACCAACTTTTTAAACTTTTGTCTGTCTGTCAGTTTGGATGACTACCGAAACGGCTGGACCAATTTTTATGAGAATTCACTGGCAGTTAGCTGATGTAGAAGTAACTTAAGCTACTTTTATCCGTACTAATATTATAAATGCGAAAGTAGCTCTGTCTGTCTGTCTGTCTGTCTGTCTGTCTCTTCTTCACGCCTAAACCACTGAACCGATTTCAATTAAATTTGGTACAGATATAGTCTAGGACCCGAGAAAGGACATAGGATAGTTTTCATCCCGGAAATCCCCCGGGAACGGGAACTATTAATCCACGCGGACGAAGTCGCGGGCAAAAGCTAGTTTAAGAATAAAATTGGAATGAGTCGCGGGCATAAGTTAATATAAAATATGCAGCTATAAAATATATAGCTAGTATGAAGTGTTATTACTTTATGAATTGAATTGAAAGGTTAAATAAAATGTTTGTATGATTAAGTTACCAAGAGACGCAAGACTCCCGGGAGTCTCGCAACAATAGATAAATTGCTTGCGTCTCTCATTATTCGACACTACACTCGTTCTTTCAATTGCTGTTTCGAAAAGTTATCTATTTAAGTCAAATACATTCGTAACAGAATTTTCAGACATAAAATGTAAATATATCGAAATAAATTTAAATATTTAGCAGTGAAAATAGCACTCTCCAACATGTAAATAAACTCCATTTTTAAACACCACAAAAACCAGACACAGGTCTCGTAAAAAACATAGTAATATTCAAAGCCCAGCCCAAAGCGGATTTGCAATAAAAGCGAGCCAGAAACTAGAACAACATTTAAAAAGCCTAACAAAAACTGGCTGAGCGAAAGAGATAGAAACACACTCTATAGACCAGTCATACTCAAAGTGTGTTCCGTGGAGCCCTAGGACTTAGCGAAGCCTCTATCTTTACATGAAAATACTTATAAAATAAACATTCTGACATGTGACTTCAACTATATGACGGGCCTGTTGGTCTAGTGGTTAGTGGCCCTGACTGCTAAGCCGGAGGTCGTGGGTTCGATTCCCACCCAGGACAAACTTTGTGTGATGAGCATGATTGTTTGTTCTGTGTCTGGATGTGATTTATCTATAATTATGTATGTATTTATAAATTATATAAGTATGTATATCAGTTGTCTGGTTACCATAACACAAGCTCTGCTTAGCTTGGGATCAGATAGCCGTGTGTGAGTTGTCCCAAGATATTTATTTATTTATATTTTTTTTAATAAATTTTTGCACCTACATTAGCTATTTCTCTTATATCGTAGGTGCGTTTACAAACACCTACACAAACAGCCAGACCCGAAACTGTATGTAGGCCATACAAATACTTGTTCCGTGCGGGAATCGAACTAGCAACAAGTATGGGTCCTTAGTCAATAAGAGTCTTGACACTCCTTTTCTCTCCGCCCAGAGTAGAAGAAGTTATTATGATAAAATCCCAATTAATAAAAAATATAATGTATAAAGATCATTATAAAAAACACACATAACACTATTTCAGATATTATTTTAGGCCACCGTGAAATATTTTATTTACCAACTAGCTTTTGCCCGCGACTTCGTCCGCGTGGATTAATAGTTCTCGTTCCCGGGGGATTTCCGGGATGAAAACTATCCTATGTCCTTTCTCGGGTCCCAGACTATATCTGTACCAAATTTTATTGAAATCGGTTCAGTGGTTTAGGCGTGAAGAAGAGACAGACAGACAGACAGACAGGCAGACAGACAGAGTTACTTTCGCATTTATAATATAAAGCTTTTTATGTCAGTTGTATAATAAATTTATAATATTAGTACGGAAATAGTACGGATGTCTCCGTCGCCAAAAAAGTTTGAAAACCACTGCAAACTCCAGACCATGACAAATATTACCCCACAACGAAGTCACATCAACAAATTGAACTCTGAAAACTAAGCAACATAATGGAACAGCTTTTCATGTATCTCTGCGTACAAATTTAAAGCGAAACCTTTGAAAAACACGAGCTAGCGCAAAAAGCATAAAAAATCCTTAACACATTAATTCCAGCACGAATCGCCGGTCGTGACAGTCGGTGGCAAACAATATGAGCGGTGCATGCCGCATATGAATTTCAGTTTAGGTAGAAGGAGCGTTTAGATTGGCTAGTTTACTTGCTTGGTGTGGAATTTGCCTTAGTTATTCATTTATTTTTATTTATTTATTAACTGCCTCATTAGCCTAGAAGTTCTACCGTGTCGACATTGTATTGTATACAAGATTCTGACTTTATATTGCACAAAGACGACGGCGACGGCGCGTTCGTGTTCCACGCGCGCCTCAAAGAGATGTCAGCTAAGATTGGAAGGGGCCACTAAGGGCCGATGCCTGCCGGGGCTGCGGGTTGTTCGAAATAGATACCGCGCCCCCGGAACGCAAAGGGCACATGAAAGAACATAGATGGGTTTTAGTCCGTAAAAGTCTGACACTCCCTCCTGTCCTGCCCAGGACGAGGGAAGTTATTTGATGATTTCACATCTATAAAAAAAAGCCTAATGGTCCTAAGCACGACTGCTATGCTAGAGGCCCTGGGTTCGATTCCCAAGTCGAACAAAAAGTGTTATTGGGTTTTTCTATGAAATTCTCAGTGGCAGCTCGGAGTTAGGTAGGATTTGTGCCCGGCTAATGATAATGGGCTCGCCACCTATTATATGAGACTACATACCGGCGAACTGTGGGTGCACATAGGTTTACCTCTGCCTAACCCTTCGGGGTATACAGGCGTGATGGTATTTTTTTTTTTTTATAAAAATCTCAACTAAGGAACTATGGCCCACAAAACCGTTTTCACTTCCATTTTCATTTGTTTATTTACTTTATGCAACAAAAAGTACAAAGGCCGACTTAATTGATGCCTTAGGCATTCTCTGCCAGTCCAATACCAGGTGTAGTGGCCTAATCATTTTGTAGACAGAGATTGTAGTAAAATTTCCTTAGCGTTTTTCCTTTGTTATATTTAATTTGAGGAAGTTTAATGCTTATTAAAATAGTAATTTTATTTTAATTATAAATTGGTGAATGAAAAACATCGTGAGGAAAACTGGACTTTTAGTTAATATAAGTCTAAAATGGCCAATCTTTGGCATTGATTATCATGGGTTCTTTGTATGAGAAGATACCTTTGCCCTGTAAAGGGACAATAATTCTGCCTAACCCCATGGGAAAAAGGCGTGAGTTTACGTATATAAATTAAGATATGACCATGTAGTAGCCAATTTACTATCAAGGCTATTAGGGATGTCAAATTACAACCTATTGACAAAATATATAGATTCCATTAAAATCATTACTATTTCTATAACAGAAACTCCACAACCACTTAAACAAACAACAAAATAAAACAGAAAAAAAAACAAAATGGCTTCCAAAAAATACCAATCACTCGAATACCTTCAAACGACCAAGCTTCGCACCAAATTAATACCTACACAACCAGCTAAGCCACGAAACCCGTTCAAACAAGCCAGTGGGATTACCAAAGAATATGGAATTAGTTAGCACTGCCAGTGATATCTATTACGGATACTGACGCGAGTTGCGGGCGACCGTAGGATTGAGGATCGTTCGTTGTGGCTTGTGGCACGGCAGACGCTCACATGTGAATTTCAGCTTAGGTTTGTTGTGCGTTTAGATTGGAGAGTTGACTTGCTTACTAATGTTTTTATTAGGAGAGCAGTGTAAACTAATTTTAATCACTGCCAAGCAGAGATGGACATGAGTTCAATTGAACATAAAACACAACTTAATTGCTTCTCGATTCGCCATTGCCTTCTCCTTATCTTAATCATTAGCGTTATTAGTACAAAAATAATAGATTATTACATAGAAACCATACATTACATAGAATATAATAGGAAAGCTTACAGACTAATAACATTATAATAACAATAATATATAACTAAATTGCTAATAACAAGCCTTCACAGATGAATACAAAAATAAGATAAAGATATGTCTTAACTAACTTTGAAATTACCATACTTACAACTTTTTCGATGGCAATGTGTATTGAGAATTTTGTATCTTAATAATGTTAAATTTAATATTATACCATAACAACTAGTACCTAATTAAAACTTTTAAAAGAAAAAAAAAAAAAAAAAAAACGGTTCGATAAACATTATTGAAGCTCAACTGTGCCAGTCAAGTCCACTATCCCGTTCAAACGCACCAGAAACAGCTACTGGCATCGAATTTAGGGCTACACGGTACTCGCCGTCCATCCGAGATGTTGCTACGATTGTCCTATCAAAATCTATGAGCGATTTGACTATCTAGGTATGCCTGTCTGCCTTAATGGCTAGGTAGATTGGAAATTAAAAAGAATTTGTAATGAACTAGTTTCAGAAGTAGGACACACTGAGTATTTGGGGCAAAAGTCTGATCTCTTATTGTTTTTGTTCAATCTGCATGTATGTGGCTTTAGGGTCTCCACTCAAGTCTGATTTTTTGTAGGAACGATTATCGGACCGTTCAATAGATCTAGTTTCGTAGGATCGCCTTTTTTAGGATGTATGCGTGCGTGATATTAGAATTCATATGTTCCATTCTATCTCACATAAAAATCGGTCACCGATTATTATCTGACGTGGGCGGACAGCCTTATTGTTTTGCAAGAAAATCAGTCTTAGTACTAATCAGGTTTGCGCACAAAAGGTTCTGTAATACGTACCTATAATATTAAGGTCAAGCAAAAATCTCCGAGAACATAACATTTTGTATGGTGATCCCTTTTAATTTTACTTTATGTTATTTGTTCTTATAGCGGCAATAATAATACACACATTGTAAAAATTTCAAATGGCTTCCTATTACGGCTCAAAAGATGACAGATAGACAGACAGACAGACGAACAAACAGTCAGAGGAGGGTCATACATTCTCTATGAACTACCTATGTGTACCTGTTACGGTTCAAAAGATACAGCCCTGTGACAGACGAACAGACAGATAACAAAGGCGTCTCAGGTTCCTGTTTGGCACCCTTTGTTGTTTACCCTAATGCTTATTCCGTACATTATACCAAAATATGTATATCATTTGGTTTTCAGCCAGTGCCATGATAAAGATCAATGTCCAATCAGCCAGTTTTACCAATCCAACAGCAGTAAGCTTAGTACAGTCCGTGAAACGTAAGCTGAGCTTGTATAAGTGTGAGCGATTACCAAGAGTTGCGTCCAGTTTAAACCGGTTTAAACCAAGCAAAGAACGCGTCGCACTTTAGGCCGACGTCACACCTACTCTATCTATATGGGCACTCACACTAATTCAACGCTCAGCTTATGCCTCACGGACTACTATTATACCTAAATGCGACAGTTTAGATGGACAGAAGTTTATTACTCTTTCTCTATTAAATGACAACGGATCATGATAAAAGGTGATGGCTAAATGACTGCCCCCGGGCCAGATATATTCTGGAATGTATATGAATCTTACATAGCCTCATAATATTTAAAAAATCATTCATGAATTATGTAGTGTTTAATATTTTCCTAGCACTTTCGTGAACTATTAAACATAACAAAATAATCTAAAAAAAAAAAAAAACTTTTTCATCACAAACATTCGCTTATAAATATACAACCTCATTTTCGTTTTTAGTTTTATTCTTTTTCGAAAGTGTCATTTGAAGAAAATTATATACTGTCAAACACACCTTTTTTCCTTTTTAGGCAATATTATTTTACCATTATATTATTCCCAAAAAGTATCTGAAACTTTTTTACATGAAATACTAATATTTAGCCATTCAGCATTACATTGTGCTAGGTACCATATTTATACATGGTACCTGGCACATGGGGCAGTGGTCCATACTTCCATTTAGCCATCTCCTTTGGCACGGAGTTAGACTATAGTTTGGAATAGCACATGGGGTACTTTCCATTCCGGAAATATTTACGGTTCCCGTAGGATAATATGTTAACTTTGACTCAGACGAAGTGGTGGAAACTAGTATGCAAATATTTTGTTTTCAGCCAGTGCCTTATTAGCGATCAATTCCCAATCCACCAAGTTTACCTGAAAGACTTAGTACTATTCTGTAAAAAAACTCATTCGGTTAATCTAAGTAAAATGGGCTTGAGGTGAGCTGTCATCGTATCTGATGGATTAAGGATTACCAGTTCACCTTAAACCCATTTCACTTACCTAGATACATTTAACAGAATACACCCAGATCAATATTTGACACAAAGTCAAGTGCCAAGCGATTTTGAACCGTATATGTTTGGAAAGAAAAACCATAATTTCTAACTAAAAGCCTAATAAGTCTCTCGTTGAAATGTTTGCGCCTTCAACTATCTATACATAGTATAAAACAAAGACGCTTACCGCGTCTGACTGTCTGTACGCTTAGATCTTTTAAACTACGCAACGGATTTTAATTCCTCGACTGCTTCATTATGTGTTTTAGTTGTAAGTTAGTAGAGTTTAAGTTAAATAAATAAATTAGACATTATGTAATGCTAGATATTGAAAAAAAAAACGTACTGTCCTATATTTAGCATATATTGGAGCTCCTGCAGCCTGTGATACAGGATTATCCTAGTACAGGCATCTAACATTATTTTACCTACACTGTTATTTTTAGTTTTATTGTGTATTTTATCTTTTGAATTTTTGAATAAAGATTTATTTATTTATTTATTTATTTTATTTATTAGCCTAGTAGTCCTAAGTGCGACTGCTGCGCCAGAGGTCTTGGGTTCGATTCCCAGGTCGAGCAAAAAGTGTTGTTGAGTTTGCCTATAAAATTCTCAGTAGCAGTTCGGAGTTAGGATTTGTGCCCGGTTAATGTCAATAGGCTCGCCCCCTACTATATGGGACCTAAACATACCGGCAAACTGTGGGTGTACATTGATACACCACTATTTAACCCTTCGGGAAATAAAGTCGCGGTGGTATTTTATGGATTTCAATGCGGTTTTCATCAATACATAGAGTGATCCAAAAGGAAGACTTATACAAAGGTATACAGGGCTACTTTTCATTCACGTGCAATCTTTCAGTGGGTAAAGTATTCACGAATATAAACAACTTTCATAATGGAACTAACTCCGAAATATTAAAACAAAAACAGCTGTTGCTTACAAAAATGCATTGCAACACTGTGAATATGGAGAATAATGATGATGATGATAACTTCTCGAATGGAGACGACGCACCGGTAAGCGCAGCGTAGGACTTCCACCCACAAGGTGGACGGACGACCTGATAAAGACCGCAGGAAGACGCTGGATGCAGGCCGCTTCTAACCGGTCCTTTTGGAAATCTATGGGGGAGGCCTATGTCCAGCAGTGGACGTCCTGCGGCTGATATGATGATGATGATCATGATGATAACGATCAAAATGTACGGAACAGCGAATATTTTATATATCTGGATAATTGTTTTATATATCTGGGTTAGTTTTTTAGCAAAATTTTCATCCCCTGAAATATGGCAGGTGAATGAAAAGTAACCTTGTATAGAACATCACGCTACGACCAACGGGATCACAGCAGTAACCAAAGGCTGGGTACTCACTTAGCAGTGTAGCACGCAACGTATCAGATACGGTATCAACCTGCAAGTGGGTACGGCTCGTCCACGGTCCTCCGCGTATCTAGCTACGAGCTTCCTGGCCGCCTTTGTGTTCGCAGTGAAACCGCCACTCGGCGGGTCACTGCGAGCTTACCGCGCTCCACGCGCGAGCGGCTCGCAGCGGGCTCGTGCCTACGTACTCACTTGATACCGTATCTGATACGTTACGTGCTACACTGCTAAGTGAGTACCCAGCTAAAGACGTAACTGAACCATTTTCTTTTTTTTAAAGATGGGAAATCATCAAATGACTCCCCCGCCCTTAGTGTCAGACTTTTACTGACTAAAACCATGTTCTTTCTTGTGCCCTTTGCGTTCCGGGGGCGCGGTATCTCTTTCGAACAACCCGCAGCGTAACTGAACCTTGGGGTTTATATATAGCTATTACAAGTATATAATAACTGCGTACTCCTAGGTACTTAAGAAATTATCGCTGAAAGCTATTAGAAAATCTCCTAGTTTCAACAAACTTAACTTTGCAGTTCAAAAACACTGTTTCTTTTGACAAATGTTCGGGGAATTTACTTTGGGAACGGCAAATTAATTTTGTTTTCAGCCCTTGTTTAATTTAACCCTTTGTAATTAAGGTGGAAGTATAGAATTCCGAATTAAGTAATGCGACACTTATTAGGGGTTTTCAAATATACTTTAAGGAAAAAACGAAAGGGTTGTTATTTGCGTGTTGACTTTCAAAGAAGAATCTCAAAAGAAAAAATCCAAGAGAATTAATGCGAAAGTTTGTGAGGATGGATGGATGTTTGTTGCCCTGGCGTTATTTCTTCGGATCTACATTCATACATAGGAATATTGCAGATGGAGTTACAGGAAAAAGCTAGTAAACATAAACATATGAAACCCTAGTATTTTAACACAAAAGTTTGTGAAAATTAATGGATGGGTGTTTTATAATACTCTTCACGCTTAAATTGCTGAACGGAATTAGCTGTTTGTATCCCGTTTTATTCTTGACTTAAATTTAAAGTCTACGCGGATGAAGTCGCGGGCAAAAGCTAATCTTACTAATATTATAAATGCGAAAGCTAGTGGGAATCGAAAGATGGATGGATGTTTGTTTAAACGGCTCAACAGATCTGGATGAAATTTGGCATTGAGATAAATTTTAGAGTGGAATAACACATGGGATACTTTTTATCCCGGAATAAATTACGGTTTTCGTAGGAAAATATTATATCAAATTTGACGCAGACGAAGTTGCGGGCAGAAGCTAGTTTGTTTATAAATCAATGTTTTAGTTGTAATTTGAACCTCTTCCGTAAATCGATACCGCTAAACAGGAACAGTAACAAACCTCTTGTAAACTCATCAGCGTAATAATTTCAGCTGACTGAATTTCAGTCGTGGCAAATCTGAATGGAGACTAGCCAAGTACGCTGGAGATATTATTGTGCACACTAGTGCACGCCCTCTTCCCTCACTCTCATAGACCGATGGGACGACTATCCAACACGACTGGGGAGAGAGTCAAAGTCAAAGTCAAGTCAAGTTTTTGGCTATAAAAAAGAATGAATAGACTCGTGCATACGTTTTTTAATAACCAATCAATTGTTTGAAAGGTATTGTTTTTAAAAAAAATTATATACACGTTTTTAATAACCAATCAATTGTTTGAAAGGTTTTGTTTTTTTTTTTTAAATAAAAAAATATATATTTACCGTCACACCTGTATTCCCCGAAGGGTTAGGCAGAGATGTACTTATGCACACCCACAGTTCGCCGGTATATTTAGGTCCCATGTAATAGGGGGCGAGCCTATTGCCATTAACCGGGCACAAATCCAAACTCCGAGCTGCTACTGAGAATTTCATAGAAAAACCCAATAACACTTTTTGCTCGACCTGGGAATCGAACCCAAGACCTCTAGCGTAACAGTCACGCTTAGGACCACTAGGCCATCGAGGCAGTTTTTTTTTACTTAGCCTGATTAAGAACGTAATAACAATATTCGACGGCAATTCGGCACAACTGGGGAGAGTAGGTGCAGGACCAACGGCTTTACGTGCTTTCCATTCCACGGAAGTGTCACACCACTAACTTCCAAACCGGGCTGTTACCGAGAAATTCCTAATGAAAAATCCAATGACAACTTTGCCTGACCTGGGAAAAAGATTTTATTATTTAAACTAAAGAATTTTTTTTTAAATGTCTATGTATGGTAAACAAGCCGACCGACGCCGATGGCCCACCTGATGTTAAGTGGTCACCGCTGCCTATAGACATCTGCAATACCAGAGGCCTTGCAAAAGCGTTGCAATCCCAGAGACAAAGTTGAAATGTCTCATGAGCCTGTAATTACACCGGCACCCATTCCCTTCAAATCGGAAAACAGCACCGCTGCTTTTAGGCAGAAATAGGTGTGATGGTAATACTTCCCCGAACGAGCTCCTTCACAAAGAGCTCTACTACTACTAGCAATTCTTAAAAATCAATATTTTTTATGTGGTAACAATTAAATTGAAGTTCAGCACACAGCTGTAACAATTATTCAGTGAGTGTGTTGGCGAGATCCCAAAGTGTGGTCACCGGAAAATTGCGTTCACATTGAGATACCTTTTTAAAATAAAGTGATATTTTTTCTGTTATGGCCATTGAATTTAGACTACGGTGGTCTTAATGAAGATTAGTCAAGGATATAGAACATTGTAATGCACAAGTGTGTGCACAAAATTTATAGTCGCATATCCCAAGTAAAAAGACAATAAGGATAAAATATAAAATAAATAAACGAGACAAAAGAGTAAACGGAACCAGAAAGAGGAAATAATTTAATATTTATTTTAATTAGTAGTTATGTATGGAGGTAGGTAGGTATTATATTATGTACAGGTGTACATAATAATATAATTATAATAATAAAACTGGTTTATTATTGCCCTGCAGTGAGAATGTCAAGGTGACCCGTGTCCTTAAATGAAAGAATAAAAAATGGTGACACTCATGTCCTCTCGCTCACTCACTATATTGTGCGAATGAAATAGCGTGATAAGTTTCTTTATTTGGCCGCCATTTTAAATGCTTTTTTGTTATGGCTCAAATCAAACTGTTGCCTTACTTAAGATCAATTTTAAGAATAAAAAAAGAAAGAGTTCAGTCACCAATCCACCTTGAGCAAGCATGGCGATGAATAATCGAGCCTTCTCTATATAAGAAGAGACCTTTGCCCTGCAATAGGACAATAATGGGCTGGTATTAACATTACCAGTACTAATAAACTAAAATAATCAGTATCTTACTATGAACGGGAATAAAGACGAGTGCAATTGAAATTGCAAATGCCAAATGGTAAGTTTGTGGTTTTTAAAGACTTCTACATTATCATTAGCGCAGAAGAATAATAAAATGGTAAATGTCTGGTTGGTTGAGAAACTTCAGAGTTTTATTTGGCAACTAGATTCATAATGAATTATTTTTCCTAGTGTTATTGGGTTTTTCTATGCAATTCACAGTTGCAGCTCGGAGTTAGGATTTTTCCCGATTTATAGCAATAGGCCCGCCCCCTATTACATGGAACCTAAAACATTTTTCTTGTGCGCGTTTGAAGTCCCTATAGACTTCCTCCGTCGTGGGGGTGACGGAGGGGCATGCCGGACTGTTACCGGCTAAAACCACCGCGGTGTTCCACTTCTGCCCATGGTCGGAGGTGCGGGATTCGCATAGGCATTCACTCCCCCGACAGGCTTCGACCCGCTGTACCTCAGCGGATCCCTCCTACCTAGAACATACCTGCGAACTCTGGGTGTGCATTGGTACACCTCTGCCTAGCCCTCCAGGGAATACAGGCGTGATGGTATGTATGTAACAAAAACTCTTTTTTATGATCGCTTAGTCACTGCACCAACCGTGCCGTCAAATAATTGTGGTAAATACAAGCTGTTGATTTTCATTCTCGCCAAATTCAAGGATTAACTATGCTCGTGATTCTTAACACGAATCATTTTTTTTTTTTTTTTTTATTTTATATTTTTTGACGTGATTTTCCAATTCGAACTAGCCATCTCGCCAGAGGGTTTAGGCGCTATGCACGCATTGATATAGCCGCGCGACAACTCTGCCTACCGCATACGCAACTGGGTAATGCTGATTTTTGCAAAAGGAGTATTCTGGAATACTGTTTTTTGATAGTTGCAACTAAAAAAACAAGCATTTGTTAAATATTGGCCAGGTATCGTAATTATATTTGAATACTTCTTGTTTTCTATGACAAGCTCCTAAAATTTGACGAGGATGCAAATCAACAGCTTGTATAATTGAAATACTAGACAAAGCTTAAACGTTGTTAGCTAAAAATGTCATCTACGCTCCAAAGGTACAAAGGTCATTAATTACAAGGAAATTAAACACAAGTTCAGTAAATTAGTGAGAGAAGGTCAAAGTGTCGGATTCCAAATTAAAAGTAATTGAAGTTTGTACAAAGACCTCTCTTTTAATTTAATATTGTTACTTAAAGTTTGTAATAAGTATGAAATCGCCAATCCGCTTTGAGCAAGCGTGGTGGTCAATGCTCGTGTCTTCTCTGTATAAGAAGAGGCCATTGCCCAGCAGTGGGACAATAATAAGCTGGTACCTAAATGGTGGCAAAGTAGACTCAAAAGACTCCGTTGTCTGTTTGTTTGTGCGTCCATTCATGTGAAATACTAAGCAAGGTAAAATTATTGCTAATTTATTTTCACTAAAATGCAGTTTTTTCAACAATACAATAACCTTATTATTTTCATAATTTGGCAACTTTTTAAATGCTCTATTAAATGAAGAATAAGTGTTTAATAAAAAAAACATAAACAATTTTTTTTTCTAATTCGTATGTACTTTCTAAGTTTATCTTGGTCATCACTGACATCGGTAACCATGTCAGAGGCCCTTGAGGCGGTTTAGAAACTCTGACACAAGGTGTGTGGGGTCATTAGACCTGACTGCCCACACGATAAAGACGAAGTACACGAACAATATATAAAATAACGTTATAAAATAAATGTGCTACGAATCAGAGCATGACCAATTGACACTGCTACGACAGCGTAGGCATGACCGTAACGTCACAGCTACGCCGTAGACACTGGTTTATGCAAAGTAAAAATACAGTTTATTTCGTAGTGTAATTAAAATTATATACTTTTTCTCTATACACGGTGAAAAGAATTATCATCATCATCATAATATCAGCCGCAGGACGTCTACTGCTGGACATAGGCCTCCCCCATAGATTTCCAAAAAGACCGGATTTAATATCAAACATATTGTGATGAAAACTTTTACCATGGATTCAGAACACAATTACAGGGTTAAAATTTTTCGTTTGTCAATAAAGTCAAATGTCAAAGTCAATAGTTAAAAGTCAAAGTCAAAAGTCAAAGTCAAACAACAAAGTCAAAAGTCAAAGTCAAACGACAAAGTCAAAAGTCAAAGTCAAATCATTTATTTCAATTAGACCGTCATTAAAAGACACTCTGTTTCGTAAATTTCGACTGTGTAGGCGTTGCATGTTTGTATGGAATAACTGTGTTTGCACACCACTAATTTTGTGCACTTTCATATCTCTTGCATACTTGGGTAGTCTCCATTGCGATTGTCCGCTCTGACTGAAATTGGGTCGAGAGAATATTAGTATTAACTAGCTTCTGTCCCCGACTTTGTTCTCGTAGAGGTCGGTGATCACGGGGTTTTATGTATTTTGAACCATAATTCTTTTAGTATAAGTTACTCCTTATACTATTAGCTATCTTCCATTGAAGGTCCTATCATAATCGGTCGTAGATTAGCCGAAAGAAACAGACAGACAGACAGACAAAAAAAATAAAAATAGTTTTTTTTAATGCTTTTTTATGGCAAGCTAGCCGACGCGACGGCCCACCTGATGTTAAGTGGTCACCTCTGCTTATAGACATCTGCAATACCAAACGTCTTGCAAATGCGTTGCCATCCCAGAAACAAGGTTGAGATATCTCAGGAGCCTGTAATTACACCGGCACCCAAACATTTCACACCGGAACACAGCAACGCTGCTTTGCGGCAGAAATAGGTTCGGCTATAGTACTTCCCCGGACGAGCTCCTTCACAAAGAGCTCTACTACTATTTAAATTAGTATAGATAACATTACCTAGTAACTAGGATCTTGTAATTACTTTGCTGACAACAACCTTTGTTGTTCTGAGAATCTGTAACCAATTAAATTATATACTGATCTTAGTTCTAGATTACAAATTAATAGCCATTATTCTAGAAATTAATGTTACTTAGAATTTATTTGAAACTAGCTTTTGCCCGCGACTTCGTCCGCGTGGATTAATAGTTCCCGTCCCCGGGGGATTTCCGGGATGAAAACTATCCTATGTCCTTTCTCGGGTTCCAGACTATATCTGTACCAAATTTCATTGAAATCGGTTCAGTGGTTTAGGCGTGAAGAAGAGACAAACAGACAGACAGAGTTACTTTCGCATTTATAATATTAAGTACGGATTACTTTCGCATTTATAATATTAAGTACGGATTACTTTCGCATTTATAATATTAAGTACGGATTACTTTCGCATTTATAATATTTAGTACGGATTACTTTCGCATTTATAATATTAGGTACGGATTACTTTCGCATTGATTATAATATTAGTACGGATTAGCTTCAGCCCGTGAACTCTTCTGCATGGACTTTAGAATTTAGCCAAAGTCGGCGGGAGCACAAAAGAGAAAAAGCAGTTACAAAAATTATATTATGTGTTTATAAACTGCGTCGTTAGCGTTAGTAGTGGTCCTAAGCGCGACTGCTACGCTAGAGGTCTTGGATTCAATTCCCAGGTCGAGCAAAAAGTGTTGTGGGGATTTTCTATAAAATTCTCAGTAGCAGTTTGGAGTTAGGATTCGTGCCCGGTTAATGGCAATAGGCTCGCCCCCGATTATATGAGACCTAAACCCATCGGGGAATACAGGCGTGATTGTATGTTGTATATGTAAAGAAATTAGAACTTTGACCGATATTGGTGCTGATTCTCTTGTTCACAAACTTAACTAAATTTAAGTTATGTTCATCTTTCTCTTTCCATTTCATTAAGAAAAGGACAGAAGATAAAATGTTAGTCAAGTTCTGTCAAATTTAGACACTCCATAGATAATTTAGACGCGATTAAAAACGTGGCGACTAGAAACATGCCAATTTTCTTCAGGCGCTGTCTAATTTGACAGGACTAAACGAATATGTATCTTCTGTCCTTTTCTTTAAGAAATTGAAAGAGAAAGATGCATTTAACTTAAATTTAGTTAAGTTTGTGAACAAGAGAATCAGCACCAATCTCTCTCTAACCTGAAGTATCACAGATAACATTCAGAACAAAAGATAGTATCACAATGATGAGTAGAACATAATATGACTTTCGGCTTCGTTAAGTTTCTTTTTATACCTGTTATAAAACCAGTCGTCACACTTCAACGTAAGTGAGTTAGGTTCCCCTCGCACTAGGCAACCAGGCTTTGGAAGCCAGTAGAACATAATTATTATGACCTCGTAAGAAGAAATATTTTTTATGAAGTTAGTTTAGCTTCGATTTTTAACCGACTTAAACAACGAGGAGGTTCAAAAAAGTCAACTGGCAATACAAAGCAACAAACAGAAACAAAGTCGCCGACTTCTAAAACTAAAGTTATTTTTCACTTTTTAGTTTTTGAAGGCGGTTGACTTTCTTTGTAAAAAAGTTTTTTAATATGTCAATAGTTATTATAATCATGGATTTTATTTTTTCTTTTTTTTATCAGGATTTTGTGTGAGAATAAGTTTGTTGGTAGTTTTTAATGGGAATTGCTACTTCATTTAACTTACCCGCGGCTTCCCTATTGTGGATATCTAGATTAGCTAAATCTAATCGTACTCCATTTGTATACTTTGAGTTTCGTGCCCGTGCAATGGGCCTGGTTGCCTAGAGCGCGGGAGGCCTAAGGTACCTTTTGTACCAGATACCTGAAAAAAGACCTAGCATTCAGGCTAGCAAGATCGCATACCTTTTTAACTACATATTACTTCTATCTAGTCCCAAAACAACCATACTAAAATGACGTAAGCCTGGCGACTTGGGGACTGTCGAATTATATACTTCTACTAACATATACCTGTGACATTGTGAATCGTGTGATCGTGTGATCGTGATTCTGTGAATTCGTCTGCGTGAATTTCGGTTATATGGGGTGTTTTTTTTTTTATAAGAAGCCTTAATTACTCTTCACTACATCAGCTTTCTGACTGTGGAAGTCCCTTCAAAATCGATCCAGCCATTTTTAAGTTAATATTAAAAATGGAGGAAGTAGTAAATTTATAGATGGGAAATCATCTTCCCCCGCCCTGGGCGGGACGGGAGGGAGTGTCAGATTTTTACTGACTACAACCCATCTATGTTCCTTCATGTGCCCTTTGCGTTCCGGGGGCGCGGTATCTCTTGCAAACAACCCGCAGCCCCGGTAAAATAGACAGACAGTGAGACAAAACTTTTAAAAATTGAATTTTTGACAATAACGTCTTCTGACAGCACAAACAGACACTTAAATAAAATTTATTCATATAGATAACTATAAAAACAGACCTCTGTCCCCACAGGTAAATTACTCACATAAAATTGTAACACAAAATCGATTTGTAACGATTCACAGAAGTGTCGAAGCGCACTCGATTCCAAATCGTATTAATCGCCTTATCGGAATGGAATCGATTACTTCCGGCAAGTGTTACGCAAATTGAATAAGTTTGGACAAGATGACAGAATGATTTGATGCTTGGCACCATTTTAGTGTTTACTTTAGTTAATGTGATTGGAAAATTTGCAAGAAGCAACTTTTTGAGTGTGTTTTTTATTTAATTCTTAGGTTTCTTGGAGACAAGTAATGGATTTGTTACTTAGCGTGAGTAACTTGTAAGTCATCTGGTAATTTGGTTAAGGCGCCTGCGTTTCTTGTATGGTGTTGCGAGTTTGATATCATACCGTGCAAAGACAAATAGACAGACAATTTAAAAAACAAGAAGTCTCAGTAACCTAACCCTTCGGGGAATACAGGCGTTACGGTATATTTTATTTTATAAAACACACAAACAAACTTTACTACTTCATAATATTAGTATAGATATCACTGGATGCAGGCCGCTTCCAACCGGTCTTTCTGGAAATCTATGGGGGAGACTTATGTCCAGCAGTGGACGTCCTGCGGCTGATATGATGATGATGATGTTGACAGATATCACTGACACCGGTAAAGAAAAACATCGCGAGAAAACCTGGACTTATCTGTTATATTGATAAATTAAAGCTGAAGAGCTTTTTGTGTGATTTATTTCTCGCAGAGGCCCCGTTGGTCTCGTGGTCGCAAACGCGACTGGCGAGCGTGGGGTCCCGGGTCCGATTCCCAGGTCGGGCAAAAAGTGTTAATGGGTTTTTCCATTTGGAATTTCTCAGTAACAGCCCGGAGTTTGGAAGTTGGTGGTGTGACACCCCCGTGCCTCGGAAAGCACATAAAGCTGTTGGTCCCGGCTGTCATTCGTAAATCTTTGGCAGTCGTTACGGATAGTCAGAGGCCCGAAAGTCTGACAACCAGTCTAACCTAGGGGTACCGTGTTGCCCAGTTACTAGGTTGTGGAGGTCAGATAGGCAGTCGCTCCATGTAAAACACTGGTATTCAGCTGCATCTGGTTAGACTGGATGCCGACCCCAACATAGTTGGGAAAAGCTTAAGAAGATGACAATTAGACCACACAAATTATACGTTCAATTTGCCAAAACCTCAGAATACCAAATAACAAGCGTATTGAAGGAAATTGCTCCCTATTTCGATTCACGTAGTTGCCTAGCTACGAATATAATATTTCCTTGAATCTAGCTGCTAACTCTCGGAAATAGGTCATTATGAATCTCAGTGATTCAGTGGCGACCTGTAGCTTGAGATTATTCTGCTAGTGGCATACCTATTGAGTTATACAGTTTGAATATTTGTAGGGTCTCATTTATTAGAATGAAGTTCCTTATCGCTTTATTTAACCTTCATTGTTTTCACATATAGAAGCTATAAGAATATTACATCCTACTCTATCTATCCTATTAACATTATAAATACGAAAGTTTGTAAGGATTGATGTTTCAAATATGTGACTAACAGAGCGACACCTTGATTATTTTAATTTTCGTAAAAAATGTTAAAAATGTTGGAACTACACATACATACAATCACGCCTGTATTCCCCGAAGGGTTAGGCAGAGGTACACTAATGTAACCCACAGTTCGTCGGTATGTTTTTTAGGTCCCATGTAATAGGGGAGTATGGGAATGTTGGAACTTTGACTTTTAATATTTTCGAAGTTTCCCGAGTATGGTCCAAAACAAAAATACCCTTCGACGTATATTGCTATTTATATCACATTTTTCTTTATTTAAATGTAAGGTACACCCATGCATAAAAATAAAAATCGGCCAAGTGCGAGGAGAACCCCCAAAATTTATTGTTCTTTTTCAATTTTTGTGTGAAAATCTTAATGTGATTCACAGAATACGTCTACTTACCAAGTTTCAACAGCATAGCTCTTATAGTTTCGGAAAAGAAGGGCTGTGACATACGGACGGACAGACAGACAGACATGACGAATCCATAAGAGTTCCGTTTTTTGCCATTTGGCTACGGAACCCTAAAAACCAAATATAAACCACACACTTACTTACCCCTGCGGGTTGTTCGAAAGAGATACCGCGCCCCCGGAACGCAAAGGGCACATGAAAGGAACATAGACGGGTTTTAGTCAGTAAAAGTCTGACACTCCCTCCCGCCCCGCCCAGGGCGAGGGAAGTTATTTGATGATTTCCCGTCTATAAAAAAAAAAAAAAAACACTTACTTACCAAAACGAAAGAATTACGAAGCTTTTGTTCGCAACAACTCTGTGACCCTAACAGAATCGTTTATGTACCTCATATTTTTCCTTTTACCCCGAACCAAAACAAAAATTAAGTACAACATAACATATCAGACCAACAACCTTGTTTCTGAACTAGTTTATACCGGTGACTTCGTTCGCTTGAATATCTGTTAACTGTGGGGGTATTTTTTATTGCTCGGATTCCTAATTCATCGTTATGAGTGACTACTGCGCTAGAGGTTTTGGGTCCGATTCCTAGGTCGAGCAAAAAGTGTTATTGGGTTTTTCTGTGAAATTCTCAGTAGCAGCTCGGAGTTAGGATTTATGCCCGGTTAATGGCAATAGGTTCGCCTCTTATAACATGGGGCCTACTGGCGAACTGTGGATGTACATTAGAACACCTCTGCCTAACCCTTCGGGAAATACAGGCGTAATGATATGTATGTGTCCTAATTCATAATCATCGTCATATTGGCCGAACGACGTCCACTGCTGGATATAGGCTTCCCCTAAATATAGCCACAATGACCGGTCCTGCGCTGCCTTTTGAAATGGGACAAGCCAGCCACACTATTCCCAACCACTCCAACTCCTGAAAGCCAAATTCAATAGTGACGACCGCCAGAAAAGCGGCGAGGCAATGAAGCTCGACGAGTCCCGGAGAAACGATTCAACTGTCTAAGATCCCGCTCCGAAATTTTGGTTTTTTTTTTATTTATTTTTTCAGCGCTGCTCGCCTCCTACATACTTTTCTAAAATAAAAATAACCTAAGTCACTCCTTATAACATCAGCTATATGCCAATGAAAGTCACATCACAATCAGTCCATCCGTTTTGGAGATTAGCCGAAACAGACAAACACACAGTCAGACAATAATTCTACAAATTGTGTTTTTGTACAAATTAATATCGTGTAAACATTCATATTATTCTGCATTTAGTGAAAAGCTGTTATTTACATAACAAACAGACAATTCAATTTTATTTATTTGTAAAGATGAAACAAAAAACAATTAGGGCGCGCCCTCTGTGAGGGTTTGGAAGAGGAGTGAAAGCGAAAAGAGTTTGATAAAAAATTGAAGAATGGTGTAAATTACGGTATGTTGTGCCTCCGTATAGAATAGCCTAATTATACAGAATGACTTTTAATACACTGCGCATCTTTTTGAGGTAGAAAGTACTTATGAATACGATCATACATACATACAATCACGCCTGTATTCCCCGAAGGGTTAGGCAGAGGTGTACTACACCCACAGTTCGCCGGTATGTTTTAGAATACGATCATATTTTACTAAAACTCTTTACTTAAGCTTAAAGTTTAATAATTTATTTCAATTAAAGTTATCTTTTAAAATAATATCATTAAGACTATGGAACCTACTCACATTACTTCTTCTTCTTCTTCTTAGCGTATCGATGGCAAATAATAAAATATAAATAATTATATAAGATATTTCCTAAATACTATGTTTGACCCAAAATTCGATCAAAATCTCACATCACTACTAACTCACATAATATATGAACAAAATATCAAACAACATCACTACAGAATCAAAATGTAAGAAACAGCATTTTTTTTTAATCTTTTTCTATCAAGAACCGAATCACACCCTTCACTTTCTGCATTCATTATTATTTATATATAAAATAGGCTTTCGCCCGCAGAAGAAGTACTAAACTTAACCTAATACTTGGGTTTTACCACTAAGCTGCTAAGATCATAATAAAATTAAAATATTTCTAAGATTACGATATTTTCTTTTATTCCATAAAAATATGTAACTCTGTCCGTTACGCTTTCATGACAGAACCGCTGAACCGATTTTGACAAAAGGCATGGTGTACACTTGAAACCCAGGAAAGAACTTAGGCCACTTGTAGGTACTACTAAATGTACACCCACAGTTTCAATCCAATGTAATAGGAAGCGAGCCTATTGCCATTCATCGGGCACAAGTCCTAACTCTATATTGCCACTGAGAATTTCACAGAAAATCCCAATAACACTTTGCTCGATCTGGAAATTGAACCCAAGACTTCAAGAACTTGGGTTCAATTCCCAGGTCGAGCGTGCGCGACTGCTACGCTAGAATGTAGCAGTCGCGCTTAGGACCACTAGGCTAACGAGGCAGTTACACAACATTTATCATAACACCAGGTAAACAAAATCAATCACACCACATCACACCGCTTTGAACAATTCCCTGCCACACAAGGTTAGAAAGAAATCATGCGTTAAACAGCGGTTTTGGAGTGGCACAGGAAACTCGAACAAAAACCTCTGGGTTATTATATAATATGGTATTATTTTTCCCTTTCATTGGGCGGACAATATGGATCATAAAGTTTTATCGCGGACGCCTGATTGCACCGTCCGTTATACGTTTGTTTAAGGATTAGTTGGCGTGTTTTGTTTTTGTTTCTGATCGTTGGAACACTAGGAATTTTTTCCTGCATCGTGGGTGCGTTTACTGATATAAATAAACCGTGGTCCTAAGCGCCACTGCTATGGTCTTGGGTTCCCAGGTCGAGCAAAAAGTGTTAGCAGGTTTTACTATGAAATTCTCAGTAGCAGCTCGGAGTTAGGATTTGTGCCCGGTTAATGGCAACAGGCTTGCCCCTTGTTATATGAGACCTGAACATACCGATGAACTGTGGGTGTACATTGGCACCCTCGAATATTTGCAACAAGCGGGAATCGAAATCAAGTCGCATCAGTTCGTCAGCAACTAGCTTTAACTTTCTCACTAACTGAGCGACTCCTTAACAGTTAAAAAGTGGTTCAAATTAAAATTAATCCAGTCTATTATTGATCCACTACACAGCAAGGCCCCTTCTCATAAAGAGAATGCACGAGCACTGACCCCCACGCTTGCTCAAGGCGATTTCAACCTTATATTAACGGCAGTAAACGGTGTAATTGAAATAAATGCTTTGACTTTGACATTACATAAAATACCATCACGCCTGTATTTCCCTAAGCGTTAAGCAGCGGTGTACCACAATGTACACCCGCAGCTTACCGGTATGTTTAGGTCCCATGTAATAGGGAGCGAGCCTATTGCTATAAAACGGGCAAAAATCCTAACTCTGAGCTTTGCTCGACCTGGGAATTGAAACCAAGACCTCTAGCGTAGAAGTCGCGCTTAGGACCACTAGGCCAACAAGAGTCGCCTTGAGTAAGCTCAAGGCAATTTCAACCTTATATTAACGGCAGCAAATGGTTAACCTGAAATAAATACTTTGAGTTCGACTTTGACTATGTACACCGTCGATTAACCTCAAAGTCTCTGCTAAAGTGAAGTCCAGTGCCACCGGACTGTCTCCCAGTCGTTCCCTTTCTCGGATTAGCGGGGGAAGCACTTAAGATTTTATTTTTCGTCGTCTTTCCTACGTCGTAAAACTTGTACGTGGCTCCTATATTCAGAAAAGAGCGAAAACTGTATATGTAAAATTTTCAGATGAATAACGTATTTTTATGTGAAAATTTTGCATGTACTTATTTTTTTATGAAGATTCAATGTTGAGGTGACGAAAAGTGAATACCTATTTACTATGTAGGTATTTTTATTATAGGAAAATAGGTATTATTTGAAGTTCTTTCTGAATTATAATATCTTCTTCCGACCGAATTTTGAATTCTCAATGAAGGCTATCCAAGTTGGCAGGGGTGTGTACAAACATAGGTGCACTCCCTCTTTCTTCGTTCTTATAGTCTATTAGAACGACAATCCGATACGATCGGGGAGAGATCAGGCATAGGACCAACGGCTTTACATGCACCACGAACTTCTAAACTACGGGTAGAACCCAATAACACTGCCCGAGCTGGGAATTGAACCCTGAACCCCAAGCTCAGCAATCGCGTTGTAGTTAAAACAAAAAAGCAATGAGAAATGATCCTACTGTATGGTACCGGTTTAGTTATTTGGACCAACTCCCTCACCATTAAACAGTGTCTGTAAATGGTTTATTTTTAATAAATAGTTTTAATTTTCAATAAATAAATAAATAACCATAAATCAATACGGCAAAATTCTGGTCTTTCCATCCAAAAAAATCTGGTCCTACAGGCCGCCAAGCTGTGAGAGGTCTGTAAAATAGACGTCCGATTACTTACAACAAATATTGCACTGATAGAAAGTCACACTATTGCTGAGAATCATAAGATATAATTTTCGATACACTTAACTTCCACGCGGCGACTATTAGGACCAAATATTCCGTTCCTAAAGACCACAAAACTTGCATTACTAGATAAAATCACAATATTCGAAGCGTAAAGTTGAACACTATTACCAAAAGCAATCATGATACTTAATAGCAAACAATTCTAGCGCGACACAATTTATGCTACAGTTCAATAGCAATTTTCGAACTGATTTAACTTTATCGAACTATGCACGTGCTTTTAGTATCTATTGAGTTACCTTGGGATTCAGTAAGTTCTTGTTCAATTTAGTTGTATTGTCTTTGATTTGTATGTACTATATGTGTATGTATAAATAAGTAGTTATACCTGTGACTTCGTTCATGTAAATGTTGATTTTCAGCGGGGTTTTATTATTTTTGCGTGGAACCATCCATCACGCCTGTATTCCCCGAAGGGTTAGGCAGAGGTGTACCAATGTACACCCACAGTTCGCCGGTATATTTAGGTCCCATGTAATGGGGGCGAGCCTATTGCCATTAACCGGGCTGCTACTGAGAATTTCATAGAAAATCCCAATAACACTTTATTGCTCGACCTGGAAATCGAACCCAGGACCTCTAGCATAGCAATCGTAGCGCCGTATTTTTGCGCGGAACTTTTAATTCTTTTTCTTTAAATAAAGTACCATAAGTTAATTCCTAATATAATAATATTCCTAATGTCCAGCAAGCCCGCGAAATTATTCCCAAACCATTGCAACTTCTATAAGCCAGAATCAACTTCTGTAAGCTAGAAAGCGCCGAGGCAATGAAGCTCGACTCAAGATCTCTCTCCGGTCGTGTCAGATTGCCGTCCCATCGGGCTATGAGAGTTAGGGAAGAGGGAGTGCACCTGCGTTTGCGCACACACTTGTGCACTATAATACGTATAATCTCCTGCGTACGTGTCTAGTCTGCATAAAGATTAGCCGCCGTGGCCGGAATCGGCCTGGAGAGTTACATGTTACAGGTATAGTCCGTATTGTCCAAACAATTAAAAACATCGCAATGATGGGAAGTTCATATTATAACTTCAGCTTTGTGAAAGGCATTCTGTCTTGACCCCTTTAAATATTTGATGGCCATAGTTTGACCCCTATAAACATAATGAACTATCCCCCTTCATAAGTACATCAAGTATTAGTAGTACAACGGTGTCAGTAAAGACAGCGCGAGGTCGGCAGCAATTTGTGAACCAATCTAAGCTGACGTGAAACAATGCAATCGATGTGGAAGCGGCAAGGAATCCGGGTGGCTCCTGACTCGACATTATTCTTTATGCGAAACCGTGGCACTAGGGCAAATTTTCGTGCTAGGGTTGCGAAATTTGTTCGAAAAAGTCACCGCGGCCCTGGAACACAAAGGGCATTAGAACATGGATGGGTTTTAGTCAGTAAGAGTCTGACACTCCCTACGAGAGCGGAAGAAATCATTTGATGATTTCCCATCCATTGTCATAGGTTTGATATTTATATTTTTTATGTCTTTAAGTAGGTAATAAAATTTGCTAAGGGTCGTTTTATGCTAAAGTTAAATGATTAAATTAATAAAAAAGGGTAAATGTTCAATGTAAGTGGAAATCAAAGTCATTATTTCAATTAAACCATTTACAGGCAGTTTTGATTGATCAAGAAGTCGGTCAGTTACTCAGAAAGTTGATGCTAGTGGCTCGTTCCAAAACGTAGGTAGGTGTTTATGGAGAAGAACAAGCAAAAAACTCTACGGACACTCTATTCAATAAAAGTTTTACATAATACATTATTATGTGGAAGCAACAAGAATATTGTAACTGATTACAATATTCTTGTTGTTTCGAAAAAAAAAATTAAAGTTAAGAAAAATTATAAAACGTCTATTCCAAATAATGTATTGTCTTAATTATTCAAATCGTTGTAGTCGTTCTCAAGCGATTTTTTTTTTTTTTTTTTTTTTTATAAACGGGAAATCATCAAATAACTTCCCCCGCCCTGGGCGGGGCGGGAGGGAGTGTCAGACTTTTACTGACTAAAACCCGTCTATGTTCCTTCATGTGCCCTTTGCGTTCCGGGGGCGCGGTATCTCTTTCGAACAACCCGCAGGTTCTCAAGCGATGCACTCACCAACAAACAGTAATATTGTATATTGTTATTATTGTCCTAAACAATGCCGTCGGCAAAATTCGGACTAAACATAGTTGACCCAATAAAGTTCGAATCGGGAACATACCAAGTAATTCCCAGCTAGATAGCTATTCGATTGTACAAATACCTCCAGAAGGATTTGTCAAATGTTTGATCAAATAGTTGTGCGAGGAATCTTTGGAGGTAGTTTGGCAAATGTTGGAGCCAAGCTTTTAACTTTGATGTGAGTTGAACGAATGTGAATAATGTGATGTGACGTGATCTTTTGAAGGTGTTGATGATGTAAGTACTGTGTTATATACTACTAGGTTTTGCCCGTGACTTCGTCTGTGTAAATATCGATTACCACGGATGTATGACCGACGTCTTTAATAAACCTTATTTAATTTTTACTAGTACAACTGCCTCGTTGACCTAGTGGTTCTAAGCGCGACTGCTACGCTAGAGGTCTTGGGTTCGATTCCCAGGTCGAGCAAAAAGTGTTATTGGGTTTTTCTATGAAAATTTTAATAGCAGCTTGTAATTTGAATTTGTGCCCGGTTAATGGCAATAAGCTCGCCCCCTATTACATGGGACCTAAAAAAACATACCGGCGAACTGTGGGTGTACATTGGTACACCTTTGCCTAACCCTTGGGGAATACAGGCGTGATGGTATGTAATTTTTATTTTTTGTTCGCGACTTTGTCTGTATAAATATAAGTTATATGAGTAGACATTGACAGATATTGGATAAAGACGAAGTTGCGGAATAAAAAGTAGCCTATGTATGACGCCCTTTGTCAGAGTTCAAACTTACGTCGTACCATACATACATAGCATCACGACTGCATTCCCCGAAGGGTTAGGCAGAGGTGCACAAATGTACACTCACAGTTCGCCGATATATTTTTAGGTCCCATGTAATAGGGGGCGAGTACGTAGTACCAAATTTCATCAAAATCGGTTCAGTGGTTTAGTCATGAACGTGTAAAGGTAACATTCCGATCACGGCAGTAGCGGCACGGCAGCCGCGGCCCTGCAGCCGCAGCCGTGGTCGCGCCGGACTGCTTTGTAGGGATTTCTTAGCGCTACTTTCCGACGCAAGCGACCGAGCAGCGCGGCCGGGGGGCGTGGCCTACGCGCGACCTTGGCAGCGCCGCTGAGCCGCTCCGGAGGCAGTACGGTCGCGCTGCCCGCTCGTACAGGGTGACAAAATGATTAGATTTAAGTGCCGTTTTATCAGGATTTGATAGATGCCTTCATCGATTCTGGACGTGTATAATGAATCAATATTATTCCTCTTTGATGAAAGTAAGAGCAACATTATTTCATCATCCTCTTCCTCATCCTCTATCAGTTTCTTCGCGAGTTCTCGCTTTTGTTTATTTAAATTGTCAGACATAGTTAATGTTCGATACACGACTAGAATGCACATCCGCTCGCACTGACTCTTGTTTGGCTACTGCGCGTGGCAGTCGCTGCCCGGGTCGCGGACGCTGCGGCGAAAGCTTCTGGCAGCGCCGCACAGCAGCGACAATGGGCCGCGGCAGATAGCCGCCACTGCCAGGTCGCGACTGCCGTGATCGGAATGTTACCTTAACAGATAGACTGAGTTCCTTTCGCATTAATAATATTAGTATCGATGTTAGTTGTTATAGCGGCAATAGAAATACACACTCTGTAAAAAATGCGACTCTATACTCAATAGGTAGAGAGTTGAATTTCGATTCATGAGATACAGCCTGTTGACAGACAGAGAGGGTCCCGTTGACAATTTTCGATTACAAACCCTTAAAAGAAATTGGCCGTTTTCATAGAAGGTGAAGTATATCATCGATCATATTTATTGCAGTTCAGCTAGCTTAAGGAAGTACATCCTTTGGTTCCCTTTTACGGCATCCATGATTCTTTTGAGTCGGTGATTGATTGGTGTGGCAGGAATTTGTTCTGTACAAAGAAGCTTATATTAAATGAATCTAATAAATCCTATGACACAATTCACATGTAAACATACCATCACGTCTGTATTCCCCGAAGGATTAGGCAGAGGTGTACCGATGTACACCCACAGTACGCCGGTAACTTTAGATCCCATGTAATACGGGGCAAGTCTATTGCCATTAACCGGTCACAAATCCTAACTCCGAGCTGCTAATGAGAATTTCGTAGAAAAACCCGACAACGCTTTGCTAGAGCTGGGAATAGAATCCATGGCCTCTAACGTAGCAGTCAATGCAATTGTTTTTTGCTTTACATCATTGAATGGGAAATATAAGATAGCCCATTGTCATCGCTGCCTATAGACATTTGCAATACCAGAGGCCTTGCAAATGCGTTGCCATCCTCATACTCAGAAATAACGTAGTTTCCTATTTGCGAATGAATTTTCAAAACCGGACCCGCAGTTCCGCATATAACCGCGTTCAAACCAACAAACTCTTTAACTTTTATAATATCAATGCAGGTACTAAAGTAACACATTTGGCTGATTTAATTACTTTAAATTTAATTGTAGGTTAGTTCGTTTTAGCAGTATAAAGCTCTCAATAACTGCCCCGTTGGTCTCGTGGTCGCAAGTGCGACTGCTGTGCAAGTGGTCCCGGGTTCGATTCCCAGGTCGAGGAAAAAGTGTTATTGGGTTGTTCTATGAAATTCTCAGTAGCAGCTTGCCCCCTATTACATGGGACCTAAATATACCGGCGAACTGTGGATGTACATTGGTACACCTCTGCCTAACCCTTCGGGGAATACAGGCGTGATGGTATAGCTCTCAATAATAATGATGTTTTTCCACTCAGAGTAAAAGCAGAGAAAACCTTAAAAGTCCATTTTGCAGACCGGGAAGCATTCTAAATTCTCGCTCAACCGTTTACTGCGTCAGTTAGTATGTGAAAATTAGCCATCTTCGCTGAATTACATCTACGACTTAATGTTACCTTGCATTGCAGTATGAATAAAGCTATAGAGCGCGTATAAGTTCATCAAGGTTCCGAATGTCAAGAGATTTTTCGCACACTTTGTGACTATATTATCAAAGTTGATGAGGTAACTCGATAACAAACTTAAATTATATTTGCCAAAAATACTACAAAACCATAATTATGTAGTTGCAAATGTTTGGCAGGTCGCTTCCGACCGGTATATGTGGACATCTAAAGGGGAGGCCTATGTTCAGCAGTGGACGTCCTATGGCTGAGATGATGATGATGATGATGAAATGTTTGGCGGTTTTCGTAAAACGATGTCATTAGCGAGTTACTTCTGACAAAATCAAATTATTTAGCTTCAGTATGATTATTATTGATTGGATTTATAGATGTACGGGTATATACAAAAAATGACTACATTTCCATGAAGTGTCAAACGTCACAAAATGGCCGCCAAACACGTTTCATGCAAATATTAACCTTATTGACCTTATACATTGACTTTATTAATTTTCAAAATGTTTCTATCTAGAATTAATGATAGGCAGATGATTATTTTAACTCTGAAAGAATATTCCATAAAAACATTTCCCATAAAATTTTCCAAAATAAAAAAAAAGTTTACTCTAAAAGTATCAGTAGTAGTAGAGCTTTTTGAAGGAGCTCGGCCGGGAAAGTACTATACTTATTCCTGCCGCAAAGCAGCGTTGTTGTGTTAGGGTTTGAAGGGTATAGGTGCCGATATAATTACAGGCACATGAGACATTACAACTTTGTCTCTGGGATGGCAACGCATTTGTAAGGCCTCTGGTATTGCAGATGTCTATTGGCAGCGGTGACCACTTAACATCAGGTAGGCTAGTTTGACAACCAATGACAATGAAAATACATGGAGTATTTTCGGACATGCATTTTTTATGATGACGCTATTTGGATCACCCTGCTTATTTAGAACTGAAGCCCATCAGCACTAAATCTGTATCAATGGTGACTACTCCAACACCAACGACATTAACCAAACTCAAAGAAGAACATGACCTAGTCCTATGCATACCCTAACTACGAAACTCATTTTGCCAAGTAAACACAGTTGGCGCAATTTTCGCATGCAGTCTGAGCTCACACCATTATTTGTTAAGGATGGGATGGGGGTCCAAGGGAAAATGTATCGGCTCATCCCCTAATTTAAAGGCAGGGTATAGTGGACCAAGTGTTGTCAAGGGGTTCTTGAAGTAATTAAACAGTGTTTGCGGCTTGCCTAAGGGTGATTGTGTGAAATGGTTCCGTCTTAAATTGTTTGGGGTGGTGCATTTTTGTGGGTAAGTTATTGTCCTTGTTTGTTAAGAAGGGTTGGAAATGTGGGGAAAAGTAGTTTGGTATAGTATGCAATATATTACTGGAATAACGCACACCCTCGGACATTCCAATTAGAAAACATGCATGTCATCACGCCTGTATTCCGTAAGGGTGTAGGCAGAGGTTTATACTCACAGTTCGTCGGTATGTTTAAGGGCCCATGTAATAGGGGGCGAGCCTATTGCTATTACCTGGGCACAAATCCTAACTGCAAGCTGCTTCTGAGAATTTCATAGACAAACCCAATAACACTTTGCTCGACCTGGGAATTGAACCCAAGACCTCTAGCGTAGCAGTTGCGGTTAGAACCAAGGCAAGTCAAAGTCAGTCTATCAAGGCAGTCCCAATTAGAAACTTAAGTTATAATCATACACTGAAACGTTAGTTTTATTTGCTTAATTTAACTTTGCTTTGCATAAAATCACGAAGGTAGATTTTAAGTAAAGTGAACAAACTGCTGTTTGGAATCTCCATCTAAAAGCCTATATGTACTTCCTACTACTATTATAAACCCGAAAGTTTGTGAGGAAGGACATAAAAATGTTTGATACTCTTTCACGCTAAAACGGTATTAGCTAAAGGTTCACACATTATTGTACATAATAATTTACTTTAACGCATTAAGAAAATTTATATTCCGTTTTTGTTTGTATATGATTTAGGACTCTTGCTCAATTCTGAAGTCTACACAGACAAAATCGTGGCCAGAAGCTAGTTCGTTCGTAAACACAAACAATATTATTATACTCAATACGACTTCATTCTTCAATTGTAGCTTTAAAGAAAATAACTTGCAATCGACCTACATTCGAAGGATGCAATATACTCAAATGAGTTAGTTGAACAATAGACCGCAGGCTTAAGTCTATTGTCATTTATTAGTTTTGAACTGCTCTGTAGTATACAGTTATACTAGCTTTCATTTGCAACGTTGTCTGTGTCAAAGTTGATACAGTATCCCACGGAAACTATACATTTTACAGGGATAAAAGTTAACCTATAAATAATACTATTACAAACTAGCAGGAAGTGTTCTGTGGTTTCTGCCTACCCCGTGGAAAAAAAGTGCCAGTTTATGTATGTATGTATTCCAGACTAATCTATATTTGTGCCTAATTTCATTCAGATCCGTTAAGCCACTCTGTAGGATATATACAAAAAAATTTAAAAAAAAAGGAATAAAATATTTACAGATGTAACATAATACATGACTGTTTGTGTATGTGAGTTTATGGGTTTGTAAACGCACCTACGATATAAGAGAAAATCCAAGTGAGGGTTTTTTAATAAAAAAAAACAATAATAATGAAAAATAAGAAGAAACTAAAACTAAATGTCATTGAAATTAAATGACGGCGCCATTACCACGTTAAATAGCAAAACAAAAACAAAAAAATAATTAAAGCAATATTTTCCAAAAACATTGCAATAAGGAAACCCAACACTATCAACAATTACAGTTCAAAAAACAACCCCAAAGTCCACTAAATCAGTCCAATCTATTACTCGGAAATATTTCAAACATTGCTTGTGTACAACGCTCTACTTTCAGCGAGTTATGCCCTGAAGAGGAACTTCCCTCCCTGAGCTCCGTCCCTCCGGACCTCAGAGGTCAAACGGCAATCGTCGTAAAATCAGAAACCTCTAGTACGAAACTGAGTTATTCTGTAATGGATCAAGGAGTAACAAGCTTGGGGTTAAGGCGAATACGAATGTGCGAATTTCAAATTTTGTAACGTTTTTTTTTGCAATTTCCTACTTAGTATCAGTTTGTATTGTAATAAAATAATATGTGAGATCAATTATATGTAATCTTGCCCGCGACTTCGTGTGCGTAAATTGCGGTTATATTTAAAATTCAATCATGATTCGAAAGGCGCATGGCGCCATCTATTATCATAAGAACGTTATTGTTGTTTTTCTCGGGAACAGTACTTTTTTCGCGTAATAGGTAAGTTAAGGTAACCTATGTCCATTTCTGTACACCAGACAGCGTATATGCGAAATATCAGGATGATCGATTTAGGAGTGAACAGGTAACACGCAAACATACTTCCTCATTTATAATATTAATAAATTAGTTAGTAACTAATTTATTAATAATATTAGTGAACTACTTTTTATATACTGGTTAAATTGAACTTTAAAACGTTTTAAAATCTTTGTGAATAAAAAATTTAATACATTTTTTATTTATTCTTAATAAATAAAAAATGTATTAAATTTTTTTTTAAAAATAGTTCACTAATATTTTATTTAATCTTGATAAACTTTTAAAATTCTATTGAAATATCGTAGTTACAAAAGACGGGCATCAATCGCCCACCTTACATTGATTCCTAGTATTTAAACAAGACGGAAGACTACTTACCTTTTCCTTTTTTATTTATTGTGTTTGTGCTGATTATACTATTTTTCTATCCTTTTATCTTTCTTGTCTTTTCTTTGTTTCATTGTATCCTTCTTTAAATTCTCTTCTTATTTGTTTCTTCTTTTTTTGAATATTTATTTCTGCATGTCTTCCATTATTTTTTTTCGAAGGGGGTAAGCTCTTGACTCTTGTCTTAGACAAAGTTGACAAAGACAAAGTCTACGACGGAGTGAGCTTACCCAAAAGAAGCCTGTTCACTCTAACTTTGAAGAGATTATTTTGATTGTTTCATTGTTTCTTTCTTACTACTTACACCTGAAATTCTGCCTACCCTATCTCGAAAAATAAGGATGAAAATATATGAATCCAATCCATTTATTCCACTGGAATATTCCAAGCATTCCCCTCTGTTGTGCTGGCCCACTTTCGGCGCGTGATTCCGTTGGGACAAAGAGAAAAGTTTTATGAGAACAAACTTTTAAAATAAGCCTTTTGAATCCTGAAAGTATCAATAATATCGTTTCAGGCATATTTGGAACGTATCTTTGGAATTATGAATGATTGAACTTGCGTCAAATCATAAATGTCTTAGTTTCTATGAATAAGAAGGTTTTTTGGCGCAAATTCCCTGAACCTTGACCTTAGTTATGCCAAAAACATTAAACTCCCGGATTAAAAAGTAAAACATACATACCAACACGCCTGTATTCCCCGAAGGGTTAGGCAGAGGTGTACCAATGTACACCCACAGTTCGCCGGTATATTTAGGTCCCATGTAATAGGGGGCGAGCCTATTGCCATTAACCGGGCACAAATCCATACTCCGAGCTGCTACTCAGAATTTCATAGAAAAAACCCAATGTCACTTTTTGCTCGACCTGGGAATCGAACCCGGGACCCCTTGCACAGCAGTCGCACTTGTGACCACGAGACCAACGGGGCAGTAAAAGAAGAATTAAATAATACTAGCCTCTTATTGTCTCATTGCAGGACAAAGGTCTCTTTGCATCCAGAGAACAAACGAGCATTGATCACCATGCTTGTTAAAAGTACTCGTAGATAGGCGATTTCAGACTTATATTACTATTGATTATAAAAATTTAATATAATATACCATCACGCCTGTATTCCCCGAAGGGTTAGGCAGAGGTGTACCAATGTACACCCACAGTTCGCAATTAATTATAAATATAATGTAATTATTAATTATGTATGTTATAGTATTAAATTATATTCCATTTAATCATTTAAATAGACTTATAAATTACATTTTTAAATTTTATTATAAAAATAAAAACATTTAAAAATATAAAAGGTTATATTAAATTCTTATTTATTTATTTATAATACATAATATTTACATTTTTAAATATTAATATAAAAAAAGAACATTTAAAAATATAAAAAAATAGTAGCCCACCGGCGTCGGGAACAGGGTCCAAGCCACCGGTGGTCAGGGCTCCTGAGAAAGGAAACTCCTAACGATACGCGCCGTGTCTAGGAGTACCGCTTTCTGAATCAAGCCCTTGATCCAGCCGCCCAACGAGAGCCTCCTTATTAGTTTCTACCCGATGATTTCCTTCACCAAAGTCTAAGATTAAGAACTTAGAAAGTACATTTGAATTGAAAATGTCATATTGGTACTAGCCCGGCTTTGAACAGCAACCAGATTTTTTTTATTAAAAAATCGACAAACTTCCATACTAAAATATGCAAAGTTTTGATCATGCAAAACTGAAAATGCAAAGTATGCCCACGTGACCCAAAGTCCTTTTGATGTTCACGAAAAAATCAGGTCACATCGGCAAATGGTGAAAGTCGTTAAAATGCGCATAAAATGCATTTCATTTTGAGCATTTACATATTATTTTTGTACCCGAGTAAAAACTTGGACCAAAAAGCAGACAAAATCTCTGTTGAACTATTCTATAAAACTACCTCGCTACCTCACTAGGCTAACTGCCTCGTTAGCCTAGTGGTTCTAAGCGTAACTGCTACGAGAGGTCTTGGTTTCGATTACCAAGTTGAGCAAAAAGTGTTATTGGGTTCTTCTATGAAATTCTCAGTGGCAGCTCGGAGTAGGGATTTGTGCCCGGTTAATGGCAATTGGCTTGCCCCCTATGACATGGGTCCTAAACATGGGAACTGTGGGTGTACTTTGGTACACCTCTGCCTAACCCTTCGGGGAATACAGGCGTGATGGTATGTATGTTGTATTCTACAAAAAAATCTCTCGGTGAGTTCAGGTGAAGCGCACTTGAGATAACTTGTCATCCTACATAACGCTAAGGATTGACAGATCACAGCTCAACTCAAATTCACTTCAGAAGGACTTTTACAGAGTGGAACGATCTGATCTAAAAGCCAACTCCCATATCTAAAAACATTCAGTCTTCTCGCAACCCCATCTCATCCGCAATCAATGTCAAAAAGTTGTAGGCAACTCAGATGTATTTTTGACATTGACGATGAGATTACAATATAATCGTTGTTAAACTTACAGGAATTGCGCCTATCTCTGTTCTATATACTCTCAACTCCCATATACATACATAACACTGCGAAACCAAAAGTAATGTACCAACTTCTTTGATAACGTTAAAATCTCAGACATTATCACAATAATACAAAATGTTCCAAAGAAACTTCTGAACGCCTACAGTACATTTAACGGGTACAACACAATACTGCCAACATTAAAATGCCATGCGTTTTCTTCCAGACTCCATTCTTACACAAATTACTGTATGTCCATATGAAGATATCGTTATACCGCCAAAATTCATCGCCAAATACCAAAAACAGCTGAGAAAGTTAACTTTACTACAAAAACAACCCTTGCTGCTTTAAAATAAGAGCGCAATCAAATTTAAATTGAGTTGACCAACTGTAAACGGTATCTTGGGGCAGCTTGACAGGGATGTTTCGCTTCAGTACGTTGGTGGACCTCGCACAGTTCAGACGCGTGTCGTTTACTGCGGTCCCCGCGAAATAAAGTTCGGAATTTAAAAAGTTTCGCTCGCGATGTCGGACATATTGGATTTCTCGTGAAACTTTCGTGTGTCGACGTTGATTAGTTGTTCTTTTTTTGTTTGGATTCTGTGGAAAATGTGATTTAGCTTGTGGATTTAACAGGTAAGGCATTTTGTATAAGAGGATTTTAGGATTTGCTTGTTAATCGCACGTTCGCGTAGCACTGTTAATTTTCATTAGGACTAAGTACTAAATATTTCATGCCTTGACCGCGCGTTAGTTATTCTGCCATTTAAAAATGGAATACCTAAATGTTTTAAAAGGTTTCTCGCGTTAAGTAAACACGTAACTAAATTATCGTTTTTAAAAACAAAATTGAATCGTGTAATAAAAAACAAAAGACGGAAGGTATTTTTATAATTTGTTCTTCAAGATCAAACGGTTTCCTCATTAACGGAACTCTTTGATTTAGTACCAAAAAAATGGGTATTTTATTAATAAATTTTAACAGTTTTACTTTACTGTCTTTAATTGAATTAAGACTGTTTTATCTTTAGTAATTGGCGCCCAACATGGGACCATGTTGTCTCTGCTGGGCGCCAATTTCCCTGAACGGCATTTTGACGATAACATTACTATCAATAGTTTAGAACAATGTATTCACACACACCCCCAGCTTTAATCAAGGACTTTGAAGGAAATAATAATCAATAATATTACATGGAACCTAAATATACCGGCGAACTGCACTAAGGTGCACCTCTGCCTAACCCTTCGAGGAATGCAGGCGTGATGGTGATGGTATAATAATCATATTGAGTAGCACTATACAAGGTACATACATGATCTAAGCCCCCCCATTCCGTGTGAATATTTTTTGTTGATTTTTTTTTGTTAGCCTATTCTGCCCCTCTTCAAAGGCTTTCATACACACCTTTCATTCATTGTTTATATAAAAAAAAGCTGTTCCATACATAACAAGTAGATGTTGCATTCTTGTATGAAACAGCTGTTTTTTACCGCCAAAAAATTTCGTTACTGCATCGTACATTATACCGATTACAGTTCGTGAGAAACAACCCGTTGACAGACAGATGGACATAATTATATCCCGTTTAAGTCCCGCTGGCACCCTTCAGCTACGGAATCCTACAACGTCAGAGTTATAGCTATTAGCAACGGCGTTGTTATTACCGTTTCCATGGTAACCAATAATTCCTCGTCACACTACCCTAAATATGTAAGCATCCTTCCATTCTAATTAGTTTGTGGTTCACTTTCTGCCTTTATATAGGGAGATATTGCCGCCCGAACTTCACGAACCAATTAATTTGGATACCCGGCACCTACCCGTACTATAGTTGACCTAGTTTTTATTCGAGTGCCCAAAAAAGTAGTGTTATGTAGAATAGTGGTTTGTGATCGTTTTTTTCAGTACTGGGGTTCTGTAATGCCTTGTTAGCCTAGTGGTCCTAAGCGCCACTGCTACGCTAGAGGTCCTGGGTTTGATTCCCAGGTCGAGCAAAAAGTGTTGTTGGGTTTTTGTATGAAGTTCTTAGTCGGAGTTTGGAATTGTGCCCGGGTAATGGCAATAGGCTCGTTACCTATTACATAGTACTTAAATATACCGGCGAACTGTGGGGGTACATTGGTACACCTCGGCCTAACCCTTCGGGGAATAGAGGCGTGATGGTATATTTATATGTTTATTTATATTGTGTATTACTATGGCAGCTATAACTAAAACTAAATAAAAATATAACCAAGTAAAAATTATATGACCCCCATACCAAAACAAATGCGTTTTTTTTAATGTAGGTCATATTAAATATTGTACGGTGGTACAGAATCCTTTGTGTGCAAATCCGACTCGCACTTGGCCGGTTTATTTATTAGTTACGAAACAAAATGGCGGCCTAACTGATGGTATCTATGGGCATCTGGAATACTAGGTAAAAGCAATGTAGACTTTTTTAAATTCAATTTGTTACATAGCGAACTATAATAGTAAGTACTTTCATGTTTATTATGTGTTGTAACATTGGACCAATAAATTATTCTTCTATTCTTTTATTCATAAAAAAAAAACATCCCCACACTAAATTCATCTTCTTTATTAGATGCGTTCACAAACATATAAACTCCATCACGCCTGTATTCCGAGAAGGGTTAGGCAGAGGTGTACCAATGTACACCCATAGTTCGCCGGTATATTTAGGTCCCATGTAATAGGGGGCTAGCCTATTGCCATCAACCGGACACAAATCCTGACTCTGAGCTGCTACTGACAATTTTATAGAAAAATCCAATAACACTTTTTGCTCGACCCGGAAATCGAACCCAAGACCACTAGCGTAGCAGTAGCGCAAATCGTAGATCGTAGATCGTCTTCTTTATTGGATGCGTTTACAAACATATTATAAACCCACATACACAAACAACGAGACCAGGAAAATATACCTGTAGGCTGTACGAATATTTGTTCTGTGCGTGAATCGGGCCCGTGACACGCATCACGGGACCCAATTGCTCAGTCATTGCGTCAATCGTGCCATCATTACTAAGAGACGAAGCTGAATTATCTCATATAGGTCTTATTACACCAGCACCTAGTTCCTTCATAACGAAATACGGTATGTAACTATACGGTTGTATTACTTGGTCGGTTGGTTGGTTGTTTTACGTTAGAAAGGTAAAAGTACTAATAATAACACGAGCTTATCAATTATTATCCGACTGCAGGGCAAAAGACAAGGCATGACCATTGATCATCACGCTTCCTTAAGGGAAATTGGAGATTTAAGGTAATTTTAAAGTCCAGGTTTCGTCACGATGTTTTTCTTTTCTATGCTTACTTTCTAAGCTTACCTCAGATACCACTGACATCAGTATGTCAGTGATATCTAAGGTAAGCTTAGAAAGTACATAGGAATACAAAAAGTCACCTAAAAAAAAATTTAACTCCGCAGAAAACCGACAGTCACGCAAACGAAGACGCGGCCATAAGCTAGTATTTGATAATAACCTATTAATTCCGCAAACAGACCACAACTGAACACGGAGTTTAGACAAAATGTCATGTAGATTCCCTAAGGAAGTTACATTACACACGTAAGAAAGTACAGTCAAATAATCTATTTGATATACAGGCAAAATTGTTCGTCTTTCTATTACACTGGCAATATTCATTTTTATTGTATGTGTATTATTTTTTTAAGCTTATGACACTTATTATACATATACATACATGATGAACTTCCCCGTTGGCCTTGTGCTCGCAAGCACGACAGATGAGTGAGGTCCTGAGTTCGATTCCCAGGTCGAGCAAAAAGTGATATTGGATATTTTCATTACAAATTTCTCAATAGCTGCGCGGTGCTTAAAAGTTGGTGATGTAAAACCTCCGTTGCTCAGAAAACACGTAAAGCCGGTGTTCCCGGCTGTCATTCGTAGATGTTTGATAGTCGTCACGAATAGTCAGAGGCCGAGAAGTCTTCCAACCAGTTTTACCAAGAGGTATAGTGATTCGTGTTGTCCGGTGACTGGGTTGTGGAGGTCAGATAAGTTGTCGCTCCATATAAAACACTGGTAACCACAAGCATCCATTTAAACTGTAACCCAACCCCAACGTAGTTAGGAAAAAATACTAGGCAGATCGGTCTATTTAAAGACATACTGAAGATAGTGATGTAAAAGAATTGACTGGTCAGCACACGCACAACATTGTTCAAAAGTAGTTGCAAGTAAGCTGCCTGTATAGCAAATGGTTTGTTTGACTGTACCAAGTACAAAGGTAGCGGGAACTTACGTTTTTACTTATTAGAAGTGTGTGTGAATATCTTCTGGGATTAAAACTCCTAAACAATTCTTCTTTGTTTCACAATCTCACGGGAATTCTTGTTAGAATTTCCTGGAGGTTATGTAAACTAAGGTGAAAGTGGGGTCAAAGTCAAACTATTTATTTCAATTAAAAAAATAATTAAAAGGCACTTTTGAACGTCGTGTACAAGTAAAAAGAATTTAGCTGCCCCTTTCAATGTGTAGTTGTCTCATGGAGAATAATAGAAACTCGGTACTCTATGAAAAAAAAAATGTTGTACAATAGTTGGTAAGCCCGTTGGCTACGGCGGATAATTTTAATGCAGACTAGCCAGGTAAGCTGGATATATTATAGTGCACAAGTGTGTGCAGAAACACAGATGCACTCCCTCTTCCCTAACTCTCATAGTCCGATGGGACGGCAATCCGACACGACCGGAATGAGATCAGGCACAGGGTTGATCCTGCGCCTGATCCCAGGATTTCCGTGCCACGGGGGTATCACACCACCAACTTCCAAACTCCGGGCTGTTACTGAGAAATTCCTCATGGACAAACCCAACAACCCCTTTTGCCCGACATGGGAATGGAACCCAAGACCTCACGCTCAACAATCGCGCTTACCACCTTGAGATCAACGGAAGTTGTTTATTAGAACTATAGACGACGTGTGCTCCTTTTTTTAATCAGGCTAAGTAAAAAAAACCCTCCAAGCAAATTATTGGTCTATTAAACTCATGCACACGTCTATAAATTCTTTTTACCGCCAAACAGCATTACTTGGGACCATAGCATGGGGGCGTGCAGTAAACGTAACGTTAATTCGATCCTTTTTCAGAGTTTCGTACCCTTAAGGTTGCCAAAACCAATTACTAAACTTCTGTTGTCTGTCCGTCTGTCTGTCAGCAAGCTGTATCTCATTAACCGTAATTAGTAAAAACTTGAACTGAACAATTCAACTGGTAGTTCCAGGGATTAGCCTGTTTAAACAAACAAAAAAAAAGTCTTCTGTTTTGTTATATATTAGTATAGATAAGTCCAGATTTCCTCACAATATTTTCTTTCACCAATGTCCAAGACAAACTACAAAATCAAAAATAATCATATTGACGTACTCAGTTCTCTGTCAGTAAAAACTACAACAAGTAATAATGACAAAAAATTTAAGTATCCCCGAGAGAAGAACTGATCCCTACCGCAGCTAACAAAAGCTGGTAACCTTGAAACGGCTTAACCGATTTTGATAAAACATAGATAAGAATTATTGATAGGAACCCGACTTTCAAATAAAAAAAAACCGCATTCAAATCGCTTCTCTCGTTTAAGAGCTACGGTGCCACAGACAGACACACAGACACGTCAAACTTATAACATCCCTCTTAAGTAGGGGGTTAGAAACAAAAATAATCATACTGTCATACTCAGTCCTCTGTCATTTTTAAACCATAAAAAACAGTATTGTAACGTAAAATAAATCTGTCAAGGGGATTCAGAATAATACGTAAGTTTCCCTAAAGAAATGTCAGTTGCAGGCGCCCACCGTACCGTGACTGTACGCAACCAGGTTCTGACAGCGATGGCATATGCTAAGATGGTAGGAGACATTTCTTAGCTGTATTACCTTGTACCGCAGTAGGCACAGACGAAGAAGCTAGTTTGTATATAGGCAGGTAACTTGGTAAGTATTTTTAAGCAATATGTTTTTTGTTTGTAAGTTTTTTAGGGTTCCTTAGCCAAATGGCAAAAAACGGAACCCTTGTAGATTCGCATGTCTGTCTGTCCGTCCGTATGTCATAGCCACTTTTTCCGAAACTAAGAACAATGCTATTGAAACTTGGTAAGTAGATGTATTCTGTGAACCGCATTAAGATTTTCTCACAAATATAGAAAAAAAAACAATAAACTTTCGGGGTTCCCCAGAACTGAAACTCAAGATTTATTTTTTCATCAAGCCCATGCGTATTGTATATTTATGGATAGGTCTTCAAAACTTCTTTTTTAAACTGAATAGTTTAGAAAAAAATGCCCCCCGTAACTTCTAAAATAAGAGCCTGATAATACTTAAAAAAATATATATGATGTACATTACCATGTAAACTTACACCGAAAATTGGTTTGAACGAGATCTAGTAAGTAGTTTTTTTGAATAAGTCATAAATCGTAAACTGTTATAGATAAATAATACGGAACCCTTTGTGCGCGAGTCCGACTCGCTCTTGGCCGGTTTTTTTTTTCGTTTTATTGGGTTTGAAATGTTATGAAATTCTCAGGCAAAATGCTCGCCCCCTATTACAAGGGGCTTAAAATACCGGTGGACTGTGGGTGTACATTGATACATCTCTGCATAATTTTATAACTGGATTACATCTCTAATCAGACTCGAAGAAAACCCAGTAATTGTAAACGAAATACTGGGTTTGTTAATAGACCCATATTTTCGCTCAGTTGAAACCACACCAAGCCCAAATAAGGAATGCAAACAAATTAACTCGATCGTAAAACCAGAATTAGCATCAATGATAATAAAATTTAATTCAAATTAAAATATGAACTCGTAAAATTTTATGGGGGTTTAAAACAGCTGTAACTTTGATGGGGTCTAGTAAAATAGGGGTATTATTTAGTTTTATTGTACCCCAAGCGTTTATTAGGGGCAAGAGTTAAATATTATGTACATAAATAATACAGTTTATAAATTAAGAAATTCCCAAGGCGTCAGTTTATATTGGTGAACAGACATAGTTAAGGCCCAAGACCAATTAGAAATTAGACCTACGTCATCTAAAATGGCTTAAATTTTGAGAATAATTACAGGAATATATCAAAGTTGAAACATTTATTTCAATTAAGGTGCTATCCGAACACAGGATACCGAAAACACAGACACACATAACGCTATTTCTTTACTTGACAATTTCTGTCAGTTAACTCCTATCGCAAGCCGCCTTAAGCAACTTCGTTCCAAAAATCTAAACAAAACGAAACTATCAAAAACAGCTTCAAAAAAAACTTTTTTACAAAAAAGACAACCGCCTTCAAAAACTAAAAAGAGAAAAATAACTTTAGCTTTGGAAGTCGGCGGTTTTGGTTCTGTTTGTTATTTTGTATTGCCGCCGACTTCCAAAGCTAAAGTTATTTTTCTCTTTTTAGTTTTTGAAGGCGGTTGTCTTTTTTGTAAAAAAGTTTTTTATTTCTCGCTTTTTAGTATCAATTTTTTTTATCCAAATCCATGAAGGAACTGTCATGTAAATTAACATGACACCGCTAAAAAAAGTCGATCGACCAATTGCAGTACTGCTCCCAACTCCTAATCGTTAAGGAGTACTGTAGCTTCATCATCAGCACAGCAGCATCAGATGTTGATTCAAGCATACCTCACAAGCAACATGTTAGCCCTACATACTATTAAATAGTTTCCATCGACACATTGCAGTTCTGCCTTACAACTCCTAACCGTTAAGGAGTACTGTAGCATCATCATCAGGACAGCAGCATCAGATGTTGACACCCTGAAGCATATACCTGAGTAAGACATGATTACGTAACAAAAACACCATACGAGCATACAATTTTCGGTGGTTGCCCTCGATTTCTCCTGGATTCCATCATCAGATCCTGGACTGGTGAAAATGGGACCACCACAGAAGTAAACTCTATCAAAAAAAAAAATTTTTGAAATCCCTCTATAATTGACGAAAATATCGATGAACATACATAAAAAAAAAAAATTATACATACAGACGAATTGAGAACCTCCTCCTTTTTTGAAGTCGGTTAAAAACGAAACAAAATCAAAGACACTTCAACCCCAAAGAGTACTAAGAAAACCTATCTAATACATTGACTACCTATCCACGATTCAATTGCGATTGAATTCACATCGCATTACATTGAACGTTTAAACCGTACGTGCCAAACACAAACACGTATAAAGCGAGTGATGGACGGTTATCGTGGCGATCGTATCGGTACAGCGTTGAGGTAAGTATATATGAATGTAGAACACTTTGGGAGAAATCAGAGATTTGGTGACTTCGAATTTCGAGATAGACAATTTTGTATTTGACCTTTTGAGGGAAGTGATTCTATTTTCCATATTGATGGAGGTGAAGTTGGTGCTGTGTCATATACAGGGTGGAAATTTATTATGCTACCTGGAGGGAAAGTACTCTAAATACTTGAGTTAGCAAATTTTACTGAAAGGAAACATTCCTTTATTTTTAAAAAGAAACAAAACTGCCTTTAAATAATTTTGAAAATACGCTTGCCACACCCGAGAATCGAACAGACTAAAATCGGATAAAATAGCATCCTGTACTTTTATGGCACTTATCGATAGGGTCAATCACAAGGATCAAATCTCTACAAACCTGTTTCAATCCAATTTTGTTTACCATGTTTGCAGGGATTTGATCCTTATGATTGACCCTATCGATTAGTGCCATAAAAGTACAGGATGCAATTTTTTCGAATTTTAGTCGGTTCGATTCCTGGGTGTGGCAAGAATATTTTCAAAATTATTTAAATGCAGCTTTGTTTCTTTTTAAAAATAAAGGAATGTTTCCTTTCAGTAAAATTTGCTAACTCAAGTATTTAGAGTACTTTCCCTTCAGGTAGCATAATAAATTTGCACCCTGTATAGGGTTGAAGAAGAATGAAAGGAGACCGGTTTTCATGGTTTTAGGTCGTGATTCTAAACCCTTGTAGGGTTGAAATATATCACACGAAGGGGTGCTATAAGCTGCCTAGTGATGTGTGTACGTATTTAAAACAAAACTCCGAAATATATTTTTTTATAAATAACGCAAATACATTTTAAAACAATCTGTATAATAAAATGCCTAAATGGAGTTTTTCTTTTACTGTTATTTATAATTTACATTTATCTAATATATAAAATTCTCGTGTCACAGTTTTCGTTGCCATACTCCTCCGAAACGGCTTGACCGATTTTGATGAAATTTTTTGTGCATATCGAGTAGGTCTGAGAATCGGCCAACATCTATTTTTCATACCCCTAAAAAAAAAAAAAATATGGCAAAACAACGTTTGCTGGGTCAGCTAGTTATTTTTATAAACTCATTACTATTGTTATTTTAACACCGCAAACATACTATATGTATTGGTCCCATGTATTAGGGGACGATCATATTACCATAATCCGGGAAGCAAATTTTAACTCCGAGCTGCCGCTGAGAATTTCATAGAAAATCCCAATAACCGAAATCGAAACCAAGACCTCTAACATAGCAGTCGCCACTAAACTAACGAGGCAGTTGTAGCTATCTATCGGTAAAAAATATATTAAAATCAGTACACTAGATTCAGAGCTTATTCAGTACAAACAAACAAAAAAATCCTTCCCTCTTTACAATATAGTACAGATAGAATTACATCAGAAGCACTACTTTATTGGCACAGACGTGAATGGCGCGATCTGTCCCCGTTTTAACACATTACACGATTTAAAGCTTTTTATCTTGAATGTGAAGATTTCTGCACAGTTTTCCTTAAGCGCTTTAAAGCGAAGAAAAATATTGTTGTGATATTTACATGGAGATGTTGCTAAGTGCTTTCGAGATGGTTTTAGAATGACTATGTAGAATATTCTAGATGCAGTTATATTTGTTTTGATGGTAAAGTGGTTTAGGAAGGCACTTAAGGCACTATAATTTTTTGAGTCTTGCAGGTAAATTTTTGTTAAGGATAGCCAGAAGCCAGGAAGCCTAACTAACAGGTATCGTGTTGTTCAATAACTGGGTTGTGGAGGTCAGATAGGCACTAAGCAGTCGCTCCATGTAAAACACTGATATTGTTATCAGAGATGTTCAAGATAAACTTAGATAGTACGTATGAATTAGAAAAGTCACATTGGTACTTGCCCGTTCCCGGTTGCGAACCCACAACCTTGTGTATGAGAGGCAGGCGGCGGGCATCTTAACCACCGTGCCATCACGACACTTCAATCTCCTGATAAAGACTGAAGTTAGATTAGTAGGAAAGTTCATAGAAATTGGCCCCCTGTTAACTCATCTCAATCGATACACAGAATAAAGGCATCATTGCAGCCTTATTAACATAATTTTGCAGCTTACAAACATGTATCAAACGTTTAACTCCCTTTTCCGTAATAAAAGCAAAATAAAATAAGATATTCCCTTATCGGGACATTTTTGGGAATGTCTCAACTGAGAAAAGGGTAAGAGGACGGTCATGATTTATACATAAATAATAGTACATAGTGATACTAGTGAGAAAAGTTTATCATTACGGTCGAGGCTAAATTTTAGTGCTAATGGAAGGTGAGAGGATAATGATAAATGCTTACACGTGCCAAATGATTAAGCGATATAAACTCATCAATAATAATTATCATCTGGCTAACTTTTTCCCAACTATGTTGGGGTCGGGTTCCAGCCTAACCAGATGCAACCGAACCGAACCAGTGTTTTACATGGAGCGACTGCCTATCTGGCCTCCACAACTTAATTACTGGGGAACACGATACCTCTTGGCTTCGACGATTTCCTGGCTTCTGCTTATCAGTAAGTAACGTATATCAATAAAATTATATTCTTTTTTTATCATGATTGGTGACATTAAACAAAACAATTATGTAAAAACTTGTGTACGTAATACACCGAATACTGACCCTAAAAGATGTGCAATAAGAGCCACTTTGCAAGCGTGTAGCAAGAACAGAAACCATTTTATCTTTTTCAATGATAGTTTGTGGCAGGTATAAAAATGCTGCTATGTTATTTTGTAAAAATCTTCCTCGCTGAATTTAGGTTAAGTTAGCTGTCAGTTCTTAGCATCAACCGGTTTATTCGGAAAGATCTCGCTCGATGGATTATGCTGAAGTGAATTCAATCCCTAGATGGGATGAGAGCTCACCTCAAACTCACTTTACCCTAATTCGTATCACCTCTAATTTTACCATCATAAATTCATAACATACCAGCACGCCTGTATTCCCCGAAGAGTAAAGCAGAGTTGTATCAATGAACACCCACAATTCACTGGTATGTTTATGTCCCATGTAATAGGGGACGAGCCTATTGCCACTAACCGGGCACAAATCCTAAATCCTAACTGCTACTAATAATTTCATAGAAAAATCTAATAATACTTTTGTTCGACCTGGGAGTCAACCCTAACATCTCACACAGTCCCGCTTAGAACCACTAGGCTAACGAAGCAGTTAAAATCTCAAGCTCACTTTACCTAAATTCGTTTCACCCTTAATGTTTCAAATAATGGTTTAAAATCAAGGTGTGGTCTCCTCCCATTCCTCTAGAGATATTTACGTGACATACTCCTGCATAAAATACAACCTTATTACAAAGCTCAAAATCCCATGAGCAATTACGCCAAAACACATTTACTTCTCTGCCCAAAATCGAAATTCGCGCATGCAATTTTGACCCAAATTCCACCCTCCATGCTCTTAGTTGATAAGGGAACGATCGAGAGTCATTTGCATAGATGAAGTCCTTAATTAGCAGAATAAGGGGCTCAAGACGACATCCAACGTCGGTTTCGGATTAAAGCCAGTAAAATCTACAATTCAAATCCCGCAGTGGAATTCAAATGAAGAGACTTTAGAATAACTTCGCATTGGTATTAAGTTGAGGTAAAAGTCTGAGGAACGTTAAACGTATTGCTGTGAAGCAAGTTGTCCGAGAGAAACTAATGCTATGTCGTTTGAAATTGGACTTTTTATTACTTTTTTATTACTTTCTTTAACACTTTGTATAGTAACACAAAAATAATAATTCCTCATTTAGGTTTGACATAATGAAAGCTCCAAATAATATTATATAATTTTTTTTGCAAGAATTCCTAATGCCATACTTATGCATGATTTTTGAAACATACTCTTTTAGAAACTTTAAATTTTAATCTTGAGCTAGATGCTCACCATATTTGTAAGCCTACCACTGGCATAACATAGCGCTCGGTTGTATCAATTATAACATCTATAATTTTTGTACCTGTGTTAACAAATAAAAGTGATTTGATTTGATTTGATTTGATTTTGACTCTTGTCCACAATGGTTTGAGCTTAAATTCTAAACTTAGACACGCTTTCGCATTTGTCTGTAATGTCGCAGTTCAGATTCAAACGACATAGGATATGTTGTATGGTATTTCAGGTTCCCACGCAGACAAAATTGCGGTCAGAAGCTAGTAATTAATATAATCTCAATGAAGACAAGCCAAGTAGGTATGCAAGACCGATGGATTTTATATCAACCAGTAGTAGTAGAGTTAGTGAAGGAGCTCGTCCGGGGAAGTACTACCACCATACCTATTTCTGCCGCAAAGCTGTATGCGTGTCGGTGTAATTACAGGCTCATGAGATATTTCAACTTTGTCTCTGGTATTGCAGACGTTCATTGGTAGCGGTGACCACTTAACATCAGGTGGACTGTGGGCTTATTTTGCACACCAAATGCAATAAAAAGGAGATGGTGCACAAGAGTGTACGCAAAAACAGCCCCTTCCTACACTCTCATAGTTCGAATGACGGTAATCCTTACTGTCTGTAGTCCTTAGTAACTCTGTCTGTCTGTCTGTCTGTCTGTCTCTTCTTCACGCCTAAACCACTGAACCGATTTCAATGAAATTTGGTACAGATATAGTCTAGGACCCGAGAAAGGATATAGGATAGTTTTCATCCCGGAAATCCCCCGGGAACGGGAACTATTAATCCACGCGGACGAAGTCGCGGGCAAAAGCTAGTTCAATATAACCGGGGAGAGATCAAGCGCAGGACAAACGGATTTACGTGCTTTCCGAAGCACTGTCACACTACAAACATACAAACTTCATTCTGCTACTGAAAACTTCCCAAAGGATAAACCCAATGGTACTGTTGACTGGCCCGGGGAACCGCACCTAGGATCCAATGTTCAATAGACGCAGCATCTGCCTAGATCATCATTTTGCCTAGCCTTTTTCGGTATTTTACACATAGGTATAGAGACTGCTTATCTGACCTCCATGACCCATTGTTTCTCTAGTAATTCTGTTGTCCCATTTTCGGGCTTCTGACAACACGTAACAACTATTTAACTTCCAAGAATGACTAGGACGGCTAAACGTGTTTTTCAAAATGAGGATATGAAAATAATGGTAACCCATCCATGGACTAAACGCGACAAGCGTAGCTTAACCTCGATCAATCGACCCGTGAGACCGTTATTTAACCACGGGCCCCACCCACTTACCTAGATGAAGCTCCTAATTAGCACGATAACGGCTACCGTTCGGGACATCCAACGTCGGTTTTAGATTACGGCCTGTAAAATCTCCAATTCAAATGCCGCCATGGAATTCAAATGAAGTGAGCCCTTACTAAGTGTCGCATGATTGGGGACGAGAATCTTGCTTCAAGTCGTTTGGTTTTACTGAAAGATTATCAAAGTTTTTGTCGAAGTCGATAAAAGTATACTTTAGAAAACACTGGGAGCATTCCCTTGTAATATGACAGTTCAGATTATAATATGACTAGTCATATTAAGACAATCTTTACTAATGTTTTTAAGCTGAAGAGTTTGTTTGTTTGAACAGGCTAATCTCCAGAACTGCTGGTCCGATTCTGATTTTGTTTTCGCTAATAGGAAGCTATGTTATCTCTGAGTGTTATAGGCTTTATAAAATTAGGGATCTTGAAGAATAATTCACGCAGATAAAGTCGCAGCATAAAGCTAGTATAGACAATATAAACATAATGACGGACAGGATAAGGGCTAGTCAGTTTTTCATCTAATAATTTGATATTAAAAAGATTTGTAATTTCAAATGACACATGAGAATTCAAAATCATTACCACTCAAATCTAAATATTAGTGTTCACATCGACTTAAAAAACATGACCAAAATAATAACCGGAATACTTATGTATAGAGCACGCTTCAGGGTTGCGAAATATGTTCAAAAGAGTCACCGAAACACAAAGGGCATTAGGACGAACACGGATAGCTTTTAATCAGTAAGAGTCTGACACTTCCTTTCGCTCCGCCCAGAGCGGAGAAAGTCATTTGATGATTTATATACCATCACACCTGTTTTCCCCGAAGGGTTAGGCAGAGGTAGACCAACGTACACCCACAGTGGGGTTAATTTATGACTTCTCATCATCATCCTGCCCTTATCCCGTTTCACTTGGGGTCGGCGCAACATGTTTTCTTCTTCCATGCCAACCTGTCAACCGTCATGCTATCACTGACTCCCTTCTCTTTCATATCATTCTTCACACAATCCATCCATCTTTTCTTTGGGCTCCCTCTTCCTCTCCATCCTTACGTAATTCATGATTTCTCATCCTTAAAGCTGGGTACTCACTTAGCAGTGTAGCACGTAACGTATCAGATACGGTATCAAGTGAGTACGTAGGCACGAGCCCGCTGCGAGCCGCTCGCGCGTGGAGCGCTGTAAGCTCGCAGTGACCACAAAGGCGGCTAGGAAGCTCGAAGCTAGATACGCGGAGGACCGTGGACGAGCCGTACCCACTTGCAGGTTGATACCGTATCTGATACGTTGCGTGCTACACTGCTAAGTGAGTACCCAGCCTAATAAAAAAAAAACGACACAGCCCTCTCGAATCAATACATTTAGCTACTACTAAAAACGAGTTATAACAATGGAAAGGTTACACGTGGTAGGTAGGTACATTTATTGGTATTCCGCGTCAAAACTCCGAAAAGTTAAAATTATTATTAGAACATAATCAATCATACTTATATTATAAAGAGATAAAGTTTCCTTGTTTTTAGCGAACTGTATCCGAAGGTAACCAATGAGGACCTGTTTATAGGACTACGGTATAAGTCCGTCTGTCAAAGGGCTGTATCTTTTGAACCACTATAGGTAGACACTTATTTTACAGAAAAACCTACCCTGACCTTATTAGTGAGGTTCTTCAGAAAGATCAGGTGTGCAGTACCTGTAACCGGCGTGCTTGTATGAATGTGGACGAGGCTAAAGAAGCATGTAAGGATCATAGCAGGTGGCGTTCTGTGGTTTCTGCCGACCGCCATGGGAAAAAGGAGTGAGTTTATGTATATTATTTTATAGTAAGCAAATATATGGATAATTTTAAACGTAACATTTACATATTTTATACTGCTGTTTGTTCTCCATAAGTAAATAAAAAAATAAATATACAAACTTGTACCTTCTTTCTGTGCATATAAAAAACTATACTATACTATACTATACAGAGTATGGTCCTTATTAACAACAAATAATAAACATAAAATAAAGTAAAAAAAAAGGGTTTAACACATAAGACCGTGTTTTTTTTTAAATCAACCCTTTATGTGCAAGTCCAACCTGCACTTGGCCAGATTCCTTTTTTGTTTTTAAGAGCTAATTTCTAAAACTAAAAGTCCGATTACAAAAGAAAATTCACTAACAGAAAACTGAACTATAACCGTATACATACACTTAACTTCAAACCGAACAAAGTCAGGGGCAGAAGCCAGTGTTTAATAACGAACACGATATCAAGGTCAAACTTGAATACTCGGGGTTCAAATCGAATTTCATAAAAGCTTAGGAACTGGTCAATTTGGATCGTATATGGGGGTATTGGCCCTAGATTAGCATATTCGAGCGGTCTATTGGCACTTTGCCAAGTTTATATGGCTTAGTTCAATCTTAGGTGTCCAGACTATTTGGAACGTATCTGCCATGGTGTAGGCTTTGCACTCTGGTTTAGTACTTAGACCGAGATATATGGAGGAGTGTGATCTTTAGACCGTACCATGAACGTGGTAGGAACGTGTCAGCTTTTGAGCACATTTTGCACAGCCGCTCGGCTCATTTTGCATAGATTTCAGGATCATTTTGCACAACCATTGGGTTCATTTTGCACAGCATCGGGCTCATCTATACAACCGTTGGACTCATTTTGCACAGACTCCGGGATCATTTTGCACACCCGTTGGGTTCATTTCGCACAGCCGCTTGGCTCAATTTGCACAGCCCACAGAATTACTTTGCACAGCCACTTGACTCAATTTGCACAAACTACGGAATCATTTTGTGCAGCCGACTAGCCGATTTTGCACAGCCACGCAGCTTAATTTGCCCAGACTTCGAGATCGTTTTGCACAGCCGTCAAGCCCAAGTTAAACAGCTGAAGGTTTATTTGGCACACGACACAGTTTTTAATGATTTTGACAAGAATTTCACTTGATAGAAAAATAAATTAGATTTTCTAAAATAAATGCAGCATACACCTTAGCTAAATAATTAGGAGGAGCTCGTGGCTAAATAATTACAGCCGCATAGACCGATCTTCCGGGTTAAGCCACGCTTGCCGAGGTTGGTCTGTGGATGGGTGACCATTTATCATAGCGAGTTTCCTCCGTGCCTTGGAAAGCACGTAAAGCCGTTGGTCCCGGCTGTCATTTGTAGATCTTTGACAGTCGTTACTGTTAGTCAGAAGCCAGAAAGTCTGACAACCAGTCTTACCAAGAGTATCGTATTACCCATTACTGGGTTGTGGAGGTCTGATAGGCAGTCGCTCCATGTAAAATACTGATATTCAGCTGCATCCGGTTCGACTGGAAGCCGACCCCAACATAGTTGGGAAAAGGCTAGGCAGATGATGATGATGAAATGCAGCATACACCTTATAAAGTATAACCTTACGTATATAAAATCAATATTCACGCAATCGAAGTCGCGGGCATAAGCTAGTAAGGAAGGCAATAAAACTTGATTGTTGAATAGGAACCTCGTAATCCTTTTTTACGCCGCCATTCAGACGCGAATCACGTTTCCTATAAGATGTTTTAACGACTATTCGTAAACGCGTTTATTGAAAAGGTCATTGATTTAAATATCACTGAAAATGTTTTACATTACATGGTGTATATACTGAGAAGCAATATTCTTGAGGATTTTTTATTGATTTACTAGCTTATGTTCGAGAAATGACAAAAGAAAAAAATCCAAAGGAATTTTGAAAATCGGTCGGTAAGGGCCCACGTCCGACTTTCTGTAGGACCGATTATCGGAGTGTTCAATAAATCCATAGTTTCGTTGGACCGACTTGGGACGTGTGCGTTGGTATTTTAAAATTCTTATTTATGTTCCATTCTCTCAGACAAAAAAATCGGTCACCGATTGTATGACGTGGGCGGACAGCCTAATTGATAGTTGAAAAGTCGGTGAACATACCTAAATTAAAAAAATATACAGGATAAGTTTTTAACCAGTGCGTAAATTTTTTTTGGTAGTTCAGTGTCAGTAATAGAACACATTTCCGTGTTTAGTTAAAAAAGAAATAAAAAAAAAAAATTCATCCTTATCCGAGTTTGAAATAAGCAAAACATGGACATAATTTATTCGCCATACTATCAATGAAAACTCGCGGCCGCCGCCCGGGCGCATGGCTGGGGTGAGGGGGTGGGGAATGCGCTAACGCCGAGTGACAATAAAATATGGTTTTTAAGTAAACATGTTTCGTAAGCGATAACTTTTTTTTTAGTACTACATACATATCAAAATAAAATATACGTGTTTAATAAAACGTGTTGAAGTTTATTATGGCAAAATTTACGCACTGGTTGAAAATTTTTCCTGTATGTCCTTTTTTTGAAGTCGGTTAAAATTTAAAGTCGTTTCCCAGCAATAATTTTAGCTCAATGTTACTTAGAGTGATGCGCCTTTTTACACCCCAAATGTGGCATTTAAGATACGTTCATAATGAGCAAAGAATGTTACCATCACCCTTTCGTGGAGAAATACCCAAAGACTGCCTCCGCCTATGGAAAGGTGGAAGGGTCTATCCAACTCCTACCCACTAAAACCCCACGGTGTTCCTCCAACTACCATTGGCCGGGTGTAGCTCTGAGCACTGCCGCACCCCGGCAGTAATATAGGTACCCTCGCTCTGATCAAAAGCCATTTAACCCTATCTAAATTAACGTAACATTAGCAATAAAACCACGATGCATTGCAAATTACCACCCTTACCTTGTTGCCATTCCATCAATTGGCACTAAGCGGTTCCAAACGTCTTTTACAATGCGCACTGCAAAGGAGTGGAACTCTCTACCAGCGTCTGTATTTCCGATAACGTATTCAACCCTAATCTCTTTAAAGTTAGAGTGATTTAACTTCTGCCTAGGTAGCCTAGTGGTCTTAAGCGCGACTGCTACGCTGGAGGTTTTAAGTTCGATTCCCAGATCGAACAAGAGTTATTGGTTTATCTATATGAAATTCTCAGTAGCAACTTGGAGTTAGGATTCAATTGTGCCCGGTTAATGGAAATAGGCTCGCCCTCTGTTACATGGGACCTAAAACATACCGGCAAACTGTGGCTGTACATTGGTACACCTCTGCCTAACCCTTCGGGGAATACAGGCATGATGGTATATCTAATGTATGAATAATCTTCTTCTGTTTAAGCTCATTCCATCGTCGACTTTGTCTCTGTCACCTCTGACCTAAACTAGAGTCAAGAGCTTACCCATCACACTGAGGGCCGATGCCTGCCGGGGCTGCGGGTTGTTCGAAAGAGATACCACGCCCCCGGAACGCAAAGGGCACATGAAGGAACATAGACGGGTTTTAGTCAGTAAAAGTCTGACACTCCCTCCCGCCCCGCCCAGGGCGGGGGAAGTTATTTGATGATTTCCCGTCTTTAAAAAAAAAAAACCCATCACACTAATATTATAAAGGCGAAAGTTTGTGTGTTTGTCTCTTCTTCACGCTCAAACGGCTGAACGGATCTAGACGAAAATTGGCACTGAAATGGATTGTAGTGTGGAATAACACATAAGATACTTTTTATCCTGGAAAAATGTACGGTTCCCATGGGATAATAATGTCAAATTTGTCGCCGACGAAGTCGCGGGCAGAATGAGTTTCAGTTCCAAATAATTATGGGGAACCCCAGAAATTTATTGTTTTCGTTTTTTATTTTTGTGTAAAAATCTTAATGTGGTTAACAGAATACATTTAATTACCAAGTTTCAACAGCATAGCTCTTATAGTTTCGGAAAAAAGTGGTTGTGACAGACAGACATGACGAATCTATAAGGGTTCCGTTTTTTGCCATTTGGCTACGGAACCCTAAAAAAAAACGGTAATTTAAAAAACTAATAAACCCGACTGCTATTCTTTAAAAATCACTAAAACAAGATAAATTGTAGCAGTCGGGACCCATTCTAGAAATGGAGGATTAGTGAATTGAGAGCACATACCTATATTACATTGCAGATGGTCCCGAATGGGTCCCGGCTGCTACAATTTATCTTGTTTTAGGGATTTTTAAAGAATAGCAGTCGGGTTTTTTAGTTTTTTAAATTACCGTTTTTTATTTTTTTAGTGTTTTATAAAAGAAATTAATATACCCAGTATCACTCTTACAGTAAATACGAATCTACCGACACCTCTCAAGCTAAATCCATCGAGCCGTTCAGCCTGCAGAGCGAGCCAAACAATTATACATACAAACATACATACATACATACATACATACATACATACATACATACATACAAACAAACATACCCTTGAAAAACATAACCCTCCTTCTGTCGCAGTCGGGTAAAAACCATTTTAACACGAAACCAAATCGTGAACAGTTAGTAGTCCCACGAAATTCAGGCAGAGCTACGTTGGCGGTTGAATTTTAAGCAAACCGCTCTAGAATCGGTTCGGCGTCTTGTTCCGAAATTTATTTCTGGTTTTTGCATCAATCTCTCGTTTGTAATGGGTTAGTAGATAGCATTGTTTGTGGGTTTCTTAGATATAAAGTAGGTCGTGTTTGGGAAATTTTGCTGAAAAGTTGAGAATTGTTGTTGTTTGATTGTAGTTTTAGTTCTGAGTGTGCTTTATCTTTACTTATAATACAACTGTAGATCAACTGATACCGGTTGATAACGAGATTCGTGAGGCATAGTTTAGGTTATAACCTAAACGACCTAGACGTAGCGTTATGTTATATATAACATACCGCTACGTCTCATGAGAGCGGAGCAGTAACCAATGACGTAACTTAATACGGGTAAAGAAAACTACGCGGACGAAGTCGCGAGCAGACGCTAGCGGTTTTAAAGCGGTTATTTAATATTTATGGGCCAAAGCCCACACGCTACTTTTTGCGTCGCAAAATCGCGATTCTGAATCTGATCAGAAATCTTAAAAACACCATATTTTAATAATGTGATAGAACGTAGAGAGTCGTCAAAATGCTAAGCAGCTTAGATACAACAAAAATCGGAGAAAAAAAAAAACAAAATCGCAGATCTTCAATGTTAAAAATAGCATGTGCGCTCTGGCCCTAAAATTTGTTTGTATTTATCATGAAAACATTTTTTGAATACGCTATGTTGCGGATACCATCTCGTTGCAATTTTTTATACCTGATAGATACCTACACCGTTTACTAGATAACAAAAGGGGTCGTGCGTTAGCTCGTCCCAAAACAAACTCGGACCATTGGGCCGAGTTGACGAATTTCAAAATTAATATTTATTTCGTTCATCATCTCGTCCCACTTTATTTTTCTTCAATATTTTAAGTTGTTTTGGTACAGTCCAAACCAAAACTGTTCACTATATACGAGTAAATAAAAGCCAAGAATTTAGCGAATCAACATTTATATAAGTAATAATAAAATTAAATAAAAATATTGTATTGTATATCACAGATTAACATTTTCTGAATTAGTCAGTCCTATTTAAGTATACTCACTAGAATTTTGTAAAATCACTCAGTCCTACTAAAATTTAAAAAACTAAAAGTTCAATACAAAGTTCAATTGATGCTACAAAAGACACATACAGCAACAAAAACCTCCAAAACAGACCACGACTAAAAGCACAATTTCAAAATCCCATATTTAACCACCGCCATCTACCAGATAAAACATTGTGCAATACAATCCCACAGCGGTGATTAGACCAATAAAAACGCGATTTAAATGTTCTACTAAGATTTCAACTTAACGTTCCGCCGATAATTTTATTATACCCTCTTGGCAGCTTTATTACATTTTGTGAACAAAGCCTTTTGATTTTATCGCGCTCTTTAACTTGAATAAGGGATTTTAAGATGGCTACTGATAGAAATTACAATATAGGGCTTAAATGTTGCTTTCATTATCTGATTTCAATGTCATCTACATCTACACTAATATTTTAAAAAGGAAAGATTTGTATTTTTATGTGTACCGAATAAACTTAAAAACGGATGGACCGATTTCAAAAAGTCTTTTGTCGTATAAAGCTACATTAGCACTGAGTAACATAGGCTATTTAACATCACGCTGCGAACCACGAGAGCGGAGCAGTAATCAAACACGTACTTAAACGCGGGTGAAATAAGCGACGAGGACGAAGTCGCGGATAATTCGCTAGTGCAGTAATAAAAGAGTAAGTGAATTTGAGTGAACCCGCGGGATTTTGATAGCCCGGTTTAAAATAGCTATTTAAATAAAAATGTACCTACATGGCAAAGAATTAATTAGTTTAACAATAAATAAATCAATGAATTAATTAGTTTTAAAATTACGAAGTTTATTACATATTAACATTGAAATAATGATAGCGGTATAACGATATTTGTCTAATGTTATATTAAATAGAGTGTAGGTAAGTGTGGTAGTAGTAGGGCTCCTTGTGAAGGAGCTCGTCCGGGGAAGTAAAACCACCATAACTATTTCTGCCGCAAAGGAACGCCGCTGTGTTTGGTTTAAAGGATATAGGTGCCGGTGTAATTACAGACACAATGACATGAGACATTTGAAATTTGTCTCTGGTATGGCAACGCATTTGCAAGGCCTCTGGTATTGCAGATGTGTAGAGGTAGCTGTGACCACTTAACATCAAGTGGACCATCGGAAAACAGCCATCCAATGATATAAAAAAGTGAGAACCGTGAGACTATTCCAGCCCGATTACACCAAAGCGGAGGAGAGGAGATTTGTCGTATAACCAGTATGGTAATCCTCTACCATCTTGAAGCTAAGCATTCTTCATCTTCTTTATCGTGTGGGCAGAGGTCTAACGACCCCACAAACCCTAGTGTCAGAGTTTCTAAACCGCCTCAAGGGCCTCTGACATGGTTACCGATGTCAGTGATGTCCAAGATAAACTTAGAAAGTACATATGAATTAGAAAAAGTCACATTTGTACTTGCCCGTGCCCGGTTGTAAAGCCACAACCTCGTGCATGAGAGGCGGGCGCCATGACGACATGTAAGCGAAAGCTAAGCATTGAGATGTGAAAATAACGCAAGGCGATTGTGCAAGACATTTATTCTCATCTTCGCTTTGGTCGAAACCGGGGCTTATGGGATGACAACTCACCCTAAGCTGAGTACCAAATCACTGAAGAAGATTTTTACAGAACAGTAGTGCGATTCTCTAAAATGCAAACTCGAAAACGAGTCTCACTAAAGTGATCGCGCTCACTTCTATAACGAACCAACTTGTCATTGGTTTAGTATTCGTTCGCTGTGGTGACGTCACCGGGCGTGATCGTGTTTAACAGAATATCATTTTGTAATCTCACTGCGGATTCAGCTTTCGAATTACGAAGTAAGACTTAGAGAATCACACTGCAGACCGACTAAGCCGTTTTACGAAAGTGCAAAAGTCCATTTAGAAAAGAGATAGACTTACTCAGATCACGTGACGCTGTCTCTTTCTAGCGTAAGTAGAGAATGACCTAAACCGCTTTAAAATAAAGCAATTAGATGCAAGAAAAAATATATATCTAATATACCATCACGCCTGTATTCCCCGAAGGGTTAGGCAGAGGTGTACCGATGTACACCCACAATTCGCCGGTATATTTAGGTCCCATGTAATAGGGGGCGAGCCTATTGCCATTAACCGGGCACAAATCCAAACTCCGAGCTGCTACTGAGAATTTCATAGAAAAACCCAATAACACTTTTTGCTCGACCTGGGAATCGACCTCGGGACCCCTTGCACAGCAAGAAAGAATTTCATTTTTATGTTAGTTCAATATTACAGAATGAAAAACTTGAGAACTAACTCCCTTGTTAGCCTAGTGGTCGTAAGTACGACTGCTGCGCTAGCGGTCTTGGATTCGATAAGGTCAAGCAAAAAGTGTTAATGGGTTTTTCTATGAAATTCTCAATTGCAGCTCGGAGTTAGGATTTGTGCCTGGTTAATGGCAATAGGCTTGCCCCCTATAACATAGGATCTTAAAACATACCGGCAAACTGTGGGTGTACCATTGGTACACCTGTGCCTAACCTTTCGGTGAATACAGGCGTGATGGTATGTAGAACTTGAGAAGTCTATAAATAAAGTAAAAAGTATGAAAATATTTCTCTAAAATGAAAGGTAAACCAGAACAATACATTTTTCTTTGAAAAATAATTTCTGAAAAACTGCAAGACTACCATTTTTATATTGAATACAATATTGTTGAAAATTCTTAGTATCAAGAAATTACTTCTCAGTAAATATGGAGACAATAGGCAGGAAATTTTCCTAGTAAAAAATAAAATGAAACTAGCTTTTCCCGCGTCTTCGTCCGCATAAATGTCAGTTATGTCTATGTCCTTTCTTGGGGTTTAAACTTAACCAAATTTCATCAAAATCGGTTCAGGTGTTTAGTCGTGAAATCGTTACAGGCAGACAGACAAAGTTACTTTCGCATTTATAATATAAATGGCGTTTAGATTTTTTTTACCTTAGTGCCTGAAGTTATCTTCATCTGAGCTTTTTGGTGCGCTATGAGCTTCATTTTTTTCTATAAACTGTACATAGTTTGTAATTTAATTGTTATTATTTTAAAAAGTTTAATGTTTGTCTGCCTCGTTGGCCTAGTGGTCCTAAGCACGACTGCTACGCTAGAGGTCCTGGGTTCGATTCCCAGGTCGAGCAAAAAGTATTATTGGGTTTTTCTATGAAATTCTCAGTAGAAGCTGGGAGTTTGGATTTGTGCCCGGTTAATGGCAATAGGCTCGCCCCCTATTACATGGGACCTAAATATACCGGCGAACTGTGGGTGTACATTGGTACACCTCTGCCTAACCCTTCAGGGAATACAGGCGTGATGGATGGTATGGTTTTATGTTTGAACCGAGGATTAAAGAGAAATTCCTAAAAGAGGGCAAAGTTTTTTTTTTTACAAAAAAGCAATAAAATTATAGCTCTTACTCAATTTCCAACTTTATTTCAATTAAATAAATTTCATTATCAATTAACCAACGAAAATAGCTCTGCCCACTGACCATTATTTAGCAAACACAAGACGCAATCCCCTAGATTTATTGCTTCTTAAAACATTCCAAAGAAAATTATTAAATGCCGTTATAAAACAGCGCTGCCATGGGAAGTAAGACAGACATTTATTTTCAGTAAATTGTTCGGTTTGTTTTATTCAGACACTTTTGGGAATAAACAATACTTCGGCAGTCAATAAAAGAACTTCCTTTTTCACTTTTTCTTTATCCTTATAGGCTTGGAGCTTGGAGACGCGAGAACTACGTCATATTTTCTGAAATTTAGAGAACATACACACATCACGCCTGTATTCTCCGAAGGGTTAGGCAGAGGTGTACCAATATACCCACAACAATATACCAATAACCCACAGTTCGCCGGTATGTTTTTAGGTCCCATGTTATAGAAGCGAGTCTATTGCCATTAATCGGGTACAAATCCTAATTCTGAGCTGCTACTGAGAATTTCATAGAAATACCCAATAACATTTTGCTCGATCTACGAATCTAACCCAAGACCTTTAGCGTAGCAGTCACGCTTAATACCACTGAACTAAGGAGGCAGATAAGGAAAATATTAATTTACATAAATGTCTTAGGCGTTTTCTTTAGAAATACCTCGAAAGGCAATTTGTTAAGACTTCCTGCACTTAGCTGTCCCTGACACGCAGGAAGCTTTATCCATGAAGTTATAGTTATATTTAGCTAGATAACAAAGTGTTATACTTGCAAGAGAGAAAAAGAAACAAAATAAAAACAAAGTAAGTAAATGTTTTACTGAATATTGTAAAAAAATCTGGAGAATACACAAAATAATGTGAAAGTTTGTGATGATGCTGATGGATTGATTGATGGATGTTTATTTATCTTACGTGCTAAAACGGCTAAACGGAATTGGCTTTAAGGCACTCATCAATCATAGCAGTACTTAATTAGATCATTTACAGGCAATTTCGAATAGTCAAATGTCACTGGCAGAAGAAAGTAACTACTTATCATTATTCCATTTTCAAAATTTCACCCGTGTTCCATGACGTAGGTGTGTTGTCTCTCGGATCTTAGACTATTACCCACCTTTTATTTTTGTTCCGAAAATCTGAGAATACTGGCCGCTTGTTTTTCTTATGAATTTTTCTTTTGTTTCAGATAAATGTCTGTGTTTTGATTTAGAGGTTGTGAATTTAACTTTGGTGTCTTTTGTTCGAGAGCTCCGAGGATTATTGTGTACTTATTTTTGAGTGCTTCCCGTTTTGGAGGGAACATTTTAGGGTCAGATTTATCTAGCGTATAGATTTTTATGGTTATGTAATACTTGTTAGATTACTTTTATGTGTTTCTTGCAAAGGCTTTTTTTTCTATAGGATTTGAAATGTTGCATAGAGTTTGGTTTTGATTATTTCCCATTGATCGCCAGTCAGACATCAGTTAGTTTTTTTTTTTTCAAAATATTATTCGAAAATTGCTCCATACTAGGAAGTTTTCCTGTATAGTGGTTGTGTTTACAAATATATTTTATAAACTCACTTAAATAAACAACCAGACATAGAAATATTATTTACGAATTGCCCGCGTCTTCGTCCGCTCGCTTTGTGGCTTATTTCACCCGCCATAAGTTACGCTTTTGACTAATGCTCCGCTCCCGTGTGTTGTAGCGTGATGTTATATAGCCTATGTTAGTCAGGAATAATGTAGCTATTTATTTTATAATATTAGTATAGATATGGGTTCTGTAAAGGAATCGAACTTGCAACAAGCAGTACAGCAGTCAATCCCTCAACTGCTATACCAACCATATTGTCAGTAATTCTAAGAAATTAATTTCCATATTTCTCGAACCAGCATTCTAAAGGAAAGTTCCGGGAATTTTGGATTCATAAAATTCTGGCTCATTTGAGTTTCTACGAAGACTGTTCATTGAACTTCAAATTCGAGCAAAAGCTTTGTAACGCAAACTAAAGGAATGAAAACGTCTTTTTAACCGAATTCAAAAGAGGAGCAGCTCAGTAGCAGCTCGGAGTTTGGATTTGTGCCCAGATAATGGCAATAGGCTCGCCCCCTACATGGGACCTAAATATACCGGCGAACTGTGGGTGTGCATTGGTACACCTCTGCATAATCTTTCGGGGCATACAGGCGTGATGGTATTTTTTTTTTCAAAAGACGTTAGACGTTATCAATTCAGTAGTGTTTTTTGTTTTCTCTTTGTTATCTCAGAACTCTGTCAACCGATTTGTAAATTATTTTTATTATTAAACATAATATCATTACGCTTGTATTCCCCAAAGTATTATGCAGAGGTGTAACAACGTAGGTACACATATAGTTTGCCGGTATATTTAGGTCCCATGTAATAGAGGGCGAGCCTATATTTTTTTTTTTGTTAGCCTATATGGTCCCACTCCTGGGAAATACAAATACAAACCACGAGCTGCTACTGAGAATTTCATAGAAAAACCCAATAGCATATTTTGCTCGACCTAGAATCGAACCTAAGACCTCTAGCGTAGCAGTCGCGCTTAGGTCCACTAGGCTAACGAGGCAATTCTTTTTATTATTTGAAAAGATATGCTTACAGATTCGTCACATAGAAATGCTATCAAAATCAGAATCTGTTTAGTAGTTTGGTTTTTAAATGAAAAAAATATCATCTAAGTAAACGAAATTAAGTAGGTATTTTGCTTTCTTGTGACTTTTCAGTGGTGTTTATCTACGTAGTGTTACCGTTCCTTCCTGGATTTGGAAGACAAGAAGTACCTAAATACTTAAAATAGTAAAATAAAAAACGTTTCTACAAAAAAGACAACCGCCTTGAAACACTACGAAGTGAAAAATAACTTTAGTTTTGGAAGTCGGTGGCAATAGAAAACAACAAACAGAACCAAAGCCACCGACTTCCAAAACTAAAGTATATATACCATCACGCCTGTATTCCCAGAAGGGTTAGGCAGAGATGTACCAATATACACCCATAGTTCGCCGGTATATTTAGGTCCCATGTAATAGGGGGCGAGACTATTGCCATTAACCGGGCACAAATCCAAACTCCGAGCTGCTGCTGAGAATTTCATAGAAAAACCCAAACTAAAGTAATTTTTTACTTTTCAGTTTTTGAAGGCGGTCTTTCCCCGTTCCGTTCCTACTAATTGCCATTCAAAACTAACCATTAATTCACCGAATTCGATCCAATTTTTCATCGAATTCAAATTTGTTCCCTAGATTTTCAGTCGAAAGTTATACCACAACGGAATGTTCGAAATTTCTAAGTTGTTACTGACATTTAAAAGTTTGTGAAATTTATTTATGTTAGACCCACTCTTTATGATTTTGGTTCATTGTTGAAAGGTTAAAGATACGGTTGGGTTCTGTAGTTAGGATTGTTGTTACACTAACAATTTAAGTTGTTGTGAAAACTTTTTTGCTTAGGAGTATTTTGTGGTTATGTTTAGCTACCTTCTGCTAGGTACTTCGTTTGAGTGATAGACGAGTGTTATTATGATACATAGAACTATGAAGATAAAGTAGCTTCCTGTCAGTGAAATATATTTTCAGAATTTATAACACCAGCCTTTTATTGTCCCACTGCAAGGCAAAGGCCTCTTCTCATACAAAGAAGGAATAAGCATTGATCACCATGCTTACTCAAGGTGGATTGGCGGTTTTAAACTTATATTAATTACACACAAGTCCAGGTTTCCTCACGATGTTATCCTTCACCGACGTCGGTAATGTCCAAAATAAACTTAGAAAGTTCATATGTATTGAAAAAGTCACATTGGTACTTGCCCGGTTTCGAACCCGCAACCTCATGCGTGAGAGGCGGATGCCTTAACCACTGGGCCATCACAACATTCCAGAATTTACCTTATACTTAACAAACAAATAATAAATTAATAGGCCGAACTAAAAACTTAAAGTTACATTAATATAATTATTGTAGGTACAGAGATTATTTTTTATAAATTAAGATTTGTTAAAAATAAGTTTTTTTTAAATAAGATCTTTAGATTGATTATTTATCGACACAATAAAATAACCAAAGAAAAAAAACAACAAAAATGTATTTTATCATGAAGTCCCAATTCAAGACACACATATACTTTTATATACGAATCAACAGGGTTCTCCTAAACTATCGAACCCTAAAAAGGTCAAAAGGCTCAGGTGTTTCCAAAAGAAGTTTTGTATCACTTAAAGAGTTTACGTCTAAGCGTGCGTGTGTGTGAGTGTATCGACCGAATTTTTTTAGCTCGTTCGTAGGTACTATTTCTTCCACGTGTGAAGTCTATTAAAGAATAGGGTCCAACGACTAGGTCTGAATACTAAGATTAACTCCTTGATTGTTTGATAGGGCAAGTGTTCATAAGTTTTTTTGTAGAGGATTTTCAATTGGGAAGTACTACAACATTGGAAGGGGCCACTGAGGGCCGATGCCTGCCGGGGCTGCGAGTTGTTCGAAAGGGATACCGCGCCCCCGGAACGCAAAGGGCACATGAAAGGAAAATAGACGGGTTTTAGTCAGTAAAAGTCTGACACTCCCTCCCGCCCCGCCCAGGGTGGGGGAAGTTATTTGATGATGTCCCGTCTTAAAAAAAAAGTACTACAACATAACATACCATCATGCCAGTATTCTCTGAAATGTTAGGCAGAGGTGGAGCGAACAAAAAAAAAATATCCAGGGGCCCAAGGCCAAATAAATGAAGGCTGAATAAGTAGCAGATGACCCCACTTATCCACCATTTTTATATGTTCAACGTTCTGCCAAACATCCTGTATACTATCGCGCCTATATTCCCCGAAAGGTCAGGCAGAGGTGTGCCAATATACACCATAGTTCGCTGGTATGTTTAGGGCACATGAAATAGGGGGCGAGGCAGTTCAACCAAGAGGTATCGTGTTGTGTGAAGTAACTGGGTTGTGGAGGTCAGATAGGCAGTCGCTCCAAGTAAAATGCTCGTATCCAGCTGCATTCGGTTAGACTGGAAGCCGATCTCAACATAGTTGGGGAAAAGGCTAAGTAGATAATGAACATAATATACTATCGCCTCTATATTCCCCGAAGGGTTAGGCAGAGGTGTACCACTGTACACCCACAATTTGTCGGTATATATAGGTCCAGATAGTTTTGAACCCGCCATATCGCATACTTGACCGTGCTCGTTTGCATATCCACAGCCTCGTGCATGTTAGGCAGAGGCCGTAACCACTGGACCATCACGATTATAATAACAATTGTTAATACAATTTTAGAATAAATCAGCTTAATACATTTTGTAGGTTTCTCATAATATTATTAATTATTAATCCTCTTTCGGATACTTTGTAATAATTTGATTTAATTTTAGGGAATCCTTCGAAGTGTCAGTTTAAAGTATCTCAGTCAAGTTTGTGATTTTGTAAAAGTAAAAATAATTTAATATTTTGTAGAATACATTGAAATTATGTTATACGATATTTTCTTATTGGCAATAGATAAAACACCCCCTAAAGTATATAATATTATGTTCTAGTTTCTGTTCTTGATTTCATCTGCGTGTTTTTTAAAGTTATGTCTTTAGTGACTGCTTTACGTCGTGATGTTATATAACTATTCCTCCTATAACTATTCCTCGAGTTTCTTGCTCATTCTTCTCCATAAGAAACTACCTTTTGGAATGGGCAACTAGATTATATACCATTATTTTTCTTTTTGTAAATTAAATTCAAAAGTTCTGTTCAATGTTCAAATTGAAATATATGCTTTGATTTTGACTTTTGACTTTGACAATAATTAGTAATAAAAAAATCGGAAGTTTAGAATTACTTATTTTTTATTCGAGACTAGCTGTTCCCCGCGGTTTCACCCTCGCTGCTCAGCACCTGTTGGTCGTAGCGTGGTGTTACATAGCCTATAGCCTTCCTCAAGAAATGGACTATCCAACCCTAAAAGAATTTTCCAATTCCAACCAGTAGTCCCTGAGATTAGCGCGTTCAAACAAACAAACTCTTTAGCTTTATAATATTAGTATAGATGGGTAAGCTCTTGACTCTAGCACAGGTCAGAGGTGACAAAGACAAAGTCGACGATGGAGTAAGCTTACTTAGAAGAACTGACTTTTGTCCCTGACCATACCCTATTCTTTACTTCGCGTTCGATATTCAAATCCGTTCTTCATTAATGTCATCAGATCACGCCCCGGTAATCAAAAGTTTATTCACCATTTTGTGATTACAAGGCGAAACCTTTGAAAATCTTCTTTGAATCTTCTTTGAATCTTCTTTGAATGTATAAAAAACGGTATAGAAAGTAAGGAAATTTTCGTTACCTAGTAATTTGTGGGCGCAAAAGACATATTTTGTTGGAATTTGCTTTGCGTGCTGATTTTACAAAGTTCTTTTTTAAGGTTCCGTACCCAAAGGGTAAAACGGGACCCTATTACTAAGAGTCCGCTGTCCGTCCGTCTGTCACCATGCTGTATCTCTTGAACCGTGATTGTTATATAGTTGTCACAGTTTTTTTTTTTTTTTTTTTAAAGATGGTAAAATCATCAAATGACCCCCCCCCGTCCTGGGCGGGGCGGGAGGGAGTGTCAGACTTTTACTGACTAAAAACCATATATGTTCCTTCGTGTGCCCTTTGCGTTCCGGGGGCGCGGTATCTCTTTCGAACAACCCGCAGCCCCGGCAGGCATTTGGCCCTTAGTTGCCCCTTCCGATGGCTGACACCTCTGTGCGCGGAACATGAACGCGCCGTCGACACGGTCTGTCGCTAGTTAATAACGTACGGACGGTGAGCTACCCATTGCTCACCGTCCACAGACCGTGTCCACGGTATCCGCCTGCGGGAGGCGCAATGGTGCCGTTATTGGCAATCCATTGCGCCGGCGGACGCGGCGTCAGCGGCGGCTGCGGGTGCGGCCACGGCAACGGTGGCGGCGGCAGCGGCGGCGGCGGCGGCAGTGCGGGGCCTTCCCCCGGCCCTGGCGGGCACGGCGCAGGCCTTGCCCCCAGCCCGGTGATCGGCCGGCTTGTTAGCCCCCGCACATGCGTCGCAGTGCGGCGGGGCATCACAAGCCCCGGCCTTGTGACCGGGCTGACCGCAGCGGAAGCATAGGGCGCTGCGGTCCACCTCCGAGGCGCACCGACATGCCACGTGCTTCCCCACGTGGCAACGGTAGCACCTCAGGGGCCTGGGCTCGAGCAGTCTAACCCGCGCCGATACCCAGCCCACCAGTAAACGCCCCGCCCCAACGATGTCTTTAGCCGCCGCCACTGGGCAGCTGACCGTAATGGCCTGCATACCCAAGCGATCCGGGCGGATGGTGCCTGCCCTCACCTCCTCGGCAAGGCATCCACCCGTCCTGGCGACGGCGGCTACCACCTCCTCCGGGGAAATTTTCACAGATGATTATTTCTATTGCTGCTATAACCAAAAAACAACTAAAATCCAAAAAAAAAATAAGGGGCCTCCCATACAACAGACATGACACATTTTTTGGCTGTTTTTATAGATAATGGTACGGAACCGTTCGGGCGCGAGTCCGACTCGCACTTGGCCGGTTATTTTTTTGGGATCCGTAAGTTAAAGAAGTTGCTTGGTGTAAGGTACCTAGCAGGTCATTCATCATCTGCTTAACCTTTTCCCAACTATGTTGGGGTCGGTTTCCAGTCTAACTGGATGCAGCTGAATACCAGTGTTTTACATGGAGCGACTGCCTATGTGACCTCCACAACCCAGTAACTGGGTAACACGATACCTCTTGGTTAGACTGCTAGTACCTAGCAAATACAAAAAAATAAATACAATAATAATATATAATAATATAAAATAAATTAAATACTAATTTTTTATATAAAGTTTGTTTTAAATGATTTAAACAAATAAAATTCGTGTGTCTTATCAATTATCAATGTTTGGAGACGTTTTTGAGCAGCTGTGTGTGTTTATTTATCTTTTTTTTTTAAGAAGCCCGCCACATTATTCCCCTCTTCTGCAACTCCTGAAAGCCAAAATCAACAAAGCGATCACCAGACAAGCCCCGAGCCTATGAAACTTTTCTCCACACTACGAATTTCTCCTATATCGGTTAATGGCAATAGGCTCGCCCCCTATTACATGGGACCGAAACATACGGGCGAATTACGGGTATTCATTGGTACGCCATTGCCTAACAATTGCCTAAATACAGGCAAAGTCAAAGTCAAAGCATTTATTTCAATTAGACCATTTATAGGCACTTTCGAATTGCCACAGTTTAAAATTAAAGCTAGTTGCTCGTTCCAAAACGTAGGTCTCTATGGAGAAGAACAAGCAAGAAACTCTATGGACACTCTTTTCCTTCAATTTGGTTTTTACAAAGTCTTGGTTACAATATTCTTGTTGCTTCTATATGTGAAAACCATGAAGGCGTGATGGTATGCAAGAACATCATAAAAGATGTCCAAGAATACTTAAGCACTAACTTCCAAAGCCCGTTTATAACTTGAAGCTACTATAAAAACGGGCGCAATAAACAGTGGTCTTGCAACTTATGCAATTAATACGTACTTGCACTTAAACTTAGGTTTTACTGCGGCTTACCGCGACGCCGCTGGCAAAAATATAACCTGAACGTGGTTCAAACGCTGTGAGCTAGATGTTTAATAATTCTGTAGGTTCGATTTCGAATTGTGTTTAGGAAAAAAGAGACTTAAAATGTGTTTAATACTACATATTTTTATGCATGTATGTCGGTTATAACAGGATTTTTTTATACGGAACCTTGATTCTTTTTCCTAAAAAAAAAGTAGTTTAAGTTTCTCTTTGTAATAGCTATCAGCTAGTAAAAGTCGCGTCCAAATCGATCCAGCCGTTTCGGAGATAAGATGGACCATACAGACAGACAAAAATGCAATAATGTTTTTTTTTTTTACCCGACTACGGCGAAGCAAAAAGGAGGGTTATGAGGTTGACCGGTATGTATGTATGTATGTATGTATGTATGTATGTATGTATGTATGTATGTATGTATGTATGGATGTTCATCTGTTCCCTCATAACTTCTAAACCGTCTAACGTAAATTGACAAATGAGGTGTCATTAGAAGCGTCTTGATCGTCCGCTGGTTATAGGCTACATTATGTTGCAATAAATTGTATGTGGCGCCCTCTGGGGCTCAAGAAGATGTGAAAAAAAAATTTTTTTCTTCCAAATATGGTCGTGTTGCATATCAAACTAAAGGGCTTAATTAGCACATTTCAAATATATATATATATATATATATATATATTATATAAGTAAATTGTACATAGCACCCTTTAGAACGCATCATAAATTCAAAATTCAAATTCAAAGCATTTATTTCAATTAGACCATTTACAGGCACTTTTGAATGTCAAGAAGTTACAGTTTAAAGTTGAAGCTAGTTGCTCGTTCCAAAGCGTAGATCTCTATGGAGAAGAACGAGCAAGAAACTCCATGGACACTCCTTTTCTTCAATTTGGTTTTACAAAATCTTGGTTACAATATTCATGTTGCTTCTATATGTGAAAACAATGAAGGTGAATATTAAACAATTAAATAGTACTAATAAAGATGTAGGCCATGGCAGATAAGAGTTGACCAGTCCCAACTGACAGCGCCCGTTCACGAACATGACGCGTGCCTCAGCACCGTTCAGCTCAACCATCTTGGAGGGAACTGAACGATCCAATGCACGCGCCACCGTCAGCGAGACATTTAAGTGAGCATGACAAAGCTCTCAACCGCCTTGCCCTTAATGTCCAACACATAGTAACTTAAGAGAAAAAATATAGTAAGTGCTCCATGGTACTCACATTTACAAAATCGAAATAAATGATGTTAAGTTATATAAAACAAAGTTTTTCAGTGAACCTATTTGACAGATGACCTGTGGTATGTTAAAAAAGAAACAATAATAATAACGTAAACGTTATTTACGTCAATAAAAAAGGTGCTAAGAAACAACATTCCCTTTAAAAAGAAATATATATATTTCATTATGTTTATTAATTAATTTGGAAGCCCGAGTGGCTGTGGAGCAGGACCAGCATTAAGCCAAGCATTTTTATCATTTATGTAATCTTCTAGTTTATAATATGCTTGACTACATAGTGTGCGTTTTATGCATGTTTTAAACTTTCTCTCGTTTAGTTCGAGAATAACGCGCGGTATTTTATTATAAAATTTTACACAGTACCCCATAAAAGAAGTGTGTACTTTTGATAATCTGAAACTTGGTTGATCTAGTTTGTTCCTATTTCTAGTATTAAAATTATGCCTATCACCAACTTTTTTAAAAAGATGAAGGTTTTTCCGAACGTGCATAATATTTTCATATATATATTGACAAGGTACCGTCATGATATTAATTTGTTTAAACAATTCCCTTAGGGATTCGCGTCTGCCAAGATTATAGATGGCTCTGACAGCCCTCTTTTGCAGAATAAAAATGGAGTCTATATCTGCAGCCCGCCCCCAAAGCAAAATACCGTAAGACATGATGCTATGAAAGTAGCTAAAATAGACCAGCCTTGCGGTATCCACGTCCGTTAATTGTCGGATTTTTCTGACAGCGTAAGCGGCTGAACTTAACCGCCCTGCAAGAGATATTAAATGAGGACCCCACTGCAGTTTTGAGTCAAGCGTAACCCCCAGGAAAACTGTCTTGTCGACGAAACCTATCCTAAATCCTAAACCTATCTAACTAACCAATATTTCGTTTGGGAGACTTAATAGATTATTATTTCATATATTGTGTATATATGTTGCAGTTCCAATAATATTACGCATATAAATGTCTAAATTTAAACCCCAAAATATTTTAAATAAAAAAGAAGTTTAAAAAACTAAAACCCGACTACAAAAAATTCACGTTCTAAAAAGTATGAAACAAGAAAACATTCTCATCTGAAAGCCGTGGTCGTATGCCACCTAATTCAGGTAAAACTGTATGTATGTAGTTATAGAACATGAATCTTTAGCACTAAAGTTTAGGGTAAAGTGGCATACGACCACGGCTTTCAGATGAGAATGTTTTCTTGTTTCATACTTTTTAGAACGTGAATTTTTTGTAGTCGGGTTTTAGTTTTTTGTGGAAGTAAGGGTATCATTTTTTACTGAGTCAATGTGGCAAGCGCCCAGAAAGATAGCATTGCCACATTGTATGTATGACAATGCTGTTTCTTTAGTCCAATAATAGGTCAGCCTTTTGTATATTCGAAGACCCACCGCTTGGCAATGTCCCAACAGCAGATCGACCCCATGGCCCTAGGTTATCAATATCATCATCATTATATCAGCCGCAGGATGTCCGTGGCTGGCATAGGCCTCCCCCATAAATTTCCAAAAGGATCAGTTGGAAGCGGCTTGCAACCAGCGTCTTCCTGCGGTCTTAATCAGGTCGTCTGTCCGCCTTGTAGGTAGACGTCCTACGCTACGCTTGCCGGTGCGTCTCCATTAGACCCCCCCTTTGGTGGCCCTAGAATATCAACATCAAAATTCCAAAATCCCACAGACAAACCAGAAAAATCAATCCAGAAAGATCAACTTATTACTGTAAAACAACTTTACACAGCTTACGTCTCCCGCTGCATATCTCCCGCTTGCTTAATTAGTTGGCTAACTGACGTCAGAAGGTGAGTTTAACTAGGCTAATGAGTTTGTGAAACTTCTGGATGCATCTGTTGGTCTTTTATGGAATTAGTCCTGTGTAAAATAAAGCCACAGCTTTTACACTAGCTGGGGTATAAAAGTTGTAAGCCGTCGTATAAAAACTTTGTTTGATAGTACTGTAGTCCACCCATAAGTTGGACCTGATTAAGACCGCTGGAAGACGCTGGATGCAGGCCGCTTCTAACTGGTCCTATTGGAAATCTATGGGGGAGGCCTATGTCCAGCAGTGCCGGGGCTGCGGGTTGTTCGAAAGAGGTACCGCGCCCCCGGAACGCAAAGGGCACAAGAAGGAACATGGATGGGTTTTAGTCAGTAAAAGTCTGACACTCTCTCCCGCCCCGCCCCGGGTGGGGGAAGTCATTTGATCATTTCCCATCGCAAAAAAAAGTCCAGCAGTGGACGTCCTGCAGCTGATATGATGGCTTATTTTAGCCGTGTTTAGTTACATCTTTGATTAGGTAGTGTTCCGTTAGTTAGTTCGTGGCGTGATGTTATATAGCCTATGTTACTCAGGAATAATTTAGTTATAAGTATATTGCTGAAAAAATGGTTAAAATCGATCCAATAGTTTCGGAACTTATTCGGTACAAATAAACAAAAAAGATCTCTCCTCTTTATAAATATTAGTTTAGGTATAAGTCTACTTATCCGCCTTCAGCAAGCGTGGTCATCAATAATCATGTCTTCTTTGTTTGAGAAGAGGCCTATAGCAATGATTAAAGTGACTTTGGTACTTGCCTGGTACCGAACCCGTAAGAGGCGGGAGCCCACCATTGAACCATCACAGCCAAGTTCTGAATATCTAAACATAAAGATACACCTGTACCAAACACAACGAACTTCGAACTACTCATGTTACCCTAGTACTTCCACATAACTCCTCTTGCGATAAAGTTCCAAGTTGACTAATTAAGCGAGTAACACCGTTCCTCGCATCATCAGAAAAGTTAAACTAGGACAGTTCAGGGTGTTGCACTGACTTGATGGAAGAATAGATTATAAGATGTAGTTTTGCATTCTCGACTTTCTGGAAGTTGACATAAAAGATATATTTCTATCTATAGATACAAATTTTATGAAGGGGAATGGTTTTTTTGTTAGTTTGTACCGAATAGGCTTTGAAACTACTGGACTGATCTCAACCATTTTTGCACCAATAAACCTAAATTATCGGCCACAAATTTTACCATATTTTTTTTATTTTACATGAGGCGCATGGCTTATTTCACCCGCGTTAAGTTATGTCTTTGGTTACTGCTCTGCTCCCGAGTGTCGTAGCGCGATGTTATATAGCTTATGTTAGTCTGGAATAATGTTGCTATCTATTAGTGAAAAAATGGTTCAAATCGGTCCAGTCGTTTCGGAGCCTATTCGGTGTAAACAAACAAACAAAAAAAAATTCTCTTTATAATATTAGTTTAGAGAAAATCAGAAAGACACACCTGAAATGTTTAAAGTTTTTAAGTAATTTATGCAAAAGTTACCCGCTATGCTATCTGTCAAGCCATTTTAACAAATTACTGTACAGATGCTTAGATGTTACGCCTCAAGTTTTAAGACTCACCTAAGTTAATTCTAACTTTAAAATCTTAAGACTGTGCTGACAGCTCTTTAAGCAAAAGTAGATAATTTTAAAACCTCGTTAGTACTAGATTTAGAGTTAAGAAACAAGCTGTGGCAATGGTGTCGATTCTGTTATGCACAAGCTAAACTTAATTTAGACTATTTCTATCTTTTTCTTTCCAATCAAACAAGAAAGGGACGGTCGTGAATAAGACTTGTCAATTTTAGTTGAACTAAAACCTCTATATAATTATAATTGCCATGTCAGAACGTGTTGATTAAAAACACGAAAAAGTTCAAGGCAAAACTAATTTGACATCTCTAACTTAGTTCTAAGGTATTACCGTCCTTTTCTTTCGCTGTATATTAGTAAGAGATGTCAATTCTCTAATTTTAGTTTAGTTTGTGAACAAGGGAATCGGCACCAATATGACAATTGAAAAGGCTAACGAGGGATTGGGAAGACCTACTCCACAAAACAGAGGCATAAGGGATAACAATGCGATTGAAAAAATAATTAATACTTACCTAAAAAAACTTTTTTACAAAATTGACAACCGCCTTCAAAAACTAAAAAGAGAAAAATAACTTTAGCTTTGGAAGTTGGCGGCTTTGGTTCTGTTTGTTGTTTTGTATTGCCACCGACTTCCAAAGCTAAAGTTATTTTTCTCTTTTTAGTTTTTGAAGGCGGTTGTCATTTTGTAAAAAAGTTTTTTATTTCTCGCTTTTTAGTATCAACTTCCTGTCATCCAAATCCATGAAGAAACTGTCATGTTATGTAAATTAACGAGACACCACTAAAAAGTCATAAGAAAGCAGAATATGCGATTTCGTTTACTTGGATGAGAAATTTTCAAATACTACTGTATACATCTGTGTAACCCTTGAGTGTACAGGCGTGATGTTGTGTTGTGTGATGATGTAGACAATGCTTAGATATGCTATAGCAACAATCGCGGTTAATCTGCTGTTATGTATTGAAGAGTTCCCCCGATTTCTGCAAAATCCCATCATCAGATATTGAAATGGTGACAATGGGACCACACGGGAAGCACCAGCTTTCAAATAAAAAAGAATCATGACAATCGGTTCACCCACTCGGTAAATTCGAGGTAACAAACATAAAAAAAATAAAAAAAATACAGTCGAATTGATAACCTCCTCCTTTTTTTGAAGTCGGTTAATAAAAACAACGTGAGTTTATTAGTTTCTCCGTAAATAAATAAGATTATAATGTGATTTATTAGTATAAAAAAAACTCGTATTTGCCGTAGTACGTCGTATTTGCGGGAGTGCCGGCAGAAGTGAAAACTTGGATATTAACGTTGTGCATTTTTGATATTTTGGGATGGTTAGGGAATAATTTTGCACGAATTGCTATAATTATCATTATAAAAGTACTATGTATATAACAGAAACCAATAAACCAAGCACGTGTTTTGTATTTAGTCCATCCGTCCATCCGTGCATCCGTCCATCCACGATTTTCCACGATTTTGCACGATTTTTCGTGCAAATTTTTCGATCAGGGTCACGTGTCCTGACGCGAGTTTAACATTTTTTACCCAACGCCGCTAAAGAAGTTTTCACTTCAAAAACTGTATATTGATACATATTTCGTTAGAATAAACATGTGATGCGTTGAACGGTCGATCAAACAAACATTCGATGTTTTGAACACTCGATTTTTTGAGCATTCGATATTATGAACGTTCGACTATTTCGGCGTTCGACTTATAGTGTTCGACCAATTGTAATTCGATTATTTGGCATTCGATTTGGCGTAGTACACCCCTATAACATTTCCAGTATCAAATCTCCGAACCGAAAGTGTTCTATTTGTGTTAAGGTATTGGTAAAAAAATGTAATTCTCCAGACCGATTCCGGTCACGGCGGCTAATCTTAATGCAAACTAGCCACGTACGCAGGAGATATTATAGTGCACAAGTGTGTGCGCAAACACAGGTGCACTCCCTCTTCCCTAACTCTCATAGCCCGATGGGACGGCAATCCGACACGACCGGAGAGAGATCAGGCGCAGGACGAACGGCTTTACGTGCTTTCCGAGGCACGGGGGTGTCACACCACCAACTTCCAAACTGCGGGCTGCTAGAGAAATTCCTAATGGAAAAACTCAACAGCACTTTTTGCCCGACCTGGGAATCGAACCCGGGACCCCTTGCTCAGCAGTCGCGCTTGCGACCACGAGACCAACGGGGAAGTCATTGTCGGGGAAGGTATTGGTATTGGCTAGGTGACAGTACAAAAGGTACTGTCACCTAAGCCTGCCCAGCCTTAACACAACAGAGCATTAAATTTGACCTACATTATTATAATACTCAAAGAAATCTCCACGAAATACAAGTCCCAGTAACACCGCATCTTTTTTTTTTTTTTTTTTTATTGGGACAAGCCCGCCACACTGTTCCCAAACCACTGCAACTCCTGTAAGCCAGAATCAACAGTGGCGACCACAAGAAAAGCGCCGAGACATTGAAGCTCGACGAGTCCCAGAGAAACGATTTAACTGTCTTGGATCCCGCAACGAAATTAATCAGAAAAGATTAGCGGAGGACACCGCATCTGTTGAAGCCCCACAAACTATTCTTCGTAAGTTCGTTAATTAGTGAAGTTAGATCAACAGCCTGAGCTTCACTTGCATGCGGTTTCCTGTAAATGTAGCTGACATACAAGTCTCTAGGGCGTTGAGGAATGAGGTTTTAATAGTCAACCAACTTTATGATTAGTCTCACAGTTCCTTGTGTATACTTTTGGTTTGGGAATGAGTATATCTTGTCACCAGCGAACTTGGGACTGCGGGTTGTTCGAAAGAGATACTGTGCCACTAGAACGCAAAAAGCACAAGAAGGATCATGGGTGGGTTTTAGTCAGTCAAAGTCTGACACTCCTTTCCACGCCGCTCAAAACGGTAGAAGTCACATGATGATTTCCCATAAAAATACTAGCGAACTGCCAAGACTTTGTCCGTGTGGCTTATTTCACCCGCCTTCTTCTTCTTGGTCTTTGGTTATTGTTCCTTTCTCGTTTGTCGTAGCGTAATGTTATGTAGTATATGACATTCACAAATAACGTGGCTTTGTGTAGGTAAAAGAATGCTCAAAATCGGTTCAGTAGATCCAGAGATTACCCTCTACAACCTCACAAACTTTACCTCTTTATAATATCAGCATAGATTTATCTTGCCTTGTCTGCCTGTCTGTTTGTTCCAGTTAATCTCTTTAATGGCTAGACTGATTTTGACAGGAATTTCAATTGTTTTTTAACAAAAACAAATATTGCCCCACGCTATAATTTTTTCCTGTATCGTAGGTGCGTTTATAAATTCACATACATACACAGCCAGACCCGGTGCAACTATCTATAGGGTAAGTATATTGGTTTCGTACGGGAATCGAACCCGCGACACGCAACGTAGCAGTCAAACGCTCAGCCACAGCGCCAAACGTGTCATTACTGACGGATAGCTGATACTATAAGAAGTAACTTAGACTATTCTTATTTTACAAAAAGAATTCGAAACAAAACACCACAGGTACCCGAAATCCACGCGACCGAATCCAAAGCTAATATTTTACGAAGCCCACAAAGTAAAATATATCAAAGATAATCTCTCAGTCGCAAACGCAACGATTTATTCCATTCTAATACCAAAAACTAATACCACTGGTATTTGTTTCAACTCATATTTTTTTTCTATTCCGAACGGATACCACTTTTTAAATAATTTAATTTAATGTACGAACGAATACCAACAACTTGAATTTGGTACAGTCAGCGCAGTCAAACCTAATCAAAGTAAATTTGTTTTTCAATATTTTTATGTAATCGTAATATAATGCTTAAAACTTTCCAAATTCACTTCACTCCAATATTTTTACAAAGGTTAGCATAGGTAAGAGTAGTTTTAGTGAATCATCTTGCTATTTTTTTTACCTGCGAGAAAGGGTGAGTTTGCTCTATTGTTCCAAAATTCGAAACAACCAATCAGAGTCAAGTGTGACTGGAATGTTGTGCTTTGACTCGGAGATATATTTTATCTACATAAATTCCTCAGTACATTTCCGTGCGGTGGCGGTGGCGTATTGGTATCAGAGTGACAGTGATTTTTATTTATTAAGTGAGTATATTAATTTGTTCTTTTGTATAATTTACTTCTCTTTATTAAAATTAGTGTTATTTAAAACACCTATTATTTGATTTTTTTATCATAATCCAATCAAATGTAAAAGTTACATACAATATATAATTTTTTTTAGATATGTCTGAGGAAGCTGATAATCAGCCCTCAACATCTTCGGGAAAAACAGGTAAGGTTAGAATTCATTGCAAAAAAAATTGCTGATTCATTGCTATGTAAGTGATGAATGACTGATTTGATTATACAAAAAGTTGATTTTCTGTGATATTTTATAATTGTTAGATTTAAAGTGAATTTTTCATATTAGATATTATTGCAAAAAAAATATGCTGATTCATTGCTATGTAGGTGATGAATGACTGATTAGATTATACAAAAAAAAAAAGTGATTTATTTTTGTTAAAAATTTACCTGACATAGTTGTTATGAGATAGGTTGACGTGAATAATTACGTACCTATCTAATAATAACTATGTCAGATAAATTTCAATATAAATTAAGAGTTAATTTTTTGAGATATTTTGTAATTTTTAGATTGTAAGTAAATTCTTCCTGTTTGATGTTTTTGCAAAAAAAAATATTATACAGGTATAGAGAGGAACTAAAATTATATTAAAGTTGATTATTTAAGTGATATTTTATCATTGAACAAGACGTTTGCTAACAAAATTTGATTTTTTTGGAGTTATCTGTTTTTTTTTTTCAATTAAAGGTCTTATATTTACATACAAAACATTTTTACTGACTGTACCTTATATCTTTGAACTTGTTTTGGTATTAGTTTAAACAATGGTATCGGTTCGGAATAGAAAAAAAAATATGAGTTGAAACAAATACCAGTGGTATTAGTTTTTGGTATTAGAATGGAATAAATCAACGCAACACCCTACCGACTATTAGTCGCAGATGCGACGCGGATATAACGCGGAGTTCCCTAATTAAGGAAGTTTGATCCAAATATCGGGCATGTACCCTAACTTGTTACTATGCAAACGAATGCTGTTTAGTATTAGTTTTAGTTTAGGATTTATTATAAAGTTCGGCTAGATGAGACGGGGTTAGCGTGGTTTTGTTGGCTATTTACAAATGTTGAGTAAAAGTCAAAGATGAAGTCAAATCATTTATTGAAGTGAAAACTTCTTTAGCGGCGTTGTACACTTTTTTTGTAATGGGTAAAAAAAATAAATTCGCTTCAGGACACGTGACCTGATCGAAAACCTTACGAATTTATAAAAAGAAAAAAAAAATTGTATTATACCACATAAATGATAGTACTTTTATACTGATAATTAAAGCAATTCGTGCAAAATTATTCCCTAACCATTCCAAAATATCGAAAATGCACAACGTTAATATTCAAGTTTTCACTTCTGCCGGCACTCCCGGAGTGCAACCCGTCGTTTTTTTTATTTCAATTGACTATTAGAAAGCACTTTCTAACGTCATTCGTCGTCCTGCCCTCATCTCATGTTACTCGGGGTCCAAATTCCACTTGGTCTGAAGTCAGAATAGTGTTCTGAGTGCACTGGCGAAGTTTAAGTATAGATGCCCCTTACATCCCATACAACGGAATTGGTGTTGAATAATTTCATTAATTTTTGAAGATCATCATCTGCTTAACCTTTTCCCAACTATGTTGGGGTCGGCTTTCCAAAAAAAAAAGAATCTAGTTGTCCCTTCCAAAAGGTAGTTTCAAATAAGGAAGAATGGGCAAGAAATTCTCGCTCAACGTTTATGCTTGACAACCAAGGGGACACGAGCGTAACAGGGCAGTCAACTATCAAATATGATCTAGTTAGACACATCATAAGTTCTACACAATATGACAACTATCGCGAAGGTCTCAAACTTCCACCTATTCTCTGTATATTGAACTATACTTCAGCTTAACTCACAAATATCACTCCAAACTCATATTAGTAAAGTTTCATCTCGAACTAGAAATGTAGGCTATGTTAAGGCGGTGTTTCATTAGGTGCACACGCTACGCACGATGTGCACGTGCAAGTGAATTCCACAAGTACGGACTCGTGGAGTTAAGTTTTATTTTTAATATTTTTAAGTGTAATCTGTGGAAAACGTAGTGGGTAGCATAATTAGTTAATAATTATGTAATATTTAAGATATTTTGACTATTTTTTATTGTGCTACTGTTTGTTTTTCCTTAAATAAAATAAAATAAAATAAAGTTTTTGCGATTTAGATCACGTGTTTTTCACTTGATCGCGCGAGGCTAGCTATGATAAAAATCCGAAATTGACCCCTACTGCTAACGTACGATACGTGGTCACACACTTCCCCACTTTGCAAGGATGCGTGGTTTTATGACGTCGTGCCCTGCTATGATAGAAAACGAAATAGACTCACGCTGCTAACGTCCATAGCCTCTGCGTGCACATTCTACACAGCCAATATAGCGTGTATAGCGTGCGCATTGTTAAGATTCATGGGCGACATTATCCGAGCAACTCATGCATTAATGACGTCACCAACGTTAGACATTATCACACACATTTTCTTACATTGCGAAGCTAAGTAAACGTGCGCAGCGTGCCTGTGTGCCGCAGTGTAACAGCGCCTTAATACTTGTAACAACCTACGCATTTAAGAACTATTCATCTGAGGACCCTAGACACGTGTAGCCATTATAGGTAAAGGTGAAAAATATCATATATACATACATACCATCACGCCTGTTTTCCCCGAAGGGTTAGGCAGAGGTGTACCCATGGTACACCCACAGTATTCCGGTATGTTTAAGACCCATGTAATAGGGGACGAGCCTATTGCCATTAACCGGGCACAAATTCTAAGTACGAACTGCTACTGAGAATTTCATAGAACAACCAAATAACACTCTTTTGCTCGATCTAAGAATCGAGAATTAGGAAAACTAGGCTAACGAGGTAGTCGAGTCATAAATAAAGGCTCCTACATAAAGATCTAATATGAAGGAGCTAGTCCGGGGAAATACTGCCACCATACCTAATTCTGCCGCAAAACAGCGTTGCTGTGTTCCAGTTTAAAGGGTTTGGGTGCCGGTAAAATTACAGACACATGAGACATTTCAACTTTGTATCTGGATTGGCAACGCATCTGCAAGGCCTCTGGTATTACAGCCCCCCTAGCCAAGTCGCAAACGATAATCGTAAACGCTCGGTAGGTACCAATAGATTTTCAACTTAATAGCCCAGAGGCTTAAGTTGAAAATCTATTAAAGATTTCTAAGCGTTAGCGACTGGAAAAAAGGAAAACGCTATGCAATCTTCATTAGATCTTGAACTTAAAACCAAGCACATAAAGTTGAAGATCTATTAAAGCCTACTCAGCGTTTGCGTTTATCGTTTGTTACATGGCTACAGTGGCAGATGTCTATAGGCAGCGGTGACCAATTAACATCAAGTGGGACGTAAGCTTGTCTGCCATCCGAAGAAAAAAAGGCTACAAGAAAATGTCATCACGGTAAAAATATGAAAAAATATGTCACTTGTTTTTTTTCCAGATTAATTACAGATGTGGTCTCATATGCAGAGTCCTATGGGAATAGTGTACGTATTAATTTCCTTGAGTAGTGTGTACATATTTCGAAGCCATTGGATTTCTGTGTCATTTATACTCAGGGGTGATGAAGATTTCAGGTTTTTCCTATTAATATGGTATTACAAGGGAGATATCTGTCTGTTTGTTTGTTCCGACCAAATTTTGAAACGGCTGGACTGATTTTCTTAGCGTTTTGATGACAAACTATATTAATAAATTATATTTTTGTAGCTCAGAATTTGGCCACTTTGACTACCCGGCAGCTGATGTTATAAAGAATAACAGACTACTTTTATATTTTAAAATAGCCTTAACTAGTTTTAGCTTTGCAACTAACTGAACATATTTATTTCTGTTTTTTTTTAAGAATAATTGGCCGATTCCTTGACAATTCAAAAGTAAAATATTTAAACCCTACAAAATCGCGTAAAAAATGCTTACCGTTCCTATTTCCCATCTACACAGCCACCATCACTTAACTCCAACTAACTGTAGATAACAACAATCCTCCAGACCGATTCCGGCCAAGGCGGCTAATCTTAATGCAGACTAGCCACGTATGCAGGAGATATTATAGTGCACAAGTGTGTGCGCAAACACAGCTGCACTCCCTCTTCCCTAATTCTCATAGCCCGATGGGACGGCAATCCGACACGACCGGAGAAAGATCAGGCGCAGGACCAACGGCTTTACGTGCTTTCCGAGGCACGGGGGTGTCACACCACCAACTTCCAAACTCCGGGCTGCCACTGAGAAATTCCTAATGGAAAAACCCAATAACACTTTTTGCCCGACCTGGGAATCGAACCCGGGACCCCTTGCTCAGCAGTCGCGCTTGCGACCACGAGACCAACGGGGCAGTTAACTGTAGATAAGGAAGGAATTAATGCTACTTATTTAGAGACGTTATAAACTTTAACTTTAGTTTATTTCATGATAACATGTCATTTTTTATATTTCAATTTTAGTATTTATTTATTCTTGATTGTTGATTCATTGACAGCCATAACCAACCTAATTGACACCTGCTTACTCCCAAATCTATAGAATTGGAAAGAGGTAAAATATTTTTGGCTCCGAAACTACTGGGCCAATTTCAACCAATTTTTCACTAATAGATAGCTACATTATTCCTGAGTAACATAGGATATATAACATGACGCTACGACGACCCACTAGAGCGAAGCATTAACTAAAAACGTAACTTATGGCTATTACATGGGACCTAAATATACCGGCGAACTGTGGCTGTACATTGGTACACCTCTGCCTAACCCTTCGGGGAATACAGGCTTGATGGTGGTAACTTATGGCGGGTGAAATATGCCACGCGGATCGCTGATATATTATAAAGCGGCATCCGTCTCATAATGTAAACCTACAAAGAGTTTTGGCTCATTCAGCCAAAGCCTCTACACCACCACCAAAACACAAGCTTTCCCTAGATTAACCTAGAAACGTTCACCCGTATTGGTGCGGCGCCATCTCTTGCTAATCGCTACCCGTTGACAACGTTATTGATGAGCCTGCAATTAATCATGATCGCTTGCCCAAAGGGGTACGGTTTCACTTAGCGCCTGTTTGCTTTTTGCGATTTATTTTGAGGAAGCTTTTTTGAGCGTGTACTGGAGTTTAGGCTTGTATTTTGTTTCAATGTTTGAGAGACTGCCTCGTTGGATGTTGTTTTGAAAAATAATCTTTGTGTAATTCGCTGTAAGTTGAAAATTATTGATCTTCTCTTCTTCTTTATCGTGTGGGCAGTAAGGTCTAACGACCCCACACACCCTAGTGTCAGAGTTTCTAAACCGCCTCAAGGGCCTCTGACATGGTTATCGATGTCAGTAATGTCCAAGAAAAACTTAGAAAGTACATTTAAAATTAAAAATTCACATTGGTTGCCCGTGCCTGGCTGCGAAACCACAACTCTTGTTGAGAGGCTGATGTCTTAACCACTGTGACATCACGACTAACAAAAATAAATAATTATTTGATAGTGGCAGTAGGTAGAAAATAAAGTTTCTTTAAAAAAAAACAAAATAGTTAGAATTAACTGAAGAACCGAAGGTTTTGGCAGAGGTATACTAATGTACACCCACAGTTCACGAGTATGTTTAGGTCTCATGTAATAGGGGGCAAGCCTATTGCAATTAACCGGGCACAAATCCTAACTCCAATCTGCTACTGAGAGTGTCTGGTAGAAAAACCCAATAACATTTTGCTCGACCTGGGAATCGAACCCGAGACCTCTACCGTAGCAATCGCGCTTATGACCACTAGGCTAACGAGGCAGTTGAAAATACAACGTTATCAAAAAAAAATGTTTTGATAATGCCGAACCGATTGTGCCGACCCTCTTGTGTATAGCAACCTCAAGTCCACGATTGAAGTTTTTCATATTTTCATTTTTATCTTGTATTCTTTGTTCGTTTTTGTTCAAGTTTGTAAAAGAAAATCTTGTTCTATTGAATTTTAAATTGTTGATTTTAAAATAGCTAAGGTTCATGTTTATATAAAAAGTCTTAGATAAAAAAATAATTACAAGTCAAGTTTTTAAAATAGAAGATTGAAAATTTCATTTGTCTTGTAATATTTTGTGAACAATGAAACTGGATTTTATAGAAAGCCAGAAATAATATTGATAAAAAACCATTATAAAAATGGGTACCTATTTGATATATTTATATATAGGTCTGAAAAGATTTTTTGATTGTTTATTTAAAAGCGAACTGTCGGTCGTATTTGTAAATTCTTTTTGTATCTGATAGCCAGATTCATGAGCAATAGTAAAAGCGATATAACATCACACTACGACCCATGAGTGCGGAGCAGTAACTAAACACATAACTTAACAAAACTGAAAAAACCGTGCGGGTGAAGTTGCGAGCAGCAGCTTTTATTATAAAATAGTGCCTAACCTGGATTCCGAATTCAAGTCCCCACGCTAAGTAGTCATTCTTGCAAGCACGACGTCAACAAGACAGGCCAATAATAAGCTAATCTTGTTAATAAAAGGACCATAACAAAAGACGTAGCTTTTTAAACTCTAGATAGATGAAGTGATAAACATAATCATATACACAAAAATATGGGTCACATATATAAATACATACCATCATGCCGATATTCCTCAAAGGGTTGGGCAAAGGTGTACCAATGTACACCCATAGTCCGCCGTTATGTTATTTTTAGGTTCCATGTAATTGGGGGCGAGTCTATTGCCATTAACCAGGCACAAGTCCTAACTCCCACCTGCCACTGAGAATTTCATAGAAGAACCCAATAACACTTTGTTTAACCTGGGAATCGAACCCAAGACCTCTAGCGTAGCAGTCGCGCTTTAGACCACTAGGCGAACGCGGCAGTTACATTACGCATTAGGCTATATTACATTACGCAGTAACCAAATAGGTAACTTAACAAAACGAAGTCGTTTTTAAACTACTAGACCAACGAGCCAGTCAAATAAAAGCCTTAACTTGTTAATAATAAGGACCACAACAAAAGACGTAGCTTTTTAAACTCTAGATGAAGTGATAAAAATAATCATATACACAAAAAATATGGGTCACATATAATTTATCTCATGTTAGTAAAACCCGCTCATCAAATTGAGGGTATGAAGACCAAAATTCATAGCCAACATGAAAGTACCTATAATATAAAGTATGACATCGTAAAATCAACCCTACTTGACCCAAGTTATAGCGTCTAGTTTTGTATGTTTTATTATATCTCATAGTTTTATGTTTGGACGGCGGTTTAAGGGATAGGAGATATCGGAATGGACATTTTTTTTTAACTATTGAGATAGTGGCTTAGAATGCCTTAGTAGCCTAGTAGTTCTAAGCGCGATTGCTACGCTAGAGGTCTTGGATTCGATTTCCAGGTCGAGCAAAAAGTGTTATTGCTTTTTTCTATGACATTCTCAGTGGCAGCTTGGAGTTATGATTTGTGCCCGGTTAATGGCAACAGGCTCACAACTATTACATAAGACATAATCATACCGGCGAACTGAGGTGTTTATTGGTCTCTTCTTCATCGTGTGGGCAGTAAGGTCTAACGACCCCACACACCCTAGTGTCAGAGTTTCTAAATCGCCTCAAAGGCCTCTGACATGGTTACCGATGTCAGTGACGTCCAAGATAAACTTAGAAAGTACTTATGAATTAGAAAAAGTCACATTGGTACTTGCCCGTGCCCGGTTGCGAACCCACAACCTCGTGCATGAGAGGCGGGCGCCTTAACCACTGGGCCATCACGACAATCACATATACACATTGTTTATTGGTACACCTCTGTTTAACCCTTCGGGGAATAAAGGCGTAATGGCATGTATGTTTATGAATTTAGATAGTAGCTTCCGCCGGCGTCTTTGTTTGTACAGAGAGAGAATTATCCTATGTGTTAAGTTAGATCAATATCTAAACATGTGCCAAATTTCAGCAAATTCTGTTTAGCTGGTTAGCGTGAAAGAGTAACAAACGTTTATTATAGTACTAGCTTCGCCCGTGACTTCGCCCGCATCAAAGTTGTAAGATTATCCTACGGAAACCCATTTTATTTCGACTAAAAAGTATCCTATGTGTTATTCCACACTAAAATCTATTTTATTGCCAAATTTCATCCAGAGTCGTTAAGCCGCTTAAATGTGAAAAAGTTACAAACATCCATCCTCATAAACTTTCGCATTTATAATATTAGTAGGAAGTAGGATTTAAAACCATAGTATTTTCACAATTCTCTTTTGTGCTTTGCACCAACACTCGTTTACTTTTTTAATAAATGAACTGAATAATAAATGAAGCAATAAATATCCAGATTATTAATTAACAATTTGTTTATTTGGTAATTTACGTTGTTAAGTTTATCGCGCCATGTTTTTTGATTACTTTGTTAATGACACATTGGGAGCATTCACTCTAGTAGTAATATCAGTAATATGCTGTTCGCTTCTCGTCTCTTTTTCTCTTTATATCATTTTCTAAAATAAAAAACCTCGTTTGTTTAATCCTAGGAGCACATGCCACTCGGATGTGATTTTCAGTAGCCTATAGACTGCGTACCTCCAATTAGACTGCCATTACTGATGAATTTGTTCGAAAGAGAAAGACAAATGGCATTAGGAGGAACACGGGTGGGTTTTAGTCAGAAATAGTCTGACACTCCCTTCCGCTCCGCTCAAAGCGGAAGAAGAAACGTGCCGACCCATCCGTAAAAAAATCGCACTTTGGACCACTTGCAGCAGTGCCCAAGGTGTCCCTACACCTAGACTTTAAAGGACATTAGAAAGGTTGCTGATGCTGCGATAAACATGGCTATCTACTGGGCCAAGAACTTTATAAATTAAGAGAAAAAGGAATTCACATAAACCATCAATTCAAAAAGAAGAAGCAATAACAACAATACAGAAAATATTTGGCAATCGGAATAATTAAGAACGGTACAATACTAACTAAGAATAATATCCTAATAATATTGAGTTTTAACCGCTCGTAAATAAGATCTTAATTGGATTTTAAATATTATGAGTAGCATCCTTCCGTTCGCGAACCAACATTGAAAACTCTGAACTTTGTAAAGTATTTTATACGCTCCTTCAATAAAACAACAAAAGAACAAAAGAATAACAATAAAACTTTGAAATAAGAACGGTCCTAGACAAGAACCCTGCGACACCCCTCATAAAATTTCCAAAAACTATTCATATTTTTGCAAGTCACAAAAGTTATTCAACTTTGTAATAGATATTCGGATGGAACCCTAAAAACTTAGACAGGCGGAGCCACCACTAAAATGCTATAACACACCATCCATCATAAGCTGGTCTATCAAACGCGTTAGACGAAACAGCGAATGTTAAGATAGAGATGAAATGGAGGGGTCACGACGGCTGGTCACATCTGGTGCTCTTGAAACTTATATCTAGACGTAATGTTTTATTTGACGCAACAGCGGGGAGGAACATAAAGTAAGGAATTGGGTTGCTTGGTACGAGCGTGGAAGTATCAAAGTTAGGATCATGTATGACGCAATCTTTGTGAAAAATCGTTCGGTAAAAAGATTTTGTTGCAAAAATCTGATAGGAAAAATTGCGTAGTCGTTTAGAATATTTTTATTTAAGCCAATGCCTAGTTTTGTGATTGTTAGTTTATCTTGGATATCATTGACATTGGTTAAGGAAAATACCGTAAGAAAATCTGGACTTTGTAATCTATACTATTATAATGAAGCTGAAAAGGATTTTTTTGTTTATTTAAACGCGCTAATCTCTTGAACTAGGCGGATTGGAAGAATTATTATTTAAATAATAGCCAGATTTGAATATTATGACATCATGCTACGACACACGGGAGCGGAGCAGTAACCAAAGACGTAACTTAATGTGGCAAAGCGTTCAACTGCTGCGCTGCGTGTCGCAGGTTCGATTCCCGCACGGAACAAATATTTGTATGGCCTACAGATAGTTGTTCCGGGTCTGGCTGTTTGTGTATGTGAATTTGTATGTTTGTAAAGGCAACCTGTGGTGAAGAAATTCCTAGTGTGTAGTTTAAAAAAAGAGATACATACTTAAAATCAAACCACAAATGTCCACCTGCTACGATCCTTGCATACTCCTTTCGCCTCACCCACGTTCATACATCTAAGCATACAAGCACGCCGGTTACGAGTACTGCGCAACCGGCTTTACTGAAGGGACCTTACCAATAAGGTCAGTGTAGGTCTTTCTAGGGCGTCCCCTCTTTGCGTGGCCACTTCCATCTGCCTTTCATCATCATATCAGACGCAGGACGTCCACTGCTGGACATAGGCCTCCCCATAGATTTACAATAAGACCAGTTGGAAGCGGTTTGCATCCAGCGTCTTTTTCTGACATTGTTTTTTAATATTATCAAATTCTCTGTCACTCGCATACCCCAATATTTAATTACAAAATATTTCTGCTTAATATCGTTTCGTTCCAAAAAAATATTCTCTCTATATTTTTTTATTTCAGTTATAAAAAGTTGAATACAAACATGAAATATGTAACGTTATTGAAAAAGTTGTAGATATCGTTCACGTATGTACGATATTGGTTTAATTAAATACGTAAAATATTTGCTATTTATTGACAAAACCTGTGTGATAGTAACGAAAATAAAGTTGGAATATTAATAATTTTTTGTCAATTGAACTTCGGTTTGAATTTCGTTTTGGAAATGTATGGGGGAGGCCTATGTCTTGCAGTGGACGTCCTGCGGCTGATATGATGATAATGATGATGATGATCAACTTGGATGCACGATGTTATTACACCACCAACATCCTAGAAATTGTTAAAGTTCTTAAATTTTTTAAGCTAAGTTAATTTCTTATTTACTCAATCACATTTTACCTGATTTGAAAATAGAACCTAGGGCCCCAAGCTCTGACCAATAGGGCAAGGCAGTTTGTAGAAATATTTTTCATATGAAAGAGTTTTTTTCTTATGTCATTGGATGGCAAATAAACCGACAACCCACCTGATGTTAAGTGGTCACCGGTACCTGCAATGCCAGAGACCTTGCAAATGCGTTTCTATCCCAGAGACAAAGTTGAAATGTCTCATGTGCCTGTAATTATACCGGCACCCATACCCCTCAAACCAGAACACAGCAACAGCAGTAATAGGTATTAAAGATATTTTCACGAGATTACATGTATTTCCTTTTCTTATTCAGTAATTACCAGAACTGCCTGAAATTAATTTTCCTTTGTATCAAAGAACTCAGATTATTTCATGCCATAATTTATAAGCCAAGGAAATATTTCCTAGATTTTTTTCCAGCAAGTAAAAAGTCTTGTTCACATTAACTCAAGTTACATCAAGTGTTGAGCCAACTTACCGTGATGTCTTGCGAAGGCGACCCTTAAGTGCGTGTTAAGCATTACTTTAGAAGCTTAAGATGTGCTCAACGTTTTTCAAGTACAAGATTTTTTATTGTTACATTTGTTTACTTTGATATCCAACGTTATATTGGAAAAGTTAAGCTCTACGGATTTTCATATGAATGCCACAAAGGAGGTTTTGTGTTTCACGAATTTTTGGTCCTCGGAGACACAATGGAATTTGCAAGGTATCGTCGACTTGTAATCTTAGAATTTTGAGAGTCATTTTCAGAAATTTGAAGTATTAAATACTTGCTGATGGTTTATTATACAATGAGATGGAAGGTACCATTTTATGTAGCCTCTTATAGGAAATCTTGGAGCAGGATTAGCAGACCCGTAAAGCTTAAGAATTTTTGCGTTTTTGTGGATCATTTTGGTTTGTGACTTAGTTTTAAAATGACAAAGACTTCCTAAAATTTAAAAATTAACGCCAAATATTTTTTGTTTTTAAAGTTTAACTTTGCCCCACGCTAGGAATTTCTCCTGTATCGTAGGTGCGTTTACAAACATGTAAACTCACATCACAAACAGCCAGACTAGAAGCAACTATCTGTAGGCCATACTTTATTTGTTCCGGATGTGAATCGAAGACGCAAAACGCAGCGCCCGCTCGCTCCGCCACCGTGCCAATATTTCACGTATTTTTAAAATGTGAAAATTGAAAGTTCCCACGAATACAATAAAGGTCAAATAAAAAAAAAACTAAAACTTGCCAATTTCGAACTCACGTTATTTATGTTATACTTAACACACTTACCATCACGCCTATATTCCCCAAAAGGTTAGGTAGAGGTATAAAAATATACACCCACAGTTTGCCGATATGTTTTAGGTCCCATGTAATGGGGGCGAGCCTATTGCCATTAACCGGGCACAAATCCTAATTCCGAGCTGCTACTGAGAATTTCATAGAAAAACCCAACAACACATTTTTCTCGGCCTTGAAATTGAACCCAAGACTTCTAGCGTAGCAGTCGCGGTTAAGACCACTAGGCTAACGAGGCAGTCAAGTTGTACAACACTTGTTCTTGAAGGACCAGAAAGGACGTTGAAAGTTACTTCCAATGTGAAAACAACGCGAGACGTTTCAGTGAGCTGTACATACAGGGTGGTACAAGTCGCGATAAACAGAAGAAAATTTTGGAAGCCTCTTTCCATGGGTTTTCCAAAATTTCCAGGATTTATCTTAGGTACTACTATTATAAATGCGAAAGTATGTATTTTTGTTTGTTACTCAAAAAATACGAACGGTCAAATGGATCTGGATGAAATTTTTCACAGAGATAGAAACCTTACAGTGTTTACTATCAATAAAAATATTTCCAAAAATGCGATACAAAAAGAAATGAACAAAATATATTGTTTTGTACGCCATAATATAACAAAACATGCAGATCTACCTTTCACTTTAAGACCTTATAAAAAATATTTGATGTGTACCCAAGTTTTTACAATAAATAAATTCTATTGTATTCCAATGCCAGGCAAGATTATCAAACGAAATAAAACCTGAACTATATAAAATCACAAAACATACATGGGGGTGTTTTTGAACCACAATAAGAGAGTCAAAGTCAAATCATTTATTTCAATAAGGCTAATAAAAGGCCGGGGTACGAAAGAATGCTCAGAGCGATACACGTACATCGGCCAATGGTAGTTGAAGGATCACTGTGGGGTCTTCCAACTACCATTCCTGGGCCTTCCCAGAGGCGGAGGCAGACCATGAGGATCTCCCCAAAAAAAATAAAAAAAATAAAGGCACCTTTAAAAGTCATACAGGAAAAATTTTTAACCAGTGCGTAAATTTTGCCATAATAAACTTCAACACGTTTTATTAAACACGTATATTTTATTTTGATATGTCTTAGTACTAAAAAAAAAAGTTATCGCTTACGAAACATGTTTACTTAAAAACCATATTTCATTGTCACTCGGCGCTAGCGCATTCCCCACCCCCTCACCCCAGCCATGCGCCCGGGCGGCGGCGGCGGCCGCGAGTTTTCATTGATAGTATGGCGAATAGATTATGTCCTGGATGTTTTGCTTATTTCAAACTCGGATAAGGATGAAATTTTTTTTAATTTTTTTTTTTAACTAAACACGGAAATGTGTTCTATTACTGATACTGAACTACCAAAAAAAATTTACGCACTGGTTAAAAACTTATCCTGTATATACGAGACTTCCAAAATTTTCGTAGCAGGTGGCGGTCCGTGGTTTCTGCCTATCCCCATGGGAAAAAGGCGTGAGTTTATGTATGTGTTCCAAAATTTTCTTTTGGACGTCTTGACTTTTTGAGCCGCCCTGTACACTTATGTATCTGCTCATTCATCTGGGAATGAAGAGAAACACGGAATACGGTTTCCGTTTTTATCATTATGAGCAAGTTAGAAACTGGAGGAAACTTTCTCATTCTGTTTCTTGTGTTGGTCTAAATAACTTTTACAATCTTGAGGCTATTGTGGTAATCCCTTGAGGACTTGCTTCACTGCCCTTTTGGTCTCGTCGTCGCAAGCGCGACTGGGACTAGGTTCGATTCCCAGGTCGGGTAAAATTTGATTGGGTTCATTGGGTAGTTGTTGTTGCGACACCACTGTTGAGCACGACTGTTGAGCGTGGAGTTCGATTTCCAGGTCGGGTAGGTTGAGTTATTGGGTTTTCCCATTAGGAATTTGTCAGTAGCAGCCTGGAGTTTGGAAGTTGGAGGTGTGACACCCCCGTACCTCAGAAAGCACGTAAAGCCGTTGGTTCTGCGTCTGATCTCTTCCCTGTTGTGTCGGATTGCCGTACCATCGGAATATGAGAGTGAGGGAAGAGGGAGTGTGTGTTTGCGCACACACTTGTGCTCTGTTATATCTCCTGCGTGTTTGGCTAGTCTTCATTGAGATTGGAAGCCGTTACCGAAATCGGTTTGGAGAAAACATTATTTTTTATTACGTATCTTTTTAAACCCTGTCTACTGCAATTTTATCCTAAACACTATCAGCCTTACTCATAAAGCACTGTCGCATATTTAAGAAACAGCTAAACATTACTCAGCTACTGATCAGAAAAAACCTCACCTATAAAGATTAGTTATTGATCATTACTCTAGGACTTAAGTCTTAGTCAATTGAGAGGTAGCTAAGTATTAGTTAGCGATATTTTTATCAGTAAGGCTGTATGCCATTTAGAGGTAACTAGTCTCCATTAAGATTGGCCTTTTTGACTGACATCGGTCTACCGGACAATATTAATTCCAGGAGCAGACTCAGGAGACATCAAAAGACGTTATTCATTGTTACAAACTGTTTTAAGGATTCTTTGACCTACTTACTCATCATTGTCTTCTCAACCCCGGACTTTATACACCGGTACTTCTCTGCCTATGTCATACAGTGGGTTTCCACGACATTCAGTAAATATTTTGTTCGCTTACTGACTTTAATTACTACTTTATTTTATTTTTCTTAACTGCCTGGATTTGTGCCCAGTTAATGGCAAAAGACTAACCCCCGATTACATGGGACCTAAAACATATCGGCGAACTGTGGGTTAGGCAGAGGTTGAGGCTTCGGGGAATAAAAGCCTTCCCCTGTATTGTTTATGTTATTTTAAACTAGCAATACACCCCGCGAAGTCACTTACGCTCAGTTAACTTATTGGTTACTGCTCGTAGCATGATGTTATATACGTATACACCTTGCCTTTAAATATCTATATATTATTATCTTTTAATGAAAACTGCATAAGAACCCGCTGCATAGTTTAAAAGAGCGAATCATTTAGAGGGACTTTATTTTATACTATGTAGACATAAATCAACTCTTCCACACATTTTGACCGTACGAGAGTCACCTACATTTTTCTATATGTGACTGTAACCATGGCAACCGATTGAGCGTCAATCCCTCCCTCCCTGTATATTACGACTATTCTATACTTATTTATATACATACCTACATAGACCACCAATACAATATGACCATTCACGTTTCAAATTCTCATTGTTTCGTTGTTCTACCTGAATATTAACACGTTGCCTGCCGCTTTCCATTGAACGTAGTCAGTATTGTGTTACCTTGTATAACATACTAGCGGGGTATCCGTGACTTCGTCCGCGTGGCTTATTTCACCCTCGTTATGTCTTTGGTTACTGCTCCGCTCCCGTGGGGTTTAGCGTGATGTTATATAGTCTTTGTTACTCAGTGATAATGTAGCTTTCTAATGGCAAAAGAATTATTGAAATCGGTCCAGCAGTTTTTGAGTTTATTCATTACATACAAAAATACAAAACTTTCCTCTTTATAATATTAGTGTAGATTACCTACTTATAATATTATATACCATCACGCCTGTATTCCTCGAAAGGTTAGGCAGAGGTGTACCAATGTCCATCCACAGTTCGCCGGTATATTTAGGTCTCATGTAATACTGCCGTCATAACTAAGAATGCAGTAATCGCAAAATGGCGGTTCCGAGATAAACGCAAAAAACATATTTCATATGATCTGAGCCAGTTGTTCGTATTTTATTGGCCATATTATATATCTAAAAAATCGGAAAAAAATCAAGCTTTTACAAGATAATTTTTCTTTATTTAATTTACTAATATATGCAATTATAATACGTATTACTGCGTTTCGGTTTAGTATCAGGTCGTTTCCGAGTCACAGGATACTAAAACTAAATGCAGCACTTGCGCGTATTACTGCATTATGTTTTAGCACAAGTTGATTACTGCATTCTTTTTTAGTAATTATTGCCATTATTATATGCTCGGAACTAAGTTGAAGTGTACTGTGTCTTCTCAACGATTTATATAGGTGCATTTTAAGGTTAAGGTTTTTTTAGTTTCTTAGCTACGACCTAAGTTTTTACATCGTGGAATGCAAATAAAGTATTGAGTAAACTATACGGATGTTAAAAACCTACTTTATGTTCTTATAATATGCAGCATTAGGGTGAAGTAAAAAAAACATGTTTTTGCAAATTCGTATTCCTATTACTCCACCGAATGACGTCGCCGAACTGATTTACTAAGACAAAACGCGGCAATGGATCGCACTGCTACGACTACGGCTACGACTTTGCAAGTCTTTACTACACTTAAATACAGTAATGTGGAGTACTGCGTTTTGATTTAGCAATTTGTCTACTGGATGTAAAACAAAACAATAAAGTAGTGGATATTACTGCATTCTGTTTTAGTTTATTCTTGCAAGTACTGCATTCTTTCTTAGGTCATGCTTAATACTGCGTTTTTTCTTATCATTGAAGCAGTTTTCATGCAAGTACGGCGAAAATCATATCATAAAAAACATACTTCGAGTGAATTTTTTTATGAAAATATTTTTTTTTCATATGCATGAACCTCCTAGGATGCCATTTCTGGAAAAAAGTGAAAATCACAAAAATGACGATTACTGCATTCTTTGTTATCAGAGCAGAATAGTGGGCAAGCCTATTGCCATTAACCGGGCACAAATCTAAACTCCGAGCTGCTGCTGAGAATTACATAGAAAAACTCAATAACACTTTTTGCTTTTTTATTAGTATATCCGATATCGGTCGCGTCAAAGACAAGGATAGACGATCAAATGTCATATTTGATTGTCGTTTATCTAAAAATAATCCTTTTGAATGTAATATAGCTATTAGATTCCGTTGCTATGGTGATCACGGAATTATATTTCTTTGTGCGAAGGCGAATCTTATTTTTGTCGTGAATGGTATTAAAATTATGAAAATAAATAGGTATTTTATTGAACAATATTGATTAGGTGTATTGTGACTTGTGTTCTATACCATCATCATACCATCACGCCTGTATTCCCCAAAGGGTTAGGCAGATGTATTGTGTACCAATGTACACCCACAGTTCGCCGGTATATTTAGGTCCCATGTAATAGGGAGCGAGCCTATTGCCAGTAACCGGGCACAAATCCAAACTCCGAGCTGCTACTGAGAATTTCATAGAAAAACCCAATAACACTTTTTGCTCGACCTGGAAATCGAACCCAGGATCTCTTGCGTAGCAGTCGTACTTAGGACCACTAGGCTAACGAGGCAGTTATGTTCTATTTATTAATAAAATTAAATTCAATCATATTTTCATGGTCAAATTTCAGTCTCAGTTCAGTTTCAGCCAGTTTCAATGGAGAGTAGCCAAGTATATAGATGATATTATATGTAGTGTACAAGTGTGTAGTGAACAATAGCGAATATTTGTAAAATAACGCCTATTCTGTTTTTGTTTCAGAATCAGCCACCATGATTGGAAAGGTGTTTAGTTTCTTTGCAGCAGTGTCAGTCTTAAATATTGGTAAGTAACACAAAAAATGAAATTATTTTAATTACGGATGAAAACTAGTCAAGTACGCAGGAGATACTATAGTGCACCAGTGTGTGCGCAAACACCGGTGCACTCCCTCGTCCCTCACTCTCATAGACATAACCGGGGAGAGATCAGGCGCAGGACCAACGACTTTACGTGCTTTCCGAGGCACGAGCGTGTCAAACCACCAACTTCCAAACTCCGAGCTGATGCTGAGAAATTTCTAATGGGAAAACCCAATAATACTTTTTGGCCGACGTGGAAATCAAACCTAGTACCACTCGACAGTCGGGCTTACGACCACGATACCAACGCAACGGGGCAGATAGGATAATTATATTGAGACCATCCTAGTTCCTACCATAGTATAGCAACCAAAGATATAATAATACCATCACGCCTGTATTCCGCGTAGGGTTAGGCAGAGATGTACCAATGTACACCCACGGTTCGCCGGTATATTAGGTCCCATGTAATAGGGGCGGGGGGGGGGGGGGGGGAGCCACCCATTGCTCATCGTCCGTATCCGTTTTCTTTTAGAACGACTGCTGATGGGATTCCTTTTATGGCCAGATGTTGTCAAAAAAAACAGACATAATAATATTATATAAAACAATAAATTGCCTACTCAAAGTTCTATCATCCACTGTTTTCAAATCTGACAAGACCTATTTTTTAATTATTATGTTCATCCAAATTATTTTAAAAAATACAATTTGCAACATCAGTTTTTTTACCACCATTACAACAATGGACAGGTATATATAAGCACAAAGGTATTTATTCACAAAATAATTCCCACAACAGCCAACACTCGAATGACAGCGTTTCAATTTTGCAAGCCAGTTCAAAGTTTTAATTATGCCGTGAAATTAATTTCGGGATTAAGTTTGGCGCTCCCATTTGTGTTTTGTGCCTTTCATGAGGCTTCATTTTAAATGATTTTTCGTATATGGCAACCGTCATGTGCAAATACTCGTACAATTGGTTAATTTATTTTTTGATTGAATGTACCGAAATGTGATTTTTTAATTTTAACCCTTTTATTTGGTGAGTAATGTTGGTCTTTGTGCCCGAAGCTGAGGTTTAGGGATTGGTCCTTTGAGACTAATTCCTTTCAACCTCATTTGTAAAGATTTATTTGGTGGTTCGTGAAACAAATCTTTTAATTCCGTTGAGCTCTTCCCCTTTTTTTGTATAGCAGGTGTAAAAAGACACTTAACGAAAGTTATATGCTTTTTTTATACTCGTAAATGCGATTTCTTTTTTGTTCTATAAAAGCCTTTTGGTTACAGATTCGAGGTAATTAAGAAAAAAGATTCAGCTTATTTGCAGTTTTTTTACGAAAACCAGTTTTAAATGTTTACATACATACATAAAGTCACGCTTTTTTCCCATGGGGGTAAGCAAAAACCACAGAACGCCGCCTGCCAAGATTCAGAAATTGCAGTGTGGAATGTTATTCCACACATAGGTTACTTTTTATCCCGGAAAAATGCACGGCTCCCGTGGGATAATATACATTATGTCGACGCGTGGGCGAATCTTTAGTGTTCTCTCTTTGGGTTACTCGGACAAGCAAAGACGGTATTGGTTTACAATGGTTCATTTATTTCAATAAGACTAATGAATTTAGTTGCCCATTCCAAAAGGTAGTTTCGTATGGAGAAGAACGGGCAAGAAACTCCATACATACTCTTTTACTTCAGTAACATAGCTTTACACAATATAAAACTCCACTCTTAGAGTGAACCGACAGGTTCAGTGACTTCAGCCTTCCTTCAGTCTAGTCCGCCATGATCAACACCGCTCTCTCAAGCCTTCTGTCACCAGACTGTGTCACCGACGCCCGCCCAGGTACTGACAACTCCATTAGTAGGTACTTGAGTTCACACTAGAGGGCGTAGCCAATCCATAGATGGAATTCAACCTCTTTTCAGAAGCAGCAAATAGATTTCATTCTCCGACACATATATATTTTGACGCAGGATGCAGGCCGCTTCCTACCGGTGCTATTGGAAATCTATGGGGGAGACCTATGTCCAGCAGTGAAAGTCCTGCGGACGATATGATAATGATGACGCTGACGAAGTCGCGGGCGGTAGCTAGTTAACATTATAAATTAAAGCAGTTTTCTAGCAATATTTTTTGCTTAATATTACTTAGTTCACAGCAATACTAATAGGTACTACGTTTAAAACCGAATTACATCACAAAACGTTAAAAAAATCTTAATGGGAAGAACATGTAACTGTCCGCGCCATTTTGTGTCTTTTAACACCCGTTACAATAAACCCCAACTTCACTTTACAACAACAAAATCACAGCAACCCACGAAACCGACAGACTTCAAGCAAATCATAGCGAACTCAATTATACGAAGTAAGAAAGACAAACAGTTTTCACTTCCCTTTGCGAGGCGAGTGACGAAAAAAAGATGGCGGTTAGCTGAAGAACACAAAGGCTTAAGCGTTCGTCATCTCGCGCAAATTGTAAGAGTTAAGCGGACGGATCTTTTATGTTCTCTGAGTGATGAGTTGGGAACCACTGTTAAGGGTATGGTTTCACCAGAGATGTATTTTTAAACTACCCCGTTGGTCTCGTGGGAGAAAACGCGACTGCTATGAAAAAAGTGTTATTGGGTTTCTCCATTAGGAATTTCTCAGTAGCAGCCCGGAGTTTCGAAGTTGGTGGCGTGACACTCTCCATGCCTCGGAAAGCACGTAAAGCCGTTGGTCCTGCGCCTGATCTCTCGCTGGCCGTGTCGGGTTTCCGTCCCATCGAGCTATGATAATTTGGGAAGAGGGAATATCTCCTGCGTGCGTGGCTAGTCTGCATCAAGATTGACCGCCGTTGCCGGAATCGGTTTGGAGAATTACATTTTACATTTACACACATACATTTCATTTTTTATATTTTTAAATTTTATTGAATGGCAATGAAGCCGATGAACCTGATGTTAAGTGGTCACCGCTGCCTATAGACATCTGCAATACCAGAGGCCTTGCAAAAGCGTTGCCATCTTAGAGATGAAGTTAAAATGACTTATGTGCCTGTAATTACACCGGCACCCATACCCTTCAAACCGGTGTTTCAAACCGGGTTTTAGAGATAAGCTGCAACAAACAGTCATAGTAAATTGAAAAAAAGTGTTACTTACTTACTAATTGCTATTCACCTTATGACACTATTATCAATTTCCCATATTAAAATAAAGTTGTATTAAAATTAATTAATTGAAATTACACTGGAATTGAGAAAGGCTTTCACTTAAGTACCAAAGTCCATTTCAGAATTAATTTTTGAATTTTAAGTAATGGGTGTGATTGCAATGAAATTTTTTTTACATCATGTTTACTAATTATTGAAAAACTCAAATCTCGTTGTATGATTTGTGATTATTACCGAAAAACAGGAAAGCCAAAAAGAGGATTATAATTTTGGCAAGCTATAACGGGTGGACGTCGTAACGAGAATTACCATAGATAAAGAACAAGATTCAAAAGACCAGCAATAAAAAACAAACTGGTAAAAAAACACTCCTGTTTCATACAAAAGTGCAAACGACATATTGTATACAATATGTCGCAACAAACAGCTGTTCCATAGAACAGCTGTTTTTTTTCTAACGACGGCTTTTTTTACGTAACATGGTAAAGCTGCTATTAGTAGGTTATCCCCATTGCAGCTTTTTTCATTATTAATATAACGAATTTTCAAAAATGGAACTTCCCTTTTTACCTCATGACGCTCAGTAATGTCACTATCAAATAGTTTTCAACTTTCAGCAAACTACGCAAACATTATTTTTCAAAACAACATTCTTCATCGCAAATTGAATTCGGAGTTCAATTTAGGGATGTCCAGACAACAATTGTAGCTGATTTGTTGCGAGCAAGACAAATTGTTGACATAGTAAAAGAGAATGTGGAATAAAAAACCGGCAAAGTGCGAATCGGACTCGATAAGATAAGATAAGATAAGATAAGATAATTTTATTTGCTATAAATGTAGGTACAGTATAAGGTTAGTGACAAAAATAGATGAGATCAACTACATTTTACCTTACGGCGTGCAAATCATTACATTATTATACAATTGTCAATAACGAGAAAAAAAAAAAAAAATTACAAAAAAAACTGATAGTCAATAAATTATAAGAAATGTCACCAATTAATAATAATGTTACAACAAAAAATTATCATTCAAGAAATCCTGCACAGAATAATAGCATTTCTCCACAAGTAATTTTGTGAAACGTTTTTTAAATTTTTCCAGCGGTAAGTTTTTAATTCGGTCAGGTATTTTATTAAAGATTACGGGGGCCATACAAATAACATTTCTTTTTAATAAGCTAGTTTTAAATACGACGATCGAATACGACGGGTTCCGTACCATTATCTATAAAAACGGCAAAAAATCATGTCTTTTGTATGGGAGCCCCCTTGAATATTTGTTTTATTTTACTTTTAATTATTTGTTTTTGAAGTAAATATTTAATTAAATATTCTGTGAATATTTCAAGCGTGTGCCGGTTGCCGTTATCAATATCGAGCGAAAATAAGCAAGCTGGGTAAGCTCACTCCATCGTAGACTTTGTCTATGTTACCTTTGACAAAGTCAAGAGCTTACCCATTTCGAATAAAAAAAAAGAAATAAATGGGTTGGTTGGAAATAAAAACCGGCTAAGTACAAATCGGACTCGAATATGAAGGGTTCTGTACCATCGTACAATATCTAACACAACGTTAAAAAAACACGTTTTTTGCATTTGGTCCTTTTGAAATCTTTAATTTTGTAGTAGGTAATCATCATAAATAAGTAGGTACTTATCGTTCAAAAGATACATTTCTGTTACAGACAGATGGACGGACAGACAGCGGAAAATTATTTATTTTAATACGAAATTTTATTAAAAAAATAACCACAACGCGAACGAAATCGCGGAAAACAATTAGTATTAATTAAAATTCTAGAGCCGCTCATTAGCTTACTTAAATTGAAAATACAAAAAAATAATTATCTTTAATGTAAAAGCAAAACTATTTTAAATAAATATTCAATAGGAATAATCCTAAACACCTTTTGATGAATATTTAAGTATCTTAGTACTATATTATTTAAACCGTTCTTGAATTAATTTTAAGACGATCTCAGTCAAAAGGATCAAAAACCAAAGATCCATCACTATAAGACCTAATCCTCTTTTTAAGCATATTCTAATGTAAAGATCTGTTGCTATTAACCGAACACAAGTCTTAACTTCGTGCTGCTACTGAGAATTTTATAGAAAAACCCAATAACACTTTTGCTCGACCTAGGAATCGGACACGAAAACCTCTAGCGTAGCAGTCGCGCTTAGTACCACTAGGCTAACAAGCCAGTTTATTATTATTTATTTTTGCTTTACAGAACTAAACCTTATTACCATAATTACTACCGACAAAACAAATTGTAGACATAATGACGGATAGACACGGCACAAAATGAGAAAAAAAAACATAATATTTTATTTTTACAAAAATCTGCGGCTTTGTTTACAGCGATACTCATAAACGCATCGAGCTGTGGAAATTTTAATGAGTCCACCATTCCATTGCTGTATTTTTTCTCGTCCTCACGATAGTATCACTGGTATAAAGAGAAGTGGAAAATATTGCAATATTTTTGTTCGACTCTTTGACGTACGCGTTTGTAATATGCACAGGATTAATGAATCCTTTGAAGTTTGAACGCTAAATGTGTTTTATTTTTTATGTGTATGTGTATTAATTAATTGTGTGTGTTTTGATGGTCCTGTTGTTGAGACACCTGCTTTTTATGTATGAGGTTGCTGATTCCGGGCCAATGTGAGTACCAATGAGTTTATTGGTATTTTTAGTATAAACGCATCCAAGATTCAGGAGAAATTCATAGTGATAGTGAGGGGCAACGTTTAAAAAAAGAAAAAAAAGAAAGAAAATTAGAATGTAAATTTTTCAATGTATATAAAAATAAAAAAATATATCACAAAAAAAAACGTTTCTTGTACACAGGAGACCCTATAAATTTATTTTATTTGATTTTAAAATGCATTGTTGTATCAAAAGATACAGCTCTGTGACAAACAGACGGACAAACAGCTGAGTCTTAGTAATTGGGTCCCGTCTATCACTGTTTAGATACGGAACCCTGAAAATGAAGATCTCTGCACTTCAACCAACGCATTAAGCCACTTATGAGAATAAGCAAAAACAGGTCAGCAGTCAAGACCAAATGCCTACCCTCCTTCGCCTACCCGCATTCTCATTAATTAATGTATCTCATAATCTTACACAAAATAATGTTAAATTATATAATATATACAGGCTTATATGTACTCTTTGTACTTAAACATTATGTCGAAATAATCTTTTCGCAAATTCTTTTGAGATTCTAAAATTGGTTCTTGATTTTCGACTTTGTTATAATATTATTAATAGAGAAATTTCGTCAGCGTAAATGTCGATTTTCGCGAAGTACAGCCGCGGGAAAAAGGTAGCTATGTCCTTTCTTGGGGTTTAAACTTACCCGTACCAAATTTTATCAAAATCTGTTCAGTGTTTTTGTTGAGAATTACTAGTACACGCAACTTTGTCTGCGTATACTTTAGAATTAAGTTTAATCCTCAATTATCGTACGGAAACACAAACACATGATTAAACTATCCATTGTGTTAATTAATCTTACTACTCGTACCAAAAAAAATGCCAAAGTTTAGACAGATGAATGTTTGTTACTCAATTACGCCAGAACGGCTGAACGAATCTAGATGAAATTTGCCACAGACATAGATTATAGTATTAAACAGCACATAGGCTTTTTATCCCCGTAAATGTACGGTTCCCACAGGATAAAAATATCAACTCTGACACAGTCGAAGTCGCAGGCAAAAGCTAGTCGGAGGTGGACCGCAGCGCCCTATGCTTCCGCTGCGGTCAGCCCGGTCACAAGGCCGCGGCTTGTGATGCCCCGCCGCACTGCGACGCATGTGCGGGGGCTAACAAGCCGGCCGATCACCGGGTTTGGGGGCAAGGCCTGCGCCGTGCCCGCCGGGGCCGGGGGAAGGCCCCGCACTGCCGCCGCGGCCGCCGCCGCCGCCGCCGCCGCCGCCGCCGCCGCCGCCGCTGCCGCCGCCACCGTTGCCGTGGCCGCACCCGCAGCCGCCGCTGACGCCGCGTCCGCCGGCGCAATGGATTGCCAATAACGGCACCATTGCGCCTCCCGCAGGCGGATACCGTGGACACGGTCTGTGGACGGTGAGCAATGGGTAGCTCACCGTCCGTACGTTATTAACTAGCGACAGACCGTGTCGACGGCGCGTTCATGTTCCGCGCACAGAGGTGTCAGCCATCGGAAGGGGCCACACGAAGGAACATAGATGGTTTTTAGTCAGTAAAAGTCTGACACTCCCTCCCGCCCCGCCCAAGACGGGATCATTTGATGATTTTACCATCTCTAAAAAAAAAAAAAAAGGCAAAAGCTAGTACTTTCATGAAAGATTAAAGCACCTACCTGTGAATCCAATTAGCTTAATTCGGTGCATAATTCCAATAATCATCTCTGTGTGTATGTGTGTGTATATAATAACTAGTCATGTACTATGTCGTTTATGATCTGATTGAAGTTCTAACACATTCATCTGATTGTCTAGTACAAAGAATTACTTTTATTTTTCGAACACAAAACTTAGTCAAATAATAATAATTAAATTACAAACTATGTACAGTTAAAAAAAAAAAAGGAAGGTCATAGGGCATCAAAAAACTCATCCGCATCGCTGTCAATGGGACATGTGCCCAGAAGGCTGGCAGCATTGCCACGTTGTATGGCAATGCTGATTTTTTGGCCCTAGAAAAGGCTAGCCCTCTGGTCACGTGAAGAATCAACCAGTCGCTTGTTTTCTTACTTTTTCACAAACAAACTCGTATATCATTTTTTTTTTCAAACACTGCCGACAGGCTGTTGGTCTACAAATGTTGAGCTTGATGAAATCCTGGGTTCGATTCCCAGGTCAGGCAAACTGGTCTTGTCTTTTTCTACAGGAATTTCTCAGTAGCAGCTTAGAGTTAGGAATCTGGTGAAGTGACACCTCCGTGTCTTGGAAATCACATTTATAAAGCCAGGTCCTGCAACTGCTCATGGTCGTGAATAATGTCCCATCGCACTATAAGACTGCGGGAAAGGTAATAAAGTCAAGTCAAATCATTTATTTCAATTAGACCATTAAAAGGCACTTTTGAACTTCGATTACATGAAAAAAAAGATACCTATACAGGATAAGTTTTTAACCAGTGCGTAAATTTTTTTTGGTAGTTCAGTGTCAGTAATAGAACACATTTCCGTGTCAAGTTAAAAAAAAAATTAAAAAAAACTTCATCCTTATCCGAGTTTGAAATAAGCAAAACATCCAGGACATAATCTATTCGCCATACTATCAATGAAAACTCGCGGCCGCCGCCGCCGCCCGGGCGCATGGCTGGGGTGAGGGGGTGGGGAATGCGCTAGCGCCGAGTGACAATGAAATATGGTTTTTAAGTAAACATGTTTCGTAAGCGATAACTTTTTTTTTTTAGTACTAAGACGTATCAAAATAAAATATACGTGTTTAATAAAACGTGTTGAAGTTTATTATGGCAAAATTTACGCACTGGTTAAAAATTTTTCCTGTATATTTTGTATGTAGTTGCCCCTGTGTTTACATTTGAGTACAATAATATCTCCTGCGTAATTGGCTAGTCTTCACTGAGACTTTCCATCGTGACCCGAAGCCAGAATCGGACTGCTAGTACCGGAGATTAGCTTGTTAAAACAAAAAACAAACAAAGTCTTCAGCTTCATAATATTAGCATACGTAAAATAAGACATCCTCATCATCTGCTTACCCCTTCCCAACTGTGTTGAGGTCGACTTCCAGTCTAACTGGATGCAGCTGAATACCAATGTTTTACATGGAGCGACTGCCTATCTGACCTCCACAACCCAGTAACTGGGCAACACAATACCTCTTGGTTAGACTGGTTGTCAGATTTCTTGGCTTCTGACTATCCGTAACGACTGTCAAAGATCTACGAATGACAGCCGGGACCAACGGCTTTACGTGCTTTCCGAAGCACGGGGGTGTCACACCACCAACTTCCAAACTCCGGGCTGCTACTGAGAAATTCCAGATGGAAAAACCCAATAACACTTTTTGCCCAACCTGGGAATCGAACCCGGGACCCCATGCTCATCAGTCGCGCGTTGCGACCACGAGACCAACGAGGCAGTCAAGATAAGACATCCTAAAAAGTAAAATATACTGACCATGTACTCCAGATAAACAGACCACACAAAAATTTTACTCGGCTTTCAACAAAGCTTCATCAAAACCGGTAGTAGATAATAATCCACAGTTTCAATAACGGCTAGTAAAATATAGGAACCCGTTACTCACCACGTAAAACATCATACACAGGTGGTTCTAAAAACGCGTTATTATATTTTCCCTTCTATGATAAAATACTAGTCATTTCCTTCATACGTTCCTTAAGGCGAGTGACGCTGATGTATGGACACGATATATTTCTGTAACACCCTGTGTACGAACCCTAATCGAATACAAATAGAGGGAATAAGTTTCGGTATTCCCAATTGGGTGTGTGATTAAAGATGTAAGTATATGGCTTTTGGTTGTGTTCGATTTTTGAATTTTTGGGGTTTTTTTTTAAGCACCTTTTCTGAGCGGATGGTCTTGCATTCAATTCTCGGGTAGGACAAAATGTTATTAAGATTTTTATTTAAAATATTCTGAGTATCAGCCCGGAGTTTGGATGTTTAAGGTGTAAGCCGTTGGTCCTTCGGTCCATCATTGACAGTCGATACGCGTAGCAAAAAGCTCGAAAGTCTGACAACTAGTCTTATTAAGGGACTGAAATTTGCTGAACATCTGGAATTTTCTGAATACTGAAATGTGCTGAATACGGGTATTTACTTAATACTGGCATTTGCTGAATACTAGAAATTATAAATAATTTACTTTTTTTGGGGTCATGATGGCCCAATGGGTTTGCAACCAGGCACCGGCAAATACTAATGTGCCTTTTTAATTCATATGTACTTTCTAAGTATTTTTTGGACATCTCTGACATCAGTAGCGGAAAAAATTGTGAAAAACCTGGACTTATTAATGTAAGTCTGAAACCGCTGATCCACCTTAAGCAAGGGTGATGATCAATGTTCGTGTCTTCTCTCTATGAGAAGAGGCCTTTGCTCTGCAGTGCGACAATAATAGGCTGGTAATTTATTTTTGTAAGTTTTAACACTCCAAACCAAGTTGTATTTTTAAACTAAAAGAACTTCACAAACCGAATCATCGACTAATACGTACTTACTAGTTAGTTAACACTCAAGTGGACACGCATTCAACCGAACTACCTCTCAAAGCCAATTAGACACGATGAAAGCGGCATTATTAATTATTTACTCTAATTAGTACCATACATGCCATACTCCTGACAATCAACCGTGTTATGTATTGATCTAAATACCTTGAGCTGATAAGCTCTAGGCTAGATTATGTTAGTTATGTTTGTAACGTATTGAAACACCACAGTCTGGTTAACAACTGATTTATTAAAACCGACGGTACTTTTACATAAATGTTGATTCTAACAAATACTTACAACTACCCTCAACATCTTCCCCTTAATACAGATTACAGATACAGATTACAGTTTATTTCTTTGAACTCTTACTCCGTGTTACAGGTGGTGAATACAAACTTTGTACGCTATCATCTCTTTTACCACTTGGTACATAATCCTCATCATCCTCATTGCCTGAAAGGTAGACATCATCATCATCCGATATTACAAATAAATTATCATTTGATATCTCCTTCTGCTCACTATTCGCGGACGTACTCTTAATTAAATGTCGGCGATTACGGCGATAAATACCCTTTTTATTTTTTACAATATATGAACGCGGAGTAGGTGCTTTTGCTACCACTTTGCCACGAAATCGTTCATTATTATTCTCCAACATGATTACGTCATCGCCTACATTTAATTCTGGTAACGACTTACAATGTTGATCGTAATATGTTTTACTTTTTATTTGTTTCTCTAATATTTTTTTATATTGTAATTCATCATCACAGTTATTACGTCTTAATAAATCGGGATGAACGGGCAGCCTACAGTTTAATCGCCTTCCCATCATGAGTCGTGCAGGAGAATTCAAATTATCCCGCGGTGTATTTCTGTAGCTTAATAAATTTAAATAGAAGTCTGTTTGAGTTTCGTATGATTTTTTTAATATTTTCTTTATAGTCTGTACTGCCCTTTCACTCTTTCCGTTCGATTGTGCATAATATGGAGATGATGTGACGTGCTTAAAACCCCATTCTAAAGAAAATAATTTAAAAGTGCGACTAGCAAAT